>CM031240.1:1001850857-1004250857 GCA_018340775.1 Taxus wallichiana var. yunnanensis | reverse complement strand
ATCATGTTTTCAAATGTAAGTTCCTGTAATGGCGGTAATTCCAAACCTGAGTCTTGCCTGGATTTGAAGTAATTGATGACGCCAAAGCAGAAATAGAGAGAAAATGTCTAGGCGTGGTTTCATGTGCTAAATTAACTCACTACTTGTTTGAGATGCAGTTGTTGCTACGATAATTACATTTGACTACAATATTATCTTTTACGGTTATAAAGACCTATTAATATTTTACAACAGCATATTAATTGAGTGCTTCCCCCTTTCCTTCTTGTTCGTACATTACACACTACACTAAATGTATCTCATTATGAAATTTTCTTAATAATCATGGAATCTTATTCTTTGCATTTAACTTGTGTACATAAGCCTAATTCATAATATAAAATCATGCTTCTCTATCCATTTTAAATTTTACTTCTCACTATTAATAATGGTTTAGAGATCTAGCCTCAAAACATTATGTTGATGATAAGAAAATTGAGTTTACTTACCAATTCTTATGTCAATTCTTGTACTTTTTTATTTATCAATTTCAAACAAATCCATGCATGAATACTTCTTGTACTTTACAGATTGGATGACCATTTTGGTGGGTAAGAAGTGGGCGCAGGATGGAGTGACATCTATTCAGAATGAGGTCTTCAACAAACTTCCTAGCCCATTTTTCAACTTCTTGCAGCCCAAGACCTCTTTTGCAAAGAAAGGGCTTAGCGTGAAAGACCACGTTTTGCTTTCAGGGGGGTAACAAATTCCTACACCACTTTTTGCATTACAAGAAAATTTGATAATATCTAATAATTATGAACATGTAGGTGGACATACAATTGGAATAGGTCATTGTAATACATTCAACAATAGGCTCTATAACTTCAAAGGAAAAGGAGGCATAAACCCTTCCCTCAATCCCTCCCACACAAATCACTTGAAGATTAAATGCACCCATCTTACAGACATGACCACAGTAGTGGAGATGGATCCAAACAACTCCCTTGCTTTCGATAGTGCTTACTATAAAAATTGCTCAATTTATTTGTAATACTTGTAATGATCACTACAACACTAGGGTACTTATGTATGTGTAGAAAATTCAAATTCACACACTACAACAAAAGGGGTATTTAGAGACATTAATTAGAGGAAAAACTATATTTTTATTTCTAAATACCATCCTCAAATCGTACCCCTTATAAAGTTTTATATTTTTCGTCGGTAGGCATTCTCCTTTGAAGATGCTCCTGTTGGAAAGTGTCAAATTCTGGTGGATCCAATGTTTATAGGTTGTCATATTTTAGATATTTGTTGTTTGTCAGATTTTTGATATTTATAGTTGCAATAGTATTTACAATTAATATATTTAGGGAAATAGTGTGAGTTGTCTTGCATATCTATTTGCTAAAGCAATGCTTTTTGCTAAACAATGTTTGGAATTAATTAATTTGGTGAAACAACATGAATGCAGAAGTAAATATCTACTTTCATCGCCTCCCTCAACCACCTTTCTCTATTTTTTAACCAAAACAACATACAGACGGGAGGAAGCAGCCTGGAGTGATTCACCTATTCTCGTCATATATGGGCATTACTATTTCATTTTGGTCATATGTGCGTATTAATATTGTATTTGTTTGAGGCCTTAATGGTGATTGTTCATTGTAGAACACAATTAATATATTTTGTTTCCTTCATTTTTTTCCTCACCAGCAGTTATAAATTCATAGAAGCAAGAAAATCATATCCGCATAAGCTACCAATCATTACCTTCTACAATCCGCTTCTGCATGGACTATATGAATAAATATGGACATGCCGACACAAATATACACTGAAGAAGACCTTAACGAGGTGGTATCTAGACATGTGAATGCATGAAAACACGGAGAAGAAGAAAAGAAAAGGGTACATACCTTTTTTTTCAAGGATTGAATTTCTAGATTTTCCACCATTGCCATTGTTTCATCCCTTTGTCTTTTTTAAGCAGAAACCCTTTTTCTAAGTGGATAGGGAATTGTGTGTCCTAAAGACTCTTTGATAGAACCCAGAAATTGGGTGCATTACGAGTTGAATTGGGTCAGTAATTGCAAACTCTCACCAATTTACTGCAAAACCACTGGTCGTACAGACTGAATTACCTTATTTTCAGTGTAGAACAAAATGGAGAGAGAAAATTGCTGGAAATGTAGAGAAGGGAAGAGTAGGGCTAACACCTTTAGTATTTTATATTTATGTCTGTGTGGAGTGGCTTTACTGTGTAGAGGTGCCAATGGGCTTTCAAGAAGATGGCACCACACTATACAACTGAAACAGTCATTGTAGGGATGTGGTCATCCTGATTTTCTTCTAGACTGGACCAACGCCTCTTCTAATCCTTGTTCATGGCAAGGTATTGAGTGTGCAACTACTTCAACCATAGGAAAGGGCAAGGTGATTTCACTTTCTCTTCCCAACAGAAACTTATTCGGTCATCTTTCTTCAATAATTAGGAAGCTCGGTAGTTTGGAGAAGCTAAACCTTTACGGCAACACATTATATGGACATGTTCCTCCTATGCGAAATGCACCATTTTATGGGTTAGTTTGTCTTGGATTCTCTTTAGATGAAGAAGTGACATATAATGATGGTGATAAATTTCATATGGCAGCCTGCGCATGGTTTAAGATCTACAATTTTAGGCCTAAAACTGACCAGTTCTATGATATTGTGTTTGAAATCTATGTGAGACAGACAGACACATAAAAGAAATCATTGTTTTAAAGCTTCTCTTCCATTTCATTGTCATACCACCACACATTTAATCCCTTGTTGATGATCTATTATCTTGAATGTTACACATTTTGTGTTTGCAGACATAGATGTATTATAGCATTACAAGTATAATTTTGCATTCTCTGCTCTTTGGTTGCAGCATTGGGGTATTTATGTATTTTTTTATCTACAAACTTCTTTAGTATTTATAATGTTTATTGGCAGGGATAATTTACTTTTAGCTTTGCTTTTAAAACTATTGTGGAATCTCTAGCATCAATTGTGACTACTACATGTGCCAACCTGTTGATTAGAGAATACTGTTAGAGAACACACAAGGAGTCTATGTGGGAGAGAAGGCTAGGATCAAGGGCGTGGAAGGACATGAAGGACAGGAAGGACCTCACAAGCGCACGGAAGGCAAGTTCAACATTCAGGACTTAGCTGATTTTGAGCATGATGACCTATTTTTAGAAGATGGCGTGTGGAACACACCAACGATGTAGAGACATGCGCACCATGCATTGTCTATTTTTGGAGGATCAGATCAAAGCGTTTTGCATGGAGACGAGCTAAGAATAGGATTGACACTTCAGTTAACTGTAAGAGGCCTATAGATAGCACACTTGCATGTATGGCTATGCCTATGAATGGCGCGTGGCTATTAATAGCATGCGGCCTATTTCTAGAATAGATAAGCGGTGAAGGGCAAGTCCCCACCCTATATATAAGAGTGTGATGGATGTATGAAGATATAGAGATATACGCATATGACTGAATTACTGTAGCAGGTCCATACGTGCATTGGTATCATTTGACATTATTGTAAGGAGCTTCTATGTTATTAATAGATGGAAGATATTGGCTGAATCTAAGTGTCATTCCTATGTGTAATCGAGTAGTGTATGTTATTGATTCAATCATGATTACTATTTAATGTTTGTTCTATCATAGATCTAAATGTAGCATACAATGTAGAATGATAGATTAGTTATGAATCTATGTGTTTCTTCCTTCATCACGCTAACATCCTACTACAGCAACCCTAAAGAGGGACTGTACGCACGCTTCAGGTGAGCACTCAGTTTGGGTTGAGTGATGTGTCAGCACATCTAGGGAGTTATATGGTAAATTCTAGGCTACATCATTGGTTCCATTTCTAGGACCTCCTTTTCAATTGTTTACAGGATGGTTCATGATGAAGATGTATCGGTTAACTCTAGCAAGTATTAAGGAATGGATACACGATCTGGAGGAAGAATATGCACAAAGTGGTTCAACAGTGGATTTGAGTTTAACGCACGCACTTGGGTAGAACAAAATCTATATGAAAACTTATATGAGAGATTTTTGCCATCTTTTCTAGTAGAATTATATGAGTGGCTTATTGCTTATACATCTCGGCGGAATCGGAGGTATCATGCACTTGTGCGGGACGTAGGAATAATTTTAGGCCCTTTATGCTTGCTGATTTGATCTAGACTCACGTTGTGGATATGTGGTTTCGTGGTGTTCTAAACAGTTATATTCTAGAATATTCAATTTTGATGTAATCTTGCTCGAAGGTAGTTGAATTCAAGTTTTTGCGGTATCCAAGAGGAGTATATTTGCGAGGTATCCTACTGGCGATCAAGATCTTGATGGTAACTTTGAACCTAAAGAGTAAACCGATGGCTAACTAAACTTCACCATGCACGAGGGAAGGAACAGGTTTGGTGAAAGATGGCAGACCTAGTGGCAGAGAGGCAAAGAGAGGAAAGGTGGCTTAAGTTTAATGAGGCATGTGAGAGGGAGATAGAGAAGCAGCGTTACGTTGTAGAAAGTATGGTGTTGAGGAGAGAGATGGATCATGAAGGATTTATAGCTCATGTAGAAGACATGGAGCAGAGCATCAAGAACTCCCCCATCTTGGAAAACATGATAGAGATCCCCCTCGGCCTCACACAAAAGTGCGCCAGCAAAGACTACCTGGACCACGGGCACACATCTTAATCCACCTGGTGACCTAGTCCTTGCACTTGGTTTTCTAGTATCTAGTATGACAAGAAACTAGAAATCTAATTTGGGAATCAGGAGAGCAGGAGTAAGTTAGGGAGCAAGTACATCAATGACAGGACAAAAGACCTCAATAATATTTGGAGGAACATCCTTAAGCACATCATCCGCATAGAATGTGAGCGCGTAAAACGTTGGATTCACCTCTGGAAGTGGAACTACCTCATAGACGGTAGGGGTTTAGTATAGTACTATTCTCTGAGCACTGGGGAGTACATCTACAAGTCATATTCCCACTACAGGTGGAGGAGCGGGAGGTATAGGCGGTTCTAGTTCCGGTGGATCCGGTGGTTCTGAGACAGAGGGAACACAAGAGGTTCTAGATCGTGGTCAAGGTTTGCAACAACCATACAATATTTATATGGAGATGTCTCTTCGTTTCCCGGAGTAGAGGTATAGAGGATCTTTTGCCGAACATGTGCATATGTGTGAAATATTGTGGTGCGTTAAGGGGATCACGTCGTTGAGTGTAAGGCAAGTCAATTTGCTACTACATTATAGGGACATGCACACAATCTGGTATAGGAAGTTTGACCCCAATCAAACTTGCGTGGATTATGTAACATTGAAGGATGCTTTCTTGAAAGAGTTATATATCCATGAGTTTAAGCAGAAGAGTATTAGTGCGCTCAAGGATATCAAGCAAGGAACTATTGAGAGTGTACGTGAGTATGATGCTCATTTTAAGACACTTCTATCTAAGCTATCTTATGATATTCATGTTAGCCAACATGCACAATGGTTCATTGGAGGATTGATTACACCATTTAAAAGGGCGTTGTCACATAAGACATACACTAATCCGCGTGAAGCACTGGAAGTAGTTTTGTGTGTTGAGGCAGTTGGGAGCATTAACACTGGCGTTAGTCCATTCTTAGAGGCACAGATTACAGCTATGGTAAAGAGTTAGAGAAGCTATTAGCAAATTCAGCCCATGAAACACGCTCAGGAATTTGGTGTACAGTTGTGAAGTGGAAGGTCACACCAAGGATAGTTGCCCTCGCAAATGTGTGACGCTCATTGTTGGATTGTGAGATTTTCCATTTGAATCATGATGTTAGTCATTGTCCTTTATTATAGTGTGCGATATGGAAGAATGTATCTTGCTTTTGTAAGATTTGTAGGTCCACGACCCATGATACTGAGGATTGTCGGTTGATTGGTCAGATCCAGGATGCTATAGACATTGGGTACGACAGACAAGTGTAATAGATAATTCTAAGTGTAATAATGAGCACTAGGATTGGGATCATAATCCAATGTGCTATGATAGGAATGAGGGTGTTTTGAAGGAGGACGTGGAAGGGGACGTGGAAGGGGATGTGGATATTGTGGTGGATATGGAGGATGAGGCTGTAGTGAGGAAGAGGTGATTTCCCTCGTGGAACATGTTATACGTGCGGATCTCCTAACCACTATAGGCACAAATTTCCTCAGAATATTGCATGTTCTTTCTGAGGGAAGAACCATGGCTATGAAGAGTGCCTGGACTTATATGAGCATCTGAGTAAGGAACATAAGTAAGAAAACAAAGGTGTTGGGATGGTTAGAATCCAGTGTGTGGTAGAAGATCAGTGGATGCCCAAGATAACAAAAGGACTTGAGGCATTGACCATGAAGATTACTACACGCATTGAAGTGGCACACACAAGAGAAGCATTGCACTAGAAGCCTTCGATCACCAAAGAGGAGGTTTTGCATGTAAGGTACCCAGATCCCGCTCATCAGAAGGAGGTTTACCAGGATACTATGGAAGTGCTAAGGAATCTTCAGGGTGAGATACAATACTTAAAGGAGTAGAAAAAAGCATCTAAGACAATCCAAACCGATATCGACGATCTACGAGAAGTGTGCATAATGTTGCGCCATGAGAACATTAACCCACTATTAGGAAGTTGGTTAAACGGGAACACTCGCACCAAGTTTTGAAACCGGATGGAAGATCTGCATGTAAATCTTCCCCCTGATAGCATTGAATATGATAAGGAAATTACTCTAAATGTTGTTGTGGATGGGTGGCTATTGAGCAACATATTGATTGATATAGGTGTAGAAGTAAATGTGCTTACATTAGATGCATGGGTACAAATGGGGATGCCTCCATTGCAGCCATCATCTAATGTGTTGTTTATGGCAAACTAGACTAAGGCTACTCCCATAGGAGTTTTGAAGGATGCATCTATAACCATACAAGGGGCCAAGTTCACTAGGGATTTTGAGGTATTAGCACTTGCATGAGTGGTTAATTTTCCAACCTTGCTTGGATGCCCTTGGTGTTATGCGAATAATGCGACTTGAGATCCAATAAAGGATATATCAACTTTGAGAACAAGGAGGAAAGTTTGTGATACCATTGACAGATGGGAAGTCTACACCATATGTTGAGCCTCCAAGTGAGGACTTAAACCAAATTTATGTACGCGTTGTTCAGGACCCAGAGGTCAATGAGCCATCAAAAGAAGGCATCCTACAGTGGGAGGATTCTCACTCCATTATTGATACTACAAGTATTTCTTGCGATAATTAAGCTAGTGGTACATATGAATTAGTAGGGCATGAAGTAAAAAGTGTGGTTGCATGTAAGAATGAACTTCATTTGGTCCAATGGATAGGTAGCACAATACCTTGGTATACGTGGGTAGAAGACCTTCCTACATTTTTGAAAGCCATGGAAACACAGTGGACAGAACAAATTAAGATAAGAGATATGTTAGTATATACCTTGCGTGGGACAACGGCCACCAATTTGGTGGGTAGTCCACAAAGATAATCTTATAGAATGAGAAAAGATTGGAATTTCCCTATCTATTAGGTTTGTAAGGAACAATGCACCTACAGAGATCTATACTTATCATGGTGATCAACCTTTGTTCAGGATCACATTCAATAGTGTGAGAGACTCGGACAACAAGATAGGAAGCATTACAAATTTCACTTTGGGTGCATGGGATTGTACTCTACGCTATAAGGATGCACACGTGACCGGTATGCATATGCAAAACTAACTACATCAAGAGATTGGAAACTAACAAAATTTGACTACAAGGATGATCTAGACCTTTGACTATTTTTCTTCTCAACCTCTAATAGAAGAGACATTAAAATTTATCAAGCGCTTAACCATGGGAGATAGTGCAAAAGGTAAAAGCATATTCGTAAATTATTTGGTGAGACAGAGTCCAGAGCACATTTTGAGAAGGAAGAAGAAATGGACTTCATACTACTTAAACATGCTTTCCTTGAGAAAGAGAAGGGAAAGATGGTTTACATTGTGGATGATGAGGAAATTGAAAACCTAGATATTGAACATTCACTGAGGGGTGCGCGAGGTCTTGGGACAACGCAGACAAGGATATGCGCGCTTATCACGAAACCATGAAGACAAATAAGGTGAATATAGGTTCGGAGGCTGAGCCTAAGGAGGCCATAATTGGAGACTATTGGTCAGACTCGGAGGTAGAAAAGATCATTGAGTTACTCAGGGATTATCAGGACTTATTCCCACGAGGATATCATGAACTTAAAGGCGTGCATAAATCACTTGGGGAAATGAAGATAAAGCTTAAAGATGGTGCATGCCTAGTTAGAAAGAGGCCTTACTAGAATGAATCCTAATTTGCATGAAAAGGTAAAAGAAGAAATTGATAAAATGTTGAAATCGGAATTATCAAACCCCTCGATGAGTCAGAATGGGTTATCCCAATGGTGATCAATATCAAGAAGGATGGACGAATTAGAATATGTGTAGACTACAGGGAGTTGAATGTTGCATGCGTCACCGATCCATTCCCGATGCCATTCACTGAGGAAATATTGGAAGGTGTTGCAGGGCGTGAGATATACTCCTTTACATATGGGTTTTCTGGGTATCATCAGGTTAGGATTGCTCAGGAGGATCAAGAAAAGACAACATTTACTACTGAATGGGGAAATTTTGCCTATACTGTGATGCCTTTTGGATTGAAAAACGTGCCTGTTGTATTCTTGTGCATAGTTGTCCAGGCATTCAAAGATTTTATTCACAACTTCTTACAGGTTTACCTAGATGATTGGACAATATATGGGCTTGTGAAAGATCATTGTGACAATTTGTGCTTAATGTTTGAATGGTGCAAATAGTTGAGTATCTCTTTGAACATCAAGAAGTGCATATTTTCCACACCATTTGGAATATTGTTAGGACATATAATCTGGAAGGAAGGTTTTCTCATTGATCTAGCTAAGGTTGCAGTCATTTTAGGCCTGGAAGTGCTTACCAGTCAAAGTGAGGTGCGTGAATTTTTAGGTCATACAGGATATTATAGAAAATTCATCAAAGGGTATGCCAAAATTGTTTCCCCCTAGAAGAGATTTATGAAGGGAAAAGGTACATTTTATTGGGAGAACCACAACAACGCGTGTTTGAGATATTAAAAGAGAGACTTACTACCACACCCATTCTATGCTTTCCCTCATGGGATAAACCGTCTCATGTGCATGTGGATGCCTTTGGCATGGCCATTGGTGTTGTGTTAGCTCATCTGGAGAAGTTATTGTCAATCATCCAATTTGTTTTTCTAGTAGGAATCGACTCATCTTTGAACATAATTATACAACTACAGAGTGCAAAGCTTTGTCTATGATCTATGCATTGCACAAGTTTCAACAGATTTGTTAGCAACACCGTTTGTGTTTTATATAGATCACATGACATTGAAGTACTTGGTAAAAAATTCCATCTTACAAGGGTGCATATGTAGATGGGTACTCTTATTTCAAGAGTTTGATTTCACAATTGTGGTGAAGCTAGGGAAAAGCAATTTTGGACCAGACCATCTATCTAGAATCAACTCAAGAGAGGAAGCATAGACAATTGAAGAAACCATGCCAGATGCACAATTATATAGGTTATAACGTGCACCATCAGAATTAGAAGATATTGTTGTCTTTCTCACAGACTGGTATAACACCAGAAGGAATGAAGGCATTAGAAAAGAAACAACTTGCTATATGCGCAACACCGTTTATGTTAATCAGTGGTGACCTCTACAAGTTAGGCAGAGATGAAGTATTATGCCGTTGTGTATTAGAGCATGAGTACAAGGATATTATAGAACACGCTCATGGTGGTATTGCGGGAGGCCATTAGGTAGGTGATGTGATTTCTTGGAAGATCCTATTTATTGGATTATGGTGGGAGACATTGTATAAATATTGTAAAGAATATCAGTAAGGCATGTGATCATTATCAACACTTAGGAAAACTAGGGCAAAGAGATGAGACGCCTTTGAGACCAATTACTAGTTCAAAATTGTTTGAGAAATAGGCCATTGACTTTGTAGGACCTATTTTACTAGCCACGCGCAGGATTGGATCGCGCTATATCATTACTTGCACATATTATCTCACATGGTGGGTAGAAGTAGCACCTACAAAGGACTGTATAACAGCTACAACGACTAGGTTTTTATGGGAGAATGTTCTTACAAGATATGGATGTCCTTTAAGCTTGAAAAGTGATAGGGGTACACACTTTTTGAATGAGACAATCAGGATCCTATTAGATGAGTTTATGGTTGCACACCATAAAACTACACCCTACCATCCTTAGGAAAATGAAACTGTTGAGGCTTTCAACAAGATTTTGAGCCAGAATTTGACAAAAATTTGTGATGTTAGAAGAAATGATTGGGATGAAAAAGTGTCAGCTATTATTTGGGCATATATAACAACTTATAAGCGATTAAACAAAGCCACACTGCTTTGTTTGATTGGTGTTGGCGTGAAGCCATTCTCCTTATAGAATTTATGTTACCTTCTTTGCACATTACGCGCATTGGATATCTAGCTGATGAACATGATTTAAAAGAGCGTATCGAGAAGATGATTCAACCGAACGAGCAGTGACAAGCCATAGCACGATGGAGTCGAAGCGGGAAAAGGTTAGACAGAAGGCATGGCATGACATAAACATAAGGGATAAGAAGTTTGAGATTGGAAAAATGGTACTTCTTTATGACTCTAAGTTCTTGCGCCATCCAGGAAAGCTCAAATTACATTGGTTGGGGCCATATGTCATCACTCACATACTTGAAACGGGTGCTTTCCACCTAGAAGCACTTGATGGAAGCCCTACTATAAATAAGACTTCTTGGTGTTTGTAATAAGGCGGTATTGCCATTTAGATTAGGTTTCCCTTATGTATTTCCTTCATTGTCGTTATGCTTTGTCAATTTAGTTGTTGTTCTTGTGTAAAGCGTGCTTGCGCGCATGAAGCTCATTGTTATGTGAAGAATGTTTATGCACAAAGAACTGCACATATGTTTAGTGTGGGGTCGTTGTAGTTATCCAAGTAAAAGATCATGGGAATTGAAAGGTGAAAGGAATAATCCACGGGTGCGCTTTAAGTCAAAAGAATATTGCTTCTCATAAGTGACCAATTATGAAGATGAATGAAAGGACAGTATAACGTGAGGCAAGCAGAGGCTATGCTAACTACTAGGAGAAGGTATAGTGACGAGGTACTCGGGTGCAAGGGCACACGCTAAAGAGAAGTCTATGACCATAGGGTAGGAAGGCACGCTAGAAGGTTATAGTTGGGGCACGAAGATGTACCACGAGAAAGAACGAATTTGGTCAGTAAATGAGAGGATATTTGGTAGGTGAAGGAGCAATAAATGCATCAAAATTTGAAAATTTGAAAAAAATATATATAAGGATGGGATGCAGATTCATTTTTACCATTGCGACTAAGAGAATTTGAGGAAAGAGCTAATTGCGAAGAGCCGAGTGATCGGGTTAAGGTGTGAAGGGTGTGAAACCAAGTGTGATAAATAAATATGTGTGAAAAGAATCTTGTGTTCGCGGTGGTGAAGGGTTTAAGAAAAACAAAGAGATAGGGAGGAGCTAGGACACAAAGTTTCCACTTAGGGCACAATTGAATCGAGCTAGGTTTCATTCACAAAGTCATGAGAGTTAAAGAGGAGATATTTACAAAGGGAAAAAAATGGCACTCAAGAAGTGTTATCCCGTAAAATTGACAAGGGCAATTTTACCGATAACCATACCGAAAATTTTGTTTCGATCCCTCGTTAGGGATCCTTCGCGTTCGAAACGTTGTAAAATCCCTTCCCGGGAAATCTAGTTTTCGAACTTAGTCTTTTTGAGCCTTTTTTGGCTGGGCGCATGGATTTGCCTTGCAACACAAAGTTTTGGTGCGCCCACTTAAAAGCCTTTGGCGCATGGTTTTCCATGTTAGCACGTCTTTCGGTGCGCCAAAGGATGTTGAGTCTCTTTTGCGTGTGCCAAGGTGCATGCGCCTTATTGTTGACATTACTTTTGTTGCTCCACTTTTCGGTGCGCCAAAGGGCGTACGCTTTCCCCTGTCAACAAAACTTTCATGCACCATTTCAAAAGTGGTTGGCGCATTGATGACCAATTTTTCTATAAATATACGTGCACGCCCAATGTCATTTTCATTCTTTTGCAAAGCACGTGATCGAATTCGGACTCGGACTTGCTCGGCCGTCTACTGCTCCGTTGTTTTCATCGCCCTGTGGACCCGCTCTCCAAACTTTTGCTATATATCCAAGGTGAGAGGTTCTCCCTCTTCTCCGTTTTGTGCTTTCGGTTCTTTGAGTGTTCTTGGTCTGTGTTTTGGCTTGCTGGCCGGTTTTAAAATGAGATTATGATTAAGCTAGCTCCTCCCCTGTGCTGTCCTGTCTCATTTTCTTCTTCTTTTCCTCCTCCCTTCCCTCCCTCTTTCCAGATCTGCTGGTAAAGAGTGTTGTTTTGAAAAGGCTTGGTCTGAAAATCTTTTTATGAAACCTTATATGTCCAAGCAACCTTTGAAATGGAGGAAAGAAAGAAAAGGTTTGAGCTATGAGTTTAGTTCTGTGGTGCACTGGCGCGCCTTGTTACACTAAAAATAGTTGCGCCCCTTTGGCGCATCTACCCGCCCTGTTACATGATCTAAACCCGCGCCAATGGCGCACCCATTTGTCATGCTGCATCTAGAACTCATGCGCCCTCAAGGCGCGCCTTTCTCGCATGCTACAAGTGTCGATCCCGCGCCCCCTTAAAAGCCTTTGGCGCACCATTTATCCATGTTACATCCCGTTTCCATGCGCCAAAGGGCGCACCCAGCTTCCATGCAACACAAGCCTTATTCGCGCAAGTATAAAGCTATAAAGGCGCGGGCGCACCCCCGATTGCAGTAACATGATGTTTTGTAAACCCTTTTGGCGCACGAAAAGTCCATGTTACACGATCCATCCATGTGCCAAAGGGCGCACCGAATCCCAATGTAACACACAATTTTCATGCGCCCTGCTATAAAATGCAATCTGCTACATCCGTGCGCCATGCGCCTTTGGCGCCAGTATAACCTCTGCAACACTCTTTTTCTGTGCGCCTTATCCATTTGGCCTGCAACATGCAATTTTCATGCGCCCTGCGCCCTAAGCCTTAAAATCTCTAACTCTTTCTTCTGCTAGCATTCCAATGGAAGATCAAATGACTAATTCAACTTTTGTGGATTGGGTCTCACTTCTTCTTCATGCAGATCAGCAACTGAGTTCGAAAGAACACATGTCTACGTCAAGCAAGAAACCCACCAAACCAAGAGGAAAGGCTAAGCTGACAGAAGAAGAGATGAAATACAAATATCAGAGGGTCAGGATGCCCGAATCACAGGCTGAGTGCAGTATGGATGTCAGAGACTCAGAATTGGGTCACATTGACATGGAGGAATTCTGGGTTAGGACTCAGAAAGTTACAAGAAGTCCATGGATGGACAAGTTAATAGGCAGTGCCCTGCACTTCGCCGGAGGAATCCCCGTCAGCGCTGTCAACAACGAATTCATGATGGTGATTGCCCAATGTTACAACAAAGACACAAGATGTGTCGAAAATAGCAAGGGCGAGGTAGTCATAAACCTCACTGCCCGTCATTTTGAAATAATGCTCGGCATCCCTCACCACCGGAACTTCGTGGCTGTTAGCCAACAAGAATGCATCAAGGCCTGGGAAGACAACGAAGACCAGTGCATGCAGTTGATGAATGAGGTCTACCTAAAGAACAAGAAGGTGGTGACCCGGTGGCCACAGACTATCCACCGAAGTGATTTCTCAGAGGAGCTCAGCGATACTATCACCTTCCTGAGCAGAGTCTTCGGGCTTTCAGATGCCCACTATTTCCATAAGTGGATGCTGCGGTACTTGGAGACAATGAATAAAAATTTACCCGATCAGCGCTTTTGCTGGGGTGAAATAATAAGCAGCACCATCTCTGAGCAGCTACAACAGTTCGCCACAACAGGAGTGTTCCATATGAACTCCTATGTAGTCTACGCTGCAGCGTCGGCAAGGGATTATCCGGGGCTGAACCGAAGTGGAGTATGGCCTCAGGCCAAGATATTTGATTACTACCCAGAGCTGAGGCTGGAGAATAGCATCCAACATTTCACAAAAGTTAACGATGCATTCTTCTATCATGTCATCTGCCTACTGAGGCCAAACATGACTCATAGCCGGACGACCAAAAACATAGTGGCAGTCACAGAGAAATGGGGGGCCCTGTTCACCCAATTTCCCACGTTCACCTATCTGAGGGCTGCCAACTTTTTGGGAGAGCCAACCAGGCTACCAAGGTATGCTGGGCCTAAGCTGATTCTACTAGAACTGTCAAGGCAGCTGGTCACATACCATGAGAAGTGCCTCAAAAGAAAGAAGGGTGGAACTCCTTTCCCCCTCACAAAGTGGGCCGATACACATGCTCCACCCACCATAAGGTGAAGGAAATGTTCGCAGAGCTGGAGCTACTCAACTTGAAGCATGACTTCCCAGCCAGGCCTACCTTCGACCCAAGAAGCTGCCTGCCAAAAGCGAAGCTCGATCCGATCCATGTCCCTCAAATTGAGGATATTTACATTGACGTTCTCCATGAGGCGGAACTCAGAAGAAAGGATCACTCTCGCTTGGCATTGGCGGAAATCATCCAATACGGAGTGGCCATTGTCCCCAAAGGCTTCCAGACTACGGAAGATGAAGTAGATAAGGTGTATAATGACACAGATGGGGACAATTGGCCCTTCCCGGCCATTGACAGGAACAAGGCTCCTCAAACAATTGAGGAGAGGGTCAAAGAGACTATGCGGAGAACAGAGCATTGGTGCCGCATGAACGGACTAATCTACCTAGGGGTAGATTTCACAACTTCCCCGTTGGGCAATGCACCTCCAAGGTCCAAGAAGCAGCTGAAAGGCAAAGGTGCAGAAGGTGAAACTAGCACCATTCAGGAAGAAGCCCCTGAAAGTCCTCTTCCCTCAGAGCCAGAACAGGTTATAACTCTGGAGGAAGAATTGACAGAGGATAGTCCTATACGCCCATCCACCCAGGATGTCGGCGTCGCTACAACTTCAGAGGTCCCTTCTATCCCTTCTTCTTCTTCCTTCCCCTCCTCGAGTGACTCAAACGACCACCCCTTTGGTCTTGTCCTCTGCCCCTGCTTCTTCATCCATCTTCTCCTCCCTCACTGATTTGTCTTCCTCTATTTCTTCCCTCATCTCCAAGCTCCCTTCCCTTCCTATGTCTTCTGTGATTGCGGTTTCCTTCCTCCCGTGGACACTTCTTGGCTATTCTTTCAATGCACGCCGCCGCGTGTCTCCACGTTTTTCCCCCCTCTACTGCATTCTTGCCTCCCTCTCTGTCTCTCGTCCTTCTTCTATAGGACCAGCTTGGATCTCTCGGTGAGCCAACAAAAGAGGAAAGTCGCCATCGCTCCGATGGACTTTTCGGTCATTCAACTAAAGGAGCAAAGAAACGAAGCCGGTTACACGCTTCTCGAAGAGTGCTGCAGGTGAGAGAGTCATGGAAATAGCGTACCCAGACCCCCTCAAAGAGAAAGAAGATCTGTCTCCGACAGATTTCACCGTGACCCAAGTCACAATGGGGACATCCTCTGAAAGTCTCCAGGGGGAAGCTCTTTCCGCAGTTGATGCACTCAGCAAAAAGCTTCAGGAAACGAAAGAGGAGAAAAGGCTACTGAAGGAGCAGAACAAATACCTGCTTCAGGCCTTACAGAAGATGGGAAGTGCACCTCCCACAACTGCGCCGAGACTCCTGAGCTGCTCAGTCAGGAGAAGATCAATGAGTATTCAAAGATCGGCGAGCAGGGTATGGCCGTTTCTGCTTGGAGGAGCCAAATCCTCAAGGATAGTGAAAGAGTAATCGCCGAGTATATCAGTTTATACCTAAACATCGGAAAGGCGAATAAGGAACTCCAAGCATTAGCGGGTCCGATATCAGAAGAGTTAGAGCATGCTAGACTCCAGCACGAGACCTTCCAACAAATGTTCGACTGTTCAGTCGAAGATCTGGTCAAGTTCGGAGTATTCGGCCATCCAAGGGCCCTCAACAAAACTATGTCCACTCTGGACTATCGGATGGATCAGTGGAATTGTTACGGAAAAGATAGACAAGGTGAAGGAAGAGGCCCTGGATGCAATGCATCAAATGGAGAAAATTGTCCTCGCCATGACTCGTGGTTGCTCTCTCCTTCCCTTACCTTGAGATCAGCTGATGACACTATCCGGATTTTCAAGGAGATAGCTTCTCAAGGGACAGGGCCAGAGGTCACATTCGACACTGAATCTATCAACAACCTACTGGCCTGTAGGGACTTCATCGGGTTCCTTATCGAGGCAGGGAAAGATTATTCCAAAATCCCAGAAAAGCTCATAGACGAGCGGGAGACTTGCGAAGCAATCAGTGAACGGCACAAGGATCCATCACAGGATCAATTTGGGCCGATGATTAGCAAGTTTTTGGAATACCGCGCTCAGTTCCACATATCATCTCCTGAGCAGCATCAGAAACAGGCAACCCCTTTTCGGCCGCAGGATGATGATGATGAGTAGCTTCTTCTTCTTCTTCTTCTTCTTCTTCTTCTTCTCTCTATTCTCGACTTTCTTTTTGAAATGTCTAAAATGTGTTGATACAAATGATGACATCATCCATGTTGCATCATGGGATGATGTCATCCACCAAGTTGTCAAAGTCAACATGATTTTTAGATATTTTGTAAATATCTTTGTAAATAAGTGGTTGGCTCCATTTTGCCTTCTCTCTCCCTCATCTTCTATAAATATGGGAATACTTGTTGTATTCTGGGGTGAACATTTTCTAGATAGAAATAGAAGTGAGGAGAGAAAGACTTTGAGCTTTCTAATGTGAGAAAAAAGTAATACAATTATTCAGACTTTGTGCTCAATAGCTGTGTTATACATTAGATCTTTCTTACGTTAGATCTGTATGTGTTTAATCTGTTGGATTCATATCTAATTTTCCGTCACTTGCTCATCAGTATTGCTTTGTTTATTTATGCAAGTAGGTTTGGCTCTGTTTACTACCAAACTGAAAACATAAATCTTCTGACCTTTCTGCTTTGGAATTCATTTCTTTTCTTCCTTCGGATCTGTTCTTTCTCTTCTCCCTCTTTCATTCCTTTCTTTTCACAGCCTGAAACACTCTACTGGGATGAGATCCCAACCCCCGAAGGCAGAATCTGTGAGACTTGCATAGGTTCCTGCTAGTAGAAATAGCAATAAACCGGTTTTGCTTTCTTTGTCTCAAAGAGGGCTAAGCCCACGCACTGCTGTTGGCTCGTCTATCCATAGATCTCGTCCACGCTGACAGATTTTCGGACCAACAAGAAGGCATCTACTGATGAGAGCAAAAGGAAAGAAGAAGGTGGTCGTTGAGGAAGAAGAGATGGCACCCAAAAGCCATTTTTAGAAATGCAATATCCAGAAGGAATCATCATTGGCCATGAGTGGGATTCACCCATCAGAAAGAGAAAAGTGAGTGAATACAATCACAAGACCACGAGAGAACAAGAAGGAGCTCGATTCCTTTCTCACTGCTAGGATGAACAAGTGCACGGTGGATGACATGTCGGTTTTTAATGATGCAGGTGAGAAGCTTCTGAAGAGAATTAAGGTCTACCAATTATATGAGTTCCCATATTTCAGGAAGTATGAGCCCTTGTATAAGTGGCTCATGAGAAGAGTGCATGAGGACTTATTCTACTTTGCAGGACACATAGTTAGAATATCATATGCGCTTATCTCATCGATTCTGAGTTTACAGGCTGCAAAAGAGGACATAAAGAATGATCTCACAGTCAAGTCGCGATCTTGAAGACCAAAAAGAGTTGGGATACTTGAAGGGTCTGCACACGGTATAGATATAAACAAATTGAAGAAGCTGCTCGGTTGTGCAAGCGATTACACACCTTGTTACAAAGTTGAATGATCGGGAGCGGTGGTCACGGGTAAATACTATGTGGTTACATGATGTCCGATGAGCGGAGTAAGCAACGCATTGGTGAAGGTTTCGCTGAAGTGGATAGAAGAAACATGGAAAAAGTTGCAACAATCGAACCTTTGTGTGAGAAGCTGAAGACAAAGGAGGTAGAGATAGTGTGCATAACACAAGAGAGGGAATTTATGTAGAAGAAGAACAAAGTATTTATCAAAGATCGCAAAGGAGATTGGGGACAATGTCATGAGCAAGTCCACACTTAGAGGCCAAGGTACCCTGAGACATTTCCTTCAGCGATACACTATGTGGGAAAGTTGGTGAACTTGGTACTTGAAGATGAACATCTGCGCATGTGGCGCCAAGGAAATCGAGCAAGATGTCGAATGAGAGAAAGCATCAATGATGCAAAAGATTGCATCTTATGAAGTGTCACTGCAAGCGTTACAAGAAGTATTAAAGAAAGTAGACCAGGCCTTGAATATCGCATGACTCTAGAGGAACTTATCAATATAAAGACATTGGGCCACGCAGAAAGATTGTCAATGGTTAAGTAGAAGCGTGAGGCCCTTGCAGTAGCACAAGAGCCGCACAAGACTTAGCTAGAAGAGCTTGGGAAGCTAATTACGTAGAAGATGGATCTTTTAGAAGGAAGAATGACATCAATGTCCAGCATTGTGTTGGTTATGTAGAATGAAAAGGGAGAGATTGTGAGGGATGAGTTGGAATCCATTGTTTTGGACATCCCAGAAAAAACAGAACAAGAACTCATTGAATGAAAAATTTTGGAGGCCGAAATAAAGGAGGAGTATCCAGAATTGATACTGCAAAGTGATACAGAGGAGGTTGTCTCATAAAAATTCTTTATTTATAAACATTCTTTCATTCTTATTCTTTCCATTATTTTGTTCCTTACTTCAATTTTTGGAGGAATACCCATTGTCGGGACGATAATGAGATTAGTGTGGGGTAATGTTGATCAGAGAATACTTGTTAGAGAACACACAAGGAGTCCACGTAGGAGAGAAGGCTAGGATCAAGGGCGCGGAAGGATAGGAAGGACCCGCGTGTGGAAGGCAAGTTCAACATTCAGGACTTAGCCGATTTTGAGCATGACAACCTATTTTTAGAAGATGGCGTGTGGAACACACCAATGATGCTAAAGACGTGCACACCATGCATTGTCTATTTTTGGAGGATCAGATCAAAGTGTTTTGCATGGAGATGAGCTAAGAATAGGATTGACACTTCAGTTAACTGTAAGAGGCCTATAGATAGCACAATTGCATGTATGATTATGCCTATGAACATCACGTGGCTATTAATAACATGCGGCCTATTTCTGGAATAGATAAGCGATGAAGGGCAAGTCTCCACCCTATATATAAGAGTGTGATGGATGTATGAAGATATAAAGCTAAATGCATATGATTGAATTACTATAGCAGGTCCATACGTGCATTGGTATCGTTTGACATTATTGTAAGGAGCTTTTGTGTTATTAATAGATGGAAGATATTGGCTGAATCTAAGTGTCATTCCTGTGTGTAATTGAGTAGTGTATGTTATTGATTCAATCATGATTACTATTTAACACTTGTTCTGTCATAGATCTGAATGTAGCATACAATGTAGAATGATAGATTAGTTATGAATCTATGTGTTTCTTCCTTCATCATGCTAACATCCTACTACAACAACCCTAAAGAGGGACCTGGTACCTTTGCGCACTTCGGGTGAGTGCTCGATGCAGGGTGAGTGATGTGCAGTAGCGTCTAGGAGTTATATGGTAAATTCTAGGTCAGTAACACCAACATTTTAGAAACTATCTCAACCACTCCTTTGAATACATTGCTTTTAATACTATACACTTGTTTTGCAAATTAGATGCCTCCATCTTTTTTAAACCAACAAAAAAGCCAACATATGCTTCTAATTTGTTTGGCCAACTCAACTCCTATTGTATTATGTTGTTCAATATTGCTTCGCACAATACACTACTAAAACACACAAAAATTGCTTCCCACTTTTCCATACTCCATTACTTAATGTTGTCATCGTCACCATACATTATTATAGTACCCCAAACTTTTATATCCAAAGATTAATCATAAAATATCAAATACATTGTCACACTCAATTCCCTCCATAATAAATTTACAATCTAACCTCACAGCGTTTGATTGTAACTTATGTACAATTGTTAGTAATAGATATTGATAGCAATAACACTAAATTCTGATCCCACCCGTAAATGGCAATGGGAAGTTGGGAACAACTAAACCAATTTTTATATTAATGTTTATTTAAAAAATAATCCGTAGTTGTGACTCACACGTTCCTTTGAAATTTAGATGTTTCTGTTTACGAGGAATATGGGTTGCCAAGTTGGGGACAACTAGATGCTCTTTAATGATTTTCTCTACATAATTCTTAGGTTTAGTTGTCGAGGTCGAGAGATTTCTATCGGGTCAAAATCAAGGTATGATTTGACCTCATCCCTTATTACTTGATATCTTATGGGAATCAAACCACGATGGATAGTTAGGAAACATCTTTACACCATCATACACACGTTGGGCCACAACCCATTTAATAAGACAAGAGGGTTTGAACTTAAAATTATACAGTTTTCATATTTACCAATACATCACATCCCTTTAGCTATAATTTCGAATGTTAAAAGAATTTTTAATATGGTAAGTAATTTTTAAAATGTGTCATCCCAAATGCCCCTATAGAAAACCCTTCCCTATTTTTATATTGCATTGACCGAGTGTTTTATTACGCGAAGGCGTTCCCCCTATGGGAGAGGCCTTTGCGGACATTTCTGCGACTGAGTTAAATTTGACGGTTTGATGGCCGTCAGAATGTTTTCACATTTTTTGAGCTTTTTTTTGGCGTTTTCTCTTTTTTTCGGCTATTTTAGTATATAGAATCTCCATAAACATTCATGATTTGGTGTGTAGAAACACGTCATGATAATTAGCTTGAAATATTTATTTATAATTGAAGCAAGCCGATTTACATAGTAATAGAAAAATCCAGTCTTGTTTCAGATTTAGTCACACGATGATGTGCTATGTCATGCTAACACTGCTTTATTTATTTATATCTCTTACTATGTTTCAGACGTTCCCCGGCATGAAAATGCCTGCACCCAACACAAACAACGTGAATAAATTTAATGAATCTTGTACTAAAATTGCAGAGAATGCAGGTTAAGGAGTCTTACATGCTTCTACTTGTGTTGTGCGTTGTTGAATGTCGCAGCGGGAGGGTGAGATGTTGCAACGTTGAGGGAGTTGTCTTGCTCTCTATAATTCCATTTGCTCTTCTCCATGTCTTATTCCTCGTTGATTATGGTTTAGCCTTTAATACAAGTGCGCCAATATAATGGTTACACTTTGATATGCTCGTGTAATTTGAGATTATAGTTATTTTATTATGCATAAGATCTTTCAATATAGTGAATTGTAAGCCTAAATGAAACTAAGGAAAAATCTTAAGCACTTTCCTGCACGGGCCATGGCCACAATGTCATGGGTTCGAGTTTTGGATCTTGGAGGGACGGTTCTGGATCAGCTGCCCGCCAACTTGGGAAGCATGAAACAACTTGTTTGTCTGCGGTTAGCAAGCGTACCGATCACGACATTGCCTAAAACCATGAAAATTTTGACGAAGCTTCAAATACTGGATCTTTCGAATTGCACGAAACTGGAACAGTTGCCGGTGGGGATGGGCATGTTGATCTCCTTAAGGTATCTGGACCTGAGCTACTGTCAGCGTCTACACTTCTTACCTCGGGGATTTCTAGGCTTACATATCTCCAGTACTTGCGGACAGAAGGTTGCTGGCAAGTTTTGGGACCAACATCAAGAACGCCACAGACTCGGGCCAAATTCAGCTGCGGTTTTGGATCAGATAAAAGGAATGCTTGCTTTAAAGAGGGCGTTGTGTTTGCCTTGAGCATGGGCTAGAGGCTATTCTATGTCCACTGTGGATTGCGGTAATGTGCTCCAACAAGAAAAACAGGCATGCATTTATTGTATCCCTATCAATAAAAAAATCAGTCTCAGACATGGTATTGAAATGAAACTTGTTTGTATTTGCTACCTACCTTACTTCGACGCTGAGGTTTTCATTCATGTGTAAGTATCAATGTTTGAACAATTAGTTGAACACAACTAGTTTCCATTCCAATCACTTGTTGTACAAAGCCGCATGAGAGAGGGGTTTTATGTCGATTGCAAGATATCCATAAAAGGCCTTGGCACCTTCATAAAAACAAACTACCGCACACAAAGTAGATTTATATGTGAAATTTGAAATCATGCAATTGGCATGTCAACTGTCGACTAAATGCCTCAACGAAATGTGGCATCCCGCACCGTCATGATTGTAGAATATGGATAAAATTCATACTAATTAAAATTACTCTACAAAATTCTTACATGACTTCACTTAAACATAGCATTTGATGACTTCACTGTACAGTTTTTTCTTTCTTTACCATTTGTTCTTTAGTGTCCCTGACTTCATAATAACACCACAAAACCTGCAAAGATATCACTAAAACCTGGCACATCTCCTCTTTTTCAAAACTTTAATACGGGTATACTTAGTAAGGTTTTTCTTTTCTTTATTTAATGCATTTAAATATTGTTTTCTACGTGGTATACATGATAGGAGTTCTTCGAACATAGTCACATTTAGCTCCAAATCTATGATGTGTCAACTGACGAGAATCTTTCATGCCATTAAAAGCAATTCAATTTTGCTGCAAATCTGGGCACCCCATGCGGCAGAAATGCCTTAAATGGTTAGACATTAAAGTCTTTTACATCAAGATTGTTGATCACGCTAGAGTGTTTGACGGTCCATTACCTGCAGGCTGTTGCCGAGCACTTGACTAGAAACTGCGTTAGAAGCATCAAACATCGGAATCTTGTGAGTCTGCATGGATATTTGCTTTCTCCACATGGAAACCTGTTGTATTATGATTACATGGTAAATGGAAGTCTGTGGGACATCCTACACGGTGAGTATAATGATTATGTTATGAAGAAGAAAGGAGGAGTCAAGACTACTATCACTCAACAAAAACAACCTGTCGTAAATACTACCCTCTACTTTGATAGCACCTCCACTACTAATTTACTCAAACTTCTTGTATCCAAAGTGATATCAAATGTATTCATGTTTAGTGCAAATAAAATTGGCCACAAAAGGCAACCACTTATGATATAAAATTTGCAAATATACGGAAGTCTTCATGTATTCATGTTTAGTTCAAATAAAATAGTCCACAAAAATCTACCACTCATAATATGAGATTTGCAAATGTGTATGTATGAATTTGTAACAATTTTGAAATGTATAGATAGAACCCTTAAATGTAATGCTTCATCTATACTCCTACACTTACACTATCAATCACACCCCTCATCAACATCAACTACAAAAGTAATAACTATCCCTCTAAATCAAATAACATATACCATTCGACATTCACATTGCATTGTACACATGTGATTGCTAGTATACTAGAAAAATAAAATCAACCTAAAGTAAATCCGTAACTTGTAGTAGGGCAAATTGTAAATAGTTTTGTAAAAACAAAACTATTATTTAAGAGTGGTTCGGAAGTTTGTAGACTCTATCCTCCCGATGCCCCTTAGAAAGTCCTTGGCTTCCTTTATACTAGTTAAGGTTATGTCTAAGAATATATTTTGTATTGTAGAATCATGTGGATACTCTATTTCCACCTTAGAAAAAGGAAAATTTTGAGCAGTTTTTATTATTATTTTAATTTGCATTTTTAATTATTTCATTTCTTTTAAAGATTCATAATACTGTTCCTTTTTAAATGAAAAGTTAGATTAAAATTTTTAAATTCTAGCATATTAATATTTCAAAAAAATTGATTAATATGTTTAAAATAGAAAAAAAAATTATTACATAAGTCTCAAGTGTAACTCCTTTCCTTTATAATTAGCTTGGATTACTAGAGAAAGGTTCGTAACTCACTATATAACTTATTTAGTATCATATTTCATTCTTTTTATAACTTATTTATTATTATATCTCATTTGTTAAGACATAGGTTGATTTTAATTATTAATTTTTAGCTCGATATTTTATGAAATCTTCATATTTTTATTGAGATAATATTTAGTTTCATAGCTTAATATCTTATGAAGTCTTCAACTATTAAATTGTGATAATATTTCGCTAGTTTTTCTTTTCACTATTATAATATACATAAGCTTATGTAATTTGTTGGATATTGCATTTTTTCAAAAAAATCTTCTTTAATTTTTCAAAATGGATTTAACTATCTCTCTCTTAAAAATTTATTTGATCTTTTTGCATTATCCTTAATTTAATCTTTATTTCTCATCTAAATTTATGGGACGAAGTATATTGTTACAATAAAATGTGAATGTAATGTCACACACTTAAAAGTTGTCACGACATATCAAATATATCATATTAAAACTTGTTCATGGTTTTGCATATATTCTTAATATAATTAGATTTAAAAAATTGCAAAGACTTAAAATATTCATGTTTTAATTAGTTTTTTGTCTTAATTGTTCGAACATAAAACAATACAATATCTTATCTCCATTTATCTAAATTTCTTGTAAAGCATATATAAACACCCTTCTTGATAGTTTGTGTTTTTATATCTTTATTGTAAATATTATATTCATATGTATAATTTTTTTGTTGAAAATAATTTAATTGATCAATAGATCCATCTCATATAAATAAAATGTTAATATCTCTTAAAATTTGTCTAATCTTCATTATTACCTTTGTTATATTAGGTTTTGCATAGATATTGATTATCACATAAATCTCGTGTTTGCTAAACTATTTCATCGCATCAATTTAATACTATTTCTTCTTTTTAAGTTTCAAGTATTGTTTTGTGTGGCAACATGTTCGTTTTGGTGTTAGCCTCATTCTAATTTAAAAGGAAAAAAATGGGTACAAAGTTTCTTTCTTATGATGCTAAAAAAATAAGTAATGTTGTTTGTGCAATTCCAGGTTCTTTATCGAGAGCTTTTATTGATTTTTAATGTTTTTCTTTAATAGTTTTTATTGATTGACTAGACATTTTGTTTAAATAAATTAATAGATGAAAATAGTTTTTGGTAAAATTGATTATGGTGAGTGGTTCTTTATTGAGATCTTTGATTGATTTTTAATTTTTTTCTTTAATAGTTTTTATTGATTGATTTAGACATTTTGGTTAAATAAATTAATAGGTGAAAATGGTTTTTGGTGTAATATATCATGGTGAGTGGAAATGAGATCAAAGCATTGGTTGACAATCCAAAATCCATTTTAGATGTTAACCGTCTTGGGTATTCGGATTGGGTGAGATTTTAAGGGGGAAACACTTGTAAAACTAGTTCAACCCTCACCCATAGAGAAATTTTTCAATGTTGAAAAGGCCTCGAGTCGAGAGAAGTCCATATCAAAGAAAGCCTACTTACTTGGGTACAAGTTGAATGAAAAGAACAATGCTTTATTTCGGAGATTCCGAGCAAAGCCGCGGAGGAGGGCAAACTTTTTTCACCTATAAACCGATAGGGTGCTCCCTAGTTGTCACACGCAGAAGACTCTAGATACATACCAAGTCTACCACGACAATCATCACAACAACGCAATTCTGTATAAGAATGTTGTAATGTCTCTAGATTCTAAAGACTATAAATTCCTTGGGCTCTTTCCTCTGAACAGGCTGCTTGTGACCTACATGCGATTCGAGAACGAATCTCGGAAATTATATGTTCAACAACAATATCTTGTAAAGGACCCTACAAATGCTCCACCAAAAGATTCCAAAATTGTGATGCGGCTGAATTGCGTGTGCTTGTAAAGGACATTTAAAAGGACAAATAGATAGATGCATCCCTACAAAAATCATTTGACGAAAAGTGTGGATGGATGCGTAGAGGATTAAAGATCTCGCAAAGACATTAGACATAAGTTTCTGCTATAATCGACAATGCCAAGGGTGGTGTTTATAAGGGGACGAGTGCGTTCGGTGAAAAGATCATGCTCTTAATGAATGGAACAAATTACGTGATGCCATCGAGAAAAAGCTTGTGGAAAAAAACAATAAGGAGGCCGAGGCTACCAAATTGAAAAAGATGATATTGCGTGTTGGAAAACCAAATGGACGACTCTATTTAGAAATTACGCAGAAATATTGCCCAATACAAGTATGTTAGAATTTGGAAATTATACAGAATGTTACATGCTTCAGAGAACTTGGACAAGATTTGGTTGTGGTTGTAGATAAACAAGGCTACCTAGTCAAATGCAAATAAGTGAACAAGGTTATGGAAAAGGATATGAGTAGGCTGCAGTGAAAACGGTGTGTGTGTGTGTGTGTACATATATATATATATATATATATATATATATATATATAGTAATCGACTATCGTCCATATCTTGTTATTTCAATAATATTATCATGGGATGGCATGATATTAAATCCGATATACATTTCTATAAAAGTTTTTGCATATATTCTATTTTGTGCTATTACATTTTTGCTAACGAATGAAATGGTACTCTTCTATAAATCATGTGTAGGTGCCTACCAAAGACTCCAATTCCTATGGATTTGGGAAAAAATATAGAAACATTTAATTTTTTTATTTTATTTTTATTTTTTTTCGCAAATGACTAATGAAACTTGCTATATAAGGTAGATGGTTGTAGATGAAGAACTAGAAATGTAAGCTTCTTCCTCATCAACTGGGGAGTATTGTTTTTTATTGTTATTTTTGGTTAGGTGTTCTATATGTAACAAATAGTAATCTTTTGCTTCTTTTTATTTTTATTTTTGCTCTTTTGTAGTCTCATCCACATTCATTTTGAGATGCCAATGGTTTTGTTCAAAATATAAAATATTAGATTGATATTTAATTTATTTGTTAGGTAGAGTCACTTTGAAAATTGAATGTTGTCCACATTGTCTAGAGTCAAATATTAAAACCCCTCTAACATATTCATATATATTAACAAAATTAAAAATATACTCCTCACCATTAATTATCATCATTGCCACACACTTTTTCAATTCTTCCCATTAGACAATTTTTTTTTTTTAAGTGGCGTAAGTTGTTTTACAAGAATAAATTACAGGAAAACAAAATTATTTGAAGGAACAATTAATAAAATTGAGATAACAATAATAGTTGAAAAGAAGCAGTTACGAGGGCTTTACAAAGCCAACAAATTGCAAAGCAAACAAACATAAAAATACAATGAGAAAAAGGTAAAAAGTATAAACTATCCACTTAGAGCCAACGTTAACCTCAAATTCCACTTCCAACTCATTGTTATCTATCCACAAAACGAAGCTAATTTTTTTCGTTCTCTCATGTAGTAGTTATCATGATTCTCCACTACTACATGAGAGACATATTTGAAACATTATTTTATTTCGTGGCTATGATCATAAATTATTTTATTTTATTTTTATTGATAAAGCGGGTTGAAGGGACCCGTTCCCTATATTTAAAGCTGAGGCCAGATCCTCAGGATAGAAAGACTATAAAAGCCAAAAGTTAACAACTACAGTTGAACACCAACTTAACAACAACATATAGTAAAACTATAACCAAAACATCCTAAACCAAAAATATTCCAGAATTACTTCCCACCTGGAATGGAAAATAATCCTCAATGCTGCCCATTCGACCCTTTTTTTTTTTCACTTTTTTACTTCAAACCACTTGCCCTGGTTAGTCGAAATTACCAGTGCAAGGTCACTAGCATTGTCAAGGCCATCATTTTTTCTAACACTAAATCCCGATCTGATTCTGAACTTTCTGATGTATGTCCCCTCTTCATTCCACCTACAACCAGGTGATTTTCCTTGATTCCCTTTTCAGTGTCTTCCTTCTCTAGTAGCCACTTTGTTCTCGGAGTTCGGATTACATAGATCATCCTTAAAGTTTGCAGTGGATACCAAATCCAGATTAACCGAGCCCCATCCACTAGAAGAAGTCGAGCCATTCTTTTTGTAGATTTCTAATTTTTATCGAAGGGACAAGAAGCTTGTAGATGACCCGTATTTCTACATATTCTACACTGGAATGCAGTATTCTCATAGTCTAGGATCTGGATATGCTGAAGGTCACCAAATTTAAGATTGATTCGATTAGGTAAACCCTTGCTCAAATCAATTTCAACGCATATACGGGAAAACAAACACAGAGACCGAATGTGTTCTATCCAAATCTTCTTTGATAAACTTGCCTAAGTCGTTGCCAATGTCTTCCAGGCATACCACAGATGCAAGGGGAGGTTAGGAAGCCTGACCCAAACAGCGTTTTGGCAACTGAATAAGTGTTCGGATCGAAATCTGGAAACCATGGAGTTATAAATAAACCCGCATGCCCCCAGAACCACGGACCATCTATCAAACATCTCTGATAGTCTTCAGATTCTCTAAAATGGACAACAAAAACCCTTGGAACATAGGGATATTTCACACTTATTGGTCCAAGTATCGAATACCCACTGGTACAGAGCGGAGGAGGAAGGCCAAAAACCGTTAAACCTGCTGATCACTGCATCCTGTGATATTTTTTTGAAATATTCCTCCACTTTAGGGTTCTCAATGGTTACAGAGGGGATTTCCGCGGCCAAATCGACCAGGTAGGCCAAATTACTTGATGATTGTTTGCCCGAATCCAGCGTATCTTTGAAAGAGGTTGCCTTCTGATGTTGAGTCATGGCTTGATGACCCTTAGCATGACCCTGCAACATCCGTTACTATCCTTGCTTTGCCCACGTCCCGCACAAAGTCCCGATGAATTTTGAAACCCTAGGGCTAGGGCACCGCTTCTGCTCAATCTTCTCCCATCCCCCATTTCCGTGCCCTCCTCCACCAAGCCGGAATCCCCTGAGCCAAACCGAAGTCCTTCGTAGCTCGCAAGCCCTCACGGCTTCGCTAGCGGCCATTCCAATGCGCTCCATTCACCTGCGCACCTTCGCAAAATTTCAACCCCTCGCGACAGTCTTCCGTAATATGTGGATCGATTTATCCCAATCCAACCATAAATAAATTTGACTGTCTATTTACTCTTTAATTTTCATGCCTCTTCTATGACTTGAAAGACAAAACAAATAGATAAATTAAATAAACAATAAATAAGGGGGTAAAGTTAAAAGTAAGGATGGAAACTAGGGTACGTAAATCATTTAGGGTTTCTGCAGCTGCTGCCTTTGCCACTGCCGCTGCAAAGATAATTGCTTATGTGTAAACTCTTGTGATTCTTCTAACCAGCAATTAAAGGTGTGTATCATGCAAAATAATTTGCTTGTTTTCAATTAATAAGAGGTCTTCCAGAGCTACGTGCCTTCTCTGTTTTTGGGATTATTTTCTTAGAATATATATTTAGCATATAGATCTAGTTTATTTTTTCGACAACAAGCTTAGATATTGTTCTTCCTGTACGGATCTATCGATTTTCTTTATCTTAGACTGTTTGTGTTGAAAAACAGATTCTTGCACATGGAAATCTCATATAGAAATTTCCTTGCCATCTGGTTACAAGAATGGGATATGTGAGATTGAAAATATCTGTAGCTGATCCGCTTCCTTTTAAGTCTGCCCATACCATGTTTGAAAGCTCTTTCACGCTTTAGGGTTTCTCTTATTTGAATGATTCGCAAATACATTCCACAACCTCTGCCAGGATCCTCTCTGCCTCTATCCAAATGAGATATCGGCACGGGGCATTTCGCCTCAAAATCCAGCATGGCAATTCCTAAATATTGTGGAAGAGGAGTGTCTTTTGCTCTTGCTACGGATTTTAGTGTCATTTCAAGCTGTCTTCTAAAAATTCACAAAAAAATGCCACAAGAAAGATATCATGTATCCAAAATGTGGAAGCATGTGAATGACAAAATACAATCTCAAACTGTTCTAAAAATCCATAAAAGGGAAAAAGGAAAAAAGCCACAGGAAAGATATCATTTCTGCAAAATGTGGAAGCATATGAACTGTTTGACAAAATGCCATCTCAAACTGTTTTCTAAAACCCACCAATAACTAAAAATAAAAATGCCATAGAAAGATATGTTTGCAAAATGTGGAAGCATGTGAACTGTTTGACAATATGCCTAAAAAATATGTAGTCTTTGCAGTTCTGAAAGGAAAATGTTGCATAACAAGATTATACACACACTCTCTCGAGAATCTAATGTATTATATGGTCAATGTTCCAATTGAAAGGCTTTGTAAAAACTCCTGATGACACTTGTGTTGAAGCCTCACGATCATGTTAATAAGAATTTAAGATTCGCTTCAATGATGAGACATTTGGTTTCTAGAATATTACTAAGCTATATTCTTGTAGACATGCCCCTTATTTAAACATTGTTGGAGTAGCATATGATTAGAGCACCCCGATCATTGCAGATTATTCCTCCGATCCCTACTTGTCTTGGAAACTTCCTTGAAGCTCCATTGTAACTTAATGTACTTAAAGCTAGTAGTTCCCAGACTTTCAAGGGCTGAATTTGCATGAGTATTTACTAGTCTGTTTTGGTATGGGTATGGGAATGATACACTGAAATGAAAAATTTGTAAAAGCCTCAAAAGTACGGTAAGCTATGGGTACGTTCGTACAATATATTTTTAAAAAGTAAAAAATTATCAATATATATAAAAATTTAAAGAAAACAAGTTTATAGTCTCATCAGCCTAAAAATATTAGAAGCCAACAACAAGCTTATTATGAATTAGAAGCTATCTAAAGAAATATTTTTTTGACTGAATACAAGAAGACCACAAAACATTATATCTATGAGTCCATCTACTAATGGGCTCACAAACTTTCCACTCATTGTTAAGGCCCGGGGAAAGGTTTGGGGCGAATGTAATCTATTCATAGAGTTGTTTGGAGTTACTGTCTTGGAGAGGGGCCCTTTGAGCGACCTTATAGTATCCCAAAAGTCATTCTCATCCTTCATAATTAATCCAATAGAGGGAGTGGTGGAAGCATTGTATACATTCTAAACTGAGATTGAGGAAGCTTATAGAAAGCTTTAAGGTTTGTCCATTCCATCCACTTCCCAAATTTGTACAAGTCATGAAATATTTTAATTCCTTTCTCAAACCAAAGCAGGGCACAACAACCTCTTGTCAAGGCAAGGATCTTGTCATTATATTTTATATTTGAAATTGATTTGCAGGCTTGGCACCCAGTGTCAAAGGAAGAGAAGATAGGCTGCCCAACCACCAAGTGCTTCACTTGTTCCCATACCTTGCAAATTGACTGAAGAATTGTTTCCTCATATATTTACCATGTGTATATCGTTCAAGGTGACTTGCTTACAAATATGCAATTTCTAAGTAGATTTTCCTACCGCAGATGCTTGAGAGGTCCCAAAGAAAAAAACACAGTTGCTACTAGATAGATATACCAATCTTAGATCTTACTCTATCTTGTTTAAAAAACATATTGTTTTCTAATAGATTTTAAAAACACAGATACTTGAGGGTGTCTTTTTTGATACCGCAGATCCTTGAGAGGTCCCATAGGAAAAAAACACATTTGTTACCAGATAGATATACCAATCTTAGATCTTACTCGATCTTGTTTAAAAACACATTGTTTCCTAATATATTTTAAAAAAGCAGATACTTCAGGGCGTCTTTTTTATTAAAACAAAGTTGTTGCTGTATATTTAAAAAAAAATATTTATTGGTGGTTGTCTTAGTATAATTCCTTATTTCATTTCTTAAATTGGGATGGATGAATTTTCTATTCTTTCTTTTACAGAGACATGATTTCAAAATCTTAGTAAATTTATTTTTGCCTATAAACCATGGTTCAGTTCAATTGTCCGGTTATGTAAATATTAGAACATAGTTGTTTGGGGACAGGTTTATGCACATATCTCCCTCTAAATCTCAAATCTAATAATATGAATTTATAATCTTCTGGCTTCATCTGTATGAAATTACATTGTCTAATGTGTCAATAATTAATTTGATAGAGATGAATCTAGAATATTATTATAAAATCCAAACTTGAAATTTAATTGTATATATTATTAAATTGCTTATGTATTGATGGAAAACGAATGTGTGGGGTCATAAATGTTTATGCATATTTACTTGTACACGTCTTTTAGGAATATTGGGAAGAAAAATTGGTTGTTTCCCATCGAGATTCTAATATATTCTAGATAATTTAGGACAAATATATTATAACAAGGAGAGATAGGAATCGTGAAGTTTTTGACCACTGGCTAGAAAGTATTAATATTATTAGATCAGGTGAGATATTATAGGAGGGGCATCTGTTGTAAATGTAAAATATGGTTTTTCAAAGGCCTTTCTATCATTAGGACGATCCATTATGAAGCTTTATTGAGTATGCTCTGAGTTTCTTTGAATATATATGCATTTTTTATTGATCTTTGTTGTTGCAATGTATGGTTTTATGGTGTCAGTAGTCTTCTGTCCGATGGATAACATTCTCAGGTATATGTCAAGATGTTACTCTATTCCAGTTTTGAGTTTAGCATGTGTTTGAAATGTTCATCTTGATAAGTTTACTTACATCTTACATTTGTAAGTCGTAAGTGGTGCTTATATACTTTTAGGCATTAAAATTAATTATTAAATTTTTATAAAGCCAATAGACAAGTGTCAAATAAATTTCGAGTTTGCATATGTTGTAGTACCATAGTAACAGGTGGGTTTGATTAAATAATTCTCAAATGTTCTTGTAAATAATATACAAGTTTACCGACATCATACTCTTAGTTTCTTCATATTGAGAGTTTTCAATCATAAAATAGGAATACATCATTTACTTGCATTTATTCATAGTTCACCACGCTCCATGGCATCCCATAATTCCCAATTCAAAGAGTAATAAGAAATGGGTCAAACTTAGTTTTGGTGAGTCTCTTTGAATTTTGGCAGTAAATATCTCAAAGTTATATTTTTCCTCGGTGATGAGCCCTTACTAGTAGGATGGGGGAAATGTAGGGTCTATTTGAAATTATATATATATATGATTAAAAGAAAACAACAAGAAAAGTGTTTAAATGTACAAAATTCCTAAATATATAGAGAGTATTTATAATATATAGGATGTATTAAATTATCATTCTCTAAGTATTTATAGACGCCTTAAATTTTTCTGGTAATATACATTCAAAACAAACAATAATCGGCCTACAGACTCTTAATTTCAAGCCTTACCTAATATGAATATCTTGCCAAGTCATATAAGAATCTCTTTCACCATTCTAAAAGAAAGTATCGTAGTTCTGTGTTAAAAAAGAGAGAGATGGTCAGTGCACCATTTTGTTGCATATATCTACTAAATATTACTATTGTGTTGCTATAATTTCACTCTTAAACAGATACGTTCTTGTGATAGTTGTGCATTGTTTTTCAAAGATTCATTTTTCATGCCATCTGCTAGTATAAATATATCTATAATACACACGCAGACACAAATATTTAATGCATACATAATTCCCTTCAAAATATCAGCTAGATTTTTGTACCATGAATCCTATAACCAATAATTACTATTAACTATAGTTTTTAAAAGTTAAATAGAAAGTTTCAATCTATTAATGACTAGTAATTTTTAGATTGCGTGTCATCCCAAATGTCCCAGCAGAAAACCCTTCTCTTCTTTTATATTGCATTGATTGGTGTTTTATATACTAGAAGAAGTAAGATCTGCCTAAAGTAAATCCGTAACTTATAGCCGAGCAAATTGTAAATAGTTTTGTAAAAACAATCCTCTTATTAAGTTTTGGTAAATAGTGATTGGTAAGTTCTGTAAACTCTATCCTTCTTGGTGCCCCTTAGAAAGTCCTTGGCTGCCTTTATATGGTGGAAATAGAGTATCCGCATAATTATGTCTAAGAATATATTGCATATTTTAGAACCATGCAGATACTCTATTTTCACCTTACTAAAGGAAAATCTTGACTATTCCAGTTCACATTTTTAATTGTTTCATATCTTTCAAATATTCATAACACTTGTTTCCCTTTTAATTTAAAAGTTGATTCAAAATTTTAAATTCTAGCATATTAATATTTGAAAAAAAAAATTGATTAATATTTTTAAAATAGAAAATTGTTATTAAACAAGTCTCAAGTGTAATTCCTTTCCTTTATAGTTAGCTTGGATTAGTAAAAAAGTTGCAACCCATTTTATAATCTATTTATTATCATATTTCATTCTTTAAGATATTGGTTGATTTTAGTTATTGGTTTTTAGCTCAATGCCTTATGAAGTGTTGGATAGTATTTAGTTTCATAACTTAATATATTATGAAATCTTCAACTATTAAATTGTGATTATATTTTATTAGTTTTATTTTCTCTATTATAATATACATGCAAGTAATATAATTTGTTGGATATTACATTTTTTCACATTTTATATTTCTTCAATTTTTAAAAATTGTTTTGACTGATCTTCCTTAAGAACTTATTTGATCTTTTTGCATCATCCTTAATTTAATCTTCATTTCTCATTTAAATTTATAGGATGAAATATATTATTACAACAAAATTATCCAAAAGTTTTTGTAGTATGAATGTAATGTAACTTACCTAAAACTTGTTATGACATGTCAAATATATCATATCAAAACTTGTTCATGGCGTTTAAATATATTTTTAATATAGCTATATTCAACAAATTGCGAAGACTTAAATATTCATGTGTTAATGAGTGTTTTTGTCTTAATTGTTTGAACATAAAACAATGCAATATCTTATCTCCATTTTCTTTTAATTCCTTGTAAAGCACATGTAGACACCCTTCTTGATAATTTGTGTTTTTCTATATTCTTGTTTTAATTGTTATATGTATATGTAGAGCTTTTTTGTTGAAAGTAACTTAATTAATCAATATAAATAAAATTTTAGTTTCTCTTAGAATTTGTCAAATCTTCTATATTACCTTCTTTTGTATTGGATTTTGCATAGGTAATGATTATCACATAAATCCCTATTTGCTTAACTACTTCATCACATCAATTTGATACTATTTCTTCACAATGCCTCTTTCTTGTAATGTTAGAAAACAAACGAATGTTGTTTATGCCAACTTCAAGGTTCTTTATATAAATCGTCCACATAAAATATTTATGACTTTTTGATCGCTTTTATTGATTTATTAGTCATTTAATTTAAATAAATTAATGTGGAAATGGTTTTTGCTGTAATAGATCATGGCGTGGAAATGAGATCAAAGTGTTGGTGACAATCCAAAATCCTTTTTAGAAGTTAACCGTCTTGGGTATTCCATTAGCCAAGATTTTAATGGGGAAGCATTTGTAAAATTGGTTCGAGCCTCATCCACAGAGAATTTTTTCAACCTTGAAAAGGCCTCGAGTCGGAGAAGCCCATATCAAAGAAGGCCTACTTGCTTGGGGACAAGTTGAATGAAAAGAACGATGCTTTCTTTTTGGACATTTCAAGCAAAGGCATGGAGGAGGAAAACTTTTGTTCACTTATAAACCGACGGTGGTGCTCCTTGGTTGTGACACGTGGGAAGATTGCAGATTCATACCAAGTCTACCATGACAATCGGCAAGTAATAGTGCGGTTTTGTATAAGAATGTCGTAATGTCTCTAGATTATGATGAGTATAAAGTCTTTGGGCTCTTTCTGAGGGGCTGCTGTGGCTCGCATGCAATTTAGAAATGGAAACTGGAAATTGTATGTTCAACAACAATATCTTGTTAAGGACCTGCGAATGCTCGCAAAAGATTCCAAAAATGTGATGCAATTGCGTGTGGTTGTAAAGGACATTGTAAAGGACAAATATATGGATGCATCCTTGCAAAAATCTTTTGTGAAAAGTGCAAATGGATGCAACAAAGGATTAAGGATCTCAAAGACACTTTGGGCATAAGTTTTGATGTTATAGACAATGCCAAGGATGGTGTTTATAAGGGAAAGGGCGAGTTCAATGAAAATGATCCTTCTATTAATGAATGGAACAAATTACGTGATGCCATCGAGGAAAAGCTCGTGGAAATAAACAAGAATGAAATGAGGAAATTTGTTGAATTGAAGAAAGATGATATTGCACGTTAGAAAACCAATTTGATGAAGATTACTTCTGAAATTGCCAATTACAAAGGAATGGTGCACGCTTCGATGGATTAGACAAGATTTGGCTGTGGTTACAAATAAAGAAGCTTACTAGTTTAAATGCAAATCAATGACAAATGGAGAGTGATTTGAGTAGTGCGATTGACAACAATACAAAGATCACAAATCTCATGGAAGTAATGGCAATCTAAGTCTCACTTATTATTATTTTCTAATCATCCTTATTAATATGTTCGGTTTGTTGGCACTATATTTACTAGTTATTTTTTTAGCGAGGATCCCATAGGTATTTTGTAGCTGTCTATTGTCCATATATTATTGGTATTTCAATAATCTTATCAATGTGCTATGATACTCAATCGATCCATTTTGTTAAGTTCCCGCATATATTATATCCGATGTTGCTCTGATCTTTTTGTTGGTAACTGAATGAAATGGTGTTATTACATAAAATCAAATGAGGTCTACGGGCTAGGGCGTCGAGCATATGTTGTCGGCATGTTCCCAACAACTACCAATGTGGCATTTGACATTGTTGTAAAGGCCCCACCACCATTTTCACGGATGTTAAAATTGCAAACATAATTCTTTTCGTTCTCCCTCCACCCACTCCATTTTCTCGGCAATTTTGATTTTAAAATTTGAATACCTCCACCGATATTACATTTTGAAAATTCCCCTAACTTATGGAATATGTACTCTATATCTATGATTGAATTTATTTCTTGTGCTTCTACATCACCTCTATGATTAGTGCATAAGTCTCACTAGATTTTTTAATTTTTTTTTTATAAAACCTTGTAAGTGCATGAAACCTTCGGGCCTCCATAATGTTGTTCTTGGGTGATTATGATTCATTATAGCTCACACCATCTAGGATTTATATTCAACCCTTCTTGATATATTACAAATCCTAAGAGAACAATATCCTTCTACATTAAACTACATTTCTTCATATTCATTCGTAGCTTCTCCTCTAAATTTCTATAACATTTTCTGCAAATGGATCAAGTACTCTTCTTAGGTCTTCCTAATAAAAAAATGTCATAGAAAAAGACAATGCAAAATTTCCTAAGAATGGATTTGACACTTCATTCATCATTGCATGAACATGCTCGATGTTTTATTTAACTCGAATGAAATGATCATATTCTCATACAATCCATCTTACGTTTTAAAAGTAATATTCCTCTTGATTCCTTATTTAATTCTAATTTGTGGTATCCACTTTTCAAATCAATCTTTTTAAAGTACTTTGCTACACTAAAATAGTCCATCAAGTCATCCATGTGTGATAATGAAAATTTATACTTGATAGTAATCTTGTTGACAACTATAAAATTGTTGCACATTCTATACACTCCTCCTTTCTATTGTGCCAATACTATCAATTGCAAGAGTTCTTACTAAGTATCTACTAATAACATGAGACATAACAATATACAATAACAAAAATCTTTCACCTAAAGAAAATAATCTATAACCAATAACTATAACGGATCTTCTATTCACTTGAATAGTTTTTTTTTTCAAAAATTCAAAGACTCTTGTAATGACTTAATATATTATTGAGTGGATAGTTTTCAAGAGCAATTTAATTAGATTATAAATATTTGTGAAATTTTTACTCATTATTTAAATGATTTTGTATGAAGAAAAATACAGAAAAAATATTATTAAAATAATTATTATAAGTAAAAACATATATTATTTAAATAATTATTCATAATATAGATTATGTGAATAATAACTAAAAACAACACGAAAAAAATCGTAAGAAAATATATAACCTTATTAAATTGCTTATGGAAACTATCAACTTACTAACAACATATAAGTCTTCTAATACCATAAATTTTAAAAATAGTAACTGAAAATTTGTTGATGTTTTCCTTTATGCAAAACTTAACTATCATCGTGGTTGGATTGGTTGACATGAATCTTACATTTCAAAGTAAAATATTACTCTTAATTACGGATCTCTTGGCCATGGACATGTTTAAAAATATTTTATTTCGTTTCATCACCATGAAATTAAATTTACATATAAAAATATTCAATGAACTTTAGCGGGTTTTCATAAAATCTGAATATCCATATTTAGTTTTTCTTCTTCAAACCATACTATTTTTATGGACCTTAAAGCAAAGTACCATTTGTATGCATATGCTTTAAGTGAAATATTTTCCTTTTAAAAAGTATAATAATAATTGAGGATCACTGATTCCCTTACCAAATGGCTTTTCAAAGTCTTTTTGATCATTCAAAACAGTTTGCATGGAAAATGAAATGGAGGAGATTCACATACTTCTTATCCCTATCTTATCATCTCTACATTGCATCAAGATTATATGTCATTTCATTCCTTTCAAGTAATTTATAAAATGTTACTTTAAAATGTCATTTCATATTTAAAGTTGAGGTGGATTATGGAGACATCTTTTTTTTTTTTTTTTGGAGAGAATTTTGTTGGAAAATATTTGTTTCTTAGTGACTCTTCACTTATACATTTTTTCGATAAAAAAATTGTTTCAAAATAATAAAGTAAATTAAATTACGAGACATGGCAATCAATTCATGAAAAATACACACAAAACATGACACAAGGAATAACATAAGCACGAGTTGTAAAAGACAATATGTATTGCCACCAATCGATTTTCCTTTTATCCTAACACCTTCATTGCGTAGTTTTTGGTGACACCCTATATGGGTCTTAGCACTTCAATGGCTGCTCTCTCCTCACATTGCCATTTCTCGCACCATACCATCAATGTAGCTAATGTAACAAAGTGGCACCCTTGACCCTCATAATAAATGATTCAATTATTTGGTTATTATATAAATGATGGGTACCATACTTGTGTTTTTACAATGCATCTTGTATGCCCATTGGCATATTGAGCACATGTACCACTTCCCCTAACAAGAACCACATGTAAGCACACTCATTATTTCTTCTATTAGTTCACTATGCATTAATATTTATTTCTCCAACTTTTCCATGCTTCTTTCTTTATTTCTCCATATTAATTGTCATTTTCATTGACTTGTCGATGTCGAAAGCGATATTTTAATTATCCTTATATACCATAACATAAACACTACCTATATATTATATATGTCCTACTTGTTGGGGTAAGCACACCCGGTTGTATAGATAATATATCGAGATCTAAGCCACGGGGATTCACTTAGTAAAAGTATGGTATATCACCTGCGTTCGAAGGGTATTAAAGAATACCCTTAATTCTAGTTTCTACCTCTAATTATTCAATTGATAATACCCCCTCCTGTTATATTATTAGAATGAAAATACCCCCTATTTTTTCCATGTACCTTATCTACCCATTTTTCAATTACAATTTTATTTACCCCTTTTTATTTCTACCCCAATATATTAGACAAAAATATATTATATTTCTCACTCAATTTTTTTTCAATATGCATTTCCTTTCGAAAGATAGTTCGAAGCCATTGAATACATATTACAAGTCACCTTATATATGTTAAGCTTTATGCATTTATCAATAGTTCTTCAAATAATTAAGATGGTGAAATAATATCACTTGTGTTGAAAAGCATACTCAATTCTAGTTTTCTACCATCTTATTATTTCTTGGTTAAGAATCTAGATTTATTTATTAAAAAGAGATTATAATTTAATTTATGACCACACTCCTTTTGCAATTTTAAGGTATTTACGTTTAAAAACTAGGGTTCAAACGTTTTAGTTTTATATTAAAAGTAAACCTCTATTTCCTTTGGCCCATCTCTCTAACCTACCCCCAATACCTGATTCAAAACATTAATAAATTAAACCCTTTCACCCCCTCATGTCTACCGGTATATTGAGTTTAATTTTATTAATTTTAATTACCTCAATATGAACCCACGTGCTAGGATATTGCCTAGCTAATGAACCCCCGTGATCTAAGCATACATGCAAATAAAAACGGATATTCTACTAGAAGAAATATACAAACCAAGAGATATAAATCTTTTGCATTTAACGTGGTTCACCCAGTGTGGGCTACGTCCACCAAGAAACAAGCCAATCTATTATCCAAAGCTTTGACAAGATATACAATTGAAGATTTACAATCTTCCACACCTCTCAGATGTACAATATTGTCTTTCACCCAAGCTTTTGCTTCTTCTCCAAGAATTCTCTCTCTCACAATTATTCTCACAATAATCATCAACTTTTGCAAGTTCTTCTTAATTCTTACTTCTAAACCCTAGCTTTCATGCTTATATAGGTGTATACAAACTTAGGGCACTTAACCATGCAATTACAATCAATAGATCTGCTTTAATACTAAAAATAGATCTAATTCCCGAGAGTTAATTAAAACATCCACACATAGGTAACCGACACTGGTTAGCCCTAACCGATGTCAGTTCCTCCTTGTCTAACCGATGCCGGTCATTGGTGACCAATTCCGGTCCCTCCATAACCGATTTCAGTTACTGTGTTTTCCAGCAAGTTTCATACTGCATGTTAATCCAAAGTAATTGAGCTCCACAACTCAACACTTTTAAGCATTTCTTCTTGAAACTTTTACACTCCATCTAATAGATAAATACTACTACATTCAAATTTTGTTTCTACTTTTCTTTTCTCACACAAAGACATGGTGCATATTGAAAAAATGCAAAGCTATGTTTCCATTACAATATGAACAAAAACATAATAAAAGAAAAACATTTCCATAAAACTAGTATCAAACACCAAAAAATGAACATGCTCGTGTCTACATGATTAGGCCAACATGATGGATCTCTCCAACTATATACCCTTGTTCATGTACGTGTGTTATTTCTTCTCTTGAAGATACATAAGGAAAGTTCCATACAAGAATTAATCTCCTCCCCTCTCTACACAAATGTTCTATATGTAATGAGTTATATGCTGGAATACACATAAGATTTTATAGCGATGGCCACACTCATTGCAGATGCATTGTTGAAAAATATGGCCACCACTTCTCATGTTGTAATAACACGGACCGGGTCCTCAACCCAAAGTACTATCTTAAATTTCTCAGGTTGAAAAAATGCTCATAACAAGTGGAAATCCAATATTACTGGTAACAAATGGTAGGGTGGTCAATACAAATATAGTGGCCAAACCATTTTCTTCCCAAAGGATATTTCTTCCATAACCACCCACCTCCCCCACGAGTCACGAACTTGGACATATTGGTTATCAAGATAAGAGGGTCCCAAAACGGCCTTTGATTATTTTTTCAATAAAATATCTAAGGACCCTTACTATAGAGGTGTTCACCTAGAATTCAAAGCACTCCATGCCCTCCCGCCTAAAAGTAAAAACATTTCTACTTCTCTATGTCATTTCACTTCCAACATTTATGACATCAACGTTGAAGATTCCAAAATAGGTGCAACAATGAGTACCCCACCAAATTGCACACAAACCCCAAGCATTTCTATTAATGTCCTCCCTCCCACCAACAACTATGGAGATTAACCAAATTACAAGTTTCCTTTAGATCCACAATCAAACTCCACCACATCTTATTCACTGGTCAGAGAGTTATTCATCTCCTATCAATGAATACAACATCAAGGAATTTCTTTCTATCCAGATTTCCCATCTTTGTTTCCTCCAGGGGTTTCATTATTCCAATAGCCATACATCAAATGGGTTCACATGCATGAATATGATCTACATTTATTGATGTATAATGATAACAAATTCAGTAAACATCCACACTTTCTCTACTTCATTCTTAACTTTATGATGCACCACATGAGATAGGAAACATCTAAAGATTTTACCAAAAGAAACTTTGGAGATTAATTTCCAGCTATGGTCTTTATGCTGCACCAACAACTAACACACATGTCTAATACCCATATCGTTGACCACCTAATGAGGTTTGTATCAAGCTTGAGGGGGACAAGATCATTTTGGTGAAAGCATAGGTATAGGCTCACACATATGATCACACAACTAGGCCAACCTATGCTTTGAGTTCAAAAACACTAAATGGATAGATTTACATAGATTGATGCTAGGATCCCCTTTAACAATATCCATAGATGACCATTAACGAAGAAATCACAACATGATTACATAACCCCATATTGTAACTATGTACATGGAAAAGAGATTTACAATATTCTATAAGGAGGTACACGTGAAAAAATGTATTTTAGAGACTACTGAGGTACATGTGAGATCATTGTGAGTTATCTTTCCTTATTACAACAACATTTATATTATAGCAAACCACATTCCCCTCATTCACCATATAGATATGGATGGCAACACAAAGTCTCGACTCATATTCATCGATTTTTATCGTTGCCAAATACACCAAACATGGATCTACTAGACTGATGATCCCCTTCACCGAGAGATAGTGAAGTGCTTCTTTAAATAAATAATAAGAACATGGAAACTAAGGGCCCTAAAAATGTAAGGTATGGGTTGGAATGCTCAAATCTTGGTGACCACTACTTGTTAAATGCATAGGGAATATTTTCATCCAATGCTTCAATAGATTATAAAGAACTAGTGAACCGAGTGCAATGAAACACCAAATGTAGTGAGGTTGTATACATGTATTCAAAGGAAGGGTGTCACTTTGCAATGAAGATATAAAGTCCCTTTGGTGCTCTAGATTCATTCAAATCTAGTTGTAGATGATGCATGAAAAAATACTACAACTCGACGCATAATGACAAATGAGTAAACATACACAACTCCCACTTGCTAACACTATGCCAAGCCAATGATGGTTGCCAACCCGTTGTGTCCGACCATGTAGTTTTACATTACATAAAATTCATATAGAAAATTAGACATTTTGCACCACATGTTGACTAAAATATATAATACATTTGGCATTGAAAACCCAACAAATACTACCTATTGTAGGTTCTTATAAGAAACCATTCTTGAATACATGGGAACACAATAGACATGCCACATATTGCAAAAAATACCCTCTTAGGATATAGCCATAAATTTGTTTCCCTCTCTATTTGTAAATAGGTATTTAAGCACATCCTTGCAAAAACAACAAAAACATCCATGCTTCCTTCATTTATAGATGCATACATGAGGCTCTCGCCATCTACACAACATGATTACATAACCCCATATTGTAACTATGTACATGGAAAAGAGATTTACAATATTCTATAAGGAGGTACACGTGAAAAAAATGTATTTTAGAGACTACGGTACATGTGAGATCATTGTGAGTTATCTTTCCTTATTACAACAACATTTATATTATAGCAAACCACATTCCCCTCATTCACCATACAGAGATATGGATGGCAACACAAAGTCTCGACTCATATTCATCGATTTTTATCGCTGCCAAATACACCAAACATGGATCTACTAGACTCCGATGATCCCCTTCACCTAGAGATAGTGAAGTGCTTCTTTAAATAAATAATAAGAACATGGAAACTAAGGGCCCTAAAAATGTAAGGTATGGGTTGGAATGCTCAAATCTTGGTGACCACTACTTGTTAAATGCATAGGAATATTTTCATCCAATGCTTCAATAGATTATAAAGAACTAGTGAACCGAGTGCAATGAAACACCAAATGTAGTGAGGTTGTATACATGTATTCAAAGGAAGGGTGTCACTTTGCGGTGAAGATATAAAGTCCCTTTGGTGCTCTAGATTCATTCAAATCTAGTTGTAGATGATGCATGAAAAAATACTACAACTCGACGCATAATGACAAATGAGTAAACATACACAACTCCCACTTGCTAACACTATGCCAAGCCAATGATGGTTGCCACAACCCGTTGTGTCCGACCATGTAGTTTTACATTACATAAAATTCATATAGAAAATTAGACAGTTTGCACCACATGTTGACTAAAATATATAATACATTTGGCATTGAAAACCCAACAAATACTACCTATTGTAGGTTCTTATAAGAAACCATTCTTGAACAATACATGGGAACACAATAGACATGCCACATATTGCAAAAAAATACCCTCTTACGATATAGCCATAAATTTGTTTCCCTCTCTATTTGTAAATAGGTATTTAAGCACATCCTTGCAAAAACAACAAAAACATCCATGCTTCCTTCATTTATAGATGCATACATGAGGCTCGCCATCTACGCCCATATTTAGTCCCCCTCTTTGAGGCTACCCATTCATGGTATTTAAAAATCAAAGGAAAGGATATTAGTGGACACAAAGGAAAACCCATGCAATCATTCGAGTAGTCCTCCATTACTATGATGTGCCCAAAGATCATGCTCCTTCCTATGAATACTTTTATTGGTGAAAGATTTTACTTTACAAATCATTCTAAAAGATACAAACACAAATTAGTGTTACCACAACCTTAATAGATTCCCATTAAAAGAAACTAAAAAATCCTACTTCCTTGACATATAGAGAGTGCCAATACTCAAATTGGAAGCTTGGTGGAACAAATAACAACAATAACTCATAAGAAGAATGCAACAATTGATGAAATAGACATGTTAGGAATTTGAGACTTCAACATTAGGAATGATGGGTCAAAAATAACATCATCACTTATTAAGTAACACGTTGCATCTAAATTCATAGACCAAGCTCAACTCGAGAATGCAATACAACTTGTTGCTTCCTCTAACCAATAGATCCACTCCTATCATTAAAACAATAACTTACATACAAACTTATCATTGTACATGTAAGAAGGCATGGCCAACTTCTAGTGTCAAAGGTGGTCATTCAAGGTACGGTTTGTATAGGAAAACTATACTTAATATGTTGCATAAAAATGGATTACAAACACTAAAGGGCAATAGCAAGTCCTTCATTATTCTACTGGATCCAAAAGGTATTGTTACATTCAACATAAATGCCCCTACTATATGGTTTGGCCTTTAAATACCCATTCACAAAATGAAGGATCTTAAAGGGTAGGTGTTATTAGTATTCCACGAGCATATGTGGGACATAGAATGCATTCTCATAGATGGAATGAGATCCACAAGGCCAAAAATGTTGAGTAATATAAACTCTAGGTTGGGCGAGGCATTCCCTCATGACAACAACATTGATTTTGGAGGATGATTGATGATACTAGTGGGAAACTTTGGCCATCTCCTTTGTTAGCGATATATAACTCTATGTAAGAAAGTGATTTGGACACTCCCTCTGGCACAAATTTGACATGGTCATTACCTTAGATACAAACTTCTACGAGTATGGATGCAAACCACCAGAAATTCATATATTTATTAACTAATATTAAAAATGTAAAACCAACAATAAAGGATTGGAATCTTATAATGTCACATATAGACTCATTTGTGTTATCATTATATAAATAAATATTTACAAGTGTAGAGCATCTCTACACAATAAAGGAATTAAGAGACACACACAATAAGTGGATGCTTAAATCCTTTTTCCTTCCAATTGTAAGGATAAAAGTAGAGGAAATCAAACATGTAGTGTTATCAAACCTTAATGACACATAGTTGGATCTACAATGTTTTTTGTGTAAGGGCAAGAGGTTATGTTGACATATAACTTATGGGTTACCTCTAGATTGGTTAATGGGCAATCAGTCAAGTTTGGAGATGGTCTACAATCCAAAATTGAAACCTCTCGACTTATCATCCATTATCATTGTCGACTTCAAGAAATATCATGGGGTACCATGGGACATCCTAAATCAAGTGCATCTATCACTATCTCCTGTCACATGCGGAAATCATCAAGTAAATATGACTCCAAATGTCATGGGGTCTCACCATTCATAAGGTGCAACACATGACACTCAATAATGCAATGATAGACATCCACAATGTTACTTGATTAAGGATTAAAATTTATAGCAATATCAAGAGTACACTCACTCATTGACCTAAACATCTCACCTGATTTTACTTTTGAGCATTATGCAAGAACGAGGTACACAAAATATGTTAATGCATGAAAAGAAGATGAGTGCAGACTAAGTTGTACAAAGCTTCCTCTTCATTTATAATAAATACAACATGTCATAAATACATAAAACAAAGAGGGATTCTATGTCATATTTTAGCATGTCAAATTCTATTCTTCATTATATTTAGCATAAATAAATATCCAACATACTATTGTTAAACATGAATTCATTAATAACTTCACTTTATTATCCTCTCTGGTGTGACTTGTAACTCATGCATGATTGCTAGTTTAAGTATATTGTGTTGTCATTGGTGTTAGTTATGGTATATTCATTTCAATTTTAGATTAATAAGAAAATGTAATTTATCATATTTAAAGTTTCTAGAATGGTTCAAAGACATCCAAACTACCCACTTTTTATTTTCCTTTTGTTGATTTGAAGTTTTTGTCACATGCATTAATGTGAGTTGATGAATTCACTCAAAAATAACTTACAAGAAAACTATAATAAATTATTTTGTTTTGGAATCTTGAAAATTCATGGTAGCCTAACACTCATGACTTTTTATATACATATTCGTAACTTTTTTAGTACTTATTAAAATTGGTACAATATTTTTGCAAAAATTAGTAATGAGGGGTTATAAATAGGTGATGTGGATATCGATAATAAAGAAAATAAAGAAATATATACAATGAATGTGACTTGTGAAAATTAATCAAATATGAGATTCTAATATAAGAATATGGGGCTATATAAATGAAAGTGGAAGAAAAATTCCACACATCACACACATTTATCCATTCAATAATGTGCTAAGGAAATTCTGAGAGAATAAAATATGATGAGGACCTTGGTTATGATAGCAATAAAAACATGTGATTAAACCCATGATGTGTCACTTGATAAAAAAGTGAACATCCAATGAATGGGCATTTATAGATGATGGGATATCCTTGGGTGCTCACTACATTTCCTTAATGATGTATTCACTATAGTTTTGGTTGTCTTCCCTTTTTAGAAAGGACGAGGAGTAAAGTTTTAAATGAGTGAAGTGTCCCTCCATCAAAACAGATCTATCACAAATCTCCTTTATTATGTTCTCTAACACTTCTATATGTTGACCAATTTACATATGGTGGATGCAAATCACCACATTTAGATTTTTAAATCAATGAGACATGAAAACATATTGTGAAGTGTACCTATGATATTCTTCATTGATACCCTGAATGGTTCATAGTTGATTTGACTATTACTATATATGGGATTCTACAACACTTTATTAACCTTTATCTCTCCATCAAACCATTACATGGTTGGAATGTTTATCCAACTTCCATGTAGCGCCAAATTTTAAATTGGGATGGAATGCTTGATTTGGTGTTCCCATGCGGTCATATATTTGGAAATGGAGCTAATATTGGGATTGACACTATTATTATCCATTCATCTTGAGTTAAGTGGGAAAATATAGGGCTCTTATTTAAATCCTATCTTTAGTATTTTTCCTTAGGAGGTTTGTTGTGCAAGAGATTTATATTTTATGGATGTGCACTTCTATATAAGTGCATGTTATGTCATTAGAGAGGTTGCTAAAAGCCAACACAATCAAGACAATGGGTCAAAGGATGAGGAAAACTCAAATCAGTCATGATTTTGAAGGTTGGATTAGTCAAAAATGGAATAAATAGCTACTAAGAAGCTCAACCAAGTTTTTTATAGAACATAGAATTTCAATGTAGAGCTTGGAAGTTTTATGTAGAATTTGGAAGCTTTTTTTCATGGATATTGTTTGGTGTAGAAGAGTGGATAATTTGTTGGAAATAATTATTGTTATGGAGGATGGGCTAGCCAAAGTTATAATATATAGATGTTTTTTCATGAAGACCGATTAGTGTAAAACATGTTGATAGGCTAAAGAATCCAAGGGTTAGAATTCTACTTAAAAACTAAACAAAGAAGATGACATTTTATCTACAAGCAATTGTCAGAAAAACCTGCAATGCCAATTATGTTATTCAATTGTTAGACAGTATGTAAAGAGTAAAATCCTACATAGAGTTGATTTTCGGGGGTTGACATCTAATTGGCTTTAGTTTATTAAGAAAAGATCAAAAAATAAAATCAAATTTTTTTTTTTTTATTAGTGGTAAAAGAGGGTTAAGGGGACCCTACCCCGTACATCAAGAAAGCTCCATGAGAGAAAATAAAGCCAATTATAATAACATCAAAAAACCATAGTATAAAAGTTCATAGTAATAAGAGCACTTAGGAGCCCATATAGTGATACTAACAGCAACAAAAAACCATAGTGAAACTAACAAACTCGAAGGAACTAATAGCCATAAACAAAGATAGTGAAAAAATAGATCACCCCGCACCAAAGTCATTTGTAGGCTTTTTCAAGCCCCTCCAGCACCTTAGCCCATTATTTTGCAAGACCATCAATATTAACAGCCAAAGAGCCTCTTTAGTGCATCTTCAAATTGGTTGGATATGACTCTAAAATCCTCACTCAATAAAAATTAAATCCCACATTAGTTGGTTGACATGGTTTGCGGTGACAAATAAATACAAATATATCATGATCCTCATGCAAATAGAGGTGATGCCCCAATGGAAGTGGCCCTCTTACTAACATATGGTGAATTGGTTGGGGGATGAGTATGTTTTCTTGCTCGACCTTCCCCTCTCCTCCTATGTGGCTTCAAAAATCCCCAAAAAGATAATATAAAATTGCCTCTAAATACACGACTTACTACCTAAGTTGGATATGCCTTTTTCGTGCATGTTGCAATTGCTTCTTTGATTCTAAAAATCATCACTCAACAAGAATTAATCCCACAATGGTTGGTTGGATTAGTTCACAATAACATATAAAACCGAATATAACACGATCCTATGCCAATAGAGGTGTCACCACAATGGAAGTGGCCCTCTTATTAACATAATGGTTGATTGTTAATGGGATGAGTATGTTTTCTTTCTCAACATTCCCCTAGACTCCTAGGTGGATTAAAAAATCTCAAAACTAAATCCTATAAAATTGCCTCTAAATACATGCTTTAGTACCCAAGTCGGACATGCCTCTTTAGTGCATTTTGGAATTGCTTCTATGACTCTAAAAATCCTCACTCAATAAAAATAATCCCACATTAGATGGTTGACTTACTCTACAATAACATATAAACCTTGATATGCCATAATCATTATGTTAGTGAAGGTGACGCCACAATGGAAGTGGCCTACAGAACTTGAACATAATGGTTGATTGGTTGTAGGGCGAGTATGATTACTTACTTGTCCTTCACCTCTCCTTTATGACATTTAAAATCCTAGAAATACATAATGTGAAATTGCCTCTAAATGCATACTTTACTAACAAAGTCAAATATGCCTCTTCAATGTATCTTGGAATTGCTTCTACAAATCTAAAGTCCTTGCTCAATAAAAATTAATCCCAAGTTGGTTGGTTGGCTTGATCCATGGTAACATATAAACCCCAATACATCATGATCCATATGTCAATAGAGGTGACACCACAATGGAATTGGGCCTCTTACTAACATAATGGTTGATTGGTTGCAAGATGAGAATGTTTTCTTACTAAAACTTCCCTTCTCCTCTTATGTGGCTTCTAAAATCCCAAAACTCATGTCAACTTGCCTATATATATGCCTTACTAAATAGGTTAGATATGCCTCTTCACTTCATCTTGTAATTGTTTCTATTGTTAGGAATATTATTATTGCTCACATGAATTATTGTAAGGTTTATATTTAGATTGTTTGGTGTGAGATATAATCTCACATATTATGTAATGGTTAGGGTTGTTGTGAGTTGTTTTATTGACTCATGTATATAGGAGTTTGTGGAGAGAATTGTGGGGAGAGTTGTTGGACAAAATTCCATGAAAATAGGAGTTGTCTCTCCTATATATGTACTTGATTTTAATAATGAAATAATTAATCGTGTGCAACTCTGGTTCTGCCACTATATTTGGTATCAAAGCGAGTCTTTAACCTTGCACCTGTGATGTTGTAGCAATTTTTAAGGGGAAACCATCCCTTATACTGCCCCTTGGTGATGTGAGAAATCAAATTTGTAAAGATTTTCTGTTAGTTCTTGTCGTAACTTTCATGTTAGTTAAGATCTTATTCATTGAAAACCAGGATCTATTTTATTTTTCGTAATCCTGTGTAGAAGTGGACAGTTGCATCTTTCTCAGGCACTTCTGTATCAAGAATAAAAGATTGTATGAAGATCTAGCTAAGCAAAGCGTCAAATTCTTCTGCTAAAGCTTGTCTAAGATCTAGTGAGGAGCAGGTAGATATATACACTATTCAAACCGCCCATCACATGAGCATTCTTCTGCTATGTTCGTGCCTTCTTCTGATCTGGTTTGGATACTACAAAGGCGTCTGATCCTGGCAAGCAGTGATCTGCTTCATCCAACACCCACAACATTAGTGCATTGGGATCAAATTCCACGCACCACTCAAGCCATGTAGGGTATATACAGTTACTATACCCTTGGGCATTCATTGTTTGCTATCCACCTATGCATATCGGCCATCACCTGTATCAGGTTCGCTTTGAGGAGAATCGATTTGAATGTGGATGGGGTGGACGTGATTTTTGTGAAAGGTAGAAAAGTCTCTTGAAATCTGCAACTTTTATTTTCTATTTTCCAAGGTGTATTCACAAAATTTGCACAAAGGAAAAGCTTCTTGCAGTCTAACTACATCCAATTGCACGCCGTCCTGATCCTCCTTGTTGAAGATACATGATTTTCCACTAATTCCTAGAAGTTGGCTTACATCCATGTTTTTGCTCAACGCACGGAAAGGGGTCTCTCAGTACATAAAAATAGCTTGTCTTTAATGAGGCAATAAGGGATTTGACGTGTCTTAAACCCATTAAATCACATTGCCATGTGATTCCATAGTGATCTACTTCTCCATGCATATCTTACGTTCGCCATATCTGTCATGCGTGCTTCTATGTGTATTAAGGTGCATCCCTCGTTTATAGCCCATGCATTCAAAGCGAAAAGAAATTTTAGGGATTTTAATTCGTGGTTCAATTATTTAGTATTTATTTGTTTGAGTTTAGAGTTTAGTTAAACTTCAGGTCTCTGTAATAGTCGTAAATTGGTCTAGTGTCAATTAATTTCATAATTTATAGTAAAGTAGTCATTCTCATTTCTATGCCATTGTCTAAATAATTGTGTAGTTAAGATCAAATATCATTTTTTCAAAAGTAGAGTCATAGTTGAATTCTAAGTATTGTCATTTTAATCGTCTTCCATGTGTATATTTCGAATAAAAATATTGTAAAAAGAAAATTGCCTTACTGAGACGCATTTTTGGTGTTGCTCGACGTTCGAAAAATAAAGTGTTTCACATTGCAGGAGAAGACAAAATAAAGTACAATGTGGAAACCATTGAGCTTCATATCCAAATCTGGTGAGCTAGCAACATGATATCGAACGTCAAGGCATCAAAAGTTGGAGGTCAATCAATGACCTCTTGTCGATCGCAACGATGGGGCCACATTTTCTTTGTGGCGACATTACTTTGGGTGTGAGTATTTGCTTTCAATTTTTATAGTGTGTTTCTTTCAAAGTTCCTGTTTTGTGTGGTTATGGATGCTATAGAAAAGAGTTGTGTTGGAGTGCAAATGACTATTAGTGATCCTCTGACTAACGTGATCCTCTAACTGCCGTACTTTGTTGGAAGATGGTTTGCTTGTGAATACGTTCACTTGCAATGGTGACCATGTGCAACAAGATCTAACTAGCAAGATCCGGTCAATAGTATGTACTTGATACAATTTGCTTCTCAGTGTTTGTGTGTGGAAATTTCAAATTGTGGGGGAACATGACACCAATGTTCCATTTCCATTATGATCCCAAAACAACTAAAGTCAAAGGTGACTTTTAGTGATAGTGGCGATTCCTATGTTGTTTGAGATTGAGTGGCAACGATCGGCAACAATACGTAATTAAGAACATTGCGATTCTTATAGGAAGTAATGTGAAATATCTTTTATGTATATGTTCTTTTGTGCAATTTTCTACTAAGCGAGTTGTGATTTCTATATACTTCCCTGATGTACAAGCATAGTGGCGAACAAAAATACTAGAGTAAGTCAGTTCATGGATCTTGAAAGGGTTTGTGGGAGGATCAAAAACCACACAAGGTGGATGGTTGATGGGGCTTGTTTACGTCAAAATGTGGTAAACTGTTTAAAACTATGGAAGAAGAGAGCCTTTCTTTTGATCAAGATCACGAGTCACATTGGAGGACATGTTTCACAAGGGTGATCATATTGTAATTGAGTGTGTGAATGTTTTCCTACCATGTTTGCACTAAGGGGGAATGTTAGGAATATTATTATTGCTCACATGAATTATTGTAAGGTTTATATTTAGATTGTTTTTGTGAGATATAATCTCACGTATTATGTAATGGTTAGGGTTGTTGTGAGTTGTTTTATTGACTCACGTATATAAGAGTTTGTGGAGAGAATAGTGGGGAGAGTTGTTGGACAAACTTCCATGAAAATAGGAGTTGTCTCTCCTATATATGTACTTGATTTTAATAATGAAATAATTAATTGTGTGCAACTCTGGTTCTGCCACTTTATCTACGACCCTAGTTAAATTCATCTCTCAATAAAATAAATCCCACATTGGTTGTTGGTTTTGTAACATCCGCCGCCTTTCAAGTCTTGAAATTGAAGACTATATAGATTGCCGATAGACCGTCATTTGGTTAAAATGAATTTTTATAGGATAATTCCGCATTGTTGAAAATAACTTAAGTTTTGTTTAAATGAAATTAAGTTAACAATCGGGAGTCTTAGCTCGCACAAAGATTTTCTATCACATATATGTTTTATCGTATGTCGGATAATGTTTGTTTGGGTTGTTGACCACTTATAAGATCACTATGTGATCATCATTATGTTGGAATATCAATGTTTGATATTTTTAATCTCGGAGTAAAAGTCAATTTTGGAAAATATATGGTGGTCAATAATTATATTGCACGTTGATTCTCAGTTTGGATTTCTCGCATTGGGTCATTTGTTAGACCACTCGACATTAGCCAAGGCATGATATGATTTGTAACTTGTTTATAGTAAGTGTTGATTTATTAAAATACATGGTATATGGGCATAGGTAAATACATTAAGTTTGATTAAAAATGTATGGAGGTTAAATGGATTTCTTAAACTTAGCATATTAATCCACTTGATAAAGAGTGGGTGGCATGTATTAATCTCATGTTTGGATTTCGTGGCATGTTAAGTTGTGTGGCATTAGCGACTTGGGCAAAAATCATGGCAAGAGTAATACGAATCATGTATGACTAATACAAAGTGAAATTAACATGGTTACGTCAGGTGGAAATAGTGTTGAGAGGTTTTGGGTTTAAATGTTGTATTAAATGCATGGATGACTCCTCGGGAAGGGTTAGCTTCCCCAAGAAGCCAACACTAAACTTGGTCGCATTCTCTCTCCTTGATCTTTTTTTTGTTGGTTTGAGCTATTTTTGGGGTTTTGAAGGTAGTGAAAATTTTCTCCATTGTGCATGCTTTGTGGCCATGAATGCAATTCTGGAAATGGATATAGAGAAACTCTATTGTAAAAAGAAATATGTTGATGAATGTATTGTTGTTTTCGATTTCTGGAGAAGATTACAAGAGAAAGGAAGTTGAGTTGAGAAAAAACGTGGGCATTACATGCATGAGCTTCTCCCGATACTCTAAATCATAATGGTTATATTCTGTTGATAAAGATTTGGGTGTTTTGTGAGTTTGGTTTTTATGGTAGAATGTTTATATTCTTTTAATAATGATTTGGGGTGTTTTGTGTGTTTGGTTTTTCTAGTGAAATGTTTGTATTGGTTTAAATCATCTCTTTGGGTTCGTATGTTGAATTTGTGATGAGATTCATGAGTTTAAATGTTTTATACTATTTGGGTTTGTGTATTCTAATGAGTTTTATTTGTTAAGATTTTTGGGTTCGCATATATTTTGTAAATGGAATGAGTATGAGCTTCCATATCAAGACTACGTTTATAATAGCTAAATCTACGTGTTTTCGGTATAGATGGAAATACCCATAATGAGTTTGCATGTTGTAGTTTTGTTATAGAAGTGTGTTTTTTCTGATACATGAAGTTGTTTTGACTACCTCCTTATGAGTGTTTGTCTCCCAATATTTTGGTATGCGTAAATGAGAGAGTGCGAAGATGTTTTGTTAGTCTGTCCTCCTTTTTGGATTTGAACACTTTGTAGGATAATACAAATGCTTTAGTCATATGCTCTTGTAGTTATATGAATGATGTACTTGGTGTTGTGCTTGAATATAGAATTTAATATTTGTTGAATGATGGAATTGTAACAATGGTTGGAATATTGCCATTGCAAGAAGATAATATTGGCTTGTTAGATATTGACGTTTTTATAAAATGAATCTTTAACTAATAGGATTATAGAAAAATATGAATAGTCTGCATAAGTATATTACTTTATGAATTTTAATGGTTTGTTGTGAATTACAATGAAGTTTATTATTTAATGATTAAATGTGACTTGATATGAAATACAAGCAAAGTTAAATATTATTGTTGAGTTATTTTGGTTTGATGCAAGTTGATGTTTTATTTGATTTAATTTGTTTAGTTTAAATTAGTAAGTTGATTTGATCTAGTATGGGGTCAAATCTTGACTATTATTCTCATTATATAATGGTTATGATATATAATATGAGTGAGTTGACTCATGTCAGTTCTCTTAATCCAACCCATGTATATTTCTCTCTCTTAGCAGATGTACATGTAAATAAGAGAAGTTATGAAGTGAATACTTTGGACTGATTTAATACTATTTTGTTAATAGTGACCTTGTGGCATTATGTGAAAATGATAACCTCAAAAGTTCCTTATTCGTATTAATTGATTTTGTGAAGTAATTTTGGTTGTTTAAAATGGGCATATGACCATAATGTATAATCCTAATACAAATTTTGTTACTTGTATAATGAGGACAGTTGGTTTCAGAACCTTGAGTGAATATATGTTGATTTAAAATCTCTTTGTTTTAATTAAATATAATTGGTCTATTTAATTGGAAAAGCTATGTAAAAGTAGATATTATTTACGTCCCTATTCTTATATGGTTGTCTTTGTATAAACTGTTGTTGATCTAATAAATTAAGTGCTCCAAAGACTTTTCGATGTATTGTTATAACAATACTTAACTTAATCTTTCACTTAAATTAGTCATATGATTTATTAAGTAAGAACAACAAAAAGTATGTTGTTGGGTACAATGTTTATCATGAGAATAATGGTATTGAACATTAAGTAGATATTGATTAAAATGTATATGGCCATGAATGATAATATAATCTATACTTCAAAATATGAAGGTATGTTGATAGTAATTGTGATTAATAAACACCTAGTTGAGAATAAAAATGGGCATGGTTAACTTAAATTGATTAAGTTTAATCATTATTCTTTATGAGATAATAAGTCAACCATCGTAAGCAAATGGTCTTATCTCTTTCCTTAAAAAGACCAATAGGAAATGCACAAAACCATCCTTTGATACGTGCAACCTATAATAAAAACAAGATGGATTCACTAAAAGGAAACTAATAGTTAATCCATAACTCGAATAAGTTTTTAAGGGTCGCTTGGCATGGATGACTTACAACAATTTTAGGAAAAGACCTATCAACTATAACTTAGATAAATAATGAAATAAATTAAGTCTCGTAAGACTTGTTGCATGATGAAATTTGATTGCATATAGACTACTTCAATTATGATGTAGATTGGATATAATCTCACATCATCACACAAACATCTAGACATCGTGTTAACTAGGGGTAGTTACGGAAAAGGGAAAAATGATGTAATGGCAAAAAGTAATCCATTATGCGGTCTCTCCATATTCTATAAAGACCCTGAGTGGGTTGTGGTTATTTTTGTATATAGAGATGGTCATGTAAAGAACAATCCTCCTTAACATGTTCACCTTCATAAAAAAAAAAGATTCAAATAGTGTTCGAGATATTTTTTTTGGTGGAGAAGACTATGTCCCTAAGACTTATGTGTGGTCTCGGGATAAGTTGTTTATGCACTACTGGAAACTTTGACCAAAGTAATGCAAGTAGTTGATTGCATTGTCTATTCATTGTATCCTTACTTTATATATGTCAGATACTAGAGTACAAAGTTGAGAAATTGACTCTCGTGGTATACATTTAAGGATGGAAACATAGTTTTATCAACCTAGAATAAGGTAAACCTGAACATACTAAAGATTGTATGATTTCTCGCATAGAGTGGATTGAAGGGAGATATAGATGCACCCTTCTTAGTTGCACAAGCTTTATACATGGAAGAGTTATTGGATGTATCAAAATCAAGTTAATAATTAGTTTAAATTGTTAACTGGGTTCTACTGGGTTAAATCTATTGCATATAATGTTGATTGACTTGTGGAAATCAAATCAAACTTTTTTTACTTCAATTTTGAGAAAATAATAGAAGTGTTACATTTTGGTATTAGAGCAGAAAGGTTCTAACTCTTGGACTTAATGGGTTCATTATGCTAATACTAAGTTTATTCTTGTTTCAACAAGATATAATGGTTAGAAGAAGAGTGAACAATGATGTTGCAACTAGATTAGTAAATCTTGATGGCTCAACCAATGATAAATTGAATGAGATCCTCTTGGTTCTCCAAGGCACATGTAACCGGATTGCTGCCTTAGAGCAACAAGTTGAGGGTGAAAATGAAGAACATGAGGAAGAACATCCTGAGCAACATGACAATGAGAATGAGTGAGACAATAAGAAAGTCCATGACTATTGAACTAGCTAGGGATATAAAAAGAATTAGTCCTTTAAAATTTGATGAAATTCCCTTAGGGGATGGTGTTGAACATTAGTTGAGTGAAATGTAAAATTATTTTGAAATTATAGATTTCTTTGAGGAAACTAAGGGTGTTTGGGGTACTTTCTAGATCTCTCATGAAGCTTCCTCTTAGTGGGACAACCGTAAGATGGAACCAGTTATTGCGACATAAACTATAACTTGGGAACAATTCAAAGGGTACTTTCATCAAAACTAGCTGCCCCCACTATATTTTGACAGAAAATGATTGAATTTCATAGATTTGTTCAAGGAAAAGCTGTTAGTAATGGAGTATTAGGAATGTTTTAGTAGACTTTTAAATACATTCCTAGATATAAAAAGATGAGAAATTCCCGATCCGTAAGTTCATTTTGGGTTTGAATCCTAGCATAGGGGTGAGGTGGATGTTCATGGACCATCCACTATGAAGGTGGTTTTTGAAAATACCATAAAACATGAATAAAAATTATGTGGGATCCTCACTTCGAGAGAGGAAAAACGTAGAGAAAAAAGTAATATCTCTTCATCTCCCTTCGCTAAAAAGACATGGCAAAAGAGATTTGGTCAAAAAGGAAGGCCTGAAAAGAAAAATACTACGAGATAAGTTTCTGTGCAAACAACGAAAAGAGGGGCAAAACAATTCTGGTTTTGAGAACATATTTGAATGAAAGAGACTGTTGGGTGTTGTTTCAAATGCCGAGGTGATAAATATGCCAAAAATATCCCCGAGGAATAATCAAGGGAATAATCCACAACCTAAAAAGGGCATTGACTATGAAAACCGACAACGTAAAAATATTTCCCAACTTGTTCACAAAAATCTGAAATGTATAAACCAAAATTTGTAAAGAAAAATAAATAGAAATGTAAAGGTTTCAGTATGCACCCAAAATCGCACGTCGCATTCTCGGAAAATGGTTTAAAAAGTACCCAATGATGATTCATGTATTTTTCAAAGGTTTTCAAGCTCCTTAACCTCTTTACTGACTTATATTTGTAGCCTAGTTTACCTTAGCTATTTCCCACTTTTCTACAACTTCCCGCATCATTTTCCCACTTGTTTTGTTTTTAGTTACAAAGCGCCACCTTGCACAGGTGGCGGTCCTGTAACCAGCACCGAGCAAGGCGATAATTCGCCCTCCTGCAGAGGCGGTGGTCCTATGCGAAATTTCCATAATCTTTGAACATGAATTAAGATGCGTGTTACTCCACTCTAGTTCACTTTGAACACACGTTTATGAACCGTTTTAGCTGATTTTGGACTTGATTGATTCATGTTTATATCTTATCCCACTTGTAATTTGTAATTGAATGTTCAAAGTGCCCCTTCATTGTTGATTTGGCACCCATGACTGTCAAGTGTGATAGTGCACAACCCAACCAACCTTATATAAATTGATCACTTGTTCTCAAGCAAATGGCCAGAGATCATTTTGTGTATTCTTGTATTGTTGAGCTGCCACATTCTTGCTGGAAATTGCATAGCCAAGCTTTGTTCACTTGTGCTATCTCTCTTCCACTGCATTGTTACAGATTGCCATCAAGCTACCATTGCTCCAATGCTTTCTCATTTCGCTTCTATTGCATTCCCAATCCCTTGGACTCATGTGAACACATGAGATTGAAAAGAAAAACTGAGGGGACAAAGCATAACACAACTAGATTTGCCACTGCTATGTATTTCCAAGTTGGGGTTGATGTTATTTTTCTTCATTTTTTCATATTATTGTACAGATAAATACGCATATATATATATATATATATATATATATATATATATATATATATACACACACACACACACACACAATAAAGGAAATTGATTTTCTTCTTTTTTTATATATATATATATATATATATATATATATATATATATATATATATATATATATAATAAAATATATATATATATATATATATAAAAGAAAAAAGAAGAAAATCAATTTAATAGCAATAGTTAGATTCATTTCAAGAAGCTTGCTCTATCACCATAGATAATAAATAAATTGAAATTGTGGTTTTCCATAAATCCTCACATATTCTATCTGGAAGTTACTGAGGAAGAAAAGCTTCGAAAATTTAAATCTTCTCGTGTCTACGAGGTAGAAGAGGATTTAATAATCGCGATTACAAATTGGAAAAAACTTTATTTTGATTAGAATATATTATATTACACCATTGCACAGGTAAATAACTACATCTGGTTATTTATCGTATATGATTTATTTGTTAGGTTAGAAGCTTTCCATTTCTTTGTTTCTTCTAAATTCTAGAAAAGCACAAAAACATTTATTTTATTAGAGTAGTTGCTTTGTATTGTTTTATTTCATTTATATCTTGAAAATACCAAAAATACATAATAGTTTTAATTCAATTAGATTAGTTGTTATTTGATCATTTGATACATGACCATCAATGGTCCTCAACAAGAACACACATACAGAAGTGATCCACGAGTACCTCATTCGAATGGTCCCGAGTTACTCACAGAGACATAGATCTTTAGGCTGTGTATGCTTGTCCTTAGGACACCATCATAGTACTCGAGACAAAGTTGCACATGAGTTACACATTTTAAAATTGAAGATGATAAAGCTTATGATTATTAGACTTCCCCTAGCAATAGAGTCTAGATTTTACACATGACCATACTGAGGACCATGGGCAAAGAGAGAATTTCTTGTTATGATCCGGTGGTTCCCCAATTGAACATGACCGAAGGCCAATTAGACATAGACACCGAATTATGAGCATTGGTATTTAGAACGTCTCCACTTCCTCCGGATATCATTAGACAATTGAGCGTTTTAAACAAAAAAGCTCATCGAGCCCGACATTTTGGGACAGAACCAACCAATTGTCCATAGAGCTAACAGATCCATGCCTCTCTCGTCTATTCCATGACCTTGTCTGAAAATAATTATGAGGCGTATGTTGGTTTCCCATGAATACCACAACCATTGGAAAGGATTTATGCAGAGCTTTATATCGAATGGAGCCTCCATGTTGCTATTCTTGACCCATCCATTAGACCAGTTCACGTTAGAAGGGCCTTCATTGCCCTTGACGAGAAGATCCTGATATTGCGTGTCAAGGACATTGTTTCACCTTGATAACTTGTTCTTGGAAAAATTTCACGTAATTTTTCCCACATTATCCATATTATCTATATTCATTATATTAAGCCATCAAAATACATTCCACATCGGTCGTCTGACACGACCTCGGGAGGTCGAGCGTGATTGAAGGTCGCGTGTGGATTTTCTTTCATATAAATTGGTGAAATCGACATAAAGAGCTAGTCTCTTTTTCATTTCCATTCTTTCATCCATCTTCTCCCTCTCCCATTATTCTGTGAGTATTCATATACCCCCCGAATATGTTGGGAAAAGAACACGACCGACCCATTTTGGGTCTCGAAGCGTAGTACTACCAAATGGGTGGGCAACAATAGTTTCCCTCATTATCTACATGGGTTGAAAATTACTCAAATAATCTCTGTGTGTCTCAAACTCTTCCTCCTTAAGGGACAAATAATGGATCCTCAGCTAATATTGAAGAGATTGATCAACTAACGCACGGGCCATCACTTGAACTCTCAAACTTTAACAATATGACATTTCTTTGGAGAGTCGGGGTCTTTTCCTTGGGTTTTTTCATATCGTAAATTAGTATGTAATCGATCAACTCCCATTTCTTTGGATGAGGAGTTCTTAGCACATTTTTTGAAGCAAACAACGCTTCAAAAATATGGACTAATCTCTAGATAGGATGTAAGGATATGTCGATGTCTTACTTCAGAATAACACCTTTACCCCTCCCAAAACAAAAAATATTCCTAATGAAGGGTGGCAAAACAACGAACAATTCATAGTAGGATATCACACTCCTTTGCAACCCAACAAGGTTTAACAATGCACACCAAAAAAAAATACCTTACCATCATTAGGTGAGGTCATCTTGACATTGGTGGACGAAGTGTTAGAGAATTTGAACTTTCCCAGTGCTCATACTTCATCTCCTACTGAGCAAGTAAATGTCCTCCATCATCCACATAAATTTGGCCAAGTGCCTACTATGCCAAATCCTTCTCTGGTTTACATAGCCTTTTCAAGCCTCATAAATCTCCTCACAGGTCGACACCTTAGGTATTCCTCCCCACACCTCGCATGGATACCCCACAGAGTAGGTACCACTTTAGAAGTGCGTTCTCAAATGCATCCCAGTGGTGATGTAACATTCTCTAGCTTTGAGCCTCCAACTCGTGCACTTAACAATGCCCCATATTTACACATGTATTCCAAGTCATCGTAGGGGACATGTTCTCGATTCGTATGCATAGCGTGAAAGGATGCCTTGTGCCTTTAAAAATGTTTACGTTGTGCCATATCAGGTGCTGCCACGCCTACTCCACCTCCCCATCAAGGGTCATCCATAGTAGAGTCCCTACGCATGGGCACACACCTTTGAATATCTCAAGGAGCCCTTGGACTTTACCATACGAAGCGTAATGCTTCTGAGACCTCTTCCTGACTTACCAATGTTTAAGGGGGAGGGGGATACTAATGCACATATCAAGGCATATGCAATTTCCGTTCGAGAGTTACTCCCATGGGATGCAGTTCTATGAAAATCTTCCTTAAGACTCTTGAAGGAATCACTCTTGATTGGTATTATAAGATACATGAATCCTTAATACATTCCTTTAAACAACTCATGTTTGAATTCATCAAATATTTTGACATGAAAAAGTTACTGAGGACAAGAATTAAGGAATTCCTACATATAAAGAAAGAACAAAATGAATCTGCTACACATTTCATCCAGAGATGGCGGCGGGTCCCTCTTTTGACAAGCGCTCCCAACATGGATCAAATGGAGCTATGTGATCTATTTCTTCACTCTCTTAACCGAGAGATGAAGGAAAAATTCCAAAATTTCCCTCTAAGGAGCTATGAAGAGGTGCTATAAGGTGCTCTTCGTATAGATCAAACAACAATAGACAATGCTCGAAATACCTACGGTTCAAACATGAGATTTATCACTCCTAATCAAGGTAATTCAATTTACCCAAACAATGCAAAAACAACAACCAAGGACCTAAGCTCCTTAACAAAAACCATGGTGTTACAACTGATTATTCTTATCGACCAAGCGAAGAAACCAAATGTTGTTAACACTTCGAACACAAATAATGCTAACAACAACACGATGGTAACAATTAGAGGAGTACAAAATTTTATCCTATAATCAACGCGGTGGATTTCAATCGTCTTCCACCTCAACAACAACAATTTCAAGATCAAGGCCCTAACTAGTACCCAAACGGGCACCAAAACCAATATCAAAATCAAGGGCAATGATCGCCAAACTTCAATTACAATAACCAACAGTTGAACAATAACAATTGAAACTTTGGACCTTAACAAAACATGAACCAAAGACCTTGGGATTATGATCTTAACTTGTACTATAGTTTCCATAGGGACTTAGGGCATGATGCTAGAACATGCCGCAAATGTAACAAGTTCCTACAACTCTTACTAGAGGACCAAAGGTAACTCTTTGTTGATATGTTATTGACGAATCCTACAGTGCCAACTCAGAACACTTGCATGGGGTGGTATCCCCTCAAAAACACTGCTTAGAATCTTTAGTGATCCTCTTCCCACACATCCTAACGATGGTAAGTTGGACCCCAATGGCTCAAACAAGGGAAATCCGGTAGGAAGTAGTGATCATGAAGCTTTAACTTCGTCAAACCCATTGGTGGCACCTTCGTTGGATGGTCACCAACAACCCATGATTGAGGGTCTAGTAGAGTTATAAACTGAACCCCAAATAAACGTCACTATGAGAACTTGAGACTACTCTTCACAGCCCATTCCTATTTACCCATCTATATCATGATGTTCCAACACTTTCAAAGCCGGTGGGGGCTTATGACTTGATCAATGATTTAACAAAGACCTTTTCTCACATATCCTTCTTGGATTTGTTGAAGAACTCCCCTACTCATAGAGTTGCTTTATTAGAAGCATTAGGTCTTGGACATTTGATCAATGTCACCCCTCCTCTAGAGGTGCAAATAAATCACATAGACTTTGATGTCTATCCTCTTGGGCAGCCAGAAAGAGATGTTGGATTTGTATTTGACATTAGTAAGATGCCCACAGATGTTGAGTTGGCACGTAGAGGTGATCTAGCTCTATATCTATAGGTTTGGATTTACAAAAACTACATAAAACACATAATGATCGATGACGTGGTAGTAGTCAACATTGTCCCCTTCTCATTTCTCCGAAGTTAGGCTATAGAGAAACCAATTTCTCTTGACAAGAAACACGCTAAGAGGGTATGATAGCCTCAAAGTGACATCAATTGGGACCGTAGTGTTACGAGTTACCTTAGGGCTAAAGACGGTTATTATAGAGTTTTATATTATAGATCAAGAAACCAACTATAATATGATTCTTCTTCGTCTTGGATACATCGCATGAAGGTGATTCCTTCCACATTGTTTCAAGAAGTTAGATTCCTACATTTGGGAAAATTCTTCATTGCAGGGTGACCTGAAGCCCTTTGACATTCACCTAGCTAACCTAAAGAAGAAACCTGGGGTGCATACTAAGTTTGAGCTCCCCACAAACCAATTGAAGAAACTTGAGAGTTCAACTCCAGAGAAAACACTGATTCCCACAACGGAATTAGAAACTACCAGTTTAATCGAAGGAGTTAATGTAGTTAAAGATGAAATTGTTGTAGTTGAAAAAATATCAACACAAACCATGACGGATATTGTCAAGCTGTTGGAGAATAATCTACACATTCTTCTTCCATTCAATTCCATGGGCATAAGACATGCTTTGGGACTCAGCTCTCTTCCGGTGATAGAGTTTCCATGGTTGAAGTCTCAAAAGCAAGGGAAAAAGACACACAGAGCGATCAAACATCAATTTTCCCAAGCAAATGCTTTGGACTCTTAATTATGACAGAAAAATTCCTCTTTAATGTTGGGGCAGGTGTGATCCTTACTTTCCTACCGAGGGGAAGGTCATGCCCTTTGCCTTCAAGCTAAATTTTGAGTGTACAAACAATGGTGCAAAATATGAGGCTCTCCTTCTTAGTCTCATAATAGCCAAGAGGATGGGTGCTTGTAACATTAGAGTGTTGGGTGATTCACAGTTAGTCACTAACCAAGTTTCTGAGGTATACGAGACTAGGGCAGAACACTTGCAGCTTTATAAGACTCTTTGTTATGGATTTAAACAAAGGTTTTGATTTCATTTCAATTGAAGCAATCCCATGTGAGAAAAACCTCCTTGCCGATTCAATAGCTATTTTTCCTCCCCAATTCTGTTTGAGCAAATAATTGGAAGATACCAACTTCACAATTTCGGTTCGTGTCGAACCCTTAGTTCATAGAATGCCAACAAACCCAATCTTGGCATACGTTGAGGCTAAGAATGAGCCTGCTACCATAGACTATGTGAAAAATGATGAGGCTATTTTATGGTACCTCAACGCTTATACAGATTTACATCCCTGCGCATCACAAGAGAGGATTTTCTCTTGATCCCCACTCTTCCTCCTATTTCAGAGATCACACGATGGACCCTTCCTCTTTGGAAGGTCTTGAGATTTGTGAGATAGAAGAGGAGGGGAACTAGAACTATCTCCGGTCCCACCTAAGTTTGAAGAGGGTAATGCCTCTTTGATCAAAGGGACAATTGACATCAACATCAAGATGGAGGAAGACCTCAAAAATATTGAAGTTAGGTTCTTCACTGACTCCGAGGAAGTAGAAATACACACGAAGGTTCTCAAAGAACACTCAAAATCCTTCACGTTTAGTTATAAAGAAATGACAGGAATTGCTCCTCATGTTGCAGTTCACAACCTTGTAACCAAATCCGATGCCAAGCCCATTAAGAAAAAATTGATACCTATGAATCCAAAGGTGGCACTAATGGTTAAAGAGTAAGTTATGAAACTCTTACGGTGGGTTCATTAAACTTTTCTACTACTCAATGTGGGTGTCTAACATCATCCCCATTTTTAAAAAGAATGGAAAAATTTGAATCTGCATTGACTTCCAGGATATCAACAAAGCATGTCCCAAAGATGATTTCCCATTACCATCCATCAATGTTATCGTTGACGCAACAATTGGTTATGAGTTTTGTCAGCGATGGATGGTTTTTCTGGTATAATCAAATCAAGATCTCTGAGGAAGATCAAGAAAAGATGAACTTTATTACTCCTTGGGGAACTTATTGTTACACGTCGTCATGTTGTTCGGTCTCAAGAATGCTGGTGCCACTTACCAATGGGGAATGACTTACATATTTCATGATCTTATTCAAAATATTATGGAATCATACATTGACGAACTTCTAGCTAAGGCCAAGAAGCACTGTGATCACCTTGAGGTGCTTCGCATCATCCTCTCGTCTCATTGAGTATGGTGTTACATTGAATCCAGAAAAATGCATGTTTGGTGTGATAGGATGGAATTTATTGAGATACATCATCTCTTTACGAGGGATTGATGTGGATCAAATAAAACTATAAGAAGTTTTAGAAATGACTCCACCATTAGAGGAGTCAAGCATTCGATCCTTTCTTATAAGCTCGGTGCAATATGAAGGTTTATACCTAATTTAACCTTTGTTATTCATCTGATAAATAATTTGTTAAAGAAGGATTGCTACAACGTTTGGATGAGAACGAGTGTGATGAGGCATTTGAATCGGTTAAACTATTTCTTCTCTCACCTCTTAAGTTAGATTGCCCCTCATCTTATATTCTTGGGAAACAGACGTCTCATTAGCCTACATGTTAGCGTAAGAAGATGATGAAAAGTGTGAAGCGCGCAATCTATTTCATCATTTGTATGTTCTAGGCTGCGAGACACACTATACACGGGAGGAAAAAGAATGTGTCACTATAGTGTTTGTAATAAAATGGTTAAGGCATTACATGTTTTACCAAGAAACGTGGGTTATCATCAAAATAGATTGTCTTTAGACATTCATAACTCAGGGTTCTCTATCTAAGAAAAATGGACATTTCATAACTTTAATGGGAGAATTCAAGTTAACTTGTGTCAACCAAAAGTCTGTCAAGGGAAAAATCATCGCCGATTGGTTAGCGGACAACCCGTTAGATGGTGGAGAGTTAGTAGACCTAAGTTTCGCGACAAGTGCGTATACTATGTAGAGATCGAAACTCCCATTGTTGTGTGTCCATGGTATTCATATATTGTCAATTTTATTATGGACCACATGTACCATGAGGGAGAAACATCCCAACAAAGAAGATGGTTATGCGTCATAGCCACCAAGTATGTAATCATACAACAAGTGCACTATCGCAAAGATTTCGATGAAATGTTGCTAAGGTGTGTCGATGAGGAAGAATCTGAAAAGATCCTCTATGGAGCCCATAACGGGGTTTATGGAGGTCATTTTGGAGGACATGCAAATCTTTAGGAAGATACATCGAATCGGTTATGTCGGCTCACCCTAGAACATGATGAGTAGAGTATGTACGTAGATGCCACAAGTGCGGGAATTCTCTCACGAGATTCACATTCCTACCCAAGCTCTACAACCAATTGCAACACCTTGGCCCTTCTCCACATGGGGCTTAGATTTGATAGGGAAATTCTCTCCCTCACCTACTGACGACCATAATTTTATAATCATGGCCACAAAGTATTTGACGATGTGGGTTAAGGCCATGCCTCTTGCCACTGCTCCTGTTAGGGATCTGTAATTGCAAAGTTCATCTTGAACTAGATCATCATTAGGTATGGGGTCCCACAAGTCATTATCTCCAATAATGGAATGTCATTCAAAAACAAAGAGGTGCGTGAATTGTGTACAAAATTCAAGATAAATCATCACACAACCTCTCTTTACTACCCTCAAGCTAATGGACAGTGAGGAAAATAACAAGATGCTAAAGCCCATCCACGTGAAAAATGTTAAGGAGAACAAAAATTATTGGCATCTAAAGCTATTTCGACCTTGTGGGCCTATATAATGTTAGTAAGAATGCTTTGATGGGGAAACCCCATATTCCTTGGTATTCGATTGGAAACGGTTTTACCGCTTGAGGTCGATATATGCGATCTACGGATATTATTCTGAGGATTTTAGGAGAAGAAGGATATCGTGAGGCATGACTCATTGATCTGGAAAATCTCGATGAATCCCGACTTAGAGCCAAGGCACACCATAGAGCTTACACTAACCGAGATATGATGACAATACAATAAAAAAGTTTATGAACGTGATATATTCTTTGGAGATTTGGTATTAAGACTAGAAAACCGGATAGACAAGAAAACCAAAGTGAAGGAAGTTTAGGCCCAAGTGGTTGGGCCCATATCGAGTCATGGAGGACTATAAAAATGTGGCATATCGCTTGTGTACTCTAAAGAGTGAAGAATTCAATGAATCCTTCAATTCACTTCACCTAAAACACTACTATGCATAGTTCATCTACATCTCCACATGTACACTATTACATCTGCATTGCATTTCATCTGCTAGATCATTTGTAAAATTTGTAATTGAGAAACTTATCTTTCAAGAAACTTTCAAAAACTTCTAAAAACATTGGCAAAACATCCAATCACATTTCTTCAAGTATCCACAAAATTATCATCAACATTTATGATCATTTCATCAATTCAACAAGATAAGACAAAGTTTTGACACTAATCCTACCAAGGCCTGCATACTTGGTTCTACTCGTAGCTTTACGCCAAAGATAGGTGTCTTTTCCCATAGTCTATTCTAGAAGCTTCTTGATGTCACATCTTTCCCAGAGAACCTATTTGGTAGCAAAAACATTCTAAACATTTTACCCAGATTGCTTTCTCGCTTATCTCAACCTTCGTAATGATCCTCGCATCTTACTAGTTGCGTAGGGTTGAGGTTAGGGCAAGCTCTCCTCATGCAAAAAAACAACTCAAATTTAAAAATAAAAAAAGTATATATGTTAGGTAAAAATCAATACAAAATTTTTATTTACACACTTCCTTGCCCCATCAACCTTCAATGTTGAGCTCACGTCTCTTACTAGTGGCATGAGTTTGGGAAAGGAGGGAAGTGCCCTTACTCGCCTATCCCTTATCCTCTGTGATGAGCCCATGCTTTCTACTGGTAGCATGGGGCAGGGTGTAGGGGGTCTTTGAAAATAAACTAGTAAGTTAAAAACAATTTCATTCAATAAAGAGTGCTTTAAAATCTTAAATCCCAAGAAAGTGAGTTAGATGTGTATGTTCCAAAAAGGTTAAAGCATTAAAACTAGATTTTGTCAATCTTAGGAGGCCATCTACGGATCTAAGTCTAGATAAACTTGTAAGAAAACTACTCTAGATTGTGTAGTAAACTATGTGTAGAGTTAGGTTGTAGGTTTCTAATTGGATTTCTGTCAAAATATTGTCTTTCTCTCACCATTTCCATTTATCAAAATCATACAACTCACGTCCCTCTTGGCTCTTTGTGATGATCCCTCACATCTTACTAGTTGTGTGGAGTTAGAAGTGGAGTGAGTTCATTTTATTATCAAGTCATTCATCACATTTTGCCAAGAAAACAAGAAGTACTAAATATTGCTTGAAAAACCAAAGTTTCAACATTACATCATGTTTGCATTAGCATCATATAAAAGTAAAAAAAAAAAAAAGAAATCACTCTGTTAAGTATATCATCATTCACTGCATGCATTTGAAAAGAATATAAAATCAGAAATTCTAAACATCTAAGAGTACACATGTAAAGTAAACCATAAATGAAGTCAACTCTAGTGCAAAGGATATCGAACCAAAAAGAGATATTTGTATATATCATAGTGAATCAAGTTTGTGTATAATGCCATCACACACTAGGTGTGGTCAAAATGCTCGCAATGAGCATGAAAAATCCAAAAACATCATATATATGCCTCACAAAATGACATCGAAGCAATAAAGGCTCAATGGCCTATCCCTCTTTGCAGGATCCTCGAGATGGTGCATGATTGCAGCTAGGACTCCTGTTGTGGCTCCGATGTTGTGAATGCACTAAATGGTGAGAGTGACCATGAGAATGACCACTAGTTGTGGCCTCACCTGCGTGAATGGTTCCGCCTCGCACAACTCGTCTCATCTGCCATCTCATATGTGGCGATCTTTGTGTTTTGAGTAGTCAAGATCTCTGTGGCCTTCAAGAGAGGTGCAAACACATTAGTATGTCATCTAGCATGCAATGGTTTTCCTAAGTCCTCTAACAACTCTGCATGAGTCTTCCTCCTAGGGATCAACAAGGTGTCAACATGGACTTGACGAATAATATCTCGCCGGTTGTCAAGAAAAGAGTGTCTAAACACTCGGATCTCCGAGCATTCACATAGGATCAACTGGTGTAGTTGGTGGTCGTGGTGCTCCTGCAGACACTTGCTTTGTGTCTCTCCCTCTCCCGAGGCCACTCTGCGGCCCATTGCGAGATGCCTCGTCTCTGCCTCCCTCTTAAGGAAGTGGCTCATCTAAAACAAGAGTCTCCTACTTCGCCTCCATCTCCTCTTTCTCTACCATGGAGATCTCCTAAGTGGCCCTCCACTCTGTATCACTATCCCCCTCCTCATTATGAATATCCTCACCACCACCCTATGCTCCAACCTCTTCTCTTGTTTCCTCACCAACCTCACCCCGAGTCTCTGTATCGTGGTTGTGTCAGCCTCCTCCTCCTCCTCCCCATTATGAGTGGGTGCGACCTCGATCTAGAGAAGAGCCATAGGTGATCTAAGAACTACGATCTTCTCCACAGAGATAGGTACTACCGGTATAACCACTTTCCATCCATGTCATCCCTTAGGGCTGTCTCGTGCCTCCCTAACACTCCGATAGACAATAGGCACCATAGAAAGAGCATCATCATAGGGTAACCCAAACTATTGGGGTACTGCGGTGGCAGTGGGTCTCCACCTCGCATATCTATCTACTAGAATTGAAGTAGTGGCACATGCAAGCGTGATAGTCCCCTCCTAACCCCACAATCCAACCATGTCCTGGTAGGGTCTTTCAACAAAATCAACTATAGTCAATGTAGAAACGAGCTAGTATGACCTTCGAAGAACTCAAAAAAAACCTGTCCATCTCGCAGCCCCGAATACTCTTGGATAATGAACACCAACTCCCCTCTGATAGGGGATAATCCACTCATACACCCAACTCATCACTAAACTAGGATAGCTAAGGGATTTCCCTGGAGCCTCACCACTCGATACAAGTCATGGTATGTAGAGCCCAAGATATTCACACCCCAGGAAAACATCTTGCCATACTGCTCAATCTGCATGATAATCAGATCCCAACAGTATAAGAGCTTGTCCCCGCCCTTGTCTCCTACCAAACGCGAAGCCAAGATACCAATAATAGCCTTGCATAGGGTAGGGATAGGTGCTGAGGCAACAGATAAAAGTTGTATACCCTCTTGGCGCCTCTCGACGCGCCATTTGTAGTCACAAAATCACACATTTATTATTACATTTATACTACTAGGTATGTTAATTTATATATGGATCTTGCGTGATAAAAGTATTCACTAGTGACCTATTTCTAGGGTTTTTTTGGTTAGTGAGTCAGTCATCTTGGTTGTTTGTCTAGTTCAGTCGTCAGTTGTCTCTGTAGTTTTGGCCATCTCTTATAGTGTCTCAGATGTCGTAGTCAATATAGTTGTCATCTTTTAGTCTACATCGGGGTGCCTAGGGTTGCACTAGGGCACCCTAGTCCGTGATTTTAGGTGCCCGTGTCATCATGATTTGTGGTCTTAATTTATTTATTCGAGATCGGTCCTAACAATTACCCCATGTATTCCCCTAGGTCATAGTTGACAATTTTTGGGTCACTAGTGTCGAAATTTGAGTAAGAGATCCCTATATAAACAAAGCATACTCACTCCATTATGGGAAGACATCAATGACAACTATCTACTAAGGCAAGGGAATGCATTTGGGCTTCTTCTACATCTGCATCACATCTACATCACACAAGCACAAAGGGAAAGGGTTGTATTCTTTCCATTATTTTGCATTTTATATCTAGCTATTTCCCATTATTATCGTGTCATTGGCGCTAGGGCACCCTAGGCACAAAATTACTCACACACACACCAGGACTACATCAGGGTCCATAATGTAGTGCATTGCTTGATAATAAGTCCACTAGTTTGGCGGTTGAGGACAGTTTGACCCCACTAACCTTTTGTTTTACAAGTCACTATTCAATTCATCTGGCAAATCCAGTGTGCCAGACAATTAGTGTTTCGGACCTCCTTGCGACACTTCTGAACATAGATCTTGAGTATTTTTCACAGTCCTCAGTGCTTAAAATCTAGACTAGGGTGCCCTAGGGCATCCGATATACTCCAGTGCCTCAATATAGATAGAAAGTTAGCTCGTGCCCTTCTGAAGTAATTCGGTCATAGCCTTCCCGGTGCGCATACCGGTCATTCGCTACAGTCAACACACATTAAGCTATGTTATTTACAAGTTAGTAACATATCCCTCTCATTTTTATTATTTCAATCCATTCAAATACAAAAGAAAATATCTAGTTCTAGCACTTCAATATAACACTTAGAATCTATTTAGATTAGCTCATAAAAATAGTTAAAAATCCAATTTTTAGTTAATCACCATAATCTCCCTTATAGGAATCCCACTTCCTAGATTTGGCTATGCTCCTGTAGTCTCTAATGTCAACCATCTACTTGTCACAAGTACACCAATAATATCTGTAAACATCCTCAAGAGTGATAGTGTACTCCCGAACACCGGAAGTCGAAACATGTTCCGATCCGCATCCCAATAAGACAAGAGGTGACACAATATATGACTAGCTGGTGTAATGTGTGACACTCGTGCGATCCTCCATATACCATCTGGTGTAATAAGTCTACCTCACCTTGAATCAACTAATAAAGAATACTTAGGATCCAATCACACTCTCTTTCTTGGCTCCAACGGATGTATAACTCCTTCTGCATCCACCAAAACAACAAAAAGAGCGAGTTAGTAACAAATTTCACCAAGCAAGATCATAAAAACAATGTAAAACAACTTAAAAACAAAAAAAAAATTAGATTGGTCAAATTAGCTCGCTGTCTTTATAATTACAAGACTACCACTCTGCAAAGTGCCAATCTTGTGTGAAATTTCCAAAATATTTGAATGTGAATTAAGAGGCGTGTTACTCCACTCTAGTTCACTTTGAATGCACGTTTGTGAACCATTTTAGCTGATTTGGGGCTCGATTGATTCATGTTTATATCCTCTCCCACTTGTAATTTGTAATTGACTATTCAAATTGCCCCTTCATTGTTGATGTGGCACCCCATGGCTACCAAGTGTGATAGTGCACAACCCAACCAACCTTCTATAAATTGATCGCTTGTTCTCAAGAAAATGGCCGAAGATCATTTTGTGTATTCTTGTATTGTTGAGCTGCCACATTCTTGCTGGAAATTACATAGCCAATATTTATTCACTTGTGCTATCTCTCTTACACCTGCATTTACAAGAATTTCATCAAAGTGCCATTTCTCCAATAGTTTCTCATTACTACTTCTCTGCATTCCCAATCCCTTGGACTCACGTGAACACTAGGAGATTGAAAAGACAAATTGAGGGGACAAAACATAACACAACTAGATTTTCCACTACTCTATATTTCTAGGTTGGGGTTGATGTTAGTTTTCTTCATTTCTTCATATTATTGTTCTGAATCATGCACACACACACACACACACACACACACACACACACACACACACACACACACACACACACACACACACACACACATCAAAAGAGTAGAAGAAAATCAATTTCCTTTATTGCCAATAGTTAGATTCATTTCAAGAAGCTTGCTATATCACCATAGATAATAAATCTGTTGAAAATTGTGGTTTCCCTTAAATCCTCACATATTCTATCCAGGAAGTTACAGGGGAAGAAAAGCTTTTGAAGCTTTAAATCTTCCGTGTCTATGAGGTAGAAGAGGATTTAATAATCCACAGTTACAAATTGGAAAAAGCTTTGTTTTGATTAGAATAGATTAGATTACACCATTGCACATGTAAAAATTAACTACACCTAGTTATTTATACGTATAGGATTTATTTGTTAGGTTAGAAACTTTTTGTTTCTTTATTTCTCCTAAATTCCGAAAAGCACAAAAACATTTATTTTATTAGAGTAGTTTCTTTGTATTGTTTTATTTCATTTATATCTTGAAAATACCAAAAACATAGAATAATTTAATTTAATTAGCTTAGTTATTTGATTATTGCAATACATGACCATCAACGATCCTCAAAAAGAACACACATATGGAAGTGATCCATGGGTACCTCAACCGAACGGTCTCGAGTTACTCACGAAATAGATAATGGATCTGCGTATGCTTGTCCTTAGGACACCATCACGAAACTTAGACAAAGTTGCACAATTAAATGTTTTTAACATCAAAGTCGATAAAGCTTATGATTATTGGACTACTCCTCGCAATAGAGTCTAGATTTTATGCATGACCATATAAGGACCACAACTAGAGATAATTTACGGTTGTGATCCAACGGTCCCCCAACTAAACGGGACCAAAGGCCAATTAGACATAAACACCGGATTACAAGCATTGGTCTTTAGAACATCTCCACTTCTACCTAAAATTGCTAGATAACTGAAAATTTTAAACAAAGAATCTCATCGAGCCCTCACATTTTGGACAAAACCAGCCAACCATCCATAGAGCTAATGGATCTATGCCTTTCTTGTCTATTCCATGAGCTTGTTTGGAAATCATTACGAGGCGCCTGTTGGTTTCCCACACATGCCACAACCATTGGAAAGGATTTCTGCGGAGCTTGATATAGACTGGACCCTTCATGTTGCTATTCTTTTTGACCCATCCATTAGACCGATTCGGAGTTAGAAGGGCCTCTGCTTTGCCCTTGACAAGAAGATCTCGATATTGTGTGTGTCGAGGACATTATTTTGCGTTAATAACTTGTTGTTCCAATTTTTGTGTACTTGCATCCATATTATCCACATTAGCTATATTTTCTATATTGATTATGCATACATTCCACATCGGTTGTCTCGACACGACCTCGGGAGGTAGAGTATGATTGAAGGTCATGTGTCGATTTTATTTCATACAGTTTCCTTGTAATATGTTCTCCATTCACAAATATGGGAAAGATGACAATACCTTGTCCACTCTATATATAAGAGCACAAAGGTTACAATACCATGCTAAAATTGGGAACGCATAAATGCTCTACATCATGAACAATATCGGTCCTGTTGAAATGTGCCACAAGGTCACCAACATTTGTACCCACAAACTAGTAATAGAGGGAAGATCTCCTTCATGTAACCTTCATAGATCCTCCTTATTTACAAGACAATGACTTTATATGAGATTACCATTTTTAGGTCCATCTCAAGAAAATGTAATCGTTCCATCTACATGAAATATTCCATCTCAACTCACTCCTTTCACATTGCCCCTCCCCAAAAGACCTCCTTTTCGTATAAATCCTACACCTTCCTTCCTAGAATGAATAAGTTGTTACTCTTTCGAGTCATAATAGATGTTGTAGAATGTGACGCCAGCACCCTTCCCCTTTCATACATGTATTTTTCCTCCTCCATTCCTCTCTCGAACAACCTCATCAAAGCTTCTCACACTCTCCACCTATGCCTAACAATCTCCAAAATCCATCTTCTAATTTATAAAAGGGATAGATCTTTTGCTCAGCTCAAATACATGCTTTAAATGTTTTGAAAACTATCATGGGATGAAAACTAGATTCTCAAATGGCTTGCACAAGTGCATTAGATGTTGCGCTGAAAAAAATGACCACCGATTCTCAAAATGGAATAACATGCACCCTGGAGACCAACCAAAGGTTTTGTGTTGTCTCACACAAGTTAAGGAGATGCTTATAGCAAGAGTTAATCCTATTATGCAGGTCAGCCATACACGAGGGGGACAATACAAGTACAATGGCCATACCATCAGCTTTCCTCAAAACATTTCTTTTATTGCTAAATACCTTCCTCGTCGTATTTGTGATCTTGACATTTTGCTTGTACAACGACAAGGGCCACAAAACATTTTTTTGACTTTTCATAAGTAAAAGTCATGTGTTGAATGCCTTGAAATACAAAGTTTCCAATGACCCTTACTATAAATATGTCCTTCTAGATGAAGTGACAGTCTCCTCATTTCCAGATATACCCACAAATGTATCCTCATTGCTACGTTCCATAACATCTGATGTTTCACCAACCCTGCAAGCTAACTTACCAGTTGATATAGGTGACACTATTGTTAGTGATGATGTAGAAGTGAAAGCATCCTCCTTTGTGCCACTCATGCCTAATACATGAACGGAAAATGAAGAGATCCATTATTTTTTTCTTTCTGTAGGGCCATCATCTCCATTCTCTATGTCATGGCCTAAACTTGGTATGTCTCCAATTAATGAATACAACACAAAGGGTTATTTTCTATGGCGTTCCCATATTTATTTCCAAATGGTCAAGCTATGTTTAGACAACCCCACATCAAAAGTATCCATATGCATGAATATGCCCCACATTTGATGTGTTTCCATGATGGCTAGTTTGGGAGTGATCCATAGGGATCCAAAATGAATCTACTTCATCAAAACAGTTAGCACGAAGAAGGAAAAATGAAACACGGAGGTTCTGTCTTTTTAGTAACAGGACCACCACTCTATGTAGAGTGGTGGTTATAGAACCGCCACCCAACTAGGGTGGCGGTCCTAGGACCGCCGGTCTACATTGGGTGGTGGTCCTTTCTCTTTGAACAAAAATGAAAATATGAAACGAACAACCTAGAATTTGGATAGTTGTTCGTATCTCTTCTCCTCCATGAGCTTTCCCATTCTCCAGTGCACGAGAGGACATGAGAGAGGCTATAAATACATGTTTGTAAAATAGAATAGGATCATCGAAGCATGAAAACAAGTGAGCAAGAAGTTCTTAGTGCTGGAATTGTGTTTTGTAGAAGAAAGGAGTGTTGAGACAGAGCAAACAAGTATTTGGGAGGAAGTGTGAGATATTATCTACTTCTCTTTCATACTTATTGTAAATTCTATACTTGTTATTTTAAATTGGCCAATAAAAGTGGGAAGAAAGAGAAATTGCCCTTCCCGATTGGTTTTTCCTCCTTTGGAGGTTTCCAGGATAAAATTTGTTGGTGTTTATGAGCTTAAATTCTTTCCTTTCCTATAATTGTGGATTCTAAGCATAAGCATAATTCATTCACTAGTTATCTCTGTCATTTTCTAATAGAAAGTAGAACATCAGCATTTATTTGTGTTTCTATGGATAATTCCAAAGTTGAAGAGTTTACAGATCATTTTGGTATCAGAGCTAACAAGTATCAGGATTGTGGTATTCGTTCTTGGATTTGTATGACAATGACGAGATCTAAAGGCAAAGAGGCTTTACCTTGCGATCCAAAAATTTCTACAAAGAAGTGGAAACAGAGAATTCAGGGGAAAAATGGAGGAAGAGAACTTGGTCCATAGAATCGAGATGCTAGAGACCATGATGGATAGGATGTTTAGAAGGCAAGAAGAGCTTGCTAATTTATAGAAGACAACTTCTGTCAAACAAGACTCCATGGACTCAGTGGTTCGGGGCTTAGCTGAAAAGTTTGGCATAGGAAGGAGCCACCATGAGGAAAGTTATGGGGAAGAGCATGAAGAAGAGACTTCAAACACAAGAGAAAAGGTAAAATCCAATCATACTCCTTTTAAAGTTGAGATGAAAGTTGATATTAAAATATTTGAAGGACAAGTAGATGTGGAGTTGCTTGATAAATGGTTAAAACAATTAGAAGTCTACTTTAGTGTCCATAATGTCACTGAGGCACTAGAGGATCACCTTTGCACGTCTCAAAATGGAGGGACATGCTCTGGTTTGGTGGGAAACCCATCTAACCACTTGTGAAAAGAAGAAGCATCCTATTGTGAAATCTTGGCAAGAATTTAAAGAATTACTTAGAGCTAACTTCTATCCTATTGGCCACAAGACTGACCAAATGATTAAATGGCAGTATTTTAGACAAGGCAGTGGTCAAAGTGTGTAGGACTATACTACGAAGTTTCGGAGGTAGGCCATGTTGCTAAACATGGACTTGGAGGATGAGGATATTCTGACTAAGTACTTGGGAGGACTTCACACTCACCTTCGAAGAAAAGTCATCTCCACCAAGCCCAAAGATCTCAACGAGGTGTGTGTGCAAGCATACTACATAGATGATGAAAAGAAGCAAGGGGAAGCAGAGCCAAGGGCAAAGCAATCGACAAATCAATAGAAGAAAGAGTATGGGCAAACAAGTAACAAGGGTAAGTGGAAAGGGAAAGGTAAACAAGCTACCACTACTTTAAATACTTGTAAAGATCCCAAGAATTTTTGCAAGAATTGTGATATTAATGGTCATATTGACACTACATGTTGGAAGTTGCATCTGAAGTTGCATCCAAAGAACCAAACCAAGGACTCGAAGAAGTCCATGACAGTTGTAAGAATAGAAGGGGAGGTGGAAATCAAAGATGAATCTGATGTAGATGAAAGGCTTAGATGCACTGGCCACCAACATGGACAGCCAGGAAGAGGAGATGAGTAGACTATTCCAGATCAAAATCTAGATCAAGAGAACTAAGGTAAATGCTTTGGTGGATACCGGTTCTCAGTCTAACTTGATTTCTGAAGCAGTTGTAAAGAAGCTTGGTCTTGAGACTTACGAGCATCCACACCCTTATCCTTTGGGTTGGGTGAAGAAGGGTGTTGAAATTCAAGTAACAAGAAGATGTAAGGTCAAGTTTGGGATAAATTCCTAGTATATTGATGTTTTGGAAGCTGACGTTATTCCACTTGATGCTTTTGATGTTGTATTCGGGAGTCCTTACTTGTTTATCAAGGATGCTATATTTATGAGAAGGGAAAACCGGTATAGATGGGTCAAGGAAGGGATCAGCTACAACATCCAGGGCACACTAGCATAAGACATGGGTTACTATGGTGAGTGCTAACCAAGCAAAATGACTTATTCAGGAAAATCATAATCAGTTTTTTTACTTTTGTTAAAGGACAAACAAGATGGTGTATTAGTTTCAGAGATTTCTAACTAGGGAAAGCATGATTTGGATAGTATTACTCAGTCCTTTCAGGAATTTTTTCAGGCTCCCAGTGGGTTACCACCAAAACAAGAAGTAAAGCATGAGATTTAGCTATTTCCATAGTCCCCTCTTGAACATCTGGTTATATAGGCAATCCTTGGTTGAGAGTACTGAAGTAAAGAAAAAACTCTAGGAACTACTAGACCAAGGGGTGATACGTTCGAGCACCTCACCATGTGGTTCACCTATTGTGATGGTTCCAAAGAAGGATGGTTCTTAGAGAATGTGCATCGACTACCGCGCTTTGAAAAAGATCACCATAAAGAACAGATATCCACTTCCTCACATAGATGATCTCTTGGACCAGCTTCAACATGCCAAATTCTTCACGAAGCTAGATCTCAAGTTTGATTATCATCAAGTTAGAATGAAGGAGGAGGATATATGGAAGACTGCCTTTAAAATAAAACAAGGTTTGTATGAATGGTTAGTACTTCCTTTTGGGTTATGTAATGCACCCACTACATTTATGAGATTGATGAATGATGTATTGCGGGATTTCATAGATTCATGTGTCATTGTATATCTAGATGATATTTTGATTTTTAGTGCCACATGGGAAGAACATCTAACTCATTTACAACAAGTCTTGCAAGTTCTCAGGGAGAAACAACTACTTTGTAATATGAAGAAATGTGAGTTTGCCAAACAATCACTTGTCTATCTTGGGCACGTGGTTGGAGGAGGAGAGCTATGAGTGGATCCAAAGAAGGTGGAAGCCATCACTAACTAGCCAACACCAACAGGAGCCACAGAGACTAGGATTTTTGTGGGAGCAGTACAAGTACATGCGGAAGTTCATTCGGGATTCTCCATGATTGCAGCGTCTCTACACAAAATGGATGCAAAGAGTAAGGGTTTTGACTGGGGTAAGGAATAAGAAAAATCCTTTGAGTTATTAAAATACAAGATTAGTCATGCTCCAGTACTTGCTCTTCCTAATTTGCAGCAACCTTTTGAAGTAGAGACAAATGCCAGTGATTATGCCATGGGCGCAGTGTTGCTTCAAGGAGGTAAACCCATATGTTATCATTATGAAACTTTCACTTCAGCAGTTAAAGGATATTCAATATATGATAAGGAAATGTATGCACTAGTTCAGAAATTAAAAAAATGGAAGCATTATTTGTTGGGTAAAGAAACTATTGTGCACACTGACCACAAACCTCTCTAGTATTTGTAAGCACAATCTAAATTGCAGCAGGAAAGGCACTACAAATGGATGGGGTTCCTTCAGCAGTTCCATCTGGTGATCAAATACAAGAAGGGTAGTACAAACTTGGTGGCAAACATGTTGTCTAGGCCACCCACACAGGAGAAGTTTTCTGTTTGGCCACTATCTCTCAGATCGAGCCCTTCACGAAGGAAGCTTACGGAGAGGCATATGCCTAGGATAAATACTTTAGGGTGACATTTCAATAGTTACAATTCCAAGGGGCTGAAAGGACAAGGATTGAAGATTTTTATCTCAAGGATGGGCTGCTCTACCGATGGGGGAAGATTTATGTGCCAAAAGAAGAAAGAATTCTATTGATGAGGGAAGCACATACCTCGAAAGTAGCGAGACATTTCGATGTTGGTAAGACCCTAGCCCACTTGCAAAGGTACGTGTATTGGCCCAATATGCAAGAAGAAGTATCAAAATTTATACGTGGATGTAAACTTTGTTGTACTAGTAAGCCTAAGACTAGGAAGGAGGGTTTGTATATGCCTTTGCTAGTACCTACTCATCTGTGGGAGGAAATTTCTATGGATTTTGTAGGTAGATTTCCTATGTATAAACATGGCCATGACTATCTATATGTTGTTGTTGATAGATTCAGTAAGATGTGTATTCTTATGGCATGTAAAAAGACAGTAAAAGCACATGAGGCAACATATCTTTTCTTTGCTAATGTATGGGTGCATTTTGGTTTCCAAAGTCTATTGTTTCTGACAGGGATTCCAGGTTCTTGGGGAAGTTTTGGACTACTTTTTGGGACAAGATGGATACCAGGTTACAGAGGAGTACAACTTTCCATCCACAGATAGATGGACAAACAGAGGTGGTAAATAGGAATTTGGTACAGTTGATCAAAGGGTATAATAGCAAATATCCAAGGACTTGGGATGAGTCCTTAGCCTACATTCAACATTCCTATAACCGAGCAGTACACACATCCACTATGAAGTCATTGTTTGAAGCATGCTTGGGATATCTACCTACAAATCCATTGGACATAGCAGTTGGGCAGCAGGATGAGGAGGAGACATGAGACACAGAGGTGACTAGAGCAAACAAATTCATTGAGAGGATCCAGAAAATCCATCTCAAAGTCAAAGAATAGCTAGAGAAATCTCAAGCCAAGTACAAAGCTAGGCACGATCAACATAGGAGAGAACATAAGCTACATGTTGGAGATAGAGTTTGGATTTACTTGAGCAAGGAGATATTACAAGGTCAAGCATGGAAACTCAAGCCACTACGATATGGGCCCTTCACCATATTGGAGCAGGTTGGAGAAAATTCTTTTCAGCTTGACTTGCCACCATTTATGAGGATGTACTCTGTAGTAAACTGTGAGAACTTGCACCTATATGAGCCATCCATGCTAGATGAAGATGAAGGTCTACAGTTTCTACCTTCCATTGAGGATTACATCTTGGACTCACAAGGTGAATTAGAGCAGGATGTAGTGGTGCGAGGAAGAATGTCGAGAGACAAGGAGAGGTCTGCAGGAGTCTTGGCAGATTGGACTGAAAGGAAAGACACCAAGGCAGGCCCGGTGGTGCTCAAAGGAGCAAGTGAGGGAATTATTTCCTCATCTACTCCCCCACTAAGATTTTGTGGGACCAAAATACTCCTAAGCAGGGGAGGTATGATCCATTAGGATTCAAAATGAATCTAATTCATCAAAATAGTCACCATGAAGAAGGAAAAATGAAACACGAAGGTTCTGTCTTTTTAGTAACATGATCGCCGCTCTGTGTAGAGTGGCGGTTATAGAACCACTGATCTGCTATAGGCGGTGGTCACGACTTTTTGGACAAAAATATGAAAAGAACAGCCCAAAATTTGGACAGTTATTTGTATCTCTTCTCCTACATGACCTTTCCCATTCTCCAGTGCATGAGAGGACATGGGAGAGGCTATAAATACATGTTTGTGGAAGAGAATAGGATCATCAAAGCATGGAAGCAAGTGAGAAAGAAGTTCCTAGTCTTTGGAATTGTATTTTCTAGAAGAAATGAGTGTTGAGACAGAGCAAACAAGTATTTGGGAGGAGGTGGAGATATTATCTACTTCTCTTTCATACTTATTGTAAATTTTGTACTTGCTTATTTTGAATTGGCCAATAAAAGTGGGAAGAAAGAGAAATTGCCCTTCCCATTGGTTTTCCTCCTCTTGAGGTTTCTAGGATAAAATTTGTTGGTGTTTATGAGTTAAATTCTTTCCTTTCTTGCAATTGTGGATTCTAAGCATAATCATAATTCATTCACTAGCTATCTTTGTCATTTTCTAATAGAAAGTAGAACATCAGTGTTTATTTGTGTTTATGTGGATGATTCTAAAGTTGAAGAGTTTACAGAGCAGGGAGACATCCACAGCTTCGGGTGTTTCTTTCTTAACCTTATGATGTGACATATGAGCTAATTTACCACTAGTATTTTCATGAAATAAAATGTTGATAGCTTCCTTCCTCCAACTATAGCCGAACTCGTAAAATTTTTCTTGATTTTCCAAATGATTCCCTTCTAGATAGTTTGATTAGATTTGGATCTACCCTATGTGGAAAAAGATCTCATTGGAGAATGTGTCATGTAGTATTGGTTAATATGATTGAAAAAATTGGCTCACTTTGACTCTTTTATTCACCCTCAATGCCACTGACACTAAATGGATCGATCTTCACAAAGTTATGCCTGGGTTTCCACCACATGATGCTCGAGAAGTATAACACTAGAGATTAGTAATTTTGTTGAAAATCCTCACATTATATTTGTATACTTACATTAAGAATATTCACAATATTCCGTGAAGAAGTTTTAGAGAAGAATTTGGGTGCAAAAGACTACTGGTACAGGTGAAACAAAAAAATAATTTCCCTTTCCCCTTTTTTACCTTCTCATTTTCACTTGGCTTATTAACATTCTTCTCTCTTTAGGTATGAATGGCAACACAAAGGTTCCACCCATGTTCATGGATTCTTATGGCTACAAAATGCACCCAATGTTGATACATTGGACTGGAGAAATGAAGATGATGTCAACAAAACAAAATATTATATTGAAAACTATATTTCGCATGGAATCCTTGTAATCAATTCTTCATAAATGGAGCTATGCATCGACCCATCATCGATGACCCTTGTCTAATGGACAGCCAGGCTATATTTTCTATAAATTCTAATTAGAACTATGAAGAATTGTTGAACCGTGTCCAACGACACACTAAATGCTATGAGGAAACTTGTCATGAAAGATAGGGAGGAAAATGGAAACTTGTCATTTTAATGCCGGTACAAATCCCCACTGGAACCTATAACCATAGTCCACTCTACGTAGAGAGGAAGATGGAAAAATAAAATACATCCCTACTTGTAATGATGAAGGATTAAACATCCACAATAGAGATATTCTTCTGATATGGCGAGCTAATGTTGATTTGTCATCGATTCTCTCTCGACATGTAATACTATGGTATATAAAAAAATATGCTTCCAAATATGAGAAAAAGTCAAAAAGTTATCACAATATGTTGTCACACAATTCTAATGTTGCAAACTTGTTGAACCCATCCTCCTTTGCTTTCAGAAAGTTACTAATAGAGAGTATATTTGAACATGACATTAGTGCATAGGAAACTTGCCATATGTTGCCCCTTGTTATATGTAGTCAACAATTTTTATCCTTGAATGTACGATTTTTTTTTTTTTGGCGTGTTATGGTTGATGGAAATGATCCAATAGAATCATCATCCTTATTTGATGCATATAAGAAGTGCCCCATCACACTAGAAAACATATCCCTCATTGAGGAAGCTCGTAATTGGTCTTATAATGCAAAATGTATTGGAGAAAAGTGGAGATTGCGTCAAACAACAACTATTGTATGTCACACCCAGGTTCTATAAGATCCCTTCAAAGGATTCTTCTTCTTTTGAATTATTCTGTTGGAGTGAATTTCTTATACAAGCCTTTCTGCAACATTGATTGTGATATTGGGCTCACAAACAATGAAATTATTAGTAATTGGGAGACTATGCAACCCTCCTACCATCCATGGCATGTCCTTCGCAACTCCTCCAAATAAGTTGAATCATCTGATTCTGATTCATCCTGAAATGAAACTCCAACACATGGCCCCATCCCGTTGGATGAGTGGGAACTCCTTTCCCAACTCTTCCCTGGCACCAATATACAATTTAATGAACTAGACATGTTGGGACATTGTGACTTTGATATCCACTTCAACTAGAATACATGCAACATTTCTACAACCTTGAGAGAAACAACAAACTATTTCATTGAAGTTAACATGGGGATAACCGTAATCCAGTTTTCCCAACAATATTCCTCGAAACGTATGCTCGGTTCTCACCGAACAAAGCTCGCATTGATACCATTCTATATCATAGTGCACACCAAGATACACTCCCTCCTCTTAAGCTTATTATTCAATGGATGACTGGAACATGTAAATCCTTCCTCATCAATGCGCCGATGAAAAGTTTCATAACTCCCACCAATTATAATAGGTCCTCCCTTCTAATTCTTGCACCCAATGGTGTTACTGACATTCAACATTTTAGCTAATATAGTTCATGCAAGTCTCGGATACCTTTTAAAGAAATGAAACCATTAGAGGGAATGTCATTGAATAATTTCCAAGAATCTCTCAAAGATGTGCACTATGTTCTTATTGATGAAATGAGCTTCGTAGGTCCAAAATTGCTTTCACTTATTGATCTTTGGTGTCATGAGGCTTTCCCCTGTAAGAAAAATACAACCTTTGGTGGTAGGTCTATCATTCTTGTTGGGGACCTCGGTCAGCTCCCTCTATGAAGGATATGCCCATGTATGTTGGTCACTCATATGGCACAAGCCTTTGGAAAGGATTCAACAAAACAATCACTCTTCATACTATCTTTCGATAGGAGGGATTTGAACCTTCTCGGGCTTCTTTTTGAAAAATTCATCACAACCTTCGAAATGCAGAGCCATATTTCCATGATTGGGAGACACTCATGTCATAGTCGGATAAATTTTTATCCCTCAAGAAATAAAAGAGTTCCAGAAAACACCCCATTTATTTTCAATTAATGAGCTTGTCGACCATCATAACAAATTGATGTTACATGCTTTGGATACCCCCATCACCCATTGGAATGCATAATGCTCAAGACAATCAAATTCATGTGACCTTGATGATGACCAATTCTGATGTAAAAATTCTATTATGTATTGGGGAAAATATTATTCTTACATCTAATATTTTAGTTGAGGCAAGCCTTGTTAATGGTTCCATTGGAATTTTGGTTTCCATCATCTATAATGCATGTTCCAATCCACATGACCTTCCTTCTTTTGTTTTGTTAGTTTTGAAAGATACATCGGACCAACATGGGACCTAGAAAATCCTTTCGACATTCCAATCACACCCATTTCTCGTGGGTCTCGAAGGAAACTCCCACTTAAGATGGCTTGGGCCCTCACAATACATAAATCTCAAGGCCTAACTTTAGACAGGTGAACTATTGACATTGGAGATACTGAACACCAGGGGCTTACTTTCATAGCTATTTCAAGAGTACAATTCCTTTAAAACCTTTGTATCTTGCCACTATTTTATTTTGAAAGGTACTTGAACATAACACTTGGCACATACGTCCACCTATATAAAATGGAAGAACAAATAATTCTTGATTGCAAGTGTCCTTTCAACGATAGCACCATATTCTCTTCCTCTATACCCATTCTTCTTCCCTCCTCTCCTGTCATGTTCTTCGTCCATTCACTATGTCAACTTCTTCTACATAATTCCTCTTCCTCCTCTGCAAACTCTTATATATCTTTCATCAAGCGTTTTCTTCTCTATTGGTGTCTCCATTGCACCTTCATGGTGTGATTACTAGTTATGTAGAAAGCGTTTCACAATGGGATCAAGGTCTCCCCCTTTGTGCAACAACAAAGATGTGTATGGAGTATATTGAAACCATATTTTGTCGACATATAACAAAATAAGGTCACCCAATACATTAAATCAATGGCCTTGTTGGCATCGAGGCCATGCGTGTCGCGGAAACAAGGACGATGTGTGCGTCCATTGTGTGTTTATCGGCGTTGGAGGTGAAGAAAATATCGTAGCCACAAATGAGGCCTTCACGGCGTCATTAGGGTTACACATTTATCTCCATGTATAGGTTTGATTTAACCCATAATGGTGCTGATTTGAGGATGGATTTTAATGACAACTCCGTTTAGCATAGTTCAATAACATTATGTTTATTTATTTAATTTACTTATCGATGCAACTATTCAATTATTGCTAAATTTATAATGTTAACTTGGGTTTCGACTTAGGTAAAGCATCGGATCTCGAAGCACTTAACCTGATTGGTGGGTTGGTTTGTCATGGGTTTATTTTTCCACTCAACTTTTATTTTGCTGTTAAATACATGGAGAAACAAACAACAATATGATAATGTTGAAGGTATAAAATTTATATCATATCTTTTCAACCACAATCTTATTAATCTTAGGAATATCCATATCGAATTCCCTTAAACACAAATCTAAAATGTGTCCTATCTTTGCAAACCCTAAATTTCCTACATTAAACTTGTCTTATTAAGAAAATAATGATAATGGCGTACAAGATGAGGATAAATCTAAAATATCTATAACCTGCAAAATCTAAAATTTCATTGTTATACTTATGCGATACGAAAACGTGATGTTGTAATTTTTATCACTTTTATAGTTTCCAAAGATCGTGATTTTTTTAACCAATTTTAAGTATTCTTAATCCACAAATTGATTAAATTCTGATTATTTTGCATCCATAGAAGTGTGGAAAACTTGTGTAGCAAAGAAATAATCAGAAAAACTGAAACATTCAGATGACAAAAGAGATTGTTTACGGGGTTCGGAATTCCTACGTCCCCGGGTTCAGATTGAACCGATCCATTAATAATATTGAAATGCAAGTACAATAACTCTTACAAACAACCAATAATGAATCAAAACCTGCAAATGAGCTGATCAATGTCCCAAGAACGATCTGTGGCTCCTACAGTGTTTTCACAATGTGATCTCCCTGCAACTGTGTTAGAAAAACACCTACAAATGGAGATTTAAAAATATTATATGAAAACAAATCATATTTCTGAGATCAGATCTGAATTCTGAACAACTTTCATGTTTACACCAAGTCACAATTCGGACTAGAAGTGCATTGAAATTCATGTTTTCCAACTAGCTGTCTTGAAGATCCCTGTTAAAATCTGCATTCAAAGCTTCCAAAAACAGGTTAAAATTCATCAAAAAATATCAAACCTTATGTTGTTGGAATCGTCTCAAAATTCTCTACATTTCATCTTTTTACTCCAAATGCCCAATCTGAGTGCACAGCCTTCAAAAATGGAGTTCTCTGCAATCTGGTCCTTAAGCTGCTTGCACAGACCTGTACCTCCTAGTATAAGTTGAAGCGCCCCATTTTATAGTGCGCCCAAGCCCCTAGGCGAGTTGGTTGGAGGATTGGGCTTGGACCCATGAGGTCAGGGGATCAAATCCCAGCGGCCTCTATTTTTGGCGGATTTGCATTTTATAAGGGATAAAATCCCAATGGAGCGCATTTTGTTTGAAATGGGATTAAATCCCTAAGGAGGCGCATTTTTTTATTGGCTTGTGAGCCATTTTAGCTGCTTGGAATGTGGGTTTAGTTGCTGTTTGGATAAGGATGTGCATGGCTATGTATAGACAATATTTTTAGGCACCTTGAATAATGCTTGGAGGTTAAACCAAATATAATGCGTGGAAAATGTAATGCATGGGAAATGTAATATGACTTTGGATATAATTTCGACCCATGTAAATAATTAACACTTGGTCAAATATATATATTCCACTTGTCGTCACCCGATAGGAAAATCGATCGAAAACCAACAAACAATTCCCTTTGCCTTTTAGCCACGTGTCGCGCAGCCGCGATTGGTCCATTATTGACCAGTTGACTAGAGTTGACATTTCGTTGACCGAACTTTGACCGGACATATCTAGAGCTCCCGATGTCCGTTTGTCACGTTCTTATAGTCGTTGGAAAGCTCTCGAGATGATATTTTGTACTGACACCATTTAGGGATGTTTAGGGAATGTTTTAAAAAATGATCCCCTGATCACACCTCCCCACTGAGAAAGGCTTTTTGTCCACAAAAAGCGTGTATCAACCCACAAAAACATGCTATCTCTTCCTGCATTGCACAAACACATACAAGAACCCAAAATAACATTATAGGTTAAATAAATGCAAATAGTTGATTAGCTAGTCACATAACCAATCAGATAATAACACCCAATTAAGCTAGTGTTCAACTGAAACGCTGCAACCTCATCGACTCTACGCACCTGTGTGCGCCATACCCCACTGTAATGCCATCACAAATAACTGACCAGATAATAACACCCAATTAAGCTAGTGTTCAACTGTCACTTTGTGATACGGCCGATTACCAAAAGTACAATTCCATAACACGGATCAGTATACAAGACATCTAAATTGCCCAAATTTAGGCTAGTGCCCACTGCCCCTCTAAAACTGTAACAACTGCAAGTATTCACTATCAGAATATAATAGACTATCAACGCCCAAAAATGGCTATAGTCAATAACTGAATCAACATGAATATGCCAAAACACTGTATCACCATCACAAATAAGTCAGATAATAACACCCATCTATAACAGAAGCTAGTGTTCAACTAACACTTTGTGATTATGTTGATTACTACTGCAAGTTTCAAATTTAGACATGCTACTGATGCCTATCCCTGCATAGTGTTTTCAACAATGGAACTACCAACCAATCTGAGAAAACAAAACATGAGTATGATGAACCTATCACTCAAATCTTCTCTTCAGTTGTTTCCATTCATTTTCAAAGCTTAAATATCAACTTAGGAACAAATCCTTATCAATCAATAGGAATCCCTAAAATATAGCTCTGAAATTTTTTTGCTTGCCTACTATCAACAATTTACTGTAGTGCAAATATAAAGTTGAGGAGTGTTTTTCCAAACCAATCACTTGGGTTTTTCCGTTTTGGTTGTTTTACCTCCTCAGTACCACAATGAGTTTTAGTTAGGTTTAGCACTGTTGGTTTTACAATACTGTTCTTTTTAACAACTTTCCAATTTTGTTGTTTAGGAACAAACCAACAAACCTTAACATCATGACCATTCCTATTACAATGGGAACAAAATTTAACTTCCTTGTTTTTAGGAATCTTACCCATTTTACCATTCTCAGAACTCTGTCTACGAGAATGATTCCCCTGTTTAGGAGAGGTAACCTTCTTGCCATTTCTCACCTTTCCTTGGTGAGATTGGTCTTTAGCACCTGCCTTATCATTCACAAAAGGCATTAACTTCTTAATCAAATTTTTCCTCTTCCAACAATATGCAATAGAATGATTAGTACCTTCACAAAATGTGCAAGGGAAAGCATATTTCTGTCTACCAAAGCTATATTGTTCCAGTGAAAGAGTGTATTAGAAGTTTTAGGATTTGATTTTCCTTAGTGCTATTTTTAGTGTAAGTGGAAGGAGGTGGAATCTGATTACCTCTTTTACCTGTTTTCTTACACCTTTCATTGTTCCTCCTGATGGTGGAATCCTGTAATTCTAGTGGTGTAGATCCTTGGTTGTTGGAAGCTTGTCTTCCTTCCGCTGCTTTGGAACTTTCTCCAATTTCCATTTTCCCACTAGAGTAACCCAAACCTGCAAACCGAGGCTGATCCTCTACATGTATTGGGTTAGCATCACCTTGTCCATTTTTACCAAGGCCTATTTCGTTAAATCCCATCTTAACCATTAGCTTAGACCCAATTCCCTTAGTGTGTTTTTCAAACTGACCCAAAGGAATATCTAAAACTGAATGAGAGGAAGAATTAGAATGTGAACTACTTACAGTGCATTCTGTCATAGTACCTACATCTAATTTGGAAGGAATTTCCTTCTTGTGTTCACCTTGTTGCAGCTTTTCCAAGAGGGCATCCTTGGTTCGTATTTCTTCCTGCAACTCTTTAACAAAGCCCATCAACTTCTTGCTCTCTTCAAGCATCTTGTTGACATACTCCTCTTTCTTGGTTATAGAGGATTGTGGCTCAGATTTTAACCACACGATTTCCTCTTCTAAGGAATAAAAATTAGCTCTCAAGAAAGAGTTTTCTTCTTGGAGTTGGCGGTTTATGGCTTCAAGCTCATCCAGTTGCTCTTGTTTGGATGACTTGCCCATGATTCCCGGTTCCTGCAAACACAACCTGTACTTCCCAAAACTGCACACTGCAAAAGAAGATTAACAAGCCCCAAAATGTCTGCACACTGAAAACTGAAATCAATACTGAAACTGAAGCCAAACACAATTAGAAGCTAATCCGGCAATCTAACTGCTCTGATACCAAACTTGATCTGAAAACGTGATGTTGTAATTTTTATCACTTTTATAGTTTCCAAAGATCATGATTTTTTAAACCAATTTTAAGTATTCTTAATCCACAAATTGATTAAATTCTGATTATTTTGCATCCATAGAAGTGTGGAAAACTTGTGTGTAGCAAAGAAATAATCAGAAAAACTGAAACATTCAGATAAAAAGAGATTGTTTACGGGGTTCGAATTCCTACGTCCCGGGTTCAGATTGAACCGATCCATTAATAATATTGAAATGCAAGTACAATAACTCTTACAAACAACCAATAATGAATCAAAACCTGCAAATGAGCTGATCAATGTCCCAAGAACTCTGAAAAATAGCAGAAACTGTCCCAAGAACGATCCGTGGCTCCTACAGTGTTTTCACAATGTGATCTCCCTGCAATTGTGTTAGAAAAACACCTACAAATGGAGATTTAAAAACATTATATGAAAAAAATCATATTTCTGAGATCAGATCTGAATTATAAACAATTTTCATGTTTACACCAAGTCACAATTCGGACTAGAAGTGCATTGAAATTCGTGTTTTCCAACTAGTTGTCTTGAAGATCCCTGTTAAAATCTGCATTCAGAGCTTCCAAAAACAGGATAAAAATCATCAAAAAATATCAAACCTTATGTCGTTGGAATCGTCTCAGAATTCTCTACATTTCATCTTTTTACTCCAAATGCCCAATCTGAGTGTACGGCCTTCAAAAATGGAGTTCTCTGCAATCTGGTCCTTAAGCTTCTTGACACAGACCTGTACCTCCTAGTATAAGTTGAAGCGCCCCATTTTATAGTGCGCCCAAGCCCCTAGGCGAGTTGGTTGGAGGATTGAGCTTGGACCCATGAGGTCAGGGGATCAAATCCCAGCGGCCTCTATTTTTGGTGGATTTGCATTTTATAATGGGATAAAATCCCAATGAGGCGCATTTTGTTTGAAATGGGATTAAATCCCTAAGGAGGCGCATTTTTTTTATTGGCTTGTGAGCCATTTTAGCGCTTGGAATGTGGGTTTAGTTACTGTTTGGATAAGGATGTACATGGCTATGTATAGACAATATTTTTAGGTGCCTTGAATAATGCTTGGAGGTTAAACCAAATATAATGCGTGGAAAATGTAATGCATGGGAAATGTAATATGACTTTGGATATAATTTCGACCCATGTAAATAATTAACACTTGGTCAAATATATATATTCCACTTATCGTCACCCGATAGGAAAATCGATCGAAAACCAACAAACAATTCCTTTTGCCTTTTCGCCACGTGTCGCAGCGTGATTGGTTCATTATTGACTAGTTGACTAGAGTTGACATTTCGTTGACCGAACTTTGACCGGACATATCTAGAGCTCCCGATGTCCGTTTGTCGCGTTCTTACAGTCGTTGGAAATCTCTCGAGATGATCTTTTGCATTGACACAATTTAGGGATGTTTAGGGAACGTTTTCAAAAATGATCCCTTGATCATTGTCATATCAAGGAAATATTGATAAAAAGGCATACAAGGTGTGGTTGAGGTTTAATTGTTGTGAAATCTCCCAACATCATTACAATGTGTGCAATTGAGTTACCTTACTAATGATACTATGCTAATTTTATTTATATTATTGGAAATAAAAGAGTACTCCATTTGTATATATGCTTCATAGGTGGATGGAATATTAAGATGTGTTTTAAATATTTTACTAAACCAGAGGTGTAAATACATAAATATTTTATCATAAAATGATATGTAGGTAAAAGACAAGTGGATTGAAGATTGGAAACAAAGGACACACATTTAATATGTAGTATAAGACTATTTATTATGCAATATTCCACCTACCATGTAACAATTACATCAACAATACATATGAAATCCATGAGGGGAGTACTTTCTTTTTGTTTTATTTTTATTTTAGGGGTGAGCCTTTGTCTTTTTTCTATTGCATCTTTGTTACGGTTTTGCTATGGTAGCGATGAAAAGAGAACCATAACCATTGCCTTTTTCTAAATATAAGATTCTCTTTGCCTTCCTTCACGGAAATAAAAGATTATATTTCCATTCTTTTATTTTCGCATTTCAATTTGCACCCAAATATTTCCAACCTTCCTAAATTTTCGGTTGTTTCAAAATTTTCCAGTGAAGGCCCAAGCTCTGAAGATCTAAGCTTTATTCGCATTTGCATTTCGAGGTTTTTCTTTTGAATTATCAGAAAGAGAAAAATTTATGGCTGCCATAAACAATTATAGACGATTTGAAATAATCTCGATAACTTGTTTAAAAACAAATAAATCAAAAGTTGTTTTCTATGAGACATATGGATGACAATTACAACTGTGAAATTAACATTCCAAAGAATTGTAAATTACGATTAAAAAGATGAAACCGATGTAACTTCGAGCGTATCGATGCCCCTATCCCGCACATATGTCAATCGTCGATCTTTGTTTTTATAGTAAAAGGTTATTACAAGAAGGCGTTCCCTCTATGGTAAAGGACCTCCGGACATTTCTGCAACGATGTTAAATTTCACGACCTCTTGGAATTTTTTGAGGCGTTTAATTTTGACGGCCGTTTAGACATTTTCATTTTTTTGGCTATTTTTTACTGTTAGCCCTAAAATTCCCAAATCCACGGCAGTTTATTTTTTACACAGGTTGTGGAGGTGCAGGTCGGGGTCGTGGGTGTTCCCAATCCATTAAACATACTGCCTGCTTGGCAAATGATGGCCTGGACACATCTTCTTTGTCATCTTCCTTTTCTTCTGGAAGGCGGTGAGTAATTGCGAGAATGTGCGTGGGGTTTCGTATGGTCATATGTGCGTGGGGATTTGTTGCTCCATTAATTCCCATGGATGTTTCTGCCAGGGATGAGGCACGAGGAGATGGACATGGGCGGCGAGTTTGGACTGACATTAAAGAAAGCTATAGAATTGAATACAATCCCCATGCCAAGTCTCTGCCATAATGTATACTATCCCTCTCCCCACGTCTCTGCCGCGCTTGCACCACTGCCCCTGCCACTACGGGATATGTATGTGGCTTATCTTTGCTCTGCATGCATAGAGGATAAAATGGCAAGCCATATTAAGTGTCTGATCAAATTTATTTTATAGACTTCATACCTGTGTGTAAACCTGTCTTTCTTCCACAAGCCATTATAACCAACGATTTAAGGTGTGAATTTTCATTATTTTTTTACCATGCATCGAATGTCATATATTGAGATTAAACCAATTTGTATGTTTTCATTTTCTATGGTTGCCTTTTCCTATATTTTGATAATTTGTATTCATAGGAATGTAATTTTGTAGGGTTGTAGGGTTTGTGAATTTTATTGGTTATAATGTGGATTTCGATCAACAAGAGGTCTTCAAGTGCCAAGTTCTTGCTCTGTTTTTGTGATTATTTTCTTAGATTATATATTTAGCATATAGATCTTAGAAAACAAGCTTGCATATTATTCTTCCTGTGCAGATCTATTAATTTATGATATTCCCTAAATTGTTTTTCCTTTTTAAAGTTTGGGTTTTTCATACTATATCCCATCTTCGTACCACAAAGTCAAAACCCCAAGGTCTGCTTGTTTTTCACACTTATGGAAGATGGTTTTTGTTATCTGTTGCAAATTTTCTACATAGACTTAAAGCAAGGAAATAGGGCAAATTTTGAAAGGACGTTCTTACATAGAAAACACCAATTTGCATGTATGCATACATATATTCGTTCAATAGATGGTTTTTATTTCCTCCATGGCATTGGCACAGACAGGTTCAGCTATGGATCATTTGAATCTCACCGCTCTTTTGAAATCTGTAGTAGCAGTTTTAGAAAGTCAAATGTCCACAAGTGTTGTGAGATGTAATGCCCGTTCGATGGTTACCCGATTCTTGTCACGGTGACCCCTTTTTACATTGAGTGTCGAGCATTGTGTGTGTATTTCCGATGTCTTGGACCATGTCTTAGTGATGTTTTAGCACCTTCCCTCTCCTTCTTGCTTTCTCGAGTCGTTATTGGCACCTCTGTGTGTGGGTGTGTAATTCTTCTGTCTTTGGCCTCATGACGATCGTTGCTTTTCCTTTTAATGAAATTTGTGTCTTCGAAGCCTTGTAGGCAGCCGGAATAACGTTTGGGTTTTGATAGGGCGTGTTCAGTTAAAAAGAGAATGCCCATAATAATAATAATATTCCTTTTAATTTGTCGACCTCATTTGTGACCATTATGACTATAATTGATAATTATTTTGCAAGCTGTAAAATGATAATAATGATAATAATAATAATGACATTATGATAGTATTATCGATCAACGATTTTATTTTATTATTATTTTCCTTATGTCGATTGTTATCGACATCATCCTTTGTTATCTTTAAACTACCTTTTTAATTTGTTTGTCGCTTCCATTGATTGAGCCTCGTTGCACAAATGAGGAAGAGTATGTTTTGTGGTGGTGCCACGGTTTGGGGGTGGCGTTCGCGTAAATATTTTATTTAAGTACTCAACCCCATTCTCCTCTTGGGTCGACCGATCCCTCAATCTTAGAATTGTTTTAAATTACTAATTTTAAATATGGATTTTTATGTCCCCAACCGACCTTGTCTCTCCCTTTTGATCTCCTTGTGTACCACGTTTGGCGTGGGGAAGGGAATGTTAATGTCTTTTGATTTTTTTCCCTTGGTTGGCTGGAGGTGGGTGGCTTTAATAGCCACCTGCCATTGCATTAAAAACCCCCATCCTTCTTGGCGTGTTCAACCTTCCTTGTTGGTGGCCGCACATGCCCCATTTATTAAATTTTTGACTTGCAATCTGTTGTTTCTTGTTGACTGCCTGCATATCCTTCTTTGACCGCGTGAGATTTCCTTTTTGTTGGACTGCGTGTGGAGTGGTTGAGAGGCATTTTCTTCCTGGTTGCGTGGGCAGAGAGGCGATCGAAACCTTCTCTGTCAAGGCGTTTTCTTCATGGTTCCTCCTGGATGCCTTCCTTCTTCCTGCCCTGGCCGCGTGGGGAGAATGGATGGAGTTTTTTTGTTTTTGTTAGTCCGCGTGGACTGTCGTAATGCTCAGAACCTTGGGCACCTTCCCTGCTAGCCGCGTGGGTTTGTATGGCGGTTATAGATGAAGCTTCAGGCTAGTGAAGCAGGTGTGTTACCTCCACTTCCATTGGGTCTTTGCGAGGTGTGTTCAGTGAGAATCCATGGCACGGCTGGCAATGTGATTAGCTTGGGCGGCAGGCATGTTGTAGTATGGCAGAAGCCTTTTTGAGCGCTTCTAGCAAGTAGGTTGTCCAACTATGTTGTTATCTGTTCAGTGTCGAATGCATCCTCAAATTCGGGATTCTCCTTCAAGATATGTTTTATCAAAATCGACTATGTGACAGTGAGAGTGTTACCAGGAGACCTGATGAAATTTATTACAAAGATTCTCTATTGAGACCCCCCATCGATTTGTGGCATTTTGTCATGTTTTGCATGCTTCGTGGATTCTCTCTCTCCTTGCATACGTTATTTTGAGGCGTATTTCTTCTTGATTTCTATTATCCTTATTCCTTGTGCTATTTCGATGTCTCTGTCCTTCTATGGTGCCCCATCTTTAATGCAAGATGGAAGGTTGTTTAGAGGGTTGTGCAGTCTGGCCTTGTCCCTTTCTTTCAAGTATGTGCTGGACATTTTTCATTAAAACCATATTGTGCATACCGTAGTCTTGCACGGACTGAGACCCTTTGTTCTTTCCATTCAACATTTCTTATAAAATGGAGCTCTCTGCCTAGGCTAAGCATAGACGAGAATGGAGCTTGAGTGCCCAGCCTATAAAAGGGGAGATTCGACACGAGGATTGTTGTTTTGCTGGCAAGGCGGTGTCCATGAAACCTTTGAATATGGAGAAAAAGGCAAGATATTTCTACACTTTTCTTTGTTATTATATTTAAAATTTTGCAAAATCGAACCACTTTTTCCTTGCATTGATTTGTCAGTTGGATGTCATGATGGGAGATCTCCCCTTTCTGCTTGTTTTCTTCTTGTTTTAGCTTTTATCGTTGTCAGTATGTTGGTCGAAAGGATGCGTGTGCCCTCTCCTCTAGGTGTTATGTTTCTCTTGCTCGAGTGATAGACCTTCGTCTGCATTTGTTTATGTATTTATTCTTCTCGCGATTGAGTTGCAAGTTATTATGTTGATCAAACTAGTATTTTCGATATCATGGAAGTAAGTTTACGATAACTATGAAGCTCCTCCCTAGCACCCAAGTTTGTCTTTTGACGTTTTTTGTTAACTCCTTCTCAAGTCCCTTTGATAACCTTTTGGCATTGAGAAAGAAAGGTTGTAGGATTAGTGTGATCAATGCTTGGGCTAGCTTGACTTAGAGTTTCGGTATTAACACTTTTAGAATGAAAAGGTTTGTGTGCAATGTGTTTTCCGTCTCGCGTGTTTAGACTCTTATATTATCTTTCATCTTGTTTCTAGGCTTTTAAGGCCATCCTCAAGAAGTACCTTGACCATCCCTATCAACTTGAACCATAACTAGCTTTTCGGATCAACTAAGCTCGAGGTTTCATTGTGCGAATCCGATTACCTCGTTGACACTAGAATAGTTTTGGTCTAATCCCCCTCTCGAATTATTTTTGATGGCGCTCTTCTATTTTTTCCTCACTTGCATTATTTCTCCTTTGTAATGTTAACGCTATTAATTAATATTGGTCGAGTTTTTATGCACGTAATTACCTTAATATTTGTGATGGAAATTTCTTTAAATGTGATAAATCTTTGGGAAAAACTCATCTTTCATTTGATAGTCTTATGGATTCATAGCGGAAGGTTTTGTTTTGATAATGTCACTTAGAAATTATGTTTGTATCTGGGTGTGACAGGTTGACATTTGTGTTACCAAGGATTGCCTTAAAATATTGTTGTTTTGGGAAATAGGTAATTTATTTTATATTAACAAAACATTAGAATTGTTGTTGAGGTTTGCAAATCTTTAGTGTTATAAAATTTGTGGATGACATTATTGTATACTCTTGTTTGACGGAACTCCCTTCTTCTCTCGCGTGTTTGCTACTAGCTTGTAAGACATTGGCCCTTCTTGGATGATTGGAAAATCTCTTGGAGTTAATGGTCAAAACTAGTATACTTTGCCTTCGCTTCGAAACTTATGTTGCGTGTATACTCTATTTTATTTCCGGTTTGAAACTCGATTATACATGGCTTTTTGTGTTAATTTTTGAAACCCGTGGTTCCCCTTTCTTGGGCCGATCAACTCTTGTTCTTTTAGAAATATATTATTTTAGCCTATGCATTTGGTACCTTTGATAAATTTCTAGATGGTTGGTCTATATATCAAATCTCAATCTTGTAATTATTATTTAATTACTTACTTGATGGGAATTTTGTTTTTGCTAGATTGTTTATTTCTCCTTATAGGGCCAAGGGCCATTCTCATACGATTGCTATACTTTCGTTGCTTTTACTCCTAACTGAAGTACAAGGTCTTCTCCTTCTTTGATTGGCATGATGGAGACTTTATTATAACTTGATGTGTTGATAGTGTTTAGAGGTTTGACCCAATTCTTGTAATAAAGTGCTTCCTTTTGTGGTATTGTTAGATAATAGTTATGGTGGTTTTGTGTAGCCTTATCTTGCTCAGTTCTCACGAACTGACTCTTGTGGAAAAATTTGTTGCAGATGGATTTTACGAGTAGATGAGGGATAGACTTGTAGATTTTACATCAACCTCAGTTGAGAAGTTCTTTTGCATGAATCCTTTTTATATTGTTCAACTATTGATAACATCTAGTGGAAAATTTAGAAGAGGATCAATGTCTTAGTATTTTGTATCGTGGATTATGTCGTCTTAACTTTGGAACCTTGAATTGTCTGTCTATCTTGGAAAATATAAGAAAGTTGGATTACCGCTTGTTGAGTGACCTTAATGGATTATCGGTATTCTAAGAGTTGATGTAACCTTATTTCGTTTTCGTAAATGAGTATTGTTAAACTTTACCCCTACGATTAAATGTTGAGTTAAATCTTTCTAAGACTTAGTAATAGTGTGTTATAAGTAAAATAAAATGGGTTGTTTAATACTTATAGAAGTTAAACTAAAATTTATATTGCAAATAAATTAGTGTAGAGGTGACCAACTTGAGAGCATGTAATTCCATAAGTGATCAAAGATGAAACTATCCTTTGTTAAGTAACATTATATAACTTGATATCCCTAGCTACACTAATGAACACTATCCCTTTCATGGTGAAATTCTTAAACGATCTTAAAGGAAATCTATGGTTAGTTACGGAAGATAATAAGATTTGATAAGCAGGAGATAACACTTTAGAAACCACGCAATCTATCTCTTAGCCATTGGATGGTAAATTGTTTTACTTTTATAAAACTCATTTAGTAAAGCCTAAGTAAGATCTTTAATAATTCTAGTTAAGTTTTCAAGTTTTAATTAAATCTTGGTAATAACAAATGAGGTCTTGAAGATGATTTCAACTCAACCTTCTCCCTCTAACCTTTTTCCAAGGTGCTTTGTCTTTCTTCTCTTAAGTGTGTTGAACGCATGAACCCATGTTATCATATGGGCATGAACAAGTTCTAGTAGCATAAGTGTAAATAGAGGGCCTTGTGGGATTAAATTACCCCTTTCTCTAAATAAAAGCGAATTAAGCAAATAAATGTCATAATAGAGAAGTTTTAAAGATGATTACTCAAAGTGTAAAAGAATAAACTTAGCTTGGTAAGATGAATTGTATGAATCATATCTTGAGCCTCCTTGAAAACGTAAATTTGAGTATTGCAAGATGTCTTTTTAAAATAAAAACCCTCAAGAATATCTCGTTGTGGATGGCCCTAAGCGTAAGTGTGTTTTGTGGTTGGACTTCTATGTTGTCATGTCAAAAAGAAAAAGTGTATTATCCTTTTGGGTGTGAAGCGTTTTTGTCTTGACCTTGTGGTCATCCCGTAACAAGTGGTTCCCGAGTTGGTTGTAACTTTGTGACGACATGTTGTGTCGTGTTATGTGTGGAAGCAAGTCAAAAACAAATTATCCTGTCTTTTCTTGTGTTGTCCGTGTGTGAATTTATGGGTTGTTTCATGAGAATTGCAGTGTGTGACTAAAATTCAATTTTCTCTTGGATATCATAGTAGCTGTGGAAGGCGTGAAGATTATTTAGAAGAAGCTTCAACAGAGAATGCACAACGCCAAAATGGCTACTCTTTCATTAGTGAACAGAGTTTGTAATTTATGCAGAAATGGCCTACTTTGATTCCAATCTCATAAATAAATAAATAAATGGAAGGACAAACAACAATAAATTCATGCGATTGACTAAACATCTCATTTAACACTATTGCTATGGAGATCATTATAACCCGTATTGTTATGGAGGTCTGTTTCATAAATTTCAATCGAATAAAAATTCAATTTTTAATTTTTTTCTCACGGTGTTGAAATCCGTGGATTTGAAATGAGAAATGGGTCAAGTGTGAGAAAGAGACGGAGCAGAGAGATTGAGAAGAATACGGTGACATACTGATCCTCTCGATGTTCTCGGTGAAAACAGGTTATTGATTTTTCTGTTTAAACTTCATTATGTTTTTTTATTGCAATGAGTCAGCTATATTACCAACAATAAAAATGTTAATAGATACAAAGGCCTTAAGCTTATTAGCAGCCCTTCAAAAAACAAGAAGTGTGCAATATCTTTATCAGTTCAACACCATATAAACCAAAATGTAGAACTTCTTCAAAGCACATGCTAAATTGTTAGGCATTAGGCCAAAATGATCACTGGTTGGATGCAACAATATAGCAGATACAAGCAGCTAATAAATCACAACAAAAGCATACTGAAGGCAATGGACCTATTTGCAGGATTTAAATTACGGAGTGGAACTTTCTCATAGTTTGGTTGTGAGATTTTGTAATAGAGCACACTAACATAAACATATATTTGTGTCCATGTAGATAGAGACCTGCTATGACCAAATCAACCACTCGAATGAACTTGAAAATAGATCTAAAAGTGTAATTTGTTTTCCAATTTGTCTTGTCAGTGACTGATGCTTACTCTAAAATTGCTCGTTGATTTCTAGGGCTAAACACTCATTTGGTGGCTATATTACATATTCAAACCAAACATTTAGTTTAAAAGAGATAAAACTACTTTGGGCAAGGAACAACTGCACAGGCAAGTACAAAAGGCCTCTTGTTATGAGAATTGATGATTTTGAAATGCCAACACGCACTCGTGTTCTCTGTGATGACTGGAGGGAATGGAAACAACCCATTGTTTTAAGGTCTGTTACATGTTCTAAATTCAAGATAGCAGAACCACCATTTGTTTGTTTTGAGTCTATGCTGATTGCATATAAATTAAAGCATGGTATATTTAATAATGCGAGGATTACATTGAAGAGGAGCTGATACAATTTAGTTTGTTATCTCTGCATTAGGTTCAAGGGCACCACAGATGTTGTTGCAATTCAATTTTTCTTGAAGAATATACATCCTGGCATGCGAGCAGCTACGACAACGCTGCTTGGAGATCCAAGCATACCAAGTTCCAGGCCAAATTTATTTGGAGAATTAATGAAAGTCCTTATTTTTCCTGCATGCGATGTTGAAGAAGCTGTGAATTGGGTATTAAATGGTAGTCCTGATCTGGATATTACTGTACATATGAGAATGCGTGGTAGTAGGTACTATGGTTTTCTTTTAGCTCTGTTGTCATATTAATTTTTTTCAAAGAAGTTATCTCGTCTTTCTTGGATCTTTGCACATGACATGAAGATTTAATGAAGAGCATTTTAACTAATAATGGATTTCAAGTTCTAACACTAGGATAGCAACGGATACTTTAGTCTTGTGAAGGGGCATAATACTTGTTGCAGAGGACAGGACCTATTACCTTCGAGATTAAAAAAGTCATATCAACATACAAGTTTACCAATAAGAAAATTCTCTTGCTAGATTCTCCACTTTGTTGTTAATTTTAAAATGATTTTAGTATTTGAATTCACATATCCACAACTGATTTAATTTTGTCCAATTTTACTTTCTCACTTGAATCAGAGACACCCTAAAGAAGCACCGAGTCAATAGAAATGTTTAAAAATTTGAAGAGCTATACTGTTATGCGAATGATAATTCTATATGGTTGCCTCCTAATTCACATCCATTGCAAGTATATGAGATGGCTCTTAATCAATCTTAAAGAGTCTTAAGAAGTAGATTATACATTTTATGATTTCACAGTATGGGATACCTCTCATGTTTTTGAAATATGTTTTTCTTTCAAAGGAGTATTTCTCTCCATTTACCGGGCTTAATGTTTGAGCAATCTAAGTTTCTCCAGTTCTCGCATTTTCCACTGTGAGAAAACCCGTCTTTGGAGGCTGAGATTTTATCACTCTGACCTACCCCTTTCTCATATAAATAGTGAGCAGGTTTAACTTTTTATAAAACAAGATTACAAACAAGCGTTTTCCATTATGCAATTTCAAATTAAGAATAAATAAATTGGGATTTAATGACATATCTTTTATATCAGGTCTAAAAGAGCATTATATGCAGCTGTTAGCTGTATCGAGAGGTCCCTTCATGAACTTTCACTTAAGAATGCAAGACCTCGAGTGGTATTGGTTCTTGACACGCCATCGGTTGTCAGACGGCATATAAAAGACAATTTGAAAGATTTTCTTGAGGTGTGTGGTTGTCTGATGTATATTTAATAGGTGAAGATGAAAGCGAGATAAGATCCTGTGATCACACGAGGGAGATATTATCAAATGTAAGCTGTTTGTAAAATAGAGAATTATCTTATATTAATGTATTGATTTTATGGGGATAGCTTTGTACCTCTCTTGTGCGGGTTCTTCATTTCGATTACAACTTATAAAGAAGTCAAAATGGCGGTGACATCATGAGTACAACTTACCTTCAGGTTTGTTTGTCCTACTCTTCAACAAATAAGCGGGGCTTGTAAGCTCTTTTGTTTTGTAGTACTCGTGCTGAGATACCAAACATTGGCGAGTTTTAAATTTTGGTGCACAAAGGGATGGTCTATTTTTGGCTAATGAATCTAAGCTGTCCCTTAATTCATACAATAGAATGATTGTAGTTCACATTTCAATCATATTCCTAAATATAATCATTTTGCATAAATTCAACTAGACCAGCGAGGATAAAGATATTAAACAACTTTTCCAATGAGGTACATTATGCTTTGACAATCCACGCTTTTAGATGATCTGTTGTCATTGATGGGTATGCCCAAGAACCGACATTACCGTGATTACTTGAAGTCGAAGTCTATCTCTTGCTCTCTCTCCAAGTAGCGAAGTTTTTTCCTTAATTTCACTGCGTTGTTGGTTGGATGATCTCTTGTATTACTTCAGGTATTAGTTGTCATTTATTGTTCCTCTTCTCATTGAAGCGCAACGATTCTTTAATCTGTGCTCTGCAAGGTGCTCCCGATCGGTCAACAACCGATAATCCAACATATATAATTCATATCGGTAGAAAACACAATCCATGTTCTGATATGGCTGTATAAGCATGTCTTATAGGATACTTAATGCTTTTGGAGGAAAACACCTTTTTTGCATAGATCCATGTAGTGTCAGGGCCTAGGCCCTGTATGGTGTGGATTTTTGTCTTCCCTACGGATATTTGGATTCTTGATTAATGTATTTTTTTAGCTTGTCAAAAATCGGTAGTAGTGGTGGTACAAAAATGCAATTCTGTAATATTGACAAGTCACAACTCTCATTTCTCCACTCTTTGCAGCTTCCTCAAATGAGAGCAAAGGACTAGGGTCCAATGCCAAGATGGGTTGCGTTTGTGGATTTTTTCCTTGCAGCTTGTGCCACCGTGCAATTATATCTGGAGCTCACAGGCGAGTGGCTACTACATATGCGCAGCTCATTGCTGCCATGGCGGCAGCCAATAAACTCCGTATGTTTGCCAGTGTCTCACAACTTATTTGATTCATTTTTTCCATTTGCCATCTGGAGGTTTGAGTCATATACAATTTATGTTCCTTCTGAAGTTCATAAGTAGTTATTGTTGGCCTGGTTGCCGATGCTAATAGGATATCAGACATTTCTGTACAGATATAACTTTGGCATCTCCAGTCAAATTTTCTTTCTACAACAGCTTTCAGAGTACCCTGTTGGTAGATGGTTTGGGTAACCAGATAGGATGGGGGCATGCTTGGAATCGCTTTGGAGGAAAATTGAGCTGTCATAACCAAACTGATCAATGTGCCCTCACACCACTGTTCCCAACTGGTTTATGGGATGGGCTGTGGCAGTCACCCATTCGCCGTGATATTCATCGACTAAATAATTTTGGAGTTCATTTAAATGAAACAGGCGAGTTTTCAAAAACATCCCTGTTATCATTCTGTAAATCTAGGAAGGTTCCAATGAACATTGTAACCCTTGAGCTGCCTTCCTGCAAGAAATGCCTCAAAAACTGAGATCAGATACCAATTCTTTTGGTTTTGTTACTACAGCGAGCAATAGTCAAAGCATATTGAAGTCAGTGATATGCACCCAATCTAGATTTGATATCTGCATTGCAATTGGAGGTAAAACACGGGAAACTTGAGCATTTGAGCTTCAAATGAAAAGTGTTAATTTCTTGTTGCTCTTGATTCTTTGGTGTCCTAATTGCCTTTTGGCCTTTTGTCCCTAGAGAAATCATCTTCTCTATGAATTTTGAAATTCAGTGTGGCAGCAAGAGATAAGTGTAATTTTCTGTATGTATAGATGGATAGACTTTCATACACGTAATGAGAATTATGATTCATTAGCAAAACAATTATAAGGCGTTTAAAGAACTTTGCAAATGTTAACATTTAAATAGACAAGGTCCACAAAACTGGAATCCTTGTGAAATATCATATAATTCTGAAAGTCTAAATTGCATAAAGCACATTCTAATCCATTATAAAAGATTTTTCGTTTCAATGATCATAGTGCTGTGAAGTTAAGTATTAGAAATTTCTCAAGGGAGCTTGTTTTCGTTGTTTGTGAATTAAAAACGAAATTATATTTTTGAGTAATTTGTGGTGTAATAATGGTGGATCCTGGTACCATCTCTGGAATGGTTGGATAGGCCATTCAGGTGGCAGCAAACTAGATTATTGCTCACATCAACATTGATGTCAGGTGCAGGAAAGAATTAGATGCCCTCAAATATCTGTTGGAGAGAATTTACTCTTTGAACTCCGGCAAGATCATCGTACAAACTCTCTTTTCCAGTGACAGCTTAATGCTTTGGCTTACTGTTTCAAAAGCTCCCTCTTTCAATGCTCTCAGAAATGATCTTGTCAAACAAATAGCTCTTCGAATAAATAAAAGATTGGACAATAAAGAGGAAGATGAGGTGAAAATATGGTTAAATGAGAGGTTGATCGAGAATAAGTTTGCTCTGTTTCTTGTTGATGTTTGGGAAACAAGTGCAAATTCCTTCTTAGCCGAGTTATGTGTGCCTCTCATCTCTTCGCACCACAACTCGAACATCATCATTGCCACTTCCAAAAGTAGCAGTGCGCTGTTACAGGTGAGAGTTCCAGCTCCATCCATCATCCAAGTGCAAGAGTTGAGGGAAGAAGACAGCTGACAGTTGTTCTGTTTGCATGCCTTTCAACACAGTGATGGAATTTTACCAACGAGCATTGATAAAGAAGCAAGGCTTGTGTTCAACGAGTGCAGCAGACTTCTCTTTTCCTATGAAGACCTAAGTAATGCAATGGTCCAATTAATCCAAGTTTTGGTGGAATGTTTCCTTTTAGCTGATTATCGCCAACATTTGGTATGTAGAGATAAAAGCAATTGTAGATTTTGGGGCAGATTTCCAGTAAAAGAGTTCCCTGAGAGATCCAACACTTGCAGTTTGGAGAGTCTGCTAATGCTTAAAGGCAATTCTCCGATGAAGCTGTTGATAGACAAGTTAAAAATCTGAAGTTGTGTTGTATTTCCAACTTGTGGAGGAATATATCCATTAAGCAAATTCTGAGACAAATCCAAGGATAGCAGAGACTGTGTGTCGAAGATTTGTGGAGGTATCTATCTTACCTGTAGGGAAAAGTTTTCAAGGAGGAAATTTTTTTTATTAGTATAGAATGGTTGGTTGGTTGGATGGATTGAGGTTGAAGGCGTTTTTCAAGTCATAGTTATAGGGGACCTTAGGAGATGGCTCTGACACAACCGTATCAACGCCCATCCATCCAACGATAGTAAATCCCTAGGAAAACCAGACAATTGAGTGAAAGCTTTGGGTGATGTGGAATTGTGTGTGTAGTATGAAAATGATTTTTGTTCCAACACGAGCATTATTGCCTACCATTATAACATCCCAAATCGTCAACTTTGTCTTGTTCTTTACAGTGTGTATTGTGCTGATATTGCAAAGTATTTTGGTCATGTTGGAGAGAAGTTAATAAGTTATATTCAAGTTCTCGTAATTTTTTAGAAGTTAAATATGTAGACTTGATACTACACCCTGTATAATATTGAGAATGAAGGATATGTTAGGGCCGATATGTAAGTATGTCCATCTATCCGCTGAAATTGGATATCCATGCTTGTTTTATGTTTTTGAAAAATTATTAATCATTAAATGGGCTTCTTTAAATTAATCTGTATAGCTTGACATAAGCTTCATGTGGAGTAATTACCTAACTCATAAATAAGGTAGGTAGCAGGTAAATGGAGCAACTAAAGAGGGAGCAAAGCTTATGTTGATTTTAATGTTTAGTGATAGTTGTTGGTGTGTGTACACTCTTATGTTGCGAGATCTACTGGACCACCTATTTACTTTTGGGTGGATATCTCAAATTGATCAAAGCTCGGTATCATCACTGGGATTTCTTACATCCTTGCAAACTGCCAACAGACCCAATTTGGAAGACATTATGCAAGAGTGAGCAGGCTTTTGTATCCAGGGAAGCGAAGCTTGGCACATAGAAGTGACATTGCACATTGTTTTTGTTTGTTGGCTCGATATGATTGGTATTCAGGGGTGTGATTGTGTCCACCCATATTTTGTACAATCAATGTTGTAATTACCTGTTTGTATCTATAAAAGTGTACTTTCCAAACAAAAAATGCCTTCCTGGACTTTTGAGCATTGGATCCAAGATATGAATTTGAAGTTCGTCCCAAGTAAGTAAAATAGGCCTAGGCCTCCGGAATATGTTTGAGGTTGTGATCATTTTTAATTTTTTCTTTGTAATCAAGTTTTTTGGGTTATTTGTAAAGAACAAATTAAATCTTTGACAAGTGCATTGGTATAAGAGAATGTCAGAATGTTTATAGTAACAAAGACTCAAACCGTTTAGAAATTATTTTGTAATTATAGTGACATGCATTTGGATAATCAAGTGTGGAGTATTTTGTTAGAAAAATTGCCTGGCATTCCATATGCGTAGATTTTAATGAAGAGTGTTATCACCTCATATTTCTTGTTTTGTATTATGTGTCGTATGCGTTTACTCTTCTTTTCATATTTTAGTTTTCATATTGTTGTGGTGAAATTTGAAATATTCAATTTTTTTGCTTTCCTAATGATGCTCTCAAACTCTTTGAACTAATGAAGCACTCTGGAACATACCCTAACCATGTAAGCTTCGTTTGTGTTTTATTTGCATGTAGTCATGCAGGTTTAGTAGATGAGGGCTGCAAATACTTCAATGACATGATTATCTCTTATTGCTTTATACCATCAATGGATCATTATGTATGCATGGTTGACCTTTTTGGTGTGCTGGCTATCTTGAGAAAGCTCTAAACTTTATCATCAAAATTCCAATTAAACCTACTGTGGTTGTGTGGATGTCTTTGATTTGTGCTTGTAGATCACATAAGAATATAGGGCTAGGAATATTTACTACAAATCTCCTTTTTGAGCTGGACCCCAAAAATGCTTCGCCACTGCAAATACTTCAATGACATGATTATCTCTTATTGCTTTATACCGACAATGGATCATTATGTATGCATGGTTGACCTTTTTGGCCGTGTTGGCTATCTCGAGAAAGCTCTAAACTTTATCATCAAAATGCCAATTAAACTGCGGTGGTTGTGTGGATGTCTTTGATTGGTGCTTGTAGATCACATAAGAATATAGGGCTAGGAGTATTTACAGAAAATCTCCTTTTTGAGTTGGAGCCCAAAAATGCTTCATCGTACATTCTTCTGTCAAATGTTTATGCAGAAGTGGGCAGATGGGGTGATGTTCTGAAGGTAAGGAGATTGATGAAAATTAGAGGATCTAAAAAGATACCTGGATGTAGTTGGATTGAAGTCCGTAAAATGGTACATGTGTTTTGTGTAGGAGACAGATCACATCCACAAACACGGAGATCTATGTAAAGTTGGAGAACTTGTCATGGAAGATGAAGGCAACATGGTATTTTTCAGATTCAAGACAGGTACTGAATGATGCGGAGGATGAGAAAAAGAAATTTTCCTCTGCCACCATAGCGAGAAGTTGGCGATTGCATTTGGATTGTTAAATACATCCCCTGGAACTATCATTACAGTTGTCAAGAACCTTCGAGTATGTGTTGAGTTCCACAACGCAACTAAGTTTATTTCCAAGATTGTTGTAAGAGAAATTATTGTGAGAGATGCAAACAGGTTCCATCATTTAAAATAGGGAAAATGTTCTTGTGGAGATTATTGGCGATGCTAAGTGAAGCAAGCTTTAAACACATGCTTGCACTTGAATAAGGTTTATCGTGTCAGACATGCAGTGATAAAAAGGAATCAAGTTTTATTTTGTATTTGTAATATCTATTTTGTGTTTGGAGAGATAGTCCATGTTGTTGACTTCAGAAATTAGTAGTATAGTTTGAAACATTGCCTATGGATTCCGATGGAGTATTTGTTATAGCCCTGTTTTATAATACCATGAAGGTATCATGACTGTGGATCCATATGAGTGTATGGATAGCAAAATTAATGGTGGTGTTATTTTCATAGTTTCTTTCAACACACCCAAGCATGTGACATTTGTCAGACTCACCACAACTCCGATTCTTAACTATCACTTTCAATACCATTTTCACCATGTAACAAGCCCGATCAACTACATGTTCACTTTCTTTACAACAATTAAGCCTAAATTTATTATGGTAGGTTTGAGGAGAGGTTTTGAAAATGTATAGTTCCCTAAAATTGTTTGAGGAGATGTTCACTGTCATTACAACAATTATGCCTAAATTTACCATGGTAGGTTTGAGGAGAGGTTTTGAAAATGTATAGCTACATATAAACCTTGTCAATTGGCACTTCCAATTATTTTACTGCTCAATCTCATTTTGGTATTCCCTTTTATAGAAGTGCATACTTATTATATCAGGGCTAGGCTGACTATGGTTTTATATATTGATTTGAAGATATCTTGAATTGTATATGGATATCATGATTGTTGTTGTTGTAACATTTTTACATTATTTTAGAGGGACAACAAAGTTTGAATCTCAACTATCACAGGTAATGACAATCCAGATGTGAATCCAACAATGAATAACTTGGAAATTACAACTTATAAGTTTGTTTATGTCTACCTTGAATTTATTATTTTCACAAATTACAACTTTTTCCCTTGGTTTATTTGAGATTTATTCCCACATGTCCTATATTTTTCAACTCTTTTGTAATAGTGAGGTAGACACGTTTATGTTATCCCACTCTCAACAAAAACCCATACATGGCATTTCCCCTCCTTTTTCATTCAAAAGTAAATAAAAAATGGCACACATATCAACACTTGGAGCAAGAAGAAAGGAGGAGTCAAGACTTATATCACTCAACCAAAACAACCAACCCTGACATTTCCCATCATTTTTCATTCGAAAGGTACTAAAAAATGGCACACGTATCAAAACTTGGAGCAAGAATAAAGGAGTCAATACTAATATCACTCAACCGAAACAACCAATCGTGGAATTTCCCCTCCTTTTTCATTCGAAAGGTACCAAAAATGGCACACGTATCAACACTTGGAGCAAGAAGAAAGGAGTCAAGACTACTATCACTCAACCAAAACAACCAATCGTGGCATTTCCCCTCCTTTTTCATTCCAAAGGTACTCAAAAATGGCGCACCTATCAACACTTGGAGCAAGAAGAAAGGAAGAGTCAAGACTAATATCACTCAACCAAACCAAAACAACCCATCATAAATATTAGCCTCTACTTTGATAGCACCTCTACTACTACTTTACTCAACACTTCTTGTATCCAAAGTGATATCAAATGTATTCATGTTTAGTGAAAATAAAATTGGCTACAAAAGACTACCATTCATGATATAAAATATGCAAATGTACAAAAGTCTTCATGTTTCATGTTTAGTTCAAATAAAATAATCCACAAAAGGCTACCACTCGTGATGTAAGATTTGCAAATGTATATGTACGAATTTATAACATATTTGAAATGTACAAATATAACTTTTAAATGTAATGCTTCATCTATATTCCTACACTTACAAAATCAATCACACCCCTTATCAACATCAACTACAAAAGTAATAACTATCCCTCTAAATCAAATAACACTTACCGTTCGGCGTTCACATTGCATTTGCACATGCAATTGCTAGTTAATATGTCGAGCCAAAAGAAAAGGAATAATAATATTAAAGTGGAAACTTGGAATGCCCAGTCTTAATTACGCCTAAAGGCGTTAACTCAGTTTGAAAGCTTGAGATAGCTTTGACACGAACAATGATATTAACGGCTATTGTTGTATACCATGTAAGGATGTTGATCAAATAAATTGTGATCATCCAAGGCGTTGAAACAAAAGGTTGAAAAATGGCAAGGCGACACATGGTTCCATGATAGGTGAAGTTGGAGGAGTATCGTATTTGGCATGCTTAGCGTAGAAAATATTTCACTTCTGAAACTAGTGATTTTTTACAGTATGCTCCATTGTTCTCATATATACAATTATGAATGCGACTCATAAAAATTTCATAGAGTATTGAGGATTCATGTAGGAAATATTCATTTAGAACTTCAACAGATCTCTACGCTTTTACGAATACATGCCTAACATGTATTTCCTTAGCTATCAAATATGCCTTGTGTTAGTTGTTCATTTGCCTCCAATGTCTTGCTGGTTCTAACAATGGCCCTATAAATTTACAAGGCACTAGGTGGAGAGACACTACAAATATTGTATATGGTCCTGCTTAGAATTGTAAAATGTAACTTGCACATTCAATGATCTCAACATTTCCTTCTTGTGGTGGTGAATGAAGTCATTTACAATGAACAAATGGGGTGTAATTGGGTTAATCTACCTTTACCTTTTATAGATATTTTAATTTTAATTTTTCTTGACTTCAAAGCTTGCACAGGTTAGGAAACACCTTTTATACCATCTTACACACCATTTGACTACAACCCATTTCATAACCGAAGTTTTTTGAAACACTATTTTTGTAAACTTGTGTTTTTATGCTTCTTTCCAACAACATTATCAAATTTCAACTTTTGCTAAGAAAATGTTTATTAATGATTACCCGTCATGTCATTTCTTGTGCTCATAAAGGATGGCAAAACAAACTTTAATTGTGTCATCTCTAAATGATAATTGAAAATTGAATAAACATCATAAGACAAATATGTAAATAAACACAACTAAATCATATTTTTAAAAAATAGTACCTTTGTTTTTAATTGGTAACATAGGATTGTAACATTCGTTGCAAAATTCAACTTCCAACCTAATACTCATATAAAAACAAGATGTAAAACTGATATTTATTATCAAAACAAAACACTTAGACTTGATTATCAAAAAAACACTTGACCTATAAAAAAGAGGCAACCACTAATATCTAAACGACAAAAAAATAGAGACATTCCTTAGCATCAAATTGATAAAGGTTATCCACTACCAAGGCTTAGAACATAGGTCATCCACAACTATCTCAATAACCCCCTTCTTTTGGGATTTAAGTTTTAAATGGTAAATTGTGTCCTTACTTTTCAAAAACAAAATGAGGAAGGCATCCCCAAATGTGATAACCATCCATGAGAAAATAATTTTCAATAAAGACCAAATCCCTATGCCCGAGTTTCTTAAATGACGAGGTTAAGGATCCTTTGAACCATTCGTAACACCAAACAAAATGAACAAGAAGATGCAATTATCAATGGAGAGACAACAATAACTCAATACAAAAATATAATCAATGGTGGCAACACCAAGACATCTAACTCCTATAGACATTTGAAGTTGGTAACTTAGCACTTGATAATGTCAGTATTGACTTAATCCCTTGAATCATGACTTTTATGTTTTAGTATACTTATTTCGATTGCATATTAGTTTCTAAGTTTTCTATCCCCTATTAAGGTTTTCAAACATTAATCTGAATAAATCATTTCATGAACCCTCTTATTTATTGTAGTCACTAAATCATGCACTTTGGGTATTATTTAGTCTCAAAGATCATACTACTATTCATATGGTTTTTAAGTAAAGAAAGTACTAATTACCCATATCCTTTGGCCATTTTAATTTTTCTTTCTGTCATTATTTCGACCTTTTACATATACTCGCCTTGATTAGTTTTATCACACCGCATTCATCTTATCCTCGACCGGGGCGCCTATAGGCACCCGGTCACTTTCAAGGTGACTGATCCTTTCTCCACTTTGCACACATCTTTTGGGCACTTTCTAGCCATTTGAGCTTTCCATATTTTTAGTGGTCAGCCTTTTCAGGGTTAATTACAAAATTATAACAAGAGAACCATATAAATATAAAGTTATGAGACCATAATGAGGGATCAAGCACTAGTCGCTACTATCACTACCTAAGGTTGCATTTATCCAAGGCTTCATTTACATCCATCTAGCTCCATCACAAGGGACAAGGGTGGTTCATTTGTATCACATTGCATAAGATGGAAGTTTATTCTATTCCATCCACAATCTATTTACATTTCTACATCTAGTTATTTCTCACTACTTCATAAAGTGCGACTAGCGCCAGAACACCTAGGGCACAATTAACACACACACATCTAGAACTACATTTGGGTCTGAAATGTAGTGCAATGCTTAGTTAGTAAGCCCATTGTGGAAGTTGAGGAAAATCAGACCCCTTCATTTGTATCTTTCTTTTTTTAGGGTTTTGATGCTTGGCTTGGGGTTTTACAAGTCTCTTCTTCATCATTGATTACTAGTGACATCCGATGAAATACAACAAAATACACATGATAGGTAATGAAATATTCATACCACCTAACAACCCTACAAATTTGGTTTATGGACCTCATGCAAAGACCATGGTGCCCATAACTCATACTAGGGTGCCCAGAACCCCATCCCTTTCAAGACACCTCACTCTAGTTAGATAGCTCGGATCTACACTTTACGGAGACCCCGTGTGGTTGCATCTACATTTTGTTCATCCACTTTATTTTTGCAACACAATTTGAACAACTGTCACAAATAAGTTAAGCTCTTTCTAACTCTCCTTGCACATTAGGGTTTTACATTTTCTACTTTCTTAGTTACTTGGGCCACTTTCCTCGTTTAGTCAACTATTATTTCTTGTTGTACATTTTAGATAAAACTATTTTAGATCCCCACATAAATTTCCATTTTAGTTTAATCATTTATCGAATCCTTCACTTGTTTGGCTTAGGTTCCCTATTCCGATTAGGCATTTTGTTATAAACCATAATTTCCCTTAGGTTTCCAATTGTCACTGTTATCCATTACTTTTTGCATGTTTCTATTCCTTAGCCTAATCTTACAGTTTTTAATCCTCCATGCTTTCATGGCTTACTCTATCCATGTCATGTCGTTATATTGTGGCTACAATAATGAGAAAACCTATGAGTCTTTAGTTCATATCCCTATATGTGAGGATTATAGTGGACACCCTAATTCAAAAATGACCTTCGTCGTTAATTAATTAATCCCCACCTTCTATGACCTTCCGTTAATTAATCACCCCTTTATTAGACTAATTAATTATTATTAATTAATTAGCTTTCCTTTCATTTAACCAATAAATCAATATTTAATTGATTTAATCCCCTTCTATAGCCTAAATCATACTAATATTCCTCTAATTAGCTTCTATAAGCTTACATCTACCTATTAATTAATCACCTTTGATTAATTAAAACACCCCCAACTCCCATGACTTGCTAAGTATAAATTAAACCCTTCTAAAGTAAGGTTACCTTTTATAAAGCAACCTTATCCATTCCTAATCTTGTTTTACCTTTTATCCCACATGCAAAGGGATGAAGTGTTTCCTTTATCCATTGGGCTATATAAAGAGCCCTCCTTCTACTTTTATACCTACACCTAAACTTCTTGAGAAGACAAAAGCAAAGCATATAGCAAAATAGACTAAAAGCTTTCCTTTGTTTTCTTGAGAGTTCACCACTTGGAGAGTTAAGCCTCTTTTCTAGCCAAAAGTGCTTAGGTCATATGGGAGGTGTCAAAAGGGTCTTGTAGCCCAACTTTGATAAGCCCCCATTCCTAGGTTCTTGGAATATCAAGAACAACCACTTTGATTTGCCATGGAGCCTACATAGGTTCACCCATTTAATTTTGTTGTTAATTAAGAGAATAGAGGATTTAGACAATTAGCATGTTAAGTTTCAAAGTTTTAATATGATAAATGTTAGTGTCTAACCTTGTTTAATTCTTATCTTGATGGTGCTTTGTATTTTGCTTTAATTTTGTTAATTAAGACTACTAGGTGTTAGTCTTTATTTTCATTAACTTAGTTTAGCAAATCATGCACACATTTGGCACGCCCAGTGGGACCTAGTCCCTTGGCATTTTAGTTTAAATTTCATTGTTTTGGCTAACTTTTGATATGCACATGTAGTAATTAATGTCCATTTTCTTGGAATTTTTGCTAATTTTATATGTGTAAGTTCTTGTTCATAGCCATCATTTTAATGGGTTGTTGCCATTTTTAAACTAACTTGCTAAAATTTGAAGTATTGTGAGCTTTCTTGTGTTTTTTTTGCCATATTTTTTGTCAGGTAGGGGTGGTGCAGCACACTACCAGAGTAGCAGTACATTTATGGTGGTGCAGCAGCACCTCTCGGGGGCGCACAGTGCACCTATCGAGCCTTCGATTCTCTATTTATCGACCCGGCGCATATGCACTAATCCCACGCACATACCCTAACCAGAGCACGCAGCATGCACTAACTAAACCAGCATGCGAGATGTCATTTCATACTATACCTTCACTGCAATGCAAAACTCCATAGATCAAGCGCATACACCCTAACCCGAGTGCACACATGTTTTTTGGTGGGTGCACACATTTCTGGTGGTGCAAGCATTCTGTCGAAATCGAGACTATTTTACAAAGTGGTGGTGCACACACTTTTTTCAAAGTAGCGCACATGCTTTTCCAGTGGGGCACACACTTTTTTGGTAGTAGCAAAGCGCTCTATGTGAATTTAAGCCTATTTTTATCGAAGGTAGCGCATACATCCTTCTGGTGGCACACACGCCTCTCGGGTGGTGTAGATACATGAAAATCTAGAAACACACAGAGTAGCACATACGTCCTTCTGGTGGCACACACGCCTCTCGGGTGGTGTAGGTACATGGTAAGTAAAACACCAAAGCGCATACGCCCTAACCCGTGTGTAGATGCCAAAATAGGGGCGCATGTGTCTTTTTGTTTTCTTGAGGTTAATGTGTTGAGGTGCTAACTTTCTTGCAGGTTTTATCTAATTAAATACTCATTTTTACAGGGTGTTTTTACATGCTTTTACTTGATTAGATAAACTTTTCATGTTTACTTATAGGAATAAGATCACGTATGCTCTTCCCTCACATCCCTTGGGGTGATCTTGGGAATCAGAAATGATTCTTAGGTCCTTTTGATGCTTTGAGGTTGTTAGGAATATTTGAATTGGAATTGGTTAACTTGGTGTGTTTGAATTAAAGTGTTTTTCCATTTGATATCTTTTTGGATTTTGGAAACATCACGTATGCTCTTCTCTTGTGTCCTTGGATGATCTGGAGAATCAGAAATGATGTTTACTCTTTTGATGGAAAACTACTAAAAATCATCATACAGGACCAAAACACCACGCTTGTCAAAGAAAGGAGGAATAAAAATGAAGTCAAAAACTACTAATATAGTTGTTATAGGTTGCCAAAAGGTGTTCAAGAAAACCACACCTAATTAAACAAGATAAAAAGAACAACATATTCAAAACACTATATTGTAGGTTTGGAAAAGGGTACGTCCCTCTCCGCTCAACTGGAACATAACCCCTTTGGCATAACGCCTTAAGCTACAACAATGGGGGTGGTTCTAGGAACCCCAAAGTAGTCCATGCAAGAGGGAACCTTGTGGATGAAATGGGAAGTGCTCCACACTACCTACTTGACTAGTGATTCCTTTGTGAGATAGCATTACCGGTTGTTCGTATGGTGACCCCAGTGATAGTACACATAGATGCACTAGTTGCCTACTATTCTTGAAGGGGGTAAAGTAAAGTTGAGATACTCCCAAGATAGTCGGGACTGTTTGGGTAAATCACGCTCGCTTAAGACAACTTTGTAACACCTAGGTGAGAGAACCACCTAGGAAGATATTCTTTGGCCAGGAGCCCACTTTGACCATTCTAAAATAGTGTTGAGTTGTGAACCATCTTTTCATCACGAAATGTGTGATGTGTTACTTTTCGCTTAGTTTTTCACTTGCCTTAAGGCAAGGTGAAACTCTACCAAAGTGAAGCCAACATTTTTCATCCCCATTTTTTGATCTACTTCCTTCACATTCTTTTGACACTTTGTTGATCAAAAGAAGGGTGACTACCTTGTGTTACCAATCGATTGTTTCTACCACTTTTTGTCTGTTTACACCCATCCATGTTTGCGGCTGGGTAAGTTAAACATCTAAAGTGTGTGGAGGCATATTCATATCATTGGTGGCCTTTGTGATCTTGATACCCATGTCAAGATCATCATTGTAGTTAGGCGTGGTTCATCATCTTGGACTTCCTTAGAAAGGTTACCTTGTTTGTATCGTATCACTACAATTTTGGTATTTACGTCTTGTTTCTTGTAAACTGACCTAAATATCTATATTGTAAGGTTACGTTGCACACATTTTAACTATTCCTAGTTATACTTTGAGATTTTAGTTCGATTCTATTATTACCTGATTTTGAAGAGTGCTACGTGTTACCACTTGTGCGTGTTATATCAATAGCATCTTGATATCAATACCTTACTTTCTCACAAAGTTTGGTTAACATATCTTGGTGATATTGTTGTGTCACTCACAAATTGTAACTGGCACTTTTTGGGATATAGGTCTTAATCAAATTTGAGCTCACTTCTAGTATATCTTGTTAGGAGGTCACATTAACTTTTTGTATTTACTTACATCTTGTTCATTCTCTTGAACTTGGCATAAGTGAGAACATCTTGTTAATTATCTTGCATGACACTAAACTACTTTTTGAGACGTAGTCTAGGAAGTACTTCATTTGATAGGCTTAGATACCAAACATTTGTGTCACTGGTGATTTATCACTCTATCACATTGGTATTCTCACATTGTTATTCATTCATATTCTTGCAATTTATCTTGCATTTCACTTAGGTGTGGTCACAAAGTTTTGAACACATTTACAACTTACCTTAGTGAAACTATCACAAATCATGGCTCCCAAAACATGATTAGGACTCAAGAAACAAACATACGAGGAACAACAAGTGCAAGCTTGGGAAGCCTCAAACAGACAAGGGTCAAACCCTTTCATTGGACATGATCTAGGGCCTCTGTTTTCCGTGGAAAAAGAGATAGAAGATATGGTCGATCATAGTGGTGATGAATTGGAATCCCCACACGCAGAGTTTGACTTTGACCCTACTTTATTAGATGAGTTTCTTTTTAGAAATAAGGATAGAGTGCTAGCACGGGTTGTGGAATTAGGGGCCAAAATGCCCACGAAAATGAAACAATCCCACCTGCGAATAACGCTAATGAGGAAGAACAACCCCTTATCAACATGGAGGATATTTTGATGCATGGACATGCTTCTACCTCCAATGTAAGAAATGATAAAGTAGTGGGACATAGAATACCCTTTATCAAAGTGCCATGTAAAAAATAGGATAGACATGAGAATGGTGAAGAACCTCCACAATACGAGGAAGAGGAGGAACCTTTAGAAGAAGAAACCACAATTCAACAACAAATTAGTAACCTAAGCTGACAATTAGCTTTGCTAACCTCTCATGTACAAAAGGAAGCAAGAAAAAATGTTCAAAAGTCAAGGCCTAAGGTTAAGATCAGTGAACTCCATAGAGAAAATCAAGGAGAAGATGATACGGGGTATCATCGAGTATATATCCCCGCTTCTCCCACTAAAGAACAATTCTCACACAAGAGGTACAATCTATGAAAGAAACACTCTGCAAGCCTTCAAGAGAGAAATATAGGGAGCATTAGAAAGTATCAATATGAAGAATTATGTCCCTATCCTTTTGACAAGACTATGACCCTTCAACCTTTTCCTAAGAAATTTGACATGCCAAAATTTGACAAATATAAAGGGAAGGGAGATCCATGAGATCATGTCAAATATTTCTATATGGCATGTCAAGAGGTGTCCTATAGTGATAATTATCTCATAAGACTTTTTCCCAAGAGTCTAGGAGGTCAAGCCTTGGAGTGGTTTACACGTTTACCTGGGATCAATTTTCACTTGGCCAGAATTGCAGTAAAGGTTTGTGCGTCACTTCTCATACAATATAGAGAGTGATGTCACCATGGTAGATTTATGTGGCACCAAACAATGCCCTAATGAGACTTTCACCAGCTTCCTACAATGGTGGAGAGGGATAGCTAGCCGCTTCCCTTGCGCTTTCCCTAAAAAATAGCTGGTAAGTATTTTTGTGCCCAACCTAAATCCAGACATAGCCTTCCACCTCCAAATGCATTGTGTTCACACTTTTGAGGAGGTCATTGAAAAAGGGGTTCAAATAGAGAAATCTCTCATTGCCAAAGGAACTCTCAAGTCCCAATCTAGAGATAATCAAAATGTTAAACCCATGGAGAAGCCAAAGGTTTTTAACAAAAAAAAAAATGTGGTAGGAGATGGGATCACTGATTCCAAACGTGTACAAGTGGTCCAAACCGGTCAACCTTTTAAACTAACCAAAGGACCAATTCAACCACCACCAAAATGAAGAATGTTCACCCTCTTAATGAACCTTTTTTCGGTTATATTAAAACAATTGGATGTGGCTCACATGGTGACATATCCTACGACACAACCATTTGATGACAATGCTCCAAAACCTTCATGGTACAAGGAGCATGAATATTGTGAAATGCATCGTGTCAAGGACATAAGATAGAAAAATGTCTGTGACTTCATCATTATATCCAAGACCTCATCGACAATGGGGAGATAGAGGTGGACAACCCAGAGAAAACCTAGACACCCAATGAAAAAATGGGGATATATAAAGAGCCATTCCCCAAACATGATAAATCAGAAAAGTCAAAGCCGGATCGGGAGAGTCATCCCAAGGTTATAAAGCAGTGAATTACTTATACACCAAAAAGACAACAATCATTATGATTCACTTATTGGATGTATTCACTCTCCTACTGACCATGTCAATACCATCCGAATCAAGGGAAAGGATTACATGCACAGTAACAAGTGCCCGCCTCGTGATTCCGAACCTTCTCCATCAACCCCACAAAATGGTAAATACAACCTCTTAGAGAAACTTGAGAAGACGTCTGCTAAGATTTCGATCTTAGATCTTCTTAAGATATCAAATGTACACAAAGACATTCTATACCAAACTCTTAGGGGTCAGGAGTGCCATTAGAGGTAGATCCTACACATCTTCAAGCCGCAGTAGAAAACATCATACCAAATGAACACATTGCCTTCAATCATAGGGAGATCCCTACTGAAAATCCAATGCATAATCTTCCTTTGTATATTGAGGTAGTTGTTACCCGTAGGAAGATCAAATGAGTGCTTGTGGACAATGGATCAGGGTTGAACATATGCACACTAAAGTTGGTTAAACAACTGGGACATACTGAAGTAGATCTTGAGTCAAATATCATCACTATCACCACTTATGACAAATGTGGAAAGGGAGTCAATGGGCACAATCACGTTGCCCATGGAGGTGGGTCCCACTTGCCATCAAACAAAGTTTCATGTCCTAGACTTGGAACTTCCATATAATATGCTTCTAGGCCAACCATGGATTCATGCCATGTAGGTCATGCCATCGACGTTCCATCAGTGCATTAAATTGAAGCATGAGGGACACACCATTACAATACAAGGAGATTCAGAGCCCTTCGCTCACTGCAGAGCTCTCAATAGTTTTACACGTAAGGGCACATATGCATGTCCCTCCACCGATATAGTTGTCCCTCTCCAATCTGAGGCCATAGAATTGAATAGATTAGATTCTCTCAGTTCTTGCACCCATGGTGCATCTACATCAACCTCTCCTTTTGATTCATGGGAGATGAAAATTCTAGAATATGGTTGTGGAGAATATAATGTGCAACAAGCCCTCTTGGTTTAGACCTCTCATTATCACCCAAGACTAGAGGTCAACCCAACTATCACTTTAGAAGACCTAGAAATGAACACACTATTGGGTCATTCTTACTTGGAGGCTTGTTGGTTGAAGAAAATTGTTAGATCCACCTACAACTTGGGTCCCAGAGGATACTCAGCCAACCTATTATCAAACCCTGAATATGAGAAATCTAGTAAAATGATGTACTCCATGGGCTACAAGGGCCTAGGATGTGGAAGAAATGAACAAGGACAAGAGAGAACCAGTGCCTCTTCCACATTTTAAAATAGAAAGATACGGACATTGGAATTCACCCTTATGGAGCACACCCCAATGATCAAGATGCTACTTGTTTCTAAATGTGAGGATAGCTCTGACTATCTAGACAAGTGATACGGATTCCCATTATAGCCAATATGAGGATCTTGCCTCCACAAACCTATTCATGAACAACGTTGTCCTAACCATAACCCCTACGGAACCTACCCTTGACCTTGTTTACCCTTCCCTTGTTGAATGGGACCAACAACATCATATGTCACTAGATCTATTTGAGAATGATGAAGCTATCACAGAGTTCATGGGCATAAGGGATACAATTCCCATTGGAGACCACAAAAAGGGCTTCTATATTGACTTGGATACCTGCTTATTTGGGAGGAGGATGAGCTTTGTGGTCAACAAAACTTAAGAAAAAGTGAGGGAAAAAGTTCCAAACGTAAAGCCTCGGAAAAAATCAAAGTCCAAGTCACATAGTGAAAACCTCTTTGAGGCACTAGCCGACAAACAAGTAAAAAAATCAAAGGACAATAAAAGTGACCATGCCAAGGATGAAAATCTCATGGAGACATCCTTGGATGAAGATCTCAACCTTCCTCCCGATCCTACGCGTATGGAGGACTTGTCAAAATTACTAGTAGAGGAGACTATCGATGTGAATATTGGTACAGAAGAGGACCCAAAATAGTCAAATTGGGAGCTTCACTCTCGGCTAGAGAACAAAAAATGTTCACCATGCTATAGAGTTTATAGATGTATTCGCATGGTCCTATAAAGATATGCCAAGCTTAGATCCAACTTTGGTCATGCACAACCTAGTTATGCATGCAGATGCTAAGCCTATTAAACAAAAGCTCAGAAAGATGCACCCAAGGGTGGCCCTACTAGTTAAAGAAGAATTAGAAAGATTTGCTTGTAGGATTCATTTGGCCTATTGATTACTCTGAATGGATATCCAACATCATCCCTATCCAGAAAAAAATCCTGTCGGGATCAAATTTGCATGGATTTTAGAGACATTAATAAAGCTTTCCCTAAGGATGATTTTCCACTACCAAATATTGATATGATTGTGGATTCAACAACAGGATATGAGATGCTATCTCTTATGGATGGATTTTTAGGATACAACCAAATCAAGATAGCTGAAGAAGATCAACACAAAATGGCTTTCACAACTCCTTGGGGTACCTTCTATTACCAAGTAATGCCATTTGGCCTTAAAAACACAGGAGCTACTTATCAGTGGGAAATGACAAGTAATTTTTCATGATATGATTCATGATATCATGGAGGACTATGTGGATGACATCCTTGGAAAATCTAAGACAAGAGAAGATCACCCTGTCATTTTATGGCGTATCTTTGAGTGCCTACGAGAGTACAAGGTCCGGATGAATCCAAAGAAGTGTGTATTCAGCGTGCTATCAGGAAAATTGCTAGGTTTCATAGTATCAAGAAGGGGAATTGAAGTAGACCCTGCTAAAGTGTCTGCTATTACTGAAATGCCTCCCCCTAAGAACATTAAGCAATTACGTAGCTTATAGGGAAAAATACAAGCTATTCACCACTTCATCTCCCAGCTTGCCGATAAGTGCCATTCATTCACCCACCTGCTTAAAAAGGATGTCACCTTCATCTGGGGACCAGAGCAACAACAAGCCTTTGCTTTGCTTAAACAATACTTGGCCAATCCACCTGTCCTCATGCCTCCAACTCCCCGGGTGAACCACTCTTGCTTTATATCTCTGCTACACAATTTGCTATTGTGCGCTCACCCAATATGACCTTGGTCACAAAGAAAAAGTGGTGTATTATCTCAGTCACACTCTCATCGCTTATGAGCTCAACTATCCCCAAATTGAAAAAGCTTGTTTGGCTGTTGTTTTTACTTTTCAAAAACTTCACCATTATCTATTGAATACCAAAACCAAGCTTATATCCAAAGTTGACCCACTCAAGTACTTGTTGTCTAAACCCACCCTCATGGGTAGAATGGCTAATTGGATCATTCTACTAAGTGAATTTGATATAGAATTTGTACATCAGAAGTCGGTTAAAGGACAAGTACTCATGATCAATTAGTAAAAGCACCTTTGCAAGGCACTGAACCTTTGAATCTGGATCTGCCAGATGCCTCATTACTATACATTGAAGAATCTATCATGTGGCAGATACATTTTGATGGGTCCTTTACTTTTCATGGTTCAGGTGTAGGGGTGGTCCTCATTACTCCTTCTGGTGACCCTATACCACAGGATTTTCACCTGGGTTTTCCTTGCACAAACAATATCACAGAGTATGAGGCACTTATCGTAGGGATGAAGCTCACTATCAAATGGGACATCCACCATGTCAAGGTTGTGGGTGATTCTCAGTTAATTATTAAGCAAGTTAATGATGAATACAAGGTTAAAGATGAAAAGCTTATACCTTACAAAAAGTTGGTAGAAACTCTAAAAGAGTACTTTGTGTGCATTACATTTGAACAAATTCCAAGAGCACAAAATAGATCTGCAGATGCTATGGCAACAAGTGGGTTCTATGCTTCGTATTCCCAGAAATAATGACATGCCATTCTTTGTGGAAAATTTATGCCAGCCTACGCATATGACATGCCAGAATCTTGTCTGGCTTGTGATGTTGTTGGTCCCAATTCCCCATGGTATGAGCCCATCTTTACCTATCTCAAGGACAACACGTTCCCTCCCAACATTTCCCATTCCGAGAAACAAAGTCCTGATTCACCAAATAGCCCATTATACACCCTTTTAGGAGGTACACTTTATCATCATGGCTATGATGGGAATTTGTTACGTTGTCTCGATATGATGGAGTCGATCCAAGTGATCAAAGAAGTACATGAAGGGGTGTGTGGAGCACATACTAATGGAATGGTTTTGGCCAAGAAATTGTTAAGAGTAGGCTACTATTGGCCTACCATGGAAACCGATTATTGCAATTATGTCAGAAGTGTGTACTTTTCTAGAAGTATGGAAACTTCATCCATGCTCCATCACAACCATTGCAACCTATCACTACCCCATGGCCATTTTCTAAATGGGGACTTGACTTGATAGGGAAACTTACCCCTACCTCATCTGATGGTCATACCCACATCATCATGGCTACTGAATACTTTACAAAGTGGGTGGAGGCCGTTCCTCCCCTTAACCTATGTAACAGAGCTCAGATTTCCAAATTTATCATGAATCATATCATTTGTCAAGATATGGCATTCCTGTAGCCATTGTTATTGATAATGGAAATTCATTCAAGAATAAAATGGTGAAAGGTCTTTGTCAATGGTTCCAAATCAGGTTAAAATGGTCTACACCATATTACCCCCAAGGTAATGGATAAGCCGAAGCCACAAACAAGACTTTGGTGAGAATAATGGAGAAAATGGTCAGTAAAATAGGTCGTAATTGGCACTTGCAAATCCACCCAACTCTTTGGGCTTACAGAACCTCCATTCACACTCCTATGGGTGTGACACCATATTCTCTAGTATTTGGGATGGAATCTATCATCCCACTAGAAATTGAACTTCCTTCCCTAAGAATCTCTCTTAGGGACTATCTGGATAAAGATGAAGATTACCGGGTGGCTAGACTGGCTGAATTAGAGCTCCTAGATGAGAAGCGCATTCATGCCTTAATCACCTCAAAGTGTATTAGAACAGAGTCTCCAGAAACTACAACAAGAGAATCATACCTCATCAATTTGAGGTTGGTGATTTGGTCATGAAGGAGAATCAGTTCAATACAAGGGCAGAACGAGAAAAGAAAGGAAAGTTTGAACCACATTGGTTAGGACCTATGTTATAGTAGCCAAGTACAACACAGGGGCATACAAACTTGCTCACCCCAATGGTGATGAGCTCTCGTGAGCCCATGAATGCCATGCACCTTAAGCGGTTCTATGCTTAAACATGGCACAAAATCAAAAAAGCAAAAAAAAAAAAACATGGTAAAATAATCAAAAATAAAAAAAAAAAAAAAAAAAAAAAAAAAAAGAGAAAACAGGTCATCCACAAGTGAAAACCACACAATTGTGGCACTTTGGATAGGTCCTTGGGTGAAAACTAGTTTTCGGCACCTTGGGAGGATTCGTTGTTCACAAGCATCTTACATCTGGAGGGTACTTTTTACTTAGCCTAGCACTAGTTCTACCTTCGAGATTCCCTGTGAGCCCAATCTGTCAAGCCTTGATCCGGCTTTGTCTTCTTTTATTCATCTGTGAGGGGCATGGTCTTTCGCTATTCCCCATCTTACGCTGGGGGAAATTCAATGACTTCACCTTCTTGTTCATAAGCACGTGGCCTCTGCCCTTGTATATTCCCCATCTAACGCTGGGGGCATCCACGCTTTCTTGGTTACTGCATAGCTATGCATACTCTAGAAACCATTAGAAAACAACTGAAAAAAAAACAATAGAAAATTGTTTAAAAAAAAACAAAAACAATAGAAAATTGTTTCAAAAAAAACAACAAAAAAATAGAAAAACAAATAAAACATTCAAACAAAAACAATAGAAAAAAACACAAAAACAATAGAAAATTGTTTCACAAAAAAAAAAAAACAATAGAAAATTGTTTCAAAAACAAAAACAATGAAAAAAAAACATTTACAAAAACATTTACTTAAGTTTACTTGCATTGTCTTGTTTCTTGCTTTGCTTGTTTGCTTGTATAGTTGCTTCATGTTTTATGCTTTTAGGTTGTTTTTTGCTTGGGCATACTTTGTTAGAATTCATCTTTTCTTGCTTAGATTAGATTTATTCTTGCTTGTGCATATTGAAGTGTGTTTTTGCATGCTAGTGAATCATGGTGCATTATTATGTTAATTCATTGTGTTCTTTGTTAGCATTTGATTATGTGTTTATTGCATGTGCATTGTTTTGTTATCACATCATCACATTACCATCATTATCATCACATCTAACATCATCTATACATCATATATCAAGAAAAAGCTAAGTATACATCATACATGAATGCTAAGCTAATCATCACATATCGTATCATCAAATGGGGGCAAGAGGGATCACAAATATCAAAATCTATCCCCCCCACACCCATATCATCATATCATCCCATCCACTAAGTATGGTACATCACATAAACAAACACATTTGATATATTCTACAAGATCAATCATCTAGAAATCAAAACACATGTGATACATCAACAAGATCATGATACATATACATGTCAAATCAAATCAGATAACATCATAAACTACTATCTATCCATGAGAAATAATAAACAAATGTCCATCTCATAAACACATATGTCATGTCAAAATGTCCATATAATACATGTGTGGTAATACATGTGTGGATATATATATTAAAACAAAATGGAAAATGCCTTCATCCGAGGCATAAAAATACATCAAATCAAATAATAAAATCATCAGAGGCATGTATCAAAACTACTATACATCAAAAATGCCTTCATCTGAGGTGTACAATAAAATGATACATCGAATCACTAAATACAAAAGCCTTCATCAGAGGCATGTGTCAAAACTGTTGTACAAATATAAAATGGAATACATAGAGCACAATCTACTCATAGCCTTCATCAAGAGGTATGTGAAAATACAAAACATCAGGGCTGACTCGAGCCCTCTGATGGGGTAGCTCAGCTGTCTCATGGAGGTGGCATGGCATGAGCATCGGTGGCTCTCCCTGGATGTGGCTGCTCCACTGAGGCCTGAGGCCTCTCAGATCTAGTGCCCGCTCGACTCTAGTTGGCTATAGGAAGGCACTCGCCGCTCAGCCAGAACTACCTCAAAATATAAGGACCTATAATAAGAGGCTCTGCCCTCTGCTATAGCCAGATCTCTATGTGTCCCGGAGTCAGTCACCATTGTACCCTCTTGTGTGTGTCGGAAGGATGCTATCTCACTGAAGCTTGGGAAGCTCTCACTCCGGCCCACTACGCGCTCTACCCTGAGCCTATCTCACTCTAATATCACAGGCTACAGCTGGGCCTGTGTCTCTTCTTGATATAGATCTGTCATCTGAGCCATCTGAGAGGCCATCTATTTTGCTAAAAGTGCACAACACTATCACCTCCCGGGCCAGCCTGGGCCCGAGCCTGATCTCACTCTGCTAATAAGGTCAAAATATCAAGTTCGAGCTCGATCTGAGCTCGGCTTGGTCTCTATCACACTCGTGGCTCAGGTCTCTCTCTCTCTCTCTAAAGCTGATCTCTCTCGCTAGAATCTATAAATTCTATAGCAAGGTGGTATGTTGTGCAGCATCGAGGATGCCACCAGGACTGGTCCCTGTGGCACTCTAGATGACTGCCCTGCTCTAGGACTCTAGCTCTAGGAATCTATGTGCGTGGTGCCTATCCTGACCCGTGGCCTCGGTCCCTGTACCTGGATGGTACCCTGCTCATCATGTGGTATCCCATCAAATGGATCCTCTGGGTCATGACCTACTACACCCTCTCTCTGCTCAACACCATGCCAAGATCTCTCTAGGTGGTGGTGCCTGCTACCCAAGCCTCCTCCAGGATAGTAAGACATTGGGGTAAGACAATGGCATACCAAGTCCAATAATCTGCTATGGTGCCTGGATCCCTAATCTGTCATGCTGGGTCCCATGCCTGTGGGACCACCTGAAAGAAACTCACCCTGGCTTGGGTCACCTGTATGCGTGGCCCCATAGTATGCCTCTCTGAGTCTCTGGTGGGCATACCATATGTCGGCATGGAACCCCGTACTATATGCCAGTTGTCACCGACATCTATCAACTCTATACTCTATGATGTAGCTATGAATGCCAAGGATAAAGTGCTCTACTGAGCACACACTGAGCTCTATGACATCCTCTAGCCACTGAATGTGCCTGTAGGGTCTCCATATGATGTCTCTCTCTGAAAACTCATCAAACTCTCACCGTACCTGTATAGGCTGCCTAGGTGGCCTCGTACATCACCACCTACTGATACCCATGCCATGTAAGATGGATCCTCTGGATCTCGAACATGTGCAAAGTGCCCATGGGGCGCCCGATAGCAATGTGGTCCCATGACCAAATCTATAGTAATGAGGCTGGCCCCACTGTCTTTTGACAAAGTGGTAAGTGATCAAATGTAAATCCCAGTACAAGTGTGCCAATATGCACTGCCCCAACAATAATGCTCACCGCTGAAAATGCCATGTACTAATGGTAGTAGCCTCTCAGAAAGATGTCCCCATCTTATCAGTGAGAAAAAACCCACTGATAAGTGACATGATATATAAAGGCCCCCGATGCAAGTGTCGGGTCAGAGATACACTCATGCAATGCGACAATCATACCATCATGTGGTATGTCATCTCTATCAAAAAGGTCACTACAAGCTGCTCTAATCTGCCCTATATCAGAGGTGTACTCAATCAAAGAACCCATGATCGCACACGGAGAATCCACCATACATCCTCTAGGGTCACAGTCATCTCCCCAGTAGGAAGTCTAAAACACTGACTCTCGTTGTGCCATCACTCAGCCAATGCAAGTCAAGTAATCCATGGTCCAAAATGATGGATGGCATACGAGCTACATGGGGCCTAGCCCCACCACCTCTAAAAGTATGGCCATAGCACGCCGGTCTCGATGACGCATGCTCCCCTCTAACTCAACAATCTGGGAATGACGCTCATGCATCTGAAGCACGGAAATCATCTCTACAAAATATCGACCACATGTCAGTTACTAACATTTCTTCTAAAAAATCTATCTATCATTTTTCTTTTAGGGTTAACCCAAAAATCCTAAATTTTCTTCTAAAATGCCATCTTTTTGGCATTTTTTGGTCTATCCTCTATCATCCATGCCTAGTGCATGTGTGACCACCCTTTTGGGCATGTGCACTCTTTTGTGCATGTGTGCCTCCCTTTTGGTGCATGTGTGTGTGCACGTAATTCTCTTAGGGTGCTGTGTGCCATCATTTTGTGCACCCTGCGCCCTTTTGGGCATGTGTGTGCCACTCTTTTGGGTGCTTGCACCATCACTGTGTCCGTCATGCATGCGTGCGCATGTGTGCATCCCCCATGTGTGTGTGCTCTCCCTGGTGTGTGTGCATCCCTTATGTGCACATGCATGTGTGTGTGTGTGCACATGTGTGTGTGTGTGTATGTGTGGTGTGTGTGTGTGTGTGTGTGTGTGTGTGCATGCGCATGTATGCCATGGGATGCCACTGCACCCCAAAAGAGACACTGCACCCCAACTGACACACTGCGCATGCGCGCATGCATGCACCGACATGACCCCTAACACTAATTACTAATTTTAGGGCATTAATTACAAAATTTGACAAGCAAAGTTCGAGTACTCACAAAGGCGCCATCATCGGCGTGCCGCTAGTACCTCGGACTGTGTCTCGCTTGCTCTCTCAATCGATCCCATGTGATCACCATCATCCTCCTCGTCGTTGTAGAGCCTCATGGTAAAATCTCAATAGTGGTCGGTTAAAATGAATTGGTCGTGGTGATTTACCCCCCAGGTGGGGTATATCAACTTGTTTTTTCACCGCCGTGAATGCCTGGAGGCTTGTTTTGACCGCCATTTTCTCCTCTGTTCACCGTTGAATAATTATTTTTATTAAATAATTATTTTTTCTTTTATTTTTCACCATGTTGGGGCATTTTTTTTGTCCAATACCCCTTTCTTCCCACTAGGACAATTTTTATTGTCTCCTAGGTGATTTTTCTTCTTATCCACACTCTCGTAAATAATTATTTTTCAAAAATAATTATTTTATTAATTTTTCCACTAAACAAGGACATTATTTGTCACTTGTTTCTTCTTTCTTCCACCTGGGGCATTTTTTTGCACCTAGGCCCTTCATTCTATTTCTTCTATTTTCTTCTACTATCCACCACATTTTAGAAAAAAAAAAAAAAAAAAAAAAATATATATATATATATCATCAAAAATCCAAAAAATAGGACAATTTTTTTCACAAAATCCAAAAAAGTAAAAATCTACAAAAATAGGTAATACTACTTATTATGGCTGAAACTTGTGTCTTGTGCATGGTATCCTCTCCATATCCTACTGGTTTGTTTCACATCTTCCCCGATTAATATGACTCGTGGATCACCGGATTCACAACCATTCACAAAGCTAGCTTGCTTGCTTCATCTGTACTCTGGGGCACGTCTTGTTTCTTGGTGTTGTTTTGTTGTGCACAATGCTTTCTACTTGGACCTCGTGTCCATCATCATTTCCCCTTGCATGTATCCTTGCTCGGGGCATCATTTTTAACCCTTTTCATCAATCACGAACATGTGGATCTCTTCAGCTTGATAACAAAACATTTGTACAACTGTCTCAACCATTGTTGGGTTGGATATGTGCATTCATACTTGTTTTCCTTGTTTAATGAGCTTGTTTCCTTCTCATATTGCATTGCATTTTGTATGTTGCATGGAGTTGGTGTTTTCAGCAATGGACAATTGTTCGTAGTATGGCTTTTCATGTCATTCTACTTTTGTCGTATGCTTATATTTTTAATAAGGACCAATGACGTAGATCTCTTGGCAATATGATGATACTAAAATTGTTCCAATACAAAGGCTAGAGGCTAAGCTCTTCTCTCCACTTCTCCATATTTTCTTCTGCATCACTTTTCTCTCACCCCTAATCTTCCATCTCACCAGGCATTCTGTCCCTTCCCATTCTTCTATCTATTTCTCACCTTTTTCGATCGATCATCTTCCTTCATCACCCTATCGACACTCGAGGGGGCATCTCTCCCTCCTACTAATTTTTCTTCTATCCCTTTAAAATTCCATCCATCTACTATCTTTGAAGTGGTGTCACTTACGCCACCCCAAAGAGGGGCAAATGTAGACACCCATAATTACGCCCGAGCAATTTAAATACTTAAATTGTGCTAATTATCTCCCTTCTTGCAAATTGGTGACATATCGTCAAAAAGCTCATATTCTCTCTTATCGTCATTAATTAATTACAATACGCTAATTAGTTAAGTCACCTATCCAACAAACACCCTAATTAACGACCTTCCGTTAATTAATCACCCCTTCTATCTAGACTAATTAATTATTATCAATTAATTAGCTTTCCCTTTCATTTAACCAATAAATCAATATTTAATTGATTTAATCCCCTTCTAATAGCCTAAATCATACTAATATTCCTCTAATTAGCTTCTATAAGCTTACATCTACCTATTAATTAATCACCTTTGATTAATTAAAACACCCCCAACTCCCATGACTTGCTAAGTATAAATTAAACCCTTCTAAAGTAAGGTTACCTTTTATAAAGCAACCTTATCCATTCCTAATCTTGTTTTACCTTTTATCCCACATGCAAAGGGATGAAGTGTTTCCTTTATCCATTGGGCTATATAAAGAGCCCTCCTTCTACCTTTATACTTACACCTAAACTTCTTGAGAAGACAAAAGCAAAGCATATAGCAAAATAGACTAAAAGCTTTCCTTTGTTTTCTTGAGAGTTCACCACTTGGAGAGTTAAGCCTCTTTTCTAGCCAAAAGTGCTTAGGTCATATGGGAGGTGTCAAAAGGGTCTTGTAGCCCAACTTTGATAAGCCCCCATTCCTAGGTTCTTGGAATATCAAGAACAACCACTTTGATTTTCCATGGAGCCTACATAGGTTCACCCATTTAATTTTGTTGTTAATTAAGAGAATAGAGGATTTAGACAATTAGCATGTTAAGTTTCAAAGTTTTAATATGATAAATGTTAGTATAAAAGTGTATGGAACGCTATAATTCGATCTGATTTCATTTCTCCTCTTCACATAGAAAATGATACAATTGAATTTTTATCTCTTACATTCCTATTAAAATCAAGAATGTTATAAATTATTACTTTACCACTCTTTCTTCTATTCGTAGAAAGCCACATATTATTCTACAATTATAGAAAAATCAATTACCTTGACTACCATAAGTCCTCTTAATTATTACCTTCATATTTCCACAAATCATTCCTCAACCACATCTCCTTTAGGACTCACATCACACTGTTCATGTGTGATTTCTAGTAATATTCCTTTTGTAGATTGTACCTATTGATAAGCATGCTTCCTCCTCTTTTCCGTAGTGTAGGTTGCATCCTTCCTCACTACTTATTTACTAACATCACCCCCTTTCCCAAAGCTGAAGCAGAGTGGTTCGACCTCCACCTTATTGAACCGATCATTTTAATTATGGAGCCGTCACCATGTATGTCACTGTAGACACAAAAATAACACACCTTGGGTATCTATTTAGTCCGATTATATACTACTATTCATATGATTCCTAAGTAAGTAAAGTACTAATCAACCCATGTATTTGGCCACTTTTCTTTAATTTTTGTTGCTACTTTTGGTCTCACACCCTTACTTGCTAAGTCTTATTTTTATACCTCGACGTTCATCATCCTGGACACTAGCGCCCGGCTAGAGACACCGATGTCAAGCATTATCACCCCTATGGGCTCTCCCGACCTTAGTATACTCTGTGAAAATATTTTGGGTCCTTTCTATCCATTTGAGCATCTTATATATTTCATAGTTGGCCTTTTCGGGTTTAATTATGAAATTCAAACAAAGGAATCATATAATATAAATTTATGTGATCATAATAAGGGACCAAACACTAATCATTTAGCTATCACCACCTAAGGTTGCATCCATCTAGAATCATCACAAGGGACACAAGGCCTGGTTTTTCTATATACACTTTATAGGAGGGAAGTTCATTATATTCCATGCACACATCTATTACATTTCTTTACATGTAGCTTACTTTTCTCGTTATCAAGTGTTACATGCACAAGAGTAACACAGGGCACAATTTCACACACACACACAAAACTACAATGGGTATGAAATGTAGTGCAACTATCAGTTATAAGATCACTATTGTGAGAGTTGAGGATAGTCCACCCTCATTCTGAATCTTTCTTTTTTAGGATTTGATGTTTCTTTGAGGGTATTGAAGGTCAATACTTCATTGCATGTTTCTAGTGACTCCGATGATCATTGTGCGACTTCATAACGACCATATGTGAACAACAAAAATACCTTGCGACCCTGTGAATGTAGTTTTCTTAGCATTTCCATAGACCTAGGTGTCCAGAAACAGGTCTAGGGTGCCCACAGCACCACCTTGTCCCTCTCAAGGCGCCCCCAATCCAACTTATTTCTCCAGATATGAATTTTTATGAGGTCCTGTGTGAAACTTTTCCTCTCTGTTTAGTAGGTCATCATTGCGACACAATCCATATTTCAAAGTGAATTAGTTAAGGCTTTTCTAACCCTCTTTGCGACTAGGGTTTATTACTTTGTTTTCTTAGCTTGCTTGGGTTAGTTTCTCGTATTTAATTATATATTTATTTATTGTAATATTACATTTATATTAGGCTCATAAATCCACATTCTAATCCATCACCATATCCTAACAATATCAGCTATCAGATTTTTGAATGACGAAATAGTCTAGGTGCAAACGTTTGATATGTTTAAGCTGGTCAAGTCAAACATAAAAGTGTGGTTAAAATTTGGGCTTGTAGTTTACAAGAATAAATTTAAATGAAGGAGTAGACCTTCATCCTAACTCTCACATCTCACTTGTCTAGGGAAAAAATCGACATGAGTTTTCCACATTTTGTGAGTCTATGAAAGAACAAATTTATGTAGAGGAAATATCGGAACTAGACTTCCATATTACTTGTAAGTAGTGTATTCAATTCTATGTAATTATCAAGGCAAGAAATCCTTTCTTGTTTTAATAAATGTTATGTTGCGAATATGAAATATCTTACGTCGAGATAAATTAGGAAACATGTATGGGATTTAATGTTGGTTTTAAATAGAAAATTCATTTCTATTCGTGTGTTAGATGTTAAATCAAGTCTGTGAGACCGCCTGTGGTTACACCTATGCCTCTCTTAATTCCATATTTTCTAGAAATCATGTCATATTTAATATGCTCTTGCATACAAATTTGTGTCCCAATCCAGATTATCAATGATTTTAGTGTCGTAATCTCTTAATTTCTTAAAAAGATAAGGTGTTTCGTGGGCATATCTTGTATGTCGCATATTTTTATATGTGAAAAATATCTCCTTGTAAGTGAAACACATGCCCATTTAATACACATTGATAACAATAACACTAAATTTATAGATTTGTCTATCTGGTGACATGATTGCATGAAAGCCATAAAAAAACCATAAGATGTCATAAAGAATGGCATACATGCAACACCCATATGTGGGACCGACATTACTTCCGTGGTGTTTAGGTAGCACAACCCAATCATCCAATCTTGTCAATGACTCATGCCAGTTCCCAAGGCATATACCAAGGTAGATAAAAGCGAGAGGAAAGGATGTGAAAAGGTGGTGAGCATTTAAGATGCATCACTTTGGTTTTTGTTTCCTTACGCAACTATGAGACTCGCCATTCCATCGATTAAACACTATAAACTTTAAGCGCCAAAACACTGAAACTTTTTTCTCGTGAAGCTCCATTATGTGGTCCATTGTAGGAGAATTGGCAAGGTAGAGAGGAGTTGTAGAGAGTATTTATTCAAGAAGCCTTAGATCCGACATAATTCTGCATTGTTCCTCTTCTGAACTAAAGGTGCAAAATAGTTGGCAATAAAAAAAATATTCAACTGAATGAAACTATGTGATTTTTAGATTTTAAAATTGTTCACAGATAGACATTTTTTAATTTTTCTTTTTTATAGAGTCACAATGCAATCGTGTGTGAAGTATTTTACACGAAAACATGCACTTATAGTATTAATAGCAATACTTATATATTGAGACTTGAGTATTAATAACACTTTTTAAATAAGAACATAAGACATGGCTCCCATGAATGAAAACCAGAAAAATGATACCTTTAAAAAATGGGTAGCTAATAAGTAGATGAACCAACAACATTCATCGATGTTAAACACCCTAGAAATAACGTGCATTAAAAAGGTTTCCTTATTCACTATTTAATGCAAAAAGTGGCTCAAGAATGTGGCTGGAAATGACCCTGTAAAAATTCTCCCATTAGTTTCATTGTATATAAAAAAATTGAAACATATATGGATTATGGGAAGAGACCAAATGCTCGAGACCAAATGCAACCTCAAACATATGAGATCCTCAAATTATTAAATCCATATTGAGAAACGTGAACTATAACCCCCTTTTGTTGTGTTGTTTTTCACATAAGCATAAAAATGACAGCCTATGCATACCACATAATTTCATTAATAATATCTTATTATGGTATTTGTATCGTTTTTCACATACACAAAAAAATGACTTCCTATGTATACAAGAAAATTTCACTTCCAATATCCTATTAAGGTCTTTACATCGTTTTCACATACACACAAAAATGATAGCCCGTGTATACCACAAAAATTCACTACCAATATCCTATTACGGTAATTGTTTCATTTGTCACATACGCACAAAAAGATAGCTTTGTGTATACCACAAAATTTCACTACTAGTATCATATTATGGTGTTGGTGTCATTTGTCACATACACACAAAATTGACAACTTGTTTATGCGCCACATAATTTCACTACCAATATCCTATTATAGTATTTGCATCATTTGTCCCATAGACACAAAAATGACAACTTGTGTAAACCATATAATTTCACCGCGAGTACCTTGTTATGGTCTTTGCATCGTTTGTCACATATACACAAAAATGACTGACTGTGTATGCCATATAATTTCAATACGAATATCCTATTACAATGTTTTCATTGTTTGTCACATACACAAAATGAAAACCTTTGTATACCATAGAATTTCACTTCCATTATACTATCACGATGTTTACGTCATTTGTCACATACGCACAAAAATGAAACGCATTGTGTATGCCACAAAATATCACCGCTAACATCCTATTAGATTGTTTACGCTCGTTTAACAATAAAGAATGGAGTGTGAGGTATTTACGCTTCTAACGGCTGAAAATTTGAATTTCGGCCACCATGGTGTTGTTTTGGTGTCGTCTCGAGAGCCTCTGCTTGGCTATAGATCCACCTAGAACCATGGTGGAAATAGAGATTCCGATGTACAACTACTTAAGGAGATTGTGGAGCAAGACAACATAATTTCCACATTTGACGGGTTACCCAAAGCTGAATCCATGGTCTCTCCACTGAAAAGTGTGGGTCACACTAAAGTGGGAACAAATATTGCAAATAATCCTAGACATATTGTCCCCATATAGACCAGACCAAGCACATGGTTAGGAATCTTCAAAAAGGACTTGGGATAGAATGTGGACCCCAATACATTGGGAGACCCCTGGCCCCCTTTGTTTTCTCATGCTCTAAGGATGATAAAGGCATACACCACATCAATATCCTAGAAATCTGCCTCAATAGATCAAACCAGAAGAATCAAATGGCACTTACGGGTAAGTTTCTAGGTCCTAGACCTAACATTGATGTTGTTAGAAAATGGTCTTTCAAGAAATGAAGTCCTCTTAGGGTTGTAACTATTTCTTTGATGTCAAATGATTTTTTTCTTTTTCTTATTCACAACTCAAGAGGACATGGATGCTTTGATGTTAGGGGTCTCTTGGTGCCTGGGAAATATGGTTTTTTTCATCAAACAATGGTACCCAGGTTTTGATCCCCAAAAAGAAAATATTAATATTGTTCCTCTTTGGTGCCGACTCACGACCTTCCTCTTGATTCCGGGACGAAAAGATAATGTTAAATATTGCAAGATTAATTGGTTCTCCCATCAGGCTAGAAAAATCAACTAGGAATAGATCATGACTGGCTTATGCCAGATTCTATGTCTCTGTAGATATTGATCAAGAGCTCCGAATCATATCATTCTTCAAACGAAATTTGGTCCTTGGACACAAACCGTGATCTATGAATCTTTCCAAATGAGGTGTGCTAAATGCCATAAACTAGGACATTTCACCATAAATTTCCCTAAAAAAATCCCTCAATGAAAAGAATGTGAACAACAAGCGGTTTGAAAATAAGACACCAAGGAAAGGTCAACCAAAGGAAATGGGTTTCAAAACGCTAAGTATGAAAAAACCGACTCAAAGGTCTCTCCGAGTTCCCAAGATTCCATTCAAAAATTTTATCTACGGGATGGATCCTTGAACTCCAAGGTGACAGAGGAAAAAATGGTTTCCCTTAGCCTTCATACCAAGGAAGTTTCACAAATTGTCAAGGTCCTTATGCAACCTTGTGATGGTGGGCTCACAAAGGACATTAGCTTATCTACTATTTAAGAGGAAATACCATTTCCAAAGGTCCCTTTACAACCGAGTCTCAATCTCATATCGGTAGCCCTTATGCAGCTCCCGAATAGCTCATACCGAAGTTATCTTTGTTGAATCCAAAGGGAAGCCCTAGTAAAGAAATTGAACAATCTAGCCAGATCCTTGTCAAAGATATACTTAACATGCAATACAACCAAACCTTATATCCTACAAACACTGATAGGGAGAAAATAAGTGCACACTAATCAAAGAATGTTCTAGAACCTTGGATGATTCTCACCCACGTATGCAAGTCTTTGATGGATTACTAAAGCCCCCAGTCTTGTTAAGGAGAAAGGGAACTTACCCTAGCATTGAGTCATGTTCGAAGGATAACACAAACTCTCCTAAGTTTACCCTAGTATGTAGAAAAAAGAAAAATTCTAAGGGGTTTGAAAACATACCCGACGCCTTGTTCTTTGATAAGAAGAATTCTCCTAGTAATTGGGTGTTAGGAAATAGGGATAAAATATGCGGAACAATTCCTCACAAAATTGAAATAGTAGAAACTAATAAGCATAAAAATATTACAGATCTCAAATAAAATTACAGAATAAAATAACACAACACAAAGAGATAGTATTTAACGTGGTTCACCCAATTTGGGCTACGTCCACTAAGAATCACTTGCTCATATTTTATTACAAGCCACCGCTCTCTCAATACAATACCCAGATCTGTTTAGAGCTATGCTCAAAAACTCTACAGAGTTCACACAGATTCAGGACACATATGCAATGTTATATTATACCTACCATATGCATAAAACCATATAAGTAGACAACTGCTTAAGCAGTTTTACAAATCCATGGGTACTAAAACCATGGGCCAAAACTGTCCCATAAACCTATGGGTCAAAAATCCCACCCATATGAGAAAAACACATTTCCCGATTGATCGGGCATGTTTTAAGGCCCAAAAAAAAATTGGGGGTTGTGCCCCGAACCCTCAAGCACGGGGCTGCCACCCTAGACCCTTGCCGGGGGCCGGCCCGACCTCGAAGCCTGGCAAGACAACTATGGAAAGTGTACAATACTCTTAGTGTACAGTCTTCAACACTTTCTCACATGAAAATAGGCTCCACAACCTAACATTGAGCCACTTCCGCATTAAGGGTAACCGGCCCACTATCATACATACAAACACAGTACTAACACTACAAAGGGTAGACCCTCTAAAAATGATCAGAGAAAAAAGGAGATCAACAAAACTCTGGCTGATGGCACTCAGTCTTCTCTAGACCATCTGGTCCACTCCTCTCCTCATATTTTTAATGAATATCATTTCTTGGAAAATTAGAGGCCTTAATGGAAGTGGAAAAAACGTATGCTCAAATATTTGAGAAGAAGTTGCAACCCTTCTATTATGGTTGTTCAAGAAACTAAAATGAGTTCTGAGAACTTAAAAGTTTGTTGTAAGAAAATTTGGAAAAAGGCTAAATGGGATGTAGTTGATTCAAAAGGTGCTTCAGGAGATATAGTGGTTCTCTGATACCCTTTTAAGGTTACTGATAAGATTATACTCTCCTCTCATTCCCATCTAGCACTCTCTTTCAATACTGCACCTAACAATTCATTATATTTTCTCAGTGATCTATGCACCTAACACTCTCCATGGTAGAAGACAACTTTGGAAGGATTTGTTAACTTTCCAAAATTCCTGATCTAGTTGAAACTGGTTTCTCATGGGAGACTTCAACTCCCCTCTCTCCATTGCTGAAAAATGAGGGGAACATAGAAACATACTACTAGAATGGACGATCTTACTAATTTCATTGGTTAGGCCAAACTGTTAGATCTCGAACTCAATGGAAATCCCTTCACCTAGTCCAACAAGAGAATTGGTAATAACCTCAGTCAGTACGAATTGATAGAGCACTTATATCTACTGATTGGCTCCTTAGTCAAGACTTTCATCTCTCATCTCTTCCTAGAATCACCTCTGACCACAATCCCATTGTCCTGAATTTGGTAAATAATGAGAGACCTACTTAGTCCTCATTTAAATTCCAAAAATGTGGTTCGACCATCCGGATCTTCTAGAAAAAATCAAAGAGTGGTGGGGGATTCAAGTGGAAGGAACAACTCAATACATAATTTTCCAGAAACTCAAAAATGTCAAAAGAAAAGTAAGGGTCTGGAACAAAGAAGTTTTTGGCAATATCTTCAATCAGAAAAAAAAATCAAAGAAGACATTGAAGAATTGGAAAAGAAAGTGGCTACCTATGGCATGAGTCAAGAGGATTACACTCGTGAAAAAACTCTCTTAGCAGAGTTCCACACCATTTGTGCAAGGGAAGAATCCTACTGGAGGCTTAAATCCAGAGCTATCTGGCTCAAAGATGGAGATAAGAACACAAAGTTATTTCATATGACAACCTTAAAACATAGGGCTCATAATAAAATATCTGAAGTTACAAATCAAGTTGGAGTTACGACATCAAATCCCAACTCCATCAAAGAAGAAGTTGTTAATTTTTACAAAAACATGTTGAATGACAATCCTCCATTGTCTCAAGAAGCTGCTAACAAGTTGTTGGACTCTATTCCTAGCAACTTGGTTAGACCCAAGAGTTTGGCGCTCTTGCTAAACCTGCTACTTTAGAGGAACTTCAGAAAGTAGTCTTCTCCATGGAAGGAGACAAATCCCCGGGCCCAGATGGGTTCTCTACTTTCTTCTATCAAAAATGTTGGGAGACTTGTGCAGATGACCTACTCAAAGTTGTAAATGAATTCTTCAGGACATGAAGAATTCTCAAGGAAATAAACAACACTTTTATTATCCTAATCCCTAAAAATCGGGGCGAAGGAATTCAAGCACTTCAGACCCATAAGCCTCTCAATGTGCTCTATAAAATATTCACCAAAATCCTCACCTCAAGGATACAACCACTTCTTCCAAATATAATCTCAAGCCAACATGGAGGATTTGTAAAAGGAAGACTTATCCAAGATGGAGTAATTATGGTTCATGAAACCATACACTCGATGGAGAAAAAAAAAAAAAGGTATGGTGCTAAAACTTGACATGAACAAAGCTTTTGAGAGTTTCCTGGTCTTTTCTTGATCAAGTTTTGAAAAAATTTGGCTTTGACGGGTGGTTTATAAAAATCATATGGACCTTTATTTCATCGCCAAGATTCTTGGTGATTATTAATGATAGCCCAAAGTGGGATTCTCATTTAGGAATTTTAGTGTCTCCATGGTAGATAATATTTACGTAGTGGTAAATATTATGTTTCGTTAGTGGTTAGGTTGTTATATTATATAACAATACTTTTTATTATAAACAATTGGTTATACGTGAATTGTGGTGATTGTAACCACGCATGTATATAGGAGATTACGGAGGATATCATATCTCCCAAAATATAGGAAATACTATCCTATATAATTTTAATACCTCTGTCTATTATTTGGATCAATAGAGAATTATTATTATTGTTGTCGATTCCTATGTAAAAGCTGATCAAAAATTTAGATTTGGTATCAAAGCAAACATCTTTGAAGGCTATTGCATAAAATGAGTTTGTAAGTGATAAAAGGGCAGAATCAATTCTCTCATTTCCCCTATTGGTGGAAATTAATATTTGAAGGAGTGCATCTACAAAGAAATGTGAGTCAACTTCACCTGGTCACACTACAATATTAAGCTTGTCAATCTTTGTGTGGTATGCGTACCTGAGCATGTTGCACCATTACATCTGAGCACTACATGTAAGATTTTCTTTAATTTTGATCCCTTCATCACCATGCCACGTTGCATTGGAAGTTTGATCGATATAACGGCCTATTCTGTGGAGAAATGAACTGATAGGATACTATACTAATCCATACTCGTTCGCATATCTGATCATTTATTGAGTCAGATCGAATTCTTCCATGCCGCCTATGCACATTTGACAGATATGGGTATATATTAATTCACCACCGCCTATTCATTGAGTTTTCTTGTATCGTCCAAGTTTTCTTTCTAGAGACAACCCACATATTGAAGTCTTAAATAGTTGAAACTTGCAGTTTGAAAATAAGATTTGTTTTGATTGCAATACTATAAAAAAAATGAGTTGGGATTGGTAATTCATTCAAAGATAGAAAGGTGTCAATCTAATCCTCTCATCGTGGTTTCAACAGTTTTTTCATTGGATTATTTACCGATCTGGAATCCCATTTAAATGCCACATGGTCATATCATAAATGAACCGTGCAAGTTCACATGCACTTCCATTTCAGTCTAAAGACATGTTCAAATAAGGAAGGTGCTTGGTCTTTTGATGATTATTGGAGATTGGAAAATCTTAGTCACATGGTAATTGGTGTGAGATTCTTTGGAGGATAAAATGGGTTATGCAAATAGCCAAATCATTTCTACATGCAAACTATCCAATGCAACCTAGTTTGGTATAGTATTTACAAAATTGTTGTGTTGTTGTTTATCTATCACGAGTCATAGTGTAAATATTTGTTGTTTAAATTTAGTCAATTCATTAATAAGTCAATATTTTAGTTTGTAAATTATGAGTTTTATTCAAAGTTTTGTTATTTGTAATTTTGGTCAAAAGTAGTGGTGATATGAGTTTATTCCTAAGTTGAAGATGATCATAAATAAATATGTGTTAAATTTGTTGATAGATTATTTGTTTTATATTAGAGTATTTGTGTCTTGTTGTTCGGTTAGTCAAAAGTTATCAAAATGTTATTAGTCCATTCTTGTGAGTAGTTCTAGTCAAATAATGTTTTGAGTCGTTATCAAATGTTGTCAAAAGTCATATCATTGTCGTGTGTCTCACCAAAACTTTATTGTGAGTCGAGTTGGAGTAAAAGTTCAAAAAATAAAAATAAAATTGCCTCATGGACACATTTTCGGTGTTACCCGATGTCCAGGAAAATAAATGATTTCACATTGTGGGGGAATAATAAACAATGTGGGAATCATTGAGCTTCATATCCAAATCAGACCGAGCTAATAACATGACACCTTTGGGAGGCTGGAGGCAACAGAGGTTGGAGGTCAGATAACGACCTCTCGTTAGTCATCAATGACGGGGCCGCACTTTTGGTATGATGACATTTGTGTTTTTCAGCGTGGCATGAAAAATAAGAACAAATGATGTAAATTCCTGTTCACTTGTGTGTTTTTCTCATTTAACCCTTTTTGTTAAAACATTGATCAAAATGTATTGTAGCAATCATGATGTGAAGGTTTTTAGTAAATCAAGAAAACCAATTGTGTTAGGTTTTTGGTGAACCTATAAAACCAATTGTGAAAGGTTATTGGTACGCCTGTAAAACCACTTGGGTAAGGTTGTTGGTAGAAGCTGGAGAAAACCATCATAGAAGAAATGTGCGTTGGCACATGTGCGATGACACATGTGCTAAAACCCAAGGTTGCACTGTTGAGGAGTTGGTCATGAGCACACAGAGGTGGCACACTACAATCAAAGAACAAGATATGTTTTACCATGTAAACACTAAGGGGGAATGTTAGGAATTTTAGTGTCTCCATGGTAGATAATATTTACGGAGTGGTAAATATTATGTTTGGTTAGTGGTTGGGTTGTTATATTACATAACAATACTTTTTATTATAAACAATTGGTTATACGTGAATTGTGGTGGTTGTAACCACACTCATATATAAGAGATTCTGGAGGAGATCATATCTCCATAAATATAGGAAATACTATCCTATATAATTGTAATAGCTACGCCTATTGTTTGTGTCAATACGAAGAATTATTATTGTGTGATTCATGTGTCAAATTGATCAAAACTTTAGAGATTCTTCCAGAGAATTCATGGTATCCGACAAGGAGACCCTATCTCTCCCATACTTTTCATCATCATGGCGGATAGTCTCAGTCATACAATCAATAGAGTTGTTTCTTTGGGCTACCTCAAAGGATTCAGACCCTCTTCCTTTGACATCACGGTCTCACATCAACAGTTTGTTGATGACACTATCCTGCTCCTCCTTGCCTCTATCATCGAAGCCAAAAATATGAAACATATTTTGTAGCTATATGAAAAAACTTGGGACAACAAATCAATTTTGATAAAATATCTTTATACTTCTTCAATACTCCTCCTGCAAGATAGGAAAATTGCACAAATCATGGGCTGTGAAATTAACTCTTTACCTACTACCTACCTAGGTCTTCCTCTTGGCACAAACAAGATCCAAATGAGTGTGTGGAACACCTTGCTTGGACATGTTTAAGAGAAAGCTTCATTATTTGGTGGAAGGGATCTAACTTTTCAAGTCTTTGGGAAATTTCTTCTTATTAAGGGTATGCTTCAAAACTTGCCAATTTACATCATGTCCTTATTCTTTATTCCAACAACTATTGTTAAATTTTTTTGAAAGAATCCAATTTTTTTTTCTTTGCACATGTATTGAAGATAAGAATAGGATGCACTTGGTGGCTTGGGATAAAACATGTAACAACAAAAAGCGGGAGGCGTAGGCATCAAAAAAATTTGCACCATGAATGCTTCTCTTGTCTCTAAAATGGGATGACAACTTGTGAAGGAGGAACAACCTTGGACCAACCTCATCAAAGCCAAATATCTTAATCAAGGAAGTACTATGGACTACTTTAATAATGCCACCACCCGCTTAGGATCTGGTTTTTGGAACAACATCGTCAAGATCAGGAAAGAGCTATTATTTGGATGCAAATGGATAAAGGGCATGGGTGAGAGTGTTAGGAAATTAATATTAATGTTCACATTATAGTCTGGGTGGTTAGTAATATTGTTATAAACAATATTACGTACTTAGATCATATTATTATTGTTGTACCTGTAAGTCTATTAACGGGTTTATTGTTTGTAATACATCCTATTTTATAGGATGTTTTGTTACCTACCTTCTTGGCTATTTAATAGACCTATGTAACGTATGAGATATTTAGATAGATGACATATTGGTAATACTGTGATTATTATTATATTCGTGTGCAAATCTCTCTGATAATTTATATTTGGTATCAGAGCAGCGTTAATGGAATTCTAATGATTTTATAGGGGCAATCAGATTATTCATTGTCCCTGTGAATGACATTCGTGTGGATGATAGTTTTCCTATTGGAGAAGGTAGGAGTTGTTTCAATTAGAAGAGTTATCAAAGGAAGAATACTTACAGTCAAAGGCGCTCTCATTTTGCATCCCTCCTTGTTCCTGGTCATTGCCATTGTGTTGATAAAATATACGAAAGTTGCTGAAGAGATATTTGGATCTACTTTGGTTGCATCTTTCTCTGCATGGTGGTCTTCGAAGAACTCTGCATTATTTTAGTCTTGCATGAATCAGAACAGTTGTGTTTTTCTACGATTTGGGGTTTATCTGCGGTTGAAGTTCAGTGCAGATCGCATACATTGCTCTGACTGATCGAGTAAGTTAAAGTTTTTGTGGAATTTCTACCTCCACATCATCATGCAAGCCTCCAAAATTACACATTGATATATTTGTTCGCTCATTTTACGGTGTCTTATTATCTCTATAAATCGACAAATCTTCTGCATCCATGCTTCTCAGCTTCATCGCCATGATTCAGGTCTGATCCACCAACAACACCGTACGTCAAGATTTTAAATCTCTTCTCTAGATTTACACGACATTCCTTTGAACAATCTGCGTAGAAAAGGGCAAAAATTCTACATTGAGGAGGCGGAATTTTGAAATGCATTGAAAGAGGATCCAAAATTTAAATAATACAATTCAAGGTGGATTCGACAGACAGACTAGCGAGCTAGTGCTATTTTAAAAAAGAAATCAAAGTTTATGGATCTGTCATCTCTTGTGTAGTTTAGGTCATTGGAGGAAAGGAAATCCAATTTGCATTAAAAATGGAATAAACTTGGAAGCTTTCCATATTGAGATGAAATTGATTTGAAAGAGAGATTCCAACTTCAATCTATATCTGATCATAGTTGACTGTAAAAGAGGACGTGGTCAGGGCTACTTAATAATGCGCAGATCTATCTACACTAGCAGTCCATCCATTCATGTAAACAATTGCTTGCTCGTGTTTCCAGATAACTCTTACACAATGCAACCACATGAAAATTTTGGTGTTGTTCAGTTTTGCTCACCGCCACATTGAACTCAGACCTCCACGTGTAATATGTGAGTGCTCAAATAGTATCTTGGTATGTTAGAGTCTTATTGGTAATATGCACGAGTCGCTTAATGTTTGGAATTTTAAGTCCATTATAAAATTTATTGTGTAGAGTATTTAAAAAGTAATTTTCCTATTAATTTTTTAAATATGTTGTTTTATAATCAATACCTTTAGTGTCTAAACCATAAGATACATTGTGTATAAGTATTGGCAAGTCATTATTCCATTTAGGTTTCATAGTCATGAAACTAAATATTTGAGTCATCAAAATATTGTATTGGCAAGAGTCATAGGGTGTCATTTTATTTTAGTCTTTATAGTGTCAATATTGTCAAAATCTAAGTTTTCATGACAATACAAAAGTGTTATTTTTTGTTTATGTCTTGTTATCAAATAGGTGATTTTAGGTTGTCATCATGAGTCAGAGTAAACAATTGTAAAAGTTTTAAAAAATTTAAAAATTTTTTTGCCTTATGAACACATTTTTCGGTGTTACCCGACGTTCGAAAAAATAAAGTATTTTACATTGCAGGAGGGAAGATATAATAAACAACGTGGAAACGTTTGAGCTTCATATTCAAATCCGGTTGAGCTAGCATCATGTTATTGGAGGATAGAGGCAACGAAGGATGGAGGTCAATCAACAACTTCTCACTAGTCACCAACGACAGGGTCATACGAAGCTGTGGTGGCATTTTGTGGTGTGAGTTTTCTTTCAGTTGTGTGCTTCAGTTTCATAGTACTTGTTTTGCAGTATAGTGTGGATTTCAACATTTCAGCGTGGTGTGAAAAATAAGAACAAATGTGGTATGTTCTTGTTCACTGGTATGTGGCTATTCCTACATAATTCCCCAATGCTAGAACATAGTGAAGAACAAATAACACAGTGAAAAGCAGACATCATGAGTCTTGATGAGGTAGAACAGTCAGATGTGTTCTGTTCGTACCTAGGTTTGTGGTTAGCCTCCTAAAAACCATTGAAGGCTATTTAGATGTGTTCCTGCTTGAGTTCCCACACTATTAGGTCAGATGTGTTCCCTAGAGTGATTGGTTGATAAGCAAATGATTCCTGAGCGTGTTCCCATCCTCGTTAGTCAAATGTGTTCCCAATTTTTTTTTTTATAAGAAGTTGATGTGTTCCTTATTCTACCTTCAGTTCGAGTGTTGTACCAAGATCATGAGCAAGCACGGATGACAAGCTGCAGAGGAAGTGTGAAAGTTCTATTGTTACCATGTAAACATTAAGGGGGGGGGATGTTAGGAAATTAATATTAATGTTCACATTATAGTCTAGGTGGTTAGTAATATTGTTATAAACAATATTACGTACTTAGATCATATTATCATTGTTTTACCCGTAAGTCTATCAATGGGTTTATTGTTTGTAATACATCCTATTTTATAGGATGTTTTGTTACCTACCTTCTTGGCTATTTAATGGCCTGTGTAATGTATGGGATACTCAAATACATAATATATCGGTAATTCTGTTATTATTATTAGATTCGTGTGCAAATCTCTCGATAATTTATAGAGAGCACACATTTATGGAAAGACAACTAAGTGACTTTAAGTACTTTATTTCAAATAATGAAAAATGCAAGTAGCTAAATGATAAACTTTCTACAATGTTGGGACAATAGGTCTGTGACTACATTCAAAACACTGATGGAAAATTACATTGGAAAAACCTTGAGGCCTTTACATCAGTTCACAAGGAGCTTCTTGCGTGAACTTCAAACCACATTGAACCTCATCCCCATTAGTCAAACCCAAAATCAGGATGAGTTTAATTGGGTTTCTTCATTCAATGGAAACTATTCGATGAGATTAGGATATCAATTGTTTTCCAATGAACCTATCAACAACTTCCCTTGGAACAAGATTTGGTTCAAAGAGCTTACCCCAAAATCAATCAATTCCTCTGGTTCATTCTCAACAAAGGCATACTTACCATAGAAAACCTCATCAAAAGAGGGTCTACCATGCCGAACAGATGCTATCATTGTAAGATGGATAATGAAACAATCCAACATCTTTTCTTCATTTCCCAATTACTAGTTCTCTTTAGAAGCTCATCTTTAACAGGTTTGAAGTCAAATGGTCTTTTCTTGAGGATATCACACAAACCTGGCTCAATGGAAACCTCCTTTTAAACATGCTTTTCTTCGTAGGTTGTGGAAAATCATATTCCCTCACACCATCTGGAGAATTTGGAAAGCCCGAAATTCGATCATTTTCAGAGATATCAACAGGAGCATTAAAATTATTCTCAACGAAATCATTGTGGCTGCAAAAGAAAATATCTTGAAATTCAAACCTTCTAAAAATCCACAAGAGGAGGTAAGATATCTTAAGGCATGGAATATTGATTTACAACAGTGTATCGCCCCATTCAAAGCATTGATAGGTCTACTATACAATGGATTCCCCCTTCTGAAGGCTGGTATAAGTTGAACTTTGATGGTACCTCCAAAGGCAACCATGGTCCAGCTGGAGGAGGTGGTCTAATAAGAAATCAAAAGGGTCATCTTATTGCAACATATGCTGGTCCCATGGGTAAGCAAACTAACCACTACTCTGAGGCCCTAACAACTCTCTAGGGGGATCAGAATTGCTAAGAAAATCAACATGGAAAACATCATTATCGAAGGTGACTCAATGAATATTGTCAATACTCTTACTAAATCCCTAACTCCTAGTTGGACCATTAGGGATTTCATTAATGAAGCTCACAATTTATGCAATGGTCTTAACATCATTTTCAAGCATGTGTATAGAGAAGGGAACAAATATGTGGATTCGCTTGCAAACATTGGAGTTTGTATTAATGATTACAAAGAATGACATGACTTCAATGACACTCCTACCGAAGTTAGAGATATCATTTCAAATGAAACAAACACACTCATTAGTACTTCTCAGTCAGTGGTGCCAACACATGTGTGATCCCAAAGCCAGATCTCCATGGAAATTTGGGCATGCCCAAATTTATTCTTCCATGCTTGCAAAAATTGAGTTCTTTTTCATACTGAACAATTAAGGGAGAAATAATCAGATTTTACTATTGTAGCATAGGCATACATGATATCAAAGGGATATTGGGAAGTATATTGTCCATATCTTTTAGTTCAGCTCAACGAATATCCAGAGGTTTTTAGAATGGGTGGTTCCCCTATCGCGTGGAACCTATCTTCAATCCCTAATGGCAAGAATAGATTGAGCTTTGGGAGACCATAAATATGGAGGGCTTCATTGAATTCATCCAATGCATAAAATGGCATGACCAATATATCTCTTTACAATTCGTGGCGAATTGGAAAGACTGTAATGTCTCTTTTGGTGAAAGGGACTTCCAAATCACTGAGGAATTCATCTCTTTTATCACTGGTCTTAGCATGGAGGGGAATAAATTCTTCAGGAACAAGATTGATAAGGAAGAAGAAGAAAATCTTTTTCTAGATGATGGAGAAAAGCTTGACATCAAAAAGGAAGGAATTCTAGTTTCTTCTATCTCGACGCCTTACGATGAGGTGGCTCGTATGATGGTGCATTATGTCACACTTAAAGGAAGATTCTCCACAGTCCTGTAGTATCACTGGTCATGCTTAATTACTTCAGACGTGAGGTGAAGGTGAGTCTCTCCTACTACATTCGATCAATGGAAAAGTCTATTCTTGAAGTTCAGGGTCATAAGAGGACTATCCCTCTACACCGAGGGTGTCATTTATCTCATTAATCAGTACTTGACTAGTGTTGTTGCCAATGACCCCTGCCCTGTTGTGGCTTCTCCCCTTCCCAAACAAACTCACATTTGATCCAAAAACCCCATGTATTGGGACTCTATCTCAGAGCCACCCCCAAAAAGGGTTCTCTGTAGCAGTAGGAAGGGAAAGGAAGTTGTGGGCTCTAGCCAATAGGGTGAAGAAATTATGGTGGAAGATAGCCCTCCCTCTGTCCTCCCTGTCATGGAAGATGGTTCCAATTTAATAAATAAATTCAACATGCAAGCTAATGTGGTTAAAACCCTTGAGGAAAATGTAGACTTCTACTTAAGTCTATTATTAAAGATCAAGCCTCGGACCCTAACACCGACCTCAAAGAAGAAATTGTTGCTCTGGAAACTAAGATTAAAGCTCTGGAGGAAAAACACAACAATTACTTGGCTATGCACAGTGCCATTATGGATCTTATGCAAGTTCATATCCACCAAATTTGTGACTCTAGCAACATTCTTGACACAACTTGGAAGAATGACAAGATTACAAGAAATTTTAAAGCCTCAAACTGGGACCCCACTATTGCCATTTCCTTGAAACTCTATCAAGATTTCAGGGTGGTTGTTAAAGTTTTTAGTAAATATGTTGGGTAGTGTTGTTGGCTCCTTGTTCTTGGTGTAGTTGTTTTTGTGTTGTTTTCTAGTTGCAGTTTTGCTATTGATGTTTTGTGTTGGGCTCATTGTAGGCAGATGGCCCATGCCTTTGTTTTTTCCTATGTTTCCTCTTTTGGTTGGGGTGTGGACCGCACGGATCAAAAAACTACACTGTTTAATATTGCTTTTCTTAGCTATTGAGCCTTTTGTTGTAATCTTGGGTAAGGTCCCACCAAAACCTTTTATCAATAATACAAAATTAAAAAATTGTTTGCGTTGTTTTTCACATGCGCACAAAATTGAGATCCTATGTATACCAAAAAAATTCACTTCCATTATCCTATTATGGTGTTTGCATCATTTGTCACGTATGCACAAAAATGATAGCTTGTGTATACCATGCAATTTCACCGCCTATATCCGATCACGCTTTTACCTCGTTTGTCACATACACAAAAAGTTGAAAGCCTATGTATACCACATAATTTCACTACCAGTATCCTATTACGGTGTTTGCATCATTTGTCACATACGAATAAAAATGACAGCCTTTGTATACCACAAAATTTCACTACCAGTATCTTATCACTATCAATATCATATCATAGAATTTCACTAGCATTATCCTATTACGATGTTTGCATTGTTTTTCACATACACACAAAAATGACAACTGTGTATACCATAGAATTTCATTTCTAGTATCCTATCATGGTGTTTGCATCATTTTTCACATACACACAAAAATGAAAGCATGTGTATACCATAGAATTTCAATACCAATATCCTTTTATGGTTTTTTTTGTGTCATGTGTCACATACGCACAAAAATAACAGCTTGTGTATACCACATAATTTCATTGCCAAGTATCCTATCATGGCGTTTACGTTGTTTGCCACATATACACAAAAATAAAATCCTATGTATACCACATAATTTCACTTTGCCCGTTATCCTATGACAATGTTTGTGTTGTTTTTCACATACACACGAAATTAAAAGCCTATGTATACTACATAATTTCACTACCAAGTATCCTATTATGGTGTTTACGTCATTTTCACATATAGGCAAAAATGACAACTTGTGTATACCATAGAGTTTCACTACTAGTATCATATTACAATGTTTGCATTGTTTGTCACATACGCACAAAAAATGAAAGCCTGTGTATACCATAGAATTTCATTTCCCATATCCTATTACTGAGAGTTGTTTTTGTCATTTGTCACATACGTAAAAACATGACAACTTGTGTATACCACAATATTTCACTCCTATTATCATATGCAATGTAAAGCATTAATTTATCATTTTATAGGATACTTTCTTCATGTTTTTAATTTTCCTAAATCATGTCATTTTAACTACACTTAGAGCTATATTATTCTCACTCCAAACTACTAACACTTTGTGTGAAGCTTCCTATGCTTACCAAAGATAAAACCATTTTTAAAACTACTAACCCTTTGTTTTATAGGATGGTCGGTCAAGGCATATGTGTTTATAAATCAAATTACTAATATTTATTTTGGAGGGCCTTCTTGAAGACCTAATTACATAATATTTATCATTTAATTTTACATATTCAAATATTTCTTACATCATCTTTCTTGTGTTTTTACGTTATTTTTTTATCAAAGGAAAAATTTTCTAGGAATATATTGAGTATTAAATCATCATTTATTTTTGTGTGTTTTGCATCGTTATTTTTTTATCAAAGGAAAACCGTGTATGCTCTCGTCTCGTCCTAGGAATATATTGAGTATTAAATGTGGCTATTATTTCCATTTTTATTTTTAGTGACAATGATGTGGTCGTGAAATCCACATACTTTCCATAGTCCTAGGGGTCTTGTGACCATGGAATTCACCTCCACGCTTGTAGACACATCTTGTGTTCCGGCCGAGGTATAAAAATTCTTGAACAACTATCATTATTAGCTAAACACTTGATTTTTTAAAGAGCATCATGAAGTGATAGGCTTCCACATACTAATATCCGGGCCTTATAAAACATCCTTTCAACATGGATTTGGGCCCCATATCGCAAGGTATATCGGGTACTCCACTAGTAGTGAGCTCATATATCCTAGTTTAGAAACCTATCGGCCACATATGAAGCTATTGTGCAAGAATGTTGCACTCTTTGAGATCACTTACTAGCCGAACCCACATTGACACATAGGTGGAGAGTTAATTATGGCACCACTGCAATCGGTGTGTGGTATGAAAGTAGTAAATAGCTTGATTGTAATCCCACTTGACTAGTTAGGGTGTGTATTTCATGTTTCTTGCTTACTTATGAACACCCTTAACGATCATATCAACTTAAATTTGAATCAATTAAACATCATCATAATCAACTATCCTAAATTAAAAAATCCTAACCCAAATCCCATCACCATCCTTAATCAACCAACCTAATCCAAATATAATCACCCACACATCCTATCATACCCTAGCCTTTGATCCTTAATCCCCATCCTCTCCAAACCAACATCCAAACCCCGCTCTTTTCCAAATCCATCAATATGCACAAAAATGACAGCTTGTGTATTCCACCAAATTCACTTTGAGTATCCTATTACGGTTTTGCGTTGTGAATTCAGAACATACACACAAAAACACAACCATGTACACAACTAACTTTTTCCAAATCCATCAGTATGCACAAATGACATTCTAGTGTTGGTATTCATTTGAGTATCCTATTACGGTTTTACGTAAATAAATGAAAATGTACACCACAAACATAGTATCATGTTCTACAAAATTTGTCACATACGTAAAAAATGATAGCTTGCATATACCACAAAATTCAATGCCAATATCCTATTACAATGTTTGTGTCATTTATCACATATGTACAAAGCTCGTGCATTGCGTATACCACATAATGTCACTACCAATATCCTATTACTTGGGGTTTTATTCCACTTCAATGAAATTCCTTCACCTGCATGCATTGAACCTCAAAACAATATCCTTTTTCCCCTAAAATAAGACCTTCTAATGTGCATTCATCCTTTGATTAATGAGATTTTCCCATTTCAACTCTTTCAAGCTACTTGTCTCAATCTGTTTGTATGCATTATCAATAACAACATACTCAAAATTGGATAATAGGTTAAATAACATCAAAATTTAAATTAGCTTATCAAAATCTCTTCTACAATGAGATTACCACTGACTAAGTTGAACAATACATTACCATTCAAGGATAATATGCGTCATGCAAACAAATTTAAAATTCCAACCACTATTTAGTGAATTCCATCCACTCCTACGAGTTCTTGAAGAATGATCACTTGAATGTACAACTTTAACACATACATAGAATTCATGATAAAGACAATAACATATATTTCCTTACAAAAATAGAGTTTCTATTTCTTTAGTTCAATATATTCATTCTACAAGGCTCTCTTCCTCCCTTTATTTATGAGCCTTTTCATCTTATTCTGCATATTTTTACTAAACTCATCTTAATTGGATCTAACTAATCACTCCACCATGTGTACTTCCTTGAAATAAATGTCATTATATCCCTTCAAAATATCTCAACTCACAAAGCTACAATTTTTCTTATCTTTCTTATACTTGTATTCATTAGCCTTTTTAGAATTTAACCTCCAAATCAATTTTTTTTTCTTGAAGTATTTGATGGATCTTTTTCAACTTCCTACCATATTTCAACACTAAAACAAATTGCTATACCACTCACTATATTGATCCCAAAATATCAACTTACCCATTAACCCCTCACTTATCCAAAACTTCCCTACAATGTGATTTCATGAGTCATAATTACAGCTACCCAACACAAACCCAAATCTTCTCCAAATACCCTTTTCCACCATCAAGATGTATGTTATCCCTCTTTTCCTCTATAAGTTCACTATCTTCCTACTAGCATTTTCATCAGGAAAATTCAATCATAAATTTCCGTACATGAGGTTTCAAGACAAAAGAATGGCATTCTTGGACTCCCATTTGCAAGTTTCTTGTGCACCAAGTTTCATATCATGACTCCACCATTTTGACCTAGTTCCTTTGTTAAATGGTCTTACCCATTAGCCTTCTAATATGTGTTCCTTGTCCTCGAAGATACTTCCATTAACATCTTCCTTGGAACTACGTTTTTGAGCAAAAACCTTAATAAACACTTACGTCACGTAGCAATGGAATTTTATAAAAATTTATACTGAATTACATGGGTGTATTCAAGAGATAATGGATTTTTAACCTTCAAACCCTAGCTAGAGGGTTTCTAAGGCCTGTATCTACTTGAGAGTCTAAATTTTCTTTAACTCCCTACAATTATGGATTCAAGACCCAAAACTTTACCCAAGGGTTTGTTTCACTATACTCCTCATTAGTTATTTACTAGTCGACATAAATAACACGTGAAACTTTAAAAGAACACTCATTTATTCTTACCTAGACTGTGTAGGACAGAGATGTACACATGCATGAGTTTAAACCACTTTTATTTCACCCTTACAACTTGTAGCAGAGCTTCCTCACATCCCTGTGAACTTGAATGATCATGATATCAAATCACAAGTGCATATCAACTCATGCTTAGATTCTTTCAGGCTATAGATGACAATTACAGTCTTATAGTGCACCTTAAACAATAAAACAGAGCAATGTATCTATTTTTATGGGTTGATATTCTCCTTAACAATAGTTTCATGCATAAGATCCTCACAAACTCATTATTTACACCCTCTGTAAGACTTTAAAAATATCATTATACCATTTCTTAGTTGAAAGTTTCTTCTAACTAGCCAAAATAGGGCATCACCTTGTCACATTGGATTGAATTAACTAATCAACTAACATGCAAAGTCATTTCACGATTCAATGCTTCACTAACTAGAAGAATACATAACTTTCAAGACAATCATGCATGCAAAAATCATTTAACTTCACATTCAAGAACAAATCCTTAACTTATTCAACTACAATTTCATACAAAATTCCATTATTTATACAAAACTCACACTCTTATCAGTTTCCCCTCCTCAGTCTCGAGGAGTCTTTCTTCCTCACTCTCTATACTTTCCTCAGAAGGTCTTCATGTCACTATTTTCCCCAACCAACTCTTCTCTAACTCAAATTCCTTCTTTTATATATCTCCTTGTTGGATCCATAACTAAATTTTCATGGACCCATGGTGACTCTTTACACACCATACCTAGAGAAATAGCCTCTTTTAAATGACTCACATGGTCAAATATGCACAAAAATGACAACCTATGTATATCACATATTTTTACTATTAGTATCCTATTACTTGTCTGTGTCATTTGTCACACACACAAAAATGACAGCATGTATATACCACGATATTTCAATTCCAATATCCTAATAGGGTGTTTGTGTCGTATATCAAATACACACAAAAATGACATCATGTGTATACCACAAAATTTTACTCCAAGTATTGTATGACGGTGTCAACGTCATTTGTCACATATGCACATTAAATGAAAAACCTGTGTATACCACATAATATCACTACCAAAAAAGATCATATTATAGTGTCTACGTTGTTTGTCACATATGCTAATAAATATAGTATGTATATCATTTCATGCAAATTTTTCTTACAAATATCTTAAGAACATAATACTTATGTATTTTTTTGTCATATTTCATCATATACTAATATGTTCAATACCATGCTTATTGAATATACATTTTTATTTACATTATGTTGTTTAGAATTCCAATAAAGACAAAGTACGAACAATAGCTTTCCCTAGATGTTCAAGACATGGGAAATGAGAAATATCATTTTTCACAAGACAATCTTGAATGGACACCAATTGGAGAAGATAATGATCATATGGATCTTTGTGCATCAATCCATCTAGCAGACGATTGAGGCCTTTATTAAAGGGAAGGCCTTCTTGATAGCACCAATATGAAATTCATATGCAAACAGAAAAGGATATCCATAGATACTTGGGAATGTAGAGCACAACATGCTACTATTATATACTTTGTAGGTTTGTTTATATTAAATATATGTTTGGTATTCTTTAGGAATAATGTTTACATATATTAGTGCCACATTTTTCATGTTATATACCTAATATCAATATATATTTAATTTTGTTTCAACTAGTGGTGTGCTTATGGCCTTGACAAAAACATGAACAAACCACCTACTAGTGAAAAAATTAGGAGGTTTCAGAAAAAACATGGATGCTAGTGCCATTTCAATGTGAGGGTTATGTTTGGTACACATGATGTGGCACATATCATATACAATGATATGTATCATGTTGATAAGAATGGTGAGTTTTTCCATGGTGTAAAGGACATAAGCTTGGATCCACAAAGTGGTTTCACACCTTATTTATCAATTTGAGTGCAAGCAATACATTTAATCTCTTTTTCTTTTTGGTATATCTATTGACACCATTATTGAAAGGCACTACACGGATCCAGATTTGGCAAGGATTATCAATAAAAGGGATGAGTGTTTAATTAGGAAATATATGTTGAATGCATGAAGGAGGGTGAAGTGCATTAGATCCCAAAAGCACCAACACAATAACACTGGTATCAACTTGTGGCATGTCACAGAAAGGGATACATTTTTCTATTATCAAAGACCATGTGGGATTGATGTGAATTTCATTATGGGCCTTCAAACAACGTGGATACTTGAAATGATGGTTCTTCATTCCCAAAACTCCATCATTGCAATGGATTCCACGTTCTCAACTAATAAATATGGGGTAAGGAAACTATTATCTTATTTCCAAGAATAATTGATATTTGGATATACTTGTTTAAGTCATTTTCATTATAACCATATTTTCGTGTACACATTTTCCTCACTAGTAATTGTACATGCTTCTTGGTTTTTACAAGTGAGAGGATAGGGTTCTCCTTGCATGGGAAGTTTCATCCCGTAATAAAGTGGATGACATATATGTATGGCTTGTTGAAGTCTACACAAGGGGGAAAAGGAAAAGGATGGATTGGCATGTCAATGCATTCATTATAGATGATGCGATTCAAATACATGTTATAAGGTACAAATATAATAATATTTTGTTCTATAAATTTAATAAACATATTTTAAAACCCTAAAAATGTTTTCTTTTATCTTAGGGTTGTATTTGGTTGTCGTGTCTTATTATGCATATGGCATGTTCAAGGGCTTGGCTAAATAATATTTACAGGTTTGTTTTTCTTCATTTTGCGATACAATGCTTATAGGATTGGGTTGGTTTTTGTTTTTCTACATTACTTATTGTCATGTGAAATTTTTTTATAGATATATAAAGAAGGAGGTGGGGATGGTTATGTTTCAAAGACTAGGTGACATCATGTGTGCCATCAGTGACAATGAGCACATGACCTTTTCCCTCATCAACAAATTCATTGAGGAGGTTAAGGAGGAGACACTATTTATGGAGTATTTAAGAAAGACGTGGCTACAAGAGGGATGTATTGGTAAGTGTTAACAAAATATGATTATATTTGTAGCTATGTGTAGAGTTAATAATTATTTATCCATTTCTAATGGTTGTAATGTTTCTGTGTTTAACTATGTGGTCAAAAAAATGTTACAACTTAATCCATGCCAATCAGGATAAAAATGCATCCATAGAATCATATCATTGTTTCTTAAAGACTCAATACTTTTTTGATTGAAGAAAACAATGCACAAGGAGAATGGATTAGTTGTTTTACACATTGGTGTTTCAAGTTGTACCACATCACAAAAATAAGAGGGATTGCAAGTATCGGGCTTCTTGATAAATTATGTATGCATGAAAAAGTAGGCTAAGTTAAGAACTAGGAATTAACACCGAGTAATCCTTATAACTACGATAATTCAAAAAAGCACCATGATAACTATTGGAAGAGAAAGATAATATAAATGCATCCAACATGAAAACATTAAATGCTAAGCCATCCCTTTGAAATTTGGATGTGCTTTGTATGTATGATTGCTCTCTATTATGAACCTATCTTGATCATAAGCAATCAAATGAATGTTATCTCCATGAAGAGGAAAGAATCTCACCAAAATGGCTTAATGGCCATGTTTGGATCTTCCTTTACTACTCTCTTATGAGAAGAATGGATGCAAGAATCAATGAGCTATTCCAAGTAGAAATGCCCTTATCATGTGCATATAATATCACTAGCAAAAGTGTGGTGTAAGTTTGGAAGGAAGGTACTAGGTTCTTTATATAGCTTTCCAATTTGGGAGAAGCTAGAAACCTAGAGAAAATGTCATAAACATAAAGTAGAATTAGAAAGGAATAAACATGATTAGAGGAGATAATTATTAATTAACAACTCATAGGAGTTGGAGATGAATTAATTAATCAACTAGGAATAATTAATAGGCCAAAATAAGCTTAAAAAGCCATTTGGAGATGATTTAGAGGGAAATTAGTAAGTTTTGGAGGATTTAAAAGGGAGATTTAACCAATAAGAAGGTTTACTGATTAAATAGGAGATTAAAAGGATTATTTAACTAATAATAGTTAATTAATTAATTAGGAGAGGATTATAACTAACAAAGCATCGTTAATTGACATCCGGAATGGGGAAAGGCTAGTTAATTAATGGTGTGTCATTAATTGGATGAAATGAAGCAGAATATTATCTAATTAGTGGGAAATCACTCATTATAACGAAATGACAGGGAAAGAGGATAATTAGTGTAATTTTTGTATTAAAAATGCCTAGTTAGATTTAGGTGTCTACATTTGCCCCTTTATGGTGTGGTGTAATGCAAGTAATACAACTTCACATATAGTATATAAGTAAATTTTTAAGGGGTAGAAGAGAAATTATTAGAATTAAGGATTCCCCCTCGAGTGTCAATGGGGTGATGGAAGTGGTCAATTTACGATCAAAAAGGAAGAAGGAAAAATAAGATCAAAATGAGCTTGGCAAACTAGTGTTCAAATTGATGGAGCAAAAATAAGTCATGTGTTTCAATGGATGGATGAAACAAGGGGGAAGGGGGATAAATATAATCCTTATTGCCCGGGTATTGTTGAAGAAGATGTTGAGAGTGATTAAAGGGATTCCAATCGAGCTTGGTTGGCCATCGCACAAAATCGAGAATATGTGGAAGAAGATTGGTAGAAAATTAGATAAATGAAACCCACACATGGAGATAACAATCATAACAGCTGGCTTAGGAACAATTTTTATCATCATATTGCTACATGATCAATGAACCATCGGTGGCTCAGAGAAAGCCTTTATTGGATATAAGCCTACAAAAAAGGTGTAGAATGATATGGAAAGGCATAATACAAATATTTTTGCATAGATAAAGGACCGAATCAAAGCAACATACATAACATAATGCAATATGAGAAAGTAAACAAGAAGATCATAAAAACAAACAAGCACGGATGAACGTACTAAAAAAACAACATTTAAGACATTTATACTAATGTTTTTGTTATCGATCTTCAATTGCCAAATGTTCGAGTTATACGGAAAGGGTTAAAAATGGCACCCCAAGCAAGGATACATGTGAGGTAAATAAATGGAGGATGTATAAGTCCTAGGAAAAAGCAATCATGCACTATGAAACTACCCAAAGTAAGTTCTTGTGTAAGGAATACAAACATAACAAGCAAACCAACTTTGTTAATGGAGGTAGATCAAAATGATCCGCATGTCATGAAAAAAATAGGTGAGAACCAAAGAAAGATGTTTTGTAGGATAATTTTTATGTTTGAGGACGTTGTGTCTTGTGAAAGATTGATTGTTGAAATACCGTATTTACCAATTTTTGGATTTTTGAAAATTTTACCCATTTTTTGGATTTTGTGAATATGACCATTTTTTTGGAGGTGTTGAAATTTTACCATTTTTTTGGATTTTTTGAAAATTTTACCAATTTTTGGATTTTTGAAATTTTAGGAAGAATGTGATATAGAAGAATGATGGTGTGTGTGTCACAATGAAAAAAATTCCGAGAAGCAAAAATATGCTTTAGGGGGAAGAAAAGGTTGTCGAGAAGCAAAAATATGCCCTAGTGAGGCAAAAATGTTAGTAAAAATGACCATTTAATTAAAATAATCATCACGATGGAACACCAGTATGTGGCGGGAAGAAAATAGAAGAACAAGTTAGTAATCTGGCCCCGAGAGGCAAGAAAAATGAAGAATTAGACCTTTGGGAGGGTATAAATAGCAGGGTGGGAGGGGTAAAATCCATCACGACCCATTTGTGCTAGTATACTCTATTTCCTTTTTGAGATATTTTTGCTCTAATTTCTAAGAGAGATGGCATGAATCTAGGACCACACACATCATGGTGACTGAGTTCGAGAGTATGAAAGGCTTCCAATAGATGGTGCCTCGATAAGTAACATAATCTTTTTTGAATTGAGGGCATTTTGCTTATTTTTAGCTTTAGAAAGTCACATTTTAACGTTAGCGTGCATCTTTGGGTGCGTTAGAATTGCACCCTAGTGTGCTAGCATAAAGGTCATGTGTTAGTGTTAAAGAGGGTCACGAGCATTAGTCTATTTGTGCATTAGGTCATCTCATGAACTAGCGTGAAATTAGGATCACAAGAATGAAAATAGATGGGGTAATGTGAGATGCACTAGCATGCAAATAAGGGCATGAGCGTTAGAATTTGCACACTAGAGTGAAACATGCTAGCATGTGAAGATTACAAACTTCTAGATTTTGAGAAGTGATCGAGATGAATGTAGGAGTGATTAAAAGATTTTCAAGATGATTTAGAAGAAATTATGTTAATTATTTGTGTTTTGGGTGATCTAAAGGAGAGACCACGGACTCGGATGTGTGGGAGTTTCATGGGCACCTACAATCTTATGAGATGACCTTTTCATGATGTAAGAATTTTTTTCTAGTTGTAGTACTTGAGGATACAAGCTTACATTACATTACAAAGCTTCCCCATATTAGACTAGATCATAGCTTCTCATGCCTTAAGCAGAGAGATGGCATAGCGAGAGCAGATTTTTGATTGCCCACTAGAGAGATGATTTGTGACTCTTGAGGCTGTTTATTGGATTCTTTGAGTGATAATCCGGGGTAATTTATTTGTGTATGACGGGCATGCAGATTGGATTATAGGACATATCTAGGATATGTTCCTTCGAGAGGCTATACTTTGACGAGATATGGCCGTGCACCTATATAGATGTTTTGAGCGTAGGAGGATTGTATGGATTTCAAGTATACTTATGGCTCTTATCAACGACTAATTGCTACTTTGATAAGACTGGTACACACTTTCAACTTGGCTTGATAGGAGTGATTTCGATTGGTGGAGGTGAGGTCTTTGCGAGGGTTAGTATATACTGGCCCACTTATACAGAGATTTACATTTGATAGCCTACAGAGGATGACAATCCCAAGTCATGTGATCATATCATGATTGAAATCCCACTTGGTGTTCTACGAGATAGATTTCCAAACAAGCCATCCTCCATGGGTTGAGAGCTAGTGGGTGTTGATATTAGATCTCACTTGGGAGATAATGCCTATTATAGGCAAGCCTTCGATGACCTACGATTCTACAAATTGTGACCTAGATATGATACCATTTGTATCGGTTGTGAAAATATTCTATGGAGATGAGAGTGGAAGAGGTTGATTATTTTATGATAGGCGATTTGCGGGAATATCCTAGAGTGGTACCGAGTTGAGAGAGTATAACGCTAACTTGGTGTTATCCAAAGTTGTATTCTAGGGGTGAGAGATGGTAAGCATGCATAACGCATGAGACATTTGAATTTGTGCCTCATAACATACCACACATATCTTTATAGATTTTAAATGGATTTGTTCCACATGTATGGGATGGACGGTTGCGAGATAGTGACCTTGGGACTGCAATAGATTACCCAACTCGGTATACGACTATGATTCCTTAGTGTATCACCATTGTAGTGGTGGCTATAACAACTGGTATAGTGGAAAAACTAGTAGGAGAGAGAGGAAAATGCCTTAGATACGGTGGTTAGGATTTTCCAGAAAGAGGTTGAGGCCATAGAGGCATAGGACCAGCCACGAGACAGCATGCACATGTGGTCATGTACAATCTCAAGTTCAATAGGATCTATAGGTGCCTCCGCAAGTATAGGTACATTGATACAGAATGTACTATTATCCAAATTTTCCCCTTGGGGAAAAATTGGACAATGGGAGCCTATTGGACCCTGGACCAAAAATCCGTTCTTGTGCACTTTGGGTCATTTTAGGTAATTGTTTTTCTCTTAGGGATCATTTGTGATATTCTAGGAGGTTTTGGGATCATCTCAGACTATTTTCCTTTTTCGGGTCTTGGAGGTTGAAGGTTTGCTTAGGGTGAAAATTTTCCCGACGATGGGTCCACATTCATCCGATACTAGAAAAAAATGATCAAAATTGATAGGTTGTGTTTAAAAGGTCTTATTGTGCTCTACCTCACAGATTTTGAGGAAAATCTCATGAAGTCTAAACACCAAGGTAAGATCAAATTTAGAGGGGTGGATGGCATTAAGCAAAAACAAACTCGACGAGCCATTGATGAGCTTGAGGCGAATTGATTGTTTTTAGCTCAACATTTGGGTGAAGTTACTGCAAGCTCAATATTGAGTTTAACTCAACTTAAAGGAGAGCTCATGGGAAGACCCAACGAGAAAAATCTCATGTGGAATGAAGGCTAAGCCAACTTAGTTGGCCATGACATCATAATAAAGTGGCTCAATGTTTGGGAGATCGGTCAAGGATCAAAGAAGTTACAGGGTAGCGCAATAGCTCGTTTGCTAGGTGACTCAGTGAAGCTTGGCATAGAAGCTTGGTAATTCGTGTAGCTTGGTGCAAGACATTTAGATGTTAACTCGAGAAGAGGGATGAGCTAAAAGTGTTGAGTTCGAGCTAGAAAAATGGTGAGATCGAGTCGAAACTCGAGGTGAATTCACAAAACCATGGTGAGCTCGAAGGAGATGTGGGAGGCTTGAGTTATAATGTCTACGTATGAGTCAATTCGAGCTTAACACATGTAAGTTCATGACCAAATCATGTCATAGGGCACTTGGTAAGTTTTTCATGAGGAAGAAAGGAAAATATTCGGTAAGGTCAAGTCATCACATCAACAACTTAGTTTGATCGAGACATGGAGCTCCACAAGTGAGGAGCTCACGATGTAGCTCGGGAAATTAGGTGGACGAGCCTAAGGAGAATTTGATGGGAGTGGGCTTTCTCGGACAAGCTGAACTAATTTTTGGGATACGGGGATTAGGGGCCGGCTCGCCAAATTGGTATGTTGGCAAGATGGCATCGAAAGTCTAGGATTCGCATTTCGGACTTACATATTATGAACACCATGTTAAGGTTGGAAAAATGGCGGCCGAGTTCCCAGGCTAGAATAGCCAAGGTGGGAGATTGATGAGGCATGATGAGAGTTGGTTTTCGAGTGGCCGAGTCAATAGATGGGCCCGTGGGATAGTGTGGCCAAGCTTGGCGGGGATTTTGTTGTAGATAGCCCGAGTAGGAAATGGTTGGGATGGTTTCGGGTTAAACACCGAGGAGCTCGAGGTATGAAGTTATAAAACATGTTTTTATGGGTGCGAGTCGCCACGTTGAGGTCTTGACCGGGTTATAGTGAATGGACCATCGTGTAAGCGAAGCGAGGTGCTCACAAATAGGGCTCAAGCTAATGAATAACTAAACATCAAGATGTCGGTGTCAAGGAGGAGCTCGTGAATTTGGGAAATGATCAATGATATTGGTGAGCTTAGTAGTGAGGTGTTTCGGAGGTGCCATGTGGCAGTCTGTTGGGAGAAGTTCTAATTGCGAGTCGATGAAGTTGGTAATAAAAAAGGTATTTGAATCCGAGCCCGTGGCTTATGTTGCCAATGCGAATCATCAAGGAGTTAAATTTTTCAACGAATGGCTTTAGACAAGTTTTTCGAGTGTAGAGGATGAATCGATACTAGAAGGAGCTTCAAGTATTACATTGGAATGAACATTGAGTTCATTGGATAGAAGTAGACTTGAGATGAGTCATCTAAGTTGCGGTGAGTCACTTAACCATGAGACCAATCCGGCATTGGAGACTTCAAGTTACGAGAAGTGAACACAGGGAGATAAGGTGTGAGCTAAACTTGTGATGAGCTAGGTTGAAGGCTCATTCGGTGAAGCATGCACAAGAGCCAACTCAGCTTGATGACTTAGATAGAGCTCATGGAAGTTGACCAGTTCATGAAGGCCGAGTCGATGAAAATACGCATAACAGGAGAGCTCGATCGGAGATGGGAGATGGCTCATGTTTCGAGCTATGGAAGGTAAAAGGGCCGAGCTCTTAGTTAGATCGGTTGAGCTATGTTAAACAACAAATACATAGAAAACTAGGTGAGATCTCGACAACGGAGGGGATAGAGGAATTTCATGAGAAGAATAACTTGATGTGCTTTTCTTGGTGGGATGAGCTTGGCAGGATCTCATTGAAATGGCTCGGAGAGGTCAAAAGTGAACTCGATGGAAATATCTCACATGCTTGGCATTGTTCGATGAGGAAACGTTTGGGGGAAATCTCATTTGAAAGAAATTGCAATGAGTTCGTGAATTACACTTACACAATAAGAAGATTGAATGAAGAACTGGCTTGAGAATGTGTAGAACTTTGAAGAAGCCCATATCGTGATGTGAGGAAGAGTCTAGATCAAACTCAAAATGGTACAGTCGGGGAGCTTGGTCTAGGAGATAAATGTGGTGGAAGAGCTCATGAATAACGATTGAGCTAATGCCAAATTCCGTAACCATATCCCGAACCAACGTGGAGTGAAGGTGGGCTCACCTAGTTGAGGATGATAATATATCCACGACAATTTGAAGCAAGCCATAGTAGTGGCATTCGTGAGGTGACTCCTAACCTGAGTTAGGTCTGAGTTCATCAACGGAGCCATCGAGCTGGTAGTAAGCGACTCGGGAAAATTTGAATTCTTTTCCTGATCAAATGGGAAAGATGGTTCCTGAATCCTGTGCTTCTGCCATTTAAATTGGAGTTTGAGCCATCTTGGGAATTTTAGAGATTGGAGACCAAACGACCAATTTGGTGTTTGAAGAAAGTCACGTAGAGATCTTTGAATGTTTGGTTATGGAGACATGCGGTGCGTTCGGACCACGTCATTTTGGAAGCTCGGGTTCACCAATGAGATTTTCCAATGATGCAGGAATTGAGGAAAACGAACTAAGGAAATTCATCGAGTTATTCTCCGAGGTAACTAATTGGTGTGTTGGACCCGTGGGAATTGTGGCAAGAATCAGTTAGGTTGGAGTTTGAGTCTATTACCAAGGTGTGTCAAAATAAATAGTAACAAATTGGTCGAGTTAGGACGCTGAGATAAACATGGAGAACTCGATGTAATGGAACAAGAAAACCCGATGGTCAGTAAAGCACTTGGTGTCACATGTTGAAGGGCCCGACCATGTAGCAAAGGTGGTGAAGATTTATAACTCGTTGAGAGGATAAATCACGAGTCACCCAGTGAAAACATAGGGCATGGGCCAAGCCGTTGGAGGAATCTAACAAACGTTATATGTGGGGGATGCGTGTCGAGTCCTCAAAGCACAAAGCGGTAGATTTCAATGAAAATCGAAGCAAATAGATGATGTGTCCTAATACGTTTCGAGTTGAGAAGAGAACTTAGTGAGTGATCTTTGATAAATTTGTAAAGGGGCTCATCTAAGTTTTAATGTGAAGTGGCTAAGCCAAGGTGGTCGGTGTAGAGAGAACTTGCCAACCTTGACTCACTTGAAATGGTTGGCAATTATAATAACCAAGAAATATTTAAACCCCTTCCAAGCATAAATAAACCAAGGACTCCGCCAAAAGACCTATATTATTTTTTACTAAAATATTTTATTAAAATATTATTTTAATTAAAATATTTTATTAAAAAATATTATTAGTAGATGATTAAATTCAATTTTTGAAATTTATGAAGTAGTGGTGGAATGTTCTCCCAAATGCAATTAAATGATGTAATTATCATGAAGGCCATCATGTGCCCTTATTCATGCCCTAGAATTTGGGTTTTCTCCATCCTTTCTCTTCAGAGATTTTATATAAATGTAGTTTGGAAGATCATTCCAAGGGGTTGGACAAGCTATACTTCGAGACAAGTGCATAGTTTTCAAGAAACCTCCTTCTATAAGTTGTTCTTATATGTTGAGGGAACTTTCAAGCCTCCTTTCAAGACTGTAATGATAACTATTGCCTCTTCTGAATGTATGATGCATTTTGTATGTTGTTGAAGTAATAAAAGTGTGTGTTTTGTGACTAATCTTAGTCATTTCATCCTTCTATACTTCTTTGTGCCTTTCTCATGCTTGTAGGTACATTGTGCAAGTTCAAGTTTCTATTGTAGATTCTTGGAGTTATGTGCTTATCAAGTGGTAGAGTATTGTGTGTGGTTGAGTTGTGGTGCTTGTTCAACCTTCTCAAGTTCATACTTCTTCACCGAAAGACTGATGGATCGTTTCTCTAATCAAGTTTAACAAAGGGAGCACATGCCTCCTAGTCTGTGGTATTTTGTATCCTCTCTAAGTTGTAGTAGGTAAAGTTGACTTGTGATGCACACCCCTCTTCAAATCAACCCTTCATAAGTTTGGAAACATCCTTTATTTGGTGCATCACCATCCCTAATATAGTTTCATTTCTTACGGACATCTTTCCCTAAAACTCATGAAAATGTTAGCATAGGACTAGATAACCATTTTATTGCACTAGGATTAGTACAACACTTAGTTTAGGAAGAGGAAGCCAACCTTCTCCCGAGGTCACCTCAATCCCAAGTCCCACAATTTGATAGGTGATCCCATGTTTCCCAATCACACTGAACGTCATATTCACATTCGGCCATTCGAGGGTGTGTAATGATTTGGCGACAACATGTACCAATCATTCAACGGAGTTCATGTATAGGTGACATGGGGGCCATTGATACACTAGGTATGATTATATTTTTACAACAATAGTTACAATGGTAGGTACCTTTACGGTTTCCACCATTACCCCCTAGAGTAGGTAGTCTAGGTGATGGCGTGGGTCATAGGGTTGATGAGAATGGGGATGGAGTTGATAGTGCATAGGGGCCGTTGCTACGGATACTAGTTCCTGGGTATAGAGTGATCCCAACTATAGGTGGACCATCGGTGGCCACCTTATAGGTAGAGAGAGACATGGTGAAGTTCAAACCTTGTAGAGAGAGGTTGAGTAGGGGTCCACGGAGAGCAGGCTTCCCTTAGGCAATAGTTATAATAGGCTATATCGAGTGAGATTAGGTCACATAAGAGAGGGTACACTAGGTAGTTGAGAGTACTCAAGCTGCGAGGTGGATGTAGCTCGGATTACAGCAGAGCGCAATGCGCTTCATCATGCAACATGGGTCAAACCTAGGGATATTGTATATGATTTTGTAGTGACTTTCGTAGATGTTGGATATTATAGGGCTTTGTATCATGTTGCGGTGTCGAGGCACAAAGAGCTATCCCTTATAGGTAGCTTACAGTAGCACATCAATGAGGTCCTACATGAAGTCTTGATCAACTAGATCCATGTAGATTCCCCTTCGGTCACAAGTTGGCTAGTCCTGGTGAACGAGAGAGTCGGGTTGAATCGATTATTCAAATGGATAATATACATGTATTATTTTTGGTATATGCCTTGAGATGAAGGAACATTTTTATTGGATGTATATGTATGTTTTTGGTTATGCCTCGAGATGAAGGCACACATTTTTGATCCATGCCCATGATGGCTTATTTTGTATCTGATTTATATCGAGACACTTTATATATATGGAAATTGATGTTTTTAACATGTTTATGATGATGATGGACATTGATTTATGAGATATTATGTTATTCCATGTTTTTATTATGGTTTATGATGAGGGGGATAAAAATAATCACTATTGCCCCATTGATGATATGATATGATGTTAGCTTAGCATACATGTGGATTTTCATTTTATGATGATGTAGCTTAGCATTTATTGATGTCGTATGATGATTATGTGATGCTAGATGTGATGATAAAATGATAACATACAATGTACAAGAAAATTTAATAAATCTAATATGTACATACGCTAAACAAACACAACATGAAAAAACAACAATGTGCAAAATAATGACACGGGTAAAACACCCCAATATAAACAAGCATGAATTAATTCACACCAAAGTTATATATGAACTAAGATCTTGATAAATTAATGTAGTTAGTCTATATGACAACAAGAACTAATCTAATGAATTAACAACAAATTAATCTACAAAGAAATAATTAATCTACTCAAGTTACAAAGAACATACTAATCTAAAAAGCATGTAAGACAACACACTATATGTAAAAAACAAAAACAAAACTATGTACTAACAAACAACCAAGTAAAGAAACATTACTTTTTTGTTTTGTTTTGTCTTAATTTTAAAATTAAGACACATTTTTGATTGGAAGTTTTGAAATGGGAAAAATTAAGACAACATAACAAATTCCCATCATAGCCTCAACGATATAGAGTACCCCCAAGTAGGGTATAACAAGCTATTATTTGGATAAGGTTACATTTTTGAGAATGGGTAATGTTGGGAGGGAAGGTATGGAGACATATGTACAAATTCACACAATGTACAAAACACAATTATCTCTATATTCATGTATAATGCATTTGGCTATTATATAGCCATTACAATAGGAAAACAACTTCCTATAAAATAGGAAGTGATACACACAAATAACTTGTTAAAGGTTTTACGAGTGTAACAAAAATCTACAAATATATTGTTGTTGAAACAATATATTATACTAAATAACAAAATTTTCTTGTATAACCATATTAACCATATGGTAAACTCACCACACCGTAATTAAGATTTACTCTATGGTAAATATGTGATAACATATACTTATTGAATGGAGCACTATGAATTCCTAACATTCCCCCTTAGTGCGAACATTGGAGAAAAATAATCTCACTTCTTCTACTGACTTACCACCCATGTGTGCTCATGATCTGGATGGTTTTTCATGACAAACATCAATGTACAAGGATGGTTTTACGGGAAAAAAACAACCAAAAACATACAGATGGTTTTATAGGACAAACAACAACCCAAAACATACATATGGTTTTATAGGAAAACCAACAACCCAAAACATATAGATGGTTTACACGAGGATGAAAAAAACCCAAAAAGGATGGTTTTATGAGACAACCAAAACCCAAAACATACATATTATTTTACGGGAAAACTAATGACCCAAATATCGTGATGTCGATTTTCCTCGTGCTTTCATATTTTCCAATATTTTTTTCCTTTACATAATTATGTAGGAAACATTGCTCACTAATTACTAATTTGAAAAAATGAAGAAAAAGAAATGGAACATTGAGACCATGTTCCCCCCTCAATGTGAACTTTCCACTTATTCATGCAAATCATGAACTTTGAAATCATCGCACACAAATGAAAGCTGGAAATATGAAAAAGAAACACACTGGAAATCAAATACTGAAAGTAAACTCACAAACACATTGTCACCACAACTTGGTGCGGCCCTATCGTTGGTGATTGATGAGAGGTCATTGATTGACCTCCATCCTCTAATTCATATTTCCTCAAAGACATGTGATGTTAACTCATATAGATTCGAATATGAAGCTCAATGATTCCCACATTACTTATTATTCCCCCCACAATATGAAATCATTTATTTTTCAGACATTGGGTAACACCGAAAAATGCATTCATAAGAATTTTTTTATCTTTAAAAATTTTGATAGTTGCGATGACGAGATTTTTGACTCATGATTGAACAATATGAAAGACTCACAAACACTGATTATTTTGACTCTAACGTTGACAATGAGACTACTTTGACAAATTTTGACTCTCAACATGAACACTACAATATCATTGAAACTCTTACCAATGACTACAACAATATTCTCAACACGAATTTGACTTGAAATGTCTCTTTTTGACAATATTAAGAATAAGATACACCTAAAACTATGCCTTTGATGATTTTACAATAATTACTGATCCAGATATACTATTGATAACAAAGTGACATTATTGACAAAACAAATGATCGTAATGTTTTGAAAATATAATATAATTTCTAATATAGCCAAAGAGCTATATGAAGAAATTAGATGGACAAGTAATTAATAGATACAAACAATAAAAACTCTTGACATCTAGACAAATTAAATTACAAAACTATTTGACCAATCTTACCTAATATTATAACATAACCAAAAACAATATTACATGACTTTTGATTTGGAGACTATATAATTCGACGTTAATCCAATTAAGATTGGATTTAGAAATGTGAAGACTAAGTTTTTAAGATTTAGTCTATACTTGACCCTTTAAAATAAATAAAGAACTCCTTAAACAAATAAGAACTCGGCTTTAGAAAAGAGCCTCAAACCAGAAGATCTCATGACAATTTCCATCACAGAGCTCGAGGTGAAAAATGCAATGTGTATTGGGAGAGCAGCTGAAGTGTGAGATGGATCAAACACCATGATAGATATTACACCTATGAAAATTGCAGTCTTGGTCACAACTTTGCATCTGCACGCTATGAAGGAAATTTGTGAAAAATCACGGTGGATCTAAGGATGCTTGAGCATATGGTAAAACATATGAAGTGTTGGCTGGAAAATTCAATGGGTGCATGAATCATATAATAACAACATGACCTCCTGGATGTACATTGTCCATTTGGTAGATATAGAGATATCAAACCATGAAGTGAAAATGCGTACAGACATTAAACACTACCACCAATGTGACCATGTAAATGAATAATATGGCCGAAAAAGTATGGTCAAAATGCCATGATTGTAATGACACTGGACTTATTCTCCATCAAGGCTATGTAGAATAGTTCACAAAAAGTTTAATAATTATTTGTGTCTATACTAATTGTTGCACATTATCTTCCACTATCATTCCTTCATGCAACAAGATATCTAGAAACCTACAATGGATCTTCCTCTCTACTAGATTCACAACTTCATAATTTTTCACATATTTGATCAAATTGCTCTAATGCCAAAATAAGATATAGGTAAAAATTCACGCAATGTACATAACACAATAATCTCTATATTCATGTATAATGCATTGTCTATTATATAATCATTATAATAAGAATACAAATTCCTATTAAATAAGAAGTGAAACAAAAAAATAACCCATTGAAGGTTTTACAGGTGTAACAAAACTCTATGAATACATTGTTGTTGAAACAATATAGTGTAATAAATAACAATATTTAACCATATAATCATATTAACCATTGGGTAAAATCACCACACCGTAATTCAAATTTACTCTATGGTAAATATGTGATAACATATGCTTATTGAATGGAGAAATATGAATTCCTAACAAGGTACCATATTGTAGATAACTAAATATATCGACATACCATAGGGAAGAGGGACCAACAACTTCACATACCAAACAAGATATTTTCATGTTTGACCTTGTACTCATCATTGACCTAATTGATAATCAATTGGGATTCACCTATAACCTTGAAATATTTGATATTCCATTTGATGGTGAATTTCAATCTTGCAATAAGGGATTCATACTCATTGTATTATTGGTACATGGAAAACCAAGTTTGAAATCCTAAGGAATTAGATCCCTTGAAGGGGTGATAAGAAAAACACCTGCTCTTGAACCATTAAAGGTAAATGATCCATCAAAGTATAATTTCTAGTTAATAGATTCATCAACATACATCATATAAGCATATGTAAGATCCGAGAATCAATGGTTCAATTATAGATAGAGGATCTTCAACTAGTTAATCCGTGATCAATTGTCCTTTGACTGAATTTTGGATGACATACTTACTATCAAGTTCAATCAATAAGATGATCCAATTGGTCATTCTCCCAGTAAGTGTAGGTTTAGATAATAGGTATTTGAGCGGGTCAAATATGTATATTATCTTGGTTTATTTGTTAAGAAGGTAGTGAAAGATGTTTTGGAAGGAAAAAACAACAACCAAGCAAGCTTTTCCAATTTGCAGATAATTGAGCTCATATGAGATCAATGAACAACTAAGATAATAGATGATTTCTCTTTTTGGTTCAAGTCATATTAATCTAAAATTGTGCCAATGGAAATTTGAGTGGCTAAGATATATATCAAGAGGGGTTTTCTTGGGGTAGGTAGCATAAGAATAGGTGTGTTAGCCAAATAATCCTTGAGTAAGGTGAGCGCTTGTTGGAATTCAGGACCCTAATGAAAATCAAAACATTTCTTGAGAAGATGTGTGAATGAATGGAATTTATCTACAAGTTTGGAAATAAATATATGGATGGTTTGGATTTTACCTTGAAAACTATGGAGCTATATTAGGTTCTTGGGAGGAGGCATTTCTGTAATAGATATGAACTTTGTTGGATACACTTTAATTCCTCTCCTAGAAACTATGAAGCCTAGTAATTTTCGTGATAACACCCCAAAAACACACTTCTTTAGGTTGAGTTTGACCTTATAATCTCGTAAATGCTAAATATACACTGTAGGATTTCTAGATGTTCTACTTTAGTTATGGACTCAGCCAATATATCATCAATGTAATATTCCATAATATCATGCGACATATCATAGAAGATGACAGTCATATCCCGTTGATAATTTGCACATTCATTCTTGAGGCGAAAGGCATGACAGTAACAAACTATACCCCAAGGGGTAGTGAAAGAATTCTTATGTTGATCCTCTTTTGCGATCTTTTTTTATTATAGGTGGAAAATCCTTCCATAATAGACAACATTTCATAACTAGTAGTAGAATCGACAATTATCTTTGACGTTTGGAAGAGAAAAGTCATCCTTTGGACATGATTTTTGATGCCTCTAAAATCCATGCAAATTTAGATACCAATGGGAATTTTTTGCGTAGGTACTACATTGGAAATCCATTATGAGTAGTTAATAGCCCTTATAAATCCTACTACCAAAATTTTTCTAACTCTTATTTGACTAGAAGAGCCACATGGGGATGCATCTTGCAAAGTTTTTCTTAATCGGATTTGTTGATTCGTGAAAAACTAGGTTATGCACTACTAATAAGGAATCCAAGCAAGGAATATCTTCATATGACCAAGAAAATATATCCAAAAATTCTCTCAGAAGCATGATAAAAATTTTCTGTTCTTATGCTAAGGGGGAAGCTCCCAACTTAACCATTTAAGGATTTTCTTTCGATCTAATGTTAACATCAATAGTCTCCTCCACTAGATATTTGGACTCATCTTCCATGTGCGTAGGATCAAGGGGAGATTGAGTTCTTTCTCTAATGATGTGTCAACAAGATTTTCACCCTTAGGATGGTTAGTTTTAATGTCCTTTGATTTTTTTAGTTTGTTTGTCTAATAGTGCCTTGAAGAAGTTTTCACTACGGGACTTGTAATTTTTCTTTTATTGAGGATTTTTAGTGGATATTTTCCCCTCATTTTATTTTCTTTCTTTTTGATTTTTCTCGATTACAGAACTCATCCTCATCTCCAAAATATGTGTATACATCAAGGTCGATAGAGAATCCATTTTTGTGGTCGCCGATATGAATATCATCCCGTAGGACCACTGAATTCACCAATTGCTTCATCATTATAGATGAAATCAATTAGTACATGTTGTTTTTGGTCCTAATTTACAAGGGATGGGTGGGCTAGGTTTAAATTAGGAACAAAAGGTGATAAGGTGAGAATAGATTAATCAAGAAACATGTTCATGGATGAAAGGTATTTGTATAGGCTATAACGGGAATTTATTTTTCTATCATAATCTGTAGAGCTATCCTCATGTTCAAAAGAGGTAACATCGGTTTTCGAGAGGATGGGACCCATAAGGTCAAATGCTGATATGATACCTTTCCATCTTGTTATACAATGTTGGAATAATATCCTACATACCATGTTCATCTGCATCATAATAGTATTGTTAGTATCCCATGGCATACATCATCTTGTTAGGGATGACATATTGAGAAGCTTGATAGCGTGAGGCCATCGTATCATCAAGAGATTACAATGTAGAAGTATCCAACATTTTCTCACCAGCTAAAAAGGCCACCAAGATGAAAAGTGTCAATTTTGTAATGTTCGACACCATTGAGGTTGATAACATGGCCTACCACGTGTCTTGGGTGATGTCATTCTCCACATCCGATAGGAAGTAAATTAATTTCCCATGAAGCAAAAGGAGATACAGATGTAGAAGCACCATTATCATGTGAGCACAATATATCTGGATCAACACAGGAGGTGAGAGCCTTGGATTGAATCCAAAATTCCATCTCAGTAGAAGGACATTCATAGGAAGTGGATTAATAACCATACAATCCTCTCGTAATGTGCAAAGGGTTGTGGGTAGCCTTGAATAGTGAGTATTTGTCCTTCATGGTATAGTTTGGTGCATTGATGGAAATTTTATAGTACGACCTACATGACATGAATCCATGGGTGATCGAGGATCATATTATAGGGCAGTTGCAAGTCTAGGATATGGAACTGGGTATCATGAATAGTGGGCCCAACTTCCATAGGAAAAGGGATTGTTCAGTTTATTATCACTCCACATTATCAAAAGCCTTACATTAGGCTCTAGCTCTCTATCGAGTGCATCCTAGTTGCTTGATTAGTTTCAAGGTAAAAATGTTCAAGCCAAATTCATTTTCCATAAGAACACTTTTAATATTTTTATGGGTAACAATCAATTCAATGTACAAGGGTAGATTGTGTGTATGATCATCCGTTGGAATCTCATGTTGGCTAAAGGTAATGTGTTCCAATGGAGAAAGCTATGCAAATAAGGCTTGGAAGCACATTGGATCAACATATTTTGAAACCCCTGACCCTCGAAGAGTTTTTTAAAGTATTTTCCTATGCACATTATATATATTAAGAATATCTAAGATAGAAATCTGGGCAAATCGTCTTCTCAAGCTATTTGAGGAGATAATAATGACTCTCTCGGAGGGGTAGGCAAAGGAGGTTATGAAATAACAAGATGAGCATGTTGTGTTTCCATAACACACTCTCATGCCTTGATCTTAATGGTATTCACATGCTCGAGGTAGGATGAAAACAACCAATAAGAGAATCAAAAGGATTATTGGTTTGAGCAACAACATGGTTGGCATTTTTATTTTGGGAACTTGATCTAAATTTTTCTCTACTTGTTTTTGCTTAGGGAATGGCTCTTTATAAATTCCCATTGGGTTCGGGATAATCCATTTCAACATCTCCTGCTATCTATGAGGAATTGGATGAAGTGTTTCAAAATCAAACATTTATCTTGTGGTATGAACCTTAACACGATGATACTCACAATATTCATGATCTTTGCACCATGATGGTTTTAGTGCATCATATATAAAGGGTGTAGTGGTAGGGATCCTAACCATGTTCACCACGTCTAGTTGTTTCAATACTAATGAAAAATATTCCATAAGGGGAGTGAACACACAACGTTTTACTTCAGGTACAATTGGTCCTTTTGAAAGTTTCAAAGGAGTACTAGTTTGGAGTTCTTGCACATGTTTTGAATCTATAATTCCATCACTTACAACGTTTTTTTATTGTTCAATAATTTGGGTTTGTCTCTAGGTTTGGACTCATGATTATTTGTATTATCTCTCTAAAAGGGTTTTAAAGTACCTTTGGCAAGAAAATGCTTCTCGATTGGCTTCCTTTCTTGATAAATTCTTTGAAACTGCTCACACAATGCATTTGCAAGTGAAAAGAGATTTCGGGATGTAAATTTGGCATAAAAATACTAACAAGTTGTTTCTTCGAAATGAATCAAGGGAAGTGACTAGATAACCGTTGCCATTGTTGTAAGAAACCAACGGAGTTCTCATTGTTATGTTGTTTGGAGTTACATAAGTCTAACATGGTGATGTCACTTTCCATATTGAATGAAAATTGGTGCACAATTTTTTTGGCCAATTCAACAAATGTGAAGATAGACCATTTAGGTATATGGAGGAACCATTCAAGTTCTTGGCCCCAAGACTTCATGGAAATAGAAAAATAAGGTAATTGTCACTATATGCAACTTCTTGACAAGCCATGAAGAAGTCTTTGACATGATTACGTGGATCACCTTTACCCCTATATTTGTCAAATTTAGGGTAGTCGAAGCTTGGAGGAAAGGGTGTACTTAGCATTACTCTATCAAAATGGTGATGACATAATTCTTCAAATTGATATTTCCTACTATGTCCAACGTTATTATTGAAGGATTGTGAGGGAATTTTTCATATATTTCCACTCTTGGTTAAATATTTGGCCATGCGAAGGGGAGGCCGACATATATGCACGATTAAAATTTGGTGTTTTACCCCCACAATAATTGGTGTAAAGCTCATTGGTTTTGGCCTTAGGTTTCTTAGTATGCACAGTCTTGTCTGTGTCTCTATGGACATGAGAATCCAAGCTTTCTAATTGTTGAATAAGGGTTTGTAATTGTTGTTGAATAGTAACCTCGTCATTTTGGGATTATTCTTAATTTTCAGGTGGAGGGGGTTACTCATGCTTTACATTATCTACTATAGCTTCACGATTAAATCAAAGGGGTGGAAAGCAAGAACCCTCATGTGTTTAGGAGATAAATATTCTTCATTGTTATTTCTTTGATCTGAATTAGAAGCATGTCCCATATATAATGTCATCTAGAGATAAAGGGGGAGTTTTGCTTCTTCTTCCCCATGGACCATGTTTGTAGGGATGGTATGGTCAGTATTTTTGAAATTTATCCCCTAATTCTATAACACATGCTAGAACTCAATCCCTATTTAGGAAAAGGAAGTTGTCCATATGGGTTGGATAAAAGCGAAAGTCATTATAAGGGAATGTCACTTTGTCTCCACTATGATCAATCAAGTTCTCTACTTCAAGTAGGGATCTTAAATTTGTACCATTTTCGAGAAAAGGATTTGATCCCATTCTTGTAATAGGAGGCATGATAGGAAATATTTTACTAAGGTTTGAAAAATGTGTACAAGTACTACAATGAACCTAGGCAAAAACAAGCAGCGTGAAAATGTGAAGGTCACAAAGAATGTCTAAGAATCCCAAAGAATTGCAAATAATCAAGGAAAAGTACCAAGGAATCAAAGAATAAAATTATTTTCCAAGGAGAAAAATCAGTATGATGAAAGGTACTAAGGAAAAAAAAGTTATGAAGAAAGATCCAATCACAAAAGAACCTCCTCCCTATGTCTAAATGTCTTGAATATTATTTGGATCAAGATGACAACACCATTTCAATATTTAAACCATTTTTTTGGAAAAAAAAATTAAATATTAAAAAGGGATTGAGGTGATTTCCATAATAGAAGGTATTCTTAAATAAGTTCTAGTATAAAAAGGTCCCAATTCTGAAAATGGAGTGATGCAATCTAGAATTCGGTGATACAAACCCTATGAAACCCTAGACACACCTTTGGCACATCACTCGGCCCTAAACCGAGCACTCACCCGAAGTGCAAAAAGGTACCATGTCCCTCTTTAGGGTTGTTGTAGCAGAATGTTAGCATGATGGAGACTTAACATATATAGTTCTATTACTAGCTCATCATTCTACAAAGCATACCGGATTTATATCTAAGGAAAATCATACTTAAGTACTAACCATGATGATATAAAAACATACTAGATTTAGATACACATAGAACTAATACTTAGATTCAGCCAATGTCATTCATTATATTCAGTGCAACAAGTTTACAGAGGCCTCATTATAATACCAGTAATATGCGCATAGAATTTTTAACAACATATCTCTATATATCTCGATCCCCTTTGTGTGTATATCTATTACATAGTTTACTACATATATATAAGGGGGGATTTCCTTCACCGCTTATTCATTCCAAAAATAGGTCGCATGCTATTCTTAGCCACGGGCCTTTACAAAACTAGCCACACATGTAAGTGCACTAACAATAGACTACTACTAGCTAAGTCTGCAGCAGATCTATTTCTGGCTTGTGTCTATGCAAAGTGCTTTGTATCCAATCCTCCAAAAATATCTAATGCATGGCACACACATCTCTACCTCATTTGTGTGCTCTGCACGTCATCTCTAAAAATAGACCTTAATGAGCGAAATGGCTAAGTCTTGAAAACTGAACTGTTCCGTGCACGCATTCTCACTATCCATTCATGCCTTTAAATATGACTCACTTCCCTATGTGGACTTCTTATGTACTTTTTTCAAGTGTTCTTTGATCAAAATTACCCCACACTAATTTCATTGTCACCTCAACAATGGTCATCTCCAAAAACTTAAGTAAAGAATAGAAGAATGGAAAGAATGAAAGAATGTATGAAAGAATATTTTTACTCCGCAATCTCTTCTTCAGCCTGAACAACTAATTTAGGATATTCTTATTTTATTTCAGCCTCCAAGGTTTTCCATTCAACGAGTTCTTCCTTTGCTTTTTCGGAATGTCCATAGAAATGGACTCCAGTTCATCCCTCGCAATCTCCCCTTTTTCATTTTGCAAGACCAACACAATCCTAGACATTGCAGGCATCCTTCCCTCTAGTAAATCCATCTTCTACATAATGAGCTTCCCAAGCTCTTTCAACCGAGTCTTGTGTGGCTCATGTGTTTGCTGCCAGGCCTCGTGCTTCTACTTAACCACCGATAATCTTTCGTGAGGCCCAATGTTTCATCCTTCCTTGCTTTCTATACCTCATTGTTCTCCTCCGTGGTTTTTATGTTGATGAGTGCCTCGGAGTTGTGCAAATGTTCAAGGCATATAGAAACTTACACCAAGGGCTCTATGCTCCATCTTTCATGGCAAACCGCGCTATACAGAAATAATGGTATATAATGAACTGAACTACCTTTCCAACCACCAAAGGAAAGTCCTTGGGGATGTGCCATTCTTCCTCAAAATCCGTGCAGAGCCTATCATACCACTTCTTAACCATTTGCTTGACTGCGTCTGTCATGGATCCCTCACATAAGTACTTCTTGAAGCATTCTGTAGGTGACTTGTGTTCCATGGGATACTCCCATATCTTCTCCTTTGGTCCATTAGGTACTTTGATCTCCATGAACACCAGTGATAATAGAACAGCTCCAAAGCTGATCTTTCCTCCTACGTGCACTTCCTCAATGATTGTTTTTGCAATATAACGCGAAATGTTGTAGAATACCCCTTCAGACATATTTTTGGCAATGTGTAGCCACATGGTGTTCACTTGTGACCACCTTTCTTGGTCATTTATCTTTGTAACCAGATGGGTGACTACTTGCACCAATGGATACTTCTTCATTTTATCAATGTCCATGTCGCGTAGACCCTTTGTGTACCCCAACTCCTTTTTGGTCTCCAATATTGTGGCCTTATCTGTTAAATCATCTTTCAAATCTTCTCATGTTCCTTTCAACCTTGTTACCATGGAGATGAGCGTGGCTAAAATTCTGGCTCAACATCCTGCAAAGTAGAAAAAATCTTTGTGCACTCTACTCATGAGCCACTGATACAAGGGCTCATATTTCCCAAAGTAAGGGAGTTCATATAGCTGGTAAAATCCTATCTTCTTTAAGAGCTTCTCGCTAACATCGTCATACACTGGCATGTCTTCCACCATGCATTTATTTGTCTTTGTGTTCAACAACGCATCAAGATCCTTCTTATTCTTTGTGGTATGGTGATTGTACTCACTCACCTTACTTTTCCTTATGTGAGAATCCCACTCTTGGATGATGATAACCCCCTCTAGATATTGCATTTCTGAAAAATTACTTTCGGGAGCTATCTCCTCTTCTTCTTCTACCACCTTCTTCTTTCCCTTCACTCCTGCTACAACTACTTTCTTGGGTGTCATTTCTACCTTGCAATCCTTTATAGATCCTTTCCTCTTGAATTCTGCAATGTGTGAATCAAACCCTAGCTCGATTCAACATGCCCTAGGTGAAATCACGTGCCCTAGCTCCTCTCTGTCACCTTGCTTTGCTCAAACCCTTCACCACTAGGGACGCAAACTCTTTTTGTGCCCAGATATCTTTGTCACGATTGGTTACACACCTTTTGCACCTCAATACGATCACTCGACTCTTCGCACCTTTTCAAACACTCTTAATCGCAACGGTAAAAATGAAATCGCATCCCATCCTTATATAGATTTTAAAATTCTTGATTCATTCACTACTCCTTCACCTAACAAATATCCTCTCATTAATTAACCAATCCCATACTTTCACACATTACATCTTCATTCCTTAGCTATAAACTTCTAGCGCGCCTTCCTACCCTCTAGTCATGAGACTTCTCTTTAGCGTGATTCCTTTCACCCGAGTACCTCATCACTGTACCTTCTCTTGTAGTTGTTATGGCCTCTGCTTACCTCATGTTATACTGTTCCTTCATTCATCTCCATCTTTGGTCACTTTTTAGAGGCACTCCTTTGAATTGAAGAGCACCCGTAGCAACTTATTCCTTTCACCTTTCAATTCCCACAATCTTGTACCTAGATATCAACAACCACCCCACACTAAAAGTATGTGTAGTCCTATGCACATAAACATGATTCATATAGTAATTAGCTTCATGCGCGCAAGCACGCTTATTTCACAACACACCAACTAAATTGAAAAATCATAGTGACAAAGAAGGAAACACATTAAGGAAATACAGAATTGAAAACCTAATCTAAATGGCAATACTGCCTTATTACAAACACCAAGAAGACTTATTTATAGTAGGGCTTCAGCCTAATCCCATTGAATTAACCGGGTAGCCATGTTCCATCAAGTGCTTCTAATTGAAAAGCACATGTTTCAAGGATGTAAGTGATAACATATAGCCCTAACCAATGTACCTTAAGTTTACCTGGATGGTGCAAGAACTTAGAGTCATAGAGAAGTACCATTTGTCCAATATCAAACTTCTTATCCCTTATGTTTCTATCATGCCATGATTTTTACTTGGCCTTTCCTTACTTCTGACTCCAACATGATATGACTCGTCGCTCATCCAGCTAAATTATCTTTTCAACTTCTTCTAAAGTTTTCTCATCCTAGACCTCCAATGGCAATACATAAAGAAGGTAACAATAAATCCATAGGAAGAACGACTTACATCAAACATTAATCGAAATGGTGTGGCTTTGTTCAACCTTTTATATATTGTTCTATATGCCCAAAGATACTTTATCATCAAAATCCTTTCTTCCAACATCATAGATTTTTTTCAATGCGTGGCTCAAAATTTTGTTGAAAGCCTTAGTAGTTCCATTTTCTTGAGGATGATAGGGTGTAGTCTTATGGTGTGCAATCTTGAACTCATCCAATAAAATTTTGATTGTATCATTAACAAAATGTGTGCCCCTATCACTTTGGTCAAACTCAAATAAAATCCATACCTTTTAATAATATGTTCCCATAGAAACCAAGCATTGTAGCCCTTTGTATAGTCCTTGGTAGGTGTTGCTTTTACTCACCATGTCAAATAGTGTTTGAGAGTGATAATGTAAGCGCGATCCAGTTCTACATGTAGCTAGTGAAATAGGACCCAAAAAAATCTATAGCCCACTTATCAAATGGTTATTTTCTAGAAATAAGTATCGAGACATTTCATCTCGCGACTTGGTCTTCCAAGACGTTGAAAATGATCACATGCCTTACAAAATTCCTTACAATCATTATAGAGGGTCTCCCACCATAATCCAATGAGTAGAATCTTACACATTCGGCATCACCTGCATAGGGGCCTCCTACAATTCCACCATGACATTCTTCCATAATTACCGTGTGCTCATGTTCTAATACACAATGGTGCAATATTTCATCCCAACCCATTTTGTACAAGTCACCACTAATTAATATATAAGGTGCAACATGTATAGCAAGTTGTTTCTTCTCCAATGATTTCATTCCTTCTAATGTCATCCATGTGCGTAAAAATACAACAATGTCCTCTAGTTTTGATGACATGTGTTGTAACCTGTATAATTGTACATCTGGCATGGTATCCTCAATTGCTTGTGCTTTTTCTCCTGACTGTATTCTTGATAAATGGTTTGGTCCATAATTACTTTTTGTAGTTTTACCACAACCTGTGAAATCATAATCTTGAAATAAGAACACCCATCAACATGTGCACCCTTATAAAAAAACTTATTGACCAAATACTTCAATGCCATGTGATCTGTATAAAATATGAATGGTGTAGCTAGTAGGTATTAGAAAAATTTATGCAATGCATAGATCATTGACAAAGCTTCACACTTTGTTGTTATGTAATTTTTTTCTGCAGGAGTCAACTTTCTACTAGCAAAATAGATAGGATGATCTACAATACCTTCTCCAGGTTGAGCCAACACCACACCAATGGCCATGCCAGAGGCATCAAGATGTACATGAAATGATTTTTCCCACAGAGGAAAACATAGAATAAGCACGGTAGTAGGTTTATCCTTTCATGTCTCAAATGCGCGTTATTCTTTGTTCTCCCAAAGTAGAACGTACCTTTCCCTTTCAATAACTCTTCTAAGGGTGTGACAACTTTGGCATAACCTTTGATAAATTTTCTATAATATCCTATATGTCCCAAAAATCCATGCACCTCACTTTGATTGGCAGACTCCCCTATGCCTATAATGACTGCAACCTTTGCTGGGTCAACTAACAAACCCTACTTGCTGATTATGTGTCCTAAAAGTATCCCAAACGGTGTAGAAAATATGCAATTATTGATGTTCAAAGAGATACTCAACTACCTAAGCGTAGATTGTCACGGTGGTCCTTAACTAATCCATACAATATCCAATCATCTAAATATAATCTGTAAGAAGTTGTGAATAAATTCCTTGAACTCTTGGAAAACTATGCGCAAAAATACAACAGGCTTATTTTTTAGACCAAAAGGCATGACAGTATAGGAAAAGCTACCCCATTCAGTAGTAAATGTAGTCTTTTCCTGATCCTCTTGGGAAATCCTAACCTGATGATACCCAGAGAACCCATCTATAAACAAATATATTTTGTGCCCTGTAACTCCTAGTATTTCCTCAATAAATGGCGTAGGTAATGGATTTGTTACACATGCAGCATTCGGTGCCACCGTAGTCCACACATATTCTAATCCATCCATCCTTCTTGATACTGATCACCATTGGACTAACCCATTCTGACTCATCAAGGGGCTTGATAATTCTAGATTTCAACATGTTATCAATCTCTTCTTTGACCTTTTTCACAAATTGGGGTTCATTCTGTAAGGCCTCTTTCTACCGGGAGCACACTCTCTTTAAGCTTTATCTTCATCTCCCCTAACGATTCATGCACGCCTTTGAGTTCATGGTACCCCCTAGGAAATAGGTCTTGGTAGTCCCTTAGTAACTCTATGATTTTTGCCACTTCAGAGTCTGACCAATAGTCTCCAATTATGGCTTCCTTAGGCTCAATATCTATTCTAATATTCACCCACTTTGTCTTCATAGGTTCATGATACACGCATGTGGTCCTATCCGTACTGTCCAATACCTCACACCTTCTTTTAAATGGTTTACATATAGATTATTTACTTCTTCATCATCCACTAGGTAGATAATTTTTCCTCTATTTCGCAAGGCAAGCGCGTTGAAGTAATGTTGCATCTTCCCTGGTTCTTTATCAAGATGCACTCTTGAGTCCTCTTTATCTAATAATTCCTAGAGGATTTCTTTAGCCTTGGCACTATCCCCCATAGTTAAGTGCTTGATAACTTTCAATGCTTCTTCTACCAAAAGTTTTGTAAAGAAGAAGTCAAACGTCTAGGCCATTCCTGTGATTAAATTCTACCAATTTATAGTTTCTCTATGGAGTTCTATATATACATACCAAGAACACATGCAACATTGTAAAGTGGAATAAAACCGGTGCACCCATAGTGAATGTGGTAAATCTTCCTACCCTTTTGTCTAGAGTCTCTCACACTTTTGAACATGGTGTTAAATAGGTTGATCATCGTGATAATTGCAGATTTGTGTAGGTGCATTGCTCCTAAAGAACCTAGTAGTAAGAGCAACCCCAATTTCATCCCATTTGACCAAATTATCCCTATGGACCACCCACCAACATGTTGTTGTCCCACATAGTGTATATGCTAGCATATTTCTTCTCTCTAGTGGGTCTATCCATTTTTCTTCCATGGTGCATAGGAATACCATGGGATCCCCTTCTCCTATGTAATAAGGTATCGAGTTGTTACCTATCCTCCTGACATAACGTGGTTTTTTGCCTCGAGGGAATATGCTCTTTACTTTGCGCCCTACCAACTCATAAGTACTGTGAGCCCAATTATCACAAGAAACACTTGTAGTATCACTAATAGACTGTGCATCCTCCCACTAAATTAGTCCTTCTTTGGTTGGTTCAATCATCTCTGGATCTTGGATGGTGCGTACATAAATCCTATTCAGATCTTCTTCACTTAAAGGCTCAACATAAGGTGTGGAATTTCCATCTCAAAGGGATAATGATCCTTTCCTCTTTATTTTCAAAACTTATATAGCCCTTGTTGAACTGAAGATCAACATTATTTGCATAGCACCAAGGATGCCCTAGTAGAGCTGGGAAGCTATCTGATTCTGCCAGTGCTAAAACTTCAAAGTCTCCAGTGAACTTGGCTCCTTGTATGGTAATGGATGCATCTTTTAAAACTCCTACAAGAGTGGCCTTAGTCCTATTAGCCATGAATAATACATTAGAGGATGGATGCAATGGGGGTCTCCCCATTTTTACCCATGCATCCAAGGTAAGAACATTGAATTCCACACCTATATCAATCAGTATATTACTCAACAACCACCCATCCACAACAACATTCAGAGTGATTTCCTTGTCATAATCCAGATTATGAGGAGGGATATTTGTATGTAGGATCTATTGTCTAGTCTCAATACTTGCGTGCGAGTGTTCCCTTTCAACCAAATTCCTAACAGTGGAATGATGTTCTCCTAGTGCAACATTTTGCACACTTCTCTTAAGTCATCTATATTAGTTTGGACCATCTCTGACGCTTTCTTCTACTCCTTTAAATATTATATCTCACCCTGAAGATTCCTTAGCACTTCCATGGTATCTTGATAAACCTCCTTCTGATAGGCAGGATTTGGGTACCATGCATGAAGAACCTCATCCTTAGTGATGGTAGGTTTCTGTTGTAATACCTCCCTGGCACGTGCTACCTCAACACGGGTCATGATCCTCACTTATAGTGCCTCAAACTCTACTTCCAATTTGGGCATCCATTGATTGTCCATAGCGTGTTGTATCCTAACCATCCTGGCATCTTTGTTTTCTTACTTATGTTTCTTACTCAAATGCTCATATAAGTCCAGGCACTCTTCATAGCTATGGTTCTTTCCCATAAAAAGAACATGTAATATTCTGAGGACATTTGCGCCTATATTGGTCGAGATCTTTAAGTATAACATGTTCTGCGAGGAAACTCACTTCTTCCACCACCACGGCCTCATCTTTCGAATCCACCATGGTATCCTTGACCTCTGCCACGACTGCCTTCAAAACACCCCTCATTCCGATCATAGTGCACCTGATTATGCTCATGGTACTGATGTTTGTTCTTGCCTTTAGAGTTATCTGAAACTCTTGTCTACCATACAACAATATCTATAGCATCATGGATCTATCCAATCAGTTGGTAGTCCTCTGTGTCATGAGTTGTGGACCTACAGATTTTACAGTAGCTTGAAATGTTCTTCCTTATCACGCGTTGTAATAATGGGAAACGACTAGCATCATGGTTTAAGTGGCATATCTCATAATCCATCAACAATGAGCATACTATTCTACAAGGAAAACTATCCTTTGTGTGACCCTCTACTTCACAATTTGTACACCAAATTCCTAAGCACGTTTCATGGGCTGAATTCACTGATAATTTCTCTATCTGTTTTGCCATAGCTATAATCTATGCCTCTAAGAATGGGCTAACACCAGTGTCAATACTCCCAACTGCCTCAACACATAGGGATGCTTCCAATGCCTTGTATGGATCAGTATGTGTCTTACGTGACAGCACTATCCTAAATGGTGTAATCAATCCCCCAACAAACCATTATGCATGTTGGCTTGCGTGAATATCATAAGAAAGTTTAGATAGAATCATTTTAAAATGGGCATCATACTCGCGCACACTTTAGTAGTGCCTTGCTTAATATCCTTGAGTGCACTTATACTCTTTTGCTCAAATTCAAGGATATGAAACTCTTTTAAGAATACATCCTTCAATGTTACATAATCCATGCAAGTATGATTAGGGTCAAACATTTTGTACCAGTGTGTGTGCACCCTTGTAACGTAGTAGAAAATTGGCTTTCCCTATGCTCAGAAGCTATGATTCCTTTTGTGTGCCACAATATTTCACACATATGCACATGTTCAACAACATCTTCTATTCCCCTATACTCTAGAAGATGAAGAGACATTTCCATATAAATATTTTGGGGTTGGTGCGGACCTTGCCCACCTGATCCAGAACCTCCAGTGTTTCCCTACCTCTAGAACCTCCAGATCCACCTGAATCCAGAACTTCCCATGCCTCCTAATCCCAAACCTATAGTTGGAATAGGTCCTATAGATGTACTCCCTATGCTCCGATAGTAGTACTATACTGGACCCCTACGGTCTGTGAAGTAGTTCCACTTCCAAAAGTGAATCCAACATTTGGTGCACTCATATTCTATGCAGATGATGCACTTGAAAACACACCTCCAAATAAAAAATGAAGTTATCTGCCCTACCATTGATGTAATTTCTCTCTTACTTCCCAAAATTTCTTGTTGATTACTTATCGTACTAGATACTATAAAACTAAGTGCAAGGGCTAGGTTACTAGGTGGATTCAGATGCACACCCACACCGAGGTCATCTATGATGATGCGCTTCCTTGTGAGACTAAGGAGGGTTACTGTCATGATTTTCCGGATGGGGAGTTCCTGATGCTCTAGCTCCACATCTTCTACGTGAGCTCCAAATCCTTCATGAGCCATCTCTCTCCTTAACTCCATCTGCATTGCAACATCATGTTGCTTCTCTATCTCCCTCTCGCATGCCTCATTATACTTAGTCGCCTTTCTTCTCTCTACCTTGCCATTGCTAAGTCCACCATCCTTCACCAGTGTTGTACCTTCCCCATGCGTGGTGGGGTTTAGTTAGCCATCGGTTTACTCTCCAGGTTCAAAGTTACCATTAGGATCTTGATCGCTAGTGGAATGCCTTGTAGGTAAGCTCCCCGTGGATGTTGTAAGAACTAGAATTCAGCTACCTCTAGACACGAATAAGTGGAAATTGAGTATTCCAAGATATAACTGTTCAAGACACCACAAAACCATGTATCCACAACTCGAGTCCAAATCAGATCAGCATCATAAAGGTCTTGGAATTCTTCCTATGTCTAGAAAAGTTTGTGATACCTCCAATTTCATTTAGATGCATAAGAAACCAACCACTCCTATAAATTCTACTAGAAAGATAGAAAAAATTATCTCATATAGACTCTCATATAGATTTGGTTCCACCCAAGTGCATGCGTTAAGCTCGAGATCCAATGTTGAACCACTATGCGTATTCTTCTTCTATATTGTTTATCCATTCTTCAATACTTTCTAAGGTCAACTGGTATGTCTTCATTGCAAACCATCCTGAAAACAACTAAAAAAGAGGTCTTGGCAATGGAACCAATGATGTAGCCTAGAATTTAGTGATACAAACCCTATGAAACCCTAGACGCACTGAAACATCAATCAGCCTAAACTGGGCACTCAATCTGAAGCACACAAAGGTACCAAGTCCCTCTTTAGGGTTGTTGTAGTAGGATGTTAGCATGATGGAGACTTAACATATATAGTTCTATTACTAGCTCATCATTCTACAGAGCATACTAGATCTATATCTAAGGAAAAGTAGAATTAAGTACTAACCATGATGAGATCAAAAACATACTAGATTCAGATACACATAGAACTAACACTTAGATTCAACCAATGTCCTTCATTATATTCAATGCAATAAGTTTACAGAAGCCTCATTACAATATCAGTAGTATGCACGTAGCAGTTTTAACAGCATATCTTTGTATATCTGATCCCCTCTGTGTGTATATCTATTACATAGTTTACTACATATATATAAGGGTGGGGAATTTCCCTTCACTGCTTATCCATTCCAAAAATAGGTCGCATGCTATTCTTAGCCATGCGCCTTTACAAAACTAGCCACACATGCAAGTGCACTAACAATAGATCTGCTATTAGCTAATCATCAATAGCATACCTATTTCCGGCTTGTGTCCATGCAAATTTATTTGTATCTAATCCTCTAAAAATAGCCAATGTGTGGCATGCATGTCTCTACCTCGTTTGTGTGCTATGCACGTCATCTCTAAAAATATACCTTAATGAGCGAAATGGCTAAGTCCTGAAAATTGAACTTTTGTTCCGCACGCACATTCTCGCTATCCATTCACACCTTTGAATATGAATCACTTCCTCGTGCGAACTTCTTATGTGATTTTTTTCAAGTTTTCATTGATCAACATGGAGGTTATAATTGCGAGGAGTGCAACAATACAACTGGATACATTAATCAAGTTTTTAGGAAAAAACAATATATTATTATAAAAAAAGGTATTGGTAAAATGCGAGCAATGTAACTACAACACATTCGAACTCAAAAAAATGTTTGGAAAAAAACAAGGTCTAGGTATAGCATGGAGTCGATACTATGCGAGCAACACAATAATACAATTCAGACACTTATATCAAGTTTAAATAAAAATAAGATGTAAGTATAAAAATTGTACTGATATAATGCGAGCAGCGTAACAACACAAGGGGAAATCAATATGGGATAACCTAACTATAATGAGACATCTCAATATGGGTATCAAGACAAGGCTACTAAAATATGAATACGTACCAACACACTTTCAACACTTATATCCCAACCGCAACAAGGAAATGTAAGTGGGTACAAAAGTGGTGGACATGATTATTTTTGGCAACACTACTTAACTTGTTTTATTTTTACCCAAAATGTCAACAAGAAAACAAAGGAGATAGTACAAGTGGTGATGAAAAATATATAACACAAATTTGGCAGAGTTTCACCTTGTTTGATAACAAGGTAGAAACTAGGACAAAGTTTTGTGTGGTAAGTTTCATGATGAATAACACAAAATTTTTTTAATGGAATCTCCACTTGTTCAAAAATAAGGTTTTGGTTTTCAGAAATTCATTGCTTTGTGAAGGCTCTTTAGAACACGATTGTATAAGGAAAATTTGGCCCCAATGCCAAATGGATACCTAGGATTTTGTCCACAACACTCGCTAATACTTTCCTAAGAGAGATATGCTTCGCTAGATAATAACTAGATGAAGGACTATTAGCCCACAATAAAATTAATGAAAGAGACCTCATACAGACCACTTGAAGCATTCCTCATGGGTTTTACTAGTCAGGTAGGTAGTGGGGCACTTCCCATTTCGTTCACCAATTCCCTTAAGGTGTGGACTACTTTGGGGTTCCTATGGTAATCCTCATAATGAATTTTATGGCTTATGCCAAGATACTTCCCACAATTTAAAGCGGGCAGGTTTTAACCCTTATCCGAACTTGCAAATACAATATTTTGAATAAAGTGGCGTGTTTTTAATCTTTTAAACTTAATTTTGTTTAGCACACCATTGGTAACCTGTAACACATTGTAGTTAGTATTTTTGATTTGATTCTTTGACAAGCTTATGGTCATGCACTCAAAAGTTAGTAGTTTTCCACGAAACCCACAACATTTTGAAAGAGGATCAAAGGTTGTCTTTGATTCTCAAGATAATAAAAAGACACAAGAGAAGAACATACACAACGTTTAATCCAACTAGATAGAAATGGAAAACTTTAAATTAAATGACCATTAAAATGTTTTGTAAAATATTTATTCCCTTAAGAAAAATAAATGATGAAATTTCCAAGTTAATCCAAATGTTAGAAAATAAGACCAAATTTGTTTTTGATTCTCAAGATCACCAAAAGGTGCAAGAGAAGAGCATACAAAAAATTTAGCCTAACTCAAGCAAAACATGGAAATACAACATTCATCAAAGCATTTAAACATGTTAGAAAATTGATTTAAATGTAAAAAGCTACAAAATAGAGTTAGAAAACATGTAAAACAACAACATACACCAAAAAGCAGATTTTGGAAATCTTAAAACTTGAGCCAAAAATTACATAGAATGCTAGTGCACAAGATCTAATGGTACCACACAAGAAGCAATGGTATTGTAGAGAGGTCAATGGTAGTGCAAAGGGTTTAATGGTAACACAAAGGGATCAACAATAGTGCAAAGGGAGAAACACTAGTGCAAAGGGATCAACACTAACACACAAGTTCTAACACAAATACAGAGGGATCAACATTAGTGCACATAGATAAATGATAGTGTAGGGGGTTCTCTGTGCAGATAGAATAAAAATACATACAACAATAGTGCATGAGTATCAAGACTAGTGCACAAACAACAATGAAAACACGGAAGGGTCAATACTAACATGTATTCTCTACGGATAGAGAAGAAAAATACATACAACACGGCACATGAGGACCAACACTATCACATAGATAAAAAATGGTAACATAGAAGGTTTAACTCTAGCACATAGGAATCAACGCTAATGCATATGGAGCAACACATATGCATATATAATCAACCAAGTGCATGGAGCCTATGTAACTTCAAAAACAAGGGAATTTGACCAAAATAATGTCAAAACACTCAAATATTTTCTAATTAGCTTCAATTTAGGCAACACCTCACCTCCCTTACACCTACAAAGAACACTCAACATGTGCAAAATAGAGGTTAATATGCAAAAACGAAACTAAACTACAAAAACTTGAGAAAATACACATGAGATAAAGGTTTTGTCCCATTGGTCATGCCATAATGTATGCATGTAAAATTAGGCTAAGTTAATAATGAGGAATTAACATCAAGTAATCCTTATAACTAAGATAATTCAACAAAACACCATGATAAATATTGAAAGAGAAAGCTAATCTAAATGCATCAAACATGAAAACATTAAACGTTAAGTCATCCCTTTGAAATTTGGATGTGCTTTATATGTATGATTGCTCTCTATTATGAACCTATCTTGATCATGAGAAATCAAATGAATGTTATCTTTATTAAGATGAAAGAATCTCACCAAAATGGCTTAATGGCCATGTTTGGATCTTCCTTTAGTACTGGCTTATGAGAAGAATAGATGCAAGAATCAATGAGCTACTCTAAGTAGTAATGTCGTTATCATGTGCATATAATATCAATAGAAAAGCGTGGTATAAGATTAGAAGGAAGGTACTAGGTTATTTATATAGATTTCAATTTGGGACAAGCTAGAAACCTAGAAAATGTGGGATAAAGGTAGAGTAGAATTAGAAAGGGATTAACATGATTAAAAAAATTAATTAATCATTAGAGACTCATGGGAGTTGGAGATGAATTAATTAATCAGCTAGGATTAATTAATAAGCAAAAGTAAGCTTAAGAAGCCACTTGGAGATGATTTAGAGGAAAATTAGTAGGATTTGGAGGATTTAAAAGGGGATTTAACCAATAAGAAGGTTTATTGATTTAATAGGAGATTAAAAGGCTTAATTAACTAATAATATTTAATTAATTAATTAGGAGAGGATTATAACAAATGAAGCATCGTTAATTGGCTTTTGGAATGGGGAAAGGTGATGGCAGAGGCTCTACCAAATTCAATAACCAAAACAAGTTAGAATAATCAACATTCAAAATCCATCAAATTTTTTTATCTTTTCTCAAAGCCCAAAACTAGCATTTCTCAACAAATTTTTTATATAATGCTTTAAAGCATGAAAACACTTTACATTTTCTTGATTACACCTATCAAAAATGTTCATGTACTTGATATTTTTTAATACTTCCTCTTCACTCTAACTCACTCTTTCCCACCATACTTGCTTACTTAGCCATACCAAAATGCATTTTAAAGCATAAAATAAAAATTTCTATGAGCAAGCCTTATTGGTAAATTGGTTAAGAACCCATTTATCCCAACATTGACCCTATAAAGTTTTATCCATCAATTCTTTACCTATTCCATTTTATACCTATTTTATCATTTTTACTCACTAGCCCAATTAGCCCTAATTTCTTGGAAATCTCCATGTCCAGAATAATCCACGACTCTCATAAAAAAGTAAAATAATATTTTGATACCCATTTCTTCATTTGTGCTTTATGCAAATTTTCATTGCCTATTTCTTTGTTAATCTCTCCCAACACCACTTTTCTCCATTATAGGGTTTCATTAGCTTATACCTGGGTTTCTACCAAAACCTAGGGTTTTATCGCTTTTAAATTTTTCAACTTTTCTTTCTCATTTGATATCCTTATGTATACCTATTCCAATTATTCTTACACCTTCTTCACCCTTGTATCTCCTTTCTTACCTGTTTTCCACTTTTAGTGCTCTTATGGTTTTACAAGGTTTTAAGCTCTCACTTAGGGTTGCATAAAACATTCCCTGACCTTAGCTTACGAAACACTTATAACCTCTTTAATATAGATTGTTCAATAAATTTACAAGGTTTTCTACTTATTCAGTTATCTTTTCATCTTTACCTTAGTTTAGGTTTCTTGATCTCATTGCTTTCTCACAACCTATAGTCCCCTCAATCGAGTGTTTTTAGCATGCATGTGCCAACTAATACTTAACAACCTTGACTACGTATCCTCTCATGATAATCATAATGATTCCTTGAAATATCCTTTTCTTGAATCGAAAGTATCCATAGCTTATCCACATCTCGTATCTGGTCACTTTCCCATTCGCTCCTTATGTGAGTATGTTTTTGTTTGTCCAAAACTTACTAAGTCCTAACTCCATCCTTCCCCCTAGCGCGATCCTTCCTGCCTCTCCAAGGAGTAATTATACATGTGCCTTCATGCCCTACCTACACATGCCATAATACTTTATGCCTTAGGTACTTAGTTACTTTTAGGGAACCAACATCATCCCACACTAAATTGGTTTTCGCCCGAGAAAACCTTTGCGTTATTTGAACAAAAATCTTGTCAATCGAAACTCACTTATGGTAATGATGCTACTTCAAAGAATAAAGAATAGTGGTAGAGAAAGAATATGAGAAAATAATTAAATAATGGGGGAGTGTTATATGACCAATTGAAGGAGATCGGGAATTCCATGTTTATCCGCCCTTGATTTCTCTCAGAGCCTTCCCGGTGCGCCCCTATGTTACTGGGAACTTGGTCTGGAATGATTTCCTCCACCTTCCCCTTTAATGTGTTGATGGCCACCCCTAACTCCGTGTAGTCACCCTCGAACTCATCCATCTATTTGGTGATGGAGTCTCGAAGCTCGCTAATTCTGAAATCTAGATTTTAATGCTTTTTCTTGATCTTATCTTTCCAGGTTATGGTGTTAATGACCAACTGTGCACACTCTGATTTATTGGTGGGGATGGTCTCCTATAAAAATTTGAGGGCTTCCTCCTCCTTTTTCACCTATGTGTCGATTATTGGCTCGTATTTCCTACATTTTTGAATCCCCTATTCCCTAGTATATTTGCATCCTTGATTTGGGAGAGTAAGTCTTCTAACTAGGTGATCTGGGCTTCAACGATGACCTTGTTCTCTTCCTTTTCCTTTCGAGCTTTGCAGTCATCGGGCCCGCACCATCCTTAATGTTAATGAGTAATATCCCCACGAGGTCCTCAAGATACTCCATCTCATCCCCATAATCTATCATGTCATGGCTTACCAATGCCAGACATTGTCCTAGAATAATTTTCATGATGGCGCTAGCTCAGTCATACACCTCCTTTGTCCATTCATGCTCTCCCCTTAATCCTGGCGTAACATATCTATTTCCTTCTCCTTGTTACTCTTTTCTATGACTAGGGTCCAAACAAGTGGTCCCTACATCCGAATGCGTTGTATCACCTTTGAGGACATATTTTGCAAGGCATTACATGCCTACTCATCTATAAGGTGGTTAGGATCCACCACCTTATATGTGTCTTCCCCTTTCTTCTTCAGGTGAAACAGTCTCAATCGCATGATCGGTGACCTCGAACTTAGGTTCCTTGGTATGGAAGTGCAGATTCCAACCGAGCATCTTCCTGGTCTTAGGCACACCCTTGTCTTGATCCATTAATTCCCAGCCATGAAAATTTTTTCGGTGGGAGGGTGGCCTGAAACCTTGTGCGTAGGACTTCTTGGGGTCATCTACGAAGTCCATATGTGGGGACACGGGTGTCCACTTCTTCCTTGTAGCCTTACACTTTTTCCTCTGCTTCTTCACCCCAAGGGTGAATCCCTTATCCTCCTTTATAGTAAAGGAGTCCCCTTGTCTCCCTTTAGGCCAACATTTTACTGAGTAGCAGCTTTGTGCGTTAGACTCTTCTCATCCCCTACTGAAATATCATCTCCTTCCCATGCCTCATCTACATCTGTGGCCTTTACCTCAACCTCCTTCCTCCAACTCCACTTCCAATTCTACTTTGAAAGTGGTGGGGTCTTCTTCCTCTCCTTCCTCCAAGCCTGCTATGGGGCTTGATGCATCGTGTGTCTTTTATTTCTTTTCCTTAGGATCTTCCTTCTCTTCTTCCTCTTCCTCGTGCCATGGTAATGAGATGTTAGCGCCACCTGTTTTGAAGTGCAAGCACACTTGCTGCCATTCCAAAGCATGCGTAGTACTTCCTCTTCCTCAAAGTATCTAACTTCCCTTCTTGTTCTTTTTCTTCTTCTTCTTCTTCTTGTACTACCTTCATGGGTGGGATTGGCATCTCCCATGGATTTGGAAAGGGAGAGTATGTAACCTCTACCTCAATTCCTCCCTAGGTTTTGGGGCACAACTTGTCTGAACACCTGATGGACATATCCCTTTATGGTAACGCTGACTTGTGGGTGTAAGTCTAGGAAATTTGGCTCCAAAACCTTGATTTAGGCAAGCTAAACACCATACTTATATGTAACATGTAATGTGTGAACATCAACATCCATCTTGTCTACATCAAAAACTAATTTTTGCACATCCTTAATCCAATTGATGGTGTACTTCATATATCTAGCTGTGAACATGAAGGGGAGCTTGCACCATGGCCCCATCTCTCCTTTGGCCATCATAAACCTTGCTAGACAAAAGTGTTGGGTAACGAAAATTTTTACCTTATCACCAACAACTTGTGGAAACTCATGGGGGATGCGTCACTCTTTCTTAAAATCTCCTCAAAGTCCTTCAAACCACAAGTTCATCTGAGCCTTGTAAGAATTAGAGATGGTCCCATCGCAGGTGAACTATGTGAATTAGACTATAGGGGATGCGCATGTGGGTGGGTGAACCCAAATGTTCCCATCTGGTCCATCTGGGACACCAATCTCCTAGAAAATGATTAATAACAGGATGCAGCCCCAACTAATCTTCACTCTTGCCTCATTCTATACCCATGCCTCTTTGATAATTCCATTTGCGATGAATTGGGAAAATTTTTAGCATGCCCTCTTAGATACCCTGTAGGCCACGTACAGAACCTCCGGTTAATGTCCACCCACCTTTTTGATGTGCCCAATTTGTAGCTAATGAATCAGGAGGTGAATCTCAGTGTTGGGTTTGGGAGGTTTGTAATTACTATGCCCTACCCCCTTTCTTGTAGTTTAATTTCTTCTCCAAATCCTCAATTTTGGTAGTGACACATAAAACAAGTGCCATATCCTCTCCAAGATTTTGCGGGCTTGTTACCATTCAAATCAATCGCCTCTGTGATCCACATTATTCTTCTTACAAAGTAGAAGTATTTGTGTGCCCGTGACATTAACCATATGAAAAGTAGGGTGGGTTTTGAAAAGAAAGGAAGCTCCCATAGATACAAAACTCTAGTCTTTCGCAACGCTTGTTGTACCGAGTCATCAACCTTAGGATTTTCAAACTCATCTACCATTGGAGTGTTTGACACAAGGTCACCCCACATCAAAGTTTTTTTGTTGGTCAATATGTGGTTGTACTCACTAGTTTTTCATTGGTATAACTTCAAGCTCCATTCTTTGGCCTTGATAACCCCAGGGGGTACTGCATCTCCAAGTAAATATCCACTTTGTATCCTCCTTTTTCACCACTGGTTTCTTTGTGCGAGCCTTCTTTGGTGTCATCTTCTTCTCATTTTCTATTTTTTCCCTAACTCGATAACTTCCTTGCTTCTCTTTCACACAACCTCCTTTCCACTCCATTGTCTTTTTCCTTTCTTGCTATGCCACTACAACTTGCACAAATCCACCGGGTTCATGATAGTACTTCACATCGTCCTTCGTAACACCTTCATCGCACTTCAAGCTCGAGAGAATAAAAATAATTTTCTAAGGCAAGGTAGTCAAAATGACTAGTCTTACCTCTTTTTTATAATTTATCAATGTCTTAGACTTCTTCTAACCACATGTCCTAATTTTGCTTTTTAGTAAAGTGCTTTATTTCACTTAAAGCATCTTCCACAACTTCCTCTCACACTTTGCAACTATAACATTTTGGCACTCCAATAATACCAAACCATCATGAGACCTCCTTCATACATGTCACCGTATCGAAGTACATAACCTTTATGTCATATACTAAGTGTTCTCCATGCTACTTCCTACCTCATGTTATATTGCACAATCCTTTCTTTGTGATATTCATACTCTCAACCCACCTTCTTAATCGCATGAATTTATGCACCTTTGCCATCATGTCACTCATTCTTACGCCTTCGCGTTATTTTTCCTAATTTTTTTCCTCCATGTGCAATATAACCACTAATTCACCCCATAAAAAATCTATGTGTGGTCCCTTACGCATAGAACCTATTACAATGTAATTAGCTACCTGCGCAACACAAAGCCAAAAAATGGTGACAAAGGAAACAAACACAAAGGCTAAAGGAAATGTAATCTAACCTGCACATCGCCTTATTTTTTACTACACTGAAGCTTTATTTATAGTAGGGATTCAACCTACTCCCATTAAAATAATCTGTTAACCTCATCCCATCCAGTGTTTATAACTAACACGTTCCTGAATCGAGGACGTATGAGATGATGTATGGTCCTAACCAATGGAATTTCAATTTCCCAAGATTGTGCAAAAATTTAGAGTCATAAAGTAAGACCATCTTCCCAACCTCAAATTGTTTGTTTTTGATATAATGATCATGTCATGATTTTTTTCATGCCCTCACAAAGTATTCTTTATCCACCTAGCAAGTGATCATATTTCATCCACCTAAATTAATTTCTTCCATGCACTCTTGTAGTGATTTCTCGTTAGCTAATCCACTGCGTGCACAATACACAGTGGACAACAACATAAACTCCATGGGTAAAAAAATTCCATGCTAAACACCAATTGAAATAGTTTGGCTTTGTTCAATCTCTTTTAGGTTGTCATGTATGCCCATAATATGGATGAGACTTTGTCATCCCAATCTTATCTTCTCAAATAAAAAAATTGTCAGGGTATGACTTAGTATTTTTTAAATGCTTGACACTTCCATTAGCTTGAGGGTGATAAGGGGTCATCTTGTGATGAGCCACCATGAACTCTTCCAATAAAATCCTAACCATTTAATTAAAAATATGTGCCTTAGTCATTAGTCAAGCTTAACGGACACCCATACCTACAAATTATGTTCTCCCACAAAAATCGTGTTGTTGTGGTTATTGTGCAATCCTTCACTGGTGTTGCCTCTTCCCACCTTGTTAAATAATTAGTGCAAGTAATGATATAGCGTGAACCAGTCCTTCGTGTGATAGGTGAAATCAGTCCTACAAAATCAATCGCCCACTTCTCAAATGGTTATGCACTAGCTATTGGTCTCAAGGTCATTTCATCTCTTCTTCCTAGTTTTCCAAGGCATTGGAAATGGTCATAGGCCTTACAAAAATCAATACAATCCTAGTAGATGCTTTCCCACCAAATCCTTGCAAGTAGAATATTCCACGTGATGGCATTCCCTACATAGTGTCCTCCTATAATCCCACCATGTGCTTCCTCCATGATTGCAATGCGCTCATATTCTAAAATGCATCGGCAAAAATCTCATCACCTATTAATTTGTATAAATCTCCACCAATTAACATGTAGGGCACGACACGTATGGCTAACTTTTTTATTTCCAAATTCTTCATTCCTTCTAGTGCCACACCTATTTTGAGAAACACAACAATATCCTCTAATTCAAAGGGTGTGTGTTGCAACCTAAATAGTTCTACATCCAACATCGTATCCTTAATGCTCTTCACATCCTCCCCTTAGTTGATTCTTGATAAGTGGTCAAGTCCCAAATTACTTTTACCCAGTTTGACGACAACTGTAAACTCATATTCTTGAAATAATAGGACCCATCTACATATGTGCCCTTATAAAATAGACTTGTTTACCAAGTATTTCATTTCCATATGGTTTGTGTAATATAAAGGGTGTTCTAGAAGATACTAAATGAATTTATGCAGCCCATAGATCATTGATAATGCCTTGCACTCAGCAGTAGTATAGTTCTAATCTGTTGGTGTCAACTTCCTACTTGCAAAACAAAGAGGGTGATCAACAGTCCCCTCACCAGGTTGTGCTAACACTACTCCAATGGCCATCCTTGAGGTATCAACATGCACATGGAAAGGTTTATCCTAGGAAGGAAAGTGTGATATAGGTGCAGTGATAAGCCTATTCTTTAATGTATCAAACATTGTCTGTTGCGCCTTTCCCTAATGAAATGTACATCCATGCTTCAACAATATTTCCAGTGGTGTGGTGGTTTTGCAATACCCCTTAATAAAATTCCAATAGTATCCCCATATGTCCAAGGAATTTGCGTATGATTGTGCTTTGGCCGATGGTTTTTCCCAACCCTATAATGACAAAAACTTTGGTAGGATCCAATAACAAGCCTTCCTTACATATAATGTGCCCCAATAGGGTTCCAAATGGAGTAAGCGAAGATACATTTCTTGATGTTGAGGGATATGCAAAATTGCCGACACCTCTCAAACATCAACCACAAATTGTCACAATGGTCTTTCACTAGCCCATACACAATCTAGTCATCAAGGTAGACCTAAATTAACTTATGGTTAAAGTCCTGAAATGCATGAACCACTATGCACAAAAAACACAGTAGGTGCATTCTTTAGTCCAAAAGGCATGATCGTTGTCAGGAAAAAATTTCCCATTCGGTGGCAAAATTTTTCTTTTCTTGGTCATCCTCTGCAATCCTAACTTGATGATATTATGAAAATCCATCCACGAAGGAATATATATCGTGCCCAACTACTCCCTCTAGGATTTCCTTGGAAAAAGGGGTTGGGAAAGTATCAATTACACATACCGCATTTAGGTCCCTATATTCAACATAGATCCTTATCCTTCCATCCTTCTTAATTCTTATGACTATGGGGATTATCCATTCCGATTCCTCCACAACTTCAATGATGCTTGATGTGATCATCTTATCTATATCCTCCTTGACCTAGACACATAAATTTGGGTTCATTCAAGAAGGTCTCTTTCGAATAATTTGTGATACTTCCTTTAGCTTGATATGCATCTCTCGTAGAGAATGGTGAATTCCCTTAAGCTCATGGTACCCACGCGGAAATAAATCCTGAAACTCATGTAATTGGTCAATGATTTTGAAACCTCCTTTTTCGACCAATAATCGGAAATAGTAGCCTCCTTAGGTTCTCGTATCTAAACCAATGTTAACCTTTTTTTTTTTCAAGGGTTCATGGTATGCGTGCACTTTTTCATCAAGCACTATCCACTACCTCACGTGTACTCATAGTATGTTTAACATCTAAGTTCTCCACTTCCTTATCATCTATCGGATAGAATAACTTTCCCTTTTATTTATCGATGTAGAACAATCAATAGTAGCTTTTCTAGCTCTTTGATATCAAAACACGCCCTTAAATTATATTTTCCTAATAACTCAAGAATTCTATCCTCAACCATGGAACTATCTCCCATAGTTAGGTGCTTAACAACTTGTAACACCTCATTCACCAATGGTTTAGTAATTTGATACTCAAAGGTTTGAATGAAGTCATCTTAAATCCTACCAGTTCCATGTCTAGTAGTGTAATTTTGAATGAATGTACCATGCATGCGCACAACCTTATAGTGTTGAATATAACTTGTGTACCCATAGGGAAGGAGGTAAATCTTCTACACCTCCCATCCAAATCCTTTCACATTCTTGGACATGATTTGAGGTGGGTCCTTTCCATCATAGGCACAAATTTTAGTGGGTGCATTGCTCCAAAAGAATTTGATATGAGAGTGCAATCCTCACCACGCCACCCTCAAAGATTGTCTGGTGCATTGTTTCACCCACCAATGTGTTGTGGTTCCACGTAAAGTGTAGACAATCATGCTCCTTTAGATATCGCTTTTACATTGAGATTCCATATCTCGCAGAATACATCGGGTTTCCTTCCATAGTGTAGCTTGGTAATCGCTTTCCCTTTAGGCACCCGAGAAGGCATGCCTTTATTAATCTTGTAATAGAGCCTCTCAATTTCCACCCAATTAACTCATAAGTCCCATGTGCCTAATTATCACATGTTATACTAGTGGTATCACTCATAGATTGATCTTCTTCAAACTGAATAACTCCTTCCATGGTGTGAATCACTTTAGGGTCCTTGATAGAGCACACATAGATTCTATCAAGTAATTCTTCTCCCAAGGGCTCAAGTATAGGGTGCTGAATTCCTATTGGTCAAGGGACGATAACCCATTCTTCCTCATTCTCAAAGATTATGTACCCCTTTTTGAATCTGTAGGTTAACATTTTCTTATAACTGGGGGTGCCCAAGTAACGGTGGAAATTTTTGGCCTCAAGTAACACAAATACTTTGAAGTCCCCAATGAATTTTCCCCCTTGAATAGTGATAACAACATCCTTCAAGACACTAATGGGAATACCCTTTGTCTTTTTTTTCCATATACAACATATTTGAAGATGAATGTAATGGGGGCCTTCTCATTTGATGCCATGCATCTAGAGTGAGAACATTAACTTCGCACCCATGTCTATAAAAATATTGCTCAAAAGCCACTGTCAAATCATCGCATTCAAGGTAATCTCCTTATCGTAATCCATGGTATGAGGGGGGAGGATAGCGTGTAAGACCTGTCGTTTGCACTCTCCTCTGGCAAGTGATAATTTTTCCCATAGCCATTCCCCTAACAAAGGGATGATGTTCTCTTGCCTTATCATTTTGCATACTTCCCGACTTCATCCAAATCTTTTTGTGGAGCCTCAAATTTCTTCCTTTTTCTAACTACCTCTAATTCTCCTTTAGGCAACCTTTGGATCTATCCTAGTATGATTCGAATTACATCCATGGTCTCCTGATAAACCTATTTTTGATGAGTAGAATTCAGATACTTTCCATGCACCACATATTCTCTAGTAACTAGTAGTCTTTGCTTTGGTATCTCCCTGGTGCATGCAGCCTCGGCTCGCGTTATTCTTGACACAGTTCTAATTCGACTCATGCACTACCCTTGGAATCTACTGTGAGTCTTCTTTCTTCATGCTTAACATCCCCGTGACTTTGTCTTTGTTGTTTTTGGCTCATATTTAAATAGCTTCGGGAACTCTTCATACTTGTTCTTCTTTCCACACCAAGAGCATTGTAGTATATTTGTAAATTCACGCTTATAGTGCTCTGTAGATCCATATTTGTAGCAAGTCCCATGTGAGAATTCACTTCTCCCACCTCCATGGTTTCCACGACCTCAAAATTATCTATGGAATCCTCTTCCACGAGCTCCTCCATCCGCGTGCCCTTCATAATGGTGATGATCATCCTTGGAATTATTTCCAATGTTGGTCTAACGCATACCAATATCAATGACATCATGTGTATGGTCAATCAATCTAAAATATTTAGTGTCATGCATAGTAGAGGTATAAATTTTGCAATAGCAAGACACATTTTTATGGATCATGTGTCTTTGTAGTAGAGGGAATCTATTTATATCATGATCTCTATGACAAATTTCACATCCTACCAAAATGGGGTAAACAGATATGTGCATATAACCATCCTTTGTATGCCCCTCTATTTCATAGTCTGTGTACCATAGTCCAATGCGAGCTTCATGTGTTGAGTTTGCAGATAGTTGCTCTAACTTCTTTACCATGGGAGTGATCTGGGATTCAAGTAATGGATTGAATCTGGTGCCCATGCTTCCTATGGCCTCATCTCATAAGGAAGCTTCCAAGGACTCGCACGGAGTATGTCAAAGTTTTTGTGAAATTTCTCTCTTGAAGGGCGTATTAATCCCCAAAAAAACCATTAAGAATGATAAGAAAGATGAATATCATAAGATAATTTTGATAAGAGATTTTTAAAATGCACTTCATACTCCCACACACTCTCTACCATCCCTTACTGAATTTATTTCAATGTTTTGTTGTTCTTTTGTTTGAACTTAGGAATGTAAAATTCGCAAGAATGCATCACACAATGTAGTGTAATCCACCATTGTTTGGTGTGGCTCATAATTCCGGTACCAGTATATGTGTTTTCCCTTGTAGTGTGGTCATAAACTAAATTACCTTCCTCTCTAAGGCAATGATTCCCTTCGCGCGTCATAGTAGCTCACACTTATGTACATGTTTTACAACATCTTCCACACCCTTGTAGTCAAGAAAGTGTAGGGAAATTTCATAAAACACCTGCTAAGGTGGTTGAGGTCCTTGCCCTCTGGCTCTAGGGCCTTGATAGCCTCTACCGCTCAATCCACCTAATCCACTAGATCCTCTAGATCCACCGATCTCTCTGTTGTAGGTAAAGGGCCTGAAGCACTTGTGCATTGTGTCCCTAATGTCACACTAAATTGTGCACTAACGGTTTGTGATACTAATCAACTTCTTGATGTGCTTCCCATGCCTAATCCAGACGTGATACCCAAAATTTGTAAACCTTAAAATTTTCCAAATGTCATGCCAGTCAAAATACCTCCAAACATAGGAAAAGACTATGCAGCCATATATGGAATTGAAAAGTTATACCTCCTAGGTTTCGGTTGACCACTGATATCAATACCTCTAATGATCGAATGAGAAAAGTTTTCCTCAGGGACTAGAAGGCTAAGCGCTAGGTCGATCACAAGGTGGTCCTTGATGCATGCCTACAACTCTCTTTTCTCTATGTGATGAATTTTCACCCAGAATTTGAGGGGCTAATTCTTATGCACTTGCTAAGTTGGGGTAGCCTAGACTACTCAAGTCTCATGCCTTTTGCATGACCTCAAATCCCTCCTACAACATATTTCTATGTCTTTCCATCACTCCAAAACCTCGCATCATCTTTCCAACTCCCTCTCTCAAGCTTCATCATACTTGAGTCACCATTCTTCCCTTTCCTTCTCCACCATAGGGTCCTCCATCCTTCACACCCCACGCCTAGTAGGACTTTAGCCACCATAGGAAAATCTTCCATACTTAGAGTAATAAACATGATCTTGATGAATAAGGGGATATAACATAAAAATGATCCTCTAAGCTCCCTTAAGAACTCAAACTCAACAACCTCCAGAGACAAAAATATGTAGAAATAACATATTACAGGTATAACTAGTCAACACTCTTCTCCACCAGCTTATCAACTTGACATCATGAACCTTTTGATACTCATCTTTGGTCCATACATAGGGTTCATAGTACTAACTCGACCTAGATGCGCATACTAAAATCCATTCATATAACTCCATTAGAAAGAAACAAAAGAAAGATATCATATAACTCATGATACGGGTGATCCTATACCCATTTACGTGCATTAAACTCGGGTCCATTACTAAATCCCTTAGAAAAATCACCCTCCGTCCTCTTAAACCATGTTTTGACATTGTCCAATGTCAAGCATTTTGTCATCATGTACCATTCTCACGACAATACTTGAAAAGAGGTCCCGATAACACAACCAAACTATAGTCTCCATAAGATCTGTGTATTTAACAACCAAACCCAAGCACACTGACATATCATCTAGATTAGTCTAGAGCTCACCGAGGCACGCGCAGTGCCAAACCCTCCTTTATGTGAGCTTCGTGAGAATATTATTTCTTACACGAGGATGTATTACAACCAGAGGGTAAATGCATTTATCCATGGGATTTAAGATGTAAGCACCAACTCCTAGCCTATTGCATTCCAAGCATAGATTAACATGATCAACTAAATGAAAGTAGAATCAGCCCATGACTATCATCAATAAAACATGTAACACACATATGGACATAAGGGGAAAACACAATGCAAGATCCATTACAAAAGTGTTACAAAATTACTTCATTATATTGATAAGCCAAATATAGTAGCCATAATTACATCAAAAATTTCCATCCATGGAAATGTTAATAGTAGCAGAGTTTTCTTTACATCACAGAGCTCTCCATTACACACATTGCACACGACTTTCTTTTTTTCATCCTCTCCTTTTCTTTCTAGAAAGACCCTCTATATCAAGAATTCAAAGGAATATTCTCCTAACCATCCATCATCACCTATGAAAGCTTGCAAGAATCTTCTTATGATTTCTCTACCACTACCTAGGAATATGCCAGATGTCACCATACATTTCCCTCAATACAAGTGTCTTTAGCATGCATGTGCTAGCTAATCCTTAACAACCTCGACTCCTTATCCTCTCATGATAACCATAATGATTCCTTGGAATATCATTTTCTTGAATTGCAAGTCTCCATAGCTTATCCACATCTGTATCTGGTCACTTTCCCATTTTCTCCTTATGCGCGTCTTTTTTGTATTTGTCCAAAATTACTAAGTCCTAACTTCATCCTATCATGGCGCAATCCTTCGCATCTCTCCAAGGACTACTTTTTCACATGCCATAAGGCTTTGTGCCTCAGGTACTTAGTTACTTTTAGGGGTCCAACACTACAGTCAATGGGATCTATCTCAAACCCTTCCATTAAGCTTGGTGCATCATTTTGTATATATCAGATTAGTTTTAATTCCTCTAAGTGCATTGCAGGCATAGTTTCTTGTTTATACATAGTTATTTCTTCCTACATGCTTCTTGAATGCATTGTTTTATTTCTTCCAGGATGCAAGTCATCTTCCAAAGAGAGGTTTTTAGTAGTCTTACAAGAATCATTATAGAGTTTAGAATGTGCTTCAAGTGACTCACGGGTAGTTCTTAAAAGTTGTTGATCAGAGGTTCATATATACACCGACTCTAAGCCCAATAGATGCTCTAGGCTACTGATATCCTTCATCTAGTAGGAAGATGGCCCTAAAATTCTCTAAATTGTTTATCCAAAATAACTCTCCTAGTTATTTGGACAACATATATTTCCATTTTGGCTTTAAGGTTCTATGTTTTAGGTTGTGAACACTTCATTTACTCCTTTGGTACATTCCCTTGACTACATTTCCTCACGTGCCCTTTTATACTCCTTACCTACACTTCCCATCTCTTCCTTTTCCTCTATATGTTCCTCTTTCCCTCATGCCCACTCTCTCCATATTCACCTCCTTCCCAACATGTCATAAATCCTACATGTGTGCCTTATACTTCCTAAAATCAGCCAAGTTCTTGGCATACTTATGAGCCCCCTTCCTTGTTGCCTTACATTAGTTTGTAATGATTGCACCTCTGTTATACGCTTTCTAGAATTTTTTCCTTCTCGTTTCTCCCACGCATGCTTTTCCTCTTCTTCATTCCGTGACTCTCTCTTCAACACACATATCTTCGTACCTTCTTCCGTGTCATTTTGTACCACATAGAAACTATCATACTTTGATTGTGCTACACTTAACCAATAAAATCATGCCAACTATGCACAAAATCTTGGCAACAAAAAAAGGTGTGGGACAAGGCAAAAACAACAAAATGGATGCATAGTTGACTAATCTTCTAGTCCATCAAGCACACACCATGTGTCATTGTGTGTTAGTGAGACTCTGTAGACTTTCAATAACCATAACTTTTGCTACATGGCACTTGAGACACAGCACCTAGCCTTAATTCGAGTTGTTGATGTGGGCTACACTCTAGACCATTCAAATTAAAATTTAAGTGGGATTTAATAGATGAGAAAAAGGATACATCTTTTCGGCCATTAATGAACATAACTGATTGCTCTAACTTGTAGACACCAAATTTGGGTCACACTCCCCTTGGTCCCTTTTAATTAATTAAGCACACCATCACCCCATTATTAATTATTCACCTTCACATTATTAATTAATTTAATTAAATTAATTTCACCCTCACACCTCCACCTCACCAGGAAACCTCACCTGGACCCATTCTAGGGCATTTAACTCATAATGACTGAGTTGTCACTGAGTTATAACTCCTAGTGTTGAGTCACTAACTTGACCTAACTAACTAAGACTTCTTCCTAAACCTAATTGGACCTTTTCTAAGTTCTTCTTGCCTTCTCTCATGTGAAATCCACTTTCCTAAGTAGAATCAATGAGAACACATGCCAAATTTGGGAATATCTATCTATTTTTGGTAAACCTAGGCTTTTTCGCCTAACCGACACCGATTATTCCTCAATCGATTGAGTCACCACCTAACCGTCATTGATTCCTTTATATACAACTTTGTAACCTTTTTCTTGGGTTCGTCATTTTCAGTTTGGAAATTTCTATTGCATTCAAGAACAAATTAGAGAATTCTCAAAGCATCGGGATGACATGATATACTCAACCATAGGCCCAAGCAAGCACTTGATGCTTGTCCCAAGACATTAGAATTTTCATGGGAACACTATGAGATTATTGCCATGGAAATGAACACAAAATCTCTTCATGGACCAAATAATGTCCTTCTTCATCTACTGACCCATAAATGCAAGTAATTATACGCGATTTTCATCATATTGTGCTTGCTTAAAGTGTAGGTTCCTTACCTTCTCCATTATAATTTTATTTCTTCATGTATTCCTTTATTTCCCACTTCACGTCAATTCACCAACCCAACCACCTACGACATTTTGGATCTCTGTACCTACCCCTAGGTATTCCTAATTCTTCTTGGTAATATTATGAACCCAACCACTCTCCCTTCATTCTCTGTGAAATCACAGAGAATCTTAAAATTCTTTTATTTAATTACTACCAAATTGCCCCTACTAACGTCGGTCACCTTAACCATCATCGGTCTCCTTTATTTACCGACATCGATCACTAGACCAATATCAGTCACTGTGTTTTATTTTAGCCTTCACCAAACTACCTCTAACATCACCTAAACTCCACCTAGACCTTACCAGACACCCTCGTGAACATACCTAACACCCCGTGACCTTTTCCAACTAGAAACATACCTTGCCTAATGCTAGATTAGTTTGTATTTTAATATTCTTGCTTAATCTAGTGTGTTGATAACGTTTTGAGATACCTAAATCAAAGTGTTAGCAATAGGAAATTTATTTCTCATATTTACTTTCATTAATTTGATAAAAAATAGTGGATTGACATCCATTTAGGAAGTGTCACACTTTCTAGAACTAACAATAGCTAGGAAGTCCACTGTCATTTTCTATTTAATATCATTTGGTGGTTTTGTTTTGTTTCCCATATAGGTCATTCCTCCTAGCCAAAGGGAATCTCTCACATTCGGTTTGGTCAAATTATACAATGCGCACATATTGTCTACATAAGCACATTTATTCCTCCTTTCCCCGTTACGTTATTTGTTTTATCTCATACTTTGAAGTGAAACGTTTTGGAACGCTTGGTGAGACCCGATTGGGTTCTTTTGCATTGTTCATTCCTAGGTGAAATATTGTGTGTATATTTCCTTTTGAAAGAGTTCACATTAAATTTTCTCCATTGGAACCTTCTCTCTCTTTTATTGGTCTTAGTGACACTCGTATTTTGGACTAAAAAGAACGATTCTTTTATTTTTGTATTGCATTAGTGAAATACATACTCTTTCCTATTCATCATTGCTCTCATCGAATTTCATTGTGGATTTGGGTCTAAAATATTTGCATATCATTTTTGTGTGTTACATTTGTAGCTCATTTAAAAATTGTGGGCAACCTATATGCTGTAAGTCATGACATCCTTGATGGTTGACAAATTGAACTATAGATTTCACCTTGCACATCTATTTCTCTATACCAAACCACGAAAATAAATTACTCATTTTCTTAAACAACATCTTACCTGGAAGAAGTTGTCAATGATCACATGATCAAAGGATTAATAGTGGGCTCCAAGCTAGTTTCTCTATCTAGTTATTATCTTAGAGAAAGGACCTCCCTCGCCAAAACTTACTCAAACTATCCTAAGTTGTTGACTCTTTGTAGGGAAACTTTTTAAAACCAAAAAATATATTCTATTCAAAAGTAAGTCCTAAATGGCATAATATGGAACAAAAAATCTACCACATAGGATTTAATGTTTGCTAGCTTTCTACTTGATCTATGTTTTGAGGTGCGAGGTCACATTCTCCATTCTTCTCTTTTCACACTCTATAATCATAGTTGGTGTATTCAAACTCTTTATGAGTGTGTTAGGATCAATCATTGCCATAATCAGGTTTTGGGTTGGTCTTTTACTTGATGTAAATCACCAAATTAATTTTTTCCATATTTTTACATATTTTACGGTGACGAGTTTTGGTCCGGTGATTGTCATTGGTTCACTCATCTCACCATCACCACTTTACTTGAACACTATCGGTTTTCGTTGTTTTGGTCATTTTAACCAAAGTAACATTCATCACATTTATGTTCTTTTTGGGGTTTCTCAGTTACCTCACCATATCTATGTGTCTTTGAAATCACTATCAAAGTCTAGATCTACTCTACTTTTATCATTTATTGCCAATTTTTCAAATCCTTTTATTTTCCACAAGATAATCAGTATCAATCATGTACTTGAGAATCGGTTACCTAATTGGCGTTAGTCACTGTGTTTTGATTTTTAAATTAAAACAAAGACAATTTTTCACTTTCTGGAACCATTTTGCATCATTTATTTTGTGCTCTTGTGTCATTTGGACCTCAAATTTCCAATTTCTCTATAATTCACATGGTTTTGACTCATAGCCAAGCTAACACCCTCATATTCCATGCTATCCTTCAACCACTCCACCTAGCCCATCACCACCTTCCATTCTATCACCTATGGATCCTAGTCCTCCTATTACCATCAGCAGTAATGATGAGGAGTTTGCAAGACTCTCTTATCAAAACCCCATCACTTTACAACATTCTTTAGCCCATTCATCCAGTCATGACTCATCTGGGAAGCTTATCTACGACATGCCTGTATCAATCCCACCTACGCTTGCACCCACATCTACCTTTGCTATTACCAAAATTTCCCCGACCGCTTCCACCTTACCACCTATTATTTCTTAGCTCAACTCCTCCTTTGCATTGATATCTTCTATACTAATGGAATCTATCACACCCGTGACGTCTATTTCCCCTACAATGTCTACCATGCCTACATCCAACACCCTCGGTATAGGCTTGTCCACGTCTTTCACTTCCCATATACCTATTACATCCCAACCACCTTTGGTGTCGGCAACCCACACTCCCTTCCAAAACCTCATTCTCTCCATTCCCAGTCTCTTCCACCAATCACTACTAGTGTCTTTACATCCACCCCATCTACATATACCTATCCCCAACACCACCTATTTTCTATACTACTTACTCCGGGAAATTTCTACCAACCCCCATTCCCCTCATATCCCTGTCATCACAATTTTCATATGCGGTGCTTCCACACACCGGCATTTCATCTACGTTATACCCACCTTATCTACCCCCTCATACCTCAGGGGCACCCTGTCATTACAACCTACCCATGACCTAATCAAAATTATGATGGACGAGATGCATACATTAGAAGCATCTATCTCAAGCTCACATAACTCTCTAATATATGATGATATTTTGCAATGAGCCCATTCACCCATCCATTCCTATTCACATGTACCCTACAAATTGGGAAATGCCAAAGTTCAACTAATTGACTAGAAAATAAGACCCACAACAAAACTTACGGTCATTTAAACATGTTTGTTTCTTGATCACTCACGATTATACGTTGCTCCTGTGGAAATTTCCAATGTCGTTAATGGGACCCAATTTGGATTGGAATAATTCTCTACCTAGACACTCCATCTTGTCATTCAACCAGGTAGCTCATGACTTTCGACCACTTTTCTATCAATATTGTCAAGAAAGTCACCATGAGAAACTTGTACACCACATGCCAAAAGTATGAAGATGAATCTATCGCAGATTTTGTTGCTTGATGGCACAACCTGATTAACCAACTCACATTCTAATTACCTTAGATAGAGTTAATAGAATTGTTTACCAGGGCTTGTGCTAGACACATCTCACCAACTCTCTAGGTCCAAACCTTCCGCACCTTTGATAAGGCATTCACTATGGCCCAAAAGATAGAAATTTGTGCCATTGAAGAAAAGAAGATACGTAATGTGAAACATTGTGTTTAAGTCAAACGATATATCTTCTTCTTCTAAACCCCAAAATACTTATTCTAAACCGAAAGGGTCTGCCAATGTAGTCTTTTTGAAATATGTCCCGTCCCATCCATCCAACCAATCAAAACTCGCATCTAATCTCTCCCCATCTAGACCTTTTAGTTTAGAAGGAACAACAAAAGTATACTCTAATAAGAAACCCTACTTTGCCATTTTGGAAAAACTAATAAAACTGGAGCTATTACTCTTCCACTCGTCAAACCACACACTAGTTTTGACACTTCTAGTCCTGTGCACGCATGTTACAATGCAAATGATTACAATAATTACCATCGCGTTCGAGGTCACAATGATGGTAATTGTATCACTTTCAAAAACATTGTCCAAGAAATGTTAGATAAAGGGGATATTATCTTGGAAAATCCTAATGCACCGGCTAACCAAAACCTTCACATTTTCAGAAGCCATTCCCGAATCACACCCCATCATATAACGAAATCGGGGATTCCTCACCAATGATGGTAATATCTCGTAAGGTTCATGTCGTTTTGACATCCTACCATCTCCTTCCACATAGTTTCCTCCCACTTCATCTATCGAGGAAATTCTTGCATAAATTTCTTCATCCATGGATTAGTCCCCTTCATTTTATCTCTACCCAAGGAGGAGTCTACCATACATACCAATATGATTATCACAATCACCTCCCTATCTGATAAGAAACCCACATTACTTACTCTCCTACCTACAAAAGAGTTTGTTTTTCCTTATCCTTTATCAAAAGAAGACCCTATCTCATCCACCTTGCCTCCTCCCCAACATGTGGGAGACCCTTTGGAAATTTCCATTTAGTCGAGGATAATTCTCCACCAAATTTTAAGGATCCGGTAGATTTTATTTCATATATTTTACCCATAGAGTCGAAGCTAACCACTTTCCCATTTCACAAGTACTAGAGTTATTCATAGGAGTTACTATGAAATAAACATTGGTTCCTTCTACCACCATGCCATTCTCTGTTTAATGCACCACCGAGACTATGTGGATCATTCCATGCTTTGGGGTGCCTTCGATTTCCTATCTCAACTCAAATGCAGATGTCACCCATTGATACTCATACTATTTACCCAAAAGTGTTTGAGGGAAAAAATGCATCATACCTAAAGCGGTTATGGAAACATCTTCCATATCATCTTTACCTACACCTACACTTTTCCCATTAGTTCCAAAACCATTTGTGCCTAAACCACCTACTCCTTTGCCTATACCTAAAAATACTCGTACCTTAGCGGTCATGCCGACACCAAGTCTCTTTCATCCTCCTATTAATATCAATCTAGCTACCACTTACCAAGCTTCCGCAAAGACTAGTCCCCACCTAAGAGGAGAAACCAACCTCTCGGGCCCATACACCAACATTGCCTACTACTCCTTTGTCACCTTTGCCACTTTGTCACCTATACTAGGTCCACACCCTTCAACCTTAGTCATGCAACCCCCTATTCAAGGAAGGCTGAAAATGCATCAGATCACTTCCTCATCATGACTACATGTCTCTCCTAAACCACCTACAAAACCCTTGCTTTCATCAATACCATGGTCCTTTCCATCTCCCATAACAACACCCTTACCAATGCCCTCATTATTACCTATGCCGATCCCTTCTATATTTCCTCCCACTACTATCTTTATTGCACCTCTACTATTGCCTTGGTTAAACTGTCCCTTCCTCCATCTTCCTTCCCTTCTTCTTCCCACACTTCTTTTGCACACCCAAGAAGGCTCAACCCAAATCCAACACGCTCCTACCTTCCAAAAGGATAGGGAAGCCTAAACTACATCCCATAATAATCTCACTACCTACACCTTTACCCAAGAATGTGTAATCGAAAATGAAAACCACCTCATCTACCAAATGAGAGGTCAAACTTTCTCCCCACCTATGTCTCCATCCAAAACTACTCTCGTCTTGCATTATGATCCTTTGGTGGGATCTTACGCTAACATTTTGGCTAACCTTTTGGAAACCTTTGTCATTACATTGCCCCCACTTAGATCTTATGACCCATTAAAACCTAAACTAGGAGGGTTTGATGATTCTAAAATTTGTACCTACCATCGTATACCAGGACATGATATAGAAAATTGTAAGGCTCTTAAGACTGCTCTTCTTCAATTATGTCCTTTTGAAGAAAAAATTGACCATACCCCATTCGACCTTCACCTATCTCCACACAACCTCATTCCATACCTATTCAACAATATCCATCTCCACCTCCACAACCCTTTTACCCTCCTCCACAATTTAAGATCAACATGGTCCGCATTAGTGAACTAGCCAAAACCCCACCAAAATGCCCGGTGTGCTGAAATTATTTCACAAGAGCCTTTTCCTTCGCTATTCTATTTCCCTTCATGTTGTTACACCTTCCATGTCACTCCCTCACCTTCGTCTCCTCAAATTAAGATGATCCAGTTACCACATGTGCATAAAAGGAAAAAGGAAAAGAGAAGAATGATAAACCCTCCGCCACACCACTACTTAACGTTGGCCCCTGTGCCCAAAATCACCATCTATGGACCAGCATTTCCTATGTCAAACAGAGTGGCTCATCGTACCATGCTCAGGAAGCTTCACCAATCACCTTTGAAAATGTCCCTATATGACCTTATCCAAACCTCTAAGTCCCATCGTCAGGCTCTCATTGAGATCCTTCAATCTATTGAGGTTCTACCTAATGACACTACACCTGTTGCCTCCCTTATCACCCCTCACCACGTGGCCTCTCTCACCACTTCACCTCCTCCATCTACCCCCTCTACTACTCACCAAGTGGCCACTCTTATTTTCTCGGATGATGAGATTGTACCCCTCCAATTAGATGATCCAGACCCTACCCTGTTCATCTCTCGTGTATATTGAGAATACATGCGTCCGTCATGTTATGATCGATGGAGGTGCTAACATCAACATCATTTCTTCCCATGCATATCAATAGATGTACATCCCTTCCAATTGTATGCACCATAACCCAATTATGATATGTTCATTTAATGATGCCATAACTTCCACCCTTAGAACTATCATTCTCAACATTCGTGTGGGCTCCCAAAATATTCCCGAGTTATTTTACATATTGGAAGGGATATTCCAATATAATTTTCTGTTTGGTTGACCCTAGATTCATATCATGGGTTGTGTTCCTTCCACCTTACATCAATGTCTAAAATTTGAACATGAAGGGCACAACTACACCATTCTAGCCGATCCTTCACCATTTAAAACATGTAACATGCTCTACCGACCTAATGATGTCCTTATACCAGTTAAGGCCTCTACCATAGACACCACTATCCCATCCACAACCTCTGACACCACTTCTTTGGCTACTACCTCATCTACCCCTTCTACCACTACACCTCCCATAATCACCTCCACTATGCCTATTACCACTGCAGCTTCTACCACGATATATAAATCAACCCATGTCCAACACTACCAATGAACATTTCTCCTAGCCACGCTTCAGGAGATTCTTCTATACCGCCACCCACATTCCAACTTCCAATCCTTGGTAGGCATTTTCCAATGCCTTACATTGGGGGAGTATCACATCTATAACGTAAACACTTTCTTTACTCGTAAGAGTATGGAAGCCTCCATCGACATCCACATTATAGCCCATGGGTAGGTGATACCTTTTCATATGATTTACATCTTCTTCTTACTAATTTGACATAAGGGGAATAGACGCTCCTTCACATATACCTGAACCACTTACCCAAACCAGGACCCTTAAAATATAATTTTTTGTACCTAACTAATCATCACTTTTCCTGCACATTTCTCCATCATTGTACATGGAAGGATTTTGGGTTTGGTCTTTATGAGAAAGGATCTCACACCGTCATTTCTTACAACACCTATAAATATAATGATCACCACGGTTTGGGATTTTTGGAAGATTCCTCTTCCAAGAAAGCCCGTGTTATCCTTGTAGAGGAAGAGACATTGTCTCCATCTCATTTACCCATACCACTGACTTCACCTACGGAGTCTATGGATCTGAATCCATTCCTCCAAAAAAAAATTCATAAACACAATTTCCTTGGGACCTTTGACTTATCAGCATGATGGCGAGGCTCTCACTTTTATTCCCTTTCTCTATCCTAACCTAATTGATGACAATAATCCTTCTATAAATGTTCTTCAATGTCAAGATGATGATTCCATTCTCACTTATTTAGGTGCGGAGGTGTTATCCCATAAAATTGACAAGGGCAATTTTACCGATAACCATACCGAAAATTTTGTTCTGATCCTCATCGAGGATCCCTTGCGTTCAAGCGTTGAAAAATACCTTTCCGGGAAATCTAGTTCTCCGAACTTAGTTTTTTTGGTCTTTTGGATGGGCGCATAAAATGACTTTGTAACATCAACTTTTGATGCGCCCCCTTTAAGCCTTTGGCGCATGCTTTCTTGTGTCAACAGGCATTTTGGTGCGCCTTTTTATGTTGAGGCTTCCCTGCGTGCGCCAAGGTGCATGCGCCTTCCTGACGACAGAACTTTTGTTGTGCCTCTTTTTGATGCGCCTCGGGCGCACATTTTTCTATGTCAACACCGCTTTTGGTGCACCAAAGGTGCACATATCTTTGTGTTGTCAGACGCTTTGGTGCGCCAAAGGCGCATACTTTCCAATGTCGACAATGAATTCCATGCGCCATTTGAAAAGGTTGGTGGCACATTTATTGCTGACTCACCTATATATAAAGGCGCGTCTGCAAATGTCATTATCACTAGAGCAATCATGTTTTTCTTATTATATTCTCGAGCTTGTCAAAGACACACCGCCTGTCATTTTCAAACACGTAGTGGACCCGTTTGCACGTTCTTCACTATTTATCCGGGTAAGAGGTTCTTATCTCTTTCGTGTGTTTTGCATTTTGGTTCTTTGTTTGCTTGTTGGTCTGGTTTTGGATTGGAAAAAATGAAATATTGAACTACCCCCCCTTGCTATCTTTCCACTAATCATTCCCTCCTCTTTCCGGATCTGCTGGAAGAGGAAGCTCATCTCTAAAAAAACGATGTTGACTTGAAAATCCTACTTGCTATTGCACTCCTTCATATCCTTCAATGAACCTTGATTAAACTGACCTCATGTGGAAACCCCTCGAGAGAGAGAAGAGAACCGTTTTTACCTTTGGTGCATGAACTTGCTATGCAACATCAAAAATAGTTGCGCCTTTGGCGCATCTGTCACCTCTGTTACATCATAAAAAGATGTGCCCTCATGGCGCATTTCTCTCGCATGCTACAACTACTTCTGTGCACCAAAGGCAACTTAGCGCGCGCGCACGAAGGGTCTACACAACATGATGTTTGCTGTAATGAGGAATGCACCTGCACCTTCAAAGCTTTGTACTTAGTGCATCAAAATTGGATGCAGCACAAAAGATTCTTGTGCCCTTTGGCTCACCTAGCATCCATGTAACACCCCTCTCATACGCGCTAAGTACAAAGCTTTAAAGGCGCAGGCACATTCCTCATTGCAGCAACATCATGTTGTGTAGACCCTCCGTGCACCACGCCAAGTTGCCTTTGGTGCACGAAAAGATCATGTTACACAAACCATACATGCACCTTTGGCGCACCAAATTTCCATGCAACATGAAAAATATATGCGCCTTTGGCGCATCCTGTCCCTATGTAACACCAAATCTCCATGCGCCCTTTACAAAATGTACCCTGCAGTATCTATGCGCCATGCGCCTTTGGCGCTGATTTAACCCTTGCAACACCTTTTTTCTATGCGCCTTACCTATTTAGCCCTGTAAGCTGTAGCTTTCATGCGCCCTGCGCCCTGAGCCTCAAAATCACTAACTCTTTCTTCTGTTAACACTTCAATGGAAGATCAAATGACTAATACAACCATTTTGCATTGGGCCTCGCTTCTTCTTCGTGCAGATCAGAATCGAGCTCAAAAGAACATATGTCAACATAAAATAGAGACCTACCAAATCCAAAGGCAAGGCCAAACTTACAGAAGAAGAGATGAAATATAAGTATCAGAGAGTCAGAATGCCCGACTCCCAGGCCAAGTGCAACCTAGACATCAAAGACTCAGAATTGGGTCACATTGATATGGAGGAATTCTGGGTCAAAACTTAGAAGGTAACAAGAAGTCCATGGATGGACAAACTGATAGGCAGTGCCTTACACTTCGTTGGAGGAATCCCAGTCAGCACCGTCAACAATGAATTCATGATGGTGGTTGCCGGTGCTACAACAAGGACACAAGGTGTGTCGTAAATGACAAGGGCGAGGTAGTCATTAACCTCACTACCTGCCACTTTGAGATAATACTCGGCATCCCTCATCACCGGCACTTTGTGGCCGTCAGCCGAGAGGATTGCATTAAGGCCTGGGATGATAACGAAGATCAGGGCATGCAGTTAATGAACGAGGTCTATTTGAAAAACAAAAGGTAGTGACCCGATGGCCACAAATCATTCACCGCAGTGATTTCTCGGAGGAGCTCAGTGACACCATCACTTTCCTAAGCCGGGTCTTTGGGCTTCCTGACACCCACTTTTTCCATAAATGGATGTTGCGGTACTTTGAGACCATGAATAAGAATATGCCCGATCAGCGCTTCGAATGGGCAGAGATTATAAGCAGCACAATCTCCGAGCAGCTTCAACAATTTATTACAACGGGAAGATTCTACATGAATTCCTATGTTGTTTACGCTGCAGCATCAGAGAGAGACTACCCAGGCCTGATGCGGAGTGGGGTTTGGCCTCAGGTCAAAATATATGAGTACTACCCAGAATTGAGGCTGGAGAATAGCATCCCTCAATTCACAAAGATCAACGATGTGCTTTTCTATCACATCATCTGCCTACTGAGGCCAAATATGACTTACAGTCACATGACCAAGAGCATAGTGACAGCCACTGAGAAATGGGGGGCCCTGTTCACCCAATTTCCCACGTTCACCTATCTAAGGGCAGCCAACTTCTTGGGAGATCCAACCAGATTACCGAGGTATGCTGGGCCCAACCTGATTTTGCTAGAGCTTTCAAGACACTGATTACCTATCACAAGAAGTGCCTCAAAAGAAAGAAGGGTGGAACTCCTTTCCCTCTCACGGTGGGAGATGTGCATGCTCGACCCATCACAAGGCAAAGGACATGTTTGCAGAGCTTGAGCTGCTTAATTTGAAACATGATTTCCAGCCGGGCCTACCTTTGACCCAAGAAGTTTTCGCCAAGAGTGAAACTCGATCCAATCCATGTCCCTCAATTCGAGGACATTTACGTCGACGTCATCCATGAGGTTGAGCTCTGGGAGAAAGGATCATTCTCGCTTAGCCTTGGCAAAAATCATCCAATATGGGGTAGCAATTGTCCCCAAAGGCTTCCAGACTACGGAAGATGAAATAGACCAAGTATATAATAACACAGATGGGGACAATTGGCCTTTTCCAGCCATTGATAGAACTAAGGCACCTCAGACAATTGAGGAAAGGGTCAAGGAGACTCTGCGCAGAACAGAGCATTGGTGCCGGATGAATGGGTTAATCTACCTTGGGGTTGATTTCACAACCTCCCCATTGGGTAACGCACCTCCTCGATCCAAACAACAGCCTAAAGGCAAGGGCAAAGGCATAGAGGGTGAATCCAGCACCACTCAAGAAGAAGCCCCTGAGAGTCCTCCTTCCACGGCACCCGAACAGGTCATAACTCTGGTTTCGCCAGAGAAAGAAGCAGAAGAGGATATTCCAATAGGCCCATCCACTCAGGATGTCGGCATGGCTACAACAACTAAGGTCCCTTCCATCCCTTCTTCTTCTCTTCCTTCCCCTCCTCGAGTGACTCAAGCGACCATCCCTTTGTTTGTGTCCTCTTCCCCTTCTTCTATTATTCCCCCGCTTCTTCATCTATCTTCTCTTACCTCATAGATCTTTCCCCTTCCATTTCTTCCCTCATCTCTGAGCTCCCTTCCCTTCCCATGTCTTCCTCAGCTGTAGTATCCCTTCCTCCTGTGGGCACTTCTTCGGCTATTCTCTCCATGTCGCCTCCACTTGTCTCCACGTTTTTCCCCTCTATCTGCAGCTGCCCCTTTTCCGTTCCGGCCCTTCTCCCATAGGTCCACCTAGATCTCCCAAAGAAGTGATTAAGTCAGCAAAAGAGGAAAGTTCCCATCGCTCCGATGGACTTTTCTGTGATCCCATCTAAGGGGGAAAAGAAGCAGAAGCCCGTCACACGCTTCTCTCAAAGTGTTGTGGGAGAGAGGGTTATGGAGATCGCGTACCCCAATCCTCTCAAGGAGAAAAAGGATCTGTCTCCGACAGATTATACTGTGACCCAAGTCACAATGGGGACGTCTTCCGAAAGCCTTCAGGGGGAGGCCCTTTCTGCAGTTGATGCCCTCTGCAAGAAGCTTCAGGAAACAAAGGAAGAGAAAAGGCAGTTGAAAGAGCAAAATAAATATCTGCTCCAAGCCTTACAGAAGATGGGCAGTGCACAACCCACAACTGCCACTAAGACTTCTGAGCTTCTTAGCCAGGAGAAAATTAATGAATATGCAAAGATCGGCGAGCAGGGTATGGCCGTTTCCGCTTGGAGGAGCCAAATCCTCAAAGATAGCGAAAAAGTAATCGCCGAGTTCTCTAACTTGTATCTGAACATCAATAAGGTGAATAAAGAACTCCAAGCATTAGCGGGACCCATATCAGAAGAGATGGAACATGCTAGATCAGATGCTTACGAGACCTTTCAACAAATGTTTGACTGTTTAGTTGAAGATCTGGTCAAGTTCGGCGTCTTTGGCCATCCCAGGGCCCTCAATAAAATCATGTCCACTCTAGATTACCGGGTGGATCAGCTGGAATTTTTCCTAGAAAAGATCGAAAAAGTGAAGGAAGAAGCCCTGGACGCGATGCACCAAATGGAGCGAATAGTTCTCAATATGTTGCTGGGGTTACTTGCTCCTTCCTTCACCGTAAGAAAAGCTGAGAAGACCATCCGGATCTTTAAGGAGATCATTTCTCAAGGCATGGGGCCGAGAGGTCACTTTTGACGCAGAGTCTATCAACAACCTACTGGCCTACCGAGACTTCATTGGGCTACTCATCAAGCGGAAAAAGACTATTTCAAACTCCTCGAGAAGCTCATAGATGAGCGGGAGACTTGTGAGGCGATCGGTGAGCGGCACAAGGATCCTTCCCGGGATTAGCTAGGGCCAATGATCAACAAGTTTATGGAATACCACTCTCGATTCCATATCTCGTGCTTTGAGCAAAGACAATAAAGCGAGCTACCCCCTTTCGTAGTGGGATGACGACGACGAGTAGCTTCTTCTTCTTCTTCTTCTTCTCTCTCTCTCTTCTTCAAATTTCTTTTTGGGAATATCGGAGTATGTCGACACAAATTATGACATCATCCATGTTGCACCATGGGATGATGTCATCCATCAAGTTGTCAAAAGTCAACATGACTTTTAGATATTTTGTAAATAAGTATTTGGCTCCTTTTTGCCTTCTTTTCTCTCCTTCTTCTAAAAATACCCCAATCTTGGTTGTATGAATGATGGATGAGTGAATATCTTTGAGATGAAAAATAGAAGGAGACAAGACTTTGAGCTTTTTATGTGAGAATGAAATATTAATACAATATTTAGACTTTGTCTTTGAATACATGTGTTATTTGCATTAGATCTTTCCTATGTCGAGATCGTGTGTTTATTCTGTTGAATCTACTTACATTTTATTGTCATTTATTCATCGGTATTGCTTTGTTTGTTTATGCAAATAGGTTTGGCTCTGTTTACTACCGATCCGAAAACATAAATCTTCGACCCATACGCTTTGGAATTCATTTCTTTTCTTCCTTTGGATCTGTTCTTTCTTTATCCTCTCTTACATTCCTTTCTTTTCGTAGATCGGTTATAACCCTCTTTGGGATGAGATCAAACCCCGAAGGTAGAATATTGTGAGACTTGCACAAGATTCTTTGGTAGAATAGCAATAAACCGAGTTTCACTTTCTTTGACTCAAAGAGGGCTATGCCCTGCACATTGTTGGCTCGTTTATCCATAAATCGCCCAAGAAAATATTTTCGAACCAACAGTTTTTGGCGACTCTACTAGGGATCGAGCAGATCTATCAGATCTATGATGGTGGTAGGATAGAAAATTAGAAAAAATCAGAAAAATCACCGCCTGTTTGCAAACTTGAACTTTTTGTCAAAAATCCAAAATTTTGCGAAAGTCCTCCAAATTGAAAATTTTCTTCTGAGATCCTTAGATTTGGCCTAGTTGGAGACCTTTAGTTCACTGAGTTTTTATATAAATCAGTATTTTGCCATAGATTTGAGTTTTCGATTGTTTACCAAAAGTTTGGAACTCTTTGAAAAAGTCAAAATCAGATCCAAAAATCAGCTTGCTAATCTTCTCTGTCATTTTATCCTCATTTGTTATTTGTCATTAAGCGCAATCGGTTTTCCGAGCAGGATAGTTTTAAAATATTTAGAAAAGTACAGCTGCTGGTTTTGTGAGAAAAACAAGAAAATCAGCAAGTGCGGCCAAAAATAAATTTCAAATATGCGCTACAATATCGCAGGTCGGGAAGACACGGCTGGCGGGGTGAACCCTTTACGCGTAGCAGGAGAGCTCGTGGAGAAACTGATTCTACTTTTTATCTGCTTTAGAGGCATAATTTCAGCGTAACACCGGCGTGTTTTTCAGTGCTAAGCTCGGCCGACCAGTCATCCAGGAGTGTCTCACCTCCACGAAGGAAGGATATTTCGCAAGGGGCGTCCTCATCCCTTTGTAGTGCCTTACTACTCAGTAGAACCACTCTTCCAGCTCGTGTTCTTTTTCTAGCCTTTCAAATGGTGGTACCATGGGAAATGCTATGGGTCCTCTCACATTACCACATCCTATTCACGCGCTCCCTCACGGAAACCGAAAGAATTTTCCCAAGTTCGACGAGAGCGGAAACTAAAGCACGGATTCCCACATATTTGCATTCATCATGTCATGCGGTATCTGGATGTAACTCGTGAAGATGTGTCTGTTCACCTTTTTTCGAAAACTCTACAAGGACTGCAATTTGAATGGTTTCAGCATCTGCCATTGGATCTATTACAGTTGGGCCACCTTGCGGGATGCTTTTGAAGCAGTCTACAAGCCTTCGAGAGGATGCGTTTGCATTATTATCATGGATCACTCACCGAAAAGCGAGGCCAATGAGACCATGCGCAATTTTATCGCGAGTTCAATGCATTAAACAACCGTGTCACACTGTTGCCATGCTTCCAACACCAGAAAATCAAAAGTGTTTTTTCATGAACGCTATGAGCTCGAAGGTTAGTTTCTTGCTCCTTCAGGAGTGAGTGGCTACCTTGATTCTCACCCAGGCCGCTGCCATTCAAATAGAAGATAATTTGATAATATCTGGCGAATTGAAAAAGGAATCATCCAAGTCTAAATCTTCAGATCCTTCGCCCACCACTTCGTCTGATCCGGCATTCCAAAAGATGGCAAACGACTTGCTTGCATTGAAGAAGTAGTTGGCCCAGGCTTCCAGTTCCTCATACCGGGATATTCCACGAAGGAGTTTCGTTCCCAACAATGTTTCACAAAGGCCGCGTTTACCTGCAACTGCTCCGCGGCTGGCACTTGAGGCTCCTCCGGTCAATGCTCTGGCCGAAATTGAAGAAGAAGAGCAGTATTATGAAGAACCTTCGTCTTTAGGTGAAGATGATCAAGATGTCGGTGAACTGACTGGCGACTCTACTATCGGATATATGGAATTTGATGAGGAAGAATCTGATGAAGAGGAGGGTACTCAAGGCTATGCAAGCGGACAATCATATGTTGTTTTTACCCACTCGCAAGGAAAAGAAGCAGAGGTAGCTGCCCATGTGCAGAAGGAGAAGGCCGTGTCAAATGCGCCTCCGACCATTGCTAAAAGAGGTAATCCTCTTCCTACTCAACTCCCTATTAAGTCTTTTACAAGGAAATCTTTTCCCCCATATCTCCTCCAAATCAGCCCTCTCATGTTCCAATCGAGACCAAGTACTCCTATTCCACCATCGCGAAGAGGACTCATTCCTTCATCAATCAACCCTTGGCCGCATTTGATATCATAGATCATGCTAAAAAGACCAAGATCCAAATGTCTGAAGCTGAGTACCTTCAGTCAAATCCCAAACAACTTGTAAGATTGACCAAGTATGTTCAAAGTCAAGCTGTTATATCTAATCAGGTTTCCCCAAAAGGAATCCTTTCCACTCCTATTGAATCTCACATAAATTTTGCTTCAACATCGCATCGGGAAAAATAGAGCCTTTCTATCTTTCCCTCCTAATCAATGTCCACAAGTTGAGTAAGCTGTATAATTGACTCTGGAGCTTCTGATAATGTCATGCCGGCAAAAGTCACTCATGCTTTGGGCCTCACCCTTACCAAACCTTTTGGCATATGTTATTCTTTGGAAACCAAGCGAGGTGCCATTGATTGGTCAAATTAAAGATGCGTGATTTGCATTTGCGGTGTTCCCAGAGAAAAGGGTAAAGATGACCATCTTGTTGCGACATTCCAGTGACAGCTATGGAATTTTGTTAGGAAGAAGTTTTTGCAGCGAAGTTGGTGGAGAGATTCATATGGATTGGTCTAAGGCTAGAATCCCCGTCAAAGGTGTAATGCAGACATTAGAGCCAGAATCACAAAAGAAGTACTTGGTTACTAGCTCTGAGGACCCCAAAGCTCAAATCCTTTTCGAATCATCAGGGATGGGGAATTATTTCTTGTCTACCGGGTTCAACGAAACGGGTGTCCTCATCCAGGAAGAAGATCTTAATAAGATCTAGACATTGCAATTCGATGGCAGCTGCGCAACTAGTGGATGTGGTGCTTGGGGTGTCTTTGGTATCTCCCGAAGAGGAGATCATTCCCCTCTCTTTCAAGTTGCAGTTTTTCAACACAAATAATACTTCTGAGTATGAATCTTTTCTACTTGGCATGCAAGCCGCAAAAGAAAGAGGGATTAAAAATATGAAAGTGCAAGGTGATGCAGAGCTAGTTGTAAATCAAGCTAAGAGGATATATCAAGTAAAGAATGAAAGGCTCAGACACTACCGTAATGCAGTTTGGGATAGCATCAAGGAATTTGACGCTTTTTCGATAGAATCCATTCCAAGAGCTCAAAATGACATGGCTGATTCATTATCTGTTTGGCGTCCCTCATGCTCCCTCATCCGGGTTTGAAAACAGACAAATACACCATTGAGGTGGTTTTCCACCCAAGCGTGCCAGACAATTCTCAGCATTGGCAAGTATTCAATGATGACAATCAGCTCATCGCCTTTCTGGAAAAGGTGGAAAATTTTAAGGAGTTACATTTCAAAGGATCCACTTCTAAGTGCCATGAATCAGTCACCGATCAAGATGATGAATCCGAAGGAATGATGGCATATGTCAGCTCAAAGGGAATAAAATCCCGAAGGGCCTAGTTTCTCTGGAATGGTTGTTTGACAGGCATGACCGTTTTGTGAAAAAGAAAAGGTTAGATGATCCTGACTCATCCCCAGAAACCGAACCGGTTAATTTAGGTTCGGAAAGACATCCGCAATTTGTGAACATCGGAAAATGTTGCACGCCAGAGGAGAAGCGGAAATTTGTCAAGTTGCTGAAGAAATACATGGATGTATTGGCATGGTCCTATGCCGATTTAAAGTCTTTCAAGCCAAAGGACGTCCAGCATGACATCCCATTGAAAGAAGACGTCAAAGCCTTTCGCCAGAAGTAGAGGCACTATAATCCTAAGATCTCGGGTACTATCCAGGCCGAAATTAAAAAAATGTTGGATGTAAGAATCATCTTTCCTATCCATCATAGTACTTGGGTAGTGAATATTTTGCCAATGCGCAAGAAGAACGGTGAAATACGTATATGCGTAGATTTTCGAAATTTGAATTAGGCATCCTTAAAAGACAACTACCCACTTCCTATAATGGATCAAGTTCTGCAAGCAGTAACTGGATCAGAGATGTTGTCCATGCTTGATGGTTTTTTAGGCTATAATCAGATTGAAGTCTCACCTGAAGATCAATTTAAAACAAGCATTCACTACTCCCTGGGGTACATTTGCCTACAGCAGGATGCCTTTTGGCCTAACCAATGCTGGCGCCACTTTTCAGCGGGCCATGGACCTAGCATTCAAACGTATGATGGGGAAAGTCATTGTGGTTTATCTAGATGACTTGACTGTGTTCTCTAAACAACGAAGTGATCATTGTGATCATTTGGAGCAAGTGTTGGCCAGATGCTGGGAACATGGGATTTCCCTGAACCTGAAAAATTCTATTTTTGGAGTCACAGAAGGAAAGCTACTAGGGCATGTCATTAGCAAAGAGGGAATGAGGATAGACACTGAAAGAGTTAAGGCTATTCAGAGCCTTACTCTGCCTACTACAAGTAAGACTGGCGTTCATTCTTTCTTCGGAAAGGTGAACTTTCTCAGGCGTTTTGTGCCGACTTTGAGAAGACTCGTCACATATTGAACATGATGAAGGGGTCACCAACTTTCAGATGGAGCGAGGAAGGGAAAAGGTCGTTTGAAGAAATAAAAGCTTCCGTTGCCCATGCGCCAGTTCTGGTATGCCCCGATTTCTCCAAAGATTTTATCATGTATAGCTATGCATCTGAGCATACTGTGTCTGCAATCTTAATGCAAAAGAATTCAGAGGATGTTGAATCTCCAATTGCGTTCATGAGTTCTCCTCTCAAGCCTCACGAAATGAAAATGTCTCAATTGGAGAAGCATGCCTTCGCCATTGTCAAAGCAGTCAAAAATTTCAGGTATTACATTCTAAACTCCCACACGGTGGTACTGGTTCCTGACACGGTAGTCAAATCAATTCTAACTCAACAGGAGTTAGGAAGCTTGCGAGGAAATTGGATTGCAAAGGTCCAGGAGTATGACCTGGATATAAAACCAACCAAGCTGGTAAGAGGCAAGGGCCTATGTCAGCTTATGGCTGAAAACAAAGATTCAGAAAGCCCTAAGGAAAAGGATGATTGTACCAATGAGGTGCAAGGCCACCTGGAGACAGCCCATTCTCTGCCTCTGGTCCTATTTGTTGCGACCAGCGATGAGTGGTATTCTGATATTGCTTTCTTCCTCACCTACGGCGAGTGTCCAACTCACCTAACTACTAAGGAGAAGTGCACTATAAAGCTCAGGGCGGCCAAGTATGTCATCTGGGATGACGGTTTATACAAGCATGAGATAGATGGCATCTTTTTGCGATGTGTTGACAAACCACAGCAGGTAAAGTTACTCAAAAGTTTTCATAATTCAGCCTGTGGAGGCCATTTCTCTTCCTCCGTGATAGCACATAAGATCATCAAGAGCAGAATGTACTATTGTTCGACGCTCTTCCAAGATACAGCCACCTGGGTGGCAAAGTGTGAACCTTGCCAGCAGTTCGTCGGCAAACCCAAGTTGGCTGCTTTTCCCCTGAGGCCGGTTATTGTCAACGAACCATTCAGGCATTAGGGAATTGATTTTATTGGTGCACTCAATCCCCAATCAAGTTTCGGACATGCTTATGTCCTTACGGTAATGGATTACTTCAACAAATGGGTGGAAGCCATACCTGTCAAACATGCCACTTCTGAGGTTGTTTGCAATTTCATTAAAGAAAATATTATCGTCAGGTTCGGTGTTCCCAACAAGATTGTTGCTGATAATGCTTCTAACTTCTCCTCGCGAGAAGTTGTTAGTTTTTGCTATGAATACGGGATAACTTTGGCCCATGCCTCATATTATTACCCTCAGGGAAATGGTTAGGCGGAATCCAGTAACAAGAACTTGGTGACCATCATACGAAAGTTAGTAGATGAGAATCAACGAATGTGGCACAAGTCCTTATATGACGCTTTGTGGGCAGACCGTATTACTCCCAAGAGGTCTCTCGGTATGTCACCTTTTCAAGTGTTATATGGCATTGATGCTGAGCTTCCCATTTCTGCTGAACTTCCTGCTCTGCGCTTGGCACGAGCTATTGAAGATGAAACTTTCCAGAATTCTCTAGAAAAAAGGATCATGTATCTAACAGAACTTGAAGAAAAGAGAGTAAGGGTGGTCGATAGGATCACCAAACATCAGAATCAAGTTAAGAGACTGTTCGATAAGAAGGCCAAGCAAAGGAATTTCCAAGTGGGAAATCTCGTCCTTTTGTGGGACAAGCAAAGAGAGCCAAAGGGCATGCATGGAAAGTTTGATTCCCTGTGGAGAGGGCCCTTCAAGGTCAAGTAGCTCAATGGAGAGAATAGTTTCTATCTCTCATATCTGGATGGAACCGAGCTCCCGCTTCCTTATAGCGGGCAACATCTGAAAATCTTCAAGAAGTAGAGCTTGCTCTCTTCTTTGTACAGTTTTCTTTAGTTGTGTGTTTGTTTTCGTCATGTGTTTGCTTTCGTTTAGTTGTGTGTTTCCTTTGTTCTCCCTCCGGTCACCCTTGATTTTGACTCTGTTACCCAATGGATAGGCACATGAGATCTGGGATTCTCTACCCCGAGTTCACTCAAGGATAGTCCCCAGAAAGAGCATCTGTTATCCTGTAAAATTGACAAGGGCAATTTTACCGATAACCATACCAAAAATTTTGTTCTGATCCCTCGTCAAGGATCCCTTGTGTTCGGAATGTTGCAAAATCCCTTTCCGGGAAATCTAGTTCTCCGAACTTAGTCTTTTTTGGTCTTTTGGTGGGTGCATAGAATGACTCTGTAACATCAACTTTTGATGCGCCCCCTTTAAGCCTTTGGCACATGCTTTCTTGTGTCAACATGCATTTTGGTGCACCTTTTTATGTTGAGGCTTCCCTGCGTGCGCCAAGGCGCATGCGCCTTCCTGTCGACAGAAATTTTGTTGCGCCTCTTTTTGATGCGCCTCGGGCACACATTTTTGTATGTCAACACCGTTTTCGTGCGCCAAAGGCACACATATCTTTGTGTTGTCAGACGCTTTGGTGTGCCAAAGGCACATACTTTCCAATGTCAACAATGATTTCCATGCGCCATTTGAAAAATTTGGTGGCGCATTTATTACTGACTCACCTATATATAGGCGCGTCTGTAAATGTCATTATCACTAGAGCAATCACGTTTTTCTTATTATATTCTCTGAGCCTGTCAGCGCACCTGCCCTGTCGTTTTCAAACACGTAGTGGACCCGTTTGCACGTTCTTCGCTATTTATCTGGGTAAGAGGTTCTTATCTCTTTCGTGTGTTTGGCGTTTTTGGTTCTTTGTTTGCTTGTGGGTCTGGTTTTGGATTAGAAAGAATGAAATATTGAACTAGCCCCCTTGCTATCTTTCACAGATCATTCCCTCCTCTTTCCAGATCTGCTGGAAGAGGAAGCTCTGTCCTAAAAATGATGTTGACTTGAAAATCCTGCTTGCTATTGCACTCCTTCATATCCTTCAATGAACCTTGATTAAACTGACCTCATGTGGAAACCCCTCAGAGAGAAGAGAACCGTTTTTACCTTTGGCGCATGAACTTGCTATGCAACATCAAAAACAGATGCACCTTTGGCGCATCTGTCACCTCTGTTACATCATAAAAAGATGCGCCCTCATGGCACATTTCTCTCGCATGCTGCACTACTTCTGTGCGCAAAGGTAACTTGGCACGGCGCACGGAGGGTCTACACAACATGATGTTGCTGCAATGAGGAATGCACTGTGCCTTCAAAGCTTTGTACTTAGCGCATCAAAATTGGATGCAGCACAAAATATTCTTGCGCCCTTTGGTGCACCTAGCATCCATGTAACACCCCTCTCATACGCGCTAAGTACAAAGCTTTGAAGGCGCAGGCGCATTCCTCATTGCAGCAACATCATGTTGTGTAGACCCTCCATGCGCCGCGCCAAGTTGCCTTTGGCGCACGAAAAGATCATGTTGCACAAACCATACATGCGCCTTTGGCACACCAAATTTCCATGCAACATGAAAAATCTATGTGCCTTTGGCGCATCCTATCCCTATGTAACACCAAATCTCCATGCGCCCTTTACAAAATGTACCCTACAGTATCTATGCGCCATGCACCTTTGGCGCTGATTTAACCCTTGCAACACCTTTTTTTCGTGCGCCTTACCTATTTAGCCCTGTAAGCTGCAGCTTTCATGCGCCCTGCGCCCTGAGCCTCAAAATCACTAACTCTTTCTTCTGTTAACACTTGATGGAAGATAAAATGACTAATACAACCTTTTTGCGTTGGGCCTCACTTCTTCGTGTAGATCAGCAATTAAGCTTAGAAGAACATATGTCAACATCAAGCAGGAGACCTACCAAATCCAAAGGCAAGGCCAAACTTATAGAAGAAGAGATGAAATATAAGTATCAGAGAGTCAGAATGCCCGACTCCCAGGCCGAATGCGACCTGGACATTAGAGACTCAGAATTGGGTCACATTGATATGGAGGAATTCAGAAGGTAACAAGAAGTCCATGGATGGACAAAGCGATAGACGAGTGCCTTACACTTCGCTAGAGGAATCCCGATCGGCCAACATGTCAACAATGAATTCATGATGGTGGTTGCCCGGTGCTCCAACAAGGACACAAGGTGTGTCGTAAATGACAAGGGAGAGGTAGTCATTAACCTCACTGCCCGCCACTTTGAGATAATACTCAGCATCCCTCATCATCGGCACTTTGTGGCCATCAGCCGAGAGGATTGCATTAAGGCCTGGGACGACAACGAAGATCAGTGCATGTAGCTGATGAACGAGGTCTATTTGAAAAACAAAAAGGTAGTGACCCGATGGCCACAAATCATTCACCGCAGTGATTTTTCGGAGGAGCTCAGTGACACCATCACATTCCTGAGCAGGGTCTTTGGGCTTCCTGACGCCCACTTTTTCCATAAATGGATGTTCGGTACTTAGAGACCATGAATAAGAATATGCCCGATCAGCGCTTCGAACAGGTAGAGATTATAAGCAGCACAATCTCCGAGCAGCTTCAACAATTTATTACAATAGGAAGATTCTACATGAATTCCTATGTTGTTTATGTTGCAACATCAGAGAGAGATTACCCAGGCCTGATGCAAAGTGGGGTTTGGCCTTAGGTCAAAATATATGAGTACTACCCAGAGTTGAGGCTGGAGAATAGCATCCCTCAATTCACAAAGATCAACGATGTGTTTTTCTATCACATCATCTGCCTACTGAGGCCAAATATGACTTACGGTCGCTCGACCAAGAGCATAGTGGCAGCCACTGAGAAATGGGGGGCCCTGTTCACCCAATTTCCCATGTTCACCTATCTGAGGGCAGCCAACTTCTTAGGAGAGCCAACCAGATTGCCGAGGTATGCTGGGCCCAAGCTGATTTTGCTAGAGCTATCAAGACAAATGATTACCTATCATGAGAAGTGCCTCAAAAGAAAGAAGGGTGGAACTCCTTTCCCCCTCACAGTGGGCAGATATACATGCCTGACCCATCACAAGGTAAAGGACATGTTTGCAGAGCTAGAGCTGCTTAATTTGAAACATGATTTCCATCCAGGACTACCTTTGACCCAAGAAGTTGTCTACCAAGAGTGAAACTCGATTCAATCCATGTCCCTCAGATCGAGGACATTTACATCGACTTCATCCATGAGGTTGAGCTCAAGAGAAAGGATCATTCTCGCTTAGCCTTCGCAGAAATCATCCAATATGGGGTAGCAAGAATTGTCCCCAAAGGCTTCCGGACTATGGAAGATGAAATAGACCAAGTATATAATGACACAGATGGGGACAATTGGCCTTTTCCAACCATTGATAGAACTAAGGCACCTCAGACGATCGAGGAAAGGGTCAAGGAGACTCTGCGCAGAAAGAGCATTGGTGAAGGATGAATGGGTTAATCTACCTTGGGGTTGATTTCACAACCTCCCCATTGGGTAACGCACCTCCTCGATCCAAACATCCTAAAGGAAAGGGCAAAGGCATAGAAGGTGAATCCAGCACCATTCAAGAAGAAGCCCCGAGAGTCCTCCTTCCATGGCACCCGAATAGGTCATAACTCTGGTTTCGCAGAGAAAGAAGCAGAAGAGGATATTCCAATAGGCCCATCCACTCAGGATGTCAAAGCACGGCTACAACAACCGAGGTCCCTTCCATCCCTTTGTTCATGTCCTCTTCCCCTTCTTCTACTATTCCCCCACTTCTTCGTCTATCTTCTCTTCCTTGTAGATCTTTCCCCTTCCATTTATTCCCTCATCTCTCGAGCTCCCTTCCCTTCCCATGTATTCCTCGGTTGAAGTATCCCTTCCTCCAAAGTGGGCACTTATTCAGATTATTCTCTCCATGTCACCTCCACTTGTCTCCACGTTTTCCCTCTACTCTGCAGCTGCCCCTTTTCCGTTCTCGGCCCTTCTCCCATAGGTCCAGCCTAGATCTCCCAGCAGTTAAGTCAGCAAAAGAGGAAAGTTCCCATCGCTCGATGGACTTTTCTGTGATCCCATCTAAGGGGGAAAAGAAGCAGAAGCCCGTCACACACTTCTCTCAAAGTGTTGTGGGAGAGAGGGTTATGGAGATCACGTACCCCAATCCTCTCAAGGAGAAAAAGGATCTGTCTCCGACAGATTATACTGTGACCCAAGTCACAATGGGGACGTCTTCCGAAAGCCTTCAGGGGGAGGCCCTTTCTGCAGTTGATGCCCTCTGCAAGAAGCTTCAGGAAATAAAGGAAGAGAAAAGGCAGTTGAAAGAGCAAAATAAAAATCTGCTCCAAGCCTTACGAGAAGATGGGCGCACAACCCACAACCGCCGCCGAGACTTCGAGCTTCGACCAGGGAGAAAATTAATGAATATGCAAAGATCGGCTAGCAGGGTATGGCCGTTTCTGCTTGGAGGAGCCAAATCCTCAAAGATAGCGAAAAAGTAATCGCCGAGTTCTCTAACTTGTATCTAAACATCAATAAGGTGAATAAAGAGCTCCAAGCGTTAGCGGGACCCATATCGGAAGAGCTGGAACATGCTAGGACATCGCAGCACAAGACCTTTGAAAAATGTTGACTGCTCGGTCGAAGATCCTGGTCAAGTTCACCGTCTTGACCATCCGGGGCCCTTAATAAAATCATGTCCACTCTAGATTACTAGGTGGATCAGCTGGAGTTTGTCCAAGAAAAGATCGACAAAGTGAAGGAAGAAGCCACGGACGCCATTTGTGCAGCAAATGGAATGAATAGTTCTCAATATGTCGCAGGGTTACTTACTCCTTCCTTCACTTTAAGAAAAGCGAGGAGACCATCCAGATCTTTAAGGAGATCATTTCTCAAGGCATGGGGCCGAGGTCACTTTTGACACGAGTCTATCAACAACCCGCCGCCTACCGAGACTTCATTGGGCTACTCATTCAAGCGAAAAAGACTATTCCAAACTCCCGAGAAGCTCATAGATGAGCGGGGAGACTTGTGAGGTGATCGGTGAGCGGCATAAGGATCCTTCCCGGGATCAGCTAGGGCCAATGATCAACAAGTTTATGGAATACCGCTCTCGGTTCCATATCTCGTCACCGAGCAAGCAGCAAAAAAAAGCTACCCCCTTTCGACCACGGGATGACGACGACGAGTAGCTAGCTTCTTCTTCTTCTTCTTCTTCTCTCTCTCTTCTTCGACTTTCTTTTTGGAATATCTGGAGTATGTTGACACAAATGATGACATCATCCATGTTGCACCATGGGATGATGTCATCCATCAAGTTGTCAAAAGTCAACATGACTCTTAGATATTTTGTAAATAATTTGTTGGCTCCTTTTTGCCTTCTTTTCTCTCCTTCTTCTAAAAATACCCCAATCTTGGTTGCATGAATGATGGATGAGTGAATATCTTTCAGATGAAAAATAGAAGTAAGGAGACAAGACTTTGAGCTTTTTGTAACAGAATGAAATATTAATACAATATTTAGACTTTGTGCTTAATACATGTGTTATTTGCATTAGATCTTTCCTATGTCAGATCTGTGTGTTTATTCTATGAATCTGCTTCTGTTTTATTGTCATTTATTCATCGGTATTGCTTTGTTTGTTTATGCAAGTAGGTTTGGCTCTCATTTACTACCGATCCGAAAACATAAATTTTCTCGACCCTTCGCTTTGGAATTCATTTCTTTTCTTCCTTCAGATCTGTTCTTTCTTTATCCTCTCTTACATTCCTTTCTTTTCGCAGTCGGTTATAACCCTACTAGGATGAGATCCCAAACCCCCGAAGGAAGAATATTGTGAGACTTGCACAAGATTCTTGCCTTTGGTAGAATAGCAATAAACCAGATTTCGCTTCTTTGACTTAAAGAGGGCTATACCCTGCACACTATTGGCTCGTTTATCCATAAATCTGCCCAAGCGATAGATTTTCAGACCAACGGGAGGACTCTTACATCCACCAGTCATTACCTTCTGAGTCACAAACTGTGTTGAATGAAACAACCATGAGATCAACATTCACACTCAGGATGACCCTCACATTCTAAAGATAGGCCAATCTTTAGATTCCACATAGTAGGAAAGTTTAACCTCATTCCTCCGAGACTACAAGAATGATTTTTGTTGGTCTTATGCTGATATGCCTAGTATTGACCCAAATATTGTGGTTCATAATATCGTAACCATCCCTGATGCCAAACCCAAAAATAGAAACTACGAAAAATGCATCCACGCATTGCCCTTCTTGTAAAAGAAGAAATCCAACGCCTCCTTTCTATTTATTTTATTCTACCCATTGATTATCCCCAATGGATTTCCAACATCATTCCTATCACAAAAGTGATAAGGGGACTCGCATATGCACATATTTCCATGACCTCAACCTAGCCTACCCTAAAGATGATTTTCCTCTTAGAGCATTGACCAACTTTTTGATCTTACCACAGGTCATGAGATGCTATCACTTATGGTAGGTTTCTCAGGTTACAACCAAATATTACTTACACCAGAAGATCAACACAAAACTACCTTTATCACCCCTTGGGGGACCTTTTATTATCGAGTTATGCCTTTCGGCCTTAAGAATGTTGGTGCTACCTACCAACGGGCTATGACCTATATCTTCCATGACATAATGCATAACATATTGGAAGACTACATAGATGACCTTCTTGCTAAATCATAACGTTGGGTTGACCATTCCATAGTTCTTAAAGTCATCTTTGACTATAAACTCGAATAATACATTCGTCTTCAACCAAAGTAGTGTGTTTTCTCTATTCTCTCGGGTATGCTCCTTAGTTTCATCATCTCTTCGCGCATTGAGGTTGACCATGCTAAAATCAAAGCAATTCTTGAGATGCCTCCACCTACTAACTCCTGCATTAACTTCATAGTTTGCAAGGAAAGTTGCAATCTCTTCACCATTTTATTTCCAAACTCTCTCGATTTGGTGTCAACCTTTTCATCACCTCCTTTACAAGGATGTTTCCTTCAAATGGGATGATGATTGTCATAAATATTTTGAAGGATTAAAAAGCTACCTCCTCAAACCACCTATGCTCATTCCTCCTAAACATTACACTCCCTTTAACTTATATATTTCTTCCACAAACCATTTATTGGGGTACACGCTTTTTTATCATGATGAACAACATAGATAGAAAGTGGTTTATTGTATAATTTGTACCCTTTGTTGGTGTCCATTTTGATCCTCTTATTTTCCCATCTTTTCCCTTTGTTCTACGTGCTCAAAAAATGTTTTTCTTCGAGTTTGGTGGTCTGTAAGTTTCCCCATCCAGATTGAATGCTTTAAATGGCTCATAAACCTATTATTTTTCCCCAACTTGAAATAAAAATACATGCAAGCTCTGTTTTATGCCCTAAATTTCCAAATCCATGGGCCTCTGTCATTTTTTCCATTTTTCCGGCATGTGGAGCTTGAATTTGCTCATTTTGTACTTATTTTCCCTCAAAAATCCTTCCCCATGGTTGAAAATTGCTTAAAACCACTTCCCATATGTTTTTTGACCAAAAATCCTTTACCCACGATGAAAAAATTGAATTCGGGCATCCTTAGCAAATTCTGTGTTTTTTTACGGTCGTACGGGTGTCATTTGACCATCAAAATTAAGCTCAAACAACGTCTCCTATGTGGCCGCTTCTGGTTGGACAAGGATCGGTAGGGTTTCTTTGCAAAACTTAGCATTTTTGGCTTTGGGAAAAATTCAAAATTACCATGTAACTCATGCAGGAGGACACATGTCTTGTTCTTATGCAATGCAGGTGGAATGGAAGGTGGCGGGAACTTAGGAAATTTTTTTCCTTTTTTGTGAAGGGGAAAAAGGGTGTGGAAAGGCCCATGGTCCACAATGGAGTAGGGGTGGACACATGGTAGCATGGTGGCAGAGCGGGGAAGTGCGGGCCGTGGAGGAAAAGGGGAATTTTTTCCCTTTTAGCAAAAGGAGTTAGAGTGCAAATTAGAACCATGGGTCTGTAATGGCACAAAAGGAGACACGTGGTGGTTCAGAAGGCAGGAGGGAGTGTGCGGGACCACTAGGAGGTAAAAGGAAATTTTTCCTTTTTGCAAAAATGAGTTAAAGTGAAAATTTGAGGCGTGGCTCCATGATGAAAAGAAGGAGACACGTGGCAAGGAAGAAATCGGAGGCGTGGGCCCGTGGAGGAAAAGTTGAAAATTTTCCCTTGGCAAAAAAAGGGGTTAAAACATGAAATAAGCCCACAGATTTTTAGTGATAGAGAGGATGACATGTGTCAAGGACAGAGGTGAAGGTGCGGGCCACATGGGGAAAAAAGGAAAAATTTTTCCAAACTTCAAAAAGGGGTCAAAATGTGTAGAATTGAAGTGCGATCCCAATGGGACCCACCATATGCCACGTGTCATCACCAAATTTCAAGGGTGAGGGGGAGAAAAAAGGTCAATTTTTTCCATTTTTCAAAAATGTTAAAAGGTCAAAAAGTGAGCCCGAATTCATTCCCAATCATAGTTTGACATGTGGAGGGCCCAGATTGAAGGAGAAAAGAGAAAATCAATGGTAACTATACATTCTTCATTTTGGCCACCATTTTTTCTCCAGGAAGTGTGGAAATGTGAATTTTGCATCATTTTCATCGAATCTTTGGTGAATTCATGTTGTTTGTGCCTACAAAGACCAATGCAAGTGGTTTTAGGGATTAATTTGTAGATTTGAGGTGTTTTTGAAATAAATTTTTACTCAGGCCCATGTAAAACGTGAAATATCAAATTATAAAGTTACAGAATCAAATTTTGGAATGATAAGGATGAAATGATGAAATGAAAGGGGTCTGCATGCTTGGAGAATGAAAAATGTGCCTCCACAATGGATAATGATGAAGGATTTGTAATGATTCACCATTTTAGAAACACAGCAAACTCTTGTTGTAAATTTTTAAATGTCCCTATCTGCGAATCATGTTGGAATTTTGTAACAAACTTGATGTTGGGCATATTATTTTCTTGGGAAAGAAGGATCAAATGTAATTGAAAGTTATATAATGCATGTTTTGAGACATGTAAAAGGTCGGAGAAACTTAGAATTTCATGGGAAAATCTGGGAAGAAGCCCATTCTCTGAGAAACCACTGAGAACCATTTCTAATTCCTTTTTGCATCATATTTGTATCATGTTGAGTTGGTTTCAGTTGTAAAGCCATCAACAAGCTCTAAGATTGTTCTTATAACATTCCCCTACTGATAAATTTGGTCATTCTGGATTATTTTGTGTTGTCTCTTGGAAAAATTTGCATGCACTTATGTTTCAGAATGTTTTCAATTTGTGTTTCTTGCTCTTGTTGCAGTCTTGTGTTTAAAATCTCTCTTGATCATACATGGTCTCATTTCTTGTTGATAGTTTAGTGGCATCTACAGTCTCACATTCAGAAGAGCTTTCATCTGATAAAGAGATAAACAAGATTTAAAATCACTTTACCTTCCTTGAATTCTGAGATTGTTTGTAAACCTTTGGGTGCACCTTAGGTCATGATAAAATAGAGATTTCTGGATACTTTGTTGGTTCATCTGCTTCAATATTTTGTGGTAGGTTGTCAAATATTGTGTGGAAGAGTGTAGATCTGGGCCTCCATTTGGTGCACATATCCTGGTTGAAGGAGTACCTTAACCCCTTTGAAGCATTTTGTTGTTTAGGTGTTACAAATTTCTTGCAAAGGTCCTCAAAGAATTTGGAAAATTCTAGTTAGTCTTGTCTAAAATCTCCCACCAAAAATTCATTTAGAATAACTAATCCTACCCCATACTACCCCTGCATTGCATTGTGTGTCAACAAAAGAACACAATCCATTTACAAAAATGCACAAAGAAAATCAGGATCATACCATGTCTCTAGTAGACCTCACCTTGTCTTGAAAGCATTTCCATCATTTAGTAGTGACAGCTCTGTTGAGTTTGAATAATGGAAAATTGATCATGTTTTCCCAAGGCCATCTCCATACAATATGCATAGTATAAGGATATCTCCACCTCCTTCACAAAACAGAGGCTACAATATAGGTTCTCTTACCTTGGTTGAAAGGCACAACCTAAAATAGTGAGGATTAGATCAAAATCCTTTCAAAGTGTTACCCACTTCTTTAAATCCTGAGTGCTAACAAGTTAGATAAATTGCTTCCCCAAATACTAAAATGACATATAAATCATTTATAACGAGTGTCTTATAAAATCCATGATACCTCAAGTTGTGAAGGATTAAATCTAAATAAAAGGAGAAAAATCCCAAATGTGCATTTTTGGGACTTGTTTTGAATTCTGGAAATAATTTATATTTGAGATTGATTTGATGATAAATTTTTCAGGTACCAACACCCAAATGGGGACATTATTTCATTATTTGAAACATTAATACTTCTTGTGTGATTTATGTGCAATTACAAATTCATCATTTATAGATTTATATATTTAGAGTTTAGTTTGATATTCTCTTAGTTCAATGATCCATGTGCATACATTTTGAGATATTTGAATGCATATCAATGATAGTAAATGTCCCTTGCAATTACAAATACATTGTTGAAGCATCATTTTATAATCAGATTTGTAAGGATTAAGTGAAGATATAAGTTCTGCCTAAAATTTTATCAAGTTTCAGTAGTTGCACTTCATTTGCATTTGTGATTGATAAATTCAAAGAAAGGAAGGTTTGATCTATAAAGTTTGGCAAGATTTTCAGTGCTTTGATAGATATTTGACAGAGTATTTTAGTGCATTTGCACAACTAGGGTGAAATTCCTTAGTGGCGACTCCATGTTGTTTGATCTTGATAAGTACCAGTGTCTTAACCTTTTTGTCATTTACTTTGGTGTTGCTAATCTCTACAAAACTGGAAGGAAGAAGATCTCTCTTCATTAGAGACTCTGCTAAGAAGTTGTTTACAGATTCAAGAAACTCAGAGTTGGAAGGGAGAAGAGTTTGGAAGGTTGTTAAAGGTCAGACATCAGGAAAAGATATATCCATTGGTGAGAGAGATCAGCCTTTGGTAGAGGATTATCACTCTTCTTCAAGTGATTTTGATTCAAGAAATCCTCTCATAAACTTGTTTTCCTCAGCTAGTGAAGGTCCTTCTACTATACGGGTAAGTTCCTTCTCAATCTACACCTCTGTGTTTCAATTCAAATAAAACTTTCCAAGAAAATCAGCACTTAGAGAATACCAGTCTTGTGAATCACATTCTTGAGCCCCAAAGACCTTGCACTCCTCATTAGCTTGTGTCACCCCAAGATCACCTCCACCAAACAATATGGCTCAGCCTAGACCTCCATTTTTTGTTAACACCTTTGGTCCTATAGACTTTAGAGGAATGGATGGTTACCCAAATGTTGTCCCACAAGATGTCAGAAATAGATTGCCAAAATTCCAAGGTAACAATGCAATAACTGGTGATCAGCATCTCAAAATTTTTGTTAACATGATGGAAGATTTTGAGATAGAGTTTGAAGATGTGTATATTAAATTGTTCATTCATACACTAGAAGAGGATGTTAGGGATTGGTACAAGGCTCTACTGCTGATAATTCAATTGATTCTTGGACTGAGATGAAGAATGCATTTAGGTTGCAATATGGTGACAAGACTGATCCTAGATTTCTCTTGTCTGAGTTTGAGAATATCAAGAAGAACCCCAATGAATCAGTCCATGACTTTAACACAAGGTTTAACAAAACTTTGAGAAGGCTTCTGTTAGTCTGAGGCCTTGTGATGAGTCTTGTTTAATCAAATATGCAGATGCATTTGATAAAAAGGCAGCCTATTACCTAAGAGACAAGAACCCTACCAATCTAAGACAAGCTTTCACCATGGCACTTCAAATTGAAAACAATATCAAAGCAATTGGGAAACCTCTCAAGAGAGATGGTGTAAAGTTGATAAACCCTGAAAAACCTCAAGCTAGCAAGGGTGTTGATTTAGAGGAGGTTGTGAAAACTTTGGTAGGGGTTGTCAAAGAAATCTCATATAAGTTGGCAAGAGCTGAGAAGGGAATTGGGAAAACTTCACAAGGTCAGCCAAGAGCACAAAACCATGACATATTTTCCAATCATCCTAGAGGTGATCAAAGGGAAGATGATAGAGGAAAAGGACCCATGGGGTCTGCAAATAGACATCCTCAAGCACGTGAAGGAAGAGTGTTACCTGATCCCTAATTGTTAGGGTTGTTTGTTGTTGAAGAAGTTTTTGATATTGATTGGTGTGATAGGTGTTTTCTGCCCCATCCTCCATGTGAAGTGGACTAACAAGAAGGTGAAGCTAATAATGATGATGGTATTGATGATGATATTTACATGGTGGGTTGTTCTTCAAGCTCACAAGGAGGAGCAACATCTACTGAAGTGATAAGTGCAAGGATAGCTACAACCTTTTGGGATTACATCAAATGGGTACAAGTCTTTCTTCCCCCTCATACTCTTGAAGTTGATGTAGTGCAAGCTTTTGAAATTCCTAACAATGACTTTGAATACTTAAGAGCTTTGATGATTAAGAAGTATGATGGTGGTATTCCTTGGAGGAAGATAGACAATTGTTGATGAATGTTGTTGTAGCTCAAGAGAAAGACTATAACACTAGAAGAAAAGTTGTTAAGGAGTTGGGCCTCAATTCAAACCTAAAACACCCTTGCTCACAAGCATTCCCAAAGAAGCTCCTAGGAAGAGAAACACTTGCCAAAAGCTCTGTTGTCCCAAGACAAAAATTATAGTCCTCCTCATGCCCAAGCTGCCAAGAATCCCATGCCATCAAATGAATCTTCTTGTCTCCCTTCCAATGTTGTTTTGCCAAAGAGTGTTCCCTATGACATAGCCCAAGTATTGAGCCAAATCAAAGTGAGTGTTCCAATCATTGAGTTCTTAGGATTCCTGAGCATAAGAAGAGAGCATTTGAGTACTTGGGATTAAAGGAGGAGAAGACTACTCTAGGCAGAAATGTAAATGTTGTTGAAATTCCTCCTCAAATCATTGTTGACCTTGAAACACCACTAGCAGTAGAGGATTTGGAGAGACACTGAGGTATATTTGGGGACATCCTTGGTTGATTCCCAATTGAATGTTGATCCATTCTTCACAACTTTGATCATAAAGGATAGGCTACTTCACAATTGTATGTTTGATTCCGGTGCATCATGTAATGTCATGCCTCTAGAAGTCATGAATGAGTTGGATATCAAAGTGATAGCAGCCTATGGAAAATGTATGGCCATGGACTCAAGAGAAGTGTCGGTTGTTGGTTGTGTGAAGGGTTTGGTAGTGTAGCTTGCATCTTATCCGGGAGGAATTTAAAATTGGATGTTGTGATTGTTGATTTCCCTACCAAATGGGGTATGTTATTGTCAAGAAAGTGGGCTGCAAGTGTTGGAGGGAGTGTCCAAATGGATATGTATTTTTCCACCATTCCCATTGAGGCAGCCTTGTCAAGCTCTATGGAGAAAAGAAAATGTTGCATCTAATTGAGGACCCAAACAATGCTTCTTATGAAGTATTATTTGTTGATGTTGATGTTGATAATTTTATTGGTTTTGCTGATGGAAAAGAACACAAAATGGATCAGTCAAAGTGCCTTGAATAGGTATGTTCTCCTTGGACCTTTTTATTTGATGGAGCTTGCTCCAAATTTGGAAATGGTGCTGGTGTAATTCTGATTTCTCCTAGCTTGGAAGAATTTGTTTTTCCTTCAAGCTTAATTTTGAATGTACTAACAACATTGCTGAGTATGAAGCCTTGTTGTTGGGTCTGAGAATTGCATGGAAGTATGGTGTCAAGGACATCATTGCAAAGGAGATTCAGAGCTAGTTGTCAAACAAATAAGAAAATTGTATGCTACAAAAAATCAATGGATGAAGCAGTATAAGCATGTAGTTTGGGATCTAATTGAGATGTTTGATTCCTTCAATATTGTGCACCATGACAGAAGTTTGAATGTTGTTGCTGACAAGTTGGTAGTGTTGGGGTCAAGATTTGGAGATTGCACCATTTCACCTTATTGTGAGTACAATGTTGAAGTGTTAACTAGGCCAGCTGTCCCTGACAACATCAAGCATTGGAAAGTGTTTAATGATGATGCTCAAGTGCAAAGGTTCCTACGAAATCAAGGTGAGTTTGTAGATCAACATATTGATTGGGAACCAATGGTGTGTGTGACTGAAGGAAGAGAGACTTTGTTTGGAAAAGATATTATCCAATTGAAAACTAACACCATTCCTAGAGGTCTTGTTGCTCTTGAGTCAAATTTTAGCAATGTTGATTGCATCATCAATAGAAACATATCTGCCTCAAGGGATGTGGAAGAGCATGACTTGGGAACAAAGGAAAACCAAGAAAAGTTTGGTTGGGTAGTAGTTTAAGCAAGGAAGAAAAATAGTCCTATCTTTAATTGTTGAAACAATATCAAGACTGCCTTGCCTGGTCATATTCAGAGCTGAAAGCATATAGAGAGGACTTGTTTCAGCATGAGATCCCTCTTGAGAAAAATGCCAAACCATTAGATAGAAGAAAAGGCCAATTAATCCACTCCTCTCCATGAAAATGCAAGATGAATTGAAGAAACTGAAGGAGGGAGGGATCATTCAACCCATGAAGGTATTCATCTTGGGTTGCAAACCTTGTGCTAGTCAGAAAGAAGAATGGAGATATCAGACTTTGTGTAGACTTTAGAAATCTGAATAGAGCTTCATTGAAAGACAATTATCCTTTGCCAAACATGGAGAACATGTTGTAGTTAGTGACTAGATCTGAATTGTTGTCCACCTTGGATGGTTTCTCTAGCTACAATCAGGTTGTTGTCAAGGAGTAGAAAAAGATTTAAAACTACCTTTACCACTCCTTGGGGAACATATGTTTATGTGAGAATGCCTTTTGGTCTCATGAATGTTGGAGCTACTTTCCAAAGAGCAATGGATGTTGCTTTTGTTGGTTATATAAATGACTTCATTGCAGTTTATCAGGATGATGTGATTGTATTTTCAAGGAGCAGAAAAGATCACTTGCAACATTTGGAAAGAATGTTGATCAGATGTAGAGAATTTGGAATCTCTCTCAATCCAAAGAAGTGTCACTTTGGGGTGAAAAAGGCCAAGCTTGCTTGGTCATATTGTTTCAAAGGCTGGTGTCATGATTGATCTGAGAGAGTAGAAGCAATCAACAAGGTGCTAATTCAAGAATGAAGAAGGGCATCCAATCTTTCTTTGGGAAGATCAATTTCATTAGAAGGTTTGTGTCCAATTTTGTTGAGTTGACTCTTCCTATCACATGCATGTTAAAGAAAGATCAAGTTATCAAATGGGAGGAGGCTATTATTCAAGATTTTGAAGGAATCAAAGAAGCACTTAAACATGCACTGTCTTGGCAGCTCGAATTACAAGAAGCCTTTCCAAATCTTCTCCTTTGCTTCTGAAAATACTATTGCATCTGTTTTTCTCCAAAAGGATGAAGATGGGGCTGAGAGGCCTATTGCCTTCTTTAGCAAGGCTTTACAAGCTGTTGAGTTAAAATATACAATCATGGAAAAACAAGCATTTTCCTTGGTGAAAGCAACAAAGGTTTTAGGCCTTATATTTTAAGTTCAAAAGTTGTTGCTTATGTTCCCCACACCATGGTAAAAGACATCTTATCAGAGATGGAGATCTCAAGTAAAAGATGTAGATGGGTGAACAAACTGCAGGAGTATGATATGGACATCCAAACCACAAAGTTGGTAAGAGGTTTGGGTCTTGCTAAGCTCATGGCTGAGAGCAACTTGTAGACTATGGAAGTGAATGAAGTAGAGGAAGAAAGGGTAGATGTTCTTGAGAAATTGGTAAGTTCTAAGTGGTACAAGGATATAATATTTTACCTCAGACACCTATGTTGTCTGATCATTTAAATAAAAATAAGAAAAGAGCCCTCAAGTTGGCTTCTCAAAAATACATCATCACTGACTTTGGGCTGGCTTGGAAGAACCCTAAAGGTGTCCTCTTGAAGTGTGTAACTGAAGATGAAGCTCCCAAAGTAGATTTGCTGATTTCCATGGGGGAGTTTGTGGAGGACACTTCTTGGAAGGGTTATAACACACAAGGTTTTGAGAGCTGGTTATTGGTGGCCTACTCTCTTCAAAGATGCAACCATGTTGATTAGAAAATGTGAAAGCTTTCAAGCATTTCTCTGGAAGAATGAAAGCTTTAGGCTCCCTTCCTTTGCAGCCTGTATCAATTGAAGCTCCTTTCAAATAGTGGGGATGGACTTCATTGGTGAGATTTCAGACCCTTCTAGTGTTGGACATAAATGGATCCTTGTAGCCATAGATTACTTCACCAAGTGGGTAGAGGCAATCCCCACCAAGAAAGAAACACAAGTTGTTATGGACTTCTTGTTGAATAATATCATATGCAGATTTGGTGTGCTAGTCAAGATTGTGGCTGATAATGCCATGTGTTTCAGAGCTAAACCTTTGATGGAAATGTGCAAGGAGTATGGAACCAATCTGACTTATTCTTCAAACTATAACCCCAAGGAAATGGACAAGTTGAGTCCAGCAATAAGAACTTATTAAAGATCATTAGGAGGACCTTGGAGTTGAACAAGAGAAAATGGGGTGAACAACTAAAATTTGTAGTTTGGGTTGATAGAATCACTGCCAAGAGAGCTACTGGTAAGAGCCCATTTGAGTTGGTGTATGGAACTCAAGCTCTCTATGCCCTTACATCTACAATTATCTTCATTTCAGTTTTTTCAACAACTTGAGGATCAAGAGGTCAGTCCATATGAAGCAAGGATTAATCAGATTGTGGAGCTAGATGAAGAGAGAAGAGCATCCCACCAGAGGCATATCAGATTTAGAGAGAAGTTGAAAAGATTGTTTGACAAGAAGGTCACTCCTAGGGCCTTCAATATTGGAGATCTGGTTTTGTTATGGGACAACAGAAATGAAGATAAGGGAAAACATGGAAAATTTGATGCATTATGGATGGGCCCTTACTCCATTGATATCAGAATTGGTGAGAATACCTTTTTTCTCAAAGATTTAGATGGGGAATTGCTTGAACTTCCTGTTAATGGTAGGCATCTGAAGCATTTCTTGGATTAATCCCCAAATTTGAGGTATGCACCACTTGTATAGTGTATAGTGTTTGGTTTTTGCTCTGTTTTTGGTGTTTTGTCAGTTTGTGGTTTGCCTTGGTGTGTGGCAACCATTTTTGTTGGGTTCTCAGCTAGTTTTTGGTGGTTTTGGCTCATGACTCCTTTTCCCAATGGATTATTTTGGCACTTGGTCTACTTATTGTTCTTGTGGCACTCACTGGGAGTGCCCATCCCTAGCAGGAGCCGATGTTGGTGTCCATTTTGATCCTCTATTATTTTCCCATCTTTCCCCTTTGTTCTACACGTGCTCAAAAAAATTTTTCTTTGAGTTTGGTGGTCTGCAAGTTTCCCCATCTAGATTGAATGCTTTAAATGGCTCATAAACTTATTATTTTTCCCCAACTTGAAAGAAAAATACACATGGGCTCTATTTTATGCCCTAAATTTCCAAATCCATGGGCCTCTGTCATTTTTTCCATTTTCTCGGCCTGTGGAGCTCTTGAATTTTCTCATTTTGTACTTATTTTCCCTCAAAAATCCTTCCCCATGGTCGAAAATTGCTTAAAACCACTTCCCATATGTTTTTGACCAAAAAAATCCTTTACCCATGATGAAAAAATTGAATTTGGGCATCCTTAGCAAATTCTGTGTTTTTTACGGTCGTACGGGTGTCATTTGACCATCAAAATTAAGCTCAAATGATGTCTCCTACGTGGCCGCTTTTGGTTGGACAAGGATCGGTGGGGTTTCTTTGAAAAACTTAGCATTTTTGGCTTTGGGAAAAAATTCAAAATTACCCCCGCAACTCCGCAGGAGGACACGTGTCATGTTCTTATGCGAGCGGGATGGAAGGCGGGCGGGGAACTTAGGAAAATTTTTCCTTTTTTGTGAAGGGAAAAAGGGTGTGGAAAAAGGCCCATGGGTCCACAATGGAGCAAGGGGTGGGGTGGACATGTGGGGTAGAAGGAGAGGAAGGAAAGTGCGGGCTGGAAGGAAAAGGGGAAATTTTTCCTTTTAGCAAAAGGAGTTAGAGTGAAAAAAATTAAGCCCGGGCGGTCATGAATGGTGCAAAAGGAGAGACGTGGGCGAGAAGGGGGAGGGGGCGGACCGTGGAGGTAAAAAATTTTTTCCCTTTTGTAAAAAAGACTTAGAATGGAAATTTGAGGTGTGGCTCCATGACAAATTAGAAGGAGACACGTGGCAAGGAAGAAATCGGAGGCGCGGGCCCGCGAGGAGAAAGTTGAAAATTTTCCCTTGGTGAAAAAAGGGGTTAAAACATGAAATAAGCCCATGGATTTTTAGCGATAGAGAGGATGACATGTGTCAAGGATAGAGGCGGAGGTGTGGGCCCATGGGGAAAAAAGTGAAAATTTTCCAAATTCCAAAAAAAGGTGTCAAAATGTGTAGAATGAGAGCGTGATCCCAATGGGACCCACCATATGCCACGTGTCATCACCAAATTTCAAGGTGGAGGGGGTGGAGAAAAAGGTCAATTTTTCCATTTTTTCAAAAATGTTAAAAGGTCAAAAAGTGAGCCCGAATTCATTCCCAATCATATTTTGACACGTGGAGGGCCCAGATTGAAGGAGAAAGAGAAAATCAATGGTAACTGTACATTTTCATTTTGGCCACCATTTTTGCTCAGGAAGTGTGGAAATGTGAATTTTGCATCATTTTTCATCAAATTTTTGGTGAATTTGTGTTTTTGTGCCTACAAAGACCAATGCAAGTGGTTTTAGGGATTAATTTGTAGATTTGAGGTGTTTTTGAAATAAATTTTTACTCAGGCCCATGTGTAAAATGTGAAATATCAAATTATAAAGTTGTAGAATCAAATTTTGGAATGATAAGGATGAAATGATGAAATGAAAGGGGTCTGCATGCTTGGAGAATGAAAAATGTGCCTCCACAATGGATAATGATGAAGGATTTGTAATGATTCGCCATTTTAGAAACACTGCAACTCTTGTTGCAAATTTGTTAAATGTCCCTATCTGCGAATCATGTTGGAATTTTGTAACAAACTTGATGTTAGGCATATTATTTTCTTGGGAAAGAAGGATCAAATGTAATTGAAAGTTATATAATGCATGTTTTGAGACATGCAAAAGGTGGAGAAACTTAGAATTTCATGGGAAAATTTGGGAAGAAGCCCATTCTCTGAGAAACCACTGAGAACCATTTCTAATTCCTTTTTGCATCAGATTTGTATCATGTTGAGTTGGTTTCAGTTGTAAAGCCATCAACAAGCTCTGAGATTGTTCTTATAACATTCCCCTACTGATAAATTTGGTCATTCTAGATTATTTTGTGTTGTCTCTTGGAAAAATTTGCATGCACTTATGTTTCAGAATGTTTTCAATTTGTGTTTCTTGCTCTTGTTGTAGTCTTGTGTTTAAAATCTCTCTTGATCATACATGGTCTCATTTCTTGTTGATAGTTTAGTGGCATCTGCAGTCTCACATTAGAAGAGCTTTCATCTGATAAAGAGATAAATAGATTTAAAATCACTTTACCTTCCTTGAATTTAGAGATTGTTTGTAAACCTTTGGGTGCACCTTAGGTCATGATAAAATAGAGATTTCTGGATACTTTGTTGGTTCATCTACTTCAATATTTTGTGGTAGGTTGTCAAATATTGTGTGGAAGAGTGCAGATCTGGGCCTCCATTTGGTGCACATATCTGGTTGAAGGAGTACCTTAACCCCTTTGAAGCATTTTGTTGTTTAGGTGTTACAAATTTCTTGCAAAGGTCCTCAAAGAATTTGGAAAATTCTGGTTAGTCTTGTCTAAAATCTCCCACCAAAAATTCATTCAGAATAACTAATCCTACCCCATACTACCCCTGCATTGCATTGTGTGTCAACAAAAGAACACAATCCATTTACAAAAATGCACAAAGCAAATCAGGATCATACCATGTCTCTAGTAGCCTCAGCCTTGTCTTGAAAGCATTTCCATCATTTAGTAGTGACAACTTTGTTGAGTTTGAATAATGGAAAATTGATCATGTTTTCCCAAGGCCATCTCCATACAATATGCATAGTATAAGGATATCTCCACCTCCTTCACAAAACAGAGGCTGCAATATAGGTTCTCTTACCTTGGTTGAAAGGCACAACCTAAAATAGTGAGGATTAGATCAAAATCCTTTCGAGGTCTTTACCCACTTCTTGAAAGATTAAATATGGGAGTCTAACAAGTCGACAGATAAATTGCTTCCCAAAGCTGCTTAACCATAAAATGACATATAAATCATTTACCCTACCGCCTATTCCCTTATCATTCAAACTAGAATTTGATTACACTAATAACATCACCAAATACGAAGCCCTCGTATTGGGTCTTAAAATTCCATAGCCTTAAATGTTAAATCCATTAATATTTTTGGTGATTCCAAACTGGTGGTCAACCAAGTTAATGGACTATACCAGATTCGTAATGAGATACTTCAAAACTATAAACATCATGTTGACATTCTCTTGACTACCTTTGACCATTATGAACTTCGTACTACTCCGTGTTCCATAAATAATTTTGCAAATACCATGGCTTGTCTCACTTCTTAAATAATTGCTTCACCCCAGGCACTCAAATATATTTTTCATAATACAAAGATTGCAATCACCGTCTTACCTATTCCCAGAGGTTAATTTTATCTCAAATTTAGAAATTTACTCACGAGATATTTGGTATAATCAATTTGCTACCTTTCCCTTTCAATTCTCCCTCTACATCTTACCCACAATGGGTAACGAGCCTTCCTCAAAAGTGTCTCTCACTATGTCATCATGGGTGGTCTACTCTATAAACGTGGATTCGATGGCATCCTCTTACGTTGCCTAACTAGTTCGAAATACCATATACTATCAAAGAGGTTCACGATGGAATTTGTGGAGGTCACTTCAGTGGTTTAGTTGTTGCTAAGCGCATTATTCACCTAGGTTATTACTAGCCAACCTTAAACCATGATTTTTGTGAATATGTTAAGCATTTTGTGAAGTGTCAAAAACATGTTAATCTTCACCATACCCCTAGTCATGCCTTACAGGTCACATGAGACCTTTGGAATTTCTCTCAATGGGGTCTGGATCTCATTGGTGAGATTAACCCTCATTCTTCTCAATGTCATCAATGGATTATTACCACTACTGAATATTACACTAAATGGGTAGAAGTTGTACCTCTTATTTCTACCAAGGCTGAGAAAATATGTGAATTCATTAACCATCACATCATCTATCACTTTGGTGTTCCTCACCAACTTATCACTAACAATGGTAAACAATTCAAAAAAAAACTACGGAAACTCTATGAAACCTTTGGCATCCAACTTAGTTTCTCTTCACCTTACTACCCCCAAGCAAATGGCCAAGCCGAATCAACCAACAAAACCCTCAATAAAATTCTTCAGAAAGTGGTTGATGATACTGGCAAGGATTGGCATACGCACATTCCTTTCACCTTATGGGATTACCACACTAGTATTCATACCTCAACTACTTCCACACCCTTTTCTTTGGTTTATGGTATGGAGGTTGTTTTACCTCTCGAAGTCCAAATTCCATCTCTTCGTATCTCACTCAAAGATATGCTCACCAATGATGATTTTTTCCAAGATCGTTTGGCACAAATTGAATTACTAGACGAGCATCATTTCACCACTCTTGATCACCTTCAAATCTACCAAAAATGTATCAAATTTATCTACCACAAAAATATCCGAGAATGAACCTTCAAGTTCGCGACCTCGTCCTGAAATAAAACCAACATGTAACAAAAGTGGAGAAAAGTAAACAAAAAATTTCTCCTAATTTTTTTGGACCCTATATCATCACTCATGCCTATAGATCAAGTGTTTATCATCTTTCTTCTCAAGGCCAACCCAAACTTGAGATCCTCAACGCTTTGCATATTTGACCATTCTATTGTTGAATCGAGTGTTGTATCACCTTTTGTATATTACTAGCTAGTCCCTCAAGTACCCATTCTTTCCATCTCACTTGTTTTAAGGACCAATGGCTAAACAAGAATTTTTGATTACCCATCATCTTTCAGCCTTATCTTAAACATGAGTACCATGAATCTATTCATGGCATGATTCTCATGGATACTTTTTCATTCTTTTAAGGATGGAATCCCATGGTTATTTGTCACTTAAAACCTCTCTTACATAGCTAACATTTACATGCTATGATGTTTCCTTCATAAAAGAAGCCTATACTCCTCTATAGTCTTGTCCATGACCTAAAATTCCAAAGAATTTCAAAAGTAAAATGGGATTCAACTCCTTGAGTCAAAATTCTTGCAAATAGATGATTCCCTCAAAAAGGACATCTACCTCTCTATCTAAAGAACTATAAATAAACCTGAATTCCTTGAAGGAAAACTATAAAGTTAGACCTATTATACATAGTCTATCCAAAAATAAGACTATTTCTAAACAAATAAATATAAAAATATTTTGAAGCTTCCTGCATTGATCAACTTCATGAAGACCTCAAGGAGTCCTTATATTTATCCCACATAGACTTCCCGCATTGATCAGTCTATAAAATTCAAAATCAAAAGAAAAAATAAACATACTGACATATTTTTTTCATGGACTTTCCTATTATGGTTTTGGGTATCTTGCAGAAGAGGTATGTTGTTTCACACCAAGGTTACACTACAACAAACCACTTCAATCCAAATTTTGTTCTATTGAATCTCTTACCTACTCACGGGATGTGCTGACACTATGACATTTCATGATCATGTAACTTAATTCACCCTTAGAAAGTTACAAAGATGCAATGCCTTTAGGGTCTTACATCCACAAGCTGATATTTTGGTATAATAGATTCATAATGGTCCTTACTAAGTAGGTTGTACCCCACCTCCTTTATTGTCCACCTCTTTCTCTACTTATTGATTATGTTATACAAGACTAGACATTTAACACCTACACTCAATCATACCTATTCAACCTAAATTTCATCATGCCTAAATGACCTAAACTCCATCATTCCTATTCAACCCAAACTCCACTATGCCTATCCAATCTAGACTCCATCATGCCGAAAAATACCTTTACTCAAACATGTGTATTAAACCTTGACTTAATCCTACCCATGTGACCTTGAATCAATCACACCTAAAATCTACCGACCCATTCATCTACCTCACTATATTCTTCTCTAGCTTAAGGGAGAACTACATCGGCCTGAGACCCTATTTTCCGTGGTTATGTAGGCAGCATTCTGAGGGCAAGGGGGGCTTGGAGGTTAGCTTGGCCATTTTTCTACCCTTTTCTATCCCTTCCTTCAACAACTTTTTTCCTACCCGTTTTCCCTCTTTTATATTCACTTCCTACCTTAGTTTCCATTCATGCCAAAAACATGAAAACTAATTTAGCACAAAAACATGCATTGTTTCATCATATTTACCATTTCACTACCATATCCATATTCTACCTAATTATTTTAACATTTTCCATGATCTCAAACATTTGGAAGATTAAACCACAACATACATATACATCATCATTTATTTTCCATAATACCAATAACTTGGAAATTAAATCATTCACAAAAATCATACTCAACCATGCCTATACCTAACTCAACCATGCCTATACAACCTAACTCCACCATGCCTAGATAACTTGATTTCATCATGCCTATACCCGAATCAACCATACCTAGACGACCTGACTCAAACATGCCTAGACGACCTAACTCAACCATGCCTAGATAACCTGTCTCAATCATGCCTAACTCAACTAGTTTCCATGATATGTAATAATAATGGAAATTAAAGCTGAAAACAACATATGTCCAATTAAATATCATAAACTATATAAATGGGAGTGTCTATGTATATATACATATATACATAGATATAAATAAATATTAGTCTCTCAAAACTCTCATATAATATATCAAATATTTGGCACACACGCTGATATATATATATATATATATAAAAAAAAAACCAAACTTAAAATAAAATATCACATCAAGTGATTAGTCATCCCCACTTGATACCCTCATCCCTGGGCCTCATCTGTCTCTTCCTCCTCCCTACCTGTCAAATTCCCCGCCAACATATCTCCACCCTCCAAGGGTCCCTACCTGGTATCCTCTTGGCCCTCACCTAGACCTAGCCTCCGAGAACTAGTAACCTCTTCCTAGCCTTGTCTCTCGGACTTAATGGACCCTTGTGATCTTTGAACTGTGAGTCATGGATCTCGCCTACACTCACCGGCTACTTGTTGGGCTCTGTACTTGGCATATGAGGGGATATCAATACCGACGATTGTCAAATGATCCTAATAGTAGTGAGCCTCATTCGGGGAATTCTTGAATCTCATCATTGACATAGTCTCGTGGTGGTACCATCACCTAATCGCTCCCTATGAACTCGACTTGCTACAAGTGTCCCTTGTCCGGGGAAGGTGCCATATTATGATACCCTATCCTTGTGCCTATGGGAGTACCTATGCAGCTACCTAGGCATTTAAGGTTATAACCTAGGCTCTGTGTTATTTCCAAATGACACCATAATTTGGCAATCTGTGCCTCTAAGGAAACTAAGTGCCCTATATCCCCATCTCCACCCCGTGTGAGAGCCTACCCTATGCTACACGGGACTATAGGGCCATCACTCGTGCCTATAAATTAGCCACCCATGCCTCTACCCCTATCAACTTAACATGCAACCCTATAATCTATTCTTATAGGGTGGCCACCTTCCCTATAATGCACCTCTCTACACCGTGACTATTACTAGATCCATCTACCCTAGCCTTAGTAGTGTCACTCATAGATGTGCCACCTACCAATTCATGTATGCATCGGTGACATCCGCATCATCGCACGTTGATCTCAAACCTGATCCTCCCACCCTATACGATCACTCCGGACATGGTGGGGATATGGGTCTATCCATGTCATCTCTGCGATACTATGGGAAAGGTGGGGGCACATCCTATCATAGTCTAGGCGCCCGACCCCGTCAATAGGTATCATCTTGTGCACATTGCGCCATGACACCCCTATATTCATCTCAATAGTCAGTTGTAGCCCCTCTAGCTCCTCATCCATGCCCCTGTATTGATGGATAACAAATATATGGCCTCCACATGATATCCACTATTGAAAGTACCTCAAAAATCCTCCTGTAGTATGAAACATAATATGTGGCCCTAGCCACCCTAGCCGTCTCCCCCCGGTACCCATCATCTAAAACTAGCTAGGTATACACCACCTGTGAACCAGTCCTATCGTGGTAAACCAACTGGATGCACATATATAATGTGCTCATATGCCCAACAATGTAATAAGTAGGTACAACACATACCAAATATCCTCAATCTACAAGAGGCCCATAGCTCCCTATACAACTAGACTAGGAAAATCGATGGCCAAGAGAAGCATATCCATTCCTTGATCATGTCTTGTATCACTCCCATCAGTGCTTGTGGGAATCTCCAACCCTTATAATTTGGAAGATAAAATCATCCCATTGCCACAATCATCAACACAAATAATCTTTTCTCCTATGGGTAGGCCGTATACATGTCTCTATAGCTCAAACTTGCACTATGATAGCTCAACAACCACATCGCTTCACCGAACACCGCCACTATCGGCTCCACCGATGCCTCAGATAAAATGGAATACAATGGCTCCCCAATAATAGGAAGCCTTAGGATCCTATAGAAATCCTCCAAGGTGAAGGTCATCTCACCCATCAGTAAGTGAAAGGTATTGGTCGCTGACTCCCATCTATCGATGAGAGTGACCATCAAGCTATGATATCGGGCTATACATCTATAATGCTTGATCAAAATGAGTCCCACCTCTCGCTAGGTGATCCCAATCCTTAGTCTGTCACACTTACTCACATCTGCACTCGAAAGGGGTGGTACTTTGTCTCTCATCCTTAGCTGATCTCTCTCATACATCATCCAAACCAACAATATCAAGTTGCATCCCTCTCAAATCACCTATTACCAAATTTGAAACCCACTTAGCACTTACCCCTTTTTGTACCCCATCAATCATGCCTATCACTCCATTGGTTTCCAATACCTACCCCTTTACCTCATTCACCTAAATACCTACTGTCTCCATTATCATACTTACAAAATATCCTATATTATTTCACCTACTTACCTAACTTACGTAATAACATTTTACCCTCTTACACCTACATAAATCTTCAGCTACCCCTTCCTCACCTATTTTACTTTCTTAACTAACCCTTCTTTCACCTATTCAATTTTAATAGAGATCAACATCGGTCACCTTGAGTGCGTCATCGGTCCTCTTGACCGGTGTCACCACCTAAACCTGACCAATGCCGCCAAAGCCAACTGAAATCGGACAACCGTGACTAACTTTTGGTCGTTGTCGCGACATCACAAATGAAAAACCCATCCCCCATTTTCAAAATTAACAAAAAATAACCTTGATACCTACTCTAACCCACCCAAACTTATCCTAGCTTCATTTCCAACCCTATTTTAACTACATTGACCTTATCACCTATCGTTTCACCCCTTTTTATCTACAATTAACAAAATTAACTTTCTATCCAAACTTCACCCGCAGAAAAAAAAATGATCTCAATATTTTCAACTCAACTAAATGATTCAGATTATCTCCTACCTCTACTTGGCACTATCTCCATGGTGGCACGTATATCACCGTGTTCGTGGTCCACCTACTCCCTCCACCACCTCCATTATGGCAAAATACCCTCCACACCTCATAACCAATTAAATCAATCAAATCGATCTCGTGGACCCGCCTATCAAATGCCAATCATTTGCTTCATGGCTCGTCAAATCATCTCAAAGATCTGGTACTATCGCTTTCCACTCTTACTCTTCTCCTCTATCATTTTCTAAAACTAGAAAGGTTAAAATGAATCCGTAAAAAGTGGATTTTTCCTTTTTAGCCCCAAATCGACATGACCAAATTTGGTCATATCTTGCCCTAGAAAACCGACATTGATTAACCTCTAACCATCATTGGTCACCCACCGTAGTTGTTTGACCCATACTATGCCCATTTTTCCTACATTACTATTGATCACACAACTATTACCCTTATCAAAACCAAATACACCTCACCCACAAGCCTAAATTACTCCGTACATTTCCTTAACTAGGTTTAGGGACATTTTATTTACCTATACATCAGCCTTACATATGCCCTGACCTACATACCTTGACCTAAACTATCTTTTGTGATGTTTGAATTTGTGCACTTAGTATACCTTACGATGATGTTACCCATGTTGTTTAGCTTAATGGCCTTACCTTTCCTAATGTTGTGATGTTTATCCGAGACCACATTGTTGTCACCAAATCACTGCACCCCCTAAATAGCCTAAAAATAAATCACGACATTTGGTGTGATTGGGACACATGGGATCACCTCTCAAGATGTGGGACTTGGGATCAAGGTGAAACTCTAGAGAAGGCAGGATTTCTCTTCCTAAACTAAAAACAACACTACTTCTAATGCAAGAAAAATGGCTAATTATACCAATGCTAGCATTTCATGGGATTAGGGAAAGATACTTGTAAAGAAATAAAACCTATACTAGAAGTGGTGATACACCAAGAAAGGGTGTTGCTAGACATAATTCTAGCTTGTCGATGGAGAGAAATGATCATGAGAAAGAATGACATGCATTACAAACCCAATTTTATATGTAATACTTCACTCCTTGATAATCACAATGACGTACAAAAATTACAAGAGAAACCCTAGTTGCAGTTCACCTAAAAACATGAGAGAGGTAAGTAGAAGCAACAAAATCATGAAAGGACATACAAATGATCACAAAGCATAATTCTCATTACTTCAAGCACTTTGCACAAAGTGCATCATTACATCAGTGAAAAGGCACAAGCTGCCATTACAATTTTAGAAGAAAGGCTTGAAAGCCTACAAATCACAAGCATCTCAGCTTGTGAAGAGAGGGGAAGCTTGGAAAGTGTCTAACTTGTCCAACTTGTATGACGACCTGTTGGAACCTACTTGTTTTGTTGGACCCCTTTGGAATGAACTTCCAATTTACATTTATAGAAGAATTGAGAGAGAAGAGGAAAGGTCATAATTTTCCTTCCTAAATGGAAGGCACATGATGTATCATTTATTACATTTTGTTGAACCATCTGAGAAAGTTCCATCATGCATCCTTGATTGCTTGTTGACATAGTCTTCTTAATTAATTAAAATAATAATAATAAATATTATTATTAAAATATTTAAATAAAAATATTAATTTAATTAAAATTAATATTAAAAATATTAATGGCGGGACCCCTTTTGAATTGATTTGTAGTGAAAGGGGAATAAGCCAAAAATGGCCCAACTCGGTGGTTGGCGAGCCAAGTGGGTCCGAGCTCCATTATTCCTCACATCTAACTAAGTTTACTTGAAATGAGGCTCCTTCATCAACTGATGTAAATGAGCTCCCATCGAGCTTATTTTCATCCTTTTCTCGAGCTCTACATGACCAGACCCATTGAATTATTTGTTGTGCTCAATTTGTAATGCACCGAGCTTACCTTGAATCGATCTCACCTTAAACTCCGCATGAACTCATGTAGAATTGATATCACCTCTTTGCCGAGATCTCCACATCGATTCCACCCCTCCGAGAGCATCATAACCATCTCAAGCTCACTGCATAATGCCGAGCCCCCAAAACGAGCTCTTCACCATGGAGAGATTTTGAACTCGCCCATCTGCCTGTACAACTCCGTTCGAGTTATCCCGCATGTCTTAACTAAGGATCGAGCTATCACCATGTCTGTTCCTTTGAAATATTCATGACTTGGCTCTATGAGCCGGAAATGCTTCTACCACCGAGCCCTTTAGAAGTCTTCTTGCTCATTTTCTGTGCACCGATCCATAGCTTGTCTTCTCATCACCTTCTAATGCTCACCGCCAAGTTCCAAACTGACAAGCTCGATTCTTCATCGCACCAACCGAGCCACTATCATACATGCTAGATCATTATATGGCTTAGAGCTCAGTATTCCAAAACTTGAAAGGATCTCTATGATCATCTTACTTGGGCCAAATCTCCTCACCATCACGAGCTTCTTAGTCATTTCCATGTTAAACCTAAAATGACTTTACATCCAATCAGAACTGAGCTCCATGTAGAATCAAACTCCTCCATTAAGACGAGCTCTATGATTGACTCGAGATTCTTCTCATTCACTGAACCACCATGACTTCACCATGCTCATTCCCTAGTGAGATTCACCTCCAAGTCTCGATGCCATCATGTACAACCGAGCCGAGCTCCTGTAGAGACAAAGGCCTCACCGAGCTCACTCATCACGACTGCATCCCCAAATCGAGCATGTCACATTCTCTTCCTGGTCCACCTCACTCACCATGTAAGTGATGTCTCTCAAACACATTGAGCGAGCTCCCACTACCCTGACTGATGCTCCAAAGACACAACTCTCTGCCTAGCTCTAAATCGAGCTTTTATCTTCCATGCCGCTCCACTGCGATGCCGAGTTTCGTGTGACCTCCACCATGGAACCCGATGAGTTCTCCTTTGACTGAGCTTCACCGAGTTAAACAAAACCACTCCACCATGTCATCACTTCCTACTCGAGCTCCAACAAGATCTCTGCTATCACCGATCGACTCGCCGGGCTTTCGCGCCATTGCCTCACCTCCGAAGATCGACCGAGCTCACCTTTCGAGGTTCAAGACTGAACTTCCCACTTGCCAAGCTCTGATCACCCTAAACCTCTGAACCCACACACTTATGAATCCCAAAAACCTAAAACTCAAATTTAGAGTTTCCTATTTTTGAGCTTCGTAAATTCCTAACTCGCTCAACGTTTTTCGCCCCTAAAATCTCTAAAATTTCAAAACGTAAGAATTGTCCAAAATAAAACTCTAAAAGCTCGACTCAACTTGGCTTGCCTCGCTCCCAACCTCAACTCACTCCACTTCTACATTATGACTCAATTCACCAAATTCCACACTGAGCCATCTACCTAAACATTTCTCCTGATCTCCCATTTGCATCGATGAGTGGTTCCATACTTTGAGCTCATGTATCAAGCTAATCCAATGCCATGGTTGTTCATCGATCACCTCTGTACCATAAAGCAACCAATTCAGACTTCAAAAGTTTCCTCCGCATTCATGATGACGAGCTCATTTTGAGCACCTCAACTCTACATTGCGTTGAACTCACTCTCTCGATGTTCATACAGTCTACATTCACTCTATGGCATTATTCTTACCTAGCTCTATTTACTCATAACCTAACCACTCTGCAATGAGTGTCTCGATCTACTTGGCCTCTTCCGGTGAGCTCCAACCTAGCTCGGATTATCCTCTAAACTTGAGCCTTTGAATGAGTCTCTACGAGATCCTTCACTATGTCTGCAATCCTTTCTAGTGAGCTCATCTGAAGGCTTGATCAACTCACCCCTACGACACTCCTTGATCTTTGATATGGACGAGCTCTAAACTCACTTACAACACATCCAAGCTCAACTAGATACCTCTAGATCTTTGTGACTTACCGAGTTTGCATCTGTTTTGTGCTTGAGCTGATGTTGGCTCAACTTCCACTTCATGGGCTTCAATCTCGCCCTGCTGCGAGCTCGCCATGACTCATCCCGAGCCATTTGAAGAGCTCGGTCTACAACACATGCATCTTACCCAAGCTAATACAATAACTCGACCCTCCTGTATGATATTGAGCTCACATGTCTGAGTGGCAACTGAGTTGAGCTCAATTTGGCCTCTGAGCTGGGTTTTCATTTGAGCTCATTCTTTTGCATTGATCCTTGATCGACTCACTTGAGCTCGATTATGGTTACCTCACCGACATATCTAAGACTCGCCGAGCTCATTCCTATCTCGACTGAGCTATTCCTGGAAGAGACTTATCATGAGGGCCCGAGCTAGCTCCCCAACCCTGTCAAACATGATGTTCCAGTTTCGAGCTCGAGATCCTGTAATAATTTACCTAATTCAACACAAACCCAATAAAATGATTTTAATTTGCATTAATGCACTTATATGTTGATTTGGGCCCAATTGAGCTATGTTGGAAAATCCTTCTTCCCATGTGTTTGAAGACCCTTCTAAGGCATCATGAAAGTATAGAAGAACCCTGGAAAAGTTTATACACCAACTTTGACAATTTTAGCCTATAGACCCTCGTTGTTCATTTTTACCCGGGGGTAAAAATGGATAACACATACCTTTGGTGCATGGAACAAAACCCATTACTCATTCCTACACTGAACTAGTTCTTCTTGGACCATATCCTATAACTTGGATACCTAAATCACTTCACCCTCATTTGGATAAATCTCTCAACCTTTGACGACATAGATTTGGCATGCTCTTCCACCGGTACCATGTCGCAATCTATATGTGTGTGTGCATTCGATTTCCATTAGCCATAATGACCATACCCTTATCCACTTGACCATCACTTTCCTCAATAACCTATTTATCAAACCTAGTCATTGACCACGTTTCCTACCTCATTGGTTTATCGTTTGAGGGGGATCACCTTCAACCCTACTTGGGGCAACCTAACCTCCACTTATACCTAGAACACCGAATTGCTATTTTTATTAGCGTCGCTTACCAATACAAGATACGTAACAAAAAGGGGCAAAATGTAGACACTAAATTTGGGTCACACTCCCTTGGTCCCTTTTAATTAATTAAGCACACCATCAACCCAATATTAATTATTCACCTTAAAATTATTAATTTATTTAATTATTTTAATTAAATTAATTTCACCCTCACACCTACACCTCACCCTAGACCCATTCTAGGGGTATTTAACTCACAGTGATTGAGTCATCACCCTCAGCACTAAGTCATCACTGAGCTATAACTCCTAGTGCTAAGTCACTAACTTTACCTAAATAACTAAGACTTCTTCCTAAACCTAACTCAACCTTTTCTAAGTTCTCCCTGGCTTCTCTCACATGAAATATACTTTCCTAAGAGGACTCAATGAGAAATCACACTGAATATGGGAAAATCTAGCTATTTTTGGTAAACATAGGCTTTCCTGTCCTAACCGATGTAGGTCAACTAACCGTCATCGACTCCTTTATATATAACTTTGTAACATTTTACCTAGGTTGGTAATTTTTAGTTTGGAGAGTTCTATTGCATTCAAGCACAAATGAGATAATTATTAGCATCCATACGACAGGATATACTCAACCATAGGCCCAAGTAAGCACCTGATGCTCATCCCAAGGCATTAGAATATTTACGGGAACACTCTAGGATTATTACTTAGAACCGAAAACAAAATCTCTTTATGGACCGACTAATATCCTCTTTCACCTACCGAGACCTACAAATGTAAGTAATTATACGTGATTTTGATCATATTGTGCTTACTTAAAGTGTAGGTTCCTTACCTTCTCCATTATACTTTTATTTCTTTAGTTGTTCATTTATTTCACACTTCACACATATTCATCAACCCAACCACCTACGACCTTTTGGCTCAAGTACCTTCCCCTAGCTTTTTTTTCCAATAAGTTGCGTACATATGAAAAAAATAGATAAGGTAAAGGTGAAGAGGAATACCTATGAAATGAAGGTGGAAGGTAGAGTGCATGTGTTCTTATTTCCCAATCCAAAGGTGTTGGATCGTGTGAGAACTTCCTTTTTCTAGGAGGAACTACCCGTACATGCAAAACAAGACTACAAGAAGAATATTGAACAATATATGTCAGTGGACTACCTAAGCGTGTTAGATCCAGAAGTGTGATACTTCCTAGATGGTGTCAATCCATTGTTTAATACAATTTAATGTTAGAAATAACGTAAATAAATAACATCTTAATGAAGTTGATATGATGTAAGTATCTCATTCAAATATAATAAGTAAATCCAGATAATAGGTTGGGTTATGATCAGATCAGTAGGTTGGGCGGGTATCCAAAGTGATTAGAATAGGTCAGGATTAAATTTTGGGTGGTTTTGGGTTATTTGGGTGAAGGTTATTAAGTTGTTGTTACAGGAAGGATTACTAGTTACAGAGACCAACGTTGGTTTGGTATGACCAATGTCGGTTCGAAGAAAATTAGTGATGGTTTAGCTTAATCGCATCGGTAGAGGTAGAATGGTAGAAAATCAATAAAATTTGGTTTTTGGAGATCCTTTGTGATTGCACGAGAGAATAGAAGAATGATGGTTAGGTTGCTAAAGAAGCTAAGAATGCTCGGGGATATCCGAGGTTGGATGTGGGGAGCTAAAAGATTATGGGTAGTTGGATGGTGGATTGGTAGGAATGTGAGAATGATAGGATGCAATAGAGAATAGGATTTAAAAGAGAAATCTAAAGAAATGATGATCTAAGTATGGAATGATGCAGATCAAAACACACTTACTTGTATTTGAAGACTTGGTGGTTGGATGAAGATGATGGTTGATTTATGAAACTGGTGGTCAATGCCATGACATTACTTCTCATAATGCAACCATGAATGCCAATGTATTCAGATCGGTCTTGGTGTCGGCTAGGGGTGTCCGGATACACAAGAGGGATCTGGTTCACACTTATATACAAATCTCTCTCAACCTAATTAGGGGATCATTTTTATATCAAATTCCCTAAACATCCCTAAATTATGTTAGTGCAGAAGATCATTTTGCGAGCTTTCCATTGATCGTAAGAATGCGAAAACGTACATTGGGAGCTCTTGTTATGTCCGGTCAAAGTTCAGCCAACCGTAGAGAAAGTCAACTCTAGTCAACAAGTCAATATTGGACCAATCATACTGCGACATGTGGCAAAAAGGTGTTGGTAAAATTGGAGGTATTTAAACCACTAGTCTTTGATAATCGTAAAATGGAATAGCCCGTCGGAACAAGAGGCTCAACTTTTGTTACGGAGGGGAACTCCTGCCACCGTGAGGACGATTATATTATCACCGACGTGGTGGGTCCTCAAACCACCATGTGGCTTTCCACCATGAGTTTGATTTTCCAATCACAGTCAACATGTGGTCTTATTCATCATATTTCATGTGGGTCAAATTTCATATTACTTTGTAATTATTTGCAAGCATTATTACCAAATGCCATGCATTATGCCACATACCACATATATATCAACCTTCGTATTAATTTTCAAACATTAGTATAACAACCACTTACCCTCATAACTGCCAAACATGCTAAGTCCACATGGTGGATAGGAGATGAAGTGGTGCTAGGGGGTAAAGGCCCATGCGTGGAAGCTTCCACGTGAGGAGAAGGAGGTGGGGTGGTTAAGCCTCAAGTGGTCCTTTGACCACTATGTTTGCATGGAAAAGGCTTTATTAAGCCTAAAAAATATCCTCCCCACCTAATGTGGGTTATAACACATTTTAAAATGCATCCACATTATGTGGAAATTATTAGAGGAGGCTAATGTGGGGATTTTATCCCAATTATTATGCTAAGCTGCCCACTATGGGAAATTATCCCATTTTACATGCTATGGGCTAGGATTATATTAGCCTTAGATAATTTGTAAATGCATTATTTTAGGGCCCCATTTGGGTATAAATAGGGGACCCATTTCTTTGTAATGGACACGACACACAAAACTTGGAAGCTCATTCCTAGAGCTTAGAAGGCGAAATCGAGCCAAGAGGAGAGTTAGATAATATGTCAACGACATAGTTTTGTGAAGACCTAATTTATTTAGGTATTATTATTTAAATTATTATTGACCTATTATTTTTTAGGCAATAATAAATTAAAATTATTGTGGCTAGGAGTGATTAATACTACCTAGTCGGTCCATTGCGCCACACCAAATTATTGTGAAGCCTGGAATATCGACCAGAGTGCTATAGGGTGTTACGAAGCATCTAGAACGCCGATCAAGAACCAGAGGATTCCAAACAGTGGAGTTGGTGCCATCAAGCTTTGAATAAGCCAAGAAAGGGGAAGTCGGGTGCTATTTTTCACCCTTGTCATTTAAAGGTCTGGTTATTTTTCTAAGTAGGTTCTAAATAGTTTCCATTAGGTTTTCTTGTGAAATTCCTATTGTAAATTACAAGTTTTGACTAGTGGAATGGTTCAAAAGAACCCTGAGAAGTAGGCAATTTGAAGTTCGTACTCAATCATTGTATAATTATATTTATTATATTGCATTAATTTTAAATTGATTACTTAAAAGGAGAAAATTGTCGGCAAATATTTAAAGCCTACAAGGGTCTAAGATCAGGTAGATAAAAACTTGATTATTTTCAGATCAAGTTTGGTATCAGAGTTGGTTTAGCTCCATTTTTGCTTCAGTAAATCTAATTAACGAGTGATTGCTTCAAGATTGGTGTAGTTGGTTCAATTTGTGTGAACAGAGAACAAGTACACTATGGGAAAGATGTCTAAACAGTAAATATTGAGGAAATTGAAGCTTATAATCACCAGATCCAGGAAGAGAAATCTCTCCTGCGATCAATGTATTACTCCTTGGAAGAGGAGAATGCTTGTTTAAAATTAGAATTACAAACCAAGGATGAGCTCTTGGCAAGGTTGTAATGTGGTGATCGAGAAAGGAAATACCTTCAACTTCAGATGCAGTGACCATGGCAAATGGATGCACTATAAGTTGTTCACCACTGGAATCTTCTTCTTCCTTCCATTCGGTTTTGGATTTAGGTAATGAATTATTTGGTCTGTTTTAAAAGCATACTAGAGGCATTAGATCCAAGTTACTAGATAAAATGGGATTTATGGAAGAGACCTTGGTAAAAATGACCAAGGAATTACTAACCCAATATAGGTTGAGGATCATCCTCATTTTGCATGTTTGGGTTATCCTAGTGTAGGGATGGAAATTGGAGAATGCTCCAAGAACACTGATGGGAGACAAGCTTCAGAAAGCAAAGTGAATACCCCACTAGTCCTGCAAGAAGATTACAAGCAGGAAAGTTGTGCTTTGTCGTCACAAGAAGGATGTGGTAAGAGAAATCAATGAAGAGGTAATGAGATTCCACCTCCAGTTTCTTACCATAATCATAAGCACAATAAAACTTCTGATCCACTTTTTCAGCTTAAGAAGTATGGTTATGATTTTCAAAAGATGTGGAATTCCTTTCCATGTACTTTTTATGGATTACATAATCATTTTGTGGCCAGATGCTAGAAGAGAAGGACATTGATGAAGAAGTTGATGTCGTTTATCGAGAACAAGGAAAACCAGAAAGACCAATCTCATCATGTAGAGTTGAGAAATGGAAGAAAGAGTTCCTCATCCCAGAAGAAGGATATTAAGAGGAATTTTTGTGCTCATTGCCAGAGGAATGGGCACCGAGTGGAAAATTCTGAAACTGCATCCATCTCACCATCAAAGTAATGGCAAGCCAAAGATGGAATGGAGGCCTATTGCAAAGGAAAAGGAAGTTTCTACTCCACCACCAGTTGACAAGTCAACCCAGGACTAGGTAATACCTGAAAGTGAAAGTCCTTTAAAATGGGTAAGTCAACAATTTTTCAATTATATATTGCATAATTTAGATTGATGAATAATATGCAGTATTTTTTTGGAGATCAGATTTTGTGAGAAAATGTTGAGAGAAAGGTTTACCATACTAAGTGGATTTTCTTACTTAGAAAATTGATTAATACTCCAAACATATCTCCTAATCGATTTTGAGTACATTACAGTTTGGATATAGGATTTGACTCATATAAATCTTGGAGATTGATACGCCATTTGTGTAGATAATAAATTTCACAGAGTCACTCGGAACTTCATTCCGTGTAGAGGCATTTTGACCATGCAAATGAATGGTAGCTGAATCACATTGGCATTGAAATTAGGTCGAGAACTTTGTTTTGTGGAAAATTTGTCATGGGCATCTAGCGAGTAATGGTACCTAATATAATTTTTCAACAAAAGGAGATCTCAAGATATTATCTCGGAACGTCATTTGGAGTCAAGGCATTGCAACCACACATTCAATTTGGTAGCGATCATCGACTTAGCACTACACAAAGTGGATGCATTGAAGTCTATAAGAGACTTAGCACGACATATATGGGAGGCGTTGAGTTCTGCAAAAGACTTAGCACTGCATAGTGGAGGCATTGAGGTCTACAAGAGACTTAGCACTACACAACGGAGTTGTCGAGGTTTAAAAGATACTCAACATTGCATAGTAGAGGCGTTGAGGTCTCAGTAATAGATGTAGCACTACAAAATAGAGGCATTGAGGTCAACAAGAGACTTAGCACTACACATTGGAGGATATGAGGTCTAAAAAGGGATCATTCATTGTCCATCATCGACATCAAATCAATCATATCTCTAAATAACATGGAGTTTCTTCGAACCAGTTTGGATTATGTGGAATCAAATCAGAGCTAGGAGCTATGTTATAGATTCAAAGAAGATCCTTATTGTCAGAGATATGGAAGCTTAGCACCGCATAGTAGGAGTGTAGCGGTTTCATTCAGAAACTTAGCACCATACAATGGAGGTGTGAAAGTCTTCTTCGGATATCAGAGGGGTGCATTGGAAGCATCGTGGGCCCATAACCCACATGTCTAGGATAAGAGAAAAGTTGTCAAAGTGAGAAGGTTTCAAGAGAAGAGACTAAATGGTCTACTGGAAGCACTTTTGAGGTGGGGTGGCAACAAAGTTTCCAGATTCAAGACGGGATGGAAAAATGTTCCAATATAAGATTTTTGGGACAAAAATCCTTTCTCATTGGGGAGGTGTGATCAGGGGATCATTTTTGATATCAAAATTTCCCTAAACATCCCTAAATTTTGTCAATGTAGAAGATCATTTCGATAGCTTTCCATTGACTATAAGAACGTGACAAACAAACATTGGGAGCTCTAGTTATGTCCGGTCAAAGTTTAGTCAACAAGAAATTCAACTATGGTCAACTGGTCAATATTGGACCAATCGCACTACAACATGTGGCAAAAAGGCATTGGTAAAATTGGAGGTATTTTAACCACCGGTCTTTGACAATCGTAAAATGGAATAGCTCGTCAAAATAATAGGCTTAAATTTTATTATCGAGGGGAACCCTCGCCACCATGAGGATGATTATACTATCACCAACGTGGTGGGTCCTCAAACCACCATGTGGCTTGCCACCATGAGTTTGATTTTCCAATCATGGGTCGACAGGTGGTATTATTCGTCATATTTCATGTGGGTCGAATTTCATATTACTTTGTAATTATTTACCACACATTATTCCCAAATGCCATGCATTATGCCACAAACCACGCATATATATCAACCTTCATATTAATGTTTAAACATTAGTATAACCACCACTTACCCACATAACCGCCAAACATTCGGATTCCACGTGGTGGATAGGAAATGAAGTGGTGGTAGGGGGAAAAGGCCCATGTGTGGAAGCTTCCACGTGAGGAGAAGGAGGTGGGGCGGTTAAGCCTCAAGTGGTCCTTTGACCACTATGTTTGTGTGGAAAAGGCTTTATTAAGCCTAAAAATATCCTCCCCACCTAATGTGGGTTATAACACATTTTCAAATGCATCCACATTACGTGGAAATTATTAGAGGAGGCTAATGTGGGGATTTTATCCCAATTATTATGCTAAGCCGCCCACTATGGGAAATTATCCCATTTTACATGCTATGGGCTAGGATAATATTAGCCTTAGATAATTTGTAAATGCATTATCTTAAGGCCCCATTTGGGTATAAATAGGGACCCATTTCTTTGTAATGGACATGACACACACAACTTGGAAGCTCATTCCTAGAGCTCGGAAGGCGAAATTGAGCCAAGAGGAGAGTTAGATAATATTTCAATGACATAGTTGTGTGAAGACCTAATTTATTTAGACATTATTATTTTAATTATTATTGACCTATTATTTTTTAGGCAATAATAAATTAAAATTATTGTGGCTAGGAGTGATTAATACTACCTAGTCGGCCCACATTGCACACACCAGCATTATTGTGAAGCTTGGAATATCGACCACAATGCCATAGGGTGTTACAAAGCATCCTGGAAGGCCGATCGAGAACCGGAGGATTCGAGCAGTGGGGTGGTGCCATCGAGCTTTCCAAATACATTAGGAAAGGGAAGGTTGGGTGCTATTTTCACCCTTGTTGTGCGAATGTACAGTTATTCTTCTAAGTAGGTTCTAAATAGTTTCCATTAGGTTTTCTTGTGAAAGTACTATTGTAACTTACAAGTTTTGACTAGTGGAACGGTTCGAAAAAGAACCAAAGACGTAGGCAATTTCGAACTCCATAATCAATAATTGTGCAATTGTCTTTATTTTCTTGCATTAATTTTAAATTGATTGCTTAAAATGAGATAATTGTTGACAAATATTTAAATCCTACAAGGGTCCAATATCTGGTAGATAAAAAATTGATTATTTTCTGATCACCACCCAAACTCGAATATTTCTTCCAACCTCTGGAACAACATTACCAAAATGAATATATGGTAACCGATGATGGTTTAGGTTAAGCCCGGTGTCGATTTCGGGTTAACCTAAAGTGTTGGTTACAACTGGAAATCCTAGGTTTGGTAAAATAGCATATCTTGGCTATCTTTTTGGCCAATTCTTCTCATTGGTCTTGGTCTAAACTTGTATTTTCCCACTTAAGTAAGTGGGCATGTTGTTAGAGAAAGGATAGGTATCTAATGTTAGGGTTAGACTAAGTCTTAGTTAGTTATGGTAAGTAGAGATTGAGTCTTAGTTAGAATGAACATGCTAAGAATAGGTCCATGATGAGGTGTCTAGGTGAGGTGGTCAAGTGAGGACATTAATTAAATTAATTAAAGTAATTAATTCAATTAATCATGTGCACTATGGGATATGAATATGTAAGGTATGGTTAATTTAATTAACAGGGCTATAAGGGTGGTACGACCTAATTTTGGTGTCTACATTTTACCCCTTTTTATCGCATAGCTTGTATTGGTAAGCAATGCTGACAAAAATAGGAAGTGATTGCCCCATGTGTGGGTGAAGGTGATCCCCTACTACCAGAAGGCGATGAGGTGTTATACGAAATTTGTGAGTGGTTTGATAAATGTGTAGTTGGTGTGAGTTAAGGTAGGTGGGGAAGAGTATGGGTGCTTTGGGAAAGGGTAATGGTCAACTCGGGTAATAGGTAATAGGCCAAGGTCAAATTGGGTAATAGGTAATGAAAATCAAACACACACACACACACACACACACACACATACACATAGACTACAACACAAGACTAGGTTGAGGAGCTAGCAAAACTCTACATCATCCAAGGTTGATAGGTTTATCCTTACAAGGTTGAATTGATTCATGTATGCAAGGCTTATGATATGGTCTAGAAACATAATGTAGGTCAGTACAAGAATGTTTAGGTATGTTCGTACACCAAAGGTTGGTTCAAGATAAACAACACAATAATAGGCAAAGTAATGTCATCGGGCCAAATAACATGGGTAACAACATCACAAGGTATAACGAGTACACAAGGTCAATGGTCACACCAAGTAGGTCAAGTCCAGGTAAATAGGTCATGAAAATGTAAGGCCAAGGTATAGGTAAAATAAAAAATCCCTAGACGTAACTAAGGAAATGTAGGGGTAGTTTGGGCTTGTAGGTAGGTTGCAATAAGTGTGGGTAAGGTCAAAGGGTATCTGGAAATAATGAGTTGAGGTCAAAATGGGGAAATTGGGTGAAAATGGTAATGGAAGGATACCAATGCCGGTTATAAAGTAACCAACGTCAGTTTGGTATGACCGACATTGGTCGTCAAGGTTAGGGTTAATAAAATGAAAAATTTGTATTTTACGAATTCATTTTAATGTTTTTTCATTTGGGAAAATGACAGAGCGGTAGAGTAAGAGTGGAAAGTGACAAGACAAGGTATTTAAGCCGAGTTGTTGAGTAACTAGCACTAGATTGGCATTTAATAGGTAGGTCCACAAGATTGATTGGAGCTATTTGATTGGTCGCAAGCTAAGAAGTTGATTTGTGGCATGGTAAAGACGGGAAAGGGTTTAGGTATACCACCATCTCAGAGGCGGACGTACCACCATGCAGACATCACCGAGATGAGGTAGGATTCAATCGCTTCTATCTTTGGGTTGAAAATAATGTGTTAAATGGTTTGGGTTAAAAGGGGTTTGGGTGGGATTTGTTTTTTTAATTTGTGGGTAAAATGAAGTAAATGAGGGAGGGGGAAGGTCTAATGTAGCTTAAATAGGGTTGGCAATGAAGTTAGGTTAGGTTTGGGTAGGGTAGAGTAGGTGTGTAGGTCATTTTTAGGAATTTTTGGTAGACGAAGGGGGTTCAATTTGGGTTTCATGACAGTGAATTTGGTCTAAGGGTGGCTAAAGTTGGTTTGCTTAAGCCGATAGTGGTGTCAGTTGTAGGTGACCAACATCAATTTAAGTGAACCAATGTCGGTTAAGGATAAGGTGATGGTCAGGGTGGATGAAAAATAGGGGTAAGAAAGGTTAAGTGGGCAAGAAAAATAGGTGAGAGGGGGAAGGGAGGATACATGTAGAGTGATGGGGGTAGAAGGTTGGCGTTGGCGTAAAGGATAGGTAAGTAGGTGAAATGATGTTTTTAGGATGGTGAGTCATGATTGCAACAAGGTAAGAGGATGGTATGTGAATTAGGTAAAATGGGGTGAGTAGGATTAGTGTGGTTGGGTATGGTTTGGGGGTTAATAGATAAGTGAAGGTTGTCAAGTTTGTAATAATGTTGTGGTTTTTTTGGATGTAGGCTAGGGACCAACTACATGAGGATGTACCACCTCTATTTATAGTGATACGACTGAGCGTGACTGCAAAGGAGTGGAGGCACGTGATTGATGTTGGCCTGAGTGGGATCCGATGCTATAGGCATGTAGCTCAAGATCTAAGTTTGATGGTCACACTCATCGATAGATGGGACTCAATGACCAACATGTTCCACTTACCGATGGGTGAGATCACTGTCACCCTAGAGGATGTATACAAGATCCTGCGGCTACCAATAGTTGGGGCGTAGGTATATTCTATTACGTCAGAGGCATCAAAGGAGCTGATAGTGGTTGTTTTGGAGTGGTGATGGCAGAGCTGAGGTACCATAGTGCGAGTCTGAGCTATGGAGATATGTATGTAGCTCATCCTCAGGAGATGCGGTTAGTGGTTTTTTTGATGGAGGCAGTATGTTGTTTTGCCTTGCCAGATGCGGAGGGTGGGAGATTCCCATGAGCACTGATGGGGGTTCTCTAGGACATGATGGAGGAGTGGGTTTTTTTTTCCTAGGCACCGACATTCTTGGTGTAGTTATATAGAGAGTTGTGGGCCTATGGGAGGTTACGGAGATTTAGTTTATGTTGTACCTTCCTTCTACACTATTGGGCATACGAGCACATCGTATGCGTACATCCATGAATTGCCCCAAAAGGATTGGTTCGGGGTTGGTTATAGGCAATGGATACTACTTAGTGGAGAGCACGGGCGATGAGGGCTACACATAATGTAGAATACTATAGGCGAGTGTTGGGGGGTTATCTAGGGTTGATATTGTTTGGAGGCCATATGTTGGCTTTCCTTCATATAGGCACATGGCCAAGGAGTTGGAGGGGTTATAGCTGCTTAGGTGGATAGAGGGGCACCATGCCGGCGAGCACGAGATAATACCAGTGGACAGGGTTAGGTGGTAGTTTGGGTTGCTAATAGACATGCCTCCACCATTCCTACATTCACGGGAGAGATGACATGGAGAGGCTTATGTCTCTACCACAACCAACTATGCCAAAAGGGAAAGAGAATCGGGGGTGGATAGGTGGATTTATGATGCCGAGGTCACAGATAGATATAGGTAGTGGTGGGTGGCGCAGTTATGGGTGGTACCACTAAGGCCGAGGTAGCTTGAATTATCTACTATCACAGACAGGAGATACCTTGTAGAGCCAAGTGGCCACCCTTTTGAAATAACTTGGATTATCAGGGGCAGCTCACAAGATCGAGGCATAGGTTGCGACTTCAGACACAGGTGGTATCCCTGTAGGCCCAAGTTGCACAGGGAAAGGTACCCACACAGGGTGGTGATGGACACGAGGGATAGGTATCCACCCTACATGTGCAGATAATGAGTTTGCGGAGGTTAGTTGGCCACTACACATGCTTAGATTGTGGCCCTACGGCCCAGGAGGTTACATCACGAGCACCTCCATAGGTAGTAGTGGGACAGGGTCCCATAGTACATGGAGGAGGACAAGGTACACAAGTATAGGGTCCGAGGCCAGCCCTAGTAAATAGAGCTCATAGGTTACTATGAGACCTATGGCACCATCTTAGATGGTTCTGATGGCAAGGCTCAGGGATGCCCTAAATGAGGTGTGGTATTACCAAGATCACTTGATGACCACGGGATAGATGTCCCCTCCTATGCAAAGTACAAGGCACAATAGGCCTCAAGTGAGAGGACGAGATCCCGTACTCATAGTGCAAAGAGTACAATGGGCTAGTAAGCCGAGAAACAAGGTCAAGGTGAGGCTACTAGTTCATGGAGGCCATACCCAACTATGGGCTAGGAAGAGACTAGACCGAGATTCATGGAGGGTGGAGAGATGTTGTCAGGGTGCCGGACATGTAAAGAAGAGGAGACAGATGAGACTGGCCCCGAGGGTCTCAGGTGGGGTGACAATTAGTCACCTGGTATGGTTATTTAGTATTTGAGATTGTGATATATATATATTGGCCTACGAGCTAAAGATGGTGAGGATGTACATGAGAGTTTTTGAGATTTTTGATCATACACCGACCTGCATGCCAAAGATGGTGAGGATGTACATGAGATTTTTGAGATACGTATATGTAGTTTTATTGGTGTACATTTGTATTGATATACAAACTTTCATTGTTATAGATGATGAGATTTATGGTATGGATGATGTACTTGTGTTGTAATTTCCTTTGTTATTTTTGTATGGATGGAAAGTAGGTGAATTAGGCATGGTGGAGTTGGATTCATGTAAGCATGGATGAGTTAGGTTAGTTAGGCATGGATGAGTCTAGGTTTGTTAGGCATGGTTGAGATTAGGTAAGTTAAGCATGGTTGATTTTAGGTTAGTTAGGCATGGTTGAAAGGTATAGGCATGATGGAGTTAAGGTTTGTTGGTTTTGATTTAATTTCCAAGTTATTGGTAACATGGGAAATAAATGATGATGTGTATGTATGTTATGGTGTATATTTCCAAAATATTTGATATCATGGAAATGTGAAATGATGGATGTATGATATGATGTTGTAAGAAAATGGTAGGTATTTATGTTTGTTAATTGTTTAAATTCCAAGTGTTGTAAAAAAATGGAAATTAACTATTGTGAAATGTTAATTAAAAATAATGGGGGGAAATTTGTTAGGGTAAAGAGTGGTTGAACTAACCTCCAAGGGCCCCATGCTCTCAAAGTTCTTCCTACATAGCCACGAGAAAAAAGGGGCCTCAGGCCGATGTAGTTCTCCCATAAGCTAGGGAAGAATATGGTGAAGCAGAGGACTGGGTTCGTATGTTTTATGGATGACTGGTCTAGTTCATTTAGGCATCATTGTGTTGGTGAAACATGAATTTTTAAAATGTAGGTGTCGATAGTATAATCCTATATAGGATAATCAACAAGTAATAAAGGAGGTGAAGGGTAAGAGGTGACCAAAAGAGCCACCTAATTAGAAAGAACCATAACAAGTCTACCATACCAAAGGTGGGCTTATGAATGTAAGACCCTAAATGTGTTACATGATTGACTATGCTAAGGGTGAAGAGAATCACATGATCATGAAATGTCAGTTTTGTAGAAAGTCCCTTGAGAAGGTAGGATATTAGGATGAAAAGGAAATGAGGTGAAAATGGTTGGTTTTAGCGTAACTTGGTGTAAGACAACATGTCTACTTGGCAAGAAACCCATGATCAAAATAGGAAAGTCCATGATGAAAAAGTTATCATTTTTTTGCTTTTGTGTTTGATAGACTGATCGATCCGGGAAGTCTACGTGGGATGAGTATATTATCTCCTTGAGGTCTTTGGGAAGTTGATCGATGCGGGAAGCTAATCGATGTGGGAAGCTTCGACTATTTTAATTTTATTTTGCAATAACTTTGTATAGTTGTTTACATGAGGGAGTAGTCTATTTATAGTGGTGATATAGAGAGAAGAGATGTCCCTTTTGAGGGAGTCATCTCATAGCTGGAAGTTTGACTCAAGGAGTTGAATCCCATTTTATTTTTGAAATTATTTTACTTTTTGGGTGTTTAAGTCATGGATAATATTATAGAGGGACATTAGGCTCTTGTTGAGAAGGCGAAATATTATAGCACCCATAGGTTAACTACAAGAGATATGGTTTCAAGTGATGAATGACCATGGGATACCATCTTGAAAAAGATAAAAATTACCCATGAAAATCATGCCATTAGTAGAGTTGTTATGTTTGTGGAGCCTATTTTCATGTTAGAGTGTGGTACACCTTCTATGTGTTACACTCGGGTAATTTTACGATAGTCCCGCTCACCGGTGAGCGGGTCGGGGGTTCTGGGGGCTTTGCCCCCTAAGAAAATTTTGATGGGTGGTTTATTAACCCATGGGTAATGGGTAAACGTTATGGGCGTTTTTGGGCCCATGGTTTTTTCAAGTACCCATTGATTTGTAAACTTCCTCTTGCTACCCATAGGTTTATGGGACTTTTTTTTTTTTGCCCATTTTTGATACCCATGGTTTTGTAAAATTGCTTAAGTAGTTGTCTATTTATATGGTCTTATGCATATGATAGAAAGACAAACAAATGTATTACAGATGTGTTTTGAATTTGGGTGTGAATTCTATAGAGTTTGTTGAGCATAGCTCCAAACGGATCTAGGTATTGTATTGAGAGAGTGGAGGCTTGTAATAAAATCTGAGCAAGTGATTCTTGGTGGATGTAGCTCAAATTGGGTGAACCACGTTAAATCTTGTCTCTCTGTGTTGTGTTATTTATTATGCACTTTTATTTGAGATCTGTAATATTTTCTGCATATTAGTTTCTACTGTTGTGATTCTGTAAGGGATTATTCCACATATTTTATCTCTTATTTCCTAACAATTGGTATCAGAGCCTGGTTTGGTTTGTTGAAGTGTTGAATCACAAGGAAAGTTTTATCTTGAGTGGGAGCTATGGCAGATGATGGAAGATCTAGGGTTGATAAATTCAACGGGTAGAATTTCAGTCTTTGGAAGATGCAAATGGAAGATTACCTTTATCAGAAGGATCTTTATACTCTGTTGTCTGAGAAGGTGAACAAACCCTCGAGTATGACAGATGCGGAATGGGATTTGTTGGATCGGAAGGAACTTGGAACGATCGATTGTGTCTTGCATCTTTGGTATTATTTAATGTTTCAAAGGAAAAGACTACAAAAGATCTAATGGATGCATTAGGGAAGTTGTATGAAAAACCCTCTGCCTCTAACAAGATATTTTTAATGAAAAAGTTGTTTAATATGAAGATGTCTGAGAATAGTTTAGTAGCAGATCATTTAAATGATTTCAATATGGTTGTGAATATGCTAGCTTCGGTTACAATAGAATTTGATGAAGAAGTTAGGGATTTATTAATTCTGTGCTCTTTACCTGAAAGTTAGAATAGCGGCGTAAGCAACTCGGTTCTAGCTAACTCGAAGTTGAAGTTTGAGGATGTTGTAGGGGTGATTCTAAGTGAGGAAATGCAAAGAAAAATCTCTAGGGAATATTCTACTTTAGGGAATGCTTTAATAGTGGAAACTAGAGGGAGACATAAGAATAGAGGAAACCGTGGAAAATCGAAAGATCGGGCAAGGTCAAAATCCAAGAGCAAGATTGTATGTTGGAACTGTGGAAAGTCTGGGCATGCAAAGAAGGATTGTTGGGAGCTTCGGGACAAGAAGAAACAACAGGAAGAAAACAAGGAGGAAAATGTGGCATCGGGTAATGTATGTTAGGATGCTTTGATTCTTTCTTTGCATAATATTACTGAATCTTGGGTTTTAGATTCAGGGGCTTCTTTTCATGCTACTCCACATAGGCATTATTTTGTTGATTATGTTCAAGGGGATTTTGGGCATGTTTTTCTTGGTGATGATGAGCCTTGCAGTATAGTTGGAAAAGGTTCTATTCAGGTTAAGATGCAGAATGGGAATACATGGCTATTGAAGGATGTCAGACATGTGCCTACATTAAGGAGAAATTTGATATTGGCGGGGCAATTGGGAAGTGATGGTTGTACTGTGATATTTATAGCTAACTCTTGGAAGGTTACCAAGGGTGCTCTTGTGGTGGCAAGAGGTAAGAAGGTTGGAACCTTGTATTTAACCACTGATAGTACTAATGATTGTAATCTTGTGGCTTCAGATGCAGATACAACATTATGGCACTATAGGCTCAGTCATATGAGCCATAAGAGCATGAACATCATAAAGAATAATTTTCCTGGATATACAAAAATAGGTTTGGATTTCTGTGAGAACCGCATATATGGGAAACAGAAGTGAGTAAGGTTTCTCAAGGTTGGACCTATGAAGAAAGAGAGTAAGTTAGAGCTGGAACATTCTGATGTGTGTGGGGCCAAAGTGTATCATCTCTTGGGGGTTCAAGTTATTATGTTACTTTTATTGATGATGCAACAAGGAAAGTTTTGGTTTATTATATTAGAAACAAATCTGATATATTTGACACTTTTGTTAAATGGAAAGCCTTGGTAGAGAATGAAACATGTCTTAAGCTAAAATGTCTCAGGTCAAATAATGGAGGGGAGTATTGCAATAATGAATTTAATGATTATTGTTCTAAGAATGGAATCCACAGGAAAAATATGGTTCCAAGAACTCCACAAAGCAAAATGGGGTGTCAAAAAGGATGAACATAACAATAATGGAACGTGCTAGGAGCATGAGGTTACATGCAGGACTACCTCTTTCTTTTTGGGCAAAAGCGGTGAGCACAACTGTGTACTTGATAAACAAAGGACCCTCAAGTGCCTTAGATGGAGGCATACCTGAGGAGGCATGGTATGGTAATAAAGTTGATTATTCATTTATTAGATTCTTTGGATGTGAGGTGTTTGTTCATATAGACAAGGATGATAGGAAAAAGCTAGAGGCTAAATCAGAAAAATGTACTTTCATTGGTTATGGTGGTGATGACTTTGGGTTTAAATGTTGGAGTATTAAGGACAAGAAAATCATTCGGTCTAGGGATGTGGTCTTTAATGAGAAAGTCATGTATAAGCAACAGTTGTAGGAAAACAGGGAAGAATCCAAGAAAGAATATGCAGTGGTAGAGGATCTTCCGGATGGGAAAGTGACCCATGAATCAGTTCAGGAACCTACTCAATAGGAACCCCAAACTCCTATAGTGAGGAGGTCTTCTAGGGTAAGAAAAGAACCTGAACATTTTTCTCCTTCTCTTTATTATTTATTACTCACTGATAGTGGAGAGCCAGAGAGCTTTGATGAAGCAATGCAGTAGATGCCAGTAAGAAGTGGGAGCAAGCCATGGATGAGGAGCATAAGTCTCTCATGGAGAACCAGACTTGGGATTTGATCAAGCTACAAGAAGGCAAAAGAGCATTGCAGAACAAGTGGGTGTATAGAGTTAAAGATGAAGAAGGAGGAAAGTAAAGATATAAGGCCCGGTTGGTGGTAAAGGGGTTTGCATGTAAAACAAAGTATATGTTTTGATGAGATATTTTCTCCTGTAGTAAAAATGACTTCTATTAGAACTATTCTTGGAATAGTGGCAGCAGAAGACTTGCACTTAGAATAGTTAGATGTAAAGACTACATTTTTCCATGGTGATTTGGAGGAGGAACTATATATGCAGCAACCAGAGGGCTATGAGGTCAAAGGTAAAGAGGAGATGGTGTGTAAACTGAAGAAGAGCTTGTATGGCTTGAAACAAGCTCCACGTCAATGGTATAAGAAGTTTGATAGCTTCATGATGGAGCAAGGTTATATTATATGTCATTCTGACCATTGCGTGTATACAAAGAAATTTGAGGATGGAAGTTACATTATCCTGTGTTTGTATGTTGATGACATGTTAGTGTTGCGGTAAGAACATGCAGGAAATAAAATTAATCAAGAAACAACTAAGTGAATCCTTTGATATGAAGGATTTAGGGGCAGCCGACAAATCCTTGGTATGAGGATAACTCGGGAATAGGAAGGAATGGAAGTTGATTTTATCTCGGAAGAGTACATTAAGAAGGTATTGGGCGGAGTTTAACATGCAGATGCTAAACTAGTTGGGACTCCTTTGGTAGGCCATTTTAAGTTATCAAAGGAGCAAAGTGTCCCATGACAAAGCAGAAAGAAACCAGATATCCAAGGTACCTTACTCATCAACAAAGTTGGCAGTTTGATGTATGTTATGGTGTGCACTAGGCCTCGATATTGCCCATGCAAAGGGGAGCCGTGAGTAGAATTATGAGTGATCTAGGTAAAGAGCATTGGCAAGCAATAAAGTGGATCCTTCGGTATTTGAGAGGAACCATGGGGACAGATTTTGTGCTACATGGATCGTACACCACTTTATGTGGTTATGTAGATTCGAACATGGTGGAGATGTAGCAATTGCAGGAGGAGCACAATAGGTTATATTTATACCGTAGGTGGGACAACAAAGTGAGTTTGATTTCACGACTATAGAAGTTGGTAGCTTTGTCAACCACAGAGGTGAGTATGTTGTTGCAACAGAGGCAAGCAAAGAGATGATTTGGTTACAAAAATTACTTGAGGAGTTGGGGCATAGCAGGAGGAATGTAAGCTGCATAGTGATATTCAGAGTGCTATACACCTAGCTAAGAACTCGTTTTCCACTCCCATTATGAAGCATATACTGATTGAGATGTCACTTCATTAGGACATCTTTAGAGGAAGATAAGTTGAAGTTGGAGAAGATTCATACCACTTAATCCTGCAGACATGATGACCAAGGTGGTCACAAGGATAAACTAAAGCTATGTTCAGCTTTGGTTGGCGTCAATGCAGATGATAAAGAAGGGTTGAGAAGCTTTCTCAAAGTGGAAATCATCTCCAAGTGGGATATTGTTATGTTTGTTTAGTCCTATTGCAGTTATGTTTAGTCATTGACCACAAGAATAGGTAATATGAAAAGGTGAAGGGTGCTCAAGGGACGAGCTTAAAATAGATAGAAGGTGATACATGATTTGATTCAACAATAGAATGGTCGAATATGCAAGGCATTCAGGGGTTCAGTTTGGGTTTACCTTCGAGTGAAGATAAACAATAAGCACTTGATCCATAGGTATGAGTAATGATATAAGGTCCAAGCCAATTAGGAGAAAAATTTCCCCGTTTACTTTTCTCTTCTTTGGTTACATGTTGATTTTCCTTCAGGACGAGGTCATTGACCTGTAAGGTTCGCTCATGGACATGTTTTTCATAGGCATGTTTGATACATTTTTAGTAGATTTGGAGATGATCAAGAGCATCGAGACGACACTCATCTAATAACTCAAGTTATGCCAAATAGTCTGGCGAAAGTCATCATCGTGGAGCATGTCTTGTAAGATAGACTCAAGTACCATAGACTAGAGAGAAAGGTGTGGCAACATTCAAAGTGTGAATACTAGTGCGGTAAGCCCACAAGGTGAAAGGAATGTGTGTATGCCAATCCTTCCCAGTATCGTCAACTACTTTCATAAGAATTTTGTTTAAGGTTTTATTGGTTGATTCTGCTTGGCCATTTGTTTATGGGTAGTAAGGTGAAGAGAAACTAAGTTGAATGCCAAAAGCATCACAAATATTTCGTAGGGTTTTGTTTTTGAATTACTTTCCATTATCAGTGATGAGGCGGTGAGGGACACCAAAGCGAAAAATAATGTGATGGTTGATGAATTAATAAATTTCCTCAATTTTTTTAGAAATGAGGGGGAAGGTTTCTACATATTTGGTGTAGTATTCGGTAGTGGTTATAATCCATTGGTGGCATTGTGAAGAATGAGTATTGATCTCTTCGATAAGATCCAAACCCCATTGAGAGAAAGGCCAAAGATCTCATGTGACTCGTAAGGCAATACTAGGTATGTGAAGAAGATTAGCATGTTACTAGAATTTCACACAATGTTTGACATAGTCACAACAATCATAGTTTAGGGTTGGGCAATAATATCCTAGGTGAAGAATGTATTTACCAACAGTTAAGCCACTAAAGTGACCTCCACAAATTTTGTCGTGAACTTCCTTGATGGTGTAGGGAATTTCAGAAATTGTAAGGCATCGTAAGAGAATAGCATCGAAGCCACATTTACAAAGAATACCACCCATGATGACATAGTGGGAGACACCTTTAAGAAAGGCATGTTGTCCATTACGAGTAAGATCGAGAGGTAGAATAGAAAGGGAAAGGTAGTCTACAAAGTGCTTATACCAAAGGTCATGCGCAGATTAGTTGCAACAATTCTATGGAGTTGACATCTCGAGATAAATAAGAAGGTGATTGCAACCTTTATATTGTGACAAATATTTTGGAGTCAGCAGGTGAAGCGGGTATCCGAGAAGCCGTAAAGGCCATGGTATCTACAAATTTATTAGTAGAACATGGGGTGGTTTGAAGTTCATAATAGTCAAAGGTAGTCAGAAGTATGTCAACATGGTATTTATACTTTTGGATTATTTCATTGCAACATTGGTATATACCATTGACTTGGTTTACAACCAATTGAGATTCTCGTAAATGTATTAATTGATTTGACATCTAGGGCAATGGTGGTTTGGAGACCTAGTATGAGTGCTTCATATTTGGCGATATTGTTAGTATAATGAAAATATAGTTTGAAAGATAAATGCATATGTTCACCATCAAGAGGAATGAGTATAATTCCTGCACCACCCCCATGATGACATTTGGAACCATCGAAGAATAATGTCATCCGGTAAATGGTATTGTCTAAAGAGAGGGTAGCAAAGGATTCGTCCAAAAAATTGAAGTTAGAGGGCTGATTTCAAGAAAGGGGTGCATCTACAAGTTGGTCAGTGATGGTTTGGACCTTGATAGATTTTTTATGAATGAATTCGAGGTCGAGGTCTGCGAGAAACATGAACCAATGTGCAGCATGTTGATGTTGGTAAGGGCTGGCATATATCTAATGTAAGGGGTCAGTGTTAGTGACGATAAAGGTTTTTTGGTTGAGTAAGTAATGATGAAGTTTAGTGGCAACAAAAAATAAGGCTAAGAAAAAAAATTTGGCATGTGTATACCTAGTTTCGTAATCCAAAAGGGTATGGCTTATGTAATAAACCACTTGCTCCTTGTGTTTCTCATCACAATGAGTGAGCATGACACCAAGGGAATGGTCAGTAGTAGAAATGTATAGGTAAAAGGGTTGGTAATATTTGGGAGGAATGAGAACCGGTGGTTGGAGAAGGTATTGTTTTAAGGCATTAAAGGATTTATGGCATTCATCATCCCATTTGAAGGAGACTTCATTTTTGAGGAGATGATGAAATGGTTGGAAGCGGTTGGAAAGTTGCAAATAAAACCGACAAATAGATTGCAATTTACCTTGCAAAATTTGAATTTGGTAGAGATTAGTAGGTGGAGGCATGTTTAGAATAGCCTTTACTTTAGTATGATCGACTTCTATGCCATCCAAAGAAATGATGAAACCAAGGAGCTTTCCTGAGAGCATAGCGAAGACACACTTCTTAGGTTGAAGTCAAACACAATAATTGATGAGGAGGTCAGAGATGACCTTAATGACTGTAAGGTGTTCAACTCGATGTTTAGATTTGGCAAGAAGGTCATCTACGAAATCTTCTAATATGTGATGCATTATGTCATGGAGGCTATAAGTCATAGCCCATTGATATGTAGCACCATTGTTTTTAAGGCCAAAAGGCATGACTCGACAAGATAAGTTCCCAAGGGGTGATGAAGGAAATTTTGTGTTGATCCCCTAGAGCAAGTAATATTTGGTTATAACCCGAGAAATCGTCCATCGCTGATAACATCTCATGACCAGCGGTGATATCAACTAGCTGGTCAATACCTGGTAGAGGAAAGTCATCTTTGGGGTAAGTTAAGTTGAGGTCACGGAAATCTATACAAATGTGAAGTCCCCCTCTCACTTTTATGATAGGAACGATGCTAGAAATCCATTGGGGATAGTCAATGGGTAGGATGAAGGAAACCAAGCGAAGGCACTAAAGTTCCTTTTGACAAGAAGGACAATGCGAGGATGTATTTTCCACAAACCACATTTTACGAGTTTGGCTTCAGGAATGGATACGATATTTGGAACATAATGTTTGGGTCAATACCGAGCATATCAGGATAGGATCAAGTAAAGGCATTGCTATGATCTTAGAGGAAAGAGTAAAATCTTCCTATTCGTAAACATCTAAAAATTGGCCTATCTTTAGAATGTGTGGGTCATCCTGAGTGTTAATATTGATTTTTCTAGTCAATTCATTCAACATGGTTTATGTTTTAGAAGCAAACGACTAGTGAATATAAGAATATTCTACACCAAGGTAGGTGAGGATAGACTCATTGTCCTGACATTAAACAACAAGAACCGAAGGTGTATCATCATCAATCATGTCAAGATACAAGAAGGGAAGAGAAGAGGGAGCCTTGCCATCATGTTGATAAGTCAAAGGTCCCAGGAAATTGTGTTCACGAAAAAAAAGTTAAGAGGAATAGATTTGGGATCTATGGACTTCGTGGGTGAAGGTGGTGATGTTGGTGAATGGGGTGGAGAAGGTTTTTCATCCTCAATGAGGTCGATGTGGGTCTTCTTGGAAGATGGTTCGGAAAAGCCAATGCCATTGCAATTTTTGTGCTTACGGGTGGTACACGAGATGATGGTATGATGACCTTGTTTGTAAAAACCAAATCTAAATCCTTTTATGCACAAAGCAGTTGAAGGAAAGTGTGGGTAAAGTGGTTATTAGTGAGATATTGGAGGTCAGATAAAAATGGTCATGTTTGGGATAGTGGTTCAGGTGAATAGGTGGAATTATCAAGTCCCCCATATGTTAAGTTGGTGCGAAGGTGGGGAGGACCATAAGGGAAAACCTCTCCTATATGATAGTCATAACGAGGATGTTGGCATAGGTTTCCATACTCTTTTGGAGTAAGGAATGTGTTGATATTGTAGGCGGTATTCCCTAGAGTAAGGAATTGAAAAACACCCTCTAAGGGATTGGTAGTAGATATTTGGGTAGTAGGGATAGATGAATTACTAGGCGATTGGGTAGGAGGGGTATCGGTTTTTTGGGAAGTAGATGGGCCAGTTGCAAAGGTTGAGACAACAATATGACTATAAGAGTCAGGTGTGGGAGATTTGATGGAAACATTGGTGGATGGTGCCGTGGGTGAAGGAGAAGTGGGGGTAGTGGTAGATGCCTTAACCGGTACAAGGACATCATTAGGTCGATACAACACGTTACAAGTTTTGAACGGTGACGAGTTAGCTGGGATGGTATAGTTATGTCCTTCATGTTCAAATTTTATACAATGGTGTAAATTTGAAGGAACACAACCCATGATGTGAATCCAAGGTTGAAAAAGCAACAAAGTTATAATGCAAATTCCCCTCTAAGATGTAGAATAATTCTAGGATAGTGCAAGGGCCTACATGAACGTGAAGAATAATGGTGCCAAGGGTGGAAGTGATGGTGTCATTGAAGGAGTGCAACATAACTAGGTTATTATGCATGTAATTTGAAGGGATGTGCATTTGATTGTACGTGTGGGAGGAGATGATGTTGATGTTAACATCGCATTGATCATAATGTGTCGTATACATATATTATTTATATAGACAGAGATAAAAAGGGTGGGATCGGTGGTCATCCGATGGAGAGGTATGATCTCCTCATCGAAAAACCGAGGGTGGCTACTTGATGAGTGGGCATGGGATTATAGGAAGGAAATGATTTGGTAAGAGAGGCCTTGTGGTGAGGGGTGAGAATAGAGGTTACTGGTGTGGGGTCATGTGTATAACCTTGATGGATTGTAAAACCTCCATAATGGCTTGTCGGTGAGATTCAAAGGCTTGGACGAGATCGTATAAAGACATTTTCTCGAGGGGATTGGCGTAATTGTTTTATCATTGTACGATGGGTGACCCCGTCATAAATAGGGTATGTGGGTCCTCGAATGGTGATTTTGGGTGTGGTTGTATATGGTATATTGGGCACAAGATTAGTTAATGGGCTAGTTACTTTTTCTTTTTCTTTTTCCTTTTGGGTGTGAGTGGTAACTTGGATCATGTTATTCGAGGGAAAGAGGTAGATGGATAAGGTATGTCATGAGTAGTGTAACGACATGATGGGAAAAAACCTAATGTGGGGTAATAACCTTACGAAATGAGTAGGGCACACTAGCATTTAAGTGGTGGTTTGGAAAACTCTATGATACGGACCATGTTGATCTCAAATTTAAGAAGTAGATAAAAGGATTGTGGAGGTGGTGATGCGGAGTGTTGAATAGGTAGTGGGTGGGGATGTATGGTGATAGGTGAAAATGGAACAGGGTCCTCATCAAGAAGATCATTGTCATATAAATTTGTTTTTCAGGAGGACATAATTAGAGGAGAATGGTTTTGAGAGCCTTACAACCCTCTACGTCATGTCCTAGCACACGATGGTAGGAAAAAAATTTACTTTCATAAAACCCTTTTGGTTTGGGTTTAAGGGGTTGTATGGTCTAAGTGGTGGTAATGTGATGATTGAGGTCTTTAAGAGGTTGGCTAGAATGTTGGCGTAGGACCCTGCCAATGGATCATAGTGGGAAGTGAGTGTGGGTTTGGGTAAAGGTGCGGATGATTGTGGTGGAAGAGGCATTATAGGAGGGGGAATAGGTTTGACCACTAGTTTGGTAGGTGGTATTGTCTTAGGTTTTTATGGCATCTTCTTGGGTAAAGGTGTGCTAGAAGAACTAGCAATGGAAGGTGTTGTCAATTTCACTACCCTATTGGAGGTTAGTGGGTTCTTGTCTTTGGCTTGCACCTTCTTGGGTAAAGGTGAGGTGGGAGTACGTGATACATAAGGGAAATCAAATGGTGGAAGAGGATAGGTTACCTATGGGGACAATAGAGTTGCGGTGGAAGTGGTTGGTAGAGGCCAGGTGGAAGGTATGGGTTGAAGTCGTATAGGAAAAGTTGGGGTTATAGTAGCTAGTGGAGGTATAGGTGGTAAGAAATGTATGGGTGAGGGCGAGGGTATTTTTGTGTAGGTAAATTGGATGTAACAAAGGATCATGATGATGAGGTAGGTTTTTAGCTTTTGATTGGCCTTGGGTAGGGGTTGTTTGGCCAAGGTTGATGGGTGAGGTCCTAGGATGGATGGAAGGGGCGAAGGTGACAAAGGTGTGGTAGGTGAGACTGGTGTATGTGGCCTAGAAGGTTGGGTCTTCCTTTTAGGTGGAGGAATAATTTTGGTGTGGGTTTGGGAAGACGTGGCTAAATCTAATTTGATGGGTGGATGGGTAAGGCTTGACATCGACATGACACCCAAGGTAGTGATGGGTCTAGATATGGACGAATATGTAGGTGTGGGTAAGTTCTTAGGCATAAGAATGGTTTTAGTCACTCGGTAAAGGTTCAGATGTAGGTAAAGGTGATAAAGAATAAGGCGTTTTGATAGGCATGGTTAGGGTTGATCTGGTTGTTAGAAATACCTTTAGATAGATCGTGGAGGGTGTCCGTAGGAACCATTAGCATTTGAGTCTAAAAGGGAAGAAAAAGATGTCCCCTAACGGTGGAATTATCAACATAATCCAAGCGATCAGCCAATTGTGAAAATGGGACTGTTGTAAGAGGAGATGTAGTTGGTTTAGTGGAAATCCCTATAAAATATGTCTGTGAGACAGGGAATTGATTAGCCTCGGACTATGTGGGTAAAGAACCGAGACCATATCAATGGGATCCTAGAATGCTAATGGAGAATTGTCCCCAAAAGGTAGTGGCATTTCTAAAGGATCTCCCATGGGTAGGAGAGATGGTAGGTGGGGTGAGGTAGACTTCTCTTTTGGTGGAGGAGAAAGTGATGATGATTCTCCTGCGAGTAGGAGAGTTAATACCATTGATTGTTCAGTAGGTTACAAGGTAGACGGTGAAATGACATCAATAGAAATTGTGGAATCCTCCATAGGTGAAGGGGGAGATGAAGGGGACTCCTCTGAGGGTGAAGGAGTGGAAGAGGTATGCTCCTCCATGGGTAGAGGAGCTTGTGCTAGAATTTCCTTGATAGATGGAATAGGTGGAAATTGAGGAATGACCGATACGATATCAAAAACAACGTGGAATTCATGGACATTATTGTCATTAGTTGAAGGTTCACCATTTTGATTAGATGATGGTGTATGGTTAGGGAACGACTTCTTAAAGATATGCAAGTTTTGATTTGTTGGTGCATTCGGGTTGTCCAAGACAAGATCTCCAATATCTGACATTTCTAGGACAATGTTCTTAAAATTTATGCAATTACCATCATTATGGCCTTTGACGTGATGATAATTACAATAGTCATGTTCCTTATACCATGCAAGCATAGGATGAGCGGGATTGAAACCAGTATGAGGTTTTATGGGGGGTATTGCAATGGCTCCGCTTTAAGAATCTTTTCCAAGACTGAAGAATAAGGCTCTCAAATTGGAGTGTATTTTTCATTTTTCCCATCGTAGTTTGAAAGGTTCAAGAGGACAAATATTGCAGGAATATTTGGCTCGATTAGATGGATGAGATGGACAAGCTTTGAGAACTACCGCGTTGGTAGATCCTTTGGCTTTTGAATAATTGTTTTGGGATTTTGAAGACAAATAAGAATCATTTGATTTGAACATGGCATTTTTGTTTAACAATTGGAGTTTATTTTCTTCAATGACATGAATTTCCAGATTTCTCACCATGGTAAATAATTTTTGAAGATATGGAAGGTTTGTACCTTGAGTTGGTGAGATGTGTTTGGGAAAATCTCTAGTGAATAACTCTATAAGTTCAACTTGAGGTAATTTTAACATTAATTGGTTGATAATACTTTACTAATGAGTAAGAAAATCTGCGATAGATTCGTCATCATCTTTGTCATGTCAAATATAGGTTGGTCATGGAGAATTTTTGACTACATTGATTGAAAAGTGGTCCAACAATGTTTGATCCACTTGGTTAAAGGATTAGATGGAATTTTTGGGTAAACTACCGTACTAATCTAAGGCGGGTCCTATCGGGGACATGGGGAATGTTTGTAAGAGTAAAGCATCATCATGGGGAAGTAGATAACACCCATGTTTTAATGACCGCAAGTGCTTCGTGGGTCTTATTTTATAGTGCCCACTTCCTTTGACACCTTTTGATGCTTATGTTCGATCTGTTGATTTCATTATAGACATTACTATGTTTTCATTTAGTATGTTATTAGACATTGCATTATGGATTATTGTGGATTTTGAATTGACTATGATGCATGATGATCACTAGAGACTCCTCACATGTGGATGATGATATATTATTGGACATGGATATTTTATAGATGTTTTCGATCATGTGATTTTGAATATTATGAATAGATCTAAAAAATAGATATTTTATGATATTGATATAGTTATGGATTAAAAATACAAATGATGTAGTTGTTACTTCGATATTGTTGTGATTCATTATATAGTTGATTTAGTGATTCTATTTGTATCATATTGGATGTTCTGATATGGCCATGAGGCTGAAGGAGGTATTTGTATTTTGTAGGTTAAAAATATCACAACAAAACATCGGGGATCGGAGACCAACCAAAATAGAATTCTAGGTGAATTCGACAAGGTCACCATGGCAACTTGTTTTATTGTGTTGTGTGTTGTTTTGTTAGAGATTCCCATGGGGGGAATCATCTTTATATGTGACCATGGGTTGTGTATTTTTGTTGATATGGTTAATGTTTATTTATTGTTGTATGTATTTTATTTGTAATGTGTTCTCTTCTTTTAATTAATTAATTGTGATAGATTAATGTGAGGAGATCATATGTTTAAAATTTAAATAAATTAAATTGGGATATGGAAAGTAATTATTAGAGTTGTTGGCTGTTTGTAATTAATTTGTAAGGGATGTGTAAGATGTGTAAGAGCTTGTGTAAGTCAGATTTTGGAGTAAGAAATACTCCACCTCCATGGAAATTCGAATTTGACCTTGGGGGCTGTTTTTGGAGGCTTGTGGGACAAGTAAAACTTGTCCCATGCCTCTAAATTTATGTTACCAACCATACTTATGGTTGGGGAAGTGATTTGTGACTTTTTATAATGAATTTTATTCATCTTGTGAATGTTTTTAATTGCACTTTCTTACATTTTAATTAATGGTTGTCCCTTGAGGTGTGGGATGTTTTGGAGTGTGCAAGTAACTTGTCATTCTTCACCCACCTCTTTATTAAGCCTTGGAGTTTGGATTTTTATTTTGTGTTGATTTGAGAGGATGTGTGATGTGGCATCCTACATGGATCCACATCATCCTCTTCTTTCCCCTTCTATATATTTCAAACTCTCTTCTTGTTTTGGGTTGTTGAACATTTTTGCATTCTTCCTAGGGGTGCATTTTCTTGTGGGAGATCTGGTTTTGAAGAAAGATTTGGAGATAGCTTTACATGCTTGGGAGCTTGATGTTTTGGGTTGTGTTTTGAATTTGAAGCTTGTTGTTTAGAGACCAAATAACCATGGAGAGGTAGGAATTTAACTCTCTTTTATTTTTATTTTTTGTTGTGTTGTGTGGAAAATGCATGTTTTGTTTTATTTGTTGGTGGTTGGGTAGATCGCCTTGGGAAGGTGTAGGAGAAGGCTATGGGGAATTATGTGGGGGCATAAGGAAATGCCATTGAAATAGGAGTTTTGTGGAGGGAGTTTGGGTTTTGGATCCACCTTGGAAAATAAATAGCTTACATTTCTTACTTTTGAGGGGGCATAAGGGAAATTTCTGTGGGGGCATAAGGAAATCATGGGGGCATAAGGAGGAATTTTTGGGGTGTACGTTTATGTGTTTGTGATGAATTAATTGTTGGTTTGTTTTGGTGGATGCCCAATTCCTAATTGGGAGGCATAAGTAGATTCCCCGATAGGCCTTGCTCCTTTTCGCTTGCAAGATCAAGCCCGAGTTCCGCTTTGATGTGTTTCTAAATGCGATTGTGAACTATTGTTTGTTTTTTGTTTCTTTTTGTTGCAAAAAGAAGTGTGTGTGTGTGTGTGTGAAGGAATGTTGTGTTGTGGAAGCCATTTGTTGCCACGGTTGGATTACATATTTTATTGTATCTTGGTTGGGGCTCGGGGGCCAATGATGAAGGAAGGCTTCTCCTTTCATTAGATGTCTTGGTTGGGTGGAGAGTGTTGCCTTTCCCCCTCTTTTGTTGTGATCAACTTGGAGAAAATGAAAATGAGCATGTTGTTGCCCTGGAGCAAAAGATTTGTACAGTTTGATAGTCCCTTCTTGTGAGCAAGTTTGTTGTAATCCTTCCCACTTTGAAGTGGATGATTTGTATAATTATTGTGAATGAGAAGTTTCTTGTATTGATGAGGAAAGTTTGAAAGTGAAATGTGAAATGTAAAGAGTTATATTCCCTTCTCTATTTTGAAAAAGGAATGTGAAAGAGTGTTGTATATTTTGTAAACTGTATTTGAAACCAAATGAAAATTCTGTTAATTGCATTTAGGCATTGAATGATGTAAATATGGTTCTCTTTTTGAAATTAATAAAGGAATTGCAAGTTCATCTCTTATTCACATTGATATAATTTAAATGGGAATATCAATTGGTGAGTGAATTACTATTGTGAATATGCAAAGGAAAGAAAATATGCATGATAGAATTATATTGCTGGTCTTCTTTTGAAATATATCAAATTGGGAAATTAGGTTTTGAAAATATCATTTGGAAATAATTTTTTAGAAACAACTAAGTGCAATGGACTAGTTCAAGAACTATATACACATTTAAATGATAAAATTGATATACGAGACTTAAAAGAGAAATATCACCGTTATAAACTTTTACACTGGCAATTCATTTTAATAAAAAGAACAGTTTGAACTTGCACACATTTATTAACTTAAAGATGTTAAAATTTAGTATGCTAGTTCACAAATGAACCCAAATTGATGAAGAAAACTCAAGAAAACAAATTAACCATTGCTAATTCGAATACAATCCCTCTAATGTACCGCCGTTTTTCGTCATTTGTTGGAAAAATACAATTTTGAATCAATTGAACAAATCAACTTCTCTAAAACACTTTAAACCCTCCTTAGATCAATTCTCCATGTCTGTTTGACATGTTGAGTGAAGGAGGAAACCAAATTTAATCAAAAATGAAAGTTGGAAATTACCAGCTTGCAAATTAAAAGCCTATAGATCTTTTTTGTAAAATTGACCCGTTAAAATTCATCAAAAAGTAAATTTTATGTTTTTTTGCAAATAGGGCATCGAGAGATTTCCAAAAAGTCCTCGTTTTCCCAAATATGAGCTTCCTATCAAAAGTTATGGCCATTTGAAATTTTACTTCAATTTGGCATTCAAAAAAACATAATTAAATCTAACTGTTAAAAATTTAATTTTTAACTTTGGAAAAATTTCAAAAAAATTCGCGGCCCCTACCATCCCGCGACCAATCGGGACCCTACAGACATGGCACCTTTGGGGGTGGACCAAATTTAAACTTATCTTTTGAAAATTTTACCTTGGGAAAATTTTCTCATTTTTCCCCGCATCCCTACCGCCCACAACCAATTAGTTCTTGACAAGTGGCACAAAGTGGAAGGGTAGACTCTTTTTGAACTTAAAATTTTTTTGGGACCTCGAAAAAATTTCCAATTTTTCCCGCATCCCCGCTAACCCACGACCAATCGCATGATGACACATGGTAGCCTTAGGATCGACGAAGGCGTGGAACTTCTTTTGACTTTGAACTTTTCACTTTTCTGAAATCATAAATCCCTAAGCGCTCCGAAATCTCGTGGACCCACACCCAACAGTGGTTATGACACATGGCACCCTTTCGCTTTCTTCGGCGGAGGTGCACGTGAGATTTCTCCCTAGCACATTCAATGCTAAAATACTAAATCTTCCGCCGCTCCCACCCATTCATTTTCCCCATGCCAATCCCTGAGTGACACATGGCATCATGGCATCGGCGTGGGCACGGACCAATTCGGTTCCCTTGTGATTTTTGGCAAACGAGACTTAAAGTCTCAACCCGCTCCGTCCCCACCATTTCTCCCAACCAACCGGGGAGTGACACGTGTCTCCCTCGTCGGGCTCGCAGGCGTGCGAAGGTGATTTGTGCTTTTGTGCCAAAGGAAGGAAAATGTGTTAAGTTTTTCCCTACCCCACCGACCCGTGCATGGGGAAAATTTTCCTCCCTAAGCCCATAGACTATTCTTTGGGAAAATTTCTCCCCTAAAGTCCATCGGCTCATATCTTGCAAAATATAAGGAGTTAGGAGGACTTCTTTATATCACCGGAAAGGTGAGAAAATTTCCTATCTAATGGGAATGATTTAGGGAAATTTTGGAAGTGTTAAGTATGAGAAAAATCCTGTTGAAACTCTGAGGCTGCTAGAGAGTAGGCATGGGGGTAAATTACTCCTTGAACCTAACTAAAACATATAACCCTAAAATTTGAACCTTGTGAACTTGTTATTAGTTAATGAAGGGAACATATGTTGTGGTACATTGGTCTTGTTCTGGAACATGTTAGTGAAAACTAATGTCTTGTAGCCTGGTTGTAGACACTTCAATTAAAAAAAAATTATCCCATAATTTTCTAGCTAACCCTAGGTTGTTTCTTGGGTCTCAAGTGGTTGTTTAAGCGGGCACTACGGTTTGGTATCGAGCAAGGTTCAAAGGCTTGGACCCTTGGTCACACTAGGAAAATTGAGACATGAAAACCTAAACCTAGCACACTTTAAATCTATAAAACAACTTATCTAGAATTTTTATGTTTTAGTAAACATGGAAGTTTTGTAAACTTAGCAAAATGAACTAACTCTCACTTTGGTCTATGCAGGAGGCTCAGACGAAGCGGGAGGAACCTTCACAGAGACTCAGACCCACCACCACCACCACCACCGGATCAGGGTGTGGTATCCATTCTACCTCATATTCTACAAACCCTTTAGGATGTCAATGCCTCTCTACGCAGAGGATTAGGTGGAGGACATGCAGCTAGTCATGATAGAGCCCCTTCTATCGAGGGTCAAGTATCTCCTCGACTCGAGGAGCATAGAGGAGAGAAATCCCATGCAGAGTCAACCAAAGTAGAGTCACCACCTAAGAGGTAGGGTGATAGAGTTCTAGAGCATAGAGAGAGGTCTCGAGAGCCCTAGGCTTAGGGATGAGCATGCAGAGAGACCTAGAGGCCGACAAACCACAACAGCAGATCACATCAGGGAGATCCTGAAGCTTCGGCCCTCACATTACTCAAGTGATACAGGTGGATTCTAGGTAGAGGCCTAGCTAGTGATCTTGAGCGGTTTCTTCAAGCTTTTTCCTTGTTCTAACAACATGAAAGCTCATGTTGCGATCCATCTACTAAGGGATGGAGTAGGAGTGTGGTGGAGGACAAAGGAGCATAAGCTCCATGTAGATTCGAGACAAAGTGACTCTGTGAGCTATTTAAGGAGAGATTTAGAGCAATTATTTATCACGGAGGTTCATCCAACAGAGGATTGATGAGTTCTATGACCTCCGGCTGGCTTCTATTTCTATAGCAAAGAGTACAAGAGTGGATTTTTGGATCTACTCCACTATGTAGAGTATATGTAGGATGAGCAGGTGTGGATTCACAGGTTCATCCAGGGCCTAAATTTGGATATCAGAGGTGTAGTGTAGATTCACTATCCATAGACATTAGCTGAGGCCCTTGAGAAGGCCTATATTGTAGAGGTGACTCGGGGTAAGACCAAACAGGCTAGAGACCAAGTCCAGACCCGTATACAGTAGATGCAAGATGGTAGATCAAGAGGTTCAGTACCTCTTCCTTGTGGTGGCCAGGGTACAACACAGTCATCCTTTAGGCCATAGCAGTAGTAGCAGCAGTAGTCCCACCCACCTCATAGACCTCCACAGAGAGCTAATACACAAAGAGGTTGGAGTATGGGGCCTCCTCCTAGGGGTCCCATCAGGACACAAGGTGGACCTAGAGCTTAGTCGCACAGGAGCTCACCAAGTAGAGGCCACAAATGACCATAGCCGAATCATCAGGATCCACACCACATACTTCTAGGGCACTTGCTGGAGGTGTTACTCATTGGGGTGGAGTAGGGGGATGTTTTGGTTGTGGAGTTACTAGACACTTTTGGAGAGATTTCCCACATAACCCTAACAACAATGGTAAGGCATAGATGTCAGAGCCGACTGTTGGTGACATGGGACGTAGCCATAGGATTTATGTAGTGGTTGAGAACTGCCTGTAGAGCATCGAGCACATTCATTGAGACCACAGGTAGCATTGGTGGTATTCCTACCTCGTATTTTTTATTCTCGGTTCTTCTAATTCTTTCATTTCACCATCTTTAGTAGATCAATACATGCTGGTGGTAGTTAGCAAAGGTCTTAGTTGGGATGTCGAGATGGCTTCTAGAGCCAAGATCTTTGTAGACTCCTTAGTTAAGGAGTGTGTAGTAGATTTGGGACCTTTCACCACCACCTCATATCTCTGTATCCTTCCTTTGGGCTTATATGGAGTCATTTTGGGTATGGATTGGTTATCTACACATAGGGCCAGGATGGATTGTTATCACAAGACTATATCTTGTTCAGATGATTTGGGAGTTGAGTCAATGATTTCAGGGGTTAGGAGACCCATTTCTATTTGCACCATCTCCACTATGTAGCTTGTGTGTGACCGGGTTGTCAAATGTATGTTGTTACGAAAGTGACAAATCAGAGGATGGGTCTAGTGGACCATCGCTAGATGATCATTCCATCTTGAGAGATTTTTTTGATGTTTTTCCTGGGGAGCTACCGAGGTTACCACCCCCACGTGAGATTGATTTTCATATAGACCTAGTTCTTGGAGCAGAGCCTATCTCACGAGCATCTTATCGGATGACCACCCCAAAGCTCGTGAGCTCAAGTTACGCTTGAGGGCCTTTTGGAGAAGGGCCTTATCCATCCTATTATATCTCCTGGGGTACACGGTGATCTTTGTGAAAAAGAAGGATGGATCCTTGCGGTTGTGTATTGATTACCACCAGTTGAACAAGGTAATGATCAAGAATCGTTATCCTCTTCCTCGTATCAATGAGTTGCTTGATCAGATGAAGGGAGCCACAATTTTCTCTAAGATTTATGTTAAGTCAAAGCTACCATCGGTTGAGGATTTCGAGGTGAACATTCATAAGACCGCTTTCCATACGAGATATGGGCACTATGAGTTCACAGTGGTGCCTTTTGGTTTGATGAATGCCCCTATGGTGTTTATGAGTTTGATGAATGGGGTATTCAGGACCTTCTTAGATCGCTTCATGCTCATCTTCCTAGATGAAATTTTAATATACTCACGTACACGTGAGGAGCATGAGGGGCACCTCCACCAGGTTCTTTAGTGTCTTCATGAGCAACAACTTTACGAGAACTTGGAGAAGTGTGCTTTCTTTCAGACCAAGGTGCAATATTTGGGCCATATCATTTCTAGGGAAGGTATTGTAGTCGATCCTTCCAATATTAGAGCCATTATGGATTGGCCAAAGCACCCACTACAGTGATTTAGGTGCGCAGCCTCATGGGATAGTACGATACTACCGGGAGATTTGTTCAGGACTTCTCTCAGATTACACACCCTATCACTTCCCTTCAGAGGAAAGGGAAGAAGTTTGTTTCATCGACAGATGTGAGCAGGCCTTCATGACACTAAAGGAGTGCCTCACTACAACACCTATTCTTACAATGCTGGATCCACATGGTGAGTTCTTTGTTTTCATAGATGCTTCGTTAGCAGGGCTTGGAGGTGTGTTGATGCAGGATGACAAAGTAGTAGTTTTGAGTCTCACAAACTCAAGGATCATGAGCTTAATTATCCTACCCATGATCTTGAGCTTGTGGGGTTGTGCATGCTTTTTTAGATGGAGACATTTTCTTCTTGGACGGAGATTCACACTCAAGACTCGATCATTTGAGTCTTCGCCACCTCTTCACATAGCCCAATCTCAATGCTCGCATTGGATGGAGTTGCTTTGTGAGTATGACATAGAGATAGAGCATGTGAAAGGGAATGAAAATGTGGTATCGTATACTCTCATAAGATGGAGACATGTGGCTATGGCCACCTCAGTGAGTATAGATTTGTGGAGCAGGATTCTTCAAAGCAGCCTTCCTCTCGATGCCTTCTACATTGCAAAGACGAGCAGAGATCAAGTCACAAAGACCCCTTGAAGGGAATTTTGATGGTTATTCCTTAGAGGAAAATGATATTCTTAGGCACAGAGGCTGGATATATGTTCCTAGAGATGGAGGCTTGAGGTAGGACATCTTGGAAGAAGCACATCATGCACCCTATTTAGCCCATCCCGAGGTGAAGAAGATGAATGCCACCTTACGATAGTTGTATCATTAGAGAGGACTTCATAGAGATGTGGCTTAGTTTATGTCATGGTGTTTAGAGTGCCAGAGGTTTAAGGCCAAGCATCAACATCTAGCAGTCCTACTTTATCCTCATGCCTACCGATGTTGAGATATCACCATGACGCCATTATGGTCACAGTTGATAAATTGACAAAAGTGGCTCACTTTTCTCCAGTGAAGACAACTTATACTGCTAGAGAAGTGGTACGAGTATATTTGGATGAGATTTTCAGGTTGCACAAGATTCCACAAAAGATCATTTGTGACCGCGATCCTTTATACACTTCACATTTCTGGACTACCATGCAGTATGTCCTCGGGAAGAGGATCAACTTTAGAACAACATATCACCCAGAGACGGATGGACAGACCAAGCAAGTGAATCATATTTTAGAGAATATGCTAAGGATTTATGTGATGGATCAACAGTCTAAGTGGGAGGAATACCTCTACTTAGTGGAGTTTGCCTACAATAATAGTTTTTAGAGTTCTATAGGCATGGATCCTTTTCAGATTTGTATGGTAGAGAGTGCAGTAACACCTCTTATCTAGGATAGGTTAGAGGACAAAGTATATCTTGGACCAGATCTTCTACGTGACATGGAGCAACAAGTAGTGTTGATCAAGCGATATTGTAGAAGGCACGGGATAGGTAGAAAAAGTATGCAGATCAACATAGGATTGATAGTAGTTTCGATGTGGGCATGAAGGTGTTCCTTCGTGTCAGACCACACAAGATCCCTATCCATTATGGAAAAGGTTCTAAGTTAGCTCCTAGATTCATTGGTCCTTTTGAGATCTTTGAGTGTATCGACCTTTGGCCTAATATCTAGCATTGCCACCAAGCTTGTCTCGCGTACATGATGTGTTTCATGTATCGTTCTTAAGAGATATATTGCAGATCCATCTCATGTGTTGGATTGGACATAATTATAGGTAAAGGATTAGGGGTAGGTGATGGTGGAGCTCATTCACATCCTAGATCACAGGACCCTGGGCCTTCAAGGTAGAGAGGTTGATTAGGTTCGGGTACAGTGGGATAGATATGACGAGACTGTAGCTACCGGGAGGATGCTACTTCATTACGAGTGTAGTTTCCACATTTGTTCTAGTGACTTCCAGGAGGAAGTCGAGTCTAAGGGGAGGGGGATGTAGTGCCCACTTCCCTTTGACACCTTTTGATGCTTATGTTGATACTGTTGATTTCATTATAGACATTACTATGTTTTGATTTAGTATGTTGTTAGACATTGGATTATGGATTATTGCGGATTTTGACTTGACTATGATGCATGATGATCACTAGAGACACCTCACATGTGGATGATGATATATTATTGGACATGGATATTTTATAGATGTTGTCGGACATGTGATTTTGAATATTATGAATAGATCTAGAAAATGGATATTTTATGATACTGATATAGTTATGGATTAAAAATATAAATGATGTAGTTGTTACTTCGATATTGTTGTGATTCATTATATAGTTGATTTAGTGATTCTATTTGTATCATATTGGATGTTCTAAATGGCCACGAGGCCAAAGGAGGTATTTGTATTTTGCAGGTTAAAAATATCACAACAAAACATCGGGGATCAGAGACCAACCAAAATAGAATTCTAGGTGAATTCGAAAAGGTCACCATGGCAACTTGTTTTATTGTGTTGTGTGTTGTTTTGTTAGAGATTCCCATGGGGGGAATCATCTTTATATGTGACCATGGGTTGTGTATTTTTGTTGATATGGTTAGTTTTTATTTATTATTGTATGTATTTTATCTATAATATGTTCTCTTCTTTTAATTAATTAATTGTGATAGATTAATGTGAGGAGATCATATGTTTAAAATTTAAATAAATTAAATTGGGATATGGAAAGTAATTATTAGAGTTGTTGGTTGTTTGTAATTAATTTGTAAGGGATGTGTAAGATGTGTAAGAGCTTGTGTAAGTCAGATTTTGGAGTAAGAAATACTCCACCTCCATGGAAATTCGAATTTGACCTTTGGGGCTGTTTTTGGAGGCTTGTGGGACAAGTAAAACTTGTCCCATGCCTCTAAATTTATGTTACCAACCATACTTATGGTTGGGGAAGAGATTTGTGACTTTTTATAATGCATTTTATTCATCTTGTGCATGTTTTTAATTGCACTTTCTTACATTTTAATTAATGGTTGTCCCTTGAGGTGTGGGTTGTTTTGGAGTGTGCAAGTAACTTGTCATTCTTCACCCACCTCTTTATTAAGCCTTGGAGTTTGGATTTTGTCTTTTGTGTTGATTTGAGAGGATGTGTGATGTGGCATCCTACATGGATCCACATCATCCTCTTCTTTCCCCCTTCTATATATTTCAAACTCTCTTCTTGTTTTGGGTTGTTGAACCTTTTTGCATTCTTCCTTGGGGGCGCATTTTCTTGTGGGAGCTCTGGTTTTTGAAGAAATTTTTGGAGATAGCTTTGCATGCTTGGGAGCTTGATGTTTTGGGCTATGTTTGGCATTTGAAGCTTATTGTTTGGAGACCAAATAACCATGGAGAGGTAGGAATTTAACTCTCTTTTATTTCTGTTATTTTCTTGTTGTGTTGTGTGGAAAATGCATGTTTTGTTTTATTTGTTGGTTGGTTGGATAGACTGCCTTAGGGAATGTGTAGGATAAGGCTATGGGGAATTCTTGTGGGGGTGCATAAGGAAATGCCATTGGTATCAGATTTTTTTGGAGGGAGTTTACATTTGGGATCCACCTTGGAGAAAAAATAGCTTGCATTTCTTACTTTGTGGGGGCATAAGGAAATCTGTGGGGGGCATAAGGAAATGTGTGTGTGATGAATTAATTGGCGGTTTGTTTTGGTGGATGCCCAATTCCCAATTGGGAGGCACAAGTAGCTTCCACCATAGGCCTTACTCCTTTGGCTTGTAAGATCAAGCCTGAGTTCTACTTTGATGTGTTTCTAAATGCTAGTTGTGAACTATTGTTTGTTTTGTGTTGCTTTGTGTTACAAAAAGAAATGTGTGTGTGAAGGAATGTTGTGTTGTGGAAGCCAGTTGTTGCCACGGTTGGATTGCATCTTTTATTGTATCTTGGTTGGGGCTCGGGGCCAATGATGAAGGAAGGCTTCTCCTTTCATTGGATGTCTTGGTTGGGTGGAGAGCGTTGCCTTTCCCCCTCTTTTGTTGTGATCAACTTGGAGAAAATGAAAATGAGCATGTTATCGCCCTAGAGAAAAAGATTTGTAAAGTTTGTTTGACAATGCGCTTCTTATGAGCAAGTTTGTTGTAATCCTTCCCACTTTGAAGTGGATGATTTGTATAATTATTGTGAATGAGAAGTTTCTTGTATTGATGAGGAAAGTTTGAAAGTGAAATGTGAAATGTAAAGAGTTATATTCCCTTCTCTGTTTTGAAAAAGGAATGTGAATGAGTGTTGTATATTTTGTAAACTGTATTTGAAACCAAATGTAAATTATGTTAGTTACATTCAGGCATTGAATGATGTAAAGATGGTTCTCTTTATGAAATTAATAAAGGAATTGCAAGTTCATCTCTTATTCACATTGTTGTAATTGAAATGGGAATATCAATTGGTGATTGAATTACTATTGTGAATGGAATCTCTATTTAATTGCAAAGGAAAGAAAATACTCATGAGAGAATTATATTGGTTGTCTCCTTTTGAAATATATAAAATTGGGAAATCAGGTTTTAAAAATCTCATTTGGAAATAATTTTTTAGAAACAACTAAGTACAATGGACTAGTTCAGGAACTATATACACATTTAAATGATAAAATTGATATACAGACTTAAAAGAGAAAGATCACTGTTATAAACTTTACACTGGCAATTCATTTTAATAAAAAAGAACAGTTCAAACCTGCACACATTAATTAACTTGGAGATGTTAAAATTTAGTATGTTGGTTCACAAATGAACCCAAATTGACAAAGAAAACTCAAGAAAACAACTTAACCATTGCTAATTCGAATACAATCCCTCTAATAGTCATTTTTCTGTCATTTGTTGGAAAAATACATTTTGAATCAATTGAACCAATCAAATTTTCTAAAACACTTTAAACCCTCCCTAGATCAATTCTCCATGTATTTTGACATGTTGAGTTAAGCAAGAAACAAAATTTAATCAAAAATGAAAGTTGAAATTACCAGCTTGCAAATTAAAATCCCGCAAAGTGTTTTTGTAAAAAAATACCGTTAAACTTCATCAAAAAGTAAATTTTATGTTTCTTGTGCAAAGAGGGCATTGAGATCTTTCTCGAAAAGTCCTTGTTTTCCCAAATCTGAGCTTCCTATCAAAAGTTATGGCCATTTGAAGTTTTACTTCAATTTGGCATTAAAAAAACATAAATAAATCTAACTGTTAAAAATTTAATTTTTAACTTTGGAAAAATTTCCACAAAATTCTCGGCCCCCACCATCCCGCAACCAATCGAACCTACCACATGGCACCTGGGGGTGGACCAAATTTAAACTTATCTTTTTGAAAATTTTACTTTGGGAAAATTTTCCCATTTTTCCCCGCATCCCCGCCACCCGCAACCAATCATTTGTTGACACGTGGCATGGTGGAAGGGCGGACCATTTTTTAACTTAAAATTTTTTTGGACCTCGGAAAAATTTCAATTTTTCCCCGCATCCCCGCTAACCCGCAACCAATCGCATGCTGACACGTGGTGGCCTTAGGCTCGACGGAGGCATAGAATTTCTTTTGACTTTGAAATTTTCACTTTTTTGAAATCGTAAATCCCTGAGCACTCCAAAAGCCCGTGGACCCATGCCCAATAGGGTTGCGACACGTGGCACCCTTTCTGCCTTTGGTGGAGGTGCACATGAGATTTCTCCCTAGCGCATTCAACGCTAAAATCCTAAATCTTCCACCGCTCCTACCCATTCATTTTCCCCGTGCCAATCCTTGAGCGACACATGGCATCACGGCGTCAGTGTGGGCATGGACCAATTCGGTTCCCTTGTGCTTTTGGTGAAAGAGACTTAAAGTCTCAACCCGCTCCATCAGCCCGCCATTTCTCCCAACCAACCAGGGAGTGACACGTGTCTCCCTCACCGAGTTCGCAGCGCACGAAGGTGATTTTTGCTTTTGCACCAAAGGAAGGAAAATGCATTAAGTTTTTCCCACCCCGCCAACCCATGCATGGGGAAAATTTTCCTCCCTAAGCCCGTGGACTATTCTTTGGGAAAATTTCTCCCCTAAAGCCCGCCGGCTCATATCTTGCAAAATATAAGGAGTTAGGAGGACTTCTTTATATCACTGGAAAGGTGAGAAAATTTCCTATCCAATGGGAATGATTTAGGGAGATTTTTGAAGTATTAAGTATGAGAAATTTTTGTTAAAACTCTAAGGTCGCTAAAGAGCATGCATTGGGGTAAATCACTCCTTGAACATAACTAAACATATAACCCTAAAATTTGAACCTGGTGAACTTGTTATTAGTTAATGAAGGCAAAATATGTTGTGGTACATTGGTCTTGTTCGAAACCGTTAGTGAAAACTCGATGTCTTGCAACCCGGTTGTAGACACTTCAATTAAAAAAACTATCCCATAATTTTCTAGCTAACCCTAGGTTGTTTCTTGGGTCTCAAGTTGTTGTTTAAGTGGGCACTACATATTTACTTTTGAAACAGTTGAAATTGGGAAGTTCCCAATGCACGGGGTGTGTGTGAATAGGAATAGATGGATGAATAGGATCATTACAAATTTCATCATATGTTAAGGAATTACGAGAGCCGGAAACTAATGCTTCTTGTGTATGCATATTTTCAATCATCATTCTAATGAGGTCATTAGTGGGTTGTGAGGAATGGGAATCACCTTCCGTCAAAGGGAGGTTGATGATGGGTGTATGATGTGGATGGCATCCCGAGAATATGGGGGTACCGAATATGAAAAATGTGAAGTGGGGATGGATGTAGGTGAAATATACCCGAATAAGTGATAGATGATATTGGGGGTTTTTGGTGATTCATGTAAATAGGTGGGGTATTCGTAATGAATCTTTTTGTAACCCGGAGTAGAGACTAAGGGATAGAAAGGTTGAGGTTTTGAAATGGGGTGTGGGTCCCTAACACCAGGGGTGGTTGTGATGTAACTGGTATATACGAGCAAAAGGGGGTAGATGGGGCCATGCTCAAGGTGGTTAGTGAAGGAATGGTCAACACCACAGGTGTGATAGATGTCATTGGTGTAGTAACTATAGCATATGTGGGGCCTAGCTAAGAGACCATAGGGGTAAAGTGGATGAGGGTAGTGTCATGCTAGTGGTAGCTGATGCGGAAGTGGGGGTGAGGGCAATGGGATAGATATAAACATATCATACACTAGCTATCCCGGGAGTCTCGGGTAGATGAGTGGGCAAGATAGTATTGTAAGGCCGCGGGATTCTGGTCAAGGAGTCTTGTGAAATCCTTGTCACTGGTAGTATTGGTGATGGGCTGATTTGGATCCATAGGTGACAAGATGGAAGGAAGTGATACGATAGGTGGGAGTGGCTAAAGACTAGTGTGAAATATAAGGGCATTGGTTTACTGCAAGTCAACACTATGTGAATTAGTGTTGACCTGGTAAAAATATACTCTGCAGATGAGATAGAAAACAACAGAAATGGAGAAGGATGAACTCGGGAGGTAAATCTGATCGGTGTTTTAATTAAAAATCAAACATAGAAACTGAAAATGGTCGATTGAATGATGACGGTTACAAGGGAACCGATGACGGTTATGATAATTGATACCAATTATCGTGGGGAATCAACAGCTTCTATAAATGAGCAAAAGCGATGAAAATAAATAATGGAAATTGTTCTAAATGTGATGTGAAACCTTTGGGGATATGGTGATGTTTTGATAACTTTAGATAGAACAACAAATTTGATGAATGCTATCTTTGGGTGAAATGACCAAAAGAGATGGAACCAAAACCAGTTAGATAAAATGATGACGGTCATATATACACCGATGATGGTCTACTGGACCGACGCGTCGATTCATGTGAAATTAGAAGAAATGAAGAAAAATAATTTTTTTTTTTGTGAATTAAATCGAGATGAAAAATTAAACCGTAAATCGAGGATGATGGTATTAGATCATGTTACACTCAAAAACAATCAAAATGATCCAACTATGATGGCAGAGTGTGACAGGAAGAGGAAAGTGGAGAACGTAACCTCACAACTCAAAATGTAACTCAGAAAAAGCTAAGAAAAACATGCAAATCCTAATAAGTGAATTTTATGTGTTCATCTTATGCCATTTAAGAATGACTTGTGAATTTAGAACAAAATTTTTTGGTTGGGAAGGTATCCTATGAAGAGGAAAATTCTAAAGGGTGGTTTCAGGTTATGTTTTGGTGGGGTGGTCCTTTCTCTGAGATAATGACTAGACAGAGAAACCAGCTGGGCACCCATTATCAATCCTCTGATCGTGTTATCATTGAAAAATTCTTCCAGGTAATGTTTTGTTTAATAAGATATGTGAATTTTGTATTTGTGCAGTTTGGCAAAGAGAGAGAAGAGAAAGTGCTTTTTACGATTCAATTATGTCAACCATTAGTTGGGCATGACTTCTAAAGCATATAGGTTGCCATCGGTTTTAAATGTGAGATAATAACAAGGATGAAATACAACAAATTTTATAACCCAAATCAACAATTATATTTGATGTAGCAAGTGATGAATAGTTCAAGAACGTGTTCTTTCACTACTATGCAAATGTCAGAAGAAATAAATGATTTGTTTTAAAAACTAAATCACAAATGTCGTTTAGACAATTAGAAGAAAATAATGTGACCAAGGGAGAAGATTAAATGTGTATTTTTAAAAAAGAGAAAGAAGCACACAAGATTTCCCTATATGAAGAAAATGCATAGAACCCAAGAGAGGGTCCCACTAGGCGTGCCAAAATGTTTCGCCAATAATTTGCATACATATGAGTAAAATAGATAAGGTAAAGGTGAGGAGGAATACCTATGAAATGAAGGTGGAAGGTAGAGTGCGTGTGTTCTGATTTCCCGATCTAGTGTTGACTACAAAAATTCCTTTTTTCTAGGAGGAACTACCTGTGAATGCAAAACAAGACCACACAAAGAATATTAAACAATATATGTCAGTGGATTGCCTAGCGTGTGCTAGATCCGAGAAGTGTGATACTTCCTAGATGGTTGTCAATCCATTGTTTAATACAATTTAATGCAAGAAATAACGTAAAAAAATAACATCCTACTGTATTTGATATGATTTAGGTATCTCATTCAAATATAATAAGCAAATCTAATCTAACAGTTGGGTTATGATCAGATCTAGAGGTTGGGCGGTGTAGCCAAAGTGATTAGAACATGTCAGGATCAGATTTTGGGTGGTTTTGGGTTATTTGGGTGAAGGTTATTAGGTTGTTGTTACTGGAAAGGATTACCGATTACTAAAGACCAACTTCTGGTATGATGATGTCGGCAGTTGAGAAAAAAACCGACGATGGTTTAGGTTAACCGGCGTTGGTAGAGGCAAAATGGTAGAAAATCAATAAAATTTGGTTTTTAGAGATTCTCTGTGATTGCACTGAGAGAATAGAAGAATGATGGTTAGGTTTTTAAGAAGTCGAGAATGATCAAGGATGTCCGAGGTTGGATGTGGGGAGCTAAAATATTATGGGTGGTTGGATGGGTGGATTGGTAGGAAGGTGAGAATGATAGGATGCAAAAGAGAATAGGATTTAAAAGAGAAAGATAAAGAAATGATGATCTAAGTATGGAATGATGCAAACTAAAGCACACTTACTTGTATATGTAGACTTGGTGGTTGGATGAAGGTGATGGTTGATCGTGAAAATGGTGGTCGGTGCATGAAGTGCTTCTCGAAATGCTACCGTGAATGCCAATGTCTTCATATTGGTCTTGTGTCGGCTAAGGGTGTCCTGGATATGCGAGAGGGCTCTGGTTCATACTTGCATGCAAATATCTTTCTCCCCAAATGTGAATAATTCTTCTAACCTCTAGAACAAGGTTACCAAAATTAATATATGGTAATCGACGATGGTTTAGGTTAATCGACGTCGGTTACTGCGGGGAAGTCCTAGGTTTGCTAAAATAGCATATCTTTGTTATCTTTTTGGCTAGTTATGCTCGTTGTTCTTGGTCTAAATGGTATTTTCCACTTAAGTAAGTGGGCATGTTGTTAGAGAAAGAATAGGCATCTAATTTTAGGGTTATACTAAGTCTCAGTTAGTTATGGTAAGTAGAGATTGAGTTTTAGTTAGAATGAACATGCTAAGAATAGGTCCATGATGAGGTGTCTAGGTGATGTGGCTAGGTGAGGTGGTTAAGTGAGGACATTAATTAAATTAATTAAAGTAATTAATTCAATTAATCATGTGTACTATGGGATATGAATATGTAAGGTATGATTTATTTAATTAATGGGGCTATAAGGGTGGTACGACCTAATTTTGGTGTCTACACTAGGTATTCCCGAGTCTTCCGGTAATATTACAAACCCAACCATTCTCCCTTCATTCTATATGCAGTCACAAAGAATCTTAAAACTAATTTTATTTAACTACTACCAAATGTACCCTAATGGTGTCAGTCACCTTAACCATCGTCGGTCTCCCTATTTAGTGGCATCGGTCACGAGACCGATATCGTTGATGTTTTCTTTTAGCATTCACCAAACTACCTCTCACATCACTTAAAATCCACCCATACCCCTTACTAAACACCCTTGTGACCTTACCTAATACCCCTGTGACCTTTCCCAACCAAAAACATACCTTTCTTGATACTAGATTAGTTTGTATTTCAATATTTTTCTTAATCTAGTGTGTTGATAATGTTTTGAGATACCTAAATCAAAGTGTTAGCAATAGGACCTTTATTTCTCGTATTTACTTTCATTGATTTGATAAAATAGTGGATTAACAACCATCTAGGAAGTATCACACTTCCCGGAACTAGCAATCGTTAGGCAATCCACTATCATTTGCTATTTAATATCATTTGGTGGTTTTGTTTTGTTTCTTATACATTTCGTTCCTCCTAGCCAAAGGAAAGCTCTTGCATTGATCGATCAACTTCCACAATGTGTGCATGTCATCTACATAACCAAAATTATTCCTCCTTGACTATTACCTTATCTATTTAATTACATACTTTGAGGTAAAACACATCCACCTAGATTTGATCCGATCTTCCTCCTTACTTATCATATATGCCAAACAGACCTAAAGAAGTGCATTTGATGATTTGTAGGTGGATTTACAAGAATTTACTACTTGTTGTTTTTGGTTGTGATTCAAAATTGAGTTTTCCCTCCTTCTCCTCTCTTTTTCTCATCAATTCATCTATAAATGTACGAGCATGGCTTATTGTAAAGGGTTAGAAATTTTGGAACCTCTAGTATTGTTAAGGACTCGTATCTCGTATTTTGAGTTGCGAGACCTCTAGATTTGGTTCTCGTAAGTGGATATTGGCATTCGGACACCATTTTAATCTACTATGCATTTATGCAAGCAAGAAGCATCATTTTTTTGGCTATTCTCTATCTTAACGAGTTTATATTCTTCTTTTTGACTCTCATTTTTATTGTGTGCTTGTTGTGCCATTTAAATCCATTGTAGTTTTGTTTACTCATTATGTCCCATGGAATCGATTGAGTGAATGTATTTTGGCTTGTGCTACACATGCATATCCTCCCTTTATGCATTCTCCTTTGTTTTCACTCAAAATAGATAGTGTCCATCCCCTGTTTTTATGGTGTTATTGCCTCCCTTAGTTTAGTTTTCCTTTTGCATATCCATCTATCTCTCGGTCCCTTGGCATTGTTAGCTTATATTTTCCTTTAGCATTAGGAGTAGGAGTATCAATATAAATAAGTAGAGGAACCGGCCTTCTCCGAAGGTCTGTCTCAAGCACGCAAGGTCCCATAACTTAGAGACAGTCCCATTGTTGACTCAAATGACTCATCTCTATCGAATTTGAGACACAAGTGCAAGTTTTACAACTAACACTACATACATGCACCTCACTTCTATAATTTACGCTCTATGCTTCATGATCTATCTTTCTAGCATCTCCTTCAAGCGATTTCCCGATGACACACTCTTGTTACATGGTTCATTCTTGACTATCGGGGCATTTTCTAAATGAACCTCATCTCATACATATTCATCCACTCCCATGTTGCTCATATCACATTCACATTGCATACCATTCCATCTCACTCATTCACAACATACTACATACATTGGTTGTATTTACTCTTTCTTACTTATACTTACATATACACTCTGCTCCACATGCTAGATGATATTTAGTATGTCATTATATTTCTATATATACACATGTTTCTCTCTAGTTGTCAATGTAAACTTCTTAGAGATATTTACATGCAACATGGATGCTTGGAACTATACCTCTTACTAGTCCCACCGAGGCTCTCGTGAGGCATCTACTTTAGAACACACTTGCATGTGTTATTCTTTCATTTTATACTACTTCATATTCTTTCTAGCACACTAATCTATATCAAAATGTACATGCTTTGACATACTCTTTATCTTTATAGTGTGCTCATGTGTGATTCAAGTGTAACATTTGCTTTGTAGGAACTGTTTTCCACAATGGTTGTCTACTACTTTGCTTATTACTATTTTTCATTGTTTGTAGGCTATACACTATCTCTTGTTTAATCATTTCTTATCTAATTTTGGTTGCTTTGGCCCTGATTGTATAAACACACCGTGAGCAATGTCCCATGTTTGAAACCCACTTTTGTGGTCTAATTTGTTTGCATTATTTCTTGTTTACATTTTCTTCTATTATATGTTTGTCACTTTTTCTACTAACACATATTTCTAGCCACTTTTTGCATGTGCCTTGGTTTCTACCATGGACATTACCTCCCCCCTAAGTTATCATATTTTTGTCCTCTCCTTTGGGCCGTATCCTCCTAGTGACATCAAATGCACTCCAAATGAGGGGGCTTACATTGGGTGACTCAATCACCCCATACAATAGCTTAGAGTTTCATTACATACCTACACAATACATGAAAAGAACATAGTTACAGTCAAGAACGACCCATATTCTAACTTGGGTCATTAGTTTAGCATAGATTCCAGTGCCCAAATACATACATGAACACCTGGGGGCTTCTGACCTTTCGTGGGCATCAATGATCAGGGGGTGATTACAAACACTTTCTCATATCAACACAATTTTTAGCAGTTCACAGAGAATTTTGCATAGTATAGGTACAATCCTCCAATAATCAGAATGCATTCTATCACCTTTTTCTACTTGGATCAAACTGGAATAACACGGAACAAAGTAAGATCACACCATCTATAGTGGTGTATAAATTTAGGAAGAAGTCAGGGATGGAGAATAACACTAGACCTTTCTCCCCAAAACTCTTTTTCCATGGTGTGAGATCACCCAAAAAAATTACACTTGGTGTGATATTTCCCAAAAAAACTCATTCTTTGTGTGAGATCACCCAAAAACTCACTCTTAACGTGAGATCACCTAAAACAATCACTCTTCTATAGTATGTCAGGACACTTTCTATCCTTTTCAATCATCATGGATTATGTGCACACATTCCTTTTACTACTTTTTCACATTTTTACATACTTTTGCATACTTTTACAAAGTTTTCATAACACATGACTTTGACTACTCTTTCAATCTTCTTTTATAGGTCCGTCATTAATATGCAACAAGAATAAACCCTTCATCAAGCTACAACGACGACAACGGGTAGAAGATGACACAACACATATGCTTCACCCCTAGGGTCACTTCCTCTTCCTTAGCTTCCATGCTTCATTTCTATCATTCCACACTTTTTCTTGTCTCTTTGGTACACTTTCGTCATCAATCTACATGGTTATCAAGTACACATCTCTTATCTACTTTATGTTATCAAGTATTCACTCAACAACATAAAGGGGAAAATGTAGACACCAAATCACGCACTTGGGTATATTTCTATATCCTAATCACATACTACTATTCATATGATTCCTGAGTGAGAAAACTAGTAATTGACATCTATTTTTGGCCTATTTTCTATCTTGTTTCCTCTTTGGTCTTACACACCCCACAACCTAGTATGATCTTCATTACTTTATCTTTATTGACTTTGGACACCGGCGCTTGACCAAGGCACCAATGCCATGGCACCCTCGTCTCCTCAGGCGCCCGACCTCTTTGTATCTTACTCACCTTTTTGGGCCTCTTTTAACTTTTGGGCATCTTGCTTTCTTATTGATCAACCTTTTAGTTGTCAATTATGAAATTCAACCAAGGGAATCATATCAACACAAATCTATGTGACCATAATAAACTACCGAGTTCTAAGCATCTATTATTATCACCTAAGGTTACATCCAAAAGGCATTCTAAGATCATCAAGGCATTCATATAGCACTCATTCAAGGGACAAGGCACTACATTTTTGAATACACGCATAGGAGGGGAAGTTTATTTTTCTATCCATGCATCTATATACATTTACATCTATCTATCGCTCACTATGAAGTGCATCTACACAAGATCTTGCTAGGGCACAATTTCTACACACACACAAGAACTACATGGATTCTGAGATGTAGTGCAACACTCAATTGTAGATCACTCTATCGGGTGACCACTGGGGTCATCGACTTCCCATTTGTATTTTTTCTTATTAGGATTTGATGTGTTTTAGGGTTTTGTAGGCTATCTTTCTCTTTGCATGTAACAAGAAAACTCTGCAGACATGGTGTGAAAAACATGCGACCAACAACGAAGGTTAGCGACCACCTTGTGACATAATAAAAACTAGATTATGAGCTTTTACGCACTCACAAATTCCTATCAAATGTACCTAGTGCCTAGGTGTCATTGCCCCGACCCAAGCGCCCTAGTCTAGGCTCATCCATAAGTTACAACATTTTTCGAGTACGGTTGTAACAATATCCTCCTCATATTCATCTATTTTCCAATCCGAATACTTCGAAGATCAATTGTGAAATAAACTAAGTCTTCTATTCCCTCTCTTGCACTTAGGGTTTCAATTTTCATTTGCTTATTACTTGTGTCAAATTTTTGCTTTAGCGTTTATTTATCATACGTGACTCTACAATATCTTAGGGTTTTACAAAATCTATATTTGTTAAATCATATGTCCAATGAAGGTCGCATATATTGTTATCAAAATTACCCTTAAGTAATTTTGATGTTTTTGACAAGTCATGACGGTGAGTTTTCGGTGATCTAGATCAATGGGAAATTTCAAAGGTTATGATAAATTTGAGTGTTCTAGTCATTCCTTCCTCTCTTGCTAAACCCTTCTAGTTTAGAATTTAGTTAGTTTTGGGGAAAATTTGGGAAAATCTTCATGTTCTATAATTCCCCCTTCTTACTAAGTATTCTTAAGAAGAAACTTGGTCAATTTTTTCCAAAAATTAGATTGAATAGGTAATAATTAACAAAATTTGAGTAAATTAGGAAGGGTAAAAAATGGGCTTTAGAGGAGCTGTTCTTAGGTTCCTCACATGTTCACTTTGCATTACCATTTGGGATGTAAAACAAATGTGTTGGGTGTATTAGGTATGAGAGGAACAGGTGGAACAATGCAAATGTTCCCTTAGTTCTCTCGAATAACCGAAATTCTTGACCAAGGAGAGACAAGGTAGTGTATGTGATGAAGGAGGGGGTGAATGACACTTGTGGAACAATCAATGTTCTTACAATTCCCAAATAACCAAAAAATCTATAGAGAGGAGGGGGAAAATAGCTAAGTCGCTTAAGGTGGGGGTGAATGTCACCAAAGGAACAATTCAATTGGGCCATGAATTCTTTGGTTAGTTGATAAAGCCACATACAATTAGGGTAAAATGTTGAGTCATATATGATGCAAGGTGGATGGAGCTAACATAACAATGTCAATGTTCCAATCATTCCCCGATAACTGATAAAGCCACAAAAAGAAGACAAGGAAAGTATGTGGTAAAGGTGGGCAAGGCAAGAACTAGTAGAACATTTCCAATAGTTCCTCTTTTTCTTTGGTTTTCCACCTTAGTTGACAAGGGGGAGGACAAGGCCAAACAATCAAGTAAAGTGGATAATCAAACCCACTTTAGAACATCCGAAAGTTATCCGGTTCCACTTGTGACCCAAAACCCCTCCAAACCCTTCAACCGCAACAAAAGTCAAAAATTAACTCACCTTCCCACATTTTAGTGGAAAACGTATTCTTCAAATATAGTACCCTACCGAATTTTGAAACCTAGTACATCAAAGTCAATATTTTCAACAAATTTGAAGTTATTGTTGCATTTCTAACTCTAGAATTAAGTGGGCAGCAGAAAATAGTTTAAGGAACATTAAAGCTTCACAATTATGCTTATCATATTCATCAACTTCATCAACTAAAACTTCATCATCATCTGGTTATGTTTCTTTTCCAAGTAAAATTTGATCTAGGTTTATATACTCATAAAATGCAAGTATCTTGTGACTCGGCTTGAATTTTTTCCTATTAATTTTTGGGAATTTGATAGGAAGAAAAATTGTAAACTACACATTTTGACCTAGTTTTCACCAAAACAATTAAATATGAAAAACTATAAAGTATTTTATATTTTTATCTCACTTATTCTATTCTAAATCTAGACAACACTACCAATTTTGTTTTAAAAAAACTTTTACCATTTATAAGAAATTAAATTAATAGTTTTCCGTAAAATTGCTTAAAAGTAATAACATAAAAATAAAAACTCAAGATCTGCAAAAAAATTGTTGCATGTGGTTTTAGACCTCCAACTAGAAAGTGTGGAAAATTTTCAAGGTTCTACTCCCTTCCATTCTCCAAGGATGAAATTAAAATTCTTCCGGGCACTCTTTAAAGGCAAACATTTAAAATTTATAAAGTTTATTTATTAAAATTTCAATGGAATTTTTGTTTTCCCTAAATTAGTGTAAAAGTAAGGTTTGATTAAAAATTACATGAATTATTTGATACTATCCAATAAAAAGAAGGACATTGTGGAAAGTTATAACATCTTCCTTTTGGCACTTTTGTCCACACTCTTTTGTATTTCCAGACTCGATTTTTGATAGGTGTTGAGTGGCACCTAGCTAAAGTCAAAATCCTTTCTATACAACTACATAGTCATAACCATGTACAAGTACACACCTTGTCCTCACAAGTTCATTGTTTATGGTAGCCTCTTAAATTAGTATATGATGGTTGCTCCTTAAAAAACTATACAATTGCATTTTAATTCTTATTCTCGCCGCTAAAATAATTGAAGTACAACATTTTTTTAAAAATTTAAAATGGAGTAGCACCCTCATTTTTCCTATTAGACTCTTTCCAATGCCTTTCCTAAAGGTAGAATGACATGTGTGTTGCTTCCCTCTTTATCTACATTATTCTTTTTACCTTATGACTAACCAACAATAGATTTTTGTAGGCAAGAACTCGACTCTTATCTCCCTCACTTTTTTTTTCCTTCCAGATCACTCAACTCTATGCTTTGATACCAAATTAGATTTTTAGAGAAACCATAAACCCTATTTATCTACATTGATAAGACCTATTAAATAGGCAAACCACAACTATATAATAGAAACACACTCTCCAACAATATATCCAATCACGACTTACGACGATACTATATATAACTTCCTCATAAATAGTCAACCACAACTCAAATGTAAACTAATATCTTAACAAGCTTACTACATACCACTATATGTTATATTAAATTACAATGAGTATTAATTAAATATTTTAATAAACTCCAACTACTAATAATGCATTCATCCTTAGACGACTTGACTTGTCAGATTCAAATAGTGTATCAGAAATTTAGTGACATTGCTATCAATGCAATGTTTGTTAAAATGGGCACATCGAGTCTCTTTAATGGGATTTTTTTATCACATATAACAAAATACCTTGTCATATCTTATTAAAGAACGTAAAATATTATAGCATCGAAAAAGCTATAGGTGATTCGTGAATAAGAATGAGATTCTATTTCTTTATTTAAAGCTTTTCTTCTTGATATAAATCAAACATGTAATTTTTAAGGATCAAAATTTTTGGAAGTAAAAATATCTCTGTTTAATCGGTCAAATGTTCAAATGAAAACATGTTTCTAACACCGCCAACCCATTGAATATTTGGGCGCCTCATTAAATATTTAAACACTTTTTAATTTTCATTTTTTCTTGGATTGTCAAATATTTAACAATAAAAGCATGGGCACAAAGTTATGTGGTTAGGTGCGGGTCAATGACGTTTTATCCTCTATTATGACTCTCCTAACTCTCTAAGTAATTTTGTATATACATTTTTATATTTAATTTTAATCACTTACTACTATGTTCCTTTTAGTTTTCATGGACATGGTTTAATAGGAAATGATTGATAGAGAGAAAGATACCTAACGATGCGGAAGCGATCATGATTATGCCGAAAGGCGTACCCCAGTTAGGTTGCCTCTGGTTGGCGAGGTTGGTAGAGAGAATGCGTTGAAATCCAATGCTCATGTTTACCTCAAGAATCATGTTACAAAGGTTACAATGCATGTGGCACAGGTGCTCAGAAGCAAAAGCAGTCATGCTGCAAAGGTTACAGTGCAGGTGGCACAGGTACTCAGAAGCATAAGCAACAAAATGGTGACATGAAATACTATGATTGTAACGTACACACAACAGGGCGAGGGGAGATAGGACATTAATGTAGTTTGGAAAAAGTAAGAAACCTAATCGTTTTGAGAGAGTCACTTGCCATTCATCATCTTCTCTGCATTTCCTATTGCGCGGTGGTTATTTCTGGTGAGCCAAACCATCTTTTTCGCTTGCTTTGCATGCATTCTATAAAAAATATAACTTGTATAGGATTTCAGTTCAAACTCACCATTGAATCAGGGCTCGAGATGTGGAGAGGAGCTCATTTGGCCTGGACTCTCAAGGCTCTGCATACCATGGTTTGAGGCTCTCGAACAACCTTGGAAATGCAGCAGTAGTTGTAGACCTGCAAGCTCTGTATGTTACATGGCTTGGGTTTTTTCTCCAGACAAATGGGATATGTCGTATTTACAGTAGGAAAAATTATGCAGGTGTTGGAAAGGCCTAGACGTTTCCCATTCTCACTCAGAAATTTGAGTACATATATTTATCAAATAGCTTCCCCCTCGCACTTTCTCCTTGCCCCTCAATTTCTCTTAAAAATATGAATCCACAGTGTGAACCTCATTTGCCTTAAAATTTGGGATACCAAAGGTAATCTTCAATTTCCATCATGCCATATTCATAAAAACTGATCATAAAATTTTAATGGGGTACATGTGAATTTTTCATTTGGGGGTAACAATTGGGTAAATTCTTCTTTATCCAGAAGTTCCAAAACCCCAATATACTGTCTTTGGAGGGCACCTCTCCACGCATCGACAAAATAACGGTTCCAGTGATATCACCAAATCCATTTTGGTAGTATGAGGTAATAACTTTTTGGTGTTTCTTTGGTGCATGTTATTGTTAAGTATGGAACGTTTATTGGAAACCCATTCACTCCTAGGAATGCAAAGTGACCATAGCTCAATTATAGAGCACGCCAAATGTAAATGGGAGGACTTAAGTTTGAGTGTTCATGGAAAATAACAAGATTGTCTCCTTCGCTCTCCCCGTTCCTTTTACAAACTGTAGACATGTATTGTATCTTCTATATGAACCTTTTCTGTATTTGTCTCTTCTTCTTTTCCCCTGTGCTTCCCCTTTTATTTTGGTTATTAGCATAGACATTAATATAAATTTCAATTTCTTTCCTTCTGTAAATTTGGTTGTAGATTGTAATGAATTTCTCAAATGCTGACAATTTTTTACTGCCAGAATACATGAGTATCTCTTTATATCACTTTTCAAGATAGGAAGGGGCTCACATTGTGAGTTTTTTATTTGAAATCATATTACAATCAATGATATCTTATGCCAATATAAGTGTTCAATGTTAATAATCTATTCTGTATTTTCAATTCTCTAATTTGTTTTATTGGATCAGCATCTAAATTAGATGCTTTTAGTAGTGGTTAATGGATTTAAGTTGTTTGGTACATGGTTTTGTTGAATCAACTATATTTTGATGATATAAAACAATAGGAGGAAAATACTTTAGTAATTTTTCTCCAAGGTGTAGGCCTTGGGTGTATTGTTTACAACGGACATTATTTGGGACTGAGGGATGTTATCAGAGTTAAAGATGGAGATGAAATTGATATAGATGCCACACTTCACCATAAATGTGTGTAATGCCCCGTTCGATGTTCCCCAATTCCTGACATGACAACCCTGTTGCTAAGCATGGGAGGGTTGTGTGCGTGCTCTCATTGACTGTTGTTGACTTTGTCCTTGTCGCAGTGAAGATTTTGCACCCTCCCTCTCCTTCTTGCCTTTTCGGGTCGTTGTCGGCACCCCAAACGGTGGACCTTGTAGCGTCATGGACGATTATCCGGTTAAAGGGAAATCTAGTTCTCGCTGCTTCGTGTTTGCCTGGTCGTCGCCATTAATATGATTAATAATTATTATCATTATTTTAGCCGTAAAATCATAAAAATAATGTTTATAATAATATTATAATTTATATTGTCGATTTACGATCATTTGTTTTTTGTGTCGAAATTTTATCACTATTGTTGTGATTTACCGTTAAGCTATTGTTTTATTATTTGTTTACTTTGTTTAGGGTTTTTATGTTTTTTTAGTTAAAACAAACAAAAAATAAATAAATAAAATAAAAGTTTTTTTTTTTTTTTTTAAAAAGCCCGTGATTTTTTTTTTTGGGCGGTTTAGGGCAAATGGGGGCGGCGGGACGGGGGCTCCTTATGGATTTTTTTTTTTGTCTTATTGTTGAAGGAAGACAAGCGCCGCCGCCATGGAGGGAGGGGGAAAAACCTGGAACTCGTGTGGTTGCATGTAATGCTGTGGTTTGCAACTTTTACATGTATCAATGCGTCAAGGGCTTTTTTTTTTTTTGGACTATTCAAGGAATGCCTCATCAGATGTCATCTCATGGAGTGCCATGGATTGTTGCGGCTTGTGCCAGCATCCTCCCAACCTGTGTCTTAAAAAACGAGCCTTTATTCCTGCGTGGATAAAAGATAGAGGGGTTTTGTCAGATGTTGTAGTTGTAAATGCTTTGGTGGACGCGGTTTCAGTGGTTGACCAGATGAAAGAACGAAACAACTTCTCATGGAATCCGATTATTGCGAGTGTCGTGAAGACACAGATTACCTCATAAGTCAGTCACACTGTTTTTAGCCATGCAACAAATAGGTCTCCAACCTGATCAGTTTACATTTGCCAGCGTACGTCCAGCCTATGCCAAAATGGAAGCTTTGGAGTAGGGTATGATATCCATCAAAGCATAATGGAGAGATCTTTGGTTTGATCATTTTCCCTTTCCAGTAGTTTTCCCTATCTGTTCCATAATGCCAGAGCTAGATCAGAGCATGGCCGTCCATCTAAGCATAAGGAAATTTTGTTTTTATTGCGTTTTCTTTTTCCCCGATCAACACCAAAATGGGGATTTTCTTACCAGTTTTTGTAGTTTCCATGATGTGAGTTTGACTCACCACAGAGGAGAAGAGATGGGAGATCTTGTGGAGGGTGGTTCTTCATTTGATGATAACAGTCTATACTCTGAAGCTGCAAAGTCAGATCTCTGCGATAATTCCTTGTGGAGCGGTGGTTAGTTGGTCATGGTGTATCTGGGTCATTTTTGTTTGGTTGTTGGTCTTGTTGTGCTCATCCCTATCGTGACATCTACTTGGACCACATCTCCTTGAGGCACTTTGTTTAGGCAGTTCACCTTCCTCTGTTTTACTCTCCCACGTGTTGCATGCAATCCAAGGCGCTACAGCTGAAAGGTGGGCTGAGCAGGTTGGACACCGATCTGCTGGTCATTTGGAATATACCCAAACATGTAAGATTATTCTCTTGTAGTAGACAGAATCTTGTAGTTCCAATGGAGGGATTTTTAGTATTTGCATGACCAACTCTTGTTGTATTGTGCCTGCAATAAGACTGTTTGCGGTGTGTATGGATTTCTTAGTCATGCTGGCTATCTTGAGGGAGCTGCAAACTGTATTGGCCAACACCGTTTAAACATGTTATTTTATTTTTGGTTCGGTGCAAAATGGGTTCGTTGGGAAAGCTTGAGGATTTCGAGCAAAGGCGAAATGGTAAAAATTAGAGACGCTCATGATCTATTCGACAAAATGCTTAAGAGAGATGTTGAACCAAATTCGTGATTTCAACCGGCTTTGTCAGGCATGGTTCATCTCCCCTTACCTCTCATAATTCTCGTGCTTTAGTTCTCATTTGCAACTTAATAGAATTTTAAAATATTAGGATTATAATACAGTTAATTGTTTTTATCAACTCGTTGCAAAACAATGAAATGTCGTGTCGTAACTCACGAAGTCAAAATAACTCATTTGCATTAAAACATGAACTTCCACCCTCATTATGAGGTGATTTAGAAAAATTTCTACCCAACTAGATCGCTACAATATTGTTTTATTGACAAGACGAAATTGACTTCCCAGTAATAAAGTTGATCATCTCCCTGTTTAAATAGTTAATTTTTACATTTTTCGGAGACTCATTAAGTACCCTTCGTAACTCTGAAAATGAGATGTTAAGCTTCATTTGTGTACCTTGTTATGTGAGGAGTCACCTTGACCTTTGGATCGACCCCGAACGAACATATGTGATCTTTTTGACGCTCTTATAGGAGCCCTGTTACATTGTTTTACAATAGTAGAAAGCTGTTAAAACTATAAAGTTGGCTTTCGTTTTGAACCGCCATTTGAAACCTAGATAGAGAAATTATTATCCGTTTTCACAAACCTCTAGTGTTCTTACTAGAAAATTGCATGGAACTTTCAGTTTAGGGAAAAACACTTTTCTGGATAGTTTGACAATGGCATTTTGTAGGCCTCTGGTCGTAGTTTGACAAGGTCAAACTGGACAAATTAGGACCGGTGGCTTCAAAAAACTTGTTGCCATTTGAAGACTGTTTTCAGCTTCGAGTTTCATCAACGCGTTGAATTCTCCTTATATAGGGAAATTTGTAGGAATTTCCTCGTAGTAAGCGCTCATTCATCAAACGTCAATTTTAGACATGGTTTTTCGAGCCCTCGAGCTTACTTTTGTTCAATTTGCCGGGTCAACTACGATCGGTGGCCCCTGGAAAACTAGTTGCCAAACAAAACCGTTCGCTTTTTCCCAATTCCATCAGTTGTTATGAAATCTTGGTATATTTGGGGACACGTAGAAAGTTAATTGTGGTGTGCGTTCTCATCGGAAGATAACTTTTGGAAGCGGTTTCTTAGCCTCCGAGCCCATTTTGAACATTTTTGTAGCTAGTAAGAAAATGTAAAAATAGAAAGTCGGGACCCTCGTCAAAGTTGACAAACCACTTTGTTAACACATGCAAATAACTGTTTAAAACTCTATAGTGTAGCTTGTTGTGTGAATTAGAACTTTTGACAAAACGGTGTTTTCTCTCTCTTCCCTTCTCCTTCTCTCTCCTGGGTTACAAAATGAAGTAAAATGAAATGTAATGAATACATGTCTCTAAACCTTTTATTTCAATTGCAAATTGTAATTATTATCATATGTAAATGGGAAATTGAAAAATGATAATTATGTTAGATTAGGGGTGGATGCCATGCCGTGAATTATCGCTGATATCATGCTCACATAGTTTTGTAGGTTGAAAGAATGATGACGAAAAGGCAATGTGTAATTTATTAATTATCATTGTAATTTATATATTTCATTGTAAAATGAATGTATGTATAATGTAGTCTCATGTTTTGAGAATATTATATTTGATAATTTGTTGATATGTTTGAGATGTTAGTTTTAAGGACATCTAGGAAATGTGCATTTAATCATAGGTCATTTTGATTTATAGTACACATGATAAAAAGGTTTGATATTTATATAAGGTAAATGAATCTGAAGTAATATGTTGTAGTGCATATTTAGTGTTCAATAAATGATTAATGATTCATCTTGTGCATTCTTACTTTGTAAATATAATAAAGAGATTTAATCGAAACACTCTACCCCTGTTCAATATCGGAGCACAATTTGGTTTCATGTGTGATACTTTTTGCCCTATAAGACATTGAAAACCATAGAAGAAATTTCAACTTTGTGCTTAATGGAATGTCCTAGTTTAGGCAAATGAGATCGCAAGAATGGGTTTATCCTCCTTGTCAGTATGTTTAGTGACATTGTCATTAACCAGGTAGATAGGAGCGACACGATCAACTTTTTGAAGTATGTAGAGCTAACTCCTCCTTCGTATCCAAGAGGACTATCGTGTCTTCCTAAGATAGATCTAGAATTAATTTCCTTCATCGAATGAAATCCTGTTAGAACAGCAGACGACATAGATGGAGGTTGTGACTTAGTTGTTCTAGGTCTTAAACTCTTGTTAATGAACCCCTTAGATCCGTTCGGCTAAATGTGTTACCTTGGTTTCTCTCAACAAAACACCTTGGTCCTTCCGTGAAGGTGGTTTAGCATAAATGTGTCCTCTCGCTTAAAACACATGTATAGTTGAGGGGAAGACCCTTAGGTGAAGTTGGAATTAATCTAAACCTCTGTTGATTTGGATGTTAACTTGGGTTCGTGTGTAGCTTCAAGTCTTCTAATCTTCTATGTCTTCAAGAGGTTGGGCAAACATTTCGTAACTCCTTTTACAAGACAATGCTAATAATAAGGCCATAACGTGACGTAGAAAATAAAGCATATAAGAGTAAAAACGAGATTTGAGGTTTGGAATAATGCCACTCTTGAAGACCTTATAACTCAATTAAATATATTATTTTGTTTCAAAGAATATGAATTTCCTTGGTGTGATCAACCTTCGAGAAAACAAAATACATATATAAATCAAAATGGTATTCCTTGAGTCATTGAATTGGAATAACTATGGTAGGGAAATAACTAACCCGTGATTGAGGTATGTTTTCGGTAAAAAGCTATCTCGCATCTAAATCTCCATTAAAACCTAATATCGCTATATGGACACCAAGTCACATCCACTTGAGTTGTAAGAATAAAAAGTTAGACACTAAATATATGATTGAGAAGAAGATTTTTAACATAAGAACAAGATAATTAAGTATTTTATTTGCATTCAAACTATGCCAAATAAGTATGCAAGTTATGGAAATTTTGTAAAGAATAAGAAGCTAACTTAAAATGGTCGAACTGTAAATTATATGTGGAATGAACTTAAAGTTTCTGTAGATGGAAAAAGGAGGAAGCTATCCTTGCACAATAATGTTCTTGGAGTGTTAATCGTAACTAAAATACAATTAAAGAAATGTTGTGTTGTGGGTTTGCCATTCCTGAAGTCATTTTTCTTGTGGTTGGGTCATTACTAGTAACCATTCATTGGGAAAAGTGTGGCATCGACATGCCTATGTTGTTTCCATGTGTCTATGTGAGTCGATGACTTATGTGATTGTCGTATGCGAGTTGAGTTTCTGTATTCGAGCCCTTGCTATGTTGTGTGTAGTGAGCAATGTAAGTCAAAAAAAAATTTATCCTAGTATTTTACTGTTGTAATTGTGTGTATAAAATATGGGCACTACAATGTGTATCCTTTTTGTTAAGTTTTTATACAATAATGTATAGAATGTTAAGGATTTTGAAGGTTTCTTAGTACCTACTGATTGAAAATGACTTTTGGATGATTTAGGTGTATGAATTTATATAGAATGTTGTCAAGTTCAATCTTCAATATTTCATATATTATTAATTTCTAAGCATTCTCCTTGATCGTTAGATGCGAGACTATTGTACTTAATTTACCCAATGGTGATGGCAATTACAATCAAGTGGTTAGTGGTTTGCCTAGCAAAATGCTAGATCTAAGAAATGAGGTGCTTCTAGGAGGCTCTCAATCCACTTTCAAAGATGATTTAATGCAACAAGTATCATGAAATAAGAAAATCCTCTGTAGTTATACGATTTAGGTATCTCGTGCAAATACAATGAGTAAATCTAATCTAACAAACAAAGTATGATTAAATATGACGATTTGGTAGGTTGTTATAGGATTTAGGCAGTCCGATAAAAGGGTCCTGGAATTGATTAGGTGAGATTTGGGTTGATTTTGATGGGATTAAAGGCTTGCGGGTAAGAGGATATTAAATAACATAGAGATCGATGTCGGTGGGTCAACCGATACTAGTTATGCAGATGATCGATGACGGTTAGGTAACCAATGTCGGTAGGGGCAATTAGTGAGAAAATATTAAAATGGGTTTTAAAACCTCTCTGTGATTGCGTAGAGAGTGGGGGTAGCGTAGGTAGGATTGTAAAATTACTTACAAGGCTCATGAATGCCGAGAAGGTGGTTAGAGAGGGTGTAAAGGTTTGGTATGGTTGAACAATGGGTTGGCGGAAAGAAGGAGATAAACGAATACGGGCAGAAATGAAATATAATAAAAGAAGTAAAGGACTGATACTTTGAGCAAACACAATATGACTGAAATCACAAATACTTACTTGCACATATAGATCCTGTGAATGAAGGTGGATGGTAGTTTTTCTGAGAAGAGATCCAGAATTTAGTGCCATGGCAGTGCTCTCGGTGTGTTCTCGTGAGTATTCCAATGTTCTAGAAGGAGAACCGGATGCTTGCTTGGACTTGTGGTTGAGTGTTTTGTGTCATCTGGATGTAGGAAGGTTTTGGATTCACACTTCAATGAAGTAAAAATCCTCCCAAATCAATTAGTTACAAACCAACTCGGGTGAAGAGTTGGAAAAACATAGTTAACCTAACCAATGATGGTTAGGTGACGACGTCGGTCGAGGAATAACCAACGTCAGTTAAAGCAGGTAATTCTAGGTTTGCCAAAAATAGCTTGATATTTTCTATTTTTGGTATGATTGATATCTTTAATCTGGGTCTCAAGTGATAGACTCCACCCAGATAAGTATGAGTCCTTCTTGGAGAAGTAGTGGGAGTTAATGTTAGGTCTAGACTAAGTCTTAGTTGGTTAGGATTGGTATAGACTTAGTCTTAGTTAATTAATAGGTTGTGAATGGGTCTTGAGTGAGGTGGATAAGTGAGTTGGCTTTAGGTGAGGTGGAGAGGTGAAGTAATTAATTAATTTAATTATTGTAATTAAATTAATTAATATGTGTGCATAAGGGACATGAGTGGGCATATTGTGAATGTTTTTAATTGAAAGGGGTTAAAGGGAATATGTCCCGATTTTCGTGTGTCGCATTTGGCCCTTTTGTCACGTAGCTTGTATTAGTAAGCGATTCGACAAAAACAAATTTGGTTGCCCAAGTATGAGTGAAGGTTGTCCCCCTCAAACTAGGAACTATTGAAGTTGTAGGCCGAAGCGGTGAGTGATTTGATAATATGGTAGGTGGGAGAAAAAAGAGGGTAAAAGATGGGTACAAGTGGTGAGAAGGTTGGGTGTAGGGTTTAGGTGGGGGCATTCAAAGACACACACAACACACACACACACACACACACACACACACACACACGTATAAAATGTGATAAGGCACGAGGCTGAAGAGCATACAAAAATCTCCTTTATAAAAGTGTGGTTGTTTATCCAAACAAGGTTGATGTGGTCCAAGTATCCAAGGCATATGATATGGTCTTGAAACACAACAAGGCTAGGTGCAGCACGAGCATTAGGTAGGTTCTGAAGCACCAATAGGTTTGGGCAGGTCGAGATAAACATCATGACATTAGGCAAGGCAAGGTTGGTAGGATAAACAAATCTAGTAACATCATCGCAAGGTATAGCAGGGAATGAATTCAAATGTCCAATGGAAGGGTCCAAGCTGGGTGTGTAGGCGGGGTCATGGGTAGGGCCGAGGTATAGGCAAATAACATGTCCCTAAATGTAATTAGGGAGATGAATAAGTGGGTAAGTCTTTTGGGTGAACCTAATAGGTAATGCTAAGGGTAATGGGTGCAAGAACGACATCTTTTTTTGGAAAAATGGGCATTTTTAGGCCATATAGTTAATTTGGGTGACAAATGTCGGTTAGAGGTTAACCGATACCGGTTGGCTAAGGCACGACTTGACCGACGTCGATCATGTCGATTTGGGGATAAAAAAGGAAAATACGTGTTTCACATATTCATTTTTTTATTTTCATTTATAGAAAATGACAAGCGAGAGGTTGAAAAGTGGAAAATGACAATGGCAAGTCTTTAGCTCGGTTGGCGATCATGTCAAGAGGTGATTGGTATCCAATGGACTAGCCCACAAGATTGATTGGAGTGATTCTATTGGTTGGTAGCGAGAGAATTGGATTCGGCCATGACAGAGCCCGGAGAGGGAGTAGGAGGACCACCGGTGCGAGACTCAAAGTTCCATCGAGGATACGATGCCGAGTAGAGGTAGGAGTAAATCATTATGCTGTTTTAATGAAAAAGTTTGGATGAAATGAATGGATTTGGGTGGGAAGTTTTGTTTTGAAAGATGGGTGAAAAATGGATGAAATTAGGGTGGGTAGGGGCAAATGTAGGTTAAATAGTTTAGAAATAAATGTGGGTTAAATTTGGGTGGGGTGGGATAGGTTTTAGGTAGGTTTTGGGTGTTTTGTGAAATGGGAGGGCATGGGGTTTTGGTTTGTCACAAAAATAGTGACCGACGTCGATGCGTCGGTTGGTTTACCGGTGTCGGTAGGTTGAAGGGTGATCGACGCTGGTCAAATTGACCAATATCGGTGAATGTGACCGATGTCGATCACTTTGTAAAAATTGTTTGAGTTAAATAAGTTGTATTTTGGAAATCTAGAAAGGTGGGGCGGGGGTGGGTGAGGACTGAGGTAGGCTAAAGAGGAAAAATTGGGTGTATTTGATGTATGATTGTGCAATTTTTCTTTGTGGGAAAATGGGTGAAATGATCTAGGATAGGATGATAAGATTTGGTTGTGGTCTAATTCCTTGGAAGAGTGTGTCATTCCTCTGTAGTTGGCAATTTCGAAGCAATCTTCATCAATTTGGTTTTCCAACGTGAAGGATCATTTTTCTTCAATTTGGCGCCTCAACCTCTTCCTTCTTTTGTTTTTCCGGAGTTTTATCTCGACGACATCACGTAGTTTGTTCCATTCATTAATAGAAGGATAATTTTCATTAAACTCGCCCTTGTCCTTACAAACACCATCCTTGGCATTGTTGATTATAGCATAACTTACGCCCAATGTCTTTGTGAGATCTTTTATCCTCTGTTGCATCCATCCACGCTTTTCATCGAAAGATTTTTGCAGGGATTCGTAAAATAGTTTCCTTTATATCCAAACACACTTCCATTACACTTTTGGAAATTTTGTTATGGATTGAAAGAAATTTTTGTTAAACAAACAATTTCAAGCTCCATCTCTGAACCGCATGCAGGCCATAGTAGTTCTCACAGACAAATCTTCACCGAACTTATAGTCATCAAAATCTACATACATTAGGACATTATCATAGAGAACCACGTTGTTGGAATGATAGTCGTGAAACACACGGTATGTATTTGCAACCTTGAGTGCATGTCACCACCGGGGAGGATCCTGTCAGTTTAGGTGTGAACAAAAATTTGCCATTCTCCTTGATGCCTTTGCTCGTAACGTCTAGAAAGAAAGCATCGTTCTTTTCATTTTCCTTGTACCCAAGCAGTGCACGCAGATATAGACTTGCCTATCTCGAACATCTTTACAAGATTGAACAAATTCGGTGTCGCCGCAGGGTCGATCCAATTTTACATGCGCTTCTCTCTTAAATTGTATGTCGATGGAATAACCAAGACGGTTAACCTTCTAAAAAGGATTTTGGATTGTTAACTAGTTCTTGGATTGGATTTTGGATTGTACACCTGAGTTGGCCTAATGGTGAAGAACATGTGCTCTTGAAATAGAGGTCACAAGTTCAAATCCTGCAGGGGGTAGGGTATGTACGCCTTGTTTGTAGCAAAGTTAGTTGCCTCCCGCATGTGAGTACAAGGTAGTCCCATATGCTATAAGCCGCTTGTAGACCCAAAAACAGGCTGCCCGACATCGTGGACTCTGTAAAACCATTATTATTATTATTATTATTATTATTATTATTATTATTACACCAAAAACCACTTCCACTTATTAATTATTTACCCAAGTGTCTAATAAATTAATATACAATTATTTTTAAAAACATTAATAAATCAAGAAAAAATCGATAAATATTATATGGGGACGCTTTGCATAAAAAAACCTACAATAATCATAACCTAAAAGAGTTTCTTACCCTATAAGATTTGCATAAACAACATTACTAATTTCTTTAGAATTATAAGAAAGCATATGTATTGTGCCAATTTGTTTCGTCCTCGATTAGAATAGTGTTGATTACAAAGCAATGTTTGAAACTAAAGAGAATGGTATTATTGGATGATTTTATTATACCATTATATTTTTGTCTCATTTAGATTTAGATGACAAATACATATTGAGTCAAGGATGATGCAATACAATTAAATAATTTTTAAGAGAAATAAATTAAACTAAGTTTAAGAAAATGAGAAAAATAAAATGTTTAAAATGTTAAATTTAATATAGGCAATACATATTAAAATGCGTAAAGAAAAATATTTTCCAGCTAATTCAAGCCAATTATAAATAAAAATTAACTTTTATATAACTATAGCTAACCAATATTTTAAAGAATAAAACATAATAATAATTAGTACCTCACAACATTTTTCTAGTAATACAAATAATTATATAAAAATAAAATTAGATAAAAAAACATTTTTTTAATAATATTTTTTATTTTTGAAAATTATTTATTTATAACTTAGCATTAACTTAAATTTAAATTTTTTTACTCACTTTTCATTTAAAAGGAGGAACAATTTTTATAAATTTTAAAAAGGAAGGAACCAATTGAAAATAAGAAGGGGCACTATTTTAATATTCTAGTGTGTACTTCTAATTTTCATTATCTATTTTAAATATTTAATTTTAATAGGTCCTTCAACACATAATTCCATTTAAAATATTTTTTCAACATATAATTTAGTGACCCTTTTATATCTCACAATAAGTCAACCATATATTTACTAGTTATTGTGCCTTCAAGAATACAATAAATTCCTCATAACAAATTTAAGAAAACCTACAAATTCATTGTGGATGTACCTAAATCTTCATATTTTCGTCAGTGCACAACATTTATTACCATAAAATCTCTTAAATACAGTTAAAACTATAACATGATTTCAAAAATAAAATAAAAAGGATATTAAAAGAGCCACACACTTACACACTTGATTTAATGGCTAAGGACTTTTCAGTTTAACCCCACCACCACATACTTGAGAGTCACAGCATAACATTTATTTTAACAAAACAGGAACACAGAATGGCATACATGTAATACGGAAGTCTCTCTCAGATCTTTCAGCTACACAAATTCCTTCTTTCACAGAATATGAAAAATTTACGTCAATTTTCTCGCCGGAGATTCAGAGTACTCGACGAGAGTCGTGCTGCCAAAAAAAACAGAGGTGAGTAAGAATGAGGTCCCACTCCCGCGCCTTTATTTATAGATGTTCTTCCACTTCCGGATTCCAAGCCCGGATTTTAACTGCAATTTTATGTCTGACCTGTTAAGCATATCGTACATTTGCACATGGACTAATTTAATACTTGTTTCGAGAATGTGATAGCTGGCTTTATTCTATGGTGAGGGCACTATGACAGGATGCATTATTATAATAGTGACAAGAATTATAAATACAACCAGACGCACACTCGTAGTGTTGAGGGAATAAGTAACAATGTTGACGAAGGATGTAAGTAGGTTCTTAATGCCACATATCTTTCGTCAACATTGTTAGTTATATATATATATATATATATATATATATATATATATATATATATAGAAGTATATTTACTAGCAATTGTAAATGAATTGCAAATTATGCCAGAGATAGTAGCAATATTTAGTTTATTTGAGTTGTATTTCGCGTTGATATTGTCTGGATGTCTATATGTTGTTGCAAAGCTCTTATTTTGCTATTGTCCATATTTTTGTAAGACACAATTATGATAGTCGCCAAACTAAATCAGGGTTCATCATTTGGTCAAACACTGGACATTTATCTATTAAAACTTTCGAATCTCAATTTTTTTGAACAAGATATATGACCAATATTATTTTCCAAAAATAAACTATAGAATTTACTTTATGAAGAATACAATCAAAATCAGAAAACTTTTGAATCTCAAAATTTTTGAACAAGATATATGACCAATATTATTTTCCAAATAGTAAACTATAGATTTTACTTTATGAAGAATAAAATCAAAATCAAAATCAAATATCTAGGATAGTAAATATATAAGACTGTAGAAAAATATCTAAAATCCGGCAACCTTTAAAATATCTAAAATCCGGCAAGACAGTAAATATTGGAGCTACCGGAATTTGACACTTTCCAACAAGGGCATCTTCAAAGTAGACGCCTACAGAAATTATACTGCCGAAGGCAAGTATATTGGTTTCACCTTGACTATTAATTTTGTTTTCTTCATCAATAGCAATATGCCATGTGTTCAGATAACTTATTTTTGTAAAGTTTTACATAAAATTTTGAGAATATTCTACTTCCCTTTATTAAGGAATATTCTACAATTTTTACTTTCTAACTATAATTTTGATGAAAAATCTACATAACATTTAATGCTTGTCTCATCAACACATTGTTATGTCATGTCAGGCTCTGAGTTTGGAAGGTTGCTGATGTTTTCCTTTGGTACAAATAGTATTGATATTTATTTTTTGAATGACCCTTCACATGCGCTAGGCAGTAGTTTCCTCTCATAGACAATTGAACCACTTGAGATATTAGGGTTACAGATTTATCTCCCTCTGCCTTTGCCTGCAGAACAATGCACTCTAATGGTGACCGACAACAGCCCAAACAAAAGGACCCACTTGACAAAAATGGCAATGCAACACCAGATACGGACGCCCATAAATTCAGCCTCCTCAAAAGGGTATGTATCTGTTCATCTAATTATGTCTATATTGAATTGAGTTGGCCTCTATTTTGTCACTCTGTTGCGGAACTTCACAAGTTAGTGGGGCCACTGTATTGTGGGTTCTACATTCAATCAGATATGTTGCGGAATTTCACTAGGTTAATGGAGCCAAGAGTATATTAACGTAGATCTGATGGAGTTGTTGATGCATTCCGTGGAAGGATTACCTGTTGGAATCGAAAGCACGGTTCATCTTCCAACCCAGCTAATGCCTCTATTCGGCATGATGGCCAGGGGATTGGAGAAGCCCTTACAAAATTTACTCAAAAATATTTCTCCCTATTTTGTAGTTTATGATGTAGTATTACACTGGACGTCTAAAGTGGCTCTTAGGTTAAAAATCCCTACAATAGCATTCTCAACCTTTGCAGCGGTTTGTCTGAGGTATTTATTTTGTCCATATCGAAGGTTTGAAAAATCCGTAGATCTAACCAGACCACCTCCTGATTATCCCTCGAGAAAAATCCGATATCGACCATTTGAAACAAGGTCTATGATTGGCTTCTACATCAGAAACAACTCTTACGCTTATAGAGACGAGAGGGAGAGATAGATATGTTCATTGACAGTTTAAATGATTCCTCTATAATTCTTATAAAATCCTGCCATGAGTTAGAAGGTAAATTTTAGGACTATTTTCACAAGGTTATCTGCAAATAAGTGATTCAAAGAATAATTATTGTATAAAATGGTTGTTTATGTATCATTTGGAACTGAATATTTTCTTCCAGAAGAATAGATCAGAACTTGACATCTATTTACCTTTTATTTTGATCAGAGTTGAATGTATCATTTGGAACTGAATATTTTCTTCAAGAAGAACAGAGCAAAACTTAACATCTATTTACCTTTTTTATCAGAGTAATACAGAGGTAAGAATGGCTAGGAGAAATCAATACGTTAGTGCTTTTAATCTCACCCTATTAAGCTTACGATTGTCAATCTCTATGCTTAGGATTTTACACTATTTGCATGAATCAGAGTGTCCATTAATGTACTCTTTTTCAAATGTTGATGTCTAGGTACTGGAGTGCAAATGATGCAAGCTGAAACTGAACATCCTTTATATCCATTATCTACAGCTAAAATTGTTGTGGCAGTTTCAACGGCCAGAGCAGCTTGGGCGACTCTTGAGGTTGTATTAATTTTCACAATGAGATTATTATCAAATTTTATAAATTACCATGTTTAATGCTTTAAATGCAGACATCACAGAGATTTTAGATTTTTCTATCATTTCAGTGTGGGATGGCATGTGATTTATTGAAGTGGTCCTTAAAGAGCCAAACATCCAGTGATTCCTCGTCTACTTCCTCCTAGGTAACCTAGGATTGTTATATATAATAAGCGTTCAAATGAGACCAGTGTTTGGACTGTTGAATTATCTGAGGTGCATGCAGCAGCTCGTGGTGGCCACCATAGAGGGAAATTTATTTTATCAAAAGTTGTTGAAGATGTTCAGCCGCCTATGGTATGTCCTATGGATGTAGTTACGAGTGACCTACTATGGTCATTTGTGGATGCTAATATAATTGGTTTTTTCTTTTTCCTATTCCACATTTGGGAAGTTTAGATGTTTTGGCTATATTCTTAAGACTTTGGGTAAATAATTTGGTATTTTTTTCTAAGCCATTTTCTCGCAAGTTTTACGGGCATGTCTTGACATTACTAAATTATTATATGGTTGTTATGTTTTGATGTACCTTTAATCTTCTTGGTTGGGATTTTGTGATGGCATTTTTTTACAGATGTATGTTACGTTGTCATCTAAGTTTCAAAAAATGTTAGATCATAGTCTTGTGATGTTGGTATGTTTTGTTTCAAGACTTCTTCATAGTGCTTAATTAATTTGTTTGTTTCACTTTTCTTGTTACTCTATCCATTTTTTACAACTGTTGAGATTTCTTAGTATGTAGAGTACAAACTAGATTATACAAATGACATCAAGTAATAGGAGTCAATGTAATTATTGTGATCTAGAATCTTCCAGTGAATTGTATAATAGGTGGTATGATTTAATAAATTAATTGTCATATTGTAAAATAGTTATTTCTAAATTCTGATATTTGTTAGTATAAGTACATTGCATAAGGATTGGAAATTTTATCAGGATTATATTAGATAGCTTTAATCTTGTGAACAGATCCTACTTTGTGACTAATTTGTTGTTTCTTCTATTTTGACGTCTAGACATAAGAATCAAGAAATCATAATAAGGAGAAATTAGACAATTGCAAACATGTAGATGTATAGTTAGAACTTGGAATCAAAGAGACTGGAGAATAATGTCTTAGTTCAATTTAAAATGACTCATGCTATGTATTGATATAATCTCAAAAGAAATAATGGTAAGTCAGATTATATACATAGATGATTGCAGAACCAATGTGTCTTAAGACGAAATCATAAAAATTAGTTTTAAACTTTGAAGTCTATAAGAATAATTGTCAACCACTGTAAAAAAAATTAGAGTTTTTGGAACATGCATATTTGTTCCTTCGATTGAATGCAAAATCTATATATATCTTAAGTCACACATGCACATGAAATATTTTAGAAAAAAAATTAAATTTGAAAGAGTAACCAACAACAATAGAATTTATATTAGCTATTTAAACTACCATACCTTTGGTCTCAAAAAAATATATATTGATAAATGGAAGCTTAGTTTTGTATTGGCCATCTATTGATAAATGGAAGCTTAGTTTTGTATTGACCATTTTTTATGTTGCCCAAGATTCTTTTGGATGTTTTTGCTCAAGTTTCAAATTGTTTTGAAACATTTTGTTGGACTGAACTCCTATATATGCCATTTTACAACATTTCTTCTGGCATTCGTATTGTGCCTTGATGAATCATTTTTAAATGAACAATACTTGAAAACAATTATCATCCTTTCCATGTTTCTCTTACTACCTTATTTGCTAAATATCTTTCAATTAAATATCCATCTAGCAACGAAGTGACCACATATTTTCTCACAATTGGAGTAGTTTTCCATTGTCCATAACATTGCATACAATAGTTCACAAATAAGGTTTCAATAGAACATATGTATAGTTTCATCTTGATGTTTGAGGAGGCCAACATAGATATGGCCTCCTCAAACATCATCATGGCAGCCTTGGGTTCCAGAATATTGGTGCATTCCTTCAGCCTTCTACACAACACCGGAGGCATAAACGGGCACATGACTTCACACAATAGTCACGATCTACCAGGCGTAGAACCTCTTAAGCTTGGCACTTAGACTTGTTGCTTCCCGTGTCTTTCCTGTTGCTTCTTATATTTTTTTGTATTTGTTTGTTTTTTTCCTTCTTACATTGTCTTGTTCTCTTTGCTCCTCTTGTAGTCCCTTTAACCTTTTTGGTTACTTCCGGACATTAATTTTTAAATTAAATTAAATCTTGCTAAACATTCAAGATGCACATCCTTGCATTGTGGATTGCATACATAAGTTTTGTATCTCACCCCTTCATAAACTATTGTGTGTCGCACTTGTGCAAGTCTCTCCCATTATCCTCTTATATCTCCCTCTCTTACACTAGATGTCCCCACTTTATCCCTTTCGGCGTCCCCATTGCACTTGTGTGATTGCCACTGTAATGTAGGATTGTTGTAGTTGTGATACTTATATATTGTCCTCCGGAAGGCCCTAGCCGAATATCATATGACCGTGCGCCCATGTAACTATATGATTCTTACCCCTGGCGATTGCGAGAACCTATAGAGTCATTGCAATAGTTGGCTCGACACCTCTAGTACTATAAGAACACACTTTTCATACATCTGAGATGATTCGAGAGAGAAACAATTAGGTACATTTTGTAGGATAAATGTGTTCTCTATCTTAGGATGTTTCGTGATTTACAAAACTTACTGTCTTGTTGATGAAGTGATTTCTGGATGGACAGGTTTACTGGGGTGGTTGGATTGATAAATTCAGTCAACTATGTCCGACATACTCTCGGTACAGAGGAGTAAATCCAAATTATTTGGATGCAGAGCAATAGTTTGAGTTCTCGAGCATGGCAAGGGAGTCTTACAGTGTGTTGCGGTTGCATCTAGAGGCCAAACAACAATTTTAGCACTCTAACATGGCGAATGAATGTTAATCAAAATTGTTGGTAGGATGTATATGCTTTCCACGTAAGGGGAATGTCTGAGGTTTTTATTATTTGGTGCATATCAAATGAAAATTGCTATGAAAAGTTACATCTATGAATTACTACATTTTCAAGCTGAAGATTCAAATTCACAAAAATAACAATTCATTAGTTCTGAACCTCACAGATCTAGCAGATCTATAGGTGAAAGTGCTAAATGTTAGTATGAAGACCTTCCACAATTTTCTCCTCCTGCACTTTTTGAATTTAATTTTGTTATAACCCGAGAAAATACAAAATGGAGAAGATCTATATTTGTGTGTTGTTTAAATCAGAATTTTAGAGCATGAGTAACTACACTGCCAACTCCAAGTTTGCATTTTCTATTTTGTTCTCTATCTTATTTACAGTAAATCATTATTTTCTTGATTATTACGCAAAAAATCGGGACATATTACATATGCTATAAGTGAATTTAAATAGCTTTGATCCGCATTTATTCAGTAGTGTTCTCCTTTTAAGATTCTCACATCTTGAACCTTATTAGGAAGTTGTGGATGAAGTATCGAAAGAAAATGGAAGCAATTGCTTTAATAAGTCACTTCTCCAGTGAATTGAAGTAATCTATGCTAATGCACTCTTCTTTAGTTATGTGCATTTTTAGTTGTATTTGATTATATTCAAAGCTTTTTTTTCATTGCAATTTTGTAAAAGCACCTGAGCATGTATTTTATCATTGTTTGTTTTTTAAATTTTAATCTAACTTGGAGATATTGCAAAATAATCAAAAGAAATGGTTTGACATGTGTCACATTTATGTAAAAAAATTATTTCATTGTGTGGACAGTAATTTAAACTATTGTTGATGAGTTCTTAGGGTCTGTCTTCTTGTACTCTATAATTGTTAACTTTTGCCTAAATATGTTACCCATCTTATACAATTGTAAAAATGACTTAGAGGGCATCAATTTTTCAGGGTAAGTAGAATTGATGATGTATGTTTTTTTTGAAGTCTTAATCTGCAGCAACAAATGTAAATAAATTCATTCACATCATTGATTTTGTGTATGTAATAATCAAACAATGTTGTATAATTAATTTCCAGCAATGGCATGAGTTTGGCCATCTACATGTTGCAATTAGAAAAAAGGACGTTGATACCAATGACCATTGTTGTAACACATGCTCAAATAGTTTACATTTTAATTTCATGCTTCTAGACTTTGCATAAATCTACCTGATCACACATGACTACATTTGTTAAAACTTCTAACTTGTCCTCATGACACTTTGGTGCATGCAAGATATTCACTTCACAAACAAATCAAAATTTTAGGAGCATTGTTGTTGCATTTAATTCATAATTTTGCATATAATTCTCCTCCACATTGCAAAAATAATCACCTTCGGCAGTATTTGCCATATCATGGCCTTGTTATACTAGCAATTGTATGTGGAGTGTATAATTTGTTATCTGTGTTACATTTTATTTACTTGATCTCTCTTGTGTTATTCACGCAAACTTGCAATTTATGCTCAAAGGGGCAAAAGAAATCTTTGGAAAAAACCAACAAGTTCCATGTTAAAAAACCAACTAGAATGCTTGCTTGTTGGTTTACTTTATATTGTCCTTTATAATTCTAAGCTCAAGTACGAGAAATCCCACAAGGAAACAGAAGATGTGTGAACAATCATTGACAGTTGAGATTACATTATTCACATGTCTATAATTTGTGCTTAAAGGTGCAAAAATAAAAAAATGGGAAAAACTCAAAAGTTTCATGTTTGAAGCCCATTCAAAATTCTTGCTTCTTGGAGCAATTTGTATTCCCACTTTACAATTCTAAGCTCGAGTAGGTGCAAGGAAATAGGAAACATGTAAACAATCATCAATAATTGTCCTTTATTTGTGTTCCACTTTATCGTCACTTTGTATTCCCCCTTTACATCTCTAAGCTTGAGTAGGTGTAAGGAAATAGGCTAGGTGTAGGGTAATAGGTGATGTGCAAACAATCATCGATAATCATCCGTTATGTGTCTTCTACTTTATTGTTTCAATCCCACTCACATTATTCACATGAGTGCAATTTGCGCTTAAAGGGGCCAAAATTAAAAAATGGGAAATCCAAAATGTTTAAAGGTCAAGACCCAACCACAAATGATGTCAAGGTTTTGAATTTGATAGTGCTTGATTTGTAATATAAGATGAAGACATCAATGAAAAGTTGGAAATAAAAAAGTTAAAATTAAATACCTGCATGCATCACACATTTTCCACGGGTCAAAGTGTAACACCTAAGTAACATCCACTATTTATGTTCCACTTTATCGACTTGATCTCACTCATTTTTGTGAGTGTAATTTTCCCTTAAAAGGAGTATTAAACTATATATAAAAACTATACTATAAAGTATACATTATAAACTATATATACTATAAACTATATATTAAAATCCTATTTTACGAAGAGCTTAATTTTCCATCTTTTTGTTCATTGCAAACATTAGTTTCTTTTCGAAGGAGTATAATTAGCCATGGGAGGGGCATAGAAAGTCCAGGCTCACTCTAACATTTTTACACCCAAATTTCTCCTACAATACTCAATTTTGATAGAGGGAACATAACTATCATACTACATTCACATTCCCCACATGGACAAAGTAAATTAACTGGAGGGCATTGATATGGGCTACAAAATAGATGGCCGAGATCACCACACGTTCATACGAGTGTCAGAGACATAATTATTTATTGAAAAAAAAACACATCATGAGGAGCACAAGACAGATTGCATCCAATCTTATCTGTAAAGCAAATCCCATTCAATTGTCATGCGTTCAATTCAATATTTTATCTTTCATTTCCCCTAAGTGGTATCCCATGAACAATTTTAGTGTATACGGACCATAACTATTGTGACGAAATGCCACCATCCTGTTACACAATAAACCTGCAACCTGACAGACATAGGCAACAAAGATGGGGAACGATCAAAATGTGCATGGATTCCATTACCCATTTTTATTAATAATTCTCAAAAGATGTAGTAGCTCATCTTCCATACTTATGCACATAAGGGATTAGGGTAGTAATCACATAGGGTCGGGAAATTTTTTTTTTGTATAATTATCTTCTAGATTATAAATATGTCAAAATCTACAAAATCAGTAGTTATTTCTCCATCAATATGGAGTAAGGAAAATAAAATATCAAATGCATTTGGACGCAATCTCAAGAAATAAAAGCGAGTAGGGTGAATGTATACGATAATTTCAACCAATATAATAAATCAAATTAAAGTATTATATTTACCATATGCACAAATGATTACAAGCCGCATGATAAAATATTGCCAATTTCAATAAAAAAATAAATCTCCACTCACAATGCCATCTTCCAGATTGAGCATATAAGCTGTTGATGTCCGGTCAGAGATTTAAATTTGGGATATAAATTCGGAAAAATGTTTATCAAAAGCGTAATTAATTTTTTTATTAATTTGGATAATTTTAATAAAAATTAATCATGTGCCATCTTTCGAGATGAAATCAATTGGTGTGAATATCTAATGTAGCTATATATATATATATATATATATATATATATATATATATATATATATATATATATATATATATATATATATATATATATATAGAAAATAGAAAAATTCTATATCAGAATAAGAAAATAGAATATCTCATTGATCTCAAGAAAATAAATTGAAGAACAATGTCACCTTTCGGATGGAGCATCAAACTATTGGCCTCTACGTCCAATCAACTTTAGAAAATGGGAATTTTACATCATCGTATCCTGAAGGCTAATCAAGGAATATCTCATAAGAAACTCATAATAAACTCGACCATGTACAAAATAAATATGATCAAATTCAATAGACACAAATTGAAGCACAATGCCATCATTGAGATGGAACCTATTTTCCCTAATGTCTAATTCAACACTAACAATTTGTGATTTTTACATTAATAAATTATATCTTAATTGATAGGATTAATGGGAAATCCTATTATCTTAAAACAAAACGAATGCTTTTTAACTAAGAGTTTTAGGAGATATCATCTTTGACTAGCATTAATTGAATGGACACTTGTGGCACTTATTACATAAAAAGTAGAGTTCAAATTTTTTTGCCTCAATATGAGACAAGATTGACAGGGACATTTCGGTGGAGACTTAATTACACCGCAGGTGTGGCTACTATGCATTTGGTTAATTACGACAACGCGGAGGAGGTTGAGGTGCTCGTCATCCCGGCTCCTGCTTTCTCTACCCTCTTGCTTCACCTCGCATGCCTTTCCCAAGACGTGTGTCATACTCCATGTACTCAATATTCGTATCTATTACTCTAGATGCCACGGTATTTGGTTTGAAGCTCTAGTTTGGCTTTTCTTTATTGTGTGGCCACCACTATGAAATTTGATAGATCTAGTTTGAGCTCATGATTTTTTAAGGGTTTTGTTCGTGGGTTACTTGAAAGGCTTGCTCTCTTTGTTCTATGCATTTTGATGGGCTCTTCCCTATGCATCGGCCACCATTTTTCTTGGGTGTTGTGAAACACGGATCTTGCCTCTATAATGTCTGGCTGCCTTATTTTTTCCGGCTATGCGTGGGTTCTCCTTTACACTTGCGTGGAGCTAGGTCACTTCAGAGATCGAGTTGGGGTTTTTAAACTAGCTATATAATTAGTTGTAGCCTTTCTAGAGCTCTTTTGGTTTACATGATCTATTTTGGGTTGAGTCCCTATGGATGTTCCATTTTGCTTTTAAAGATGATTGGATTTGTTTCAATGATTTTTTATGCCTCATTTACCTTGAAATCATCCTTCCGGGATCATCTTGTTTCCTATAGTTTATCTATTGCTCCATCTTATTTTTATTTTATCACGGCTTGACCCAGATTTGAGTTTCTTGAGCATTTCCTTCTAAACCGAGCTCGTGGGTGTTGCATTATGCTTGTAGCGGCTCTGTTTTATCATTAATTTTCATGGTGGTTATATATTTAACATTATTCAACACATACTAATATATGTGACTTGAGGCCTGCCGCAGGGATACGAGATGTTTGATCTTCACATCACAGATTTCCACATGCTCAAGGCCTGCCACGCCATATTGGACCTGCAGACAGGGTAAGGAGATTCAAAAGCACATAATAGGATGTAAGTTTCAGTTTGATGTTTTGTTGGGATTAACCTTTTGGATGTGTATTACAGATGTGGATCTACTGAGGATGCATGCCAAGTGTTTGAAAAAATGTCTCGGAGAAATGTAATAACTTGCGCTATAATTATTTTTGGCATGATACACACCTTTGGACTATGGGACAGAGGGCACTATAATACTTTTGGATAATGTAAATGGAAGGCAAGAGACCAAATTTGGCAACTTTGGCATATGTGCTTTACTGTTAGAGGAGACCTATAATGGGATAAGGAGATTCGTGGCTATATTATAAGAAATGGATTTAAGGTCTATGTTTTTTTGAGAATATCCTTCGGGAACATGTTTTAAACGTGGTCAAATAGATCTTTGCACCATAAATTTTTGAGAACACATTTGAAAAAGATGTGGTTTTACACAACACCCGACTCATGGGTATGCCCAAAATAGTTATGACATTATGGCTTTGGAAATATTTCATCAAATTAATCGGGATGGTGTTAAGCCCAACCCATTTTCTGTGACATATGTTCCCTCTAGATGTGGTGATTTAGTAGCACTTCCAAAGGGCTGGTAATCTGAGGAATTTGATAAGGATTTCTCTCTACAAGTCCCCCAGCACCGCTTCCTAACATTTTTTTGAATGACTACATTAAAGTAAGCATAATTATGTGTGTGTGTGTGTGTGTGTGTGTGTTTTCTGGGTTATGAACAACAACAATCTACATGGTTGTTTTTGATCTCCAGCAACACCCATCATCATTCCCATGGTGATGGTGATGGGTTTTGAAGGAGATCTGGAATATCCATGTTGTTTCTCTCCCCCACACAGTTATTTCTAAATATTTTCTTTTCTAAATATTATGGATTATGAAAGCTTGAAATCTTTGATGGTACTAAATTTTCAATTTCTAAATCAGAGATCTACATAATCATTCATTTATTTAATTGTTGGTTATAATTGAAAATTTGTGAAGGTTGATTGTTGGTGCACTTATTCCTGCAGTGGATACCAACTAATCCTTCAATCAAAATCTAGACGTTTATCTTTCAATAAAAAAAAATGTGATGGTTCATTTCAGTAATCTCAATCTCAGTTCTTCACCCTGTTAAGATTCACCTATGCAGTGAGTATAAAGAGAACCATTAAAGCTCATGAGAGTTGGGTTCTTGTGAATAATGCCTAAAAATAATATTAACATATATGGATGGTTTGAAGAATGGTTTGAAGAATCATCAAATATGGCTAATTGTACAAGAAAAATGGATTAGGCAAATGTAAAAAATATAGTATAGTTGGGATAGCTTTGGATTTAATTTTATTTTTTCTCAAGAATATTTGGCAGATATTAGATAATTTTTAATAATTTTTTATTTCTATGATTGAATATAATTATTTCTATGTAGAGGTCACTGATTTTTTATTTGAAGAGAATATAAAAATGGAAATCCTCACAGAAGGCTCTATGAGGTTTAATAAACAAATACTTTTTAGGTTCCAGTCAAGCTGAACACCAAATTGATGTATGAATTCCCTTGCAGAGGGATTGCTTTCCATTTATCTTATGTGTTACTCAAATTTTGTACTATGTTTTGAGGTAGTCACAGTTTAGCAATGGACTCGAGTTGCCAATCCACCTACACTTAATTTGGTTTATGAGATGGTTTAGGGGCTTGTGTATTTGCAAATACACATTTGAACTTTGATGCTGTTGAGAAATCTTGAGTTTTTACTCCCTTGTGAATTAGTTTCAATTTAATCACTAAATTTTCTTTGTTTTATAGAACCAAAGACAAAATGCATTTCTAGTTGGCTAATATTTTGGGAAAAAGTTAAAAAAAATAGTTAAGGAATTTTAGTCACTAAATTTTCTTTGTCAACATGAACTGTGATGCAGACTATGTATGTGAAAAATAAAGCAGAGAAAGAAGAGCTTATGAGAGGTGTTATCCTTGACACGGAACTTGCTCCACCTCTTCCTGTTCTTAAGCAGGTATAGCCCTTTTGCCTTCCTATTTCTTATCCATGATGTTTTACTTTTCATGGCATTTTTTCTCTGATCTTGATGCCTTTTGGGTGTTTTGTAGTATGTGTTGATTGTGTGGGGAGAGCATGACCAGATTTTTCCAGTGGAGAAGGCCTTAGAATTGAAAAAGCGAGTGCATCTGTTTCATATCATGGTTGACCATAATATATTAGTATCTTTAAAGGGTTAAAAGAATTTAATCCTCTACATACCACAATGTTGAAGAAAGAAAGTTAGTTATTGAAGAAGCTGTGAGAAATAATTTATAAATGAGATAATGGACATTTCAGGCCACTCTGGTTATTGGATTTAGGGTTGTTAGGCAAAAGGGTTACATATGTGTGTGTAGGTCTCTGTATTTAGACACCCTACAACTCTATCAATGGATTTAGGGTTGTATACATAGGTCTTTGTATCTAGATACCCTGCAACCCTTGAGAGGATTATACACTTTAGTATCTTGCATCCTTGTTATGGATCTATGTTCAACGCTGTGATCAAGCATGTAGGCAAAATGCAAAGTTGGAGAAAACAATTTGAACCCAATTTTTTTTTCATTGAAGAATAAACATCCAGATCCTTTGGAGTCTTGTAACATCTGTTAATGCAAATAATTGGTTTTTTTATAAGCACATGACAATCAAACACATATCTAAAGGTAGATAATAAAAAACAAAATATGGCCATTTGAATATTTACTTGTCTAACGTTCATCTTAATCTTGTAATAACAATTGTGATTGTGCAGATGTTCGGCAAGTGACTAAGGCATGGTGTTGCAAAATATTATTTTCATTTCTTCTTCTACATTATTATTATGTGAATTGGCTTGTCTAATATGGGCGGCCACCTCTATCATTGAGGAAATCATTTCTCTATCGTTATGTTTCTCGTTTTCATGGTTTAGACAAACCATTTCCTGGGCAATTTCCTGAGCTATTATAGGATTGTAAATTGATCACTTATAGGATTTCATCACATCTATATGCAAAGGTTCAAGTTGTATTATAATCGTAATTCCTGCAATGATTTTCTAGTATGCATGTGATTTCACCGCTTACAAATATGTGAGCTCACTTTTGTCTTAAGATTGTAAATTCATTACTTAGACGCTTTCCTAAAGTTGATATGTAGACATATTCCAATTCACAGTTAACTTTAAATATCAACTTTATGCCAAAATAAATGGCAACATAAGCTTCATGCTATTAACTACCCCCTACCCTCAGGATCACAAAACTTATCACAACATTAAACATACAGGTTCACATTTCCCATGTAGTATGTCTTCTGTGTAAAACCCATTTGGGAAAACTCGGGCGTGTTAAGACCAACACATTCTATTACACAAACCTTATAACTCCATAGTGATGGATGTTTTGAGAGGACCTTATCATTAAATAACTATGTCTTGTGTCTGCCAATCACATCTTGTTGTTGTTGATCTTTAGAGCTTGTTGACACCTCTTCCTCTTACTATCTATTTTTGTATGTTTTTGTTTAGAAGCCTCTCTCAAACGAAAATACTAAAAATTATACATACACTAATACTAAAAATTAACATACACTAATACTAAAAATTATACATACACTATGATACTACTATTTGGAATATACAACCAACTATCTAGCTCTATTTATCCCATATCACTTCCGACAACAATCCTTCCATCACAGATCCTTGCGGCGTAGACTTGCTCCTTTAGGAGCGACCACTAGTATCCTACATTCAAGACATGGTACGACTAGGAAGCAAGATTTTTCGAGATATTTTGATAGAAGCGTTACCTACCTACTCGTTACAAATTTCATAGACATGTCACATAGTGGATCAGGGAATACTGCTGGACCGCTGGTATTAAATGGGACATAACTGGAGCCTGTCTAGGGAGGCAAATGCTGATAAGTTTGATATGTTTCTATGGATGCCATGGTTATAGTGATTACTATTTTGATTTCAACTAAAGCAGAGGAAGGCAGCGACCACTGGGTTGATGGAAAACGTTCTCGTATTCGGTACGATATGTTTCGTGATTTTCTTCTTATCTACTCTCACGAATACATGATTTCAATTAGTGTAGGACTCATTCAATTCACAAATAGCACACACAGGAGACATGAAGTTAAAAATTCTTGAGGGGTCGACTATGAGAAACTGTCGGTCATCATTGGGATCTCGTTGTGTGCCGCCACTCATGAAACAACTGTACAATAGCAGTGCCAGGTAATACTTTCTCTTAAAATAGATGATTTTTAGGATGAAATTCCTGTGGCTTGCAAAGGATGACTGTGAGAATGTCCACCGATGATATTTCCTCATATTCTGATCATTTCACGTCAAAATTATGCTCAGGCGAATGTCATACCCTACCTGAATCTCATCGCAGGAGAAGGTGCCATACCCTACCTTAACCAACATTGTTTCTTAAGCTACTACATATTTAATATTAATCACATTTCCTAAGATATGAAATTGCGTTTACGTACAAGAATGTATTTACCACAACTGTGTGAGACTCACAAAACACGCTCAAGGCGAATGATGTATCAGACTACATTTGCCCCGACAACGGAAGTGTTTTGAATGAAGTACAGTAAGCGGTAAGAATTTTTTGTCTTAAAAGTGATCGAATGACAGGTTGCTCTGGAATTTATAATATTCTTCTACACACCTTTGCAGGAATAATTTTAAAGATGTCTTTGAACTTTTACATGTGGTTGTTCGGTCTAAGACAGTTTTAGTGTTTTTAACTCGATTATGCATTTTGGTAGATGTTACATGATAGAATTTACTTCATTCAATGAAAAATGCATGTATGAATAAAGGTAAAGGAAGCAAGAAAAGTAACTATAAAAATTGCGGTAAATTCTAATTTGTTAGAGATTCACTCCATACAGAATTCACTAAATACTAATAAATGTTTAATAATCAAGGGGGAAAATTGCAGAGCAACCATGACAAGTCTATTAGTAGCCACGCTCACGAATTCATCCAGATTGAAACCCTTGTTCGGAAATATCTTAAGGTCAAATGTACCAGTGGGTTTTTTTGGTTTTGAATTTTATTACTCTATCTATCATTTTTTTAGGATTAATGCTAGAAGTAATGTTTTTGAATTCTTTTCACAAATTATATTTACCTTGTTCATTTATTTATAGAATAGTGTACACCCACACATGCGTAAGGCAAAAAAACTTTCTAGTTTTGCATTCTTAATAAAAAATTTGAAGGGTATCATGTAATGGCCTTCGCAAAAGTTTTCCATATCAACCATGGACTAGGTCTCTTAGAAAAAAGTAATTTTGTCCCTAGAAAAGCAAAAAGCAATTTGTTTTTTACATGCTTTTAATATTAGATAATTTAGTTTTAGATTCCTAGTTTTAGGAAAAGTCAATTAAAGAAAATAAATCAAAAGATTTGTATTGCACAAAAGCATGTGCTTTTTAGTTCTATTTTTAGGAGAGTTGAGTGTTTTATTGTTAGATGAAGCCATCTATTTATTAGAGGTAATTGTAAGTGTTTTTATATCAAACACATTTAGAGAGATTGTATTGAGCCGAAGATCTGAGAAGGAAGGAGAAATATATGCATAGAAGTGCTAATCGAGTTTGCAATAATATGTTTTATTTGTAATTCTTTATTTTATTTTTGCTAGTTGTTATTTTATGTGCCTAATTTCTACAAATTGGTATCAGAGCGTGGATTTTTTTAGCAAGTTTCTAATTGACAATAGGTTATGGCTTCTATATCCGGTCTGTAGACACCACAATTTATAGGAAAGAATTACAAGTATTGGTCATTAACCATGAAGGCACTATTCAGATCCCAGGATGTGTGGGAAATCATAGAGAATGGGTACACAGAGCCCATAAATGCAGCAGCATATAACGCACTCTCACAGGCAGAGAAAGACACTTTGAAAGAATTAAGAAAGAAAGACAAAAAAACTCTTTTATTCATTCATCAAGCCATGTATGAAAGCATCCTACCTAGAGTGGCAACAACCAGTAAAGCACAAATTACGTGGGAAACTCTCCAAGTTGTGTATCAAGGTGAAGAGAAAGTAAAAATTTCCAAACTACAGTTACTTCGTAGAGATTTTGAAAATATGTCAATGAAAGATTCATATTCCATAGAATCATTATTTACTTTTGTAGTTGGTTTAGTCAATCAAATTAAATCTCATGGTGAAAATATTGAGGATAGAAGAATTATTGAAAAATTGCTTAGAAGTTTGCTTGCAAAATTTGATCCTTTGGTAGTTGTTATTGAAGAAACTAAGGATCTAAGTTAGTTTTCAATTAATGAGTTGCATGCATCACTAATAAATCATGAATAGAGGTTGAATAGATCACATGCAGTTGTAGATCAAGCTTTTTCATCACAGGTATCAAGAAATCATGGAAGAGGAAGAGGAAATTTCAACCCTAGAGGTAGAGGAAGAAGTTCATCTAGAGGACGCAACAACGGTCCATCAAACTCAAGTGGAAGAGGACATAGTCAAGAGCACAATCATAATCATTTTTAGGTCAGAGACAGGATAAATCACATGTGCAGTGTCACTATTGCAAGAGATATGGGCACTATGCTTTTGAATGTAAGAAAAAATAGTATGATCAGAACAAGCAGAATCAAAATCAGGTTGGAAGCTCTACTCCAAGCTCCATGTTTATTGCATGCAAAAAGATTTTGAAGCATCACCTATTGAGTGTAATCTATCCCAAGAGAGTCCTAGTGATGTATGGTATTTGGATTCTAGTTGCAGTAATCACATGTCAGGTAACTTAGATTTATTTTCTAATTTGGATGAGTTAGTAAAGTCAGAAGTTACCCTTGGGAATAATAATACAAGATGTAAAAGGAAAAGGAACAATCAACATTCTAACAAAAAGGGGAGAGAAGATTATGCAGGATATTTATTATGTTGCATGTTTGAAGCACAATCTTATGAGCATTGGTCAATTGGTACAAAAGGGATATAAATTTTACATTGAAGACAATGAATGTGTGATCATGGATAAAGATCCAAGTTACACAGGTGATTGCTGAAGTGAAGATGAAAAAAAAATTCCTTTGAAGATTATACCAGCCACATCCGGAGATCATACTATAGATCGATCAGAGCTAAGGATATTGAATCAACTTTTCAGTCAGTTGAAAAAGATGAATCGTGGCTATGGCATCTCAGGTTTGGTCATTTAAAATTTTGTGGTTTGAATTTATTACACAAAAAATATGGTGAAAGGTTTTCCTTTGATTCAGAAACCAGATAGAGTTTGTGAAGGTTGTATTTTAGGGAAGAAACACTAGAGAATCTTTCCAGTTGGAAAAATAAGAAGAACAAGTGCACCACTTGAAATTGTTCACTCAGATTTATGTGGACCGATGCAAACAACTATTGGAGGTTGCTCATACTTTATAACATTCATTGATGACTATATAAGGAAGACATGGGTGTAATTTTTGAGACAAAAATTAGATGCTTTTGATATATTTCAGTAGTTCAAGGCTTTAGTGGAAAATCAAAGTGGGTAATACATCAAAGTTTTGAGGACAGAGACAGAGGAGGTGAGTATGTTTCCAATGCTTTTCTAAATTTTTGCAAATATCATGGTATACACAAGCAGTTTACTTCCAGGTATACACCACAACAGAATGGTGTGAGAGAGAAAGAATAGAACCATCATGGAGATGGCGAGAAGTATGATGAAGGCAAAACATATTTCAAATGAGTATTGGGTAGAAGTAGTAGCAATTGTTGTTTACATCATAAACAGGTGTCAACAAAAATTGTTGAAACATGGTTCCTCAACAAGCTTGGACTAAGAGGAAACACAATGTTTCTCATTTTAGAATCTTCGGTTGTGTGGAATACACACATGTGCCTGATGAGATAAGGAAGAAGTTAGAAAAAAAAGGAGAAAAGTGCATATTTGTTGGATATTCAGATAATAAAAAAGCTTACAAGTTGTTCAATCTAGTTACCAAAAAGGTCATAATTAGCAGAGATGTATAGTTTGTTGAAAATGAGGCATGGGATGGAAGTATTGAGAAAATAGTTAGTGTAGTAGTAGCTATTCCTCATGATGATATGGAAGATGAAAGCATTGAGCAAGTAAGGTATTGTATCTTCTTGAATCTTGGACATGCACCACAAGTTGTAACACAAGCTACACCTCCATCTACATCTAGGAGGTCTCCAAGATTTTAGTCATCTTCAACCATCCAACAGACACCACAAAGAACACCAAAAGCTACTCCTTTAGTACAAAACAATCCATCATTAGATAGCCCTTTTGTGAGAGAAAACAAGGAGTCTTAGTGAGATTTATAATGTTGATACAACTAATGTTTTTTTAATTTTTTCATTGTTTTCTCAAGCTGCAGATCCAATATACTTTGAAGAGGCTATAAAAATGAAGTTTGGGTTCAATCCATGGATGATGAGATAGATGCCATAGAGAAGAATCAAACATGGGAATTGGTAGATCTTCCAGAAGGAAAGGACGTGATAGGAGTGAAGTGGGTCTACAAGACCAAATATACTGCTAATGGTAAAGTACATAAACATAAAGCAAGGTTGGTTGCCAAAGGTTTTTCACAACAATATGGAGTAGATTACAACGAGACATTTGCACCTGTAGCACGTTTGGACACGGTAAGAATGGTTTTAGCAATTGCAGCTCAAAAAAAATGGCCTATTTATCAGATGGATGTAAAATCAACATTCTTGAATGGTTTTCTTAAAGAAGAAGTTTATGTGAATTAGCCAAAAGGTTATGAGATTGAAGGTCATGAAGGAAAGGTATACAGGTTAAGAAAAAGTGATTTATGGTCTCAAGCAAGCACCTAGAGCTTGGTACAACAGGATTGATTCTTATTTGATATAGAATGGTTTCAGTAGGAGCAACAATGAGCCTACCTTATACATCAAGATCAATGAGAAAGGTAAAATTTTGATTGTTTTTTATATGTGGATGATTTAATCATCATTGTAAATCTATCTACATATTCATTCAAATTAGATATGAAGAAAGAATTTGAGATGACAGATCTAGGCCTCATGCACTATTTTTTGGGAATAGAAGTTCAACAATTAGAAGATGGAGTTTTTATTTCACAAGCAAGGTATGCTAATGATGTTTTGAAGAGATTTAACATGTTGAATTATAAGCTAGCGCCAACACCAGTTGCAGTAGGTTTGAAGTTAAGAAAATATGACAACGGATCATTTGTAGATCCAACATTGTTCAAAAGACTAGTTGGAAGTCTCATGTATTTGACAACCACAAAGCTGGATATTATGTATGGTGTGAGCCTCATCTCAAGGTTCATGGAATATTTAAAAGATTCACATTGGCAAGCTAGAAAAATGATTTTGAGGTATGTATGTGGAACTAAGAATCATGGAATTTTGTATTCAACATCAAATGAGTTCAAAATCATAGGTTACATCAGACAATGACAGTTAGAAGTATTGATGATAGAAAAGAGCACATCCGGTTATGCTTTTCACTTTGGAACAAGTGTAGTTTCATGGGAATCAAAGAAGAATCCCATAATCACACTATCTTCAGTAAAAGCAGAGTATGTAGTAGCAATATGAGCAACATGTCAGGTTGTTTGGATGAGAAGAGTGTTGAAAGATTTGAGGTAGAATCAAGAGGATGCTACATATATTTTTGTGACAACAATTCAGAAATAACATTGTCCAAAAATCATGTTTTTCACAAGAGGAGAAAACACATAGACATGAGGTATCACTTCATCAGGGATTTGGTTAACAACAAGGAAATTTGTCTTGAATTTTGCAGATCCAAAGATCAGTTTGTAGATATCTTTATGAAAGCTTTGGGAAATAAAGTTTTTGAGTATTTGAGAACTTTTTTGGGAGTTTGTGATCTAGAATATGTCAGATCTAGAAGTGCACACTCAGCTCTAGAAAAATAAAATCTTGAAGGTCAAAATTAAGGGGAGTGTTAGAAAAAGAGTAATTTTTCCCTAGAAAAGTAAAAAGTAGTTTGATTTTTACATGCTTTTAATATTAGATGATTTAGTTTTAGATTCCTAGTTTTAGGAAAAGCTATTAAAGCAAATAAATCAAAAGCTTTGTATTGCACAAAAGCATGTGCTTTTTAGTTCTATTTTTAGGAGAGTTGAGTGTTTTATTGTTAGATGAATCCATCTATTTATTAGAGACAATTGTAAGTGTTTTTATATAAAACACATTAGAGAGATTGTATTGAGTCGAAGCTCTGAGAAGGAAGGAGAAATATATGCATAGAAGTGTTGATTTGAGTTTGCAATAATATGTTTTATTTGTAATTATTTATTTTATTTTTGCTAGTTGTTATTTTATGTGCCTAATTTCTATAAATTTTTGCACAGGTGCAAGTCATCTTTCTTCTTGGATCTTCCATTTTTTATCGTCACGGTTTTTCTGGTGAGACCTAACCCACTATTTTTGCAAGAATTGCAAATGTTATAGGACTAAAAGAGGCACATGAGGTGTGGTCTTGATGGGGAAATTACTGAAAGAATTGAGCTTAGTAAGAGTACCCAACAAATGAAAGCACTCCAATGGAAATTGATCTTAGTCTCCAATAATTACAAATATTACATTAAAGCGAGACAAACTTGTTATAAATAATTATGAAAGATCTATTTATGTCTCTGCCATTAGTGGATTCATTTCAGGAAATCAAACATACGGATAAAATAAGTCAGTGGTTGTGTTCTTATTCCAGATTAATGTAGTAAGGAATTTTTAAAAATAAAACAAATTGTAGGTAATCTCTTCCATTCATCACAAATCTCTTTGCTTTGGTATGTGGTAGTACAATCCACCACGTTTATATCTATTGAATGTAATGGTTTACTACATTAACTCATTTGTGTTCACGTTTTGTCCTAGTTTCTAGGTCAAATATATCAATTTCAGCATATTATACTCATCTATTTGCTATTGGAAGTCTTCTATCTGTTATTCTATTCTCGAGCATTCATTTATATCATCAAGTTCAAATTCAATAGCATAATTGTAAGCATATTTGTGTATTTTCTAAATTCCAATTGTGATACATTCTCAGTTGTGTTCTTGTCATTTTGGCATCGTGTTAAGTTCATTTCATTTTGGCGGTATGTTAGTAGTGCATTGATAACTTTGCATTGAACATTGGTTTGCACTCTTGATAGCATCATTAACATCTTTTTATCGGGGTGCATTGATTATTTGCTTAACTAGATAGGTTATGTGTTGGCAATTTACTTCTATTGAAATTTTAAAGATCTTATTATCAAAGCTTGACCAAAACAATTTTTTACAAGGATCAAGTTAAACTTCCGAATCTAGAATTATATATGGCCTTGGCAGGTGACATTTAACTCTGAGACCACTATGACATAATTAAATTGATAAACATATAGTATTTTCCCTTTCTTGATGTAGTAGGGTTGTATTTGATTAATAACCAGCTATATCTATTCTAATTGATAGTTCTAGCACACGCCTTCTCTACCATGTGTATATGCCTCCACTTTATATGCTAAGTGGGCTTGCAAACTCTTCCCTTTATAGACCCAACTAAATTGCAAAAGCACTTGAGATGTGTGATTCCTCAAAGTTGTAAAACTACTTCAACACTTTGAAATTTCACTTATAGCTCTTTCTACAAAATTGTTTTAAAACTCTAAAATTCCACTTATACCTCTTTCCTCCAACCCTTGGCCAACATATTGCATATAAAAATGGCAAAATATATCTCGAACCTTTGCAACATGAGCGATAGGAATTGGCCACTTTACGGATCTTATTAGTAATCAAATGTGAATAGTACAATGTTAAAGTTGAAAAGGACGTGGCCTAGGAATGGTTTGTGGACAAGGATAGTAAAGTAGGAAGTGCAGTTGTAGTGGTGAAGGTAGATGATATCTTTTTAAGGAAGCAAGTGATAATGGAATGGTAGTGAAAACTTTGTTTGAAGGGAAGTGTTGATTTACGCTTAAAGGTTTGAGAGGGGAAAGCTGTTTGGGGAAGTTTATAATAATAAAGAACTTGAAATGTGTTTATAGATAAGTGATCATATAATGTGGAAAATGTTTTTATTAGATAAGGTAATAAGAAGTGATTTTGAAGGGATCAAAACCCTACGCAAAGTGAAAGATAGGCATTAAAGCATAGAAGAAAGCAAAGAGAAATAAGGTCACACAAAACCAGACCAACCAACCGGAGAAACAACCCAAAACCAAATCTATACTAGAGCTAAGGAAATAAGAAACCGGTCAAAAAAATCTTAACACGCTTCTAAAGAACATTCAAAGCCACAAACTAGACTAGTCGATGTAGGCCAAAAAAAAGGGTCCACTCGGGGAAGCAACCCAAGAGCTATTCCTAGTGACCCGCCATGCACAATGTGGAAAATGTAGTATGACATTTAAATAAGACATTTTTAATGCATGCCATTTGATGTGGAGTACAAAAGAACAAACTTTATAATTTAAAAAGGAGGAAAGCATGTGCACATTTCGAACTTGTAAGTGAAGGAAACAATTGTTTTTATCTTAATTTTTACTGAGAGGAAGGAAAGAAAGGAAACCTTGACACAACAAAGATGAGTAATAAATGGAATCATTGGAGAATGCAAGAAATCCATATGAAGAATGGGGGTGAAAAAGGCAAATGTGAATGGGAAAAGCCATGATGGAACAATGTGTGGAAGTTGATGTGTTGATAAATGCGTTATTTTTAAAAGGGTAGGATTTGGAAGAGATCATTTAGGATATATCCTTCAAATTTTTACACCATAAATAGAGCATAATAAGCCATTCGATGTACCATTAGAAAGGAAAAGGAGGTGAAATGAAAATTTTTGTGAGGGAGGGAATCTGGAGAAAGCGGTGAATGTAAGGCCTTATCTCTCACTGTGATCAATGTTGATAGTGGCCTTATACAAAGTAGAACCTTGAGACTTGTGGATATTAAAAGTGTAAGACATTTTTGTTGGCAATTTTTTTCCTGTTGAAAGTGACACCAATAAAATATGTAACGAGTTGTTCAGATCCCAACATGGCTTGATATATTTATTGAATTTAACAACAAAAATTGGTAGATCATGAGACCCCATGGAAGTGTTGTAAATAATTTTGAGGATTGTGCCTATGACACCATTTACAAGGCCATCCTTAATCCAAAAATTAGATTTAAGCATATATTTTTGGTTTGTATAAAGAATAATTTTCTATTGCAATTGATCATCATCAAAATCACCTAAATTGACCGATCCGGTAATTTGTACAATGGAATAGGTAACTAGAAGGTTCAATGCTTTAAACATATTGAGTTTGTGGAGTTCATTCTGGTCACTATTTACAAACAATTTGGGTGATTTAGTGAAGCTATGAAGAAATATGGGAATCTTTGCAAGACATAAGGAGTTCTATTGGAATTCAAAATTGTAGCTTTCTTTAAATCATGGAGATTAATAATTTTGAAGCAACATGGGATTGTCTCCAAGTGTGGGAATTCTTATTTGAGATAGACTTCTAGAGAAGGCCGACTTCCTTTATACATGGATTTGAGAAAAGCGCATGTACACAAGCTACCTTTAATGCTAACACTATTCCTAAGCTAAATGCTACTCTAAAAATTCCAAGAGAATAGGGAGAGAGAGATGCTAGAAAGGTAAATCCTACACTAAAGGGGTGGTGATAGTACTAAAAAGGTGGAACTTTCCTAAATCGAGATGACATAGAAGAAAAGATGCGAGAATGGGATAGTGAAAATGTACACAATTCGACTGTGAGCGAGATAAAATAATATAAAATATGCAAGAGGGTGAAGTATTCACATGAAAAACTATGCATTTAAAGGAAAGAGCTAAACCAAACTTGTATTGATCAATCTTTAATAGCTTATAAACAGAGCAAGGTAATGAAAACCACCATTCGCGAGTTACAAAGGTCGATAACATGAAGTTTTGAGTTTCACGAGAGGAGCTCAAAATATTATTAGGAAGGAAAAGGGGAGAAGAACCCTTATGAAGTGTGCAACCTCTTGTATGTATATCATTTGTGCTAAGGAGAAAGATAAGGAAGAGAAAGGAGAAGTGAATGTCGAGATGGAATTGACCCCATTGACGTATTGAATTAGTGTGGGCACCATGAGTTCTTATAGAGCTTGCTTATAGTACGAGGCATGGACACCTTAAATAAATGCCAACCACAACACCACCCCTTGAATCTATCACATACTATCAGACTACATAGGATGGTGCCATAATTCATTAAATTATGGTGGTTGGGGTGGTTGGAAGAATAGTACCATAACCAACTATTGCTCTAGCAAAAAAATGTAGGTGTTGTGGATGGTGTTTGGAAGTAGGTGATATTTATTGTTCCCTTATTCACCTCTATGAATGTTGGTCCAAACTATTGTTAAAAAAGGAAAACACCATGATTGCTCCAATTTTTTAGATGTCAAACTCTTAGTGACCCAACATATCTAGACTATCAAGAGCCAATTGTTTATGGGATGGAGTTGTGACAAAAGTTTCCACTCATCAAAATGAGCATGAGAATGTGTTTTCATGTTTGTAGGTAGATTCATTACTTGAAGTTTGTTGTGGGTCCAAGCTCGAGTAACTAACATGTTAGGGTTGGTAATTATTCTTGAATTGGTTATGATTAGAAATGATTTATTCAGGGGTCACACTAACATCAGGAAAAATAATGTTAAAAGGCTTGTATAAAAGGACTTCACTCTAGCTAAAAATATCAAAAGGCCCCATTTTTTTGTGTGAGGATCTGAAAAAAAATATTTGGAAGACACGAATACTCCTCGCACTTCTCCACTTACTCTTGGGTAGTCTTGGCTTGACTACATTGGTGGCACTCTAGATCCTAATCATATTGATATCACATTTCCCATGCCTTTCGGTCGTGTTTCTATTTGCAATGATTCATTTCTCAGCTATACAAAAATATTACTCATTGGTATGCACATGGTTTTCCACTACCACCTTTCATTGATGAAGAATATGCAATGGGCATGTACAATTTACGTCGCAATGGATCCTTACATGATCAACCACATACTATCACTTATCAGGTCTTTGACACATCTCCATTTGGCTTCGACCATGACAATGATGATCTCTTAGATGATGTTACTTGATTATTTTTCACATCATACACTTGGGGGGAATCATGCTTACTCCCCCTCTTAGCATTATTAGGTGTCTCACATTTCTAATATCATGCTTTGTGCTTCGTATCTAGTCTTTCTCATGCATCTTACACAACTTAATACTCAACATGCATCATCACTACCCTATGATGCAATCTTGTGCTAAGGCTCACACTTGACTATTGAGGGCATACTACATACATAAACCTCACTTATTCTACACTTTACACTCTGCACTTCATGATCTATTTTTCTAACATCTCCTTCAAACCATTTCCCGATGATGCACTCTTATTCTATGGTTCATTCTTGACCGTTGAGGGTATTTTATAAATGAACCTCATCTCATATATATTCATCCACATCCACTCGGGGGGCACGCTGCTCTTATCACATTCACATTGCATATCATTCCATCTCACTCATTCACATCATACTACATATCTTGGTTGTATTTACTCTTGCTTACTTATGATTACATATACACTTTGTTTCACATGCTAGATAGAGACTTAGTATGTCATTATATTTCTTTATATACACATGCACATTCACTTAATCTCTAGTTGTGAATGCATACTTTCTAAAAAGCTTTACACATAGCACAAATGTTTGGCATTATAGCTCTTACCAATCCCATAGAGGCTCCTATGGGCATATACTTTTGTACACACTACAGTTGTTATTGTTTCATTTTATACTACTTCATATTATTTCTAGCACACTACTCTATATCAAAACGTACATGCTTTTCCTTACTCTTTATCTTTCTAATGTGCTCATGGGTGCTTTATGTGCAAAATTTTCTTTGTAGGAACTATTTGCCACCATGGTTTTTTGTTACTTTTCTTATTATTGTTTTCCATTGTCTTATTGTTTTGCGAGTTATGCACCATTTCTTGTTTGATCATTGTTTGTATGATTTTGGTTGCTTTGGCCTTGATTATATTGCGACATTGTGAGTGATGTCCATGTTTGAAACCCACTTTTCATAGTCTACCTTGTTTGCACTATTGCTTTCTTACACTTGTCTTCTATTTCATACTTATCACTTTTATACTAACACATATTTCTAGCCACTTTGTTTCCATGTGTCTTTGTTTCTACCATGCACATTCCCTCCCCTTGTAGGGTATCAGATTTCATATCTCTCCTTTGGGCCGCATCCTCCTAGTGACGTCACATGCACCCCAAATGAGGGAGGAACACATTAGGGGAATTATTCACCCCATACAATAGCTCACAACTTTAGTACATACTTGCACAGTACAAGAAAAGAACACAATTATAGTCACAAAACAACTTAGACTCGACTTGGGTCATCGGTTTAGCACGAGATGCCAGCACCTAGATACAAACATGAGCGCCTGGGTGCTTTTGATCTTTCCTAGGTACCTATGATAAAGGGGAATTTATGGTCACTTTCTCATATCAACATAGTTTTCAATAGTTCACGAGAGAATTTTTCATAGCACAAGAAAAATCCTCCAACAATAAAAAAAATTCTATAACCTTTTTCTACCTAGATCGAACTGGAACAACACGGAAAAAAGCAAGATCACACCATTTGCAATGGTGTATAAATTCAGGAAGTAGTCAGTGATGGAGAATAACACTAGACATTTCTCCCAACACTCTTCTTTTGTAGCGTGAGATCACCCCAAAAAAATTCACACTTGGCATGAGATCACCCAAAAAAAAATTCTCTTGGCATGATATTGCCTCTACAAAAATCACTCTTCTACAATAGTTCAGGACACTTTCTATCCTTTTCACTCATCATGGATCAGGTGCACACGTTCCTTTTACTACTTTTTCACATTTTTACATACTTTTACACACTTTTACAAAGTTTTCATAACACATGACTTTGACTACTCTTTCTCTCTTCTTTTGCAAGTCTATCCTTAATACACAACAAGAAGAATCCCTTCATCTAGCTACAACGATAACACGTACAAGATGACATAACACATATGCTTCACCCCTAGGGTCACTTCCTCTTCCTTATTTGTCATGCTTCATTTCTATCATTCCACATTTTTCCTTGTCTCTTCGGCATGCTTTCACCATCAATCTACATAGTTATCAGTACACATCTCTTATCTACTTTATGTTATCAAGTATTCCCTCAACAACATAAAGTGGGGAAATGTAGACACAAAATCACACACTTGGGTACATTTCTAGGTCCTAACCACATACTAATATTCATATGATTCCTAAGCGAGAAAATAGTAATTGAAATCTATCTTTGGCCTCTTTTTTATTTCTTGTTTCCTCTTTGGTTTTACACACCTCACATCCCGAGTTTGATCTTTGTTGATTTATATTTATTGACTTTGGACACCAGCACCCTAGTAGGAAGCCATTCACCCAGGCACCCTCATCCCCTCTGGATGCCCTCGACATCTTTATATCTTACTCCCCACTTTTGGGCCTCTTTTATCTTTTGGGCATCTTGTTTTCTTATTGGTCAACCTTTTAGTTGTCAATTACAAAATTCAACCAAGGGAATCATATAAATACAAAGCTATGTGACCATAATAAAATACCAAGCTCTAAGCATCTATCATCATCACCCAAGGTTGCATCCAAAGGTATTATAAGAGCATCAAGGCATCCATCTATCACTCATTCAAGGGAAAAGAGACTACATTTTCTGCATACACACATAGGAGGGAAAGTTCATTTTTCCATCCACACATCTATCTATATTGCTACATATAGCTATCACTTTCTATGAAGTGCATATTGCACAAGAGCATAATAGGACATGATTTCTACACACATGCAAAAGAACCGCATATAGTCTAACATGTAGTGTAACACTCGGTTGTAAGTTCACTATGTTGGGTGACCATCGGGGGGCTAGTCTAACTCCCCATTCACATCTTTTATTTTTTAGGATTTGATGTGTTTTGGGGGTTTACAAATTATCTCTCTTTGCAAGTTTCGAGACAAACTTTGCAGACATAATGCGACATACGAGTGCAACCAACAACACGGGTTAGCGACCACCTTACGACATAAGAAAAACTAGATTATGATCTTTTACATGGTCATAGTTACCAGCATATGCCCCTAACATCTAAGCGCCCTCACCCTAGTCAAGCGTACTAGTCTAGGATCATCCATAAGTTACAAAATTTTCTTAGTGCGGTTGTGATAGTATCTATAGACACTAAATCAAAAACTTTGGGTATTATTTAGTCCCAGTCTCATGCTCTTTGTTCATATGGTTTTGAGTGAAGAAAGTACTAATTAACCCCCATCTTTTGGCTTGAGTTTACTTTGTTTTCTATCATCACTACCGACCTCCCGCACATACATGCCCAGTTTGTTTTTGTCTATTTGCGTTATTTTAGCCTTGAATGGGGCACCCATAGGCACATTGGTCTCAATCAGGGTGCTCTAATCCTTTTCCCACTTTTACTCCATATTTTAGGCACTTTCTATTCGTTTGAGAATTATATATTTTTAGCGGTCAACCTCTTCATGGTTTTGATTTCAAGTACCTTTATCCTCCTACTCATGATCCTCATCTCTATTATGGCTTCATCACTATTACTACTACTTATGGTCTACATTTATTTTATCTTATGGTCTATCTATCGTGCACTCCTCACTCTTCTCCACTTACATTAGGAAGTCATAGCTTGATTATATTGGGGCACTATAGATCTTGATCATATAGGCATTTATATTCATATGCCCTTCGTTCACATATTCATTTGAAATAGTTCATTTCTTGGCTATACACGAGAATCTCACTCGTTGGTATGCGCATAATCATCCACTTACTCCATTCACTAATGAGGAATATACCATAGGTATGTAAAAATTACGCCTTAATGGCTCATTATGTTATCAACTAGACACTATTTCTTATCAAGTCACCAACGCTTATCCATTCAAATATGATCCTGAGAGAGATGATCTTCTATATGAAATTACATGATTAAACCCTTGAATCTACACACATGGGGGCATGGCATCCCCTCCATCATATTCATGAAAACACATCTATCATCTTCATATTATCATACATCGACCTCATAGTATAGGCATACCCATCGGACACTTTAGCGTAGTCACTACCCAATGACACACTCTTGTGCTTCGGTTCACACTTAATTGTTGAGGGCATACTACACATGAACCCCACACACTACGTCTATCCACACATCTTACATAATATATCTTACATCATACATTCTAGATTTAGTTTACATCATTTTTGTTTCGACATTTTCGCATCTACACATCTTCTATATACCATACTCAGTACTTATCATACATGAATCATACTTCTATTGTCAACAAGTCTAGCATCATTCACTACTCATCCTACATACTATATAGCGTACATTTTATACTTTCATTACATTACGCACATCATACATCATACTAGTCTTCATCATACATATAGAACACACTCATGGGTAAGTTTACCAAGTTAGGGGACCAAAAGGGGCCTTAAGTGGATGCATTTTTCTAAAAATAAAAACTTCAACTTGTACGTGTTTTCAAAATAGTTACACTCAAAATTGGAAGATGTTGTAGAGATATAAATCATAGCATTTTGAGTCTAGTTTCTAAGCTACTAAATTTTATTGAAAATAGATAAGTTTAAGTGGGTCATATAAATAAAATACCAATAGGTGCTGCTATTTTTGTTAAAAAACATAATAGAGTGACTTTCGTGCCCCCCACCATTTTTTGAGCACCATTTAGTATTTTTGAAAACCCTTCAATAGTAGAAAGATAACTAGGAGCATCTAGTTTGTGTTAGAATTTTTTTAATATGTTTTTAGCGAGTATTTTTTTAAATGATTTTTCTAGTACAAAATTTTATATTTTAAAAAATAATGGAGCTTCGATCATGACCCCCTAACTACCTCAAAAAATATCAAAAAATAGTTTTTTTAATATGTATAGAATTATTCCTAGTTTGTGCCTAAATTTTTTTATTCAATTTTGATGAGTAGAAAAAAAGATACATGATAAAAGATAGACATGTTTAAACTTCAAAAAATAGCTATAAAAAGGCATAGTTAGAAAATAAATAATATGGAAACCTTATATTTATTAGAAAAATTGGAAAATAATATTTATACAAAGAAGAAACTATGCTTTACATCATGGTATAATTTTTTAAATGAAGCGATCGGTTGATGTTGATTTATCGGGGCGGAAGTTGGATTTTTACATTTTTTACGCAAAAATACATAGTTTATTGTGTTTGTGCGAGGTCCATGCCTCGAGGCTTGGGGATCTAAGCTGGATCCCAAGCCTTGAGGCATGGATTAGAAAAGGAAAAAACATAACGCGTCACGCGTTATGATTTTTTTATTTATTGTTTTCCCCCAACGTCCCTTTCATCTCTTTCATAGAATTTCTACATACATTCGGTTTGGTCTGTAATTTTTTGTACATTCTTGCATGATTTTTTAGTAGTTAATTTTGTCCCCTACCCCACTAGTTGATTTTTTTATAATCATAAGTGATAAAATTTGAGCTAAGGACAAAAGAAATGTCAAAAACAAGACATCAGAGCAATTGGAAGAGATGAGAATAAAGAAATTGAAGAGAATGCAAAAACTTCATGCAGGGCAAGGTACATCTGCTATATCAAATGTATCTAATGTATTAGAAAATGGGGATGAAATACATAATGAAAATGTAGAGAATAATGATTTTGCAATGATTAATGATATTGAATTGAATGATAATGTTGGTATGGATGAAGAAATTGATATGAGTCCAATTGTTGAACCTTTACCTAAGAATCCAAATGTTAACCCCGAAATTTGTATGAAAACATTGAATGAAAAAATTAACCTTATAAACAAATCTTCACCTCTAAGAACACCTCCTTCCATTTTGCGAAAAAAACCAATTCACTTCATTGAAATTGATTAAAACATCATGAAACCAATGCCTAACAAAATGTTTGAAAGAAATGCGAGAAAAAAAGCTAGTGGAATTTGGGATAATTACTTTGAGAATTTAAATGAAACACAAAGATGTCAATTATTTGTTAAATTGATGAAATTAATCAATTAATTAAGATGAGACCTATAATGAAGACCTAGGGTTAAGAACATCTAATGTTATTGATCAAAATGCGTCGATTGTTTAAAACATACATAAAGCATGCCAAAATGTAGGTGGAAAAAGACACACTAAAGATAGTAATGTTACACGGCGTGCACTTACTAATTGTATAGTAAGTGATAAAATAGTTAATAAACACTTGATTAGAAAAACAAGCGGTGCTTTGAAGCTAAAAAAACAACATTGTTAGTGCAAAATCACAGCACCCATGGATGCAAATCAAGGTTCTAAATGATGTCTTAGGCATCCAGTGTGATTGCACAACATGGAAACCTCTCTCCAAGTGTGGGACTTGTGGCGAGAGAGGAATCTCCATATTAGAGGCTGGTTCCTCAAACTCCTCTGATTTAGATCTATATTTGCACAACTACAGAGGTTCAGATCCTAATCCTACTGTAAATTGCAAGGAGACAGGGATAGAAATGCAAAAATTGAAACTAACTAAAGATGGTGATGCACCAAAAGGAGTGGTGAATATTTTTGTCATGAAAATAGACACAAACCAAAGATTGCAACATAAAACATACACAGGCTGATAAGATATAATTTAGGATCTAAAATGAAGCAAATAATACAAACAAAGGACTGAAACCCATTCACAAAGCTTGCATTATCATTTCCAATGTCAAAACCACTGCATTACAACCTCAGAGAGGTAGAAAACCTATTACAATATTTGAAGAGGTCTGATTCTTGCAACAATCACTTGCTGGAGGTGAAAGAAGAAGTTGCTATGCCAAAAAAGTGTTCCCCCTTGAGAAATGACCAAATCTAGCTTTTACATTGCATTGGTCGAGCCTAGGAGAGAGAAAGCGTACAAAATGTGGGAGCCCATTCCTCATTGACTACAAATGCATTAAAATGGCATGGGGGACCTTACAAACCCATACCCTATTATTTTTGACCAAATTGGAGGAGAATGCGACCCATTATGTATTAAATTTGGTCGCTGAAATGTCATTTCTGGCCATGGACGCGTGGCAGAGCTGCTTTTGAATTTTCTCTCTTGAAACTGAACCAAAATTCAAAATTGACCATGGAATCCTATAGAGAATTTCATAATCTTTCCAATGATATGAAGAACGTGCAAATCCGAGCTCTGGATCAAAAGATATGAAGGTCTGAAGTTTTAGGGCCAAACGGCCCAAAAAACGGATGTCGGGCAAAAAATTTTAAAATTTGACCTTTTTACATTTTGGAAATTTTTTTGAAAAATTTCCGCACTCCGCCGGTCGGATGGCACATGTCAGGTGCTGGTTCGCTGAGCAATTCTCTCTCCTCTCCGCCTTTCCGTGGGATTTCTCTTGAAATTTCAACCTTTTTAACTCTTTGGAAAATTTTCCATTTTTTCCCAGCGCCTCGCCACCCGAGACACGTGGCATGCATTGATTGGTTGACAGGGGTGCGGGGGCATCTTTTACCTTTTAGTTTTTGGCCAAAACTTTTTCCGAATTCTCTAAGTCCTCCTTGAGCTCTACACTCCCCTGCCCCATAGGACACGTGTCCTGTTTCTATTGGCTCAGGCCAATCCTCCAAACTTCACCTTTGGAAACTCGGAAAAATATTAAGTAAAAATCTCACCCTCTCCTCCGCCACTCTGATCCATGAAGACACGTGGCACGTTCGGTTGTCGGCGGCTTTTTCAATTCCCGCGTCCTCCGCGTACTTTTGGCCCGGATGTCCCAAACTATCTAGGACAAATTCTTCCGAACCACCCGATTCAGGCTTCCTTGTCCCTCTTTGCGGCAAAGACACGTGGCACATTTCCATTCACTCTTGACTCTTTCGGCTCTCAAGCGTCCTCCGCGTCCCTTTGTCCCAAATGTCCGGAAAAAATTTCTCCATTCCGGCCAATCGGGCGGTTAGCGTCCTTTGTGTCCTCGCGGCCCGGATGTCCGACTGCTTCGCACGGTAGTTAGTCAATTTGTTTTTACCTTCGGTCGGTTCGCCCTTGGCGTCTCGCGTGCACTTACGGCCGAGATGTCCCAATTCTGCGTGGATTGCTGGCGGCTTTTAAAGCCGATTCGCGCCCAAACGTCCCAACTGTCCCAAGCTGCTGGACTTGGGACTTAGCGATTTTCATGATTTTCTTGGCCCCTAAGATCTGATGCATGTTATCAAAATTTACCCTGAGGGGGTAAATTTTGGATAACAATTTGGCGACCCAATGGGGTCATCTACCTGCTAGATGAAAAGACCAGTAGCTTGAAGCAATCCATTGGGCATGGAGTCATCAAATATTCATTTAGAACCCCAAGTGACTTAGAATGTGTAAGGAGGAAGATGGAATATCACACGATGGAAACAAGGACTACAAAATATCTCCATGGACAGCAAGCTATGCCAAATCACTTAGGGAAAACAAAACTAACCTACAACAAAACAATGTGCACAAGCACTTGGAGGAATGAAAATCTAATCTAATATTTACAAGGTAGTGAATTTCCCTCTAGAAGCAACGCTTGAGATAGATTCCATTTACTGGAATCTACAGTTCTTCACCATCTAATGGGGCCAATTGGAAAGCATTGTTGTTCTTGCACTTCGTGACCATGTATGGGCCACTCCAAATGGCATCAAATTTTGAATGCCTTCCCAGTTTTGCTCTATCCACATCCCATTTCAACACTAGATCTCCAACTCGGAAGGATCTATCCTTGGCCTTCCTATCAAAGGTCTTCTTGATCAAAGCTTGATCCTTTTCCATTGCTTGGGATGTCTTATTTCTGATCTCTTGCAGCTCCATCAACTATGCATACCTCACCTCCATGGGTTCAAACTCTAGCAACTCTAGCTGCTTCATGAGTTCCAATGTTGGCAACTCAAGTGACATGGGCAAGATTTCCTCTCTTCCATAGACAAGTTTGAATGGAGAGTTACCTGTGGATCTCTTGGGAGTTATCCTATCAGCCCATAAGGCTGATTTCAGTTTAGTATGCCAAGACCTCTGATTCTCGTCAAGAGTCCTCCTAATGATCCTCAACAAGTTCTTATTTGTAGACTCGGCCTGGCCATTACCTTGAGGGTAATAGTTTGATGAAGTGCTTAGGTAGATACCGTTCTTGACAGCCCACTCAGTCACCTTAGATCCAATGAATGCCAATGCATTATCAGAGATTATTGTAGCAGGTACACCAAATCTGGTTGTTATCCCCTCATAAAAGTCTAAGATGCTAGACTCATTTGCCTCTTTGAGTGCTACTGCTTCTGTCCATCTGGTGAAGTAGTCTATGGCTGTCAAAATCCATTTGTGCCCTTGGCTTGAATTGGGATTAATGACTCCAATGAAGTCCAAACCCCATTGCATGAATGGCTGGTCAACTGAGATTGGATGTAATGGAAGGGCAGCAAGTCTCTCTTTTCCTGTGAAGAATGCACAATTCTTACACCTCTTGATCCATGCATAGAAATCACTGAAGATTTTAGGCCAATAATAACCAGCCTTCATGATTTTTAGAGTTTTCACTCTTGGTGCAAAATGACCACCACTGGTCCACCATGGAACTCTTCCAACACCCTTTGAATCTGATTTTGTGCTAATGCATCTCAGCAGCACTCCATTCACATCTTTCTTGAACAAAACTCCATCAACAATGGCATACGGAATAGCCTGCAATCTGAAGTGTCTCCTTTGGGTCTTGTTCATCTCCGGAGGGCATAGGCCTGTGCCTAGGAAGTGTATAATACCTTGGGTCCAGCAAGGAGTGGGGGCAGCATTGTCTTCTTCTTGATTGCCACTTGGCTCATGGCTGTCTTGGACTATCAAAACAGCCTCTTCTTCATTGCATACTTCTTTTTGCTTCCCCAAAACCAAGTGCTCACACAATCATTTCCCTCTTACCAGCTTGGTGATTTTGATCTCAATGTCATACTCCATGACACGGGTGATCCAACCTGCCCTTTTCTCATTCAAATCCTTGTTGAGAAGGAAGTCCTTAACCCTGCGTGTGAGACCAACAAGCTGGACCTTGTTGTTTGAAATTAAATCCTTGAATTTCTTCAAGCTTCGATTCTTGAAGTACATGCTTCTCAATAAAGAGTACCTCACCTCATAGTCATCTAGGCTTCGGTGAAGAAGGCAATTGGCTGCTCATCATTATCCTTGTTCTGCTGTACCAAAATGGTAGAAATAGTGTCATTATCTCCAAATGCATAGAGGATGAAATCCTTGGAAGTCCGGGTTGATGAGAGTTGGTGCTTGGGAGATGGCTTCTTTGATTGCTTCAAAACTCTCCTTACCTATTGCTGTCCACTTGAAATCCATGCTCTTCTTTAACATTTTGGTGATGGGCTTGACAAGAGGCTGCAAAATGCGGGACAAACCTCCGAACAAAGTTTATCCTTCCCAAGAAACTCGAAGGGCTTTCTTTGGCTTAGCAATGGTAGTGCTCTTATGGCTTGACTCTCTCTGGATCAATTGCTAATCCTTCCTTGGAGACAATATGGCCAAGGAGCTTTCCTTCATGTGTAAGAAAGATACACTTCTTAGGATTCAAAGACACTCCAAATCTCCCTGCACCTCATGAAGACTTGTCTCAAATGAGAGAGGCGGTCTGCTGCATTTTGGAAAAAAGTGATATCATCAAGGTAGATCAGCACCACATTGTAAATCAAACCTTTGAATGCCATGTCCATTGCCCTTTTGAAGGTAGCACCAAGCGTTGGAAATCCCAAATGGCATTTTCTTGTATGCAAAAGTTTCCCATTTGGTTGTGAAGGCTGTCTTGAAGCTGGTCCTCTTCCTTCACCATAATATGATTGTAGCCATAGTAGCCATCAAGTAGTGAAAACCTCTCGGAGCCAGCCATAACTTGCAAGATTTGCTACATGGAAGGGAGTGGGTAATGGTCCTTGAGAGAGGCTCTATTTAAGTCTCTGAAGTCAACACACAATCTGATCTCTCCACTCTTCTTTCTGACTGGAACTAAGTTGGCAACCCAACTAGAATGCTTGATTGGGAATATGATCCTTGACTCAATCAGCTTGTCCAATTCTTTCCTCATGAGAGGCTCCATGTGTGGATTGAATGGTCTTTGTTTCTGCCTGACAGGCTTAGTATTTGGATCCAATTCGATAGTATCTTTGAGCTAAGTTGGGATTAAAACCTTTCAAGTCTTCATAGCTCCAAGCAAACACGTCAAGGAATTCTTGACATAGTTGTATGAACTCATACCTTTCTTTTCGGTTGTCATCCTTCCAATTTGCAATGGTTTGATCTCTTCTACCAAGATGGATCTTGAATCCTCTCTCTTGACACTGAATGTTTGCTTTTCCTTTCTAAACGGATCATTGGGGTTAAAAATGGACTCCAAAGTGATAAGTCCCTTGGGCAGCTTGTTAGTTCTCAGTTTGTACCACTTGGTCACCATCTTGTTGTTCCAATTTTTCTTGATTCTTGGTGAGAACTCACTTCTTCTTCTTCTTACAAGAAATGAATGATTTGCTGGTCATTTTCAAACACTTGCCAACCGACATTGTTATCCGATCTTGAAGGCCTCACAATCATGTGGATGTTTGGTTGTACCTTCTCCTTCTCAATGCTTTCCACAAGGTCAAATGCTGCCCTACTACTTTGCTGCAAGACTGTCGGCAGCTTGATTCTCTTTCCTAGGAATGGATTTGATTCAAAACCCTCAAAATCTTCCATGAGGTCCCACACCCTGTTCTTGTAGCACTGAGTAGATCATTCTTGGCAGCATGTTGTCCCTTTACCTGATTTACAATCAATTCACTGTCCCCAAAGACTTGCAAGTTCTTTATTTTCTTCTTGATTGCCCAATGCATCCCTTGCACTAAGGCTTCATATTCAGTAGTGTTATTGGAGCATGCAAACTGAAATCTAAAAGCTGAATAGTACTTTATTCCTTGAGGTGAAACAAGCATAGCTCCACCTCCTGCACCTTGCCTACTCCTTGATCCATCAAAAAACAGCTGCCATACCTCATTGTCATCCTTGTGGTTTGGCTTGGTGATCTAGGAATAGGCTGATTTTCTTGGTGTATGCAATAGACCCTAGCTCGAGATTCTTCCACTTCTTGATAAGGATCAAATGCATGTATCTTATTGCCCATTCATCAAGAGTTAGATCTAGGATGCTTCCAACCTTGGTGTCAGCTTCGTCAGTGCTTGGGTGATCTTCTTGATCAAATGCTGAGCAATTGGCATTAATATGACTTGGAGTGTAAGGCTCAATGTGGAAGTTTGCAATAGGTTTAGACCTGATTGTAGCCTTAGTTCCATACCTCATTCTAAACAGCATGTGTGACCAATCAGCAGACAAATATCCCCCAATCTTGGCTGTGAAGTCCCTTGACAAGCATAGGGCAAAGAGTGGTGGAAGGTCTATGACTGATACATCTTGTAAAACAACAACATTTGGACATGCATGCAAGGTAAGACTCAAGTTTCTAATCACTCCAACTGTTGCTACTGCTGTCCCATCCAGCTGCACTACCCCTTTAGATATTGTCTCATCTTTGGAGCCCTAGCTGATCAACTATTTGTTTAGGCATTACCGAGCTACTTGCCCCGAGTCTATCATGCAATTATGCACTAGCTGATTTCCAATGATCAATGAAACATAGAAAGGAATGGGTTTCAAAATTTTACCTTGTTGTCCTCCATGATTTCCCTCAGGCTGGGCAACATTTGTAAGTACCTCCTCTTACCTTTGGACCTGTTGATTTGAAGTTAACCAGTCCTTCATGGCAGCTTATAGCAGATCTCTTTGGCCTGGGATGGATAGGGATTCCCACATTGATATATTGACGTTTGTCTTCTTCATCTGATCAATGATACTGAATGGTGATGAAGGATCTCTTTGCTGTCCCTTGGTTTGCACATTCACTCCTTGCATGTGGGTAGCAACAACTGGTATTTGAGTTGGTCTAGGAGCTGTTCTTGGCTGCCCTTGTGCATTTGAAATTGGATTTTGCTTGCCAATCATTTGTGTTGCCATGGAAGGTTGTGGATTGGTTGGGGCTAATGGCTGTTCTTCACCCAAATTCCTCCTTTTGACCTTGTGTTGGCTGCAACACCTTGAGAAACTACTGGTTCATGCCATAAAAATCCTCTGCTTTGCCAATTTACAAATGTGGTGTCATTTGGGGCTGATTTTGTTGGAATTTTTCTTGTTGTTGGTTGTTTCCTTGACTACCCTCACACTCCACACCAGTAGTTATCACCATTAGTGCTTGATTCAAAGCACCATTGAAGCACATGGATTGGTTATGAGGCTCATTGCATGGAAAACACCAGTCATACTCCTGAGCAATGTTGTTTTGTGTTGGCACCAATGCCTTAGAGGCAGATATGGCATTTGGATTATAGGGCTGAAATGGTCTATTGGCGGAAGGCCTTGTTTGATTTATATTTGCAGCTGGATTAGGTGGCCTTTGTGGTTGGTATGGCTGCCTGTTAGTCTGAGCTTGGGGCTGATAAGAAGGTCTAAAACCTTGGGCCTGCTGCCTTTTGAGAGTGACCAGCTCATTGCCTAGGTTTGCAATTGCTTCATGACTTCTTGAAGCTCATTTGGGGCACTTGGAGATGAAGTGGAAGCTTCATTTGAACTCGATTTCTAGGAGTGGGAGAAGGAGCCAAATTAGGTGCTTGGACTCTCTAAACTTGGAAACAGTGGCATGGGAGGTCTAGGGGCAAGTTTTCCAACTTGGATCAAGCAATTTTCAGCCCTAATGGCAATGCTATAAGCCATAGGGATAGTTATGCCTCCATGGACTGAATCAACATAGAAATATCAGAATTTAGAGCTTTGAGATAGTAGAGAAAAGCACCTTCTGCATTGTTGGCTTTGACCGCCTTTGGAATTATCTCCCAAGTCTTTTGAAATCTGAAGTTGAAATCGGTCAGCTGCTCATTGGGAGCTCTCTTGATGGTTGTCAGCTGCTCCAAGAGAGACAAGTTGTCTCCCTTTTCTCCAAATTGCTCATGAAGTGCTATACACAGCTGATTCCAATTTGTGATAGAACCAGCTCCAGGGCTCCTAAACCATTGCAATGCTTTACCCTTGAATGAAGATGCTAACAACTTGACAGCCACTTGCATCTCATTGGTTTCATGGATTGCACAAAGGTTAGCAATATCTTTAACATGATCACCTGGAGTAGTCTGATTTTCTCCAGTGAAGTATGGAATGTTCTTCAAGGCTGCAATAGGAATTGGATGTTGTGTATTGAGGGCAAGTGGGCTGCTGCCTGTGAAGTTGACATAGGGGTTGTTTTGTGCCATTCTATATGGTCTTAAAACCCTTGTTGACTGGATGAAAGGCCTACCAGGTGGAGGAGTTGAGAGAGTTCTGTTTGGTGGAGATGGAGACCTTTGAATCCTTCTTCCTCTTTGCCTTCTTCTTGGAGATAATTGCAGATATTCAAATAACACTTCTTCTTCTCTAACTCTTGACCTTGTGGTGACTCTTCTCATGAGTTTTCAGGCCTGCACTACTGAAACCAGTTGATTCTTCCCCTTGGAGTTGCGGATATGCAAATAATAGCTCTTTTCAAGCAAGAAAATTGTAGCAGATGCACATCAACTTTGTTGCAATAAAAATGAGACCTCTAGTGTCCCACCGGCATGCCAAAACTGTTAGTGCAAAATCACAGCACCCCTAGATGCAAATCAAGGTTCTAAATGATGTCTTAGGCATCCAGTGTGATTGCACAACATGGAAACCTCTCTCTAAGTGTGGGACTTGTGAAACTAAGAGAGGAATCTCAGTTAGAGGTGGTTCCTCAAACTCCTCGATTTAGATATATATTTGCACAACTACAGAGGTTCGAGATCCTAATCCTACGTAAATTGCGAGGAGACGAGGGATAGAAATGCAAAAATTGAAACTAACTAAAGATGGTGATGCACCAAAAGGAGTGGTGAATATTTTTGTCATGCAAATAGACACAAACCAAAGATTGCAACATAAAACATACATAGGATGATAAGATGTAATTTAGGATCTGAAATGAAGCAAATAATACAAACAAAGGACTAAAACCCATTCACAAAGCTTGCATTATCATTTCCAATGTCAAAACCACTGCATTACAACCTCAGAGAGGTAGAAAACCTGTTACAATCTTTGAAGAGGTACGATTCTTGCAACCATCACTTGCTGGAGGTGAAAGAAGAAGTTGCTATGCCAAAAAAGAGTCCCCCCTTGAGAAATGAGCCAAATCTAGCTTTTACATTGCATGGGTCAAGCCCAGAAGAGAGAAAGCGTACAGAACGTGGGAGCCCATTCCTCATTGACTACAAATGCATTAAAATGGAATGGGGGACGTTACAAACCCATAACCTGTTATTTTTGACCAAATTGGAGGAGAATGCGACCCATTCGTATTAAATTTGGTCATTTGAAATGTCATTTCGGCCATGGACGCGTGGCGAGATCCGCTTTTGAATTTTCTCTCTTGAAACTGAACCAAAATTAAAAATTGACCATGGAATCCTATAGAGAATTTCATAATATTTCCAATGATATGAAGAACGTGCAAATCCGAGCTCGGATCAAAAGATATGAAGGTCGAAGTTTTAGGGCCAAACGGCCCAAAAAAAGCGGATGTCGGGCAAAAATTTTAAAATTTGAAATTTTTGCATTTTGGATTTTTTTGAAAAATTTCCACACTCCGCTGGTTGGATGGCACATGTCAGTGTTGGTTCGCTAAGAAATTCTCTCTCCTCTTTCGCCGGCTTTCTCTTGAAATTTCGACCTTTTTAACTCTTTGGAAAGTTTTCCATTTTTTTCCTCGCGCCCGCCACCCGAGACACGTGGCATGCATTGATTGGTTGATAGGGTGCGGGGGTTTCTTTTACCTTTTAGTTTTTTGGCCAAATTTTTTTCTGAATTCTCTAAGTCCTTCCTGAGCTCCGCACTCCCCTGCCCCATAGGACACATGTCCTGTTTCTATTGGCACGGGCCAATCCTCCAAACTTCGCCTTTGGAAACTCGGCAAAATATTAAGTAAAAATCTCACCCTCTCCTCCACCGCTCCGATCCATGAAGACACATGGCACGTTCTTGACCGATTGGCCGTCGGTGCCTTTTCGGCTCCCCACATCCTCCGCATACTCTTGGCCTAGATGTCCCAAATTTTCTGGGACAAATTCTTCCGAACCGCTTTGATTCGGGCTTCCTTGTCCCTCTTTGCGGCAAACACACGTGGCACATTTCCATTCGCTCTCGGCTCTTTCGGCTCTCCGCGTCCTCCGTGTCCCTTTGTCCCAAGTGTCCGGAAAAAAGTTCTCCATTTCGGTCGATCCGGGTGGTTCGCGTCCTTCGCGTCCTTGCGGCCCAGATGTTCCAAACCTATTACGCACTGTGATTAGTCAATTTGTTTTTACCTTGGCCGGTTCACCCTTTCGCATCCACGCGCGTCTAACGGCCAAGATGTCCTAATTGCTGCGTGACCGCTCTGGTGGGTTTTGGCCGGTTCACGCCTAACGTCCCAACTGTCCCACCTACCTAGACTTGGGACTTAGCCGATTTTCATGATTTTTCTTGGCCCCCAAGATTTGATGCATGTTATCAAAATTTACCCTGAGGGGTGAATTTTGGATAACAATTTGGCGACAACGGGGTCATCACTGCTAGATGAAAAGACCGATTGCTTGAAGCAGTCCATTGGGCATGGAGTCATCAAATATTTTGTTTAGAACCCCAACTGACTTAGAATGTGTAAGGAGGAAGATGGAATATCACTGATGGAAGCAAGGACTCTGCAAAATATCTCCATGGACAAGCAAGTGTGCCAAATCACTTAGGGAAAACAAAACTAACCTACAAGAAAACAATGTGCATATGCACTTGGAGGAATGAAAATCTAATCTAATATTTACAAGGTAGTGAATTTCCTCTCAGAAGCAACGCTTGAGATAGATTCCATTTCTTGGAATCTGCGGTTCTTCACCATCCAATGGGGCCAATTGGAAGGCATTGTTGTTCTTGCACTTCGTGACCATGTATGGGCCACTCCAAATGGCATCAAATTTCTAATGCCTTCCGGTTTTGCGCTATCCACATCCCATTTCAACACTAGATCTCCAACTCGGAAGGATCTATCATTGGCCTTCCTATCAAAGGTCTTCTTGATCAAAGCTTGATCCTTTTCCATTGCTTGGGATGTCTTATTTCGATCTCTTGTAGCTCCATCAACTCTGCATACCTCACCTCCATGGGCTCAAACTCGAGCAACTCCGGTTGCTTCATGAGTTCCAATGTTGGCAACTCAAGTGACATGGGCAAGATTGCCTCTCTTCCATAGACAAGTTTAAATGGAGAGTTACTGTGGATCTCTTGGGAGTTATCCTATCAGCCTATAAGGCTGATTTCGATTTGGTATGCCAAGACCTCGATTCTCGTCAATAGTCCTAATGATCCTTAACAAGTTGTTATTTGTAGACTCGGCTGGCCATTACCTTGAGGGTAATAGTTTGATGAAGTACTTAGGTAGATACCGTTCTTGACATCCCACTCGGTCACCTTAGATCCAATGAATGCCAATACACTATCATAGATTAATGTAGCGAGGTACACCAAATCTAGTTGTTATCCCCTCATAAAAGTCTAAGATGCTAGACTCATTTGCCTCTTTGAGTGCTACGCTTCTATCCATCCATCGGTGAAGTAGTCCGTGGCTGTCAAAATCCATTTGTGCCCTTGGCTTGAATTGGGATTAATGACTCAATGAAGTCCAAACCCCATTGCATGAATGGCTGGTCAAGCGAGATTGGATGTAAAGGAAGGGCAACAAGTCTCTCTTTCCTTGTGAGGAATGTACAATTCTTACACCTCTTGATCCATGCATAGCAATCACTAAAGATTTTAGGCCAATAATAACCATCCTTCACGATTTTTAGAGTTGTCACTCTTGGTGAAAAATGACCACCATCTGGTCCACCATAGAACTCTTCCAACACCCTTTGAATCTGATTTCTGCTAATGCATCTCAGCAGCACTCCATTCACATCTTTCTTGAACAAAACTCCATCAACAATGGCATACGAGACAGCCTGCAATCTGAAGTGTCTCCTTTGGGTCTTGTTCATCTCCGAAGGGCATAGGCCTGTGCCTAGGAAGTGTATAATACCTTGGGTCCAGCAAGGAGTGGGGGCAGCATTGTCTTCTTCTTGATTGCCACTTGGCTCATGGCTGTCTTGGACTGTCAAAACAGCCTCTTCTTCATTGCATACTTCTTTTTGCTTCCCCAAAACCAGTTGCTCACACAATCTTTTCCCTCTTACCAGCTTGGTGATTTTGATCTCAATGTCATACTCCATGACACGGGTGATCCAACCTGCCCTTTTCTCATTCAAATAGTGTCATTACTCCAAATGCATAGAGGATGAAATCCTTGGAGAAGTCTTGGGGTTGATGAGAGTTGGTGCTTGGGAGATGGCTTCTTTGATTACTTCAAAACTTTCCTTGCCTGTTGTTGTCCACTTGAAAGCCATGCTCTTCTTTAACATTTTGGTGATGGGCTTGACAAGGGCTACAAAATCTGGGACAAACCTCCGAACAAAGTTTATCCTTCCCAAGAAACTCTGAAGGGCTTTCTTATGGCTTGGCAGTGGTAGTGCTCTTCCGGCTTGACCCTCTCTGGATCAATTGCTAATCCTTCCTTGGAGACAATATGGCCAAGGAGCTTTCCTTCATGTGCAAGAAAGATACACTTCTTAGGATTCAAAGAAACTCCAAATCTCCTGCACCTCATGAAGACTTGTCTCAAATGAGAGAGGTGGTCTGCTACATTTTTGGAAAAAAAAGTGATATCATCAAGGTAGATCAGCACCACATTGTTAATCAAACCTTTGAATGCCATGTCCATTTCCCTTTTGAAGGTAGCACTAGCGTCGGAAATCCCAAATGGCATTTTCCTGTATGCAAAAGTTCCCCATTTGGTTGTGAAGGCTGTCTTGAACTGGTCCTCTTCCTTCACCATAATCTGATTGTAGCTTGAGTAGCCATCAAGTAGTGAAAACCTCTCGGAGCCAGCCATAACTTGCAAGATTTGCTCCATGGAAGGGAGTGGGTAATGGTCCTTGAGAGAGGCTCTATTTAAGTCTCTGAAGTAAACACACAATCTGATCTCTCCACTCTTCTTTCTGACTGGAACTAAGTTGGCAACCCAACTAGAATGCTTGATTGGGAATATGATCCTTGACTCAATCATCTTGTCCAATTCTTTCCTCATGAGAGGCTCCATGTGTGGATTGACTGGTCTTTGTTTTCGCTTTGATGAGGCTTAGTATTTGGATCCAATTCGATAGTATGCTAAGCTAAGTTGGGATTGAAACCTTTCAAGTCTTCATAGCTCCAAGCAAACACATCAGGGAATTCTTGACATAGCTGTATGAACTCATACCTTTTTTGTTCAGTTGTCATCCTTCCAATTTGCAATGGTTTGTTCTCTTCTACTAAGATGGATACTGAATCCTCTCTCTTGACCTGAATGTTTGCTTTTTCCTTTCTAAACTGATCATTGGGGTTAAAAATGGACTCCAAAGTGATAAGTCCCTTGGGCAGCTTGTTAGTTCTTAGTTGTACCACTTGGTCACCATACTGTTGTTCCAATCTTTCTTGATTCTTGGCTAAGAACTCAGCTTCTTCTTGCAAGAAATGGATGATTTGCTGGTCATTTTCAAACACTTGCCAACTGACATTGTTATCCGGCACTGAAGGCCTCACAATCACGTGGATGTTTGGCTGTACCTTGTCCTTACGAATGCTTTCCATAATCTCAAAGGCTGCCCCTCTGCTGCTGCAAGCTGTTGCAGACTTGATTCTCTTTCCTAGGAATGGATTTTATGCCAAAACCCTCAAAATCTTCCATGAGGTCCCACACCTGTTCTTGTAGCATTTGAGTAGATCATTCTTGGTAGCATGCTATCCCTTGACCTGATTTACAATTAGTTCACTGTCCCCAAAGACTTGCAAGTTCTTTATTTTCTTCTTGATTGCCCAATGCATCCCTTGCACTAAGGCTTTATATTCAGCGGTGTTATTGGAGCATGCAAAATGAAATCTAAAAGCTGAATAGCACTTTATTCCTTGAGGTGAAACAAGCATAGCTCCACCTCTGCACCTTTCCTACACCTTGATCCATCAAAAACATCTGCCATTCCTCATTTTCATCCTTGTGGTTTGGCTTGGTGATGCTAGGAATAGGCTGATTTTCTTGGTGTATGCAATAGACCCCTAGCTCGAGATTCTTCCACTTCTTGATAAGGATCAAATGCATGTATCTTTTTTTCCCATTCATCAAGAGTTAGATCTGGGATGCTTCCAACCTTGGTGTCGGCTTCACAAGTCGGTGCTTGGGTGATCTTCTTGATCAAATGCTGAGAAATTGGCATTAATATGACTTGGAGTGTAAGGCTCAATGTGGAAGTTTGCAATAGGTTCAGATCTGATTGTAGCCTTAGTTCCATACCTCGTTCTGAATAGCATTTGTGACCAATCAGCAGACAAATATCCCCCAATCTTGGCTGTGAAGTCCCTTGACAAGCATAGGGCAAAGAGTGGTGGAAGGTCTATGATTGATACATCTTGTAAAACAACAACATTTGGACATGCATGCAAGGTAAGACTCAAGTTTCTAATCACTCCAACTATTGCTACTGCTGTCCCATCTAGCTGCACTACCCCTTTGGATATTGTTTCATATTGGAGCCCTAGCTGATCAGCTATTTGTTTAGGCATTACCGAGCTACTTGCCCCGGAGTCTATCATGCAATTATGCACTAGCTGATTTCCAATGATCAATGAAACATAGAAAGGAGGGGGTTTCAAAATTTTACCTTGTTTTCCTCCATGATTTCCCTCAGGCTGGGCAGCATTTATAAGTACCTTCTCTTGCCTTTGGACCTGTTGATTTGAAGTTGACCAGTCCTTCATGGAAGCTTGTGAGATCTCTTTGGCACAGGATGGATAGGGATTCCCACATTAATATATTGACGTTTGTCTTCTTCATCATCGATCAATGATACTAAATGGTGATGAAGGATCTCTTTTCCCCCTTGGTTTGCACATTCACTCCTTGCATGTGGGCAGCAACAACTGGTATTTGAGTTGGTCTAGGAGCTGTTCTTGGCTGCCCTTGTGCATTTAAAATTGGATTTTGCTTACCAATCATTTGTGGAGCCATGGAAGGTTGTGGATTGGTTGGGGCTAATGGTTGTTCTTCACCCAAATTCCTCCCTTTTGACCTTGTGTTGGTTCTGACACCTTGAGAAACTGCACTGGTTCATGCCACAAAAATCCTCTGCTTGCCAATTTACCAATGTGGTGTCATTTGGGGCTGATTGCTTTGTTGGAATGTTTCTTGTTGTTGGTTGTTTCCTTGACTACCGTCACCCTCCACACCAGTAGTTGTCACCATTAGTGCTTGATTCAAAGCACCATTGAAGCACATGGATTGGTTATGAGGCTCATTGCATGGAAAACACGGTCATACTCTGAACAATGTTGTTTTGTGTTGGCACCAATGCCTTAGAGGAGATATGACATTTGGATTATAGGGCTGAAATGGTCTATTGGCGAAGGCCTTGTTTGATTTATATTTGCATTTGGATTAGGTGGCCTTTGTGGTTGGTATGGCTGCCTGTTAGGGTGAGCTTGGGGCTGATAAGAAGGTCTAAAACCTTGGGCTTCTTTGCCTTTTGAGAGTGACCAGCTCATGGCCTAGGTTTGCAATTGCTTCATGACTTCTTGAAGCTCATTTGGGGCACTTGGAGATGAAGTGGAAGCTTCATTTGAACTCGATTTCTAGGAGTGGGAGAAGGAGCCAAATTAGGTGCTTGGACTCTCTAAACTTGGAAACAAAGTGGCATGGGAGGTCTAGGGGCAAGTTTTCCGGCTTGGATCAAGCAATTTTCAGCCCTAATGGCAATGCTATAAGCCATAGGGATAGTTATGCCTCCCATGGACTGAATCAACATAGAAATATCATAATTTAGAGCTTTGAGATAGTAGAGTAAAGCGCCTTCTGCTTTGGCACGATTTCCACAGAATTCTCTCCCAAGTCTTTTGAAATATGAAGTTGAAATCGGTGTTTGCTCATTGGGAGCTCTCTTGATGGTTGTCGGCTCCTCCAAGAGAGACAAGTTGTCTCCCTTTTCTCCAAATTACTCATGAAGTGCTATACACAAGCTGATTCCAATTTGTGATAGAACCAGCTCGGGTGGCTCCTAAACTATTGCAATGCTTTACCCTTGAATGAAGATGCTAACAACTTGATGACCACTTGCATCTCATTGATTTCATGGATTGCACAAAGGTTAGTAATATCTTTAACATGATCATCTGGAGTAGTCTGATTTTCTCCGGTGAAGTATGGAATGTTCTTCACGGCTGCAATAGGAATTGGATGTTGGGCATTGAGGGCAAGTGGGCTGCTGCTTGTGAAGTTGACATAGGGGTTGTTTTGTGCCATTCTAATTGGTCTTAAAACCCCTTGTTATTTGGATGAAAGGCCTACAGGGTGGAGGAGTTGAGAGAGTTTACATTTGGTGGAGATGGAGACATTTGAATCCTTCTTCCTTTTCCTTCTTCTTGGAGATAATTGCGGATATTCAAATAACACTTCTTCTTCTCTAACTCTTGACCTTGTGGTGACTCTTCTCATGAGTTTTCGGTCTTGCACCTTGCTTTGAAACAAGTTGATTCTTCCCCTTGGAGTCGCCAGATATGAAAATAATAGCTCTTTTCAAGCAAGAAAATTGTAGCATATGCACATCAACTTTCTGCTGCAATAAAAATGAAATCTCTAGTGTCCCACCGGCATGCCAAAACTATTAGTGCAAGATCCAAGACCCGTGGATGCAAATCAAGGTTCTAAATGATGTCTTAGGCATGCGGTTTGATTGCACAACATGGAAACCTCTCTCCAAGTGTGGGGCTTGTGGCGAGAGAGGAATCTCCATATTAGAGGTGGTTCCTCAAACTCCTCGATTTAGATCTATATTTACACAACTACGAGAGGTTCGAGATCCTAATCCTACTCTAAATTGCAAGGAGACAGGGATAGAAATGCAAAAATTGAAACTAACTAAAGATGGTGATGCACCAAAAGGAGTGGTGAATATTTTTGTCATGAAAATAGACACAAAGCAAAGATTGCAACATAAAACATACACGGTGATAAGATGTAATTTAGGATATGAAATGAAGCAACTAATACAAACAAAGGATTGAAACCCATTCACAAAGCTTGCATTATCATCTCCAATGTCAAAACCACTGCATTACAACCTCAGAGAGGTAGAAAACCTGTTACAATATTTGAAGAGGTAAGATTCTTGCAACCATCACTTACTGGAGGTGAAAGAAGAAGTTGTTATGCCCAAAAAGTGCCCCCCCGAGAAATGAGCCAAATCTTGCTTTTACATTGCATGGGTCGAGCCCGGAGAGAGAAAGCGTACAAAACATGGGAGCCCATTCCTCATTGATTGCAAATGAATTAAAACAGCATGGGGGACCTTACAAACCCATACCCTATTATTTTTGACCAAATTGGAGGAGAATGCGACCCATTCTGTATTAAATTTGGTCGCTGAAATGTCATTTCTAGCCATGGACGCATGACAGACTTTTTAATTTTCTCTCTTGAAACTAAACCAAAATTCAAGATTGACAATGAATCCGTAGATAATTTCATAATCTTTCTAATGATATAAAGAACGTGCAAATCCGAGCTCTGGATCAAAAGATATGAAGGTCTGAAGTTTTAGGGAAAAACGGCCCAAAAAACGGATCCATGAAGACACGTGGCACGTTCGATTCGTCGGCGGCTTTTTCGGATCCCCGCGTCCTCCGCGTACTCTTGGCCTAGATGTCACAAACCTATCTGGGAAAATTCTTCCGACCACCCACGATTTGGGCTTCCTTGTCCCTTTTTGTGGCGAAGACACGTGGCACATTTCCATTCGCTCTCGGCTCTTTCGGCTCTCCACATCCTCCGCGTCCCTTTGTCCCAAGTATCCGGAAAAAAGTTCTCTGTTTCAGCCGATCCGGTGGTTTGCATCCTTCACGTCCTTAACCCAAATGTCCTAGCACATTCTACACAACAGCTTAGTCAATTTGTTTTTACCTTTGGCGGTTCGCCCTTTCGCTTCTTCCGCGCGTAATTACGGTCCAGATGTCCCAATTCTTTGTGCGGACTACGGTGGCTTTTTGGCGGTTCGTGCCCCAACGTCCCAAGCTGTCCCAACTACGGACTTCGGACTTAGCTGATTTTTATGATTTTTCTGGACCCCAAGATCGATGCATGTTATCAAAATTTACCATGAGGGGTGAATTTTGGATAACAATTAGCAACCAACAGGTCATCTACTGTAAGATGAAAAGACCGATTTGAAGGCAGTCCATTGGGCATGGAGTCATCAAATATTCTATTTACAACCCCAACTGACTTAGAATGTGTAAGGAGGAAGATGGAATATCACCTGATGGAAGCAAGGATCGTAAAATATCTCCATGGACAGCAAGTTGTGCCAAAGCACTTAGGGAAAACAAAACAAACCTACATCAAAACAATGTGCACAAGCATTTGGAGGAATGAAAATCTAATCTAATATTTACAAGGTAGTGAATTTCTCTCTAGAAGCAACACTTGAGATAGATTCCATTTCTTTGGAATCTACAGGTTCTTCACCATCTAATGGGGCCAATTGGAAAGCATTGTTGTTCTTGCACTTCATGATCATGTATGGGCCACTCCAAATGACATCAAATTTCTAATGCCTTCCGGTTTTACTCTATCCACATCCCATTTCAACTCTAGATCTCTAACTCGGAAGGATCTATCCTTGGCCTTATTATCAAAGGTCTTCTTAATCAAAGCTTGATCCTTTTCCATTACTTGGGATGCCGATTTCGATCTCTTGCGGTTCCATCAACTCGCATACCTCACCTCCATGGGCTCAAACTCTAGCAACTCCAGGTGCTTCATGAGTTCCAATGTTGGCAACTCAAGTGACATGGGCAAGATTTCCTCTCTTCCATGTAGACAAGTTTAAATGGAGAGTTACCGTGGATCTCTTGGGAGTTATCCTATCAGCCCATAAGGCTGATTTCAATTTGGTATGCCAAGACCTCGATTCTCGTCAAGAGTCCTCCTAATGATCCTCAACAAGTTGTTGTTTGTAGACTCGGCTTTGGCCATTACCTTGAGGGTAATAGTTTGATGAAGTGCTTAGGTAGATACCATTCTTGACAACCCACTCGGTCACCTTAGATCCAATGAATGCCAATGCATTATCGTAGAGATTTCTTGTAGCGAGGTACACCAAATCTGGTTGTTATCCCTCATAAAATTCTAAGATGCTAGACTCATTTTCCTCTTTGAGTGCTCGTCTTGTCCATCATCTTTGAAGTAGTCCGTGTTGTCAAAATCCATTTGTACCCTTGGCTTTAATTGGGATTAATGACTCCAATGAAGTCCAAACCCCATTGCATGAATGGCTGGTCAACCTGAGATTGGATGTAATGGAAGGGAAGCAAGTCTCTCTTTCCTTGTGAAGAATGCACAATTCTTACACCTCTTGATCCATGCATAGAAAAAAATATTTTAGGCCAATAATAACCAGCCTTCATGATTTTTAGAGTTGTCACTCTTGGTGCAAAATGACCACCAGCTGGTCCACCATGGAACTCTTCCAACACCCTTTGAATCTGATTTTTGCTAATGCATCTCTCGCAAAGACTCCATTCACATCTTTCTTGAACAAAACTCCATCAACAATGGCATACGGGACAGCCTGCAATCTGAAGTGTCTCCTTTGGGTCTTGTTCATCTCTGGAGGGCATAGGCTTGTGCCTAGGAAGTGTATAATACCTTGGGTCCAGAAAGGAGTGGGGGCAGCATTGTCTTCTTCTCGATTGCCACTTGGCTCATGGCTGTCTTGGAGTGTCAAAACAGCCTCTTCTTCATTGCATACTTCTTTTTGCTTCCCTAAAACCAGCTGCTCACACAATCCTTTCCCTCTTACCAGCTTGGTGATCTTGATCTCAATGTCATACTCCATAACACGGGTGATCTAGCCTGCCCTTTTCTCATTCAAATCCTTGTTGAGGAGGAAGTCCTTAATTTGGCTGTGTGAGACCAGCAACTGGACCTTGTTGTTTGAGATTAAATGCTTGAATTTATTCAGCTTCGATTACTACCATCACATGCTTCTCAATAAAAGAGTACCTCACCTCATAGTCATCTAGGCTTTGGTGAAGAAGGCAATTGGCTTCTCATCATTATCCTTGTTCTCATTTGCACCAAAATGGTAGAAATAGTGTCATTACCTCCAAATGCATAGAGGATGAAATCCTTGGAGAAGTCCGGGTTGATGAGAGTTGGTGCTTGGGAGATGGCTTCTTTGATTGCTTCAAAACTCTCCTTGCCTATTGCTGTCCACTTGAAATCCATGCTCTTCTTTAACATTCGGTGATGGGCTTGACAGGGCTGCAAAATCTAGGAAAAACCTCGAACAAAGTTTATCCTTCCCAAGAAACTCGAAGGGCTTTCTTGTGGCTTGGCAATGGTAGTGCTCTTATGGCTTGACCCTCTCTTGATCAATTGCTAATCCTTCCTTAGAGACAATATGGCAAGGAGCTTTCCTTCATGTGTAAGAAACATACACTTCGTAGGATTCAAAGACACTCTAAATCTCCTACACCTCATGAAGACTTGGCTCGAATGAGAGAGGTGGTCTGCTGCATTTTGGGAAAAAAAGTGATATCATCAAGGTAGATCAACACCACATTGTTAATAAAACCTTTGAATGCCATGTCCATTGCGCACCGAGCGTTGGAAATCCCAAATGGCATTTTCCTGTATGCAAAAGTTCCCCATTTGGTTGTGAAGGTTGTCTTGAACTGGTCCTCTTCCTTCACCATAATCTGATTGTAGCCTGAGTAGCCATCAAGTAGTGAAAACCTCTCGGAGCTAGCCACAACTTGCAAGATTTTCTCCATGGAAGGGAGTGGGTAATGGTCCTTGAGAGAGGCTCTATTTAAGTCTCTAAAGTCAACACACAATCTGATCTCTCCACTCTTCTTTTTGACTGGAACTAAGTTGGCAACCCAACTAGAATGCTTGATTGGGAATATGATCCTTGACTCAATCAGCTTGTCCAATTCTTTCCTCATGAGAGGCTCCATGTGTGGATTGGTGGTCTTTGTTTCTACTGACGAGGCTTAGTATTTGGATCCAATTCAATAGTATCTTTGAGCTAAGTTGGGATTGAAACCTTTCAAGTCTTCATAACTCCAAGCAAACACGTCGGGAATTCTTGACATATTTGTATGAACTCATACCTTTCTTGTTCGAGTTGTCATCCTTCCAATTTGCAATGGTTTGTTCTCTCTACCAAGATGGATAAATTGAATCCTCTCTCTTGACTGAATGTTTGCTTTTTCCTTTCTAAACGGATCATTGGGGTTAAAAATGGACTCCAAAGTGATAAGTCCCTTGGGCAGCTTGTTAGTTCTCATTTGTACCACTTGGTCACCATCTTGTTGTTCCAATCTTTCTTGATTCTTGGCTATTCGAGACACGTGGCACATTTCCATTCATTTTTGGCTCTTTCAGCTCTCCGCATCCTCCGCGTCCCTTTGTCCCAAGTTTCTGGACAAAAGTTCTCCATTCGGCCGATCCGGCGGTTCGCATCCTTCACGTCCCGTGGCCGAGATGTCTCGGCACATTCGCACGGCCAGCTTAGTCAATTTGTTTTTACCTTGGCCGGTTCGCCCTTTCGCATCCCACGTGTACTTACGGCCCGGATGTCCCATTGCTGCATGATGCTGGCGACTTTTCGGCTGGTTCACGCCCCAACGTCCCAACTGTCCCAACTTCCTGGACTTGGGACTTAGCTGATTTTCATGATTTTTCCTGGCCCCCAAGATCTGATGCATGTTATCAAAATTTACCCGAGGGGGTGAATTTTGGATAACAAACACTAATGAAAGTAATAGAGAGATGTAAACGTCTTGAGTTAGTCAATAACATTGACTATTGATATTTCTCTAGTAGGCTTCCATGGAAGACAATAATAGATCCGATATTCTAAAAGAATTAATTGTAAAATTTTGGAATGATAACATAAGGGTGTCACCAAATAGAAGAGATACGATAAAAAAGAATAATAGGTTCTCATAATTGTGAATTGTGTGCAAAACATTTCTTAGACATGACTCAAACACAATTCTTCTCTAAGTTTAAGAATGAAAATTCACAAATAAACATTAGCCAAAGATTCTTTGAAATGAGCAAAATCTTTTATGTGAAAGTCAATCACTCACGTACCACTTGTTTTAGACATCATGTTGAATTTTTAATGCATTATGATATTTTTGTCAAATATGTTGTGTTTTGCATCTTTGGCATCATGTTGCAAGAGTGTGGATTTGATCTGTAAACTCTTCAACTTTGGAATTATTCACAAAATCAAAAATTAATCACTATTGTTTACTTCCTATTAGAAAATAATAGAGATAGCTAGTGAATGAATTACTATTGTGCTTAGAATCAACAATTGTAGTAAAGGAAAGAATATAAGCTCATAACACCAACAATTTTATCTTGGAAAACCTCCAATGGAGGAAAAACCAATTAGGAAGGGAAATTGCTCTTTCTTCCCACTTCTATTGGCCAATTCAAATCAATAGGTACAAAATTTACAATAAGTAAGAAAGAGAAGTAGATAATATCTCAACACTTCCTTTCAGTTACTTGCTTGCTTCTGTCCAACACTCCTTTCTTCTACAAAAATAGAATTTCCAACACTAAGATTTCTTGCTCCCATGCTTCGATGATCTTCTACACTTCTACAATCATGTATTTATAGCCTTTCTCATGTCCTCCCGTGCACTGGAGAATGGGAAAGGTCATGAAGGAGAAGAGAAATGAACATCCTTTCAAATTCAAAGGTTGTTTGTTTCGATTTTAGTTTTCTATCTGTAATGGCCAGGACCACCGCCCTATGCAGACCGGTGGTTCTAGGATGCTGCCCCTGGCTGGGTAGTGGTTTTGTAACCACCACCTCCCCGCAGGGCAGCGGTCCTATTACTTAAAAGATAGAACCTCCATTTGATTATTTTCCTTCTTTGTGTTGATTGTTTCTGATGAAGTAGAGTTATTTCGGATCCCTATGGATCACACCTCCCCTTCTTATGAGGCTTTTGGTCGCACAAAATCTTAGTGCATACGTTTCTTTATCATATCTTGAATATCCTTTAACTACTGAAGTGAAGATTTCATAATGATAACATACGAGTTTACCTCCTTGAAGCAACACTGTGCCCATAGCATAATCACTGGCATTTGTCTCTACTTCAAAAGCCTGCTACAAACTAGGAAGAGAAAGTACTGGAGGATGACTAATCTTGTATTTCAATAACTCAACAGATTTTTCTTGTTCCTTACCCCATTCAAAACCCTTACTCTTTGCGGCCACTGTGTGTAGAGGTGCTGCAATTACCGAAAAACCGGAATGAACTTCCATATGTATTGTATTGCTCCCACAAAGCTTCTAATCTCTGTGGCTCCTGTTAGTGTTGGCCAATTTGTGATGGCTTCCACCTTCTTTGGATCCACTTGTAGCTCCCCTCCTCCAACCACGTGCCCAAGATAGACAAGTGACTATTTGGAAAATTCACATTTATTCATATTACAAAGCGGTTGTTTCTCCTAAGAACTTGCAAGACTTCTGCTGCAAATTCATTAGATGTTATTCCCATGTGGCACTAAAAATCAAGATATCATCTAGATATACGGTGACACATGAATCTATGAGATCTGAAATACATCATTCATCAATCTCATAAATGTAGCGGGTGCATTGCATAATCCAAAATGAAGTCCTAACCATTCATACAAACCCTGTTTTGTTTTGAAGGCAATCTTCCATATATCCTCCTCCTTCATCCTGACTTGGTGATAACCTGACTTGAGATCCAACTTCGTGAAATTTTTTCATGCGGAAGCTGGTCCAAGAGATCATCTATGCGGGGAAGTGGATATCTATTCTTTATGGTGATCTTGTTCAAAACACGGTAGTCGATGCACATTCTCTAAGAACCATCCTTCTTTGGCACCATCACAATAGGTGAACCACATGGTGAGGTGCTTGGACATATCACCCCTTGGTCTATTAGTTCTTGGAGTTATTTCTTTACCTCAGTACTCTCAAGCAAGGATTGCCTATACAACCCGATGTTCGGTAGAGGTGACTTTGGCAATAGCTGAATCTCATGCTCTACTTCCCGTTTTGGTGGTAATCCACTAGGAGCTTGAAATAATTCTTGAAAAGACTGAATAATACTATCCAAATATTTTTTTCCTTGGTTATAAATCTTTGAAACTTCTACCCCATCTTGTTTATCCTTTAACAAAAGTAAACAAAACTGATTATGATTTGATTGAATAAGTTGTTTTGCTTGGTTAGCACTTACCATAATAACCCGTGTCTTACGTTGGTGTGCCTGGATGTTGTAGCTGATCCCATCCTTGACCCATCTGTATCTTGGTTTTCCCTTCTCATAAAGATAGCATCCCTAACATACAAGTAAGGACTCCTGAATACCACATCAAAAGCATCAAGTGGAATAACGTCAACTTCAAAAACATCTATATATTGGGAATTTATTCCAAACTTGACCTTACATATTCTTGTTACCTGAATTTCAACACCCTTTTTCACCCAACCCAAAGGATATGGGTGCGGATGCTCGTAAGTCTCAAGACCAAGATTCTTTACAACTACCTTAGAAATCAAGTTAGATTGAGAACCGGTATCAACCAAAGCATTTACCTTAGTCCTCTTGATCTAGATTTTGATCTGGAATAGTCTACTCATCTCCTCTTCACTGTCCATGTTGGTGGTTGTGCATCCAAGCCTTTCATCTACATCAGAGTCATCTTTGATTTCCACCTCCCCTTCTATCTTTACAATTGTCATGGACTTCTTGGAGTCCTTGGTTCGGTTCTTCGGATGTAACTCCGGATGCAACTTCCAACATGTAGCGTCAGTATGACCATTGATATCACAATTCTTGCAAAAATCTTGGGATCTTTACAAGTATTTAAAGTAGTGACAACTTGTTTAGATTTCCCTTTTCACTTACTCTTGTTACTTGCTTGCCCATAATCCTTTTTCTGCTGATTTTTTTATTAATTCCCTCGGATCTGCTTCTCCTTGCTTTTTCTCATCATCTATGTAGTATGCCTATACACATGCTTCATTGAGATCCTTGGGCTTTGTGGAGATGAATTTTCTTCAAAGGTGAGTGTGAAGTCCTCCCAAGTATTTGGTCAGAATATCCTCATCCTCTAAATCCATGTTTAGCAACATGGCTTGCCTCAAAAATCCGTAGTATAGTCCTACACACTTTGACCACTGCCTTGTCTAAAATACTGCCATTTAATCATTTGGTTAGTTTTATGGCCAATAGGATAGAAGTTAGCTCTAAGTAATTCCTTAAATTCTTGCCAAGATTTCACAATAGGACGCTTCTTCTTTTCACAAGTAGTTAGATGAGTTTCCCACCAAACTAGAGCATGTCCCTCCATTTTGAGACATGTAAAGGTGATCCTTTGTGCCTCAGTGACATTATGGATGCTAAAATAGACTTCTAACTGTTTCAACCATTTATCAAGTAATTCTACATCTACTTGTCCTTCAAAGCTTTTGATTTTGACTTTAGTCTCAACTTTAAAAGGAGTATGTTCAGATTTTACCTTTTCTCTTGTATTAGAAGTCTCTTCTTCATGCTCTTCCCCATAATATTCCTCATGGTGGCTCTTGCCTATACCAAAATTTTCGGCTAAGCCTCGAACCATTGAGTCCATGGAGTCTTGCTTAATGGAAGTTGTCTTCTGAAAATCTACAAGTTCCTCTTGCCTTCTAAACATCCTATCCATCATGGTCTCCAACATCTCGATTCTACGGACCAAGTTCTCTTCCTCCATTTCTCCCCGAATTCTCTGTTTCCACTTCTTTGTAGAAATCTCCGGATCACAAGGTAAAGCTTCTTCACCTTTAGATCTTGTCACTGTCATACAAATTCAAGAATGAAATACCACGATCTGGATACTTGTTAGCTCTGATACCAAAATGATCTGTAAACTCTTCAACTTTGGAATTATTCACAAAATCAAAAATTAATCATTGTTGTTTACTTTCTATTAGAAAATAACAAAGATAGCTAGTGAATGAATTACTATTGTGCTTAGAATCAACAATTGTAGTAAAGGAAAGAATATAAGCTCATAACACCAACAATTTTATCTGGAAAACCTCCAATGGAGGAAAAACAATCGGGAAGGGCAATTGCTCTTTCTTCCCACTTCTATTGGCCAATTCAAATCAATGGTACAAAATTTACAATAAGTAAGAAAGAGAAGTAGATAATATCTCAACACTTCCTTTCAGTTACTTGCTTGCTCTGTCCAACACTCCTTTCTTCTACAAAAATACAATTTCCAGCACTAAGACTTCTTTCTCACTTGCTCCCATGCTTCGATGATCTTCTACACTTCTACAATCATGTATTTATAGCCTTTCTCATGTCCTCCCATGCATTGGAGAATGGGAAAGGTCATGAAGGAGAAGAGAAATGAACATCCTTTCAAATTCAGAGGTTGTTCGTTTCAATTTTAGTTTTCTATCCGTAATGGCGGGATCGCCGCCTGTGCGGACCGGTGGTTCTAGGCGCCACCTGCAGGGGGCGGCGGTCTGTAACCACCGCCCTATGCGAGGTGGTGGTCCTCTATTTAAAAGACATAACCTCCTTTTCATTGTTTTCCTTCTTTGTGCTGATTGTTTCGATGAAGTAGAGTTAATTCAGATCCCTATGGATTAGGATTAATTGTCCCACTAAAATATTCAAGGCAATTTATTCGACAATATTTTATGAAAAATCAACTAGACAGTTTTTTTAGTAGTAAAGCATGTTTGGATGGAACGTGCAATGTATGTGGTGGATTGCCAAATCTGAAAAGTTGTATCCATGAGGAGAGTACAGATTCAATAGGAAAATAATTGGTTGGTTTCAACAAATATAAATCAGTGGCATATCAATTAAAAGATGGAAAATAATATAAGAGGTGTGAGCTTGTTACAAAACAATTACCTGTATCAAAATATATGGTCAAATTCAGAGAGAAAATTGTTTATGAGTATGCAAGGCACACACATAGAGCTCAATGGTTAGATGAACAATTTAAGTTAAACAAGGACACATTCCCACTTGGTATTATTATTTCAGCAGTTGAATTTGCAAAGAATTACACATTGTAACCAAAAATGGAGGTTCAATCTCAATATTATAACTCAATGCAAGTTGTTATTTTCGTGCATATAACATTCATGCACTCTCCAGAAATCACTGAGAAAGATCGAAAAATATTAAGAGAGTATCATTTCTACATCAGTGATGATCAAACACATTCTATAGAATATTTAGAAGGGTGTTTCCAAGTGTTTTATGTGAACTTGAATGAGAGGAACATTAGTTTCAATCAACATTACATTTAATCGGACAACTACACATCATAATTCAAGATTATACTGAGATGTTTTATTAGCTAAGAAGGATGCACAAAGAAACAAATGTACAACATATATCTGGAGTTTTTGAGGCATGACATGGAAAAGGAGAGCATGTGTGAAAAGAGCACTTGCGAGAAGAGTTAAAGTTCAAGGATGGTGTTAATTTTACAGATGTAAAAAACATTGTTGATTGGTGTGTCAAGAATATGGGCCATGAATATCAAGAGAGATCAACAGTTCTTAGATGTTTTTGGTTGATAGATGAACAACATCTAAAAAACCTTGAAGATTATATGACGATTGCAAGATCAAGTGATATTCACTCATTGCCTAGTTCGGATGCAAATGCTTGGACTATTTATACTAGGCACATGGCATGTTTTTGTATATCACACATTTATTTTTCATGAAATGAATGTGAGTCTGTGATGGGTGGATGAATGGACTTGTAGACCTCTAATTTCACTCGACACACATCAATTTCCACGAGCATTACAACTTATAGGGTCTTCAAATCAAATGATAACATCACCTAACTTTGACCAAGTCTCTGATTTAGTGTAACAAGGTACATACATATATGTACATGCCATGTTTTAGATTTATAAATTATTAAATGGTAAACTTTTAATGTATTTTAAATTTGACTTCAGTTTTACTTTGTGATGTAGGTCATGTTTTTGCAGTTATTGCGACGGAATTCAACGAAGAGGGAACAAACTAATTCTTGTCTCATTGTGTAGAGGGGGAAAATTTTGAATTCCACAGTCATTGATGGTGAAAACCTTGAGTATCCCACTAGGTCAGTGGTAGTCACTAGAACTTGGCTTCAACGATATCCTATCAAAAAAGCAAACACTTAGTTGTTTGAAGACTATGAAGTACATCGAAAGATACTTCACTATTCACATTTGGTTCTTGCAACAAATATTAAATTGATGAAATATCGGCGTCATCCATTAAAAAATAATTTTTAGAAGGTTTGTGAATTAGATCATGAAGCAATTCTTGCTCTTTATCAAGAGTAGAGTTGATCCTTGCGGTTCATTGGAATGAATTTGCAAAGGTATGCTATTCATAAATTTACTTTAATGATTTTGTTTAAATTTTGTATGATTTAAAATTCTATTTAATTGCTTACTAACATGTTTATGTAGGTTAGTGGTGCGAAAAAACTTCCACCTTGTTGGTCCGAAAATCTGTCGGGTGGACAAATTTATGGATAGACGAGCCAACAGTGTGCAGGGCATAGCCCCTCTTTGAGTCAGCAAAGTGAAACTGGTTTATTGTTATTCTACCAGCGGGAATCCGTGCAAGTCTCACAATATTCTACCTTCGGGGGTTTGGGATCTCATCCCAGTAGAAGTATTTCCAACTATAGAAGAAGGGAAATAAAAGAGGTGGGGAGATAGGAAAGATCTGAATGGAGAAAAGAAATGAATTCCAAAGCAGAAAGGTCAGAGGGTCTATGTTTTGGGTTGGTAGTAAATAGATCCAAACTTACTCGCATAGGCAGACGAACAAGCAATACGATGAATAAATGAAAATAAAGCGAAGTAGATTCAACAGAACAAATATCCAAATCTAACATAAGAAAGCTTTGATGTATAACACAGTATTCGGGACAAAGTCTAAATATTGTATTAATATTTCCTTCTGTTACAAAAAGCTCAAAGTATTTTCTTCTTACTCCTATTTTTCATCTGAAAAGTATCCACCCCCTGAATACAACAAGTATTCAAGTATATATAGAAGAAGGAGAAGAAAGAAGGCAAAAGGGAGCCAACAACTAATTACAAAGTATCTATAAAATATCTAAAAGTCAACTGTTGACTTTTGGCAACTTGGTGGATGACATCATCCCATGGTGCAACATGGATGGTGTCATCGTTTGTGCCAACATACTCTTAGATATTTACAAAAAGAAGAAGAGAGGAAGGAGACTATTCATCATCATCTCATGGCCAAAAGGGAGTGTCCTACTTCTGCTGTTGCTCGGGAGAAGTGATGTTAAACTGGGCCCGATATTCCATGAACTTGCTGATCATGGGCTGAAGTTGATCCTGAGCAGGATCCTTGTGGTGATCGCTGATAACGCAAGTTTCATGTTCATCCATGAGCCTTTCTGGGAGCTTGGCATATTCATTTCCAGCCTCTATCAGGAACCCTATAAAGTCACGATAGGCCAGAAGGTTGTTGATGCATTCGGTGTCAAACGTGGCTTCTGGCCCTAACCCTTGCGAGATGATCTCCTTAAAGATCCGAATAGTTTGGTCTGCCTTCCTTAGGGTGAAAGGAGTGAGCAAGCCTGGGGACATTCTCAAGATGATTTTCTCCATCTGGTGCATAGCCTCCAAGGCTTCCTCTTTGACTTTATCTATCTTTTCGAGGACAAACTCCAACTGATCGACCTGGTAGTCCAAAGTAGAAAGGACTTTTTAGGTGCTCTAGGATGACCGAAGACGCCGAACTTGACCAGATATTTGACTGAATAGTCGAGCATTTTCTAGAAGGTCTCATGCTGTAGCCTAGCATGGTCCAACTCTCCAGAGATGGGTCCCACAACAACTGGAGTGCTTTGTTCGCCTGATTGATGCTCTGATACAACTTGGTGAACTTGACGATTACTCCCTCACTTTCCTTGAGGATTTGGTCTCTCCAAAGGATACTACCATACCTTGCTCACCGATTTGGTGTATTCATTATACTTATCCTGGCTCGGGGCTTAGGAGTTTCGGTGACATTTGTAGGAGGTGCACCGCTTATTTTTGCAAGGCATGGAGAAGATGTTTATTTTGCTCCTTTAATAGCCTCTTTTCTTCCTTTGCTTCCTGAAGTTTCTTGCAAAGGGCATCCACTGCAGATAGGGCCTCTCCTTGAAGGCTTTCTGAAGACGTTCCCATCGTGACTTGGGTCACTGTATAATCCGTCGGAGACAGATCCTTTTATCCTTTAAAGGATCGGGATACGCTATCTCCATTACTCTCTCTCCTGATGCACTCGAGAGAAGCGGGTTATAGGCTTTTGCTTGGCCCCCTTTGATGGGGGATGAGAGAGAAGTCCATCGGTGCGATAAGAACTTTCCTCTTTTTTGCTGGCTTAGGTCTTTGAGAGATCCATGTTAGACTTATGGGAGTGGGACCGAAGTAGAAGAGGGAGCAGCTGCGGTAGTAGAGGGAAAGTGCGTTGAGACACTTGGTGGTGGCATTGAAAGAGAGGCCAGCAAAGTACTCAAGGGAGGAAGGGATACTGCAGGGGAGGTAGTCGAGGGTATGGAAGGGAGCTGAGAGATGAGAGAAGAGATGGTGGGGGACAGCTCTGCGAGAGAGGAGAAGATGGAGGAAGAGGAAAGGGGAACAGTGGAAGATGGGGAAGGAGATACGACCAAAGGGATGGTCGTTTGAGCTACACAAGGAGGAGAAGGAGGAGATGGAGAAGGGCAGAATGGACCTTGGAAGTTATAGTAGTGGCAACATCCACGAGTGGATGTGCCCATGTAACATCTTCAGCCACTTCTTTCTCTGGAGATAACAGGCTTACCACCTGTTCTTGTGTGGCGGAAGGGGGACTCTCAGGAGCTCCTTCTTGAGCAAAGCTTGACTCACCCTTTTTATCTTTTCCTTTTACTTTTGGATGATGTTTTGAGTGGGCAGGTGCGTTGCCCAATGGGGACGTAGTGAAATCTACCCCGAGGTAGATGAGGCCATTCATCCTGCACCAGTGCTCTGTCCGCAGAGTTTCTTTGACCCTTTCTTCAATGGTCTGGGGCGCTTTGGTTTTGTCGATTGCAGTAAATGGCTAGTTGTCCCCATTCGTGTCAAGATACACCTGATCAACTTCTTGATCGGTAGTTTGATAACCTTTTGGGACAATGGCCACGCCATACTGAATGATCTCTGCCAGGGCCAGGTGAGAATGGTCCTTTCTTCTAAGCTCGACCTCATGGTACAGGTCGATATAAATGTCCTCGATCTGTGGAAGGTGGATAGGATCGAGTTTTTCCTGGGAAGGAAATTCCTTGGATCGAAAGTGGGCCTCTGTCGGGAAGTTGTGCTTTGATTGAGTAGTTCTAGCTCGACAACCATTTCTTAGGCTTTGTGATGAGAAACGCAGGTGTATCTGCCCACTGTGAGGGGGAAAGGAGTTCCACCCTTCTTCCTCTTCAAGCACTTCTCATGATACGTTACGAGCTGTCTGGATAGCTCTAACAGGATCAACTTGGGGCCGGCATATCTCAGCAATTTGGTGGGCTCACCCAAGAAGTTAGCTGCCCTCAGATAGGTGAAGGTTAGGAATTGTGTGAATAAGGCCCCCACTTCTCTGTTGCTACTAACAATGCTCTTGGTCATTCGACCATGAGTCATGTTGCATAGGGATAGGATGCGCCAAAGGGCACATATATTCTTCATGTTACATGGAACTTTGGTGCACCAAAGGGCGCAGGGTTGATGTGTGTAACATAAACTTTATGTGTGAAATAGGGGAACTTAGCACGAGCGGCGAGGAAGGCTTTGCATGACATGTGTTGTTGCAATGGGGAATGCACTGTGCCACTTATGTGTTTTTACTTGGTTCTCACAAGGTGTGGGGATTAAGCGTGTTGCACTCAAGTTCGGTTCACCGGTTGCGCTTGCACGACTGTGCTTCTGTTGCAAGGGTGGCGATTGCGCCAAAGGGTAGAAAACATAGTTTTGGAAACGTTTTAAAGTCTTCTATCTCTGATAGATTTGTGATCCTTTAAGCTTCTTTTCAGGGTTTATAGATGGTGAAGGGGCACAAAAAGACATCCAAGTGATTTTGAGGCAGAGCCCTCCTTACCAGCAGATCTAGAAAGAGGAGGAAGAGCTTGGGAGGGAAAAACAAGGATCAGCAAGAGGGGTTTTCATGGTTTCACAGATCCATCTATCCTACCACACAAACAAACAGCCAACAACAAAACTAAAACATGAGAGTAACAAGGACCACTTACCGGAATATATAGAATGTGAGAGGCGAAACGGGTCCACGAACGTGACACGAGGATGACAGGCATGCTGACAGGTGCAGAGGAAAAAGCTATCACGTGTTTTCTGACTGGTGAAAGTGACAGGGTGGATGCGCCTATATATAGGAAAAGGTGCAATAAATGTGCCAACCACTTTTTAAGAGGCACACCAAAACATGTGTCGACACGTCAAACGGTGTGCCCTTTTACACGAGATAAATGCATGTCAACATAGAGATACTTGCGCCTTTGGCACAAGTTAACGATTGTCAACATCCTATTCCTTGTGCCCTTTGGCGCACCAAAATATGGCACAACAATTTATGTGTTAACATGAAGGTGCATGCACCTTGGCACATGCAAGAATGGCGCACCAAAACATGTGTCGACACATCAAACGGTGCACTAAAGGAAATGAAGGGGAGCATATTTACTCGTGTTACATGATAAAAGGTGCACCTAGCTAAAAGGTATTAAAAATGGCTAAGTTCGAGAAAACTAGATTTCTCGAAAAGGGGTTTTTGCGGCGTGCCCAAGCGCAGAGGGGTCCACGACGAGGGACCGGGACAAAATTTGGTATGGTTACCTATAAAATTTCCCTCATCAATTTTACAGGATAACAACTGGCTCTTTCTGGGGACTATCTTTGAGTGAGACTCAAGGGTAGAGAACCTCAGATCAACATGTGCCTATCCATTGGGTTAGAGAGCAAAAATGAGGGCGACGACCAAAGCAAACACACGACGAAAGAAAACACATGACATAAAGCAAACTATACAAAGAAGAGAGCAAGCTCTACTTCCTAAATATTTTGAGGTGCTGCCCACTATAGGGAAGCGGGAGATCAGTTCCATCTAGATATGAGAGATAGAAGCTATTTTCTCCATTGAGTTGTTTGATCTTGAAAGGCCCTCTCCATAGAGAATCAAATTTCCCATGCATGCCCTTTGGCTCTTTCCATTTGTCCCACAAAAGGACGAGGTCTCCCATCTGGAACTCTCTTTGCTTAGATTTTTTATCAAACAGTCTCTTGACCTGATTTTGATGTTTGGTGATCCTGTCGACCACTCTTACTCTTTTCTCTTCAAGATCTGATAGATACATGATCCTCTTTTCAAGGGAATTTTGGAAAGTCTCATCTTCGATTGCTCGTGCCAAGCACAAAGTAGGGAGTTTCACAGAAATGGGAAGTTCGGCATCGGTTCCATATAACACTTGAAAAGGTGACATGCCAAGAGACCTCTTGGGAGTAATTTGGTCCGCCCACAAAGTGTCGTATAATGACTTGTGCCACATTCGCTGATTCTCATCCACTAGCTTCCGTATAATGGTCACTAAGTTTTTATTACTGGATTCCACCTGACCATTTCCCGGGGGTAATAATCGAGGCATGAGCCAAGGTTATCCCATATTCATAGCAAAAACCAACAACTTCTCGTGAGGAGAAGTTGGAAGCGTTATCAACAACAATCTTGTTTGGAACGCCAAACCTGACAATGATATTTTCTTTGATGAAACTGCAAACAACCTCGGAAGTGGCATGTTTGACTGGTATGGCTTCCACCCATTTCGTGAAGTAATCTGTTGCTGTCAAGACATAACTATGTCTAGAACTCGATTGGGGATTGAGTGCACTGATAAAATTGATTCCCCACTACCTGAATGGTTCATCAATGATGACCGGCCTGAGGGGAAAAGCAGCCAATTTTGGCTTACCAACAAATTGCTGGCAAGGCTCACACTTTGCTACCCAAGTGGCTGTATCTTGGAAAAGTGTTGGCCAATAGTACCTGGCCCGGATGATCTTGTGTGCCATCACGGAAGAGGAGAAATGGCCACCACAGGCTGAATCATGAAAACTCTCAAGTAACTTTACCTGTTGTGGCTTGTCAACACATCACAAGAAGATGCCATCTATTCCGCATTTGTATAAACCGTCATCCCAGATGACATATCTGGCTGCTCTGAGCTTTATAGCGTGCTTCTCCTTTGTAGTTAGATGAGCTGGGCATTCACCATAGGTGAGAAAGAAAGCAATATCGGAATACCACTCGTCGCTGGTCGCGACAAATAGAACCATAGGTAGTGAATCGGCTTTCTCCAGCTGGCTTTGTGCTCCATTGGTGCAATTATCTTTCTCGTCAGTGGTCTTCGAGTCACAGGTTTTCAGCCATAAGCTGACATAGGCCCTTGCCCCTTACCAACTTGGTGGGTTTTATATCTAGATCATACTCTTGGACTTTTGCAATCCAATTTCCTCGCAAACTCCCTAACTCCTGTTGAGTTAAGATGGACTTGACTGCCGTGTCAGGAACTAGGACTACCGTATGAGAGTTTAGAATGTAGTACCTGAAGTTCTTAACTACTTTGACCATGGTGAAGGCATGCTTTTCCAACTGAGACATCTTTAATTCGTGAGGCTTGAGAGGAGAGCTCATAAATGCAATCGGGGATTCAACATCCTCAGAATTCTTTTGCATTAAGATGGCTGACACAGTATGCTCGGATGCATAGCTATACATGATAAAATCCTTGGAGAAATTAGGACATACCAGGACTGGTGCGTGAGCGATGGAGGCTTTTATATCTTTGAACGACTTCTTTCCTTCTTCGCTCCACCGGAAAGTTGGTGATCCTTTCATCATGTTTGATATGTGGCGAGTCTTTTCAGCAAAGTTTGGAACAAAGCGCTGAGAAAGTTCACCTTTTTCGAAAAAAGAGTGAACGTCGGTCTTGCTTGTAGGTAAAGTGAGGCTCTGAATAGCCTTAACCCTTTCGACATCTATCTTTGTTCCTTCCTTGCTTACAATGTGTCCCAATAACTTTCCTTCTGTGACTCCAAAAACAGACTTTTTTGGATTCAGGGATATCCCATGCTCTCGGCATCTAATCAATACTTGTTCCAAATGATCACAATGATCATTTCACTACTTAGAGAACACAGTTAAGTCATCCAAGTAAACTATGATGACTTTTCCCATCATTCCTTTGAACGTGAAGTCCATGGCCCGTTAAAAAGTGGCACCGACATTGGTTAGACCAAAAGGCATCCTGTTGTAAGTAAATGTACCCCAAGGGGTAGTGAATGCTGTTTTGAATTGGTCTTCAGTGAGACTTCAATCTGATTGTAGCCAGAAAAACCATCAAGCATGGACAACATTTCTGATCCAGTCACTGCTTGCAGAACCTGATCCATTATGGGAAGTGGGTAGTTATCCTTTAAGGATGCTTGATTCAGGTTGTGAAAATCTACGCAGATGCGTATCTCACCATTCTTCTTACGTACTGGCATAATGTTTGCCACCCATGCTGATGAATAGGAAAAATGATCCGCGCGTCCAACATTTTCTGAATTTCGGCTTGGATAGTACATGAGATCTTAGGATTGTAATGTCTCTGCTTCTGGCGAAAGGGTTTGACATCCTCTTTCAACGGGATGTCATGTTGGATGTCCTTCGGCTTAAAGGACTTTAGGTCGGCATAGGACCATGCCAATACATCCATGTATTTCTTCAGCAACTTGATGAATTTCCGCTTCTCTTCGGGTGTGCAACATTTTCCAATGTTCACAAACTACGGATGTTCTACCGAACCTAAATTGACCGGTTCAGTTTCTGGGGAGGAGTTAGGATCATCTCGCCTTTTCTTTTTGACAAAACGATCATGCCTGTCGAACAACCGCTCTAGGGAAACTAGGCCTTTTGGGATTTTATTTCCTTTGAGCTGACATATGCCGTCATTTCCTTCGGATTCCCCGTTCTGATCAGTAACAGACTCACGGCATGTGGAAGTGGATCCTTCAAAATGAAGCTCGCTAAAATTCTCTACTTTTCCAGAAAGGCAATAAGTTGATTGTCATCGTTGAATACCTGTCAGTGCTGAGAATTGTCTGGCACGCTTGGGCGGAAAACCACCTCAATGGTATATTTGTCTATTTTCAAACCTGGGTGAGGGAGCATGAGGGATGCTGAGACGGCCAATGAGTCGGCCATGTCATTCTGAGCTCTAGGAATGGATTTTATTGAAAAAGCATCAAACTCCTCGATGTTGTCCCATACCGCATTGTGGTAATGTCTGAGCCTTTCATTCTTCACTTGGTATATCCTTTTAACTTGATTTACGACCAGCTCTGCATCACCCTGTACTTTTAGATTCTTGATTCCTCTTTCCTTTGTGGCTTGCATGCCAAGTAGCAAAGATTCATACTCAGCAGTATTATTCGTGTTGAAAAACTGCAACTTGAAAGAGAGGGGAATAATCTCCTCTTCGGGAGATATTAGCATGGCTCCAGTGCCGCACCCACTAGTCACGCAGCTGCCATCAAACTGCAAAGTCCAGATCTTGTTAAGATCTTCTGCTTGGATGAGGACATCCATTTTGTCAGACTCGAGTAGACAAGAAATAGTTTCCCATCCCTGATGATTCGAAGAGAATTTGGGCTTTGGGGTCATTGGAGTTAGTAACCAAGTACTTCTTTTGTGATTCTGGCTCTAACGTTTACATTATACCTTTGACAGGGATTCTAGCCTTAGACCAATCCATATGAATCTCCCCACCAACCTCACTGCAAAAGCTCCTTCCTAATAGAATTCCATATGTTGCCGGAATATCGGCAACAAGGACGGTCATCTTCACTCTTTTCTCTAGAAACGCTGCAAATGCAAACTGTGCATCTTTGATTTGACCAATCAACGGAACCTGCTTGGTTTCCAAGGAATAACATCTACCAAAAGGCTTGGTAAGGGTGAGGCCCAAGGCATGGGTGACTTTTGCTGGCATGACATTATCGGAAGCCCCAGAATCAATTATGCAGTTGCTTAGTTTGTGGCCATTGATCAAGAGGGAGAGATAAAAAGGTTCTATCTTTCCTGATGCAGATGTTGAGGCAACATTTATGCGAGATGTAGGAGGAGTAGAAAGGATTCCCTTCGGGGAAACCTGAGTAGTTATGACAGCTTGGCTTTGGATGTATTCGGTCAACCTTACAAGCTGCTCGGGATTTGACTGAAGATATTCAGCTTCAGACATCTGGATTTTGGTCTTTTTAGCATGATCGATTATGTCAAATGCGGCCAAGGGTTGCGTTGATGAAGGAATGAGTCCCTCATTTCACAATGGTAGGGTAGGATTACCGGTCTTGATAGGAACATGAGAGGACTGATTCGGAGGAGACACAGGGGCAAAATATTTTCTTGAAAAATACCTAGTAACAAGTTGAGCAGGAAGGGGACTACCTCGTTTAGCGATGGTTGGAGGCGTGTGTGACACGGCCTTCTCTTTCTGCATATTGGTAGCCACTTCTGCTTCTTTTCCTTACGAGCGGGTAAAAACAACATATGACTACCCGCTTGCATATCCTTGGGTACCCTCCTCTTCATCAGATTCTTCCTCATCAAATTCCATATACTCGATAGTAGAGTCGCTAGGTTGGTTCACCGACATCCTAATCATCTTCACCTAGCGATGAAGGTTCTTCATAATTTTCTCCTCTTCTTCGATTTCGGCTAAAGCATTGATCGGAGGGGCTTCAAGTGCCAACCGTGGAGTAGCTGTGGGTAGGCGGGGCCTTTGTGAGACGTTGTTAGAAGTAAAGCTCCTCCGTGGAATATCCCGGTACGAAGTGCCAGGAGAAGCCTGAGCTAGCTACTTTTTTAATGCGAGCAGGTCATTTGCCATCTTCTGGAATGTCGGATCGGATGAAGTGGCGGGAGAAGGAGCTGAAACTTTCAGCTTGGATGGCTCTCGCTTTAATTTGCAGATATTAGCAAGTTGTCTTCAATCCGTATGGCAGCAGCTTGGGCGAGAACCAGAGTAGTGACTTGTTCTTGTAAGAGTAAGAAACTTACTTTTGAGCTCATGGCGTTCACGAAGAAACACTTCTAATTTTCTGGCGTTGGTAGCATGGTAGGCGGAACTTGATTGATTAGTGAGTTGAAATGGGCGATGAAATTGCGCATGGTTTCATTGACCTCCTTCTTCAGGTGAGTGATCTTGGATAGTAACGTGAATGCGTCCTCGGAAGGCTTATATCTTTCTTCAAATGCAGTCGTAAGGTGGCCCAACTAGTAATAGATCCGGCCGGAAAATGCTGAAACCATTCTCGCTACTAGTCCTGCAAGGTTTCCAGAAAGAGGCGTACTTACACATCTTCATGGGTCACATCTAGGATACTGCATGACATGATGAATGCAGATATGTGTGAATCTATGCTTTGGTTGCCACTCCCATCAAATTTAGGAAAATTATTTCGGTTTTCGTGTGGGAGCGCATGAACGGGGTGTGGCAAAGCAAGAGGGCCCATAGCATTTCCCCATGGCACTGCCATTTGAACAGCTGGAAAGAGAACGTGTACTGGGAGGATCCCACTGAGCAACAAAGCACTGCAAAGTGATGAAGATGTTCCTTGTGAAAGATGCTTCCTTCATGGGGGTGAGATACTTCTGGATAACCGGTTAGCTGAACTTAGCGATGGTAAGCGTGTTAGTGTTACACTAAATTTGTGCCTTTGAAGCGAGATCAAAAGTAGGATCCATTTCTCCATGAGCCCTTCTGCTACAAGTAAATGGTTCACCCACGTGTAATTTCCAGATCTGCGATATTTTGGAGTAAATCCTGAAAACTCTTTTTGGTTGTACTTGCTGATTTTTGAATTTTTTGACAAAAATCAGCAGTATGCACTTTTCTAAATATTTAATTTTATCCCTCTTTTAACAACCGATTGTGGTTTTAATGAGGATAAAATGATGGTAAAACTTAGTAAGCTGATTTTCAGATCTAGAGTTGACTTTTTAAAGAGTTTGAAAATTTTGGTAAACTGTCAAAAACTTAGATCTACGGAAAAATACAGATTTTTGTAAAAACTCGAACTAAAGATCTCTAACTAGCCCAAATCTATGGACCTCTGAAGAAAATTTTCAGTTTGGGTCACTTTTGTAAAAATTTTGGATTTTGAACAAAAGTTAAAATTTGCAAACAGGTAGTGATTTGTTTTGATTTTTACCGATTTTCTAACATACCACTATCATAGATCTGTTAGATCTATTCGATCCCTAGTAGAGTCGCCAAAAACTGTTGGTCCGAAAATCATCGAGGTGGACAGATCTATGGATAGACAAGCCAACAGTGTGTAGGGCATAGCCCCTCTTTGAGTCAGCAAAGTGAAACTGGTTTATTGCTATTCTACCAGCAAGAATCTGTGCAAGTCTCACAATATTCTACCTTTGGGGGTTGGGATCTCATCCCAGTAGAGGTATTTCCAACTATAGAAGAAGGGAAAGAAACGAGGTGGGGAGATAGGAAAGATCTGAAGGGAGAAAAGAAATGAATTCCAAAGTAGAAAGGTTAGAGGGTCTATGTTTTGGGTTGGTAGTAAACAGAGCCAAACTTACTCGCATAGATGAACAAAGCAATACTGATGAATAAATGACAATAAAGTAGAAGTAGATTCAACAGAACAAACATACAGATCTAACATAAGAAAGCTCGAATATGAAAGATTCAACATAACACAGTATTCAAAGACAAAGTCTAAATATTGTATTAATATTTCCTTCTATTACAAAAAGCTCAAAGTCTTTTCTTCTTACTCCTATTTTTCATTTGAAAAGTATCCACCCCTGAATACAACAAGTATTCAAGTATATATAGAAGAAGGAGAAGAAAGAAGGAAAAAGGGAGCCAACAACTAATTATAAAGTATCTACATAATATCTAAAAGTCAATTGTTGACTTTTGGCAACTTGGTGGATGACATCATCCCATGGTGCAACATGGATGGTGTCATCGTTTGTGCCAACATACTCTTAGATATTTACAAAAATAAGAAGAGAGGAAGGAGACTATTCGTCATCATCTCGCAGCCGAAAGGGAGTGTCCTACTTCTGCTTTTGCTTGGGAGAAGTGATGTTAAACTGGGCCCGATATTCCATGAACTTGTTGATCATGGGCTGAAGTTGATCCTGAGAAGGATCCTTGTGGCGATCACTGATAACTTCACAAGTTTCACGTTCATCCACGAGCCTTTCTGGGAGCTTGGCATATTCATTTCCAGCCTCTATCAGGAACCCTATAAAGTCACGACAGGCCAGAAGGTTGTTGATGCATTCGGTGTCGAACGTGGCTTCTGGCCCTAACCCTTGCGAGACGATCTCCTTGAAGATCCGAATAGTTTGGTCTACCTTCCTCAGGGTGAAAGAAGGAGTGAGCAAGCCTAGGGACATTCTCAAGATGATTTTCTCCATCTGGTGCATAGCCTCCAAGGCTTCCTCTTTGAATTTATCTATCTTTTCGAGGACAAACTCCAACTGATCGACCTGGTAGTCCAAAGTAGAAAGGACTTTGTTGGGCACTCTGGGATGATCAAGACGCCGAACTTGACTAGATCTTTGACTGAACAGTTGAGCATTTTCTGGAAGGTCTCATGTTGCAGCCTAGCATGGTCCAACTCTTTGGAGATGGGTCCCGCAATCGCCTGGAGTGCCTTGTTCACCTGATTGATGTTCTAATACAACTCGGTGAACTTGACGATTACTCCCTCACTTTCCTTGAGGATTTGGTCTCTCCAGGTGGATACTGCCATACCTTGCTTGCCAATTTTGGCGTATTCATTTATCTTATCTGGCTCAGGGGTTCAGGAGTTTCGGTGGCAGTTGTAGGAGGTGCACTACCCATTTTCTGCAAGGTGTGGAGAAGATGTTTATTTTGCTCCTTTAATAGCCTCTTTTCTTCCTTTGCTTCCTGAAGTTTCTTGCAAAGGGCATCCACTGCAGATAGGGCCTCTCCTTGAAGGCTTTCTGAAGACATTCCCATCGTGACTTGGGTCACTGTATAATCTGTCAGAGACAGATCCTTTTTATCCTTTAAAGGATTGGGATATGCTATCTCCATTACTCTCTCTCCTGATGCACTCTGAGAGAAGCGGGTTATAGGCTTTTGCTTCTTGGCCCCCTTTGATGGGATGACAGAGAAGTCCATCGGTGTGATAGGAACTTTCCTCTTTTGTTGGCTCAGGTGCTGAGAGATCCATGCTGGACTTATGGGAGTGGGACCAGAAGTAGAAGAGGGAGCAGCTGCAGTAGTAGAGGGAAAGTGCGTTGAGACACTTGGTGGCGGCATTGAAAGAGAGGCCAGCGAAGTACTCAAGGGAGGAAGGGATACTGCAGGGGAGGTAGTCAAGGGTATGGAAGGGAGCTGAGAGATGAGAGAAGAGATGGTGGGGGACAGCTCCGCGAGAGAGGAGAAGATGGAGGAAGAGGAAAGGGGAACAGTGGAAGATGGGGAAGGAGATACGACCAAAGGGATGGTCGTTTGAGCTACATGAGGAGGAGGAGGAGAGGGAGAAGGGACAGAATGGACCTCAGCAGTTGTAGTAGTGGCAACATCCTGAGTGGATGTGCCCATCAGAACATCTTCGGCCACTTCTTTCTCTAGAGATAACAGGCTTACCACCTATTCTTGTGCGGCGAAGGGGACTCTCAGGAGCTCCTTCTCGAGCAGAGCTTGACTCGCCCTCTTTATCTTTGCCTTTTAATTTCGGCAGATGTTTTGGTCTAGCATGTGCGTTGCCCAATGGGGACGTAGTGAAATCTACCCCAAGGTAGATGAGGCCATTCATCCTGCACCAGTGTGCTCTATTCGCCGTAGAGTTTCTTTGACCCTTTCTTCAATGGTCTGGGGTGCTTTGGTTACATTGACATGATAAATGGCCAGTTTTCCCCATCCGTGTCAAGATACACCTGATCAACTTCTTGATTGGTAATTTGATAACCTTTTGGGACAATGGCCACACCATACTAAATGATCTCTTCCAGGGCCCGGCGAGAATGGTCCTTTCTTCTGAGCTCTACCTCATGGCAAAGGTCGATATAAATGTCCTCGATTTGTGGAAGGTGGATAGGATCAAGTTTTGCCCTGGGAAGGCAATTCCTTGGATCGAAAGTGGGCCTCGCTGGGAAGTTGTGCTTCAGATTGAGTAGTTCTAGCTCGGCAACCATTTCTCGGGCTTTGTGATGAGAAACACAGGTGTATCTGCCCACTGTGAGGGGGAAAGGAGTTCCACCCTTCTTCCTTTTCAAGCACTTCTCATGATATGTTACGAGTTGTCTAGATAGCTCCAACAAGATCAGTTTGGGGCTGGCATATCTCGGCAATTTGGTGGGCTCACCCAGGAAGTTAGCTTCCCTGAGATAGGTGAAGGTTGGGAATTGTGTGAATAAGGCCCCCACTTCTCCGTTGCTGCAACAATGCTCTTGGTCATTCGACCGTGAGTCATGTTTGGCCTCAAAAGGTAGATGACATTGTAGAAGAAAGTGTCGTTAATCTTGGTAAACTGCGGGATGCTATTCTCCAGCTTCAGCTCTGGGTAGTACTCATATATTCTCACTTGGGGCCAAACCCCGCATCGGCTCAATGCTGGATAATCCCTCTCCGAGGCTGCAACATAAACTACGTAGGAGTTCATGTAGAACCTCCCCGTTGTGGTGAGTTGTTGGAGCTGCTCGGATATGGTACTGCTTATTATCTCCACCCACTCGAAGCGTTGATCAGGTACGTTCTTGCTCATGGTCTCCAGGTACCTGAGCATCCACTTATGAAAGTAATGGGCATCAGAAAGCCCAAATACTCTACTCAGGAATGTGATAGTATCACTTAGTTCCTCAGAGAAATCACTTCGGTGAATAACTTGTGGCCATCTGGTTACCACCTTCTTGTTCTTTAAATACACTTCATTCATTAGCTGCATGCACTGGTCTTCATTGTCCTCCCAAGCCTTGGTGCAGTCTTCTTGGCTTACGGCCACAAAGTGCCGGTGGTGAGGAATGCCAAGCATAATTTTGAAGTGCCGGGCAGTGAGGTTGATCACGACTTCGCCCTTTTCATTTTGGACACACCTCGTGTCTTTGTTGTAGCAGTGGGCCACTACCATCATGAATTCATTGTTCACTGCACTGACGGGGATCCCCCCAGCAAAGTGCAGTCCACTACCTACTAGTTTGTCCATCTAGGGACTCCCTGTGACCCTCCTGGTTCTGGCCCAAAAATCTTCCATATCGATGTGACCGAGCTCTGAGTCTCTTATATCCAGGTCACATTCTACCTGGGACTCGGGCATTCTGACCCTTTGGTACTTGTACTTCATCTCTTCCTCTGTAAGCTTGGCTTTACCCTTAGACTTGGTTGGTCTCTTGCTTGATGTAGACATATGTGGATTTGAACTCAATTGCTGATCTATAAGAAGAAGAAGTGAAACCCAACGCAGAAAAGCCATGTCAGCTGTTAGATCTTCCATTAAAGTGCTACAGAATAGAATGAGGAGTTAGCAATTTTAAGGCCTCAAGGCGTAGGGCACATGAACACTGCAGGCTGCAGGGTTAATAGTATGGCGCACAGAAGAAGGGTGTTACAAGGAAAAATTAGCGCCAAAAGTGCGCAGGCGCTAGGATGCTTGCATGACATTTTTGTTATTGTAAGCAGAAGTGTGCCTGCGCCATTCATGTGTTTTATACTGGGCGCAGATAATTTTCATGTTGCATGGGGATAGGATGCGCTAAAGGGCGCATATATTTTTCATGTTGCATGGAACTTTGGTGCGCCGAAGGGCGCAGGGTTGATGTGTGTAACATAGAATTTATGTGCGAAATAGGGGAACTTGGTAGGATGCACTAAAGGGCGCATATATTCTTCATGTTGCATGGAACTTTGGTGCGCCGAAGGGTGCATGGTTGATGTGTGTAACATAAAATTTATGTGTGAAATAGGGGAACTTGGCATGGCACAGGGAAGGCTTGCATGACATGTGCTCCGCAATGGGAATGCGCCTGTGCCACTTATGTGTTTTTACTTAGTTTTCACAAGGCGCGGGGATTAAGCGTGTTGCACTCAAGTTCGGTGCGCCATTGGCGCGACTGTGCTTCCTGTTGCAAGGGTGGAGATTGCGCCAAAGGGTAGAAAATGCGTTTTGGAAACGTTTTAAAGTCTTCTATCTCTGATAGATTTGTGATCCTTTAAGCTTCTTTTCAGGGTTTATAGATGGTGAAGGGGCACAACAAAGAGATCCAAGTGATTTTGAGGCAGAGCCCTCCTTACCAACAGATCTGGAAAGAGGAGGAAGAGCTTGGGAGGGAAAAACAAGGATCAACAAGAGGGGTTTCATGGTTTCATAGATCCATCTATCCTACCACACAAACAAACACCAACAACAAAACTAAAACATGAGAGTAACAAGGACCACTTACCCGAATATATAGAATGTAAGAGGTGAAACGGGGTCCATGAACGTGACACGAGGACAACAGTGTGCTGATAGGTGTAGAGGAAAAAGCTATCACGTGTTTTTCGACTGGTGAAAGTGACAGGGCGGATGCACCTATATATAGGCAAAGGTGCAATAAATGTGCCAACCACTTTTTAAGAGGCGCACCAAAACATGTGTTGACACGTCAAATGGTGTGCCCTTTGGCGCAGATAAATGCATGTCAACACAGAGATACTTGTGCCTTTGGCGCAAGTTAATGATTGTCAACATCCTATTCCTTGCGCCCTTTGGCGCACCAAAATATGGCGCAACAATTTATGTGTTAACATGAAGGTGCATGCACCTTGGCACACGCAAGAATGGTGCATCAAAACATGTGTCGACACATCAAATGGTGCGCCAAAGGAAATGAAGGGGCACAGATTTACTCGTGTTACACAGATAAAAGGTGTGCCCGGCCAAAAGGGATCAAAAATGGCTAAGTTCGGAAAACTAGATTTCTCGGAAAGGGGTTTACGATGTTCGAATGCATAGGGGTCCACGACGAGGATCGGGACATAATTTGGTATGGTTACCTATAAAATTTCCCTCACAATTTTATAGATAACACCTTCACGTGGTTGGGCATTGTCAAGTAGATAATTTATTATTCTTGAAGCCAAGTGAAGCTAAGAGAAATTAAATATTAGAATGTAACAACAAACATAAATTCTCATTTCACCACCTATATTGTAAAATTATATTATTAAAATTCTCATTTCACCACCTATATTGTATGAACCACCTAAACTATTCAAGTGATTCGCAATGGACAACCTTACACTGACTCAAACTACACTATTTCGCGCATTTTTAAACAATAGGATAGCGAGAACATCGAAATGATATGGAAAAAAATGACATAGGATTTCATAGATGCTCCCTAGGTGGAGTATTCAGATCTCGACCAGATCTCTCTAGGTGCCACGTAGTTTGAGAAATCACTTGTCAAAGATAAAGCATGTTTTGGTCTTAGGGCTCTTAAGGGACTACGCCCAGACAAGGTATCCCGGAAGAACGGGGAGTGTAGGGAGCCAAAGTGAGGCCTCAATAGCATTCACCGAGAACATCCGGATGTGTTGGCATAGATGGTTTGGTCCCACAAGCTACCGTTTGCAAAATATAGCGTCTGGAAGCTTTACATTGACTTAGACTACACTATTTTAGGCATTTGCAAACAATAGGACAGAGAGAAAACTAAAAGGAGATGGAAAAAACCGGCATAGGATTTCATAGATGGCCATGACGTGGAGGTTTTGGATCCAATGATCCATCTCTAGGTGCCATGGAGTCCAAGAAATCACATGTCGAAGATATATCTTTTTGGTCTTAGGGCTCTTGATATATCGTTTTTTGGTCTTAGGGCTCTTAAGGGACGATGCCCGGATGAGGAATCCTAGAAGAACCTAGAGCTTTGGCCTCTAAAAAGATACCTCCCCTAAAATTTAATTGGCCACCCCAACGTGTTGGCATGATCATTTTAGTGCCAAGAGCTTTCGTTTGCAAAATATTGCATCAGACAACCTTACACTATTCTAGCATGCACTATTGTAGCATGCAAATGAGATGGGATAGAAAAATGTAGAACTATTATTTTCTAGAAATTATGGGAGATGATAGAGGAAGGTGTCATGATATGTCCCAAAAAAATTTAAGTCAAATTTAGGTCATTTGTTTAAGTTATATGAGTTTTTGTAAAATAGACTTTTGTTCAAGGTTGTCGACCAAAAATGCTATATCTTTAACGGGTGATTTCTTAGACTCGTGGCACCTAGAGATGTCTCACTAGATCTAAAACCTTCACATGGGACCCTCTACAAATTATTATCTCGGTTTTTTCCATCTCCTTTTGGTGTTCTCACTATCATATTGTTTACAAACACGTGAAATAGTGTAGTCTAAGTCAAGTAAAGGTCAGCCAAACGCTATATTTTGCTAACACTAGCTCGTAGGACCAAACTTCACTGTGCCAACATGTCTAGATTTCCTAGTGAATGCTAGAGGAGGCCATGTTTTTGTTCTCTACACTCTCCGTGCTTTCGAGCTACCTCGCCCAGTGTAGTCCCTTAAGAGCCTTGAGACCAAAACAAGCTATATCTTCGACACGTGATTTCTCGGACTCCGTGGCACCAGAGACGTATCGTTAGATTCGAAACCTCCATGCAAAGATCCTATATGAAATACTATTGCATTTTTATCCATATCCATTTGGTTCTCTTGTTGTCCTATTGTTTGTAAACATGTGAAATATTACAATTTGAGTCAGTGTAAGGTTATCAGACACAATACTTTGCAAACAGAAGCTCTTGGCACCAAATCGACTATGCCAACACATAAATATGGCCTAGTTAATGCTATTGGAGGCCTCATTTCAGAGGCCAAAGCTTCAGTGTGCTTCTAGGCTACCTCGTCTGGGCGTAGTCCTTTAAGAGCCCTGAGACCAAAAACCGCTATATCTTCAATGGGTGATTTCTCAGACTCTGTAGCACCTAGAGATGTATCATTAGATCCAACACATCCATGTTGGGACCCTTGACAAAATCATCTCATGGTTTTATTCACCTCCATTCAGTTCTCTCGTTGTCATATTGTTTGTAAACGCACAAAATATACGAGTTTAAGTTAGTGTAAGGTTGTTATATGCAATACTTTGTAAACAGAAGCTCTTGGCACCAAAAAAAATATGCCAACACATCCATATGGCCTAGTGAACACTATCGGAGGCCTCATTTCAAAGGCCAAAGCTCTAGGTGCTTCCGGGCTACCTCGTAAGGGCATAGTCCCTTAAGAGCCTTCGAGACCAAAAAACACTATATCTTCGATGAGTGATTTCTTGGACTTCGTGGCACTTAGAGACATCTTGTTAGATCCAAAAATCCATTTTGAGACCCTCTAAAAATACTATCATGGTTTTATCCACCTCTATTCCATTCTCTCGATGTCCTAGTGTTTGCAAACAAGTGAAATATTGTAGTTTGAATCAATATAAGGCTATCGACGCATTACTTTGCAAACGGAAGATATTGGCGTCTAAATGACTACGCAAAAATGTCTGGATGGCCTGGTGAATGCTATTGGATGCCTCATTTTAGAGGCCAAAGCTTTAGGTGCTTTTGGGTTACCACGTCCGGGCGTAGTCCCTTAAGAGCTCTGAGACCAAAAATGCTATATCTTCGACGGGTGATTTCTCAGACTCCATGACACCTAGAGACATCTTGTTAGATTTGAAACCTCCACATCAAGACCCTCTAAAAATACTATCATGGTTTTATCCACCTCCATTTGGTTCTCTCATTGTCCTAGTGTTTGCAAATGCACAAAATACTACAGTTTGAGTCAGTGCAAGGCTATCAGACGTAATAATTTGCAAACAGAAGCTCTTGGTGCTAAATCAACTACACTAACATGTCCGAATGGCACGATGAATGCTAGCGAAGGCCTATTTTCAGTTTCTGCACTCCTCGTGCTTCGGCCTACCTTGTTCGAGCGTAGTCCCTTAAGAGTCCTAAGACCAAAAAATCCTATATCTTCGACAAGTGATTTCTCAGACTCTGTGGCACCTAGAGATGTCTCGTTAGATCCAAAAACCTCCACATTGGGTCCCTATATGAAATCCTCTCATGGTTTTATCCATCTACATTCGATTCTCTTGATTTCTATTGTTTGCAAATGCATGAAATAATACAATTTGAGTCAGTGTAAGGAGGTCAGTCGACGTAATACTTTACAAACGGAAGCTCTTGGCGCCAAACCGACTATGCCAACACATTGGGGTGGCCAAGTAAATGATAGGGATGGTTTCATTTCACTTTCCTATGCTCCTCGTGCTTCCAGGATGCCTCGTCCCTGGGCATAGTCCCTTAAGAGCCTTGAGACCAAACGATGTTATATCTTCAACAAGTGATTTCTTAGACTCCGTGGCACCTAGATATGTATTTCTAGATCCAAAGCATCCATTTTTGGGGCCCTCTACAAAATGATCTCATGGTTTTATCCATCTCCATTCGGTTTTCTTGTTGTCCTATTGTTTGCAAACACACAAAAATCGTAGTTTGAGTCGGTGTAAGGCATGCGAGACATAATAATTTTCCAACGAAGCTCTTGGCGCCAAACCAACTATGCCAACACGTCGGGGTGGCCAAGTAAATGCTAGGAGAGGTGTCATTTTAGTTTCCGATGCTCAATGTGCTTCTGGGCTACCTCATATGGGCATAGTCCCTTTAGAGCCATGAGACCAAAAGACACTATATCTTCGACAAGTGATTTCTTAGACTCCGTGGCACCTAGAGATGTCTTGTAGATATGACAACTCCATGTCAAGGAACTCTACGAATTCCTCTTACAGATTTTATCCATCTCCATTCGGTTCTCTCATTGTCCTATTGTTTGCAAACGTGTGAAATAATGTAGTTTGAGTCAATGTAAGGCTGTCAGACGCAATACTTTGCAAACGAAAGCTCTTGGCACCGAACCAACTATGCCAACATGTTGGGGTGGCTAGGTAAACACTAGGGGAGGTGTCGTTTCAGTTTCCTATGCTCCCCGTGCTTTCAGGCTACTTCATCCGAGCATAGTCCCTTAAGATCCCTAAGACTGAAACCCTCTATATCTTCAACAAGTGATTTCTCGGACTCCATGTCACCTAGAGATGTCTCGTTAGATCCGACACCTCATCTGAGAGTTATATTGTTCAATGAATTGATTGGATTAAGAATGAATTTGATAGGGAAATGTCTAAGAATACATGGGAGATATCAATCACGTAGTAAATCTTTCTTTTTAGTTTTGAATGGGAGTCATTGGCCTATGGCTAAGTGACCTTCCATTCATTGATAATTTATGCTACGATAAACCCATGGATGCTTTCAAAAGCACCTTCAAAAATATGGGGGTAGTCATCAAGCTGGTGAAGGTTGTGATGTGATTTCCAAATAACTTGAAATGTCTATAGATTTAAAGGTAATAACATGAATTGGACATGATTAGACAATCAAGAATCATTGAGTATCTAAATCAGAATGTCATTGCATCTGGAGACATTCTCAAGCATTGGAGTAATGCATATGGAGAGACGTTCTCAAAATATCAACAGATGAAAGGCATAAAATTGTGACGAATCTCGGGTGTTTTAACAAGGGAGAATACTAAGAAGCATTGAAGAATGTAGTAGGTGCATGATAATATATGAACCAAGAAAAGAGACCACGAGCAAGAAGAAGTGCAAGTAAGGTAAATACACATATACACATTGATAAATTGAATGAATAATTACTCAAATTAGGTAACTCTTTATTTACATACATTAAATAAATATTGATTTCCATAGTTTGATGCATATTATACATTGAAAAATCTAGTACATGTACATCACCAATAAATGAAAAAATAATCCATAATGTGTTAAATATTGTCAAGTGCACATCATATTAGATTCATGCAAAAATAATCTCAGAAATGTAAGATCTCATATGAAAATATCAAGTTCCAAATAGTATTTTAATGTGCATAATAAATATAAAAATTCCCAAATAGGTCATATACCATCAAGTTCAAATGCCATATAGGCATACATACAATTCCATGCACATAGGAAAATAAAAAAATGTCATGTAAGACATATATTTCCTAATCATCAAAATATATCACTCTCTTGGCCTTGCTTGAAGAAGGCCCTCCCTTAGACAAAGATGGAGATCTATGAGATGACTTTGGATCATCCGAGCCCATGCTACGAGTCCTCTTCCACTGAATACTCCTGTAGATGAACCTGTAAATGCAAACAATATTTTTTGTCAAAACTTAATTTATATATTTTTTCAACATGTATTTATGACCATGCTAGAATGAAAGCATTTGCATAAATACACAAACTTACCCCAAGTTTTCGATCACGCTGAATCTACATCTCATGCTCAGATGAGTCATCGAGAGCTCCTGGAGTACAAACGGGGGTACGAAGATGATGAGATGGAGGAGTCCGTGCCCTCAAATTCAAAATAGAGGGGGTTAAAGTTCCTTACATACACATAAGATCACAAAATCTAACATCAGAATTAGCAAAAATAGAACTAAGTACATGTATGTGTAATGAAAATATTTTAACTAATTTTATCAATATAGAACTATTGTTTTTACCCCGCCACACTTGTGAATCAAATGAATAGGGATGTTACCTATCGCAGGTAACTCCTGCATATACACAATGAAGGAAATTATTAACATAATTTAATAATTCTATAATGAAAGAAATTACTAACATGTAATTTGACATAATATGAATTACACAAGCAATTTAACAAAATTTACATGTGGTTTGAATACCTCGGTGAGTCTTGCTGCACAAGTGAAAATTTTACACAATTAACATTCTAAATTAACTTCATGAATGTATGTGTACGCACGGTGCTCGCCACCTATGGTCGGGATGAAGATGCACCTCCCACACGTTGTAATATCAATGCATGTACATGTACGATACAACTATTTCAACAATTCAACATATATAAGTAAATCAAGTACTTTGAACTTTTTTAACACACATAATAAAACATAAAAAATACCTGTGAAGGTGACGCCGATGAATGTAATCCAAATGTCTCACTCAAAAAGGCATCTAACATAGTGACATTATCGTGTACACATGAAAGTGTTGTCCTCCTTGGGCCCCAAACATATGCTACCACATGACGAGTAAAGATGTGGCCTCATACTAGTACTCCCGAGGGAATACTTTGTGTACCTATCGACACTAAAATTTTCCTCCATAATTTCTATTTCATTAATGTATGTATTAGGAATAGGATGTTGTTAAGTAGCGTCTGATAGAAGATAATGGCGCCGTCAGTACGGTGTCGCCAATAATGTGGAGTACGGTAACAGTCAAAGTACAATAGGAATGTTGTAAAAAGTAAATATTTGTCGTAAGTGGTCCGGTAATGTTAAAATGTCAAAGTTTGGGTAATTAGAGAAGTAGGGTCTACATGATTAGGAATTAGAAATATTATATTGGTAATAAGGACAAGGAGTGAGGTCATAAATATTTTGTGTATTTTATTTGTAAAAAGTCTAAAAATGTGGAACCCATGTAAAATGATAAGGTTTATCTTATCTTAAGAGATAAGCTTACATGTACAGATAAGAGTTAAGGTATGGAATATGATTCGTCAGAGTGGATTTCTTATCCTATCTTAGAGATAGGATGGATAAGCCTGGAAGTTCTATAAATAGAGAGGCCACCCCCCTCATTTAGCATAGAAAGAAGTAGTGAGAAATATTGTAGGAAGTGTGCAAAGGAAGCCATCAGTTAAAGGTGTGTTGAAGAAGCCATCAAGAGGCGTAATTGTAAAGTTTCTCCCATAGTCTTGTTGAAGTACCTCATGGGTGAGATTGTAACAATTTCATGTTAATATTATAATTTACTTTGATATTTCAGATTTGTCATCATTCCGTCTTATCATAGTCAATGGTATTCTTGTGTTCGGTTGTTGTTTTGTTTCCAGATTACATCCACCAAACTAAAGGTTGTGCATTAGTAAATAATCATAGCACGAGGAGTTCCCGGTGAAGAATTATCATAGTGCCGGATTGGTGATGACATTTTGGTTCCGTTGCCGGGACCATTCCTTGTTGGTGGATTTTCTGGAGAGATATTCCCACTTAGTCAAAAATCAATTAGAGGGTAACCTTGTTTTTATTGTGCATAGTAGTTACCATGGTAAAGTCATTTTTACCGTGAATAGTAGTTACCATGATAAAGTCATTTTTGTTGTGAATAGTATTTATCACAGTAAAGTCACTTTTTACCGTGAATAGTATTTACCGCAGTAACTTCACTTTTTACCGTGAATAGTGTTTACCACAGTAAAATCAGTTTTTACCGCAGTAAGTCAAGTTTTACCATAGTTTACCGTGGTCATTTCTATAGTAATTCCAATTATTTGTGCACATAAGTCTTGTTGATTGTACTTGTGGGTTGGTATTTCACGGTGGTTACTTTTGAAAATGGGAAAGATTCCTGTTTTTTCAGCTCAATCTAATGAAGATGCTTCTTCTTTCATTCAAGAGTTTAAACGATCTTGTATTTGTAATGGCCTCATAAGAAGGGAACAATGGACTGAATTTTTCGTACCTTTTTGGATGGTTCAACATTTAGGTGGTTTGAAACACTAGGTGATAATGTGAAAAATTCATGGGATTTATTAACCGAAAGTTTTCTTGAAGAATTTGGTGAACAACGAAATATGCAGATCTCATGATCGAGATCACAAAGCTATCCCAAGAAGAGAAGGAGAAAATAAGGGATTATCATGCTCATGTTCTAGAGCTAAGGAGGAAGCTCGATGCCCAGATCCGAAGGAAGGACTAGTGGATGGGTTGATGAATGGCGTGGATAATCTCCTCTGTAAGCACTTCATTCTTTGGATGAAGCCAGATCGACAACGAGTGAAGTATGACCGCCCAGCTACCATTGAACAAGCAAAGGAGATTGCAAGAAGGAAAGAAGAAAGCATGGAAGAGGAGCCCAAAGAAATTGTTGTTAAAGTAGAGCCTACACCAGCACCTTTGGTCCAGAATCCACAACCACTCCCGGTGAGCACAAATATTTCTCCTAGTACATCTACTGAGTATGAAGATCTGCTTAGGAAGATGGGCCAGTTAACTATTAATCTTCTTCAAGGAAAGGAATTTAGTTCTCAGGGAGGAGATAGAGGTCCAAAAAGAAATATTTCTGAAGTTGTTTGTTATGGTTGTTATAAAAAGGGTCATTATAAGTATAATTGTCCAGATAGAGCTTCTACATCTGGTACAAGAGATAATGATAAAGGAAAAGCACCTGTGAATTCTCTTGATGTAGTAGATAAGAGTAGAAATAATGAAGTAGATGTGTTTGTAACAAAAAGAAAGAAAGAAAAAGATAATCAAGATGGAACTGATCCTAAGAAGATGAAAGGAGAAACTAGTAAGAAACATAGGAGAAGAAAGTTGGGTGTGCAGGATTTTCTGATTTCACAGGGGCAAGGACCATACTCCATCTTGGAAGATCTATCCAAAAGGCCTTGCAAATATTACATATGGTCAACTCTTGGCTATGTCTTCGGAGAAGAGGTGGGAGTTACGAGGTGGACTCAATGCTCGAAGAAGGAAGGAGGTTGAGGTCCTTGTTTTGGAGGCAGAGGCAGATCCCTATGCTCCACAAGTTCGAGGTATTATGTAATGGTATTTCAATTCATGATGTCTTAGTTGATGGAGGTACTGCAGATTAATGTAATGACCGAGTCCAGTAATGAATATGTTGGGTTTAAAAATTGATTGCCCTTCAACACTTATGTTAAGTTCATTAAATAAGGGAAAACTAAACCGAAGGTGTAGTTTCAAATGTGGCAATATCTCGTTATGGGTGTTGTATGTGTGGTAGACTTTTAGGTGATGAAAATGGTATCACATTGCGCACCCAATGCTACTTTGGGAAGACCATGGCTAAGGAGAGTCCATGCAAGAAACTACCTGGAATGAAGGCTTCATGACACTTGGACGTGGTAGAGAGAGGGTGAAGATAAACGTGATCCCTCGACATCATAAAGTAGAACCTGTGGATTTAAGTGATGAAACTGATGATTGGACATCCTCTGATTACTCTAGTACCAGTGAAGTGGACACTGAAGATGAAGAAAGTGAGGTGGATGTTTCAGTCATGGATATCCTTCCAATCACACCAACCCAGGACCCCATAAAATTATCTGAAGAAGAAGTTGATGATCGTCTCCAACAAATAAATATTGGTGATGCTGTGATGGAGAGTGAGAAGGAATCCTACCTCCAGCTCTTTCGAAGGTACATACACCTATTCACTTTTGATTACAAGGAACTCCGTCAAGTAAGTTGGGTAGAACATTGTATTGAGTGGTAGATGGTGCTAAGCCCATAAAGCAAACTTATCTAAGACTCGTAAAAGAAGAAATAGATAAGTTGCTTGATGCAGATTCATATTTACTTTGGAGAATTCAGTAATGGGTTTCTCCCATTATGATCTCAATAAAAAGAATGGGAAGCTACGCATTTGTGTTGATTACAGGAAGCTCAATAAGGCAACAAAGAAGGATCATTACCCTCTTCCATTTTCAGATCGGATCTTGGATGAAGTAGCTGGTCGAGTGTTATAGTTTTTTGATGGATATAATGCTACAACCAAGTTCATATAGCAGAGAAAGATCAGTCAAGACCACGTTCACCACTCCTGGGGAACGTTTTCTTATAGAGTTATGCCTTTTGGGTTGTGTAATGCTCCAGCAACATTCCAAAGCATTTGATGAATAGGGTGTTCGAACCCTACATTGGGACCTTCATCGAGTATTTCGGATGATTTTTGCATCTATGAGAGCAAGTTGGACCACCCGCACTAGATGGAGAGCATTTCAAAGGTTAGATGAAGCACAAGCCTCACTAAACCCTACAAAGTGTGTCTTTGGATGTTCTAAAGGCGTTTTGTTAGGGCATGTTGTATCCAAAGATGGTCTTGTAATCGATCCTCGATAAAGTTTCAAAAATCAAAGATTTACCATTTCCTATGAATAGAAGTAAGTTGAGATCATTTTTAGGCCATGTGGGTTACAATAGAAGGTTCATCAAGAATTTCTCAAAGATCGCATGACCCACTAACCCAGCTTCTTGAAGAAGGATGTTGCTTATGAACCAGAAACAAGGTGCATGAAGCTTTTGGACAATCGAAGGAAGCCTTGGTGTCTTCACCTGTTTTGAAGAATCCAGATCGAGCAAGCCATTCATTTTGTACACCGATGCCTCGAGATGCAAGACTAGGTAGAACTTTGAGCCAAAAGGATGAAAATGGGAATGACCATCCAATTTACTTTGGGAGCAGATAAATGAGCAAAGGTCTTGAGGTAAACTATATATGAATCGAAAAAGAGGCTCTAGCTATCATTTTTTTGTAAAGAAGTTTAGAAATTACTTGCTAGGGTAGAAATTTATAGTCAGAATAAATCATCGCTCTGAAATATATTGTCAATAAGCCTAACCCATCGGGAGAATAGCAAGATGGATAATTTTGCTACAAGAATTTGAATTTGATATTATAGATAGGCCAGAAAGAAGCATGTTAATGCAGATGCACTTTCTCGAGCCTATGATGGTTTAGGATCATCTTGTGATGATGATGATTTTCCCGCAAACATTGTTCTCCTCGACACAATCCCTAGTGAATACATAGATATTTGGAATTATCTCGAATGAATTCAAGTTTCGATGGTGTCAATGCAAAGATTAAGAGAAAGATTACTCAAGCTACCAGTCATCCATATTCTATTCTCGCATGGAGCATTATTTCGAATAGGACTCGATGGACGAAGATAAAAAGGGCGATTGGACGTGATCAAGGAAAGGAGCTGCTAGAAGAATTCCACAATGGTACATGTGGAGGGCACTTCTCTGGACAACTTATAGCAAGAAGGATCTTGGATGCAGTTATCACCGCCCACTCTTTTTAAAGATTGTTATAATTATTGTAAGACATGTGATATTTGTCAAACACATGGTAACCGTAAGACTTTCGTCACTCCATTATGTCCTATTCTTCCACTTGGTCCCTTTGAAAAGTGGGGAATAGACATTATAGGTCCACTTCCAACTACATCACGCCAAAATAAGTATATTGTAGTTGCCACAGATTATTTAACCAAGTGGGTTGAAGCTAGGCCATTGAAAAAAGCTTCCATGGATGAAGTGGCAAGGTTCATATATGAACGCATTGTCACCAGATTTGGTTGTCCATTAGAAATTGTAACAGATCAAGGAAGCCACTTCATTAATGAGGTGGTAGAAGCCCTAGTCAATAAGTTTTCTATTAAGCACATGAAGGCAACAACATACAAGCCAAGCACAAATGGACAGGTGGAACGAACAAATTTTGTGTTGTGTCAAATTCTAGCAAAAGATGCAGCCTTGCAGGTACATAAATGGGATAAAAGGATTCATGTAGCATTGTGGGCATATAGGGCAACATCAAAGTCAGCAACAGGATACTCCCCATTTCAGTTGGCCTATGGCATTGATCCAGTTCTTCCTATTGAGTTTGATATTCCCACTGTGAGAGTTATGAAAAATGAAAGGATGGATGAAAGTGATTCAGTAAAAGAAAGGTTGGTACATCTTCATTTGCTAGAGGAAATGAGGGAAATAGCAAAGGATACAAGCCATAAGAAGAAAATGAAGCAGAAGGAATACTTTGATCAAAAGATCCGATGGTCTCCATTTCATGTGAATGACTTGGTCCTAGTATATGATTCCAGATACAAAAAAAGAAGACAGAGAAAATTTCTTCCAAAATGGATGGGGCCCTACAAAATAACAGTTGTGCATGAAAATGGTACGTACCGACTGGAGGAATTGGATGGCACTCCCATTACGAAATGGGTCAACCACGACAAGTTGAAGATTTTCCAAGCACCAGAATAGTCTACTCCGAGGACGGAGTAGAAGCTAGGAAGGGGGAAGATGTCGACACTAAAATTTTCCTCCATAATTTCTATTTCATTAATGTATGTATAGGAATAGGATGTTGTTAAGTAGCGTCTAATAGAAGATAACGGTGCCATCGACGGTGTCGCCAATAATGTGGAGTACAAGAATAGCCAAAGTATAATAGGAATGTTGTAAAAAGTAAATATTTGTCGTAAGTGGTCCGGTAATGTTAAAATGTCAAAGTTTGAGTAATTAGAGAAGTAGGGTCTACATGATTAGGAATTAGAAATATTATATTGGTAATAAGGACAAGGAGTGAGGTCATAAATATTTTGTGTATTTTATTTGTAAAAAGTCTAAAATGTGGAACCCATGTAAAATGATAAGGTTTATCTTATCTTAAGAGATAAGCTTACATGTACGAGATAAGAGTTAAGGTATGGAATATGATTTCGTCGAGTGGATTTCTTATCCTATCTTAGAGATAGGATGGATAAGCCTGGAAGTTCTATAAATAGAGAGGCCACCCCCTCATTTAGCATAGAAAGAAGTAGTGAGAAATATTGTATAAAGTGTGCAAAGGAAGCCATCGAGTTAAAGGTGTGTTGAAGAAGCCATCAAGAGGCGTAATTGTAAAGTTTCTCCCATAGTCTTGTTGAAGTACCTCATGGGTGAGATTGTAACAATTTCATGTTAATATTATAATTTACTTTGATATTTCAGATTTGTCATCATTCCATCTTATCATAGTCAATGGTATTCTTGTGTTCGGTTGTTGTTTCGTTTCCAGATTACATCCACCAAACTAAAGGCTGTGCATTAGTAAATAATCATAGCACGAGGAGTTCCCGGTGAACAATTATCATAGTGCCGGATTGGTGATGACATACCTCCGCAAGCATCTAGCTCAGAAATCTCCCTCAGACGTCAAACAAGGGTCGTAGATATCCTCAATGTGCATGGAGTGTATCAATCTCTACTGTCTCCTTCACTATTGGAGGGAAAATCTTAGGGTGAGGGGGATTTTGTGCAGGGACTCTACCCTACTGAATAGGTGCACGTTGTGCACCTGGTCGATCCTATGTAGATCCTTTTCCTCGCTCTGGAAATATTAGAAATCAAAATAATTTGGGATCTCTCCGAGGATAAACTTGCAATAAATTTTCATCGAGAAAGTATAGTGGCACCTCGTTGTTATTACAAGGTGGAAAATCAAACACCATCCACCATCGGTCCCAAAATTATTTTTAATCAAATTATTATTGCACCAATGGATGGGAAACCATTTGCATGACAACAAAACATGAAAATTAGTGTGAGGGTCCGTGAATAAGGCACATATGAGGTCTTTTGTAATTTATTTTTCATTACATCTTCATATGACAATTTGTTGGAATAATAAACCCTACAACCCTCTCTGTAAGATGTCTAATGATCAATTTTCCCTGTTTCCATGTCAACTTGAGCAAGTAATGCCTCTAATGTGTTTGCAAGAGAGGCACGGTGGGGGTTTGTAGATTATGAATCCCTCATTATTTTTATTAAATCCTCAATTTCAATTTTGTTTTCAACTATGTGGGCTGCTAAATCTTCTTGACTACTCGGGGATATTGAGCAACTGTGAGAGGGTTGGGAGGGATGATAGGAATAACATGGTTTGGTTGTGGTTGATTCCCTTGACCTCAAACTGTAGCAATAAAAAAATGTATTCAATTAAAATTCTACTCTATAATTATCAAATTTCAATGCAATTTTGAGAAAATAATCATGCCTACCTCTTCTCTATGGTGCAGCGCCGATTCAGCTCTTCCCGCTGATCCAATGACGATTGTTTAATCTTGAGATCGAGCTAAATGAAAAAACATGAGGGCATAGTTAAGCTCTAAAATTTGTGTTTGAGGGAGATAAAATGATAGAGGCTCGTACTTTTTTTTAAATTTATAGCAAACATAACACATACACGTTATGCTTTGGTATATTCCAAACATAGTAAATTAAAACATGATCACGTTATAATAGAACACATATGTGTTTTTCTTTTTTAAGGTTTTTGTGCACTTTTAGCCCCCAAACTTCATGCACTTACCCTCATGGTCTATGAGTCTATCATTTTACATACTACATCCTACACATCTTACACTTTTTAGTCTACATACACTTCTTACATTGCATCTTATATATCATACATTACCCATCATATGGTCATCTACTCATCACACATACTACATCGTATTCTACGTGTTGTACCGATTACTCGTGATGCACTTCAGTTCCTTGGTCCATACTTGACTACCGAGGGTTTACAAATCAAATGCACCTTATCATACTTACACATTCATCATTTGACCTTCTATCATGCGATATTACTAGGTTAGTGATATACGTTATAGAATAAATGGTCACCTATTCTATCATCTTGTAGTGGTATATGCTTTAGGATACATCACCACTCCCCTTATTCATGTTGTAGTGATATACACTTTAGGATACATTATCACTCTTTCGATCATCTTGTTGTGATATACACTTTGGCTATAAGGATCACGCACACATCATTTATAGGTCGTATCTCATTAATACACATACAAAATCATCAAAACACGTTAGACACAATGCAAAATTCAATCATTTCAGATGATGCACTCTCATTTATGGTTCATTCTTGACCGCTTAGGGGAAAACCAAATGAACATCACTTCATACATCTTCATCCACTTGGGGGGTATGTGGCTTCTATCATCTATATTACATTCCATTTCATCCATCCACATCATATTGCATATCTTGGTTACTTTTATTCTTTCTTGCATTTTATTTTATATAATCATCTTATTACACATACTAGTTAGATTTCTTAAATGTAATTTATCTATACATCCTTTTCTAATTGTGATCACGAGATACATGTCTCTTACATGCAGCAAAAATTATCACATTTTACCCATCCTACATTGGTCATTGGGGTATCCACATTTGTCTCTTCCAGTGATATTGTTTTATTTTGTACTTAGCACTTTCATTACTTTCTTATGCATATTTTTGACATCTTGGTTATCTTTCTAACATGGTAATGGGTGCTTCATGTATGACATTTATTTTTCAAGATTATTGGCTTTCATGGCTATCTGTTGTTTGTACTTGCTTTTTTTTAATCTTGTATAAGGGGCTACCCTATGTTTTGTGTGCACACTTGTTTGTTGTATGCGCCCATGGTGGCCTTGCATGTATTGTGACATCCCGAGTGGTGTCCCATGTTTGTAATCTTCTTTGGCAATATATGATTTTATTCTTATGTGTTTACATTACTATATAGCTGGGTAGCTTATACATTGTTTACGTAGCTTATATATTGATTACTATATGCATGTTTGTTTGTACTAAAATTTATCTTTGGATAGCCTCTTGTTTGTGTGTGCCTTGGTTTCTACCAAGTGTATTCCCTTCCCCATGTAGGGAAGAGTTACAGAGTTCATATAGTAGGTCCTTTTTGTGGCCGCATTCTTTTATCAGTGACATCACATGTGCCCCCAAAGAGGGGGGCATAATTTGGGGTGTTACATTCTACACAACACTTCTACACCGATTCAATTCAGTTTAGTTTACACCCTTGGCATTATGGGGTATATACAACGAGTGGGTTCATATTAGTCTATGAACCCCATACACAACAGATTTTATAGGACATGGTTGTCCTTAGCATTTTAGGAAGTAGTTAAAAGTTGGAGGATACAATGGAATTCCTCCTTATACTTCCCCAACCAAGGGCATATGATCTATTAGTGCTTGATTTTATCTCACCCTTTTATCCAATGTGTGCCTTCAAAAAAATTTCTCTGAATGTTTTTCCCATGTTTAAAAATGTATGTTCGAAGATGTGATCATGTTGGATGCAAATAAAAATCTTGTGTTTAGGGTGTGAATCCTCTTTTTGGTTGAGGAATGTGATAGTCGTGTCGCCCCTAAAAATCCTTGTGAAAAATTGATTATTGATTGGGTTTAATCTTGAAAATATTCCTTATATATCTTCCCATGGATTGTCATTAAAAATTTCATTCTTGGTTCCACCACCCAAAGATACGTCACATGTTTCCATTGGTTACGCTGTAGTTGTGCTCAATTTATAAAATTATACTATTTACATAATAACTACAAAATGCAAATTTAGCCCCAAGGCTTGACGAATATTCCTACAAATATTCAAGTCGGAAGATGCAAAAAGGAGGAATTGACCCCAATCTCAAAGAGGTATTTATGTGAAAACAAGATTGAGAGGCGAATCGGGCCAATGATGCATTTCTTGATGATGAGATGATGGAGTGTAAAATGAAATAAAATATCTGAGGCTAGCCAAGGACACGTGGCATATTCTCAGCGAAGGTCAAAGAGGAGGGGCTTTGGGTCAACTTGGTAATTTTGTACCCAGTCGGGAAAATAAACAAATGTGTAAAAGGTCCCGCGACTCTGTTACCTCTAAGATCTAAACATGTGTCATGATCTCAGTGAAATTCAAAAGTGGGTGTTCGGGTCAAATGTGTGAAATTGTATGCATTTAAAAGATAGTGCAAAAGTGCAAAAGCATCAAATTGATCCACATGGATGATCCACATTCAAACGAAAAAAATAGGATGGATGGCTAGGATGTAACACATTTATGGTTGCCGCCATTAATGTGTTTTTTGCTAATTAAAGCAAAAAAATTCAAGCATTCTAACACTTGAGTTTTTACTATTGCATAAGAAGATTTGGGTGCCATAGCTATTGAAATTCACAAAGGAACGAAGTGAAATCAACCGAGAGACATCAATTTGGAGCTATATGATTAATAATCCAAGAATCAAGGGAAATTTGCATAGACATTTACACGGAAAAACGGTAAGACTTTCAGATCGCATTCATTATTTTCATTGTTTGCTCCATAATATTAAAAGAGATTGAAGGGATTAGGGCATAGAAAAATTAAACCATTGCAGTCGGGTTTTCACGTCACATCTAGTATCACCAATGACTTAGATTAAATTATGGACATGAACTTCATGAATGCCAATTTGAATGATTTCTTACAAAGACTCAATAGTCAGACAAAAATGAATTCATGGAAGAAATTGAGGTTAATAACATTTCCCTAGCTGGTGCTATATCTCCGCTATCATTGCATTGTCCCAAGATGGTAAGGTTTTGTGCTATAATCAAGAGAAAAGGGAAGTTATGGATGGTGATAAGGCCAAAATATGCCTCATCAATGTGCAATGAATGATCTCATTTTACTCTCCTTTTAATCAAGTTTGACTGCATTTCATGGATTTTGTTTGATCTAGTATAAGTTAGGATGTAATTGTCCATATTTTTTTATTTAGTTCTAACATCTAAAAACTCCACAATTCCTAACAAAATGTGTGGAAATTCAGTTTTTGGAATAAAATAGGTCATATTTGGTCAGATAAGCGAAGTGTGAAGCAACCAACACCTTTTGAGGACATTTGTTTCAATGCAGATTAGCTCTAGAACTCCATCACTTAGCTCGAAACTCTATCACTTAGCTCTGGAACCTTCAGACTTAGTTCCGAACTCCAACACTTAGCTCCATAACTTTGTGATTAGTTCCAAAAGGTTTCCCTTTGGTTCTGGAACTTCTCCAAAGTTTAGAATCAATGGGAATCTTTTTATTCTATCAAAATCCGGTTATAAAGAAATTAATGGGCCCTCCAATCAGAACCAAGTCAAAAAAATTTGGTTCTTCACACTCCATAAATACTTATGTAAGACCAATAGCTGTATGTCCAGCTAGTTTTCTAAATTTCATATCTACTTTGAGCACTATTTTGTTTCACTAGAACCTATAGGTGGATAGACAACTATTGAACACTCATGATTATAAATGCATCTTCGGATGGAGAAATATATATATATATATACTGAAGATAGATAAAGGATATATATAGACATATACACAGTTAAGTTTTGTAGACAAAACAATTCAATAATAAGATAACCATTTCGTTTTGAGAGTATCATACTTTGTTAACTCCTGATTCAAGGTGGAGCAAGGGCCCACTCCTCCAAGAAACATGATCCTTTATTTATTGGTATTTATATCTTCAAGCAACTTGTGTAAATCTATTAACTAGTAGTTCTATAAGTACTTTTGATTCTTAAATTAAAATTTGTTACATAAGTTAATTATCATCCATGCAGGTGTTTTCTTGTACATTTCTATTTCCTCAAAAGCATTTTAAACAATATTTCGAAGTGTGTTTATTTCAAAGTGTGTTTCATTCTCGCAAAGTGTATTTGTTTTAATAATTTATTTCATCATGTAAAGTGTATTTATTTCCAGCAATTTATTTCATCATGCAAAGTGTATTTATTTCCAGCAGTATGTTCAATTCTACAAGATTCGTTCATTTTCAGTAATGTGTGGTTATTTCAAAAAGTTTCTTATAGGTTAGCTTTAATAAGGCTTTGGCTAGAAAATCTTAAAGACACTTTTAAAACCCCCCAAGAAAAAGAAAAATAATAATAAATATCTACAATCAATTACTAGTTCACTAAGATTCTTCTTGTTGCATATAGCTTCAGACACACCCCTAGTTTGAATATGAAATCAACCATGAGTTGATTAAATGAAGGGAATAATGACACCCATCATTTTTGGTGTTGTTGTTAGGGACACACTAGTTAGAATTTTCTAATTAGGTGTCAACAAGGAAAAACAATCATACATCTAGTAATTGAAAAATCTTCCTATGTTATCAAAAATTATGAGTTGACCAAGTTACTCAAAGGGTAGATTTCTCTAAAAATATCTCAACAAGAATTATCAGCATCCTCTAGTTCAAATAAGGAAGTTGAGAAGGAATTAGAAGCACCATTGTCCCCTGTTAGACAAGAAGCAGAACTTCCACCTTTGGAATTTTTGGATCAATCACTAGAAGGAAGTGGAACTTTTAGGAGAAGGATTATATCCCAAGACCCACTTAGAGAAAGTTTTGATTCTCAATTGAGTAGTCAACCTCCTACTCTTAACTTCTCACCTTCGCAAAGTAGATCACATACCACATTGATTAGGAAAAAATCTAGAAGATACTGCAAATATGGCACGAGAAGCTGAAAGAGAACCTGATAGGACCTTTACTTATCCAATTCAGTTGGAGGATGATGATACACCTATGAAGAATATTTCACCTGCACACTTTCCCACATTTAGAGGGATGTCATATGAGGACCTTGACCAATTTTTGTTTGAATTTAAAGTATTGTGTCAGACCTATGACTACAAAATAGAAAATCAAAAACTCAAGTTGTTCCCATCTACTTTGAAAGATGCAAAAATGAGGTGGTTTATGGGATTAACATCTAATTCCATTACCACTTGGGGGAAAATGGAAACTTCCTTCCTAGACAAATATCAAGACTATTGTAGAGGGAGAAACAAGAAGGAATATTTTTTTAGGATCAAACAGGAAGAGGATGAAAATATGGAAGATTATTTAGATAGATTCCTCTTTGTAAGTAAAAGGTGTGGATTTGTACTTCGAGAAGAGATAAACAAAACCATTTTTCTTAAAGGTATGGATGCTAAATCTAGGGAAGCCCTTCAGTTAATGGGAGGTGGAAACATCAATCAATTGAGAATGAATGATATTAAAGATCTTTGTAGAAATTATTCAAGAACTAGGGGTGTACCTAGGAAAGGAAAAAATGTGAAAGGTACAAATCTAGACATGAAAAAACTTATGGATGAACTAGAAAACTTTAAAACAGATATCCTAGTTTAATTAACTTCCACCATGGATGGATTGCAAGCCAAAGAAAATGCTAATAATGAACCATTAGCTATGTACTATCCTAGATGTAGAAAGAAGCATGCAATAAGAGATTGTCCTCGGATAAAATAGAAATATGTCTTATTTTTGAATCTAGGGAACATGAAGTTAATGTTTGTTCTCTTCTTCCATTCATAAAAAATCATCTTAAACAAACTAGCACTTCATCTACAGAAGAAGTAAACTTTTTCCAGAGACAACCTATTCAAGGAAGTTCATACCAAGATATGTTCCTAATCCCTGGATGATGCCATGGGTGGCTCAGATAATACAAAAAAATGGGGACAACCACCTTGGACCCCTCAACCAAAATGGAATCCCCAGGATTGGGAAGGACAAGCTTGGTATGCTCAAGGACACCAACAACCATGGTCTAGTCAAGGTAACCCTTATACTTGGTCACAACCTAGGTGGAACCCTAATAACTATGCTCAAGGGAAAAATATCTAGACCATCATCAACATGCCATAATGGGTTCTCCAACACAAGGTTCACAAGCTGAAAATGTTGTTCAAACAAAAATACCAACACAACCAATGGCTAATCCCAAAAACAAACAAACAACCCCTATCTATGGAACATAGCAAGAAAAACTAGTTGATCTTAATGCCATGGACTGTAAGGATATTCAAACTAGATCTGAAAAAATAATTAATAGTCCACCTGTTATAATTATTGAGATGTCAGATGAAACTGAAACCCCTAGTTCAATTATTCCTAAGGTTGATGAAAAAGGAAAAGAGAAGCAACCAGATAACAATTCTACGAAACTCCATTTCTAGAAAGATTTAAGGAAGTTATTGAGACCAAGGAATTTGAACTAGTGTAGGAATTAAGGAAACTAAATATTGAAATACCATTGTTGCAAGCAATCAAGGACATTCCTAAATTAAACAAATTAATCAAAATGTTATGTTTGAAAAGACCTGGAAGGAAGAAGTAGTACCCTAGGACTATTAAGGTAGATGGGAAACTTGTTGATTTATTAGTAGGAAAACTCTTACTTCCCAAATATGGGGATCCTAGAAGCCCTGTTATTTCTATCTCTATAAGAAATAAACATATACATAATGTTTTGGTTGATTTGGGAGTAGTTATAAATGTGATGACAGTAGACACTTTGAAAACATTACCATTGATAGGTATACAACCTACTAGCACCATATTACAGATGGCAGATCAGTCGGTAGAAAAACTAGAAGGGATCATTGAAGATGTGGCAGTCATGGTGGAGTCATGGGAGTATCCAGTGGAATTCCTTATATTATGACCAAAAGGTAAAACACTTGGTTATCCCATTATTTTGGGTAGACCATGGTTAGCTATAGTTGCTTCCTTAATTGATTGCATATCAAGTGATATAACTATCTCAAATGGTAAGAATAAGAAAATTTCCTATATCCTTTTGCATGACCTTTTATTGATAATCAAGAACAATTATGGGTTGATGATCCTGATACTAATAAAAAAATTTGTCTTCTTTGGCTATGATAACATTGCAAGATCATGTATGGGAGGTAGAGAATATGATTAATCATCCATTGAATGATCACCAATTATCTTTGGAACAATCAGGGATAGTTCCGGAACCTTCAGACTTAGTTCCAAAACCTTCAGACTTAGTTCTAGAACCACAACAATTCCATGCAGATGTAAATAATTTCACTCTGGAGGAACGTGATTTCTCTTCGGGAGGGGCAGAAATAGCTACAAAATCAATAGCTTTAGTCTCAAAGATATCAGGGAACAGTAAGGAATGTTTGGAAAACATCAGTGATGAGGAGTTTGACCAATGATAAGATAAGTATCATAACTCTGCCTACTATCCTTTATCCAATATTCTTTCTCAAGGGAACTTTAGAGACATTACTTGCATATCATATGTTGTTACCACATTCATGTCCACTAAACACCCTAATGGAACCTTTTCAACAAATCAATTCATCACACACTGGAACCAAACAAATTGAGATTCAACTAGGTAAAATTTTGAACATTAACAGCTGGTTGGAAAATGATCAAGAAGCTAAATTGTTTGATGTCTTGAAAGTTCATACTAGATATTTTTTTGGGACTATAAAGACATGAAAGGAATCCATCCAAGTATTTTTTACCCATCACATTTATATTGAAAATTTAAACTAGTTAGGAAACCTCAGAGAAGGATCAACCCAGCCTTGAGGGACATAGTCAAGCAAGAAATTGAAAAGCTATTACAAGTAGGCTTTATCTACCCCATCTCAGATAGTTAGTGGGTGTCTCCTCTTGTGATTATGCCTAAAAAGAACAGAAAATGGAGAATTTGTGTTGATTATAATGAATTGAACAAAGTTACACTTAGAGATTATTTTTCCTTACCATTCATAGATCAAGTTTTAGACAACCTTTCAGGTAAACAATACTTTTCCTTCTTGGATGGATTTAGTGGATATAATCAAATTAGGGTGGTTACTGAGGATCAGGAAAAAACTACCTTTACTTTTCCATGGGTTACCTTTTCCTATAGGGTATTTCCATTTGGACTATGTAATACTTCAGCAACCTTCCAAAGGGTTGTACTAGCAATTTTTGCAGATCTAACCAATGATTGTGTGGAGGTATACATAGATGATTTTACTGTGCATGGAGAAAAATTTGATGATGCCTTGAAAATTTTGGATAGAATATTAACAAGATGTGAGCAACACCATTTGTATCTTAGTCATGAGAAATGTTTGATGATGGTTGATGAGGGAATTGTACTAGGACACCACATTTCAAAAAGAGGAATTCAAGTTGACCAAGACAAAATCAAGATTATTTCATATTTACCTAGTCCTTAAACCCCCACGGATATCAAGTCATTCTTAGGACATGATAGATACTATAGGTGTTTTATCAAATATTTTAGTAAAAAAATTTCCCTCATGTTTGGTTTTCTTACCAAGGATTGTGAATTTCGTTGGGATAAAAATGTCAACGTGCTTTTGAAATGATTAAAGAAAAATTAATCACGGTCCCAATATTAAGAGGACCTAATTGGGAGAAACCTTATCACATCCAAATATATCGTGACATTATTAATAAATTGTAATATTATTAATAATGAGTTAATACAACTCATAGTAATAATATAGTTAATAGTTGTGTGTGAGTGAAGTTGTTGAATAAACAACTCATGTATCTATTTTGGTGTGTGAGATATTAGGGGATAACCATTCGAGAGATTCATGGAGAGAGATATTAGGGATTGAAGATGAGTGTTGACTCCACCATTGTAGGAGATCAAACTAATATATATGTGACCTCTATCAATTAATTACATCCCGAATGAATTCATTTGAATATAATTATATTCGGTGTTTTTATATAATTCAATGAGTGTTTAACAATGGTATTAGAAAGCCGCATTCTTAAGTTTTGTGATGGTATTTGGTCTTGATGTCACTATGGTGTGTTCATAATTCACATGACCAGTAAAAGAATACATCAATATGTGGATTAACTTGCATACAATCTACCCTGTGATCTCATCAACGTATGTTCCATTGGTGCATCAATTTGATTAGACCCAATATCTTATGTCCACATGCACCAGGTAATCATTGAAAAATGTCTTCCCTTACTGTCCATCTATTTATGGTAGTTTAATATGTACGGTCTTGATATATATTATGTGGGTAGAAAATTTGTGTCAATCTTGCCATAAATCTCCCCCTTTCTACTCTGATTGGTGGACATATTTCAAGACACTAGACCTCTCACTTTCAATTTCTACTCGTGCCACGATAAAGTAATTTCCAATGTGAATGCATTCTATACTCATGCAACATATTCTTCCACAATTGGCTGATAGGACTTTCACTATATATGAATCTAAGAATCTATTCTCAATGTTGTGAGATATGTGTTAGAGTAGGTATTTACCTTAGCTCATGTTCACCTAGGTACTTCATTTATCTTTATTGTATTTATCCTCACCCACTTATGTGTGTGGATATTTCTTTTATCTTATTTAGATATTAGGAGATATTATCTAGTGTTAGACTAGTTCTTTCATTGATCTATGGTATTCACTAGATCCTTGATGTCTAGTTTCTCCTAAATCTATGGTCTTGACTAGTTCTTTTATGAGTAGTTAATTCCTTGATTTATGGATTGATCTACGACCTTGATTGGTTCTTAGATTGTTATTCCTTTCCTATTAAAGCAAGGCCCATTCTCAATGTATTGTATTGAGTTCCATAATAATATATGATATCTGCTGCTCATTTGTTTGCAAAGGTTTTATGTAAAGCTACTCTAGTGATTTGCTTTCATCTTATTGATCGTGGTGTTTGATTAGCATCTGTGTTCTTGGCTTGGTACGATCTGGTTATCGTTCCTTTCAATATGTGATCCGAATCATTTAGGTGAGACATGTTGCTCTACATGTATTCACTGACTTCAGATCTGTGTATCTTCTTGTTTCATCTTGCAGATAAGACGTGTATAATCTACTGGATTTTGGATCTCACAGTTGTCACCATATGCCATGTATCAGATCAAGGTACATTGTTTGATCATTGGCTCATCCCTACCTTAATACATGTTGATTTGATAGATATTTCCATCGCCAAACATAGTCTCTGTCAGTCTGCTACCTTGGACTCTGGTATTTGACATCCGTAAAAGATTCAGTGGGATAGATTCATATACAACCCATCCGCGGATCTGGTCTACACAGGAGATTTGTGGATTTACATGCAATTTGGTGCTTGACAAAACAAGTATTTGGTATAAAGCTTCACATTATATATATATATATATTTGGTCTTTCCTTTGTATATGTTTTGGTAGAGTCCATCATATAATTGTCTAAACAAATATCATTATATGTGTCTAAAAGTCTATTTAAGTTTTGTCATTTGTAATGTAAGTTATGTCTTTTAGTTTAGTTTATTTTACCATATAATTTATTTTTAGGTTTATAGGTTTTTCTTTTGTTCATTTAGTGTTTTTGTGAAAAGTAGTCTTTAATTGAGTCATGTATTTATTAAAAAGTAATTTTTAATTACTTTTTACTTGTCAATTTTAAATTATTTAGTATAGTTTTAAATATGTTTTACATCCATCGTAAAGATTGTATGTCTTCCTAACAAGTCATAGTCATTTGTTTGTAAAAGAGTTAAATAGGTGATCTTAGGATTATTCGTATTGTCATTTTGAGTCCAAAGTGTTGATATTTTAAAAAATAGTCATTGTAAAAGTCCAAAAAATAAATAAAAAATCCTCATGGATGCCTTTTCGGTGGTACCCGATGTCCAATTTTTGGGAGAATAAGATGAATAATATTGCAGTTCTTATGATATTTTTGATGGCTTCAAATAAGGAAAATATGTCTAGATTCGAGGGCTCCGCCCCTCAACCCCACCCTGTATTGCGACAAGTAGTGCACCTAGGGCACTACCCTAGGACCCTGTAAGGGGCACTACCCCTTGACCTCCCCGCCGGGAGTTGCCACCTCTAGACCCCCACTTTGGAATTTCAAAACCAAAGCAAATATTTGTGGGGAAGATGCATCAACAAAAGGTGGTGCAAATTTGAGCTCCATGGTCCAATCTGTTGAGTAAGTATCAAAAATCATTGGAGGATGAAGGCAACGGAGGTTAGAGGTCAATCAACAACTCTCTCTTCACCAACAACGACGGGGCCGCACAAAGCTATGGTGGCAGTGTGTGTGTGTGTGTGTGTGTGTGTGTGTGTATGTGTGTTTATTTCAAATTTGTAGTATGATTTGAGTTCTTGTTTGAATAAGTGAAATGTTCACATTGAGGGGGAACATAGTCTCAATGTTCAATTTTCCCTCTATTCAGTTTGTATTTAGTGAGTAGTGGTTCCTACATATTTCTGAAGGAAAGACATAGTGGATAGATGAAAGCATAAAGGAAAATCAATAACATGATATTTGGGTTGTTGGTTGTCATCAAGAAATGAAACCATCCTTTGTTTTAGGTTGTTGGTTGTCCCTGTAAAACTATCCTTGTTGAGGTTGTTGATTGTCTGTAAAACCATCATTTTTGAGGTTGTTGGTTTTCCTTGGAAAACCATAATAGGTTGTTGGTTGTCCTACAAAACCATCCAGATCATGAGCATGCATAGGCGACAAGCTGCAGAAGGAAGTGTGATTATTTTTTCTACCTTAGTCAACATTAGGGGAGTGTATATTGGGAATTAATAATGTTAACAATAGGGGAGTGAATGTTAAAAATATATCATGACATTAATAATAAATTGTAATATTATTAATAATGAGTTAATACAACTCATATTAATAATATAGTTAATAGTTGTGTGTGAGTGAAGTTGTTGAATAAACAACTCACGTATCTATTTTGGTGTGTGAGATATTAGGGGATAAGATTGAGAGATTCATGAGAGAGATATGAGGGATTGAAGATGAGTGTTGACTCCACCATTGTAGGAGATCAAACACTATATATGTAACCTCTATCAATATCAATTACATCCCGAATGAATTCAGTTTGAATATAATTAAATTCGGTGTTTTTATATAATTCAATAAAAGTTGTTTAACAACCTTTTCACATCCAAATAGATGCCTCAAATAAATCAATTGGTGCAGTTTTGGGACAAAAAGATGAAGAAGGGAAAATGTATGCTATTTACTACCTTAGTAAAAATCTTACTCACATTGAAAGAATTTACACCACCACCGAAAAATAATTTCTTCAGGTTTGTGATTTATTCAATTAATAAGTTCGGACATTATATTACATGGTACAAAATATGTGTACATACGTGATCACTTAGCAATTAGATACTTAATATAAAAACTAGTGGTTGGAGGTAGGATAATTATATTGTTATTACTTTTACAAGAATTTGATATTACCATTGTGGTAGTTAATTTCATTAATAATATTCAAGATTAACCACTACATGGGAGTAAGATCTAGTTAAGAACAAATTTCTAGATGAACAATTATGTTATTTCATCATTCACTATGATACACAATGGTTTTGCTGATATGGAAAATTATCTTGCAACATGGAAGTTTCCTCATTCTTTTACTAAGAAACAAATTAAAAGATTAATCAAAACCAGTGCACAATTTAAATGGTTAAATGGAATGTTATTTAAATGTGGTCTTGATATGGTGTTACATAGGTGTGTGAGAGAAGATGAAATCTTTGACATACTTAGGGCATGTCACGATGAACTAAGTGGGGATACTTTTAAGTGAAAAGAACAACCCACAAAATACTTGGCACTTGGATATTATTGGCCATCTCTGTATAAAGATGTGGAGAAATACATCAATCAAGTGTGATCCTATCAAAGGATGGGACAACCAACTTTCACTAGTGAAATGTCTCGCAACCTCAAGTAGTGATTAGACCATTTGAAAGGTGGGGGCTGGATTTTGCTAGCCCTTTTAGTCCTCCTTCACAAGGAAAAGAGAACATTCTTGTATGTACTAATTATGTAACAAAGTGGGCAGAGGTGTAGGCTTTAACAAATGCTAATGAAGATGCAGTTGTTGATTTATTTTGGCACAAAATTATGATGAAGTTTGGTGCACCAAGAAGTATAGTTTCAGACCAAGGGCCACATTTCATGTCTAATATGATATAGGCCTTCATAATGTACTATTATATCAATCATAGGAAGTCATCTCCCTATCACCCACAATCAAATGGACAAGAAGAAGTGAAAAACAGGGAATTGGAAAACATTCTCACCAAACAGTTGAAGCAAGTAGAAGAGATTGGGTGAAGAGGCTACCTGAGGCTATCTAGGCTTATAACACAACTTGGAAGACTACAACAGGGTTCTCACCATATGATTTAGTCTATGGGAAGAATCCCTTGTTACCCATTAAAATGAACTAAAAACATTGAGGAAAACAACTAAATTGGGTATTGAATTGGATACAAAACAAAAAAGAAAGAATTATACAACTCAATGAATTAGATGAGCTGAGATTGAAAGCACTTCAACAAAAAAAGATAATCTAAGACCAAAGGAAGCATTGGCATGATACACATATCAAGGAAATACAATTCAAGATAGGAGATTGGGCATTACTATTTGATTTGATTCCAAGTACCATCAATTCAAAGGCAAGTTGATAACCAAGTGGTTAGGACCTTATCAGATTGAGTAGATATATGACAATGGTTCTATTCAGCTACTTCCCATTGATGGTAGTAGAAGGACACTTTTGGTCAATGGACATAGGCTAAAACTCTATAAGAAGCCTCCTACCAATGATAAATTCTTTAAGTAAATTGAAGTAGATAGGAACTTGATCATATGGAAGAACCTAGTTCTTCCAAAATGATCAAGTAATCAAATGCAAGGATCTAAAATAAAGGGAAGGGAGTGAAAACTAGTAAATGACGTTCTCTTCCCAAGAAAAAAAATAAAAAAATAAATAAAAAATAAAAAATAAAAGGGAAGGGAATGAAAAATAGCGAATGGCGTTCTCTTCCCAAAAAACAAAATCTCTCAAAAGGCCAATTGAAAACTAGAAATGGAGGTTGGTCTCATCAATAAGTGACTAATTCAAATAAAATGAACTTCTTTGGAATTCCAACTGTCTTTTCTAACCGTTTTTCTTTTCACTTTTTTTTAGGAATGATGAGTCATCAAGGAGATGGATTACATTAGAAAGGATGGTAATTATGTCTTGATCTTCTTAAAGGTTAAATTAAAAGTCTACATGTGTGATTAGACTTGATTTAAGTCAGCAGTATAATGAGTCATTTATTGCACATCATGATTAAAGGGGAATAATCATGAAGGTGATGTCAACTAAATAAATGGAAGTGGTGGCATATTAATAATGAACGGTCATTTAGATGGAATAAAAGAAAACTGGGAATAGTTGCATAGAAGTTCAAGGAGTAAAAATGAAGTCATATTTGGAGTTCTCGGCTAAATCTAGTAGTTCTACAACCAAATCTAATAGTTTCCACCATGAATACACTATTTCCGCAAGCTATCTCCTGGAAGAGTAAGGATTTGAAAGAATAAATAATTTGAATCATCCTCTTTTCCATGGGTATCAAAAAGAATTAAAGAGAAGATGATACACAACTTCTTGCAGATGGAGAAGTAGCAACCATTTTTGAACAGGCAGGTTGGTTGGAGTTTTTGAAGAAATTCTCAAAATACAATGATGAACTGGTAAGAGAATTTGTTGTAAATTTAGAGTAGTCTAGAACTAAGGTTAAAATAATTATAATTCCCTTTACTGTTAATACAATGAGTAATGTATCTGGGGTACCAATTGTACATGTTCCAAACTCTATAAAGGGAACCCTAAAAGAACTGGTGGAAACCTTAAGGCAAGAGGGTGAATCTGAACCCTAATACATTTATAATACTAAGAATATCATAAAGGGGGTTAGAAGAGCTAGCCTACCCAAACCCTTTGACAGAGTAGCATTCTAGGTAGTAAAGTACCTAACATGCGATGGCCAATATGGGACTATTGGAAGGGAGATCCTTAAAATTCTAATATATCTTAGGTATGAGGTAACAAAATAGGATTATATAGTAAACCTTCTTGGTTTCCTCTTTGATTCCATCCAAACAATGGCTTAGAGATATTCTTGGGGTGTAGGGACAATTAGGCACCATGGATTAATCCATCTGGTCTGTCAAAGCATCATTTTCTCTCTAAGAAAAATGGAGAAGAAGCATGGGAAAAATTCCTCAATAAGTTCAGACAAACCCTGATATTATTAGAAGGGGAATACCAACCCCTTTCTCTCCTAAAAGTAACTTAGAAATTAATCCCCCTGATGAGAAAAAGAAGGAAATAAGTGGGGTTAAAGTATAGAAGGAGGAGGAGGTCTGAAAGGATGATCAAAGCTGTAAAATCTATCATTTATTTTTTTTAAAATCCTTCCTCTGTAACAATACCAGAAGAACTAATACTTGTCTCTGACAGTGATAGTTCACCCAAGCTAGACCGTGAAGTAAAAATTAGAAGAAGTTCAAGGAGAAAGTCCACTTCAGAAAATGTTGAAGCTCCTAAAAGGAAAATAATTCATAAGAAGTCTAGGGAAACTCCAATGGATATTGAAGTACATGAGGGTTTAGAGAAAGAATTTATTGATATTCTGGGAAGCATGGCAATGTCTCCTCCTCTACCAAGTCAAACTGAGGAGTTGGAGAAAGAATATGAAATATTGGAAGAGCAGGATTTTCAAGAGATTGGTGACTCAGCAATACCGTCACATGAGGAATAAGAATTAACATCTTGGAAACTAAAAGGGAAATCCCCTTTGGTGGAATAACAATACTTGTTCCCTAAGGAACTCCTAGAAAAATAAGAAAGACAACAATTTAGGCAAGCCTTGTTCTTGTCTAGAGCATAACTTATCATTAGGGAGAAAGATGAGGAATTAAACTTCCTCAAACACAAATTGGAGCATAGAGAAATGCTCATTGAACAACTGAAAACTCAACTCATAAATAAGAATGAATAATTGACATTAGTAAAGCAACAAATGGTGGAAAAAGAAAAATAATAGCAATTGGCTAGTGAACAGAGTGCTATGACAAAATATCTTCAGTGGATCAAATTGTACAAAAAAAGCTAACTTACTAGCCACTCAAGTAGTTATGGTATGATACCTGAAAAAATATTAACGAGTTCCAAATATCAAATCAGGAACTAAGAAGCAAGATGGAAGAGGAGAAGAAGGCAAGGAAAGAGTGGGAAGAAAAATTCTACAAAATGGAGGAAGAAAAATTTAAATGTCTGGCAAAGATACAGATGGTCTGTATAATGAGTGAAAGATTACTCGTATGTAGAATACCTTGTCTTGCATACAATGTCTTTCTAGAAGATCAATTTATCCATTAGAAACTATCAAGGATTTCATGTAACCTTCCACGTGAAGTGAAGGATGAAGTAGAATTCATGACAACATATTCCTCAACCAGTGCAGAGAAGAAAAATCTTCTTTGTGAATTTTATCTTTGTAACTTTATGTTAGAAAAGAATACATGCTTCATGATTAATCTATATGTGGGGAAAATCCAACTTAATGCATTTTTTTTTGTACTCTAGAATCAGATAGCTTGGAAAGAAAGGGATATTGAACACTTATTAAAGGCTATTTCATCTAGCCTCTACATGAGATCTCATTATGGAAAACCATCTACCTTTGTTATACATTTCAAGTCCCATGCCTTTGACAGCCGATTTAAGGAACATTATATTGCCATCCTGCAGAAAAGTATTGATGCCTTCACCTCTTATGAAGAGAAAAACTTTGAGGAAATTTATGATGGATTCCTGAAGAGATGGGAATTCCTCACTATAACATTAAGAAGAAGAGAAGTGATATCTCCCAAAAATTTAATATGGAGTCTGGAAAGGGCCAGAGCTTTATGTACACTCATTCCTCAAATTTGTGAAAAACGCATGGGTATGAGAACAAGGCCTCATCTCCTTCTTACACCCATGTCTCCATGGTAGAATAGAGAACCTCAGGATCCCACTCACTTTGAGGATTGACAAAAAAATCTAGAGGAAGGATCATGATACAACACTTTTGAACAGAAGCACTGGGACATTCAGTTTCAACCATTTGACCTTAGCAATCAGTTGGAATGTAGAATTCACAATCCTAGTTTTGAAGAATAGAGTTTGTAAGAGGACTTACAAACAAGTAAGTGTGGGGGAGATGATAAGGCCAAAATATGCCTCATCAATGTGTAATGAATGATCTCATTTTACTCTCCTTTTAATCAAGTTTGACTACATTTCGTGGCTTTTGTTTGATCTAGTATAAGTTAGGATGTAATTTTCCATCTTTTGTTTGATTTAGTTATAACATCTAAAAACTCCATAATTCCTAACAAAATGTGTGAAAATTCAGTTTTTGGAATAAAACAGGTCATATTTGGTTAGATAAGTGAAGTGTGAAGCAACCAGCACCTTTTGAGGAAGTTGGCTTCAATGCATCTTAGCTCGAAACTCCATCACTTAGCTTTGGAACTCTATCACTTAGCTCCAAAACCTTCAGACTTAGTTCTGAAACTCCAGCACTTAGCTTCAAAACTTTTGCAGTTAGTTTCATAAGGTTTCCCTTTGGTTTCGAGAACTTCTCCAATGTTCTAGAATCAATGGGAATCTTTTTATTCTATCAAAATCTGGTTATAGAGCAATTAATGGGCCCTCCAATCAGGACCAGAACAACAAATTTATGGTTCTTCACATTCCATAAATACTTATGTGAGACCAAAAATTGTATGTCTAGCTAGTTTTCTAAATTTCATATCTACTTTGAGCACTATTTTGTTTCACTAGAACCTATAGGTGGATAGACAACTATTGAACACTCATGATTGTAAATGCATCTTCAGATGGATATATATATATATATATATATACACACCTAAAGATAGATAAAGGATAGATATACGACATATACACAATTAAGTTTTGTAAGATAGAACAATTCAATAATAAGATAGCCATTTCATTTTGAGAGTATCATACTTTGTTAACTCCTGATTCAAGGTGGAGTAAGGGCCCACTCCTCCAGAAACATGATCCTTTATTTATTGGTATTTATATCTTCAAGCAATTTGTGTAAATATGTTAATTAGCAGTTCTGTAAGTACTTTTGATTCTTAAATTAAAATCTATTACATAAGTTATTTATTGTCCCTGCAGGTGTTTTAATGTACGTTTCTATTTCCTCAAAAGAATTTTAAACAATCTTTCCAAAGTGTATTTATTTCTAACAATTTGTTTCATTCTACAAAGTGTATTTATTTCCAGCAGTGTGTTCAATTCTACAAGATTCGTTCATTTTCAGCAATGTGTGGTTATTTCAGCAAGTTTCTTATAGGTTAGCTTTAATAAGGCTTTGGCCAGAAAATCTTAAAGACACTTAAAAACCCCCAAGAAAAATAAAAAAATAATAAATATCTACAATCAATTACTAGTTCACTAAGATTCTTCTTATTGCATATAGCTTCAGACACACCCCTGGTTTGAATATGACATCAACCATGAGTTGATTAAATGAAGGGAATAACGACACCCATTAGATGGAAGTGGTGAGGTAGTTTTGACTTTAACACCCAAAGCTTTCAGGTTAATGCTAAGGTTACCAAGAATCAAAACACCAATAACCTTAACCGTTGAATCAACTCTTAAGGACTTTAAAACCAAAAAGAAGGATTATGTCAAGGTTATAAACACTAAATGGTTGCTAACAGATAAGAAGGTAACCACTAGACTCCCCAAAAATAGTTAGGGCACAGTTTTTGGCGGAAGTGGAAGACCTAATTGTGTTGCTAAGTAGAATTGTTGACTTAGAAATGGCTAGTGATTTCAAGGAATGGATGTGCCCATACATTTGGGTTATTTTTAAAAAGAAAGGAAGTATTTTCTAGGAAACACTCATTGCTGATTCAATTCATGCACAAATTTTAGCACTGGATGCAAAAATCAACATGGGTGGTACTAGGGAGCTTGAATTTTATATGATGACATATTTGATATACAATATTGCAAGCCATAGGCATTTTCTTGGCCTTGTACCACATGCCCCTTTCAAACAAAAAAATGCATGAGATTTATCCCCAATTACAGTTGAGTAATTGGAAAGGAAATGTGAGATTGGTGAATGATGCATTCTTTGCACCTGTCATATGCTTATTCAAACCTGAGTGGGAACAATACAAAATATCAGAAGAAGCCAGGAATGCAATAATGGATTATGGTTGTTTCTTTATCCAATATAGATTATTCACCTACATTAGATTCTAGTGGGTTTGATGGGAAACCATGCAAATTTCCAAGATATTTAGATGATAAGATGGCTTTGTGTGAACTTTCAAGACAACTAACACCAGTTCACAAGTTGATTCTTTGGAAAACACAAAACAAACATCAAATTTCCTATTAAAATTGGAAGATACTCATGCCCCTCCATTATAAAATCTATATTGATGGAGGATGAGATGGAAAGGTTTGACATGGAGAAATTTGAGTCAAGATCTAACTATGATATCAAATGGGTAGTCAACACTGCCTTGGGAGTTTCTTTCAAGCTTGAACCTCACTTTGAGAATTATTGGATGAATTGTAGAGATGAAGAAGATGTTAGGCTTAGAGATTTCTTGAGGATGACTCTCAGGAAAATTATTGATTTCAATAATGTTTTGGCACCTCAAGGGATTATGGATGACCAACAAACAAAGTGAGTCAATACTATATTGACCAAAAGTTGAAGGACAACCAATGGCTCCTATAAAATGGGATGAGGGAGAGTCAGATAATCAATATAACAGAATTGCCAATGTAATGAGGATGACCTTGACTTGACTAAAAGGAAAGGGTATAGATCTATCTATTTAAAACACAAAGGTACTTAATAAATTCAAGGACTTGGAAATTTTGAAGGAAGATCTTCCCCTTTTGAAGGAAGGGGCTGATAAGATAGATCCTTTGGGAGGAAATGCCCCTCAATTGACCCTGAAGATGCCTACCACTAGTATTATTGATGACCTGGACTATTACTACTAGTCAAAATGGAACTTCCATGTCTTCTTCAAGCAAAAGATTGAATAAATGCTTTTAAATTCCATGAAAAATGCCCCCATCACTCGAAGCAATGCCAATTCAAGCGAAGGGGAAAGGTTTGATTACACAAAAACTCCCTCAAAGGTGTTACCAGGATCATCTGACAAAGAAAAGATGATGAGAAGAGCTATAAAAATTTCTAATATCTAATCCAAATCATAACGTTCGAAAGAAAGAGAGGCACCAAATATCAACCACTTTGAAAGAACCAAGAATAAAGTTAAACTTGTATTTGAACAACCTTTAGAAAGATATGTTGGTATTTCAATGAAAAAAAGTGTCCATGCATCAAGAAAGTACAAGTATAGAGATGTTGAGGTGATTGACCCTCCTACTTTGGTTGAGGAACAAAAAGAGTAACTAATTATTTGGCTCATCAAGTAACACTACCACCAGATCAAAGGATACCCCAAGTTAATCTAATTGTACAACCCGTATCTTCAGGTCCAATTTTATTTCTAGGAGGAATAATAGCTGAAATCATCTAGAACAGGTAACTCAAGGTATTACCCCATCCAACCTACTAGGTAGTTCTATGATAGAACAGGGGTTGAAGAAACCTGATGCAATACTAGTTGAAAGTGTGGATGTACCCCATTCGATCTACTACATTAACAAACAAGGATCATGAGTGAAATAATGGATATAGATGAATAATTTCATGTACTTGAATCATTTGACATGTAAATTGAGACACATATGGTAGAAGGTACAAATTCTTTTCAGTTGGATGAAAGAATGAAAGAATCTACCTAGTTTCCAACTGTTGAAACAAAAATTCCAATACTAGGGGTCTCTATTGAAGGCCAAAAATTCAGAAATATATAAATTAAAGACTCGAGAGAATTTATAGTGAAGTAATTGTAGATAATGTAGCAGCAAACAAGGAAGGTCCCCAAGAGGAAATAAAATTCATAAAAATTAATGAACCACCCCAAAATTTAGAGTCTTTTTAAGAAAGGATGGTAGAAACTACAAGAAAATCCACTATAAATGTAGAAAGCGATGACAATCAAAGTGTGTAAACCATTGATAAAGATGAAGGACTAGTTACTTTTGCACATTAGCACATTGAGCCACAAAAGGAAGAACTAAAAGAGAAAATGAGTATTAATTTACCAGTTCATGAAAATGTTTCCACTAAACATCAGCCTCTAAAGGAGGTAGATATTGCAAAGAGATAAGAATTTCCCAAAGTGACAACACCAACCCAAGAGGTTCCAAACAAAACCATAGACGTTATGGCTAACTTAGCCGAGGAACAAATAAGGAACATGATCACACTGATAGTGTGATTCAAAAATAAATTAATCAATCCCAAGTTCAAGATCAAGGAAAGAAGTAGTTAGAGGAAGTGCCAAAATAGGATGAACCCAAAGAGTTAACATTGGGAGTAGACAAGGCACAATAGGAAGCTCCATTGGTGCAAGTTTTCTAGGAAACATCTAAGCAATTGGTTGTTTTCTCTGAGAAACCCCAACATGCATTACAAGAGGTAAAATTAGGGATTGCTCTCACAGCTGGTTAGTTGGGATGGTTTATCTCAGAAGAAGAAGAGGAGGTCGTACCTAATAAATTTATAGATATTACAACCTTAACCTTCCCAAAGCCCAAAAAGACTCTAAAAAGGGCTACGGTTATTACTAAAACTCATGTAGACCCATATGGATCTAGAACTATGGAGGTTGCAACCCAAATGAAGGAAAATCAAGAAATGATATAACAAGTGATTATGATGTCAAGCTCATCCATTTGGGAAAAACCTCAAGAGAAACATTAAAACAAGAAGTTTCAGAAGAAGTCCAAGGATTGTTGCATAAATTGGATGAGGAAAAGATATCAAAAAGGAATTTGAAAGAACAGACCAGGTCTTTGAATTCATGTATACAACAGATTAGTGGGCCGTCAAAGCCAAGAATATGTCTCTACTATTACTCCTGAAGTTATTGGAAGCATTGAAAAGGATGTTAAGAAATTCAAGGTTGTTGATGACTGGGTAGAAAGGTTATTTGAAAAAGGGAAGAAGATCTTTGAGAAATCCAAAATGAGATATGGAGAACTTAAGACCAAGCTTAGTGAAATTAATGAGTTAATTAAACAATGTGACAATGAGCTTTTCTACTATGAAGGAATCCTTCCCAAGTTGAATCGTATCACTCAACTTGATGAAGATCTAGTTGAAAAGGAAGGAATTGTGCCACTAGAACAAATGGGAACCCAATATGTAATTGAAGATTTGGCTAAAATCAAGATTGAAGTTTTGAATGAAGTTAGAGAAAAGATGGAGATAGAAAATAAATGGGTTGAAAAAGGCATTGACACCATAGATATGAAATTAGAAGGCATGGTGTTTGATAAATTCAAAAAGAGTTATGGTAACCTGGAAATTGATTTCTTAATCAATTATTTTGAGAAAAACATCCAAGATGAAAATTTTTCTTATGAGGTCATCAAGAGGCTAATGGTTGTAGAGAGAATAATTGCATAACTAAAAGGAAATTCATGGGAACATAAGAAAAAAATGGATCAATGTGGGGATGCATTGAATAGGAAGACCCTGATATTTCAACACCACACAGTCTAAATGAAGGGGATGTAAAGCCAGTTATTTTAGAGATATGATGCATATGTGGAAAGGCAACCAAAGGAGGAGGAAGATGATGAAGATGATGAAGATGAAGACATAACCATGAAGACCATTGAGCAAGTTTAGGCTTGTTTTCTTTTAACAACTTTTCATATTATTATAATCAGTAATCATGTTTCATAAGAGTAGAACATTACTTTGAAATGTTGTTTTTAATCATGTATGTAAATTGACACAATGTAGTAGACTTCTATATTGCTTTGATATAATTTTAAATCTATTATGAAGCATGTATATAAATGTAACAATTTGAGTTTTTGTATTGTTGGAAAAAATAAAAATAAGGGATCTATAAGGGCCCTTACCTATGAAAGGATGCATAGATTTCTGAACATCACATCAAAAAGGGAGATAATAGGAGAAGGGGGACATTCAGTCATCTTCTATCACTACTTTAAGATCTTCTCCAAATGAGGGGACTTTATTCAACAACCTGTTTTCCCTTGGTATGAAATCTTCGAACCTTGGTCTATTTGAGAAAACACAAATACCCCAACCAAATTATGAGACATCCCCATACCCATCAATGTGTCAACATTCATTCTAGGACCATCCATAATATTCCTTAATTCTATCTTCTTCTGATAAGAAGATACCCAGTCCAAAAGGTCTAAACCACCTGTAGGAAATTAATTCCTCCCTTTCACTTTATAAGAAGTAGATTTAATAGGAGTAGGTTGAGCGAGCAGAACATTCAAAGTATTTAGAAGAGAGAATATTGCAGACCTTGGACCTGGTGGAACAAGGGACTTAGAACTAGACTCACCCCTACATCTCCTTGTGAAAGGTGGATGTTCTCTTGGAGGAGGAACAAGCAATGGTCCTAATAATTTTTCTCCATCAAAGGAGCATGTTGCACTAAATGAATGGAATATTAGAGAGAAAACTTTCCCTTACCTTCCTTGGTGGTAGAAAGTGATGCCTTAAAATGTTGAAGAGATGAAGGCTTTGCTTCTTCCTCATCCAAAATGAAAATTTGAGGTTTTTTCTCTCCCAAAAATGCTCTGTGTTTTCACAACCAAATTCAAATTTTTTGTGCTCATGCCCTTTGTAAGTGCCCAAGCCAAGTTTGTGGATCAGGGAGATAGAAAAATCCGTGCCCTGGAGCTGTTTTTGATCCCTGTTTTGCTCATTTTTTGGAAATGCTCCATCTCCCCTGGCCTGTGCGCGAAAACTTGTTTTGCAACCTCCATTTTGGATCAAATTGGCTTGTTTTCTCTTTGGCCTAGGGTCGTCAAGTTATTATTCTACCTATTTGGTTCTGGTTCACAAAGAAAAATTTAAAAAGGACTCAAAACATGGAAGTTCTCCTTCTCTGTATTTTTTACAATCGGGGTGACAGGCATCCTCCCTATCAAATTTTAGGCCCAAATGAAGATAGATACATGGAGGTATCTCATTGGACGGGGAAGAATGGGCTTTGTGGTGAACTTAGCATTTTTTTCATTTTTGGCAAAAAGGGTGACTTTCCCCATGCACGCGAGCCCAAAGTAGAGCGGTGTAAAGAATGAGGTCTAAGGCCCATAACCAATGAATGGGGGACACGTGTTCATGGTTGAAAAGTCAAAGTGGGAGGTAGACCTTCGGCGGGACTTTAAGTTTTTAGCTCTTGAGGTCAAAAAAGGTTTAAGGGTTAGCTATTTCCCGAGGCCCACAACAAATGAAGAGTGCCACATGTCTTAAGCTAGGTGGAGCGGTGGGGTGTAGAGGTAAATTGGGAAATTTTCCCAATTTAAAATTTAAAAGGAAAAAATGGAGCCGCATATCCGCAACCAGTCAAAGAGTGCCACGTGTCTCAAGCAACGGGGCAAGACATTTTTGGGAAATTTTTCCCAATATGAAATCAGAAGGAAAAAAGGCAAGTCTTCGGCCCGTGGATGAATCAAGATGTCACATGTCTCGGAGTGGCGGGGCCATGGAGATTTTTAGGAAATTTTTCCAAAAGGGAAAAATTTAAAGTTTGACCCCACCAACCCTAATTTTGACTCTGTTTTTTACCAGTTTTTCCCTAAATCTTCAAGAGGCCATATCTTTTGATCTAGAGCTCATATTTTCATGTTTTTGGTATCAATGGAAAGCTAGTGAAATTATCCACATGATGGACACTTCAATTTTAAATTTTGATGGATTTTTGTGGGAGAAAATTGAGAAAACGTCTCTGGCATGCAAAAACACCAAAAAAATTCCCCGACTTCGCTCCAATGTTCTCCTGCCACGTGGATGGCCTGATTTCAAAGCAATTAGGGAAAAGGATCAAACGGTTCATATGAAAATTGGAAAATTGAAATATGAAATGCATTTTTGCACACAGAAACTCTTTTTTGGGCTTGTCAGAAGTGTTTTCTTTGCGGCAGAGGAATCTGGAAGAGGGGAAATGATCAAATTTGTTTGTAACGGCTTTGGGTCAAACGATTTAATGGTTTTTGAAGTCTTTGTGAAGGGTCGGTAATCAAATTTGGAAATTGGAAGCATGTTTTTGGGAAAAAGGACAAAAATGATTGTTAGTCTTCTTCTATTCTCCTCGTATTTTTTTCTATTCCCACTCGTTGTCTGAGCTTTAACTCTAAGATCAATAAAAAAGGAAGGAATTTTATGTCCCTATGATGGAAAAATCGATTGGTGCTTTGTGACCAGCATGTTTTATTCTGTCTTTTCTCAAAATTGCAAATTTTTCTTTCTTATATTAATTAATGCAAGTAATGAAACTTCCAGTTGATGTGTGTGGGCATCGACACTCTACCCACAATATTGATTTCCCTCCTCCTTCATTCTCACTCCCTCCCCTTCTTAGATCGATTTTTGCTATAGCAAGGAGTTGTTATTATTGTCATAGGGACATTGGGGTGTTCATGTGGATCTCTAGTTGAAAAACCACTAAAAATCCACTTTGGTTTTGCACGCTAAATAATGGGAGCTGCACCATTCAAATGTAGAGGACTTAGATTCCCATAACATTGGCCACGAAATCCACAAGATAAATTTTCTTGCCAACAGTTTTTGGCACCCATCGTGGGGCAGAGTTGCAACATTTGCACCCAAAAATGACCACAAGGTTTTTAAAATATCATTAAGTTTGCCTTTGAAGTCTGAAATTCCTTGTGATCCAAAAATACAAAAAGATTCAAATAGAAGAGTTTTGCAGATTGAGCAGCCATATGAACTGCATGGATGTAACTCAAAATTCTTACAAATCCTTCTAGAAAACCTTATTTACTATGTCATATCCAAAGGAAATCATTTCAGACCTAAAAGAGGTTACTTGGCATATTTGGCAGAGTGTAAATCACCTCACCATTGCTACAAAATTATGGGTTGTGAAAGAGAAGACAATAAACTTTCAAGCTAAGATAGAAGGTATACTCACCAGTTGAGGCAAGGAGGAGTGATTGACCCTACTTTTGAGGAGTTGGAGAGAGAAGAAGCAGAGGTTATAGCTCGGTTTGACAGAGAGGAAGAGATTAGAGCTCAACTTGAAGAAATTGCAAGACTCCAAGCTGCAGCAGAGGAAAGAGAAGCAGCCCTAGCTACTGAAGAAGCCAGAAATAGAAATAGAATGGCTGATAATGAACATGAAGCATGTACACCCAATGTACCATGGGGAAGAAATATTGGTCCACTTTCTCTCCCATGAATACTCCATGATCTTCCAAGAGGTTCGAGAAAGAATTTTCCCAAATTCAAAGGAGATGGCTCCCAACTCCCTGAAGAACATGTAGCAGCCTTCATCACTACTTGTGGTGTGTTAGGTGTTGAAGATGAAGATGTGTCGGTTAGAATTTTTGTGGAGTCACTCCAAGAGAAAGTTTTTGAATGGTTTTACATGCTTCCTACAAGATCTATTACTAGTTGGGAAGATATCGAAAATCCTTTGAAAATAGATTTAAGAGCACTGAAGATGGTCAAGATTTGTTGGTTCAATTAGTCCAAATAAAGAAATAAATATCTAAATCCATGAGGGAATTTGTAGCAAGGTTTGACATATTGACAAGAAGAGTCCCTGAAGATGTGCTACCTCCTGAGAACCACCTGAGAAGATTCTTCATCAGTGCCTTGCCATTAGAAGTTGGTTTCTTCCTCAGAAGATCCCAACCAAACACACTGAGGGAAGCTCAAGACTTTGCCATTGAAACTGATGATGAATTAATCCTCTCTGGAAAGGTGAAAGGCCCAAATGGGAAGCAGAAGGGTCAGAGTTCAGCTTCAGTAACTACAAATCCTATGTTCCAGAAAATGGCAAATGATCTAGTTGCCTTGAAGAAACAAGCTGTCTCAAATGACAACGAGAAATGCTCCAAGGAGGCCAAACTTCCCTAATAGACAAATAATTGCACCACCTCCTTGCCAACTTTCCTTGAAGAACCTCCTATCAATGCTATCTGTGACACCAGAGAATCAAGAGAGGATGTTGAAATTGATGAACTTGAAGGAGAAATAGCAAAGAATTACGAAGGCTACCTCGAAATTGAAGAAGTTGATATGCAAAATGATTTGTTCGAGTTTGTGGATGATGAGGAAGAACAAGAGGAAGCCCTAATCTTCTCATGTGCTATCTTCACTCAAGCTCAATCCAAGAAATATGCTCTACCCTCTATGGCTCAAGAGGAAAATAAAACTAAAGAAGATCCCACTCCAAAGTAACCACACAAAAGAAGATCATCAGCAGAGGCTCACCATTACCACCCTCAATGGATTCAGCCAAAATGAAACCAGGCCAAATGGCTGCTAGAGATCAGGTTGTTATATCTAGTAAGTCACCTTTTCCTTCTTCTAGCTCACAAGTTATTAAAAACACTCCTCCCTCTAATGAAGTCTATCCTAAGTCAGCCAAAGTTCCTCAAAGACCCTTACCATGTAAACCTTCCCTCACTCCAGGAACTTCCCCCTCATCCAACATTGTCCCATTTGATTTTGTGGAACATGCAAGTAAGACCAAAGTGCAGCTCTCAGAGATTAAATACTTGCAAACACACCCTGCTCATTTTGATAGACTAATCAATGTTATTCGAAGTAGCAGTTCTATACCTTCAAGTTCAAATTATAAAGGTCTACTCCCAACACCATCTACACCACCTACTTAAAACATGCTTGCCCTAAGTGCTTCCAAAACAGATAAGGTGGAACCCTTCTACTTGTCTCTTCTCATGAATGGTTTTCAGCTCAACAATTACATCATTGACTCTAGAGCTTTTGATAATGTAATGCCACTCAAAGTTTCCAATTCTCTCGGCCTGACACTAACCAGAGTTAACGAAGCTTGTTACTCAATGGAATCCAAGCAAGTACCACTAGTAGGAAGGATAAAATATGCACAAGTGGCTTTGGCTGAATACCCTGATAAGAAAGTACTTCTAACCATCTTAGTGGCAAACATTCCAACATATTTTGGCATGCTCTTGAGTAGAATTTTTTGTAGAGACCTTGGTGGAGAGATAAATATGGATTGGACCTTAACTATTCAGTAAAGGGTGAGATGAAGAAGCCACTTCCGGTAAGAAAAATGAAATTTACAATAAGAAGTTCCAGTGACCCAAGAGCTAATATCCTCTTTCAAGATTGTGGATTAGGAAACTATTTCCTTACTTCACAATGAGAAGAAGACTTGCCACTTTCCTCGGAATTAGGGAAAGATCAGGTCTGGACAATGGAGTTTGATGGAATCCATTACAAAGCAGGCTCGGGGGCTGGTGTTGTGTTGTACTCTCCTTCTAATGTGATGCATCCTTTTGCATACCAACTGCCGTTTGACAACACCAACAATATAATAGAATATGAAGATCTCCACTTCGGCATAAGTGTAGAGGAAGACATGGGAATCAAAAAGATGAGATGCTTTGGTGATGTAGAAGTGATAGTGAAGAAAATCAGCCTTCAATACCAGGTGAAGAACCCAAGGCTCATGCATTACAGGAATAGAGTGTGGGATTGCATTGAATTCTTTGATGCATTCTCTATTGAAGCCATCCCAAGTCAACAAAATGAAAGAGCTAATTCTCTTGTAGTATTAGCATCCCTATTGACTCCTCATCTTTCTTTTGGCAAGAAAAAAATAACCATTGAGATGGTTTTCAGACCAAGTGTACCTAATAACACAGATCACTAGCAAGTTTCCAATGATGACAATCAAATTTTAGCCTTCTTGGAGCAAAGAGACAACTTCAATAATCTCTTCTTTGAGGGAAGTGTTGTTGTAAATCAGCAGCACCCCTGGATGCAAATCAGGTTTCTAAGTTGATGTTTCAGGCATCCAGTGTGATTGCACAACATTGAAACCTCTATCCAAGTGTGGGACTTGTAAAATGAGAGAGGAATCTCCATATTAGAGGCTGGTTCCTCAAACTCCTCTGATCAGATCTGTTATTTGCACAATTGCAGAGGTTTGAATCCTAATCCTACTCTAAATTCCAAGGAGACAGAGAGATAGAAAGTGCAAAATTGAAACTAAACTAATAGGTGATACACCAAAGGAGTGGTGAACACTTCTTGTTCATGAAAATTGACACAATTTCATGAAATGCAACATGAAACATCATACACAGGCTGATAAGATGCAATTAGAGGTCTGAAATGAAACAAGACAATACAAACAAAGGGTGAAAATTGATCACGAGTCCTGCATTGTCATTTTCATCTTGTCAAAATCCTTGCATTTGCAACATCAAAGAGGAAAAAACACATTACAATCATGAAGAATGTCCGATACTTGCAAAAATCACTTGTTGGAGGTGAAAGAAGAAGCTTGCTGTCCAAAAAAATGTTCAACCCTCAAACAATGAGCCAAATTTGGCTTTTACAACGCATGGGTCAAGCCCAGGAGAGAGAAAACGTGTAAAAAACGTGGGATCCATTCCCCATTGAATGAAGATGCATTAAAACAGCATGGGCATCCTTATAGGTGATGCCACGACATTTTTGGCCATCTTTGAAGAAGAATGCGACCCATTTTGCATTAAAACTAGTTGTTGAAACGTCATTTAAGCCATTACCACATGCTAGAGACATTTCTTGATTTTATATCTCCAAACTGAACCAAAATGAAAAATTTACCCCGGAATCATGTAGATAATTTCACCAGCTTTCCATTGATATAAAGAACACGAAAATCCGAGCTCTGGATCGAAAGATATGGCGATTTGAAAATTGAAGGTGAAAGAATAAGCTTTCTGTCTAAAAAAATGTTCAACCCTAAAAAAATGAGCCAAATCTGGCTTTTACAACACATGGGTCGAGCCCAGGAGAGAGAAAACATGTAAAAAACATGGGAGCCATTCCCCATTAAATGAAGATGCATTAAAACAGCATGGGCGTCCTTACAGACCCATGCCCTAACATTTTGGCCATGATGAAGAAGAATGCGACCCATTTTGCATTAAAACTAGTTGTTGAAACGTCATTTACGCCCATTACCACGTGCCAGAGACGTTTCTTATTTTCACTCTCCAAACTGAACCAAAATGAAAAATTGACCCCGGAATCATGTAGATAATTTCACCATCTTTCCATTGATATAAAGAACGTGAAAATCCAAGCTCTAGATCGAAAGATATGGCGATTTGAAAATTTAGAGCAAAAACAGGCCAAAATCGGATCGGCGGGCAAAAAGTTTGAATTTTTACCCGTTTGGTATTTGGAAAAAAATTTCAAATTTTCCCCACGTTCCGCCACTCTAGGTGCCACATGGCACATTCTGATTGGTTGTGGGCCCTCTAAGGGAAAATTTCCCACAAAAACTCCGTCGAGCCATAACTTGAAAAATATGAGGAGTTAGGAGGAAAACTTTACCTTTCTGGAAAGTTGAGAGAGAGCTCTATCCAATGGTGCCATTTCCAGAAGATTTTGAGTTCCTAGAAAACAAAATATTCTGACTGAGGCACAAGAGAAGGAAATATATAAAGGATTTAGCCACAAAATGAGTAGGGGGCACATTTGGGATAACAATTTTTGTGACTCGGAGGGTCATCTCGCACTTCTTGGATGAAGTTACCGGTTGCTGAAGCAATCCATTGGGCATGGAATCACTTGATTCTCTGTTTAATACCGCATGGCCCGACTAGAACGTTGCAAAGAAGAACATAGAAAATCACACGATTGAGCAAGGCCTGCAAACACATTCCCAGGAACAGCAAGCTGTGCCAAAGCACTTAGGGAAAGCAAAACAACCTACAACAAAACAATGTGCACAAGAACTTGGAGGAATGAAAACCTAAGCTAATATTTACAAGGTGGAGAATTTCCCTCTAGTAGCAATGCTTTAGATAGATTCCATTGACTGGAATCTGCAGTTCTTCGCCATCCAATGAAGACAATTAGAAGGCATTGTTGTCCTTACACTTTGTGACCATGTATGGGCCACTCCAAATGGCATCAAATTTTGAATGCCTTCCTGGTTTTTCTCTATTTGCATCCCATTTTAACACTAGATCTCCAACTTGGAAAGATCTACTCTTGGCCTTCCTATCAAAGGTCTTCTTGATCAAAGCTTGATCCTTCTCAATTGTTTGGGATGTCGATCTCGATCTCTTGGAGCTCCATCAACTCTGCATATCTCACCTCCATGGGCCCAAACTCTAGAAACTCTAACTGATTCATGAGTTCCAATGTTGGAAACTCAAGTGACATGGGCAAGATTGCCTCTCTTCCATAAACAAGCCTGAATGGAGAGTTACTGTGGATATCTTGGGAGTTATCCTATCGGCCCATAAGGCTTATTTCGATTTGGTATGCGAAGACCTCTTATTCTCATCAATATTCCTCCTAATGATCCTCAACGAGTTCTTATTTGTAGATTTAGCTTGGCCATTACCCTAAGGGTAGTAGTTTGATGAAGTACTTAGGTAGATCCCGTTCTTGAAAGCCCACTCGGTCACCTTAGATCCAATAAATGCTAATGCATTATCCGAGATTATTGTAGCAAGTATTCGAAATCTGGTTACTATCCCCTCATAGAAGTCTAAGATGCTAGACTCATTTTCTTCCTTGAGTGCTATTGCTTCAGTCCACTTGGTGAAGTAGTCTGTGGCTATCAAAATCCACTTATGCCCTTGGCTTGAATTGGGATTAATGACTCCAATGAAGTCCAAACCCCATTGCATGAATGGCTGGTCAACTGAAATTAGATGCAATGGAAGGGCAGCAAGCCTCTCTTTACCTATGAAGAATGCACAATTCTTGCACCTTTTGATCCACGCAAAGCAATCACTAAAAATCTTGGGCCAATAATAACCAACCTTCATGATTTTTAGAGCTGTCACTCTTGGTGCAAAATGACCACCAGTTGGTCCACCATGGAACTCTTCCAACACCCTATGAATCGATTTGTGCTAATGCATCTCAAGAAAGACTCCATTCACATCTTTCTTGAACAAAACACCGTTCTACTATGGCATATGGGACAACCTGCAATCTGAAGTGTCTTCTTTGGGTTTTGTTCATCTCTCGGAGGGCATAGGCCTATGCTTAGGAAATGCATTATACCTTGGGTCCAGCAAGGAGTGGGGACAGACATTATCCTCTTCTTGAGTGCTACCTTGCACATGGCTGTCTTGAATCTGTCAAAACAGCCTCTTCTTTATTGCATACTCCTTTTTGCTTGCCGAGAATCGAGTTGCTCACACTATCCTTTTCCTCTTACCAGCTTAGTGACCTTGATCTCAATGTCATACTCCATGACACGAGTGATCCTACCTGCCCTTTTCTCATTCAAATCCTTGTTGAGGAGGAAGTCCTTTACTCCCGCATGAGAGACCAACAATTGAACCTTGTTGTTTGAGACCAAATGCTTGAATTTCTTCAAGCTTCGATTCTTGTAAGTACATGCTTCTCAATAAAATAATATCTCACCTCATATTCATCTAGGCTTTGGCTAAAGAAAGTAATTTGCTGCTCATCATTGTCCTTGTTCTGCTATACCAAAATGGCAGAAATAGTATCATTACCTCCAAATGCATAGAAGATGAAATCCTTGGAGAAATCTGGGTTGATGAGAGTTAGTGCTTGGGAGATTGCTTCTTTGATTGCTTCAAAAATCTCCTTGCCTTTTGTTGTCCACTTGAAAGCCATGCTTTTCTTTAACATTTTGGTGATAGGTTTGACAAGGGCTACAAAATCTGGGACAAACCTCCGAACAAAGTTTATTCTCCCCAAGAAACTCTGAAGGGCCTTCTTGTGGCTTAATAATGGTAGTGCTCTTATGGCTTCAACCCTCTCTGGATCAATTGCTAATCCTTCTTTGGAGACAATATGGCCAAGGAGCTTTCCTTCATGTGCTAGGAAGATACACTTCTTAGGATTCAAAGACACTCCAAATCTCCTGCACCTTTGGAAGACTTGTCTCAAATGAGAGAGGTGGTCTGCTGCATTCTTTGAAAAAACAGTGATATCATCAAGGTATATCAGCACCACGTTGTTAATCAAACCTTTGAACGCCATGTCCATTGCTCTTTGGAAGGTAGCTCCAGCGTTGGACAGCCCAAATGGCATTTTCTTGTATGCATAAGTTCCCCATTTGGTTGTGAAGGTTGTCTTGAACTGATCTTCTTCCTTCACCATAATCTAATTGTAGCCGAGTAGCCATCAAGTAGTGAAAACCTCTCGGAGCCAGCCACAACTTGCAAAATTTGCTCCATAGAAGGGAGTGGGTAATGGTCCTTGAGAGATGCTCTATTCAAGTCTCTGAAGTCAACACACAATCTGATCTCTCCACTCTTCTTTCGGTCTGGAACTAAGTTGGCAACCCAACTAGAATGCTTGATTGGGAATATGATTCTTGACTCAACCAACTTGTTCAATTCCTTCCTCATGAGAGGTTCCATGTGTGGATTGGTGGCCTTTTTTCTACTGATGGGCTTAGTATTTGGGTCCAACTCAATGGTGTGCTGAGCTAACTTGGGATTGAAACCTTTCAAATCTTCGTAGCTCCAAGCAAACACATCAGGGAACTCTTGACACAGTTGTATGAACTCATACCTTTCTTGTTCAGTTGTCATCTTTCCAATTTGCAATGGTTTGTTCTCTTCCACCAAGATGGATACTGAATCTTCTCTCTTGACTTGAATGTTTACTTTCTCTTTCCTAAACTGATCATTGGGATTGAAAATGGACTCCAAAGTGATAAGTCCCTTGGGCAGCTTGTTAGTTCTCAGCTGTACCACTTGGTCACCATACTGCTGTTCCAATTTTTCCTGATTTTTAGTTGAGAACTCAGCTTCTTCTTGTAAGAAATGGATGATTTGCTGGTCATTCTCAAACACTTGCCAACTTACATTGTTATCTGGCACTGAAGGCCTCACAATCACATGGATGTTTCACTGTACCTTATCTTTTTGAATGCTCTCCACAATGTCAAAGGCTGCCCCAACTGCTGCAAGCCTATCAGCAGCTTGGTTCTCTTTCCTAGGAATTGATTTGATGCCAAAACCCTCAAAATATTCAATGAGGTCCCACACCCTATTCTTGTAGCACTTGCGTGGATCATTCTTGACAGCATGTTTCCCCTTGACACTGGTTGACAATCAACTCACTATCATCCAAGACTTGCAATTTCTTTATTCCTCTCTTTATTGCTCAATGCATCCTTTGCACCAAGGCTTCATATTCAGTAGTGTTATTGGAGCATGCAAAGTGAAATCTAAAATCTGAATAGTACTTTACTCCTTGAGGTGAAATAAGCATAGCTCCACCTCCGCACCTTGTCTACTCCTTGATCCATCAAAAATAGCTGCCATACCTCATTGTCATCCTTGTGGTTTGGCTTAGTGATGTTAGGAATGGGTTGATCTTCTTGATGTATGCAATAGACCCCTAGCTTAGATTCTTCTACTTCTTGATAAGGATCAAAAGCATACACCTTGTTTGCCCATTCATCAAGAGTTAGATCCGGGATGCGTCCAACCTTGGTGTCACTTTATCGGTGCTTGGGTGATCTTCTTGATCAAATGTCGAATAGTTGGCATTGATCGACTTGGAGTGTAGGGATCAATGTGGAAGTTTGCAATAGGTTCAGACCTGATTGTAGCTTTGGTTCCATACCTTGTTCTGAACAACATGTGTGACCAATCAGTAGACAAATATCCTCCAATCTTGGTTGTGAAATCTCTTGAAAAACATAGGGAAAAGAGTGGTGGAAGGTCTATAACTGATACATCTTGTAAAACAACAACATTTGGACATGCATGCAAGGTAAGACTCAAGTTTTTAATCACCCCAACTATTGTTACTACTGTCCCATCCAACTGCACTACTCCTTTGGATATGGTTTCATATTGAAGTCCTAGCTGATTAGCTATTTGCTTGGGCATCACTGAGCTACTTGCCCCGAAATCAATCATGCAAATGTGCACCAATTGGTTTCCAATGATTAATGAGACATAAAAAGGAGGGGGCTTCAACATTTTACCTTGTTGTCCTCCATGATTCCCTTTAGGCTGGGCAGCATTTGTGAGCACTTTCTCTTGCATTTGGACTTGTTGATTCAAAGTTGGCCAGTCCTTCATGGCAGCTTGTAGCAAATCTCTATGGCCTGGGATAGATAGGGATTCCCACATTGATATATTTACATTTGTCTTCTTCATCTGATCAATGATACTAAATGGTGATGAAGGATCTCTTTGTTGTCCCTTGGTTTGCATATTCATCCCTTGCATGTGGGCAGCAACAACTGGTATTTGAGTTGGTCTATGAGTTGTTCTTGGCTGCCCTTGTGCATTTACAACTGGATTTTGTTTGCCAACCATTTGTGGAGCCATAAAAGGTTATGGATTGGTTGGAGCTAATGGTTGTTCTTCACCCAAATTCCTTCTTTTTGACCTTGTGTTGGCTGCAACACCTTGAGAGATTGTTTGCTTTATGCCACAAAAATCCTCTGCGCCCGGAGTTCACAAGTGTGGTGTCATTTGGAGCTGATTGTTCTTTGGAATGTTTCTTGTTGTTGGTTGTTTCCTTGATTGCCCTCACCCTCCACACCAGTAGTTGTCACCATTAATGCTTGATTTAAGGCACCATTGAAACACATAGATTGGTTGTGAGGTTCATTGCATGGAAAACACCAATCATACTCCTGAGCAACGTTTTTTTGTTTTGGCACCAATGCCTTAGAGGCAGATATAACATTTGGATTATAGGGCTGAAATGGTTTGTTGGTAGGAGGCCTTGTTTGATTTAGATTTGTAGCTGGATTGGGTGGTCTATGAGGTTGATATCGCTACCTGTTATGCTAAGCTTAAGGCTGGAAGGAAGGTCTAAAACTTTGGGCTTGTTGCCTCTTGAGAGTAACCAGCTCATTACCTAAATTTTGCAATTGCTTCATGACTTCTTGAAGTTCATTTGAGGCACTAGAAGATGAAGTGGAAGCTTCACTTGAATTCTGATTTCTAGGAGTGGGAGAAGGAGCCAAATTAGGTGCTTGATTAGTGTTTGGGCTCTCTAAACTTGGAAACAATTGCATGGGAGGTCTAGGGGCTAGTTTGCCAGCTTGGATCAAACAATTTTCAGCTCTAATGGCAATGCTATGAGCAATGGGGATAGTTGTGCCTCCCATGGACTGAATTAACATGGAAATATCAGAATTTAGAGCTTTGAGATAGTAAATAAAAGCACCTTTCTTTGTTGCTTTGATTGCAACCTGGAATTCACTCCCAAGTCCTTTGAAATCTGAAGTTGAAATCGAGTTTAATTTGCTCATTGGGAGCTCTCTTGATGGTTGTCAGCTGCTCCAAAAGAGACAAGTTGTCTCCCTTCTCTCCAAATTTCTCATGAAGTGCTACACATAGTTGGTTCCAATTTTGAATAGAACATGAGGCAAGGCTTCTAAACCATTGCAAAGCCTTCCCCTTGAATGAAGATGCCAGTAATTTGTGAACTTGCATCTCATTGATTTCATGAATTACACAAAGGTTGGCAATGTCTTTAACATGATCACCGGGAGTAGTCGATTCTCTCCGTGAAGTATGGAATGTTCTTCAAGGCTGCAATTGGAATTGGATTTTGTGCATTGAGAGCAAGTGGGATCTTTGCCAAAGTGAAATTTACATAGGGGTTGTTTTGTGCCATTCTAATTGGCCTTAGAACCCTTGTTGATTGAATGAAAGGCCTACCAGGTGGAGAAGTTGAGAGAGTTGTGTTTGGTAGAGATGGAGACCTTTGGATTCTCCTCCCACTTTTCCTTATTCTTGGAGATAAGCTGAGATATTCAAACAACGCCTCTTCTTCTCTAGCTCTTAACCTTGTAGTGATTCTTCTCATGATTTTTAGGTCTGCACTGCTAAAACCAGCTAATTATTCTTCCTTGGAGTCGCCAAATGTGTAATTTATAGCTCTTTTAAGCAAGAAAATTACAGCAGATGCACATCAACTTTCTCGCAATGAAAATGAGACCTCTAAGGTCCCACCGAGCGTGCCAAAAGCTGTTGTTGCAAATCAGCAAAGCACCCACGGATGTAAATCGGGTTTCTAAGTTGATGTTTCAGGCATCGAGTGTGATTGCACAACATTGAAACCTCTATCCAAGTGTGGGACTTGTAAAATGAGAGAGGAATCTCCATATTAGAGGCTAGTTCCTCAAACTCCTCTGATCAGATCTATTATTTGCACAATTATAGAGGTTTGAATCCTAATCCTACTCTAAATTCCAAGGAGACAGAGATAGAAAGTGCAAAAATTGAAACTAAACTAATAGGTGATACACCAAAGGAGTGGTGAACACTTCTTGTTCATGAAAATTGACACAATTTCATGAAATGCAACATGAAACATCATACACAGGCTGATAAGATGTAATTAGAGGTCTGAAATGAAACAAGACAATACAAACAAAGGACTGAAAATTGATCACAGAGTCTGCACTGTCATTTTCACTGTCAAAATCCTTGCATTTGCAACATCAAAGAGGAAAAAACCTATTACAATCATGAAGAATGTCTGATACTTGCAAAAATCACTTGTTGGAGGTGAAAGAAGAAGCTTGCTGCCCAAAAAAATGTTCAACCCTCAAACAATGAGCCAAATTTGGCTTTTACAACGCATGGGTCAAGCCCAGGAGAGAGAAAACATGTAAAAAACATGGGATCCATTCCCCATTGAATGAAGATGCATTAAAACAGCATGGGCATCCTTATAGACTGATGCCCTGACATTTTTGGCCATGCTGAAGAAGAATGCGACCCATTTTGCATTAAAACTAGTTGTTGAAACGTCATTTCTGGCCATTACCACATGCCAGAGACATTTCTTGATTTTATCTCTCCAAACTGAACCAAAATGAAAAATTTACCCGGAATCATGTAGATAATTTCACCAGCTTTCCATTGATATAAAGAACACGAAAATCCGAGCTCTGGATCGAAAGATATGGCGATTTGAAAATTTAGGGAAAAAACAGGCCAAAATCGGATCGGCAAGCAAAAAGTTTGAATTTTTACCCGTTTGGTCTTTGGAAAAAATTTTCAAATTTTCCCCATGCTTCACCACTCCAGGTGCCACATGGCATGTTCTAATTGGCTGCGGGCCCTCTAAGGGAAAATTTCCCACAAAAACTCCGCCGAGCCATAACTTGAAAAATATGAGTTAGGAGGAAAACTTTACCTTTACGGAAAGTGAGAGAGCTCTCTATCCAATGATGCCATTTCCAAAAGGTTTTGAGTGCTTGGAAAACAAAATATTCTAACTGAGGCACAAGAGAAGGAAAGATGTAAAGGAGTTAGCCACAAAATGAGCAGGGGGCACATTTGGGATAACATGAAGTGTTAATCCACATAGATTAGTTGTGGTGAAGATGCATCGATTAAATTGATAGAGTGGATGATGAAGGCATGATCAGATTGAAAGGTAACAAGATTCACAAAGGTCTAGTCTCTCTGGAGGTCTGTTTGACAAGCATGACAGATTTATTCATGAAAAAGAAAAGCTATCTTCTCGTTGTCCATCTCATTTTGACAATGAAAACATTGGGACTTCTAAAGATCCAAGGACGATCAACATTAGAAAATGCTTCTTGCTTGAAGAGAAGGAAGTTCATTACTTTTCTTAAAAAGTATTCGATGTGTTGGCCTACTCTTACGATGAGCTCAAATCGTTTCAAATGAAGGAAATTCATCATTCCATTCCTCTAAAGCAGGATGTTAAGCCCTTGAGGCATAAGCAAATACCCTATAATCCAAATATTGTTGATGTTATCAAGGAAGAAGCGAACAAGATGTTGAATGCCATAATCATTTTTCCCATTCACTACTCAACATGGGTGGCCAACATTATACCGAGTTAGAAAGAAAAATGGAGAGATCGGAATATGTGTAGATTTCATAAATCAATCGGGCATCTTTCAAGGACAATTACCCTCTTCGATCATGGATCATATCCTACAAGTAGTTACTTAATCTAAGATGCTCTCTTTTCTTGATGGCTTCTCAAGGTATAATAAAATTAAAGTGGCGAAGAATTTTGTAGTAAGATAGCTTTCACAACTCCTTGGGGAAATTTTTCTTACAACAAGATGCCTTTTGGCACGATCAATGCGGGTGCCACCTTCCAAAGAGCCATGGACCTATATTTCAATGACCTCAAGCATTGCATTATCATATACCTTGATGACTTAACCATGTTTTCAAAGAAGAGAAGTGATCATATCTTCCACTTGGAGTGGATTCTTGTAAGATGTAGAAAACATGGCATTTCTCTAAATCCCAAGAAGTGTATCTTTGAAGTCACGAAGTCAAGTTGTTGGGACACATCATGAATAAGCATGGAGCATATATTGACCCCGAGAGGGTAAATTATATTCAAGAACTATCTCTTCCCACTAGCAAGAAAGGAGTGCACTCATTCTTTGGGAAGGTAAATTTTCTTCACCGCTTTGTCCCGAATTTGCTGAACTAACAAAGAATATCACCTCTATGATGAAGCCTCAAACAAGTTTCAAATGGAGTAGTGAAGGAAAATCAGCATTTGAAGAAATCAAGAAGGCCATTGCCAAAGATCCAACGCTGGTATCTCTAGATTTTAGAAAGGAATTCATCATGTATTGTTATGCCTCATATCACACTCTTTTTGTTGTCCTTGTTAAGAAGAATGATGAAAGATTGGAAGCACCTATTGCTTTCATGATCTTCCCTTTGAAGAAGCATGAACTAAATTACAGTTGATTGGAGAAGCATGCATACGCAGTGGTCAAGGCTATGAAGAATTTCATATTTTACATACTCAACTCTCACACCGTGGTGATGGTCCCCGGAAGTGCAATCAAGTCCATTCGACACAACAAGATCCCAAAGCCAAAAGAGGAAATTGGATTACATGGATCCAAGAGTATGACTGGAGATTAAGCCCTCTAATATGGTTAGAGGAAATGGTTTGTGCAAGTTTATTGCTGAAGATGAATCTCTCAAATTTTAGCTTGGAGAAAGAGATGACACTTGCCCAACCTGCTCAAAAGATTGTCCACAAGTTCTTGTTATCCAAAATGAGCCCCCTGCTTATTTTGGCTAACTTGACTTCGTTCTTTCCTTCCTTGTGCTTAAAATTCAATTTTTACATATTTCAAGCACTCAAAGGATTCTGGAAATGGCTTCATCGAGATAGGATTTTTCTTTCCCTTTCCGAGAAAGGTAAAATTTTCCTCCTAGCTCCAACTATTTTGAAAGTTATGGCTCGGAGGATTTTTTTGGGGAATTTTTCCCATGACAGGCCTTCATTTAATGAGAAGATGCCACATGGTGGTGGAGGTCGGGCAGAGGAGAAAAGTTAAAAAATTCACCAAAGTGGTCAAAGGGCACAAAGAAAAAACCGGCCCACAAGCCCGCGGAGGAGGATGGAGAAAAGTTTAAAAGGCCCACAAACCACCGGAGGAAGCCACGTGTCTGTCGGCGGGAATCGGTGGCGCGAGAGGAAATTTTGGTTTTTACCAAAATTGCAAAAGGCACAAAGGAAAATGTTGAAGCACAAACCCACTGATAAACTAGGAAGCGACACATGGCAACAGAGCGGCGAGCGAGCTGGGAAATTTTGGGAAATTTTCCCAATGAAAAATCAAAGTGAAAAAGGCGAGATTTGAGCCCGTGTTTCCATCAAATAATGGGAAAGTGACATGTGGCAGTGGAGCAGTGGGGTGCGGGGAATGTTTGGGAAATTTTTCAAAATTCAAAAAATGGAAAATTTTCAAGTTTCGGCCCGTGAACCCGAATTTTGCCCTAAAATTACCATTTTTGCCCTAAATTTTCAAAGGGGCATAACTTTTGATCCCAAGCTTGGATTTTCACATTCTTTATATCATTGGAAAGCTGTTGAAATTATCTACACGATGGAATATTCAATTTTTATTTTTGATGGATATTTGTGGGAGAAAATGGAAAAATGTATCTAGCATGTAAAAAACACAGAAAATGACTCCAACCACCAAAATTAATGAAGTATGGGCCTCTGTTTTGCTTTATAAAGCAATGTACTTCAAAGTATGGGATTTTTTTATGGAAACCCATAATTTTTTAGGCCCATTAGATGAATCTTGTTAGTGTTTGAAGTCCCAAATCAATTTTCCCACATTTTCTCCTTTCTTCCATTCTGCTCGATGGTTAAAAGCCAATTTTGGATCATTTGTAACATTTGTTCATCATTCTTCTCTGCCTCTCCCTTCTTTTCTTCCCCAAGGTCGAAAATGGAGTTTGAACCTCCTCCCTTGCTTTGTAATGGAATTTTTTCCCTCTTACCAGTGAAATGATGTTTTGTACAAACTTCTGGAGCAATAAAAAACGTGTTTTGTGATGCATTTGTCCATCCTTGCTTGTTTTCTTCTTGCCTCTCTTCATTGTAGGTATTTGTGCATGTGAATGTCTATTGCAGGTTTTGGGGTTGTGTTCATGGAGTTTTGGAACATTTTTGTGTGAAATCCATCCTTGGTTTTTTGATGCACTTGTCCATCCTTTCCATTGCTCACCTCTCTTTGTTTTCATGGTAGTTTTGATAGATGTTCAACAATTTCCTTCTCGGTGTATCACCGTTTTAGTGTAGGCTCTCTCTCTCTCTCTCTCTCTCTCTCTCTCTCTCTCTCTCTCTCTCTCTCTCTCTCTCTCTCTCTCTCTCTCTCTCTCTCTCTCTCTCTCTCTCTCTCTCTCTCTCTCTCTCTCTCTCTCTCTCTCTCTCTCTCTCTCTCTCTCTCTCTCTCTCTCTATTTCTCTCTCTCTCTCTCTCTCTCTCTCTCTCTCTCTCTCTCTCTCTCTCTCTCTCTCTCTCTCTCTCTCTCTCTCTCTCTCTCTCTCTCTCTCTCTCTCTCTCTCATCTCTCTCTCTCTCTCTCTCTCTCTCTCTCTCTCTCTCTCTCTCTCCTTGATAGATAGGATTAGGATTAGATTAGCTTTCCTACACTTTGGAATAGCTTATGGCAGGTAGTTTAGGAAGAGGAACCAACCTTCTCTGGAGAGATTTTCCCATTTGCAAAGGTCCCACACTTTGGGAAAACTCAATGTTGTGCATTCACACGAAATGACATTGCCTTAGAAAAGTAAATCCATAGGTAATTTTGGGGGTGCTGTGAATTTTCACTAACAGTTTTTGCATGCCGGTGGGACCTTAGAGATCTTCCACTTCATCTTTTATAGGTTAGTGTGTTCTTGTGAAGATTTCAACCTTTGAAGGCAATTGCAAACACATCTGGCGACTCCATCAGTAAACCCATCTTTGAAGTTGCGAGACCTTCCTTTTCATTCATTTTCATTCATTTTTCATCCATTCTTCCTTCCATATCTTCCATCTTCTTTCATCCCATGAAGTTGTGCAATAATGACTTCATTTCCATCATGGAATTCACATTTACAATAGCAATGCCATCCAAATCCACCTCAACATGCTTCTGACTCCTTCAAATCAAAATTTTGCAGATTCGAGATCAACATGCATACCCCTATGAGCGGTAGTGCCAAAATCAGTTTGGCTATGGTTCTTTCAAGAGCAAGGGTATGCATATAATGAAGACAAGAAAATGCAAGATGCTGATTTGTTGGAGAAAATCCAAAAATGGAGATTGGCATGGTTTAATCTAGGGCTCAAGCATAAATGAAAACATGTTTGGAATCGGTTTTGGAGCACCTTGTCCATGGGTGGGACCTTTTCCAAGGCATTTCATCCCTCAAGAGAAGCTTGATTTCATGATTACAACGCTGCCATTACTTACAAAGTGGACTAAGGGAATGGAGGTGTATGAGAGGAGTATTCGATAACCTTGTCAATGGGTAAGCACACCATCTCATACTCTTTCTTTTCCTCTTTCTCAATTTGTATCATTTCAGCAAAGTGTCAAGCTTCAAGTTTCCCATATGCTTCCCCAAATGTTGATCCCATTTCTCTATCTCCTAGTCTTACACCTCATCTCAATTCTTCTGTCCTTTTCCCTTCCAAATCCAAATCCCCTACACAAGATCAAAAATAAATACCTTCCACTCTAAGGAAACAAGAAGTTTCATCTCTTCCACCACCACAAGCAAATGAAAAAATGGTTGAGTCACAACCCACCCCTCCTCTTGCATTCCCAAATCCATGTTGGGAAGAAGAAATTGCAAAAATCAGTCATGAAGGACAGCAAGAGGAAGAACCAAGCAAAGAAGGAATGATTAAGAGCTTAGTAAGTTTGGCTCTTAGATATGGGATTGAGAAAATTCCTTTGCTGGTGAAGCCTATAGAGGAGGTAAAGGTTGAAGAACAAGTGGTGGTTAGGACTGATTTTGTTGCAGCAGAAGAAGAGCAAAAAGAAGAGGCAGATCAGTAATCAATTTTCTCAGAATGTAGTGTCCATGTTGGCACTCTACTTGAAGAAGATGTTGATCCAATTCAAGTTGCACAATCAGCCATGGAAGAGGAAATCTCTAAAAGAGATCTTGCAGCCCTAACTTGTCCTCTAGAGCAGCAGATTGAAGAGTTTGACTTGACAAACTTCATGCTAGAGGAAGAGTTCAATCAAGAGAAAGATTGCCTTCAAGCAACAGAGGAAGGAGAAGTTGCTCCAAATCCAAAAGAAGAGGAGCACATTCCAGCTGTGGGGAGAAAAGTGCAGATCCAAAAGCTTTGAGCACAAAGCAGGCTATAGAAGAACCTTCAGTTCTTATTTCTACTTCATCTCTCTCGAGTTCTAGTGCTGAAGAAGAGTTTGATCTCTCAAACTCAATGTTGGAGGATGAATGAAACCATGGTGATCAAGTTGTAGATCAAGAGAACACCATGGGAGAGGTTGAACATTTGTAGCAGGACAGCAATGAGGCAGTTTATCTGTTAGATTTGGAGGATTTGTTTTGATGAAGAGGAACTAGTTAAAATCACACAATTTTCTCCTTTATCATCCACATTCCAAACACTTGAGCCTGTTGTCATGGAGGATAACTTTCATTTGCAGCAGCCTGCATCTTATAGCAGCTCTTTAGATTCAAGATTGGAATATTTAAATCTTCCATGTTCTTCATTATAGGAAGGAAAATAGTAGAAGAGTTCCATCATTTCTTCCACACCATCCATTCAAGAAGGTCTACAAGAAGGCTACATTTTTGGAGTTGAAAATCAGAGCTATGGGCATATCAAATGGATCAGACCTTTCCCAATAAGGTATTTGGCTTCATTGGAGCCAAAGGATAAGTCACAACCAGTCATGCTTGCTTCTAAGCATGAGGATGAGCTACAAAGTACCAAGGATTAGCATGTCATACCTCTTCAATCCAATTGTAGAGAAACTAAAAGAGGTATTCAATTTTCTTTCAACTGAAACCTTGCTAATTTTGGTAGAAGACTAGCTTCTTGTTGATTTTCCACTCATCCAAACAGCCATACTCAGCTCCAAATCATTGCATGGCTGCCAATTTTGAAGAAGCGAAGCTATTTTGCACAACCGATTGCAGGGTTTGTTTAGCCCACCTTTGCTTCGAGTTAGAGTAAAGTAGGTAGGTTTTATTTCAGTAAAATAAGTTCTTGTGCACACTCTGCATGTTCCATTTGGAGCATGTATGATTTTCAGTTTTTACATAGTTGTTTGGTGTTGTTTTGGTTGCTCTTTTGTCCATTTGGTGGGTTTTGGTGACGATCGGTTTTAGTTTAGTGGGTTTCAAGTGGCTCATAGGTTAGATTTTCATAGTACATATCAGAATTGGTTATCAGGCTTGAATCCATGCCCAATGGATGCTTTAAAGACCACCGATCATTCATCTAGTAGGGAGATGACCCTTGAGAGTTGCCAAATTGTTATCCAAAATTAGCCCCCGCTTATTTTGGCTAACTTGCCTTTATTATTTCCTTCCGTGTGCTTCAAATTCAATTTTTACACATTTAAATCAATCAAAGGATTCTAGAAATGGCTTCATCAAATAGGATTTTTCTTCCCCTTTCCAAAAAGGTAAAATTTTCCTCCTAGCTCCAAATAGTTTGAAAGTTATGGCTCGGCAGAGTTTTTTGGGGAAATTTTCCCTTGACATGCCCGTATCCAATGAGAAGATGCCACGTGGCGGCAGAGTTCGGGCCAGCGGAGTGAATTAAAAAATTCACCAAAGTGGGAAAAGGGCACAAAGGAAAAAATCGGCCTGCAAGCTCGTGGAGGAGGATGGAGAAATGTTTAGAAGGCCCGCGGACCAACCGAAGGACGCCACGTGTCCTATCAGTGGCGGGAATCGAGAGGTGGGGAGGAAATTTTGGTTTTTTGCCAAAATTGCAAAAGGCACAAAGGCAAATGTTGAAGTGCAAACCCGTGGGCAAACCAGGAAGTGATAGGTGGCAGTGGAGTAGCAAAGCGGCGGAGCGCGGGGAAATTTTGGGAAATTTTCCCAATGAAAAATCAAAGTGAAAAAGGTGAGGTTTGAGCCCGCATTTCCATCAGCTAATGGGAAAGTGACATGTGGCAGTGGAGCGGCAGGGTGCGGGGAATGTTTGGGAAATTTTCCCAAATTCAAAAAATGGAAAATTTTCAAGTTTCGGCCCGCCAACCCGAATTTTGCCCTAAATTTTTAGAGGGGCATAACTTTTGATCCTAAGCTCAAATTTTCACGTTCTTTATATCATTGGAAATATGTTGAAATCCTCTACACGATGGAATCTTCAATTTTGATTTTTATGGAGATTTGTAGGAGAAAAATGGAAAACGTATCTGGCATGCAAAAACATAGAAAATGACTCCAACCACAAAAATTAATGAAGTATGGGCCTCTGTTTTTCTCTGTAAAGCAATGTACTTCAAAGTATGGGATTTTTATGGAAACCCATAACTTTTCAGGCCCATTAGATGAATCTTGTTGGTGGTTGAAGTCCCAAATCAATTTTTCCACATTTTCTCCTTTCTTCCATTCTGCTCGATGGTTAAAAGCCAATTTTGGCTCATTTGTAACGTTTGTTCATCATTCTTCTCTGCCTCTCCCTTCTTTTCTTCCTTAGGGTTGAAAATGGAGTTTGAACCTCCTCCCTTGCTCTGTAATGGATTTTTTTGCCTCCGACCAGTGAAATGATGTTTTTTGCAAACTTCTAGAGTAATAAAAAATGTGTTTTGTTATGCATTTGTCCATCCTTGCTCGTTTTTGCTTGTTTTCTTCTTTCCTCTCTTCATTGCAGGTATTTGTGCATGTTTGAATGTCTATTGCAGGTTTTGGGGCTATGTTCATGGAGTTTTGGAACATTTTTTTGTGTGAAATCCATCCTTGGTTTTATGATGCACTTGTCCATCCTTTCCATTGCTCACCTCTCTTTGTTTCCATATTAGTTTTGATAGATGTTCAACATTTTCCTTCTCTGGTGTATCACCGTTTTAGTGTAGGCTCTATTTTTCCCTCTTTTCTCTCTCTCTCTCTTTGTCTCCTTGGCATAGTTAGATTAGGATTAGATTAGCTTGCCTACACTGGAATAGCTTGTGGCAGGTAGTTTAGGAAGAGGAACCAACCTTCTCTAGAGAGCTTTCCCCATTTGCAAAGGTCCCACACTTTGGGAAAGCTCAATGTTGTGCATTCACACCAAATGACATTGCCTTAGAAAAGCAGATCCATAGGTCATTTTGGGGGTGCTATGAATTTGCACTAACAGTTCTCTTTGTGAACATTACGAGAGGAATGGTATGCAAACATCACTTTCTTTCTTACCTATGGGGACTGCCCTCCTCATTTAGATTACAAGCAGCGAATAACTCTCAGGGTAAAAGCAACCAAATATGTGATTTGGAATCATGCACTCTACAAGAAAGGGATAGATGGTTGTTTTCTCAAGTGTGTTGACAAAGAACAACAAGAAAAACTCCTCAAAGCCTATCATGATCAAACTTGTGGTGGAAAATTTTCATCCATGATGACTACCCATAAAATTCTCAGAGGTAAATATTATTGACCTTCTCTTTTTGTTGATACTCAGAGTTGGGTTTCTAAATGCAAAACATGCCGACAATTTGTTAGAAAACCATAGTTATTTGCATTGCTTCGAAGGGCTGTGATTGTTGAAGAACCATTTTCACAATGGGGGTTGGACTTCATTTGCATGTTGAATCCACATTCAAGTGTTGGGCATACTTATGTGCTCACTGCCACGGACTACTTCACCAATAGTTTGCAATTTCATCAAAGAATACATCATTGTCCATTTTGGGGTGCCTCAAAAGATTGTTGTGGATAATGCCACTTATTTCTCTTGAGGAATTGACAGAATTTTGTTATGGCTTTGGGATTTCTCTTGCTCATTATTCTTACTACTATCCTCAAGGAATGGTCAAAGTGAGTCAAGCAACAAAAATATTGTGACCATTATCCGTAAGCTTGTTGATGAGAATCGGAAGAATTGGCATAGAAAATTATATGATACATTATGGGTTGATAGGATCACTCCTAAGAAGGTAATGGGCATGTCACCTTTTCATTGTTATATAGAGTTGAAGTAGAGATTCCTATTAAAATTTAAATGTCGGCTCTCAAGTTGCTTCAAATAGTGGAAGACAACCAATACAAAGATTCAATTGAAAAGAGGATCCTTTTCCTTGAGAAACTAGAAGAGACTAGATCCCAGGTAGTGGACAGAATCAAAGAACATTAACTAAAAGTGAAAAATCTCTTTGACAAAATGACCAAGGCAAGAGAGTTTAGAGTTGGAGATTTTTTCCTACTTTGGGACAAGAGAAGAGAACCAAGGGGCAGTCATGGAAAATTTGATTCTTTGTGGCTGGGACCTTTTCGAATTATTGTAAGTTGTGGTGAGAATGTTTTTCTCCTATCATACTTGGATGGGGCTCCATTAGGATTTCCTAGAATTGGGAAATATTTGAAGCTATATCATCAGTGAAAGTGAGTTGTCCCTCACCTTGTAGCATAGTTTTATTTTTTCCCGTCTTTTGTTGTGTGTTTTGTTTTCCCTTTTCTATTTTGGTGTGTTTTTGTTTTTGTATCCTCTTCTTCCTCATTACTTTCCTTGGAATTTGTACATGACTCGTAAGGCCCAATGGATAAGGCCTTTGGTCAATGTTATATGCTTTGAAACCTGTGATTCTAGATCCTCATGCCATGTCTTTGCCTTGCTCAATCCATGCCATGTCCCCGAGCTAGAGCCAGTTGTTGTCTCCCGAAAACTGCTCTGCGTTTTCACAACCAAATTCAAATTTTTGTGCTCATTCCTTTGTAAGTACCCAAGCCAAGTTTTTGGATCAGGGAGATAGAAAAATCCATGCCCTAGAGTTGTTTTTATCCCTATTTTTCTCATTTCTTGGAAATGCTCCATCTCCCGGCTTTGTGCGCGAAAACTTGTTTTGCAACCTCCATTTTGGATGAAATTGGCTCATTTTCTCTTTGGCCTAGGTCATCAAGTTATTATTCTACCTATTTGCTTTTGGTTCGCAAAGAAAAATTAAAAAAAGGACTCAAAACATGGAAGCTCTCCTTCTTTGTATTTTTTGGTCGGGATGGTTGGCATCCTCCCGTCAAATTTCAGGCCCAAACGAAGATAGATACGTGGACGGATCTCATTGGATGGGGAAGAACGGGATTTGTGGTGAACTTAGCATTTTTTCATTTTTGGCAAAAGGGTGACTTTCCCCGTGGACCCGTGAGCCCGAAGCAGAGCGGTGTAAAGAATGAGGTTTAAGGCCCACAACCAATGAATGGGGGACACATGGTCACGGTTGAAAATTCAAAGCGGGAGGCGGACCTTCGGTGGGACTTCAAGTTTTTAGCTCTCGAGGTCAAAAAAGGTTTAAGGGTTAGCTATTTCCCGAGGCCCACAACAAATCGGAGAGTGCCACGTGTCTTAAGCTAGGCGGAGTAGTGGGGAGCGGAGGTAAATTGGGAAATTTTCCCAATTTAAAATTTAAAAGGAAAAAATGGAGCCGCATATCCGCGACCAGTCAAAGAGCGCCATGTGTCTCGGAGCGGTGGGGCACGAGACATTTTGGGAAATTTTTCCCAATATGAAATCAGAAGGAAAAAAGGTAGGTCTTCGACTCACGAGATGAATTAGAAGGCACCACATGTCTCGGAGCGGTGGGACCACGGAGAGTTTTAGGAAATTTTTCCAAAAGGGAAAACTTTAAAGTTTAACCTTGCCAACCCTAATTTTGACTATGTTTTTTACCGCTTTGCTCTAAATCTTCAAGAGTCCATATCTTTCAATCTAGAGCTCGATTTTTGCATTTTTGTATTAATGGAAATCGGTGAAATTATCCACACACGGTGGACACTTCAATTTTAAATTTTGATAGAGTTTTGTGGGAGAAAATTGAGAAAATGTCTCGGTATGTAAAAAACACAAAAAAAATTTCCCCGACTTCGCTCCAATGTTTTCCTAGCAAGTGGATGGCCCGATTTCAAAGAAATTAGGGAAAATGATCAAGCGGTTCATATGTAAACTGGAAAATTGAAATATGGAACGCATTTTTGCACACGAAACTATTTTTGGGCTCATCAAAAGCATTTTATTTACAGAGGAATGCGGAAGAGGGAAAATGATCAAATTTTTTTGTAACGGCTTTGGTTTGAATGATTTAATGGTTTTGAAGTCTTTGTGAAGGTCCGACAATCAAATTTGGAAGCTGGAAGCACGTTTTTACGAAGGACAAAAATAATTGTTCGTCTTCTTCTATTCTCCTCTACATTTTCTTCTATTCCCACTCGTTGTACAAGTTTCAACTCTGATATCAATAAAAAGGAAGGAATTTTATGTCCCCCGATGGAAAAATCAATTGGTGCTTTGTGACCAGCATGTTTTATTCTGTCTTGTGCTTAGAAATTGCAAATTTGTCTTTCTTCTATTAATTAATGCATGTAATGAAACTTCCAGTTGATGTGTGTGGGCATCTGACACTCTACCCACAACATTTATTTCCCCCTCCTTCATTCTCACTCCCTCCCCTTTCTTAGATCGATTTCTGCTATAGCAAGGAGTTGTTATTATTGCCATAGGGATAGTGGAGTGTTCCTATGGATCTCTGGTTGAAAAACCACCATAAATCCACTTTGGTTTTACATGCTAAACAATGGGAGCTGCACCATTCAAATGTAGAGGGACTTAGATTCCCATAGCGTTGGCTTGAAATCCACAAATTTGTCCACAAGACAAATTTTCTCGCCAATGTGATTGAAATCTTGATTCCCCCCTTTTCCTTCTTACGATGGTGCTTTGAAGTCTTTGCAAATCGGTGAGATGATTTGTTTCTCCACTTTCTCTACTTTACGAGAAATGGAAGACCTGTATCAATTGAATTCTTTTCATAAAGTATGTAGGACTCTTGGGAACCTCTTTTAGCACAAATTCTTCCTTACACACAAAGGGATACTCATATTAAGTTGTCTCTATCACAATAAGCCTAATTTTAATCCAGAATTTATTCAATTCTTCTAGAGTTTTCTGGTGCTCCCACTAGAAGAGATGATAATACATCATTTGGAAGGCCGAGAAAACATGATTGATTCTGATCAATCTTAAAAGGAGGGAAATCCAAACCTCTCGGTATTTCAAGAACCCTTTATTATCCCCTAGGTCTATAAATTCAAATAAAGCCCTAAAAACGCCTTATCTGCTCCTATTAAATCGAATATTTGATTCAAATATTCTGATGATATTTCCTTTAGGCTAGTTTCTATAGCTACTTTCGCCATTACACCAACAAAGAGCTTCGCATAGCTTTTCAATTCTAAGAATGGAAAGGGGATGCACACTAATGAAGAAATGGAGCTGAATTTATAGTGAAAATGGTGCTAGATGAGATGAACTGGATGAAATCACCGCCATTAAATGAATAAAGATTTCCTACTCAGCCCGCACGAAGGAAGTGAAGGTGAAGTGATTGGTTACTATCTAAAAGGAAAGATACTTAAACATGATAAAAAGTTACACACGGGGACCGCTGCTCAAGGAGGATCGATGATCATTGTGCATATTTCAAGGCTAATGTTTGAAGTTGGAGGCTGATAATGGTCACATCATAAGTTTTTAAGTGTTCGAGGAATTTCCATAAAGTTCCTATTTTTTTTTCCAAATATAAAAGTAGATAAGATGACATGGCATCCCAGTCACTTTAAAAGGATACAAGTAAATTGTTATTTCTCCACCTGGTGTTGTAAGGTTAAAGTATTTTCAAAGGAATGGCACAAATCAGATTGTGAAGTAACAAATAATATTATTTTGGAAGATATTACTTTTTGGGTGGAATATTGAAAGTGACAGAGTGATTGAAGTTATACAAATGTGATGAGAATGTTCTCACATAAGGGAGGATACATTTTCTAAGCTTTTAGAGAAAACAAAACAAAAACTAAATGTACTTTTCCTGGAAAGCCTCCATCTTCACGTTCTTACGGATCGTCGGAAAGCTATCTCGAAGGTTCTATTGCACCGGCATGGTTTACGGAAGTATAGGGAATTTTAACACTAAAAAATATCCCCTGATCACTCCTCCCCACTGAGAAGGATTTTTGTCCACAAAAAGTTGTTTATCAACCCACAAATAATGTTATCTCTTCCTGCACCTTTGCAAAAACACATACAAGAACCCAAAATAACATTATAGGTTAGATAAATTCAAAGAGTTGATTAGCTATTCACATAACCAATCAGATAATAACACCCAATTAAGCTAGTGTTTAACTAAAACGCTACAACCCCCGTCAACTCGCACACAACCGTGAACCGTCATACCCCACCGAAATGCCATCACAAATAATTGACCAGATAATAACACTCATTCTATTATAGAAATCTAGTGTTCAACTATCACTTTTGATACAACCGATTACCAAAAATTACAATTCCATAACACGATCAATTATCAAGACATCTAAAGCGCCCACAATTAGGCTAATGCCCCTTTGTCCAATGAAACTATAACATTTGCAAGTATTCAATATTCAAAATAAAATAGACTATGAACGCCAAAAAATAGCTATAGTAAACAACCGAATCCACGTGAATATTCTAAAAATATTATATCGCCATCACAAATAATAAGTCAGATAATAACACCCATCTATAACGGAAGCTAGTGTTCAATTGACAATTTGTGATTATGCCAATTACAAATACAAATATTCACTATCCAAAATCATTAAACCATCAATGCCCAAAATGGCTATAGTAAAAATCTGAATCAACGTGAATATGTAAATATTCTATCCATACACTGAACTGTAAAGGGATAGGTTATAAACTGTATGCTTACCCAAATTGGTGAAGCTTGCCATAAGCGTAAAATGATCACTGGTGCCTTTACAAACTAGTTTGTTAGTGTAATAAATTTACACCCTAATTGTAACCACATCTGATAGTTACAAAAATCAAATTTTCCCAAAATAAGGGTCTTATAAATTAGTGCAAATAACACATGTGGATACAACAAGTTTGTCTATTTATTACAATATCAAACATGTGCCCGAATGGGTCTTATAAGCATCCATAATATTTGCACAAATGACAACACTATAAAACTGCAAATTTCAAAATAGACATTCCGACGATGCCCATATCCATGCATATTGTTGTCAGAAATGGAATAACCAACCAAAATGTGAGAAGATGAATATGATTATGATGAACCTGTCACTCAAATCTTCTCTACGGTTGATTCCAAATTATTTCAAAGCTGAATATTAACATAGGATCAAAATCCCTAAAATATAGCTTTGAAAATGTTTGCATACTATCACTAGTTACTATAATGCAAACATAAAGTTGAGGAATGTTTTTCCCATCCAATTACTTGGATTTCTCTGTTTAGGTGGTTTTACTTCCCCAGTACTAAAATGAGCATTTACATGAGTTAGATCAACAAATTTTGGTTTGACATTATTTTCCTTATTAACAACTTTCCAATGTTGCCTTTGAAGGAACATACCAACACATCTTAACATCATGACCATTCCTTTTACAATGGGAACAAAATTTAACTTCCTTATTTTTAGGAGTCTTACCCATTTTGCCATTCCTTGAACTTTGTCTAGGAAAATGATTCCCATGTTTAGGAGAGGTAACCTTTTTCCATTTCTCGCCTTACTAGATTGAGATTGGTCTTTTGCACCAACCTTATCATTCATAAAAGGCATTAACTTCTTTATCATATTTTTCCTCTTCCAACAAGATGTCTTTGAGAATGATTATTACCTTCACAAAATGTGTAGGGAAAAACATAGCCCTATCTACCAAATCTATCTTGTTCAAATTTGAAAGAGTGTTTTAGAAGTCTTAGGATTAAATTTCCCCTTAGTGCTATTTTTAGTGTAAGTGGAAGGAGGTGGAATTTCATTACCTTGTTTACCTTCTTTCTTACACCTTTCATTTTTCCTCCTGATGGCGGAATCTTGCAATTCTAGAGGCATAGATCCTTGGCTATTAGAAGCTTTTCTTCCTTCAACTGCTTTAAAACTTTCTCTAATTTCCATTTGCCCACTAGAATAACCCAAACCTATAAACCAAGGTTGATCCTCTACATGTATGGGATTAGCATCACCTTGTTCATTTTTACCAAGGCCTTTTCCATTATATCCCATTTTAACCATTAGTTTAGACCCAATTCCCTTAGTGTGTTTTTCAAACTGACCCAAAGGAATATCTGAAACTAAATTAGAGGAATTATTTTCACATGAACAACTTACAGTGCATTCTGTCATAGTACCTGCATCTGATTTGGAAGGCATTTCCTTCTTGTGTTCACCTTGTTGCAACTTTTCCAAGAGGGCATCCTTGGTCCGTATTTCTTCATGCAACTCTTTAACAAAGCCCATCAACTTCTTGCTCTGTGCAAGCATCTCATTGACAGATTCCTCTTTCTTGGTTATAGAGGATTGAGGCTTAGATTTTAACCACAATATTTCCTCTTCTAAGGAATATAATTTATCTCTCAGGAAAGAGTTTTCTTCCTGGAGTTGGCGGTTTATGGCTTCAAGCTCATCTAGTTGCTCCTGTTTGGATGACTTGCCCATGATTCCTTGTTCCTGCAAACACAACATGTACTTCCAAAACTACACACTTGCAAAAGAATATTAACAAGCCCCAAAATTTTTGCACACTAAAAACTGAAATCAATACTGAAACTGAAGCCAAATTTTCAAACACAATTAGAAGCTAATCTGAAATCTAACTGCTCTGATACCAAACTTGATTCGAAAACAGGTGTTTTATTTTTTTCACTTTTAAATGCTTTCAAGGATCTTTAATTTTAATCAACTTAAAAGGATTGTATAGTTCCAAAAACTGATCAAAATATGATTTAGGACTAAATTCAAATTGAAATTAAGTTTACAATTTACTCAAATTTTCACTATTTGATTGAAGCCCCAAATATCGTTGTTTCTTGATTTTAATCGATTTTCTAATTTTATTAATTACTGATTATAGTTGCACACATATTCATATTTTAAATTTAAATTACTTGCAAATATAAGAAACTGAAAATAAAATTAGAACACAACACCCAAATTGTTTATGGGGTTCGGAACTCCTACGTCCCAGGTTCATGGTGAACCGATCCATTAATAATATTAAAAATTGTAAATACAATAACATTTACATTAACCAATAATGAATAAAAAATTACAAAACTGTGTTTCAGACCTTTGAAGGATGTTAATGGAGCTCAGCCTCTGTCCTTCACCTTCCTGATCCACTTACAGCGGTGTCTCCCTTTGGTTCTACGCCTTTGTGTGACTTTAACAACACATAACTCTATCACAAAAGCTCCAAATTAGATAAATGATCACACCATCATGATCATCTCAAAATTATGAACAACTTTTATATATAACTTGAGATCTAGTTTTGAGTGGAAGTGCCTCAAAATTACATTTTTCCAAAACTACCTACTTATTGGCTTAACACAGACACAGCACTTGTCCATTACAAATACAAGTGAGCTTTACTTATACCATTTACAAGAGGGTGGCGGGTTGGTAAGGCCGCTTATCTTTTTAGATGAGGTGCTAGGTTCAAATCCCCCTTCCATAGGTTTAGGCACCCAATTTAGCCATTGACCCCACATTTGGTGGGAAAAGGATAGGATAAGCCTTTAAATAGCTTTTTGTCCACAAAATCCTCCTTATCCCATGGGATTAGGCTTATTCCCATGGAATGGATTAAATAAAATATTATTATTATTATTATAAATCCAAATCCACTAAAAACCTGCCAAGTTTCACGCCCATAATATGCCATTTGTCCACGTCACAGTGTGTCATGTCATCATTTGACCACAACTTTGACTATGCATATCTTTCGCATACAAACTCAGATTTGGTCCATTCAAAATGCAGAGAAAGCTTGTGATGAGCTCTATACCATGGAACTAATTTTTTAAAAATTACAAGACCATCAATTTTTCCTTGTCGCCAATTGCCACATGTCACCTTGTCATTGGTCCACTTGTTGACCTATTGACCAAAGTTGACTTTCATGTGGTGAACTTTAACCAAACATACTTGAGCTCGTGAGTGTCCATTTTTCATGTTCTTATAGTCATCGAAAAGATCTCTAAATTCTCTATTACATTGGCATAGTTTAGGAAAGTTTAGGGAACTTTTAACACTAAAAAATATCCCCTAATCAACCTCAATGAGCACAGTTTGCAGAGCAAGATTCTTCTGCGCAGCTTCCTCTTGACAGCTTCTACATTGCAGTTTGGGAAAAGATCGAGTTTCAAAGACCCCTCGATGGGAATTTTGATGGTTTCTCATTAGAGGTAGATGGCCTTCTCAAACACAGAGGCTAGATTTATGTTCCCAGAGATGGAGGCTTGAGGTAGGACATCTTGGTAGAGGCACATCATGCACCCTATTCAGCCCATCCAGGGGTGAAGAAGATGCATGCCACCTTGAGACAGTTATATCATTGGAGAGGACTTGGAGAGATGTGGCCCAGTTCATGTCATGATGTTTAGAGTGCCAGAGAGTTAAGGCTGAGCATCAACATCTAGCTGGCCTTCTTTTCCCTCATGCGATACTAGAGTGGAAATGGAACACCATTTCCATAGACTTCATTATTGGGCTACTGATGTCGAGATATCACCACGACGCCATCATGATCATGGTTGATAAATTGACAAAAGTGGCTCAATTTTCTCTGATGAAGACCACTTATACAACTAGAGTAGTGGCATAGGTGTATTTGGATGAGATTGTCAGGTTACATGGGATTCCACATAAGATCATTAATGACCGCGATCCTTTGTACACTTGCCATTTTGGACTACCATAAAGCATGCCCTCGGGATGAATATTAATTTCAGCACAAAATATCACCCTAAGACAAATGGATAGAGTGATCGGGTGAATCAAATTTTAGAGGAAATACTCGGGATGTATGTGATCGATCGAAGTCTAGGTGGGAGTACTGTACTTAGTGGATTTTCCCTACAATAATAGTTTTCAAATATCTATAAGCATGGCTCCTTTTCGGGATTTGTATGGTGGAGAGTACAGACAGCTCTTATTTGGGATAGGTTAGAGGATAGAGTATCTCTTGGACCAGCTCTTCTACAAGACATGGATCGGCAGGTGGTTTTGATCGGATAGAGACTAGAGAAGGCACAAGAATAATGGAAGAAGTATGCGGATCAGCATAGATCGATCATGTAGTTTTGATGTGGGCATGAAGGTGTTCCTTCGTGTTAGGCCACATAAGATACCTATCCGTTATGGAAAAGGTTCTAAGTTAGCTCTTAGATTCATTAGTCCTTTCGAGATCTTACAGTGTATCGGTCCCTTGGCCTCTTGACTAGCATTTCCACCTATCTTGTCTCACATACATGATGTGTTTCATGTTTCAGTTCTTAGGAGATATATTGCAGATCCTTCTCATGTATTGGATTGGACCTCATTGCAAGTGCAGGATCAGGGGAAGGTGATGGTGGAGCCTATCTGCATTATAGATTGCGGGACCACAGCCCTTCGAGGCGAGAGATTGATCGAGTGCAGGTGCGGTGGGACGAGATATAACAAGATCAGTAACTACATGGGAGGATGCTACATTATTACGGGTTCAGTTTCCACATTTTTCCTAGTGACTTCTAGGAGGAAGTCGATTCTAAGGGGAGAGGGATGTAGTGCCCACTTCCCTTTGACACATTTTGATATTGATCTTGATCATCTTGTTGATTACATTATAAACATTATTATGATTTTGATTTAGTATGATGTTAGATGTTGGACTATGGATTATTGTTGATCCGATTTAGCTATGATGCATGATGATTATTAGAGACACTTCATATGTGGATGATGATATACTATTTGACATGGATATATTATGAATGTTGTTCGGACATGTCATTTTGGATATTGTGAGTAGACCTAGAAAATGGACATTATATGATGATGATATAGTTATTGATATAAATTATAAGTGATATTATTGGTTGCCTTGATGTTGTTGTGATTCATATGTATAGATGATTTTGTGATTATATTTATATCATGTTGGATGTTCTGATATGGCCACAAGGCCAAAGGAGGTATTTGTGTTTTTCAAGTTAAACTATCACAAAAACATCGGGGGATTAGAGACCAACCACATTGGAATTCTAGATGAATTCAACAAGGTCACCATGGCAACATGTTTTATGTGTGTGTGTGTGTTGTTTTTATTAGGGATTCCCATGGGGTGAATTACCTTTGAATGTGACCAAGGGGCTTTATGTATTTATTAATTTGGTTTCTTTTATTAATGTTTGCATATATTTATTTTGTGGTGCTTTTACCCTTTTTCATTAGTTATTAAATGTTGTGTTAATGTTGTGAATAATCATGTTGTTAAAGTAAACAAATCAATATGTCATAAGAAAGTAATTAGTGAAGTGGTTGGATTTTATATTAAATGTTGTAAGTATTTGTAAGTGATGTGTAAGTTTACTTCTGAGTGTGAAACACTCCACCTTCTTAGAAATTTGAATTTATCCTTGGAGGCTGATTTTGGAGGCTTGTGGGACAAGTAAAACTTGTCTCATACCTCTTAATTTTATTTACCAACCATAGGTCTATGGTTGGAGGGTTATATTTAGACCTTCTTTATACATTTTGATATGACTAATTATAAGTTTTAATCACAATCCTCTTAAATTTTATTAAATTAAGTCCTTATGGGGTGTGGGCTTTTGGAGTGTGTAAGTTTATTGTCATATTATTCACCCACCTCTTTATTGTGCATTGGAGAATGAATTTGACTTTTGTGTTGGAGTTGAGGATGTGTGATGTGGCATCCTACATGGATCCACCTCATCCTCTTCTCTTCCCTCTTCTATAAAATTAGAACTCCTTGCTTTGTTTTGGGTTGTTGAACATTTTGCATACTTCCTTTTGGGTGAAATTTTGTTGTGTGGAGCTCTTGCTTTTGGAAGGAGATTGGAGACCTTTGCATGCTTGTTGGTTGTTGATTTTGGACTGTATTTTGGCATTGGAAAGCTTGTTGTTTTAGAACTTAGACAACTCCTTCATGGAGAGGTAAGAGCTTGGCTCTTGAAATACTCCTTTTTTATGAATGTACATGTTATTGTGTGAATGTTTTAGCATGTTTGTGGGTTGTTTGGGTAGACTGCCTAGGAATGGTGTAGGAGAAGGCTATGGGGAATCCATGTGGGGGCATAAGGGAATGCCAATGGCATCAGAATTATTTTGGAGGGAGTTGGGATTGGGTTTCCACCTTGGAAAAGAAATGGCATTGCATTTCTTACTTTGTGGGGGCATAAGGAAATTTGTGGGGGGCATAAGGATATATGGGAGATGTTTTATATTGGCGGTTTGTTATAGGTGGATACCTAATTCCCATTGGGAGGCATAAGCAGCTTCCCCCATAGTTTCTTGCTCCTTTAGCTTGCTTGATGGATCCTTAGTCTTGTTTGTATGTTTTAATGTAGTTGTAAACTACATTTTGTTTTGAATTGTGTTTAAAATGTGAAAATGTTGCATGTGTGTTGTGGAAGCCTTGTTGTCATGGGTTGAATCACATCTTTTATTGCATTATGGTTGGGGCTCGGGGCCAATGAAGAAGGATGGATTCTCCTCTTCATTGGATGTCTTGGTTGGGTGGAGAGCGTTGCCTTTCCCTGCCTTTGTTGTGATCAAAAGGAGAAATTCATGTTGATGTTCTAGAGTAGAGGAGAAAGACAGTTTGACAATACCTTGTGAAATAAAATCTCATTGTAACCTTTCCCACTTTGAAGTGGATGAATTTGTAAATGTTTTGAAATGGAAAGATGTTGTATGGATCATGAAATTTGTAAAGTGAAATGAAAAAGAGATAGACTTTGTTTTTCTTTGAAAGAATGTGAAGGAAATGTAATTTGTATGATGAATTTTGAAGTATGAAAGAAGGAAGTTGTAAGTTTTCCTTTGGAATCAATAAATGGTGTCCTATCTTTCTCAAATTGCAATGTTATATTGAAATATGATCATTTAATTGTTACTAAAATCTCTATTTGAAAGAGAGAAACGCATATGAAGGAATGGTAATATTCTGTATTTTGAAATACATAAAAAAATTAGAAATCAAACTTTGTATTTTGGCTCTTAAATGGTTTGATTAAATCACTTAAATGTATTAGACTAGAATGGAAATGAATCTCCATACTTGGAAGGTGAAAAATGATAAATAAATCCTTTAGAAATTGATCTTTGTTTTGTATTTCATCCTGGCAAATAATTTATCTAAAATGAACAGTTTGAACCTGCAATTCAAGAAATAAAAATGAAACATTAAAATTGAACATGCTATGATGTAAATGAATTCAATTTGGGCTAAAACACTTAAGGAAATATTTCAGACCTTGTAAAATCGGGCTCAATCCATTTGCAGTCCCTTTTGTTGTTAAAAGTTGTAAAATTGATTTGCAACTCAATCAAACCAATCAAATATGGTTTTCCATCCTAAAACCATCCTAGAACAATCCTCCATGTCTATTGGGCATGATGAGTGAAGGAAAGAATCAAATTTTGAACAAATCCTTTAAGTCAAAAATTTACAGCTCGCACTATATAAGCCTACAGGCCGTTTTCTTAAAATTGACCCCTTAAACTTTATCAAAATCTAAAATTAATTATCTCTGTGTAAAGAGGGCATCAAAATACTTCTATAAAGTCCTTGTTTTCCCACAACCGAGCTCTCTATCAAAATTTATGGCCTTTTGAAGTTTTACTTCATTTTGGCTTCAAAAAAATAATCTAACTGTCAAAAAAAATTTGGAAAAATTTCCCCCACGGACCTGCTACCCCGCTTTTTCCCTTTGCCGACTTTTGCGGGCTAAAAATTTGAACTTAACTTTTAAAAAAATTGTGAAAATTTTGCAACTTTTCCCCTCGCCGTCGTCATCCCGACCCTAATCAAAAGGCGCCACATGGCCTTATGAGGCAACGGTGGAGGTGCGGAATCCGTTTGACCTTAGCATTTTAGAAAAAAATTGGGAAAATTTTCTAATTTTCCTCCGCCACCCCATGACCAATGGTAGGTCGCAACATGACATGGCGGACCTTAGGCATCAGCGGAGGCGCGGAATGTTTTACAACTTTGAAACTTTAACTTTTTCTTTGGCAAAAATCCCAAAGTTTCCCCGCCGCCCCATGCCCGCAACCAATGGAAGGCTAACACGTGGCAGCCTTAGGCATTGGCGGAGGTGCGGAACGTTTTGTACCTTTGAACTTTTTACCCTTAAAATCTTAAAGTCGAAAATCTCTCCGACGGCCCAACTTCCCGCCAAAGCTTTCTCAAGCCGACACATGTCCTCTTCGGCCCGTGGGTAGTCGGGGGGTGCCCTGAATCTAAAAATTTCCTTTCGTCGGTTAATTTTAGAACTTAACTTTAAAATAATTTATCTCGAAGATTTAATATTGATTAACACGATTATAGATATTATGGTATAGTAACATAAATTTCACACATACACATTAAAAACATTGTTATATTTTGGCAAGTAAAAGAAAATATCACATATTTAGAAGCACATATGATTTTTTTGGTAGTGTTACCCATTCTCTAATATAGCTTCAGATTATGTTGGTGCATAATTGTTTCTAGAAAAAGCTTAATGTATTTTTATAATGTCATTGGTCTATCTAGTAGAGGTGAGTATAATTGATGAAAAAAAGTATTTGATTTAATATTCTTAATTTTTTGCAGAAATTTTCTATTATTTTGCTATAGAGGAATCTGTAGGCCTGGTCCAAATACAACTCTTCACAAAACCATGAGAGCTACATAAACATTTTTTTCTTTGCAAAAAAATGGTGCTTTATTTCAGGATAGAGTTCTGTCACATACTTGATATTGTAAGAAGCCTTGTATAAAATATTGTATTTTTTGCATTCTGAGCATCTCTTACGATTAATGTTTTCCATCCACGAAATATTTTTCATCCTTTTGTGATAATTTAATAATATATATTTATTATTAATTTATTATGACCATGATGTAAATTTAAAAATACAATAAGATAGACATATTGTTCCATCTATGTACTTTGCAGACTATATTCTCATGCAGGGCCAAGTGTTATACTTAAGATTTTGAATGTGTGCTAAAATTTAGTATCCCAATATCTACCAAAAGCATTATTTATCACCCCTTCACTATCTAAGTTAGTCGTAACTATTCTAATAGGTCAAATATTTAAGATCTTGTTATTAACAATCAAGTAATTAATTATTAGGCTTAATTTGTCGATATAGAAAGAACCTTCACATAAGGTACCCTTAGTCTTTAAGCAACTGATATTTCAATTTTGAAAACCATGGAATATCACGAGTGATTGTTAGCTGTTTCTCGCTACCTAAGCCTGACATTATTACCAAAAGTCCTTCCCTCCCCATGGATAGATTAACTTATCATTGAGTTATTCCACCAAAATGTGTCCTCCCCTCCCCATGGATAGATTAACTTGTGGTCCTTCCACAATGGATATTTGTGCTACAGATTAAGATGTGCTCAAATCTGATCCCATTTCCTCAAAATAAATTTGGGGAAAAATTATTCCACCGTCCTGTCATACTTTTATATATAAAGTAGATTCCCATTGTCTGCTCATACTTTTAATAAAGTAAGCTGTCCCCATTAAAAAATTGTCATTATCCTTCCATCTTATCTTACTTTTTTCCACGTAGATTCCCATTGTGTGGTCTCTCTTTAGGAAAGTATCCATTGCAGAAACATTTCATGCCATGTGTGAATGTATCCATTCTTAAACCTGCTCTGTAGCTCTTTTCAGATTTTACATCTATAAAATAAATCCAGTCTCTCTTGTTTCATGTCAAGGATAGTTCGATAGAGATCATTCTGTTATGTGGTGTACTCAGATTTTTCTTTAAATCTTCTTTACTATGAGAATGGATGGAATTTGTTGTTATGCATTTTCTTTCTCAGAAAATGAGAATGAGATGGATGTTCAAATTGATTAGTGGCCGCAGGGCTTTCAGTTGTGGGATATGTATGCAATTGATCAAATTTCTTCAAACAGTGGTCGATGTGTAGAGATCTTACGGTATATGTGTGCTCTAATGAAGTGCACCAAACAATTAGATAGAAAACAAGAGAAGCTCCGTGAAGCACTCTTCTTCACTGGTAATGGATTCATTATGTGCCTAGCACAAATGAATTTCCACAAAAGGTAATACGTAAATCTATATGGTATAGACTAGAAAGAGGGTCGGGTATTTTAATAGTTAAATGTTGTTTCTTTTTCCTTTTATGTGAATGAGAATGATTAATTTCCACATATATTTATGTTGTAGGTTTTGAATTCCTTGGTTAGATGTTGGGTATCTTTAAAATCTTACATGTCGAGGATCTTCAAAATCTTGAAACCCAAATATGCCACTACTACCAGGATCTGACATTGACAACTGTAATGTGTTGTTTTGAATCATATGTTGAATGGTTTTCCTCAACAGAGGGAGAAGATCCCAATGCAGGTACTTTTTGTTTAACTTTATTCTTGATATGTTCTTACAGATATCATTAGGCTTCATTGTAGCTTAAATTTTCAGAAAATTTCATGATATGTTCATAGCAATCGAGAGAAGTTTTTAATAATATTGGGCACCTTACAAACAATTTTCTAGAAAGTCGCAACTTGGTTTCATCTTTTTCTTCTCCCATTTTAGCTGAAGGAAGACATGGCTTATTTCCTATGATTTTGCAGATGGTATAAATGAAGCGTAAAAAGAGTAACTCAGCCTCTCAACATCGAGACTGATCAATCAAAAATAAATGTAAATATTTATTATATATCAAAAATATGTAGGATGGAAATTCTTCTTTTTGTAAAAATTGTCAGTTTCATATTGAGAAAAACATGTTAATAACCTCACATGAGTTCAATCCATGGGTGTTCAAGTTTATTTTTATAAAACATTTGTCTTCAAAATTAATCACATAACAAAGAAAAATGACATCATTTGTGATTTGATAAATTTGGAAAGTTGTTCTTTCAAATAGGAGTTTTCCATCTTTCATGATCATAAATTTGGAAAGCTGAATTCTTTGCCATTTCTCAAGAAAAATGTCTCCTGCAGGAAACATCTTTGGTTAGCTGGATTTCATTATAATATATAATTAAAACATGTTGGTGCCCTTTGTTTTAAGGCAAACGGGTATATAATACAATTTTATTTTTATACGAGAGCCTTTCCTTTTTGTAATTAAAACGTAATGGTGTCAAAATGGAACCTCATAATATTCATCTAAACTTAAAGGTTATGACACCCAAGTATTTACAACAACTTAGTGTAATTGTAAGGGCTGATAAGCACTAAGTAACTTACCCACAACATTTTTTTATTATTTATAAATGTTCTTTATTTACAAGAGTGTTAATTGTTTTCGTTTAATTATTTGTTTACATATTTATCTCCCCCAAAAACTAATTCACTTTCAACATATTGTACATTGTGAGAATTCATGCATCGCCTATTCCATGCACGAGTGACCATGGTTATAAGATTTAAAAATTAAGTTAAAGAGAGCATGTAAGTTATATTTAAGGTTTGATTTGGTTTGTAATATATATTATATTAGTAGATTACAAAAAGATTGTCAATTTACTTTCTTAATATGATTAAATTAATTCATGTGTAATTGTCAAAATATATAACAAATGTTATTTTTACATAAATTTCTACTATGATAATATTGTGTCTTAATGTTAAGAGTAATATGCATATTTAAAATTTAAAAATGGCACAAAATTTGAATTAGTTTAATTGAATTGTAATGTCCCACACAATAACATATATATCACTTACTAATAAATTTTTATGAATTGTAATTTAAATTTTTTTGATGTTTTGTTTGGATAGATTTAATAGTAATTAAAAAAACAAAAAGAGTTATAGCCTTTAAAGGGACTTGCCTAAGGAGAATAGATTTTCTAAGTCAAATTGAAGACATCAAAACTTGTCGAAGCTTAAGTATTGTAAAGAATACATAATTGATATAGAGAAAGAATTAACAATTCATTTTCTCAAACCTTTAAAACCATATATACAAATGGGATCCTTCATCTAGGGATCATACATTAAAACGATTCTAATTATGAAGACCATTATAAAATCATCCATCCCTAAAAAAATTGCAGACATAAAACTATTTTCATTATACTTTAAATATATAAACGTCAATTTGGCCTATCACATCTTGAACATCTAGGAGAGCTAGCTACTACACCTAGAGTCAAAAGGCCTATGGGAAATAACACATTTGTGCAAGGCCTAGAGGTAGTATCCCATTTTCGTGACATAATACATGCAACAATTCATCATACTATTCACAACACCCGTATTTTAAGGAATGCCTATCAAGCAAGTTGTATTTGAAATATCTTCTACCCTGTTGCAATGCTCGGTGTTTAACACAAATTGCAAGTATACAAGCAAATCTTGTTGAGTTTGATTTACTCATTCAAGTTGAATTTGCTTGAAGATATTTAGGCTTTTTTCAAAATTTATATTTTCTCATATGCAAACCTTTGTGAATGGACATTGCAAAGTCGGCATGAAATTCAATTTCAGGAAAGACTATTTTCTTCTAAGCAAGCTTTTATTATTTTTTAATTTTTAATATTATTATTTTGTTAAATGAGAGGAAAGATTTACACCTCTTTTATAAAATATGATTCATCTAAAGAATCATTTTTTTAAGTGTGTTATGGGTGCCTCACCCTTCTTCTCATGTTTCCTTTCTTTTTTCTCTTTTTCCTTGTTCCATTGTATTTTTTTTTGCTTCTTTCTCTAGGATTTACAAAATTCTCATGTTATATAAGGGAATTCCCCCTCTTGAAAATACTAAGGAAAATGTCATTTTCATGGTGATATTATATGTATTTATTTATATTGATGTCTATTAGACAATTTATTATAACATCTACAAGAATGATTACGACACAAAAAATACTTTAATAATTGTTAGTAATTATATGGGGATAGATGTACCTTATGCATTTGATTTCTTAATATTTCAATGAACCTCCATTAGAATGAAGGTTGACAAATATACTAATGGAAATTACTATATTCTTGTCTCTTTTTATTTCATAACGTGTCATTGGTTTTACCCATCCCATAAGAAAATAATTGTGTTTTTTGACTTCGACCCAATACAATGTTTTCCTTCTACTTTGAGGAAGATGTGTTCAAATATTTCTAGAGAAGAATCTCACCACATGGCATGTAACATTCTTGGCTTTTGTGAATAAAATATTTATGTGAAACTTAGTGTTGAAACACTCATTTGAACAAATATTGGATGGTTTCAACACTTGAAAGATATGCATAATTGATTGGAACACCTAAAAAATGTTTTTAGATAAATTCATACTTGTTGTGGACGTGTGTGCATGGTTTATGTGATAGTCAACTTGATAAGGTGGTATAAAACATGTGCAATCATAGAGGGGTTATTTTTATTTAAATAGGGATCTAGTAATGTAAAATGAGGCCTTAATAATGCAGAGATTATGTGCCTAGTAACTCCTAAGGTGTAATAGTTAGATTCCCTTGATCACACATGTTTTGGATTTTTTAACCTAATGAGCCTCCCATGGCATGGTTATTCTAGAATTTTCAAACTTAAAAGAAATAAGAAGAGGGCATGGAATAGTCTATGAAACACTTCAACAAGTTGGTGAGACCAATTACTCATGTTGGTCAATCAAGCCCCAAAAATAAATTGTGCCTCTTTATTTCTTCTCTACATCTCAAGATTTGTTTCATCTTGAAGAGGAGAAAAGTGTGTGACATGGAAGATGCAAAACAACAAGCCATTGAATTTGAAGATGATTTGATCATGTTTGGAAATTTGAAGAAATATAATGCTGAAAGGCCCACTCAAAATGCTTCAGATGATGGACATGGAATGGAATATATCATAACAAACAAAAATATTAGTGGAAACAACGTTATCTTTCACATTAAATTATTCAAGAAGATATTTCCATTTAATAAAAACTAAAACTCTAGAGAGAAGAAAAATATGATCTTGAATTCACATGTTGTTTCAATTTCATCATCTTCAAATAAAATGAGTTATTATGGGGACAATTAATTGATCCAAGAGAAATTACAATGATGAAATATGGTAGGTGTATTTTTAAGGTAGTAATGAAAATTCAGCTTTCCCCTTTACAGAGAAGGGAGTGATGTTTTTACATTTTGTTGTCAAAGAGAAGATCCCTTCTACATTGAGGATTGTTTCTAAAAATGTAGACACCATAATATGCTAACTTGTCCTTGTGTAATACCAAGTTTTACCTTGTATCCTTGTTAAGAAAAATGCTCACATTCAAAATCCAATCCCATAATCTTTATATCCATTATACAACATTCTTAACTTTACATCATCCTTTGAAAAAAAAATTGATAAATATTAAATTTGATAAAAGTGGCATAAAAAATATTATATTCATTACACAACTTTCAGTTTAAGAGTTTCTCTTTCTTATCCACAATTGTACATAATGTTCAAGAAGTGGGGTCTAGTCTTGGCCAATCTATACAGTACTTACCCTTCTCAATCACCCACTTTTATTTGAATGCTACATCATTATTTAGGTCATTTCATCTTCATATGGTCATCCTTATCATAATATCTCACCTACAAAAGACTATATAAGATTTTCATTATCATATTATAAATCACTTGACATTCTTAAAATTTCCTATTACAAACATCATTCCAAAAGCACTCAAACGATACTTGAATATACTCAAATTAGTTGCACATCATTTAGGGAAGTCCCTACTTCAAGTGTTAAGTAATCAAACAAGGTCAATGAATCTAGCTTCATACATCTACAAGCATGTAAATATCATAGAGCCATGCCCGAAGATAGATAAAATTCATTCCAAGAATTGCACAATGGTTTCAATCAACACAAGGGTTAGGTCACATAAATAATTCACACCACATATCACTACTACCATGTTGGGTACATTCTACACTATATAGTTAGCCCACTATCTTGGTGTTAGGAGACACAAGGGAACTCATAAGGGGTTCATTAACTTTACACACTTATACAAGGACCTATGAGAACTACATGAGGCTTGATTCTACATCAAGGATATGTAGTGCAATATTGATATTTTTCAGCAGTTAAGAGTCTAATCGCCCAGGGTTTTCTAGCCTCAAACACATGTACACACATGTTTTTATTCTTTGGTTTACTAATACTCTGACGAAGTGTTCTCTAGGTTGTTAGGGTTTTTAATTTATTGTGGATCATTAAAAATCATATCGAGGTTGTGTGAAGAAGATCAATAGGTAGTGAGTACCATTTCTATAAAACTAAAGCACCCAAAAAGTTTCAGATCCCAATTATCTTCTGGTGTGAGACCATGCAACCCTTTTCCTAGACCATATAGATCCTACCTAGACCATACATACCTTGGATAGTCCTAAAGTTGTAGTTTTTCTAGTTCCAAAATATTTTATGCATAATCTAGAGTTCAAGATTATTCTATTCTATTACCTTTCACATCCAAATCATTATATAATCTTCCTAAACAAGCTAAGTCTCTCTGTATTATTTTATTTTTAACAAGTTACTTATCATGTGTACATTTTTTAGCTCATTTTAAGTTAGAATGCATTATTTTGGTCATACATAATTTTTTGAAAGTTAATTAGATCATAATAGTCTACTTGTTATATATTATGACATCCTTATTCATTAGGAAATCTAATTTAGGGTGTAAACATTTGGTGAACCTGACTCTTGAATTGAACTTATTTCTCAATCTTTAAATTGGCATGTGTATAAGTCAAATCAGGAAGGCCTTTGAAGATTTTTTAAGGTTTTCTTTGAAATATCCAAATGATAGGTAATTGGTTCAACTCTTTTATTAAGAAGACCATAAAAATAAGAAAAGAAAAGAAAGTCCTTACGCATGGTATCCATTAACATCTCCACACTCAGGTAGACTTCAAACTTTGCATTTTTCCTCAATATTTTGCAAGGATCTAATGTTGAACATGTGGCATGAATTAGCATCACTAAGCGAGGCCTTTTGGCTCAATATTACACCATGTGTTGACAAGTGGTATCAATTGATTATTTTTAACTTTTCCTTGCTCCAACATTAGGCACTTGAAAATCAATGAAAAAAAAGGTTTTCAGACTTTGGGTTTCAAATAAATGTGGATGGGAGACACAGAAAAATATAGGAAATACATGAGATACATGGATCAAGGTTCCAAGGGTTCACGGTGAGTGGCATTGTCCATTAGTGGCCCAAAGATACAAAATATCAAGCCCAAGCCCCAAAACCTTACAATAGGTGGATAATCTAATGGTAGCCACGTGTTGTTCCTCTAATAGTGCTAGAGTTGAAGGCATGGATAAAGGAATCTATGTGGCACTATTGACTATAGAGATTGTCAATGGATTAAATTTGATGTATTCATCCAAGGTAAAAGTGAGCTTGGGGACGTCAATGGAAACATGAAAAACCTCTAGTTTTTTCTCATATCCTAGATTGAAAATAAGAACTTGTGGAAGGTCTCCAGGTCTGTAGCCTTCACAAACTTATGTCTGTATTTACTGGGGTCAAGTGTGCAAGTTTATGACTATCATATTGTTCTTAAATTCTGAGTCATTGAATGGATAAGGGTTTGTCAATCAGTCAATTCCTTATGTTGCAATGACTAGGAAATGGTGTTGAATGTGTCCCCTCAAAGTCACTAAAAATCTACTTGTAATATGTCATGTATAAGTGAAGAGAGTTCCCAAATTAGTCAACACAATCCTTCTAAGTTTATGGTGAAATCAGTCATATCTCAGCCCATGTATATGAGTTTTGGTTGTATGGTATCCAAATTCAATCAAAAATCTTCTTAGTTAGGATAAAATATCTTATAAGAACACTTAGATATATGATCAGTGACAGCAGCTATGTTGAGATTGAAGTTTCCACATGTGATGATCAAACATGCAAGGATAATATTTAAATTGTGAAAGAGTACTGAAGCACTTAAACATGGTATATCAGTATTGAATGTGTCAAGATAGAAGTTGTTGCTTATTAGGATGGCTATATACATGTAAATCAGTACAAATTGATCTCAAAAGTGGTACACACTCCCAGGGGGAGTTAGGAGATGTTGAAGAAGGCCAGTCAATGGAAGTTGTTGGTTTCAATACAATTGTGATCAGACCATCAGGTAACCATCCTGAAGGTATGCATAAAAGCTTAAATTTTGACTAATTTTGGACAAGAAACTGAAAGCAAGTTCAGTGTGTGTATTCAATACATTTCTTTTGCATGATTGGAATTGGAATAGGATTGTCTTTGTCTTCACAATGAAGAAACCATGTAAGAATATAAAATAAGGTTACCTCATAAAATATAAGTACTCAGTGCAATGAGTCATTCAGGTATAAACATGATACAAACAACTTTGTGAAAAGGAGCCTATGTCTTGATTCTATGTTGATGTAGTTTAAGATCAGAACTTGAAGGATTATGAATATGTTTCACAAGGCTTGGAAATTTACAAGAAGTTCATCAATCTAATTGTATTCAGAATATTGTTGTAATACACCAATTGACTATAACATAGAGATCGTTTACCTCAAGAGAATCAAGAATAAGAGCCATAATCTCATAACAAGGGATGTGAGATCAAGTAACAAGGTATGAAGAGTTACTATGCTCATAATTATGAAGTTAATATCATGCATTATAAGAGGTAAGCTACAAGTGTGAAGATTCCACAAGACACTATAGAGGTCTGTCAAAAGTATGAAGAAGGTCAAAGGATTGGTGAAATGTCTCAGATATATCTTCAGTTTAGTAGAAATCATAACTACATGCTATAGGTATTTTATGAGGCTAAGAAGCTAGGTGTTCTATCTTATGTAGTCCTAGTCTAAAGGAAGTCAGCCATGCAAATGTCAATGTGGAGTCTAAATTTTGGTTATGCTCTTAAGTGTTCTAAGCATTCTCATTGTCATAAAGTTTGTGTCTTCCCTTGTTTTCAGTATTTTCATTATTTGTGAAGAATTGTAGTGATTACTTTGAGTATCCTAAATGGTGGAAGATAGAGGGTAAAGTCTATTTTGGCCAAACATTGAGACATGTGTTTGAGAATGAGTCTCAAAAAGGATTTTAGTTTGAAAAATCATACAAGTTATAGCCGTGAGATAGGAAAGTTGGCTTCAAAGGAAGATTTTTTATCTAGGGGAGTCTGGTTTGGTTAAGTAGAGGTCACTCAATGTTGGTATAGGAGCTCAAAAAGTAAAACATAGTCCCAAGGGGAGCTTGTGGACATGTAAGTTTACTTTGTCATGCATAATTATTTTCAATTGTCATTGTTTCATGTCAAGTGGCCAAGAATCCTTTTTCAAATATGTCAAATGGGGAGAGAGTGTTTTCAGAAACCAAGAAGGATGATGTGAGATGATGGTTTTGTTTTCCATCAAAGGTTTCTAAGAAAGTTGCCATCAATGACAAAGGGGAGATTGTTGAACCCTGGTCATTGGTGTTGTCATTGATGTCAAGTGGCATTGATGGAAAAGGAATGAAAGGTGAATTGAAGCTTAGTCAAAGGCATGAAGGTTGATTGGTAGTGCCTTCTCAGTGGTTTAGTGAGTATTCAAGATGGTTTCAGGATAGTCTCAGTGTTCTGCAGGATTGGATTGTGAGGCATGAGTTCATTGGAAGCATGGACATGGTTGATTTTTGGTTTTGAAGGATCTACAGGTTAGTAATGATGTTTTAAGTATGGGAAATAACTCTTTCAGGGTGTATCAGGTCATCTGGTGGTGGTTGCAGTTGAAATTGGTCCATTTAGGCATGTTTATGGATCCTGATGAGGTGTGAGAGTTGGTACATGTCATGGAAAGGTAATATAATCATGGTATAATCATAGTAATGTTTTCTATGGCATGTGGGAGAAATAAAAAGGATTAGTTTAGCTCTTGGAGGAAAAAGTCAAAAGTTCACAGAAATTGGCTTTGAGAATTGACATTGTAGACTGATTCAAATGAGATAGGATAGAAGATTACAAACATATATATGGAAAATGAGCTCATGTATCATGTATAGCGATTATTTTTTTTGCTTCGGGCCAAATTTCATCAAGTTTTGAGGTGTGTGAAAGTTATGCTAGTTTTTCTAAAATAGGCTTTTTGAAAAGTTCATAATAAGCCTTATTAGCACCTAAGGAAAAACATAGTTCCTTGTTTGGATAAATTATAGAATGAATTTTTGTAGAGAACTCTAAGCTTGAGGTATGGAAAAAAGTTTCAGGAAAAATGGATAAGTATTAGAGAAGTTATGAACATTTTTCTAGCTATGTTCTGTCACTCTCAAGCACTTTCCTAAATCGAAATGGAAAATGTAATCTATCTGCCCTAAAATCACTTGTATGAGTTTTCTTAAATTTTATCATGTTCTATTATTGATGTCTCCATGATCATTCTATTTTCAAGGTCCTTCAAGCTAATCAGTGTCATTACAAGCTTTCTCAAGGTATGCAAGATAAGTGTTCCATACATCATAATCCAAGAAACATGTGTCCTAGAAGGCATGATCACAGTAAATAGGATTTGAGATAGAGGTGTGAGCATCAAATATGCAAATTAAAAGATTTCATCATTCTAAAGGTGCCAAAGTTGATGAAATTAAGGACTGTAATGGGCTATCTTTAGTTTTCTTCATGAGATCTTGAGTTGAAAGAACTTGTAGAGTTCTTATGGGTGTCAATGAGCTAAATATATCTGATTGGTTTATTGTATATTCATCTTGAGATATAATAAGTTATGTTTGAGCTTGTTTCATGACTATGGAAGTGTAAAAAGTTTGGTACAAGTTTGTGCAGAATCTAATGACTAAGTATGTAGGTCATTGCCTTGTGTTAGTGTCTCAGGTCTATGATAAGCACTAAGAGTCATAAAAATGCATAATTAGCGAGTCAAAAATAGAGTATGAGATATCTTGGACTAAAAGGAAATGGTTCCAAAGTGCTCAAGAAAGGTAAAGATAGGGTATAGTGGTGGTTAGTCCAAATAAGGTGTTAAAAGGTTCATTAAGTCCTAGGGACTGTAAGAAACAGAAGAGTATGCTACAAGTATCAAGCATAGGATATGGTCTATGAGTAAGGTTTCAAGGAATTTTGTTGTCCTAAAAAACCCAAAATGCTATGTGAAGAACCTTCATTTGCTGCTTTTTCATGTGGTTCAACAACCATGCATTATATTATTGATTTCTGGGAGAAAATTGAACAATTTCATGGTGTCTAATTGATTTGAAGAGTTGGAGAGTTTCCCAACAAAGCCTTAGAAGTTGGAATTTTCAAATTCCATCAATATTTGAGCTAGAAATCAAATTTTAAGCATTCTCAGGCATCTACAATCAATGTAACCTTGTCCCTAGGGTTTGAAACATAATTTTAATCAAATCTCAATCTTCCTCCAATGAAAATTCACAAAATCTTGGGGATTCCTCTACAAGGATAACATGAGTCCATTGCAAAAAGATTTTTTCGATTCCAACAAGTATAGAGGGAGAAGTTAATGAAAGTTAGCTCAAAGCAAGGTTTCTAATCTATCTAACCATCTGTGAAGGCATCAATGAATTTTTTCTTCGTTATAGGTTCTTGAATCTTGTGCATGACTTCAAGAGTCCAACAATGATATATTTATCCTTGGAATGTCTTAAAGACATCTAGAAGTGTGACAGTCAAGAGATTAGTGAGTGTATTAATACAGTGGCTCATGGGTTGTGTCTCAGCAGACTGTAAACGTACAAGTTTTCTCCTCCAAAGCTCATGGACTGAAAAATGAGTCTCTCATGACATCAAATGAAGTCTTGAAGTGTGTATTAATGTTTCAAACATATCTCTGATCAGGTGTTGCATACAACCACTTTATTATTCCTAGAGGTACTAAACATCTAACTGGTCCTCTAGTGGGATGAAGAGTACCATGTTTATTTAATTTCAAGGAATTGGTTTGTGGAGAATGTGAAGAGACAAGATTTGGTGAGTTACAATATGAAGATTCAAACATTAAATAGTTACTAGCTCATGGCTTTCCTTTCTAACTTGAATTGAGAAGGTGAAGAGACAAGTTTTTAAAAATCATAGTTGTTCAAAATGCAGAGGAGATAAACAAAGATGAGAAGTTGGATAGTTGGCTAAGATGATTAATGGAGTATGAGCAAGAGATTAGAGTGATTAATTAAGAAAAATATAGTTGTGAATGAGTACATAACTAAAATGGGCCTTTCCAAAAGTGAGATAAGTTAGAACAAGTTTAATGTAACATGAAGCAATACAAAGAGTAAAAGGATTGAAAAGTCTTTTATATAAGTGAAGAAAACATAAAATAATGAGCTCTGGAGAAAATAGTGAGAAGAGAGGACAAGATCATGAAGGTTTGAATGATCTAAAAATAGTGAGTTGTTGATAAATGCAATGAGATGAATTCCAGGATAGAGAACTTAATAGATTATATAACTTGTACCATAACGAAGGAAGTATACAAGCATCCATACTTAGCATAAACATAAATGAAGAGAACTTATGAAAAATATGTATGCATATATAAATCATATGATATATATATATATATATATATATATATATATATATATATATATATATTGGTAACCTCATTACATCCATGGAGCCATTTACTGAGAATGTCACAAAGAAGCGAGACCACAGTCATGTTTTACAACTAGACCAATGTAAATATACCAAAAAGAAAAATTACAATCCCCATGCCCAATACATCCTTTCCCAAGTGCAATTACCCACTAATAGAGTTCTTACGGTATTTCTGCAGAGCTCGCCCACTCTCTAGTTCTCTCTTTTCTTACTCTGCAAGAACTTATATTTATAGCCTAAGCTGGGCTGCAACTCATCCACAAAGGCACACTCAGATCGATGCCAAGTGTAACGAATGTGGTCCTCTCATGTGATCATGCTCCTCTAAGTCCGAGCTCTCCACTTTATACCATGATGTGCTTCAGAAGCTTCTCACCGTAGGCATGCTCCTTCTGGGCCAACTGTCTCGGTGGCACCTTATCCATTCGCATGCGTGATCGAGTCATGATTTTCACGTGTTTTGCCCCAAATGCCCAATTTGACTAAGTCCCGAACCCTTGGTTATGTCCATCTCGCATCGCGCGCGCCATGGGCATCCTTAAACCCTTCTCTTAAACCCTTATTTGTGCGCTTTTTCCTTATGCGCATATACTTAACTTGGGCCTTGCGTGCCTATGTGCCTTTATACTTATTCTAGGGGCCCAACATCACCCCACACTATGCCTATTCTCCGTCACGGGAACACTTCCCTTAATGAAAGAAAGAATACAATAGGATTACGCCTAGGAAAAGAATAAGGGGATGAAAGAATGGGGGAAGAAGAAAGAATGGGAGAGTGAAGGAATCACTACAACAAACTAGGAAAATCCTTTTGCAAGTCGGCCTCTAACTTATTCCAGGCATCGACTTCATCCTGCGCACCCTCGACAGAGGTCACCGACTAGCGCTCACCTCCTCAAAATTTATCCCATCTCCTTCTACGCTCATGGTATCAGTGATCTTCTCCAACTCCTTACATATATCCTCCAAGCACATCCATTCTTTGTGTAATGCGCGGATATAGTTCCTTCAACTGGTTTTTGATTGAACCCCTTAAGGTTTCAATGGCTTCAGACTTCTTCTCAACCTCAGCAAGGATTTTCTCTCTTTCGCCCTATTCCCCTTGTTTTTCTCCTGGAACTCCTTGAGTTCCGCTTCATGAGTGGTAACCAAGGTGCCTACCACTTTGTCCCTATCCATGCAATTATCGTACGTGGCCTCAGTAGTCTGGGAAGCAGCCCTTACATCAGCAAGCACTTTGTTGTATTCCATGACAAACGCTACGATCTTCAACTTATCTTCCTTCTCTAGGCGCGCGGCCACCATACGTATCCCATGGTGAGGACCCTTGTTAAATCCTCTAGGCATCCCAAGGCAGATCCATACTTCTACGTGGGCGATGCTAGGTCCAGATGCTTCAATAGTATAGCCTCATTGATGGATTCCACTTTCTTGTACACAACGCTCACCTTAGCCTTTTCATCCTTCAATTCCCACTGCCACTGTGCGCTGATAAAATTTTCCTGGCTCAGCTCCTTGGTCATTATAGCTAGTTCTTCCTCTTTCTTCTTCATCCCCCCGTCTAAATCCTTGATCCTATCATTTTTCCTAAAGATTCTAGCCTCGATCTCAACAAAGACCTTGTTAAGCACGTTGATAGTTGTTCATCCGAGAGCTGCTGGGTATCCACCACTGGGTTATCTTCTCCTAGTCCTGGCAATGTTATTACTACCCCATGGCTTACCTCAAACTCTGGCTCATCAAGGTGGGACTCAATTTCCCATGAGATCATCTTCCTTTTCCACGGATAGGCAGCCTCCTTGTCAAAATATGACATTCCTACAAGCTCCTCCGCCCGGAATTGTACTTTGAACCGCACGTGAAACACTTTCTTGGGGTCATCAATATAACCCATCTCTGGCCTCTCCCCCTTTGTGTGCCTTCCTCCCATGCGCATACCCTTGGGTATACTTACAGTTAAAATGGGGCCTCTAGTGCTACCACGTTCCTCTTCTGCACTCTCCTCCTTCTCCTTGTTCAACACTGGCTCAATGTTGTATTCCACTTTTTCCTTCACCAGGGTCTCAATGTTTCTCATCTCTCCTTCTTCTACGACCTTGGTTGTCCGCTCCTACATAGATCTTGGAGCCTCTTAATTTTTCATGCTAGCCTCCTCATATTTTCCCATATCCGGGTGCCTTCTCCTACACTGGCTATCCTTGCGACACATAAAAAGGAACCCTTGTTCTTCTTCTCCGCCTTCTTCATCTAAATCATGTACATTGAAGATGGGTGGCCCTTGATCTTTCCCGAGGTCCTCTTCCTCACTTACTTCTTCTTCACTATCATCTTTCACTCCTATGTACTTGTCCAAATTTCCAACTTCTTCCAAATTTGGGCGCAAGTTCTTCCTACCTGAGTTAGTTCTGAGGTATAGATACCTCATTTTCTAGATATGTGCCCTTATCCAACTTGGGTCTTATGTGGATGTAAACGCACACCGCAGATCCTTTTGCAATGGGTAGAGTCATGGGATTTTTCATTTGAACTTCTTACAACACATCTTGCTCCACGTATGTGCTCTTGCCAAGGTAGACCAACCCTTTACACATTTCCCTATGGTCTTGGTCAAGATTTCCAAGGTCCAACTTAAACTTCTTGGATTCCTTGAACCTGTTTACTCCCGCTTGGAAGTACTGAGCTGTGAAGGCAAAGGGGAGCTTGCACCATGGGCTCTATGTCTCATCTATCAATTTGAATCTACCCAGGCAGAAATGTTGGTACACAGAAAATTTTGCTTCTCCCCTAGTGGCCACTGGTAGTTGTTTGGGAATTCTCCATTCTGACCTAAACGCATTCCTTAGGCACAATTGACATAGTATCACAAGCGTGTTTCTCAAACCTCTTAGTGGGTAAGGGGTCTTCAGCAGGGTACTCCCATATGAACTTGTATGATGCATCCGGTACCCTGATATCTAAAAACACAATGGTTAGCAAGACATTTCCAAAAAGGATCCTATCACCTTCCTTCGCGTAGCTGATAATCTCATCCATGATGAATGTGGACAAGTTGTAGATGGTGCCCTCTGAAATTTTCCTGCAGACATTCAACCATGGCTTATTGACCTGGGTCCATCTCTCTTGGCCATTTAACTTTGATACCAGGTGTGTGGCCATCTTCATTACTGGATCCTTAATGTCTGTGACATCATAATACCTTGACCCCTTCTTGTATGTAAAAGTGAAGATAGTTTCCTTAATCACTTCTTTGTCAGTCAAGTCATCCTCCTACGCCCGTGAAATCCCTTCCTCCTGTTTCGCAAATCCAGACTATTTACCCACGCTTCAATCCCTCCAAATTTTTCTTCACACAGATCAGTTTTTTGGAAGCCCTAGTTTGTAAAGGTGCAAAAAGCGCTTCATTATCCTTATACGCAAAGTGAAAAATGAAGTGTCTCGACCCCTTTATTTATAGTTTTTCCCTTTTTGAGCATTAAGTGCTACTTCACCTACCATCATACTTTTTACATTTAATGCAGATTTTTCAAACAAAGCCCGTCTTCAGCACTTTCCCTCATACGCACCCAACCTGCGTGGACAATCCTCTAACCTTCTGGCATGCAACCAATCCAACATGACATGAGACTCTTGCACACGCGTAACTAGTGCCGAAGGCACTTCTTCTATCCTAATTTTTGCTCTCACCTACCTCATGTTGCTTAATGCGCTTTCTCCTCCTTTGTACGTCGGATCTGAATGTAGCTTTATCTTGGCACCAGCCATCCTTTTTCCATCTTTTCTTTCCAAGCACACCTTTCAACAGGGCCATTAAACTAGGCTTTTTAACACAAAATTCCTTAGCACTTTAACCATGTTCTCCTTCACATTACTCCACCCCACACTAAAATCATGTGTGGTCCTCTACGTACTCACAGATTCTCAAAAGGTAGCAATTAGGTTACCGGCACCCAAGGAGCAAAACAAAACAACAACGTGAAAGGGAAACACAAGAAAAGAAATACATAAAGGAAAATTCTAAACTAACTAGCAAAGCTGCCTTATTTACAAACACAAGAAGACTTATTTATAGTAGGGCTTGACTACTTCCATTGAAGTTTCAGAAACTTCATCTCATCTAGTGCTTTAGAATCGAGCGCACTTTTGAATCAAGGATGTTTGAGATTGTGTAGGGACCCAACCAATGGAATTTCAACTTCCCAGGATGGTACAGAAACTTAGAATCATATGGTAAGACCATCTGCCCAACCTCAAACTTCTTATTTCTAACGTGGCGATCATGCCAAGATTATTGCTTTTCTTTCTCTATTGTTTGGCTCCACCTGGTGAGTGATCATCTCTCATCCAACTTCATTAACTCATCAATTATTTCTTCCAACGCTTGCTCATCAACCAACCCTCATGCGTGTACTATTCACAAAGAAGCTAACATGAATTCAAGCTGGCGAAACTGACCTCTGCGCCAAACACCACCGAAAAGGTGTGGCTTTGTTTAACCTTTGATAAGTTGTCCCTGTAAGCCCATATCTGCTGATACTTTTTCATCCCAATCTTGTCTACCAACATCACAAATTTTGGTCAGGGTATGACTCAATATTTTGTTGAATTCTTCGAGGTTCCATTTTCTTGTGGGTGATAGGGTGTAGTCTTGTGATGAGCCACCATGAACTCTACTAACAGGATCCTCACGGTCTCATTCAAGAAATGTGTACCCCTATCACTGGTTAAACTCAACGGACATCCATACCTCGTGATAATGTTCTCCAACAATAATCTTGCCGATGTGGATGTTGTGTCGTCTTTAGTTCAAGCTTCCTCTACCCACCTTGTCGGATAATGCTGTAAGTGATGACATAGTGTGACCCAATCCTACACGCCGCTAGTGTAATAGGGCTCTACAAATTCTATTTCCCACTTTTCAAAAGGCTCCGCACTAGGGATAAGGTGCAAAGGCATTGCATCTATCTTTCTTGGCTTGCACAATGCGCTAACAATGGTCACATGCTTTACTGATAGTCTTCTGATCAATGCACGGGGTTTCCCACCACAATCCTTCCAGTAATATCTTACGCGCAGTGGCATCACCTGCATAATGCCCACCCGCACTTCCTTCGTTTGCTTCCTCCATGATGGCGAGGTGCTCATGCTCTAGTACACACTGCACAAAAATTCATCACGTCCTGACTTGTATAAGTCTCCTTTGATCAACATGTATGGCATGGCATGTATGGCTAGTTGCTTCTTCTCTAATGCCTTCATTCCTTGGCGCCACACCTTCCTTTAAAAATATTGCAATCTCTTCCAAATTCGAGGGTGCATGTCATGACCTAAAGAGTTCCACATCTTGCATTGTTTCCTCAATACTCTACACGTCCTCCCTAAATTAATTCTTGACAAATGATCGAGTCCACAATTACTCTTCCGGGCTTCACTACAACGGTGAACTTAAATTCTTGAAACAACAACACCCACCCGACATATATGCCCTTGCAGAGCGGGCTTGTTCACCAAATATTGTAATGCCATGTGGTCGGTGTAAAATACAAAGGGTGTTGCTAATGAATCTTATCTCGAACTTGGAAAGCACGTAGATCATGTGACAATGCCTCGCCCTCGGTTGTGGTGTAATTCGCTCTCTTTGGTGTCGACTTCACGCTTGCAGAAACATAGAGGATATTAACAATTCCTTCACCTAGTTATGCAAAACCTTTGCTCCAATAACAGTTCCTGAGGCATCTACATGGACATGGAAGGGCTTGTCCCAAGAGGGAAAATGTAATATAGGCGCAGTGACAAGCCTATCCTTTAATGTATCAAATGCCCTCTATTACGCCTCTCCCCAATGGAAGGCACTTTTATGTCTGAGTAGCTCTTCTAAAGGCATAGTGATCTTGGCATACCCTTTGATGAATTTCCTTTAATAACCCATATGCCCAAGGAATCCATGCGCCTGCGCTCTTGCTAGTAGGATCCCCTAACCCCACAATAAAAGCAACTTTAGCAGGATCTACCAGCAATCCCTCCTTACATATGATATGCCCCAATAACGCCCCAAAGGGTGTAGCAAATACACTTAATATTTAAGGATATCTTAATATTTAAGGATATCCTCAACTACCTACACCTCTCACACATTAACCTTAAATTGTCACAATTGTCTTTTATTAGACCATACATTGTCCAATAATCCAAATAGACTGAAGAAACATATGGATGAAATCCTGGAACACTTGCACCACTATGCACGAAAAAACAACAGGTGCATTCTTCAACCCAAAGGGCATGACCGTGTATGCAAAACTTCCCCACTCAATGGCGAAAGTTGTCTTCTCCTGGTCTTCCTTTGCAATCCGGACTTGGTGGTACCCCAAAAATCCATCAGTAAAGGAATAGATTTCATGCCCAGCGACTCCTTCCAAAATTTCTTCAGTGAAGGGGGTTGGAAAAGGATCGATGACACAAACTATGTTCAACTCCCTATAATCCATATAGATCCTAATCCGCCCATCCTTCTTGATTTTGATTACCATTGAACTTATCCATTCGATTCCTTCACTACTTGATGATCCGGAAGCTATCATTTTGTCTATCTCCTCCTTAACCTTTACGCGCAAATTGGGATTCATCCGGTAGGGTCTCTTCCTGACCGAGTGCGCACCATCCTTTAGCTTTATCTTCATCTCCCCCAAGGAATGGTGAACACCTTTGAGCTCAAAGTACCCGCGCAGGAATAAATCCTCAAATTCACACAACAGATCAATGATCTTAGATACTTTCTTCTCCAATCAATAATCTCCAATGATAGCTTCCTTAGGTTCTTCTCCTGAACCGATGTTAACCTTTTTTGTCTTTAAGGGCTCATGGTAGGCACGTGTACGAGTATCAGCATTGTCCACTACCTCGCACGTCCCTACAGAATGGCTAACATCCAATATTTCTGCTTCCTCCCCATCAATCACATACACCAACTTCCCTTTCTCCTTTTTCAAACACGTGTGCTCAAGTTGTAACTCTTTTGTTTCCTCTACCTCCTCTTCAAAGCATGCCTCCGAACCTGGTCCACCTAGTATCTCCAACAACCTATCTTCCGCCATGGCACTATCCCCCATGGTAAGGTGCTTGACACCCTACAAGGCCTTATCAACTAATGGCTTGGTACTCTGATATTCAAAAGTTTGAATGAGGTCAGCCGCGAGCTCTTACCAATTCCATGTCTGGCGGCGTGTCTCTAAATGTGTGTATCATGCACGCGTGTAACCCTGCAATGTAGAATACAACTTGTGCACCCAGAGGGATGGTGGAAAAGCTTCCACACCTTCTCTCCAAATCCTCTCACACTCCTGTATATGGGAAGAGGTGGGCTCCTTCCCATGGTATTCCTTGATGGCAGCGGGCACGTTGTTTCTAGAGAATTGGATAGAGAGAGCAATTCTTACCTCACGCCATTCCAAAAGGCTCTCCTAATGGGTAGCCCACCACCATGCCATTGTGTTGAGTAGGACATAACTTAGCATCCCTCTCTGTTCCTTCTCCTCCTTCCACTAAGCTTCCATCTCTTGCAGAAAGATCTCAGGGAAGGCTCCTCCTGAATACTTAGGCAGCTCCTTTCCTCCTAGGCGTCGGAATGTGCGCACCTTTGTCACCTTGGTCACTAACCCTCTCAAATGTCGTCCCATCAATTCATAAGTTCCATGCGCCCAATCATCACATGCTAGATTGGTGGTATCACTTACTGACTGAGCATCCTCAAACTAGATAACTCCATCGGTAGGATGGATTATCTCTGGGTCCCTAATTGAGCGCACATATATCCTGTCCAGAACTTCTTCTCCCAAAAGTTCAATATAGGGTGTCGAATTCCCATCAACCAGGGGTATAATGACATGTTCCCCCTTGTTTTCAAAGCTGATGTACCCTTTGTTGAACCGATGGTCCACATAGTTCTTATAGCACCATGGGCGCCCAGTAGTCTTTGGGAAATTGCCTACCTCGGCGAGCACCAAGACTTCGATGTCCCCAAGTAAACTTAGCTCCTGGATAGTGATAGCTGCATCCTTTAATACACCAATGGGAATCACCTTAGTCTTGTTTTCCATATACAACACATTCAAATATGGTTATAGCGCAGGTCTTCCCATCGATTCTATGCATTCAAAGTTAGAACATTAACCTCCGTCCACTGTGTCAATAAAAATCCTTAGCCCTTGGTCATATGGTATGGTCATATGGGGGCTTAAAGCTTGTGATTCCTACTAGTAGGTGCTTAACTCTAGCCCCCTTTTAATTTTATTTGTGTGGTGAAGGCAACAACAATTTATTTTGTGTTTAGTGTGACTAAAATAAATAATGAGCAAAATATTAAAAAGTTTGTATCTTTTTATCGGTAACTCGGTTTTGAGTGCCATTTTTGAAAAAGTGCTTGTTTTTTTGTTCTCTTTCTATTGGAGTTATTTATTTTGAGACTTGCACTATAATTATGAAGTTCCAAATATGGAGGAGTGTTGTAATCAATTGTGGATGCAATTTAAATTTGAGCTCGACGTCCTAAATTTTTGGGAGTTGTAGTTTGTACCTATCATGGATTCTGAGAATGATATGCTTTTCTCTGAAGTATGTGGAGTTCAAGAGGATATTGTAAAATTTTTGGAAGAAAATAGATCGCTCAAGAAGTGAAATTCTCTTCTACTGAGTCACTCATTCACGATAAGAATACAATAATACACTCCTGAGAACAAACTTGCTAGCCTATAGCATCACCATCATATTGTGGACAACCATATCCATGCTCCTAATCCACTTGCAATTGTTTCTCTTGTACCCACTGACATTGATCTCAGTCTTTGAGCATGAACCTACTTTTGATGCTTCTAAACTTTGTGAGGCTTGTTCATTACATGCTCTTCCACATACGTGCCTATTTAGTACCACATGTTGTGTATCCTACTTTTGCTCAACTGCATGGATTTTTAAGAAGCATACCACTGCATTCAGTTCTCACATGCTCCATTCTATGGGTCTCACTAGCGGAGTCATTGACAGACATTCACAGGGTATTGTTTCCTCTATTCCACATGTTAAGTGGAATTCTCATCATGACATTAGTTTTCGAGCAGATACTTCATTGGGATCACACATTGACAGAGCTCTTTTTTGTTCACTTGACTCTTTCTGAGGATCATGAGCAACACATGAGTTCTGCACCTTCACTCAGGCTTGAGAAACTTGAGATTTCAGCTGTCATACATGATCAACCTGACACACATTCTGATGTTCTTTTGCATGCACCCATTGTACATTTTTTACCAAGTCATATGCAAGCATCTTCTTTATCCATCCGTGTTGATTTGGGGTGGATATCTGATCACTCGTGGCGGTGACATAGGCATTCGTTGAGAGGACTCTACAAGCGTGGCTCCTCCACCATTAGGCCTCTTGCTCCACTTTCTATACCTTATGCATTGTGATGCTTCTTGTTTTGAGCATTTTTCTTTAGCAAGTGTAGTGTATCTCTCTTGTTTGTTGAGAGATTTTGTATCTGTATTTTCGACACTTTTGGCATGTTGACAGTATCTCTTATGGGGGATCTATTATGGTGCATTCCAGTGTTAGTTTTCAGTGTTCAAGTAGTTGTTTTGATAACTCATACAGATTTGTAGCGTCACTCCACCCATTCAACAGTATGGGAGGGTGTGGTGTTGATCCTGCTTCTTTGGGTTTCATGTCCTTTCCTTGTTACCTTGGCTTTTCTTGGATCGTGACACTCTAGAGTTTGTGTCCTTGCCTTGTTTCTTTGGTTTTTTCTTGGATCATGGCGCACCTATTTGTAGCAGTTGATCGAACTATGTTTGGTGTTTTTTTGCACTTTCGACATCACTCCATTAACAGTCTCCTTGTATGGAGCTATTCTAGTGAAACCCAGTGTCATTTGTTTTTGAGTTTTGTGATCGAGCAGTGGATTCAGACCACAGTGCACACCAAAATTCTTCAACATTTTATTATTTTTTTGAGCTGATCTTCTTAGGATGCCGTGGAGTAGGTCTTTACTCTCTTTACTTTGTTGTTACTAGTTTTGGGTACCTTGCGGTGTCCCTTTTTTCCCAGTTATTGTACATGACAACCTCATCATGCCTAGTTGTCGGGACTCATACTGTGGACATGCCACTTCTATTTTGGCCCCTAGCTTCACTTGAGGGGGGTGTTAGAGTAGGTATTTACCTTAGCTCATGTTCACCTAGGTATTGTATTTACCTTTATTGTATTTATCCTCACCCACTTATGTGTGTGGATATATCTTTTATTTTATTTAGATATTAGGAGATATTATCTAGTTGTTAGGTATAGTTCTTTCCTTGATCTATGGTATTGACTAGATCCTTGATGTCTAGTTCTCTCCTAAATCTATGGTCTTGACTAATTCTTTGATGACTAGTTATTTCCTTGATTTATGGCTTGATCTACGACCTTGACTGGTTCTTAGATTGTTATTCCTTGCCTATTTAAGCAAGGCTCATTCTCAATGTATTGCATTGAGTTCCATAAAAATATATGATATTGTTGCTCATTTGGTTGCGTAAAGGTTTATGTAAAGTTATTCGCGAATTACTTGCATCTTATTGATCGTGGTGTTTGATTAGCATCTGTGTTCTTGGCTTGGTATGATTTGGTTATCATTCATTTCAAGTTTCACATGGGAACTCAATCCTTCCTCCTCCATGGTTACCATGACCATGAAATCCTCCATGAAACCCCTTCGCAAGTGCCTCCATCCGCAAGCTCCTCATAATGGTGATCGTCACCCTTGGAATTACTAGCAATCTTTGGTGCAGCGGCGCACCCCATGATCAATGGCCTCATGGATCTTATCAATGAGCCTATAGTCCTTAGTATCATGGGTTATAGAGGTGTATATCTTGTAGTAACAAGACACATTCTTCCGGATTACACGTTGTAGCAAGGGGCATCTACTTGCATCATAGTCCCCATGACAAATTTCACTGATCTCTTTGCCATGATGTGTCTTGTCCTCCAGGGCAATTATCCTTGACATGCCCCTCTAATTCACAATATGTGCACCATAAACCACTGCAAGTCTCATGGGTTGAGTTCGTAGACAAATTTTCCAACTGCTTGGCCATAGTAGTGATCGAGCCTCCGGGGAATGGGCTAACACCAAGTATCAACACTACCAATAGCCTTGGCATGCAAAGCGGCTTCCGATTCCTCGCGTGAGTGCATGCTGCAAGTTTTATGAGATAAGCCCCTTCTAAAAGGGGTGATCAATCCTCCAACAAACTACTGAGCATGTTGTGAAGGGTGAATATCATATGACAATTTAGATAAGAGAGTTTTAAAGTGCGTATCATACTCCCACACACTCTGCCATTCCTTGTTGAATCTCCTTCAAAGCGCTGATTCTCTTTTGTTCAAACTCAAGGATGTGGAATTATGCCAAGAATGCATTCTTTAAAGTAGTATAGTCCACCATTGTTTGATGAGGGTCATACTTCCTATACCAGCTATGTGCACACCCTTGCAATGTGGTTACAAACTGACTAGCCTTCTACTCCGGGGTTTTGATCCCCTTTGCACGCCATAGCAGTTCACACTTGTGAACATGTTCGCAAAGCATCTTCAATACCTCTATAGTCGGGCAAATGTAGAGACATTTCAAAGAAAACTTGGGGGGTGGTTGAGGCCCGAATCCTCTTGAGCCAGAGCCTTGGTTTCCACCTATGTTTCCTCCACCACCTGACCCACTAAGTCCTCCAAGTTATGTGCCTCCTAAACCACCGAGATAGACCAAACCCACCGGCTCCTATTCCTCACGACCCCCAGATCCACTAGATCCCGTAGTGGTCATGCCAAGGTCCCTACGGTTCCACTAAAGCGTGTACCTATGGTGCGTGATAATGCCCCACTACTAATAGTATATCACGCGTCACTCCCGGATGTGAGGCCAAAAGCTTGAGTGTCTATACTTGGCCCAAAAAGTCCTCCTAAATTGGGTTGGTTTTGGCATCCATAAAAGGCCCAAACGATAAATTATACCTCCTGGGTGTAGACCGATCACTTCCAATGTAACCAACTGGACTAGCAATATTTTCCCCCTGATCTAGAAAACCAAGCACCAAGTTATGGTCACTAGGTGGGCTCAGATGTGCGCCAACATTTCTTCTCTCTCTCTGCATGACGAACTCTCATCGAATCCAAAGGGGTCTCTCTTACACGCTTGCAAGATGGGGTCGCATGTGATCGCTCAAGTTCCATGTCCTCTGCGTGAACCTCAAATCCTTCCCGCAACGTCTACCACCATACATCCATCACACCTATAACCTCGCATTGTCTAGAAATCTCCCTTTCACATGCTTCACCATACTTGAGTCGTCTCTCCTCCCTTTCTTTCTGTTCAGCTAACATTTACCATCTTCCTCCACCCTAGCTTCCTTGCCCAGCGCTCAAAATGGTTTTGACCATTGGGAATACCTCTAAACTCATGGTAACCATCAAGATCTTCATAGCCAGAGGGAAAGCACGTAGAAATGATCCTTTAGGCTCCCGCAGAAACTCAAACTCACCAACGTGCGAACAAGAATATGTGGAAATGGAGTACTCCAGTGTAGCTAGCCAAGACTCCTTTCCACCAATGATCCACAAAGCACGGGTCCACGTCAATCTGGATCTGTAGCCTATGGTATTCTTCTTGGGTCCACACACGTGATCCATAATGCCAACTTGATCTAGACACATAGGCTGAGAGCCATTCATACAGTTCCACTGGGAAGCAACAGAAAAAAGTTTCATATAGATCATGGCAGAGGTTCTCTTCTACCCATCTACGTGCATCAAACTCGGGTCAGTCTTTGAATCTCTTAGCAAACTCATCCTCTATGCTCTTGAACCATGATTCAACACTTTCCATAGTTAACCGCTTTGTCATTACTCATTACATAGATCATGATGCATGTTAATTCCCACTACAACTTCGAAAAGAGGTCCGCAATAGAACCAAGATGTAGTCATTTTTACCCCTATCACAAAATAAAGGAACCTCGTGTGCATTGACCTATCACCCAACGGAAGCAGGGCGCTCACCCGAGGCACGTGCGGGTACCAAGTCTCTCTTTTATGCGATTTTAATGGGAAACATCATCTATGATATGTTGTTAGAGGAATTCACAAGGATTTAAGACATACAAGAACCATAGAGCTCAAAACGGCCTCTAGAGCCTTGCAGCCATTCCAGACAAAGCACTTAACAGATTATATAACTTGTACCATAACAGAAGGAAGTATAAAAGCATCCATACTTAGCATAAACATAAATGAAGAGAACTTATGAAAAATATGTATGCATCAGAATCATTGATATATAAACTAGTAACCTCATTACATCCATGGAGACATTTACATAATGTCACAGAGAAGCAGACCACAGTCATGCATTACAATTGGACTAATGTAACTATGCTACCAAAAAGAAAAATTACAATCCCCATGCCCAATACATCCTTTCCCAAGTGCAATTACCCACTAACAGAGTTCTTGTAGTATTTCTGCAGAGCTCCGCCCACTCTCTAGTTCTCTCTTTGTTTACTCTGCAGGCACTTGTATTTATAGCCTAACTGGGCTACCAACTCATCCTCTAACACCCTCATATCTGATGCCAAGTGTCTGAATGTGGTCCTCTATGCGAGCATGCTCCTCCAGGCCTGATCTTTCCACTTTATACCATGATGTGCTTCTAGAAGCTTCTACCGCAGGCATGCTCCTTCCTAGGCCATCCTATCATCAGGTTGGCACCTTATCCATTCTGCATGCGCAATCGGGTCATGCTTTTCACGTGTTCTGCCTTGAATGCCTAATTTGACTAAGTCCCGAACCCTTGGTTCTATCCATGAGCATCGCGCGTCTTTATGGGATTCCTTAAACCCTTATCTCGTGCGCTTTGTCCTTGCATGCCTTTCCTTAACTAGGACCTTGCACACCTACACGCCTTTTGTACTTAGTCAATATTCAGGAGACCAACAATATGAAATTGATTGAGTGACTAAGTGAATGCAAGGAATGAAGTACATGTGAATTGCATTGAGAAGAGTATTAAAAGACTGAGAAAAATAGTGAATGGATGGATTATATGTAAGTGTTGAAGGGCACAGGTGTGGAAGAAGCTGAGAGATGCATGTGAGACAATTGTGTGAGATGCATGTTGTATGAAGGAGATAGGTTGTTGATGTTGATGAGTAAGACAAAATTGAAAGACCGAATAAATGATAAACTTGAAATACAATTATGTGCATGACAAAACAAGAGTATAGATGTGTTTGTCTCCTCTGAGGAAAAGAGAGGGAAGACCTCAAATATGGAGGCATTTCTCCAGGCGGTTTTTTCAAATCGCCTGAACTGGACATGGTCTTTTCTCATAGCAACACTAGGGTCTAAATATAATGTCCATTCTTGGCTGTAATTTTTTTATTGTAAATGCTTTTAACTTATGCATTTCTCTGTATTAGTTGGGTTTCCAAAATTCTTAAGGTTTTTATACTTGAAATTGATTCTTTTGAACTCTCACCGGCCAATTTTTAGCAATGTTTTTTATGTTAATGTTTTAGTGTGAATCTGTGATGCATTTTATTATGTTGCAGAGACAAGACAGTAGATTCCTTAGTTAAGTGAGTGGAGTTAATTTTGTGTGCCAGATTGGAAAATTGGATTGAAAAGAGTAGTTATGAAAACTGATTTCCAGTAGACTCAACAAAAACACTAAAAATGATGAAGTTTATCAAACAAGTAAATGTGGAAGTTGTTGGTATGTTCTGAAATTGACTTCAGTTGATATAAATGTGTTGTGGTGAGTGTGTAGCACATTGTGTGAGCTCACATTTGGTTGCACATTAATATTGGGTTCAAATCTTTTAACAATTTGAAAATTAAAAGATCAAAAGTGATGTGTATAATGATTCCTTAATCTATAAATTTGAATGTGTTACTAAAAAAGAATGGGACAAGAAATTTTATATTTTCATGGAGAAGTTTTGAGAAAAAAATATGTTTTGGATCACTTTCTCCTAACCATCATTAAGAGAAATTAAAGAGTAGAACTAAAACTCTTGAAGTTTTCTTGATAATGGTTCAAAGGTAATCTGAAGTTTTTTGATAAAATAAATAGAAAATATTTGGTTTTCAAGTTTTTTGTGTGTGTGTGTGTGTGTGGGGGTTAATTGCGTAAAAGAGAAATTTGAAATCAAGAATATGGCTTCAATTTTTTATTTAAAAATAGAAATCGTATGCGAAATGCACAATGGAAATGTTGAAGAAGATGGATGGAAGAAGTAAAATTGTAGGGAGTGAAAAATGGGGAAGCGAAGAGGGGCGATGAATAAGGGGTTCGAGGGAGGAGAAGTGAAAGGGCGTTGAAAACACAAATGAGAATCAATATGAAACTATTATTTCATGCAATCACATGCCATGTTTGTCAATTGTTTGAGGGAGTAAGGGGGTACGATGTGCAAGTCTTCAAGGTAATGTAATTCATATATATCACTAAAATAAAGGAGTGGTCCTACAATATTATTAATGTCAATAGTTATTGTTTGGAGTGTTAACCAGTGCATTTTTAGGGTTTGTAGAACACATGTATATATAAGGGGAATTCACTTGCATGGCTCATGAGACATATTAGAGACAGGTACATGTGCAATGGACTTAGCATCCCACGGTAGCAATTTCATACACAATTGTGATTAGGGTTTCTCTCTACATATCAAGGTTTACCTCGTTAAGAGTCCCGATGGCATCGTCCATCAATGACCATTGCCGAGAGAAATTGAAAATTGGGGAAAATACAATAGGTTTCTGGTTTGAAACCCATCAACAATGCTTGATCCTTGTTTTCCCAAAGGTTTATCCGATCTATGGTATTGTATATGGTAATTTTTTTGCAGTGGCTCTATTTTTTCTTCGAATGATTGTGTTTTTACATTGTTGACCATACATGCTACCATCGTGTGCACTTGAACTATTAGACAAAATGCCAAAATATGCACAAAAAAGAGTGACATGTTTGATTGCTTCTTATTAGTCAGTGACAAATGGTGTCAGGAATATTTAGACATGGTCATCATCAAGAGCCATTAGGACTATTTCACTAAATGCAACAAACAAATATTGAACCCACAATTCACCTTTGCCAGCATACTCATAGGGCATGGCAAAATAAGAGCTTCTGATAGGGTATGGACATTCATCACAAAAAAATATGGACAACATCAAGGCATAATAGAAAGTGTTTTTTGTTTGTACTACGTTGCTTGCTCCTCCCTATCACAAAAACTATAGAGAATTTAAGGTAACATAAATTTCATGACAAATTACAAATCCAACAAACTCTACATTTTCATTCTCTCCAGTATAGTTTGCAACTCGTGTGCAATTGCTAGTAAATATATAAGTCCCATGTGGAGATTATTTCAAATATTTGCAAGTATTTTACGGCTAAATTTTTAAAAATACCACATCAAAATGACCATTAAATTTAACGCTTGTCTTGGGGAAGAGTCCACAATACTAATGTTTACACCGATAGGCATTTTACTGTGAGACAAAGTCACTTAGGGAAGCAGATCAATGGCTGGAAGCTGCGCCCACAGAGGTACGATCATCCAATTAATCTCACCCCTTCATGTGATCCATGGGAGTGATTTCTCGCATTGTGTGGTCACCTTACCATGAAATAATGTGCAGAGTTGATCAAGGTTACTACCGTTCTCACTACAGTGATTTGGAATGGGTTGTGCTACTCATATGTCATTAATGTTTCATGTCCTTCGGTCATGTCAATGCTTCTTTAAGCTATCTCTCATCCCTTCCTCCCAAGAATGCCAAGATTAAAAATAGTTGGTTTTTTTTTCTTTGGGGTTTTCCTATTTTTAGAATATACTTGGAATGCATACGCTTGTTATTCAAATATTTTTTCCCTCGGCTAAACAATTTGTGCCTCTACTTTGCTACCCAGAGCTTTGTTGTTCTAGTAAATGTCTTGGTTTTGTAAGTAGCGCCAATCTTACTGGAGGAATCCACCATATAATGTTGTCCACATTTTTTCCACGAGTCTTGGCCCTTCTATTTCTAAGTTTAAAAAATTTAATATATTATCTTGCATTTGACTATTGTGCAAGTTGTCATTGAAAACCCATATTACATGGTTAGTCATTTACTGTTTGACGTTTTGATATTTTAGTCCTCTATATTTTTCTTCATGTAATGCATGGATTCATGTGGACTCTCGAGTGCTCTTTTTTCTGTATGTGTTCATGTGGAGTGTGAATATTTTTCACACTATTCTAAATTTGCTGACGAGTTTAAAATTTCCTTTTTTTAATTCATAATTTATGGTTTCCGTGATTTGTTTAAGCATCTTTTACATAAATAGATGGTTTATGGTTCATAGATGCTTCTCTATAAAGAGGCTCTTGCTCCAATATACATGTGATGTGATTAGTGACCATTTGATGTGTTGGGTTAACTTTGGAAAAAGTTGTTTTTATTAGTTCTCAAGGTACGGAAAGTATATTATCCACTTTCCTATTACTTAATTTTTTTCCAACTAATCACAATCAATTATTTTTCTATCATATAGTCTATGTAATAGTTTTTTTTTTTTTAAATTATTCATTTTCACATGTTAATTTTCATATAAGTGATTGGTTGATAGATTTTTCTCCTTTTTCTCTTTATTCCCATACAACAAAATGAGAAAATTCAAAAACCTGTTTTTGTGGACATAGGTTTTTGAATTTTCTCATTTAATTAGTGACCATTCGATCTCTTTGACATGTTGGGTCTACTTTACATTATTTCCCATAGAACAACTATGTTTATTACTACTTGTCTTGAATTTAAGATTTGTAAAGTTTTTTTCCCCTTTTTTTTTAATGTTGTTGGTTTTGTGTTGCCATGATGCCAAGGGTTTAGAGCCACACTAGATAATTCCAAATGTAATTTCGATGTTTCAATTTTTTGACACATATTTTTGACATATTTTTGGGTGTGGTCATGTTCATATTTAATAATGATATTTTAAATGCCTAGTTTAAGTGTTGTTTTCATATTAATTGTAGGTAAAAGGGAAGATGTGTCTCAAACGAAATAGTTTTGAGTCGGTTAAATTCGTTTGATTAGTGGTTGTTTTTATGAAAAATTTCATTTTATAGATGTAAACTCTTAACGTTTTGCGTATTTAAATCTATAAATAAAAACTCTTAAAATTTAAGAAAGTTGATTATAGGTTAAGTAAATTTTTTTGAATTGGGACAAATGTTTAACCACAAATAGCTTCTTGATGACATTAATAATTTTCATAGAATTTGATTACAGAATAATTTCTTGTGGGGTTAACAAATTTCCATTTCCTTTTAATAAAGAAATAGTTAGAAATAATTTCATTACATGCTACTTAATTTTGAATAGAATCTTTAATAAAAAAAAAAACAATTTTATATGAATATAAAATGGTAGCCAACACTTTCTCATCGCTAACCCTACTTTACTTATTCCTATCATTACACCACTTGGTGCAATTGTTGATATACTTGCTCACTAGGGTTAAATATGACGGCCACCTATTCCTGTCAAATAATTATTGGGTGATAGCTATTTTTCAACACTGCCCTTTAAAAACACAAAACAATGTTATTTTTATTATTTATTCTATATTTATTATATCTTTTTGAATATATATTTACATATTTTTAATAATTTAAATACAAATCTGTATAAAAATTGACTGACATTTTAAATCTGTATAATAATAGTTCTGACAGTTATATCAGATATTTACAAGTATTTCACGTCTTACAAAAAAACCATTTAATCGGACGTCAACTTTAACCCCTGGTTGCCCAGGTGCACTGATTGCCGTATAGAATTATTTTGAGCTTACGTCATGAATGACCGCACCTTTCACCTCACTTACCCTTTAACGGCGCCCCGTTAACTTCATCGATTAATATTGAACATAGTCATAAATCTCAACATTTCCTTGCATTAAAAATTGAAAATTGAAAATGCAGAAGGCCTTAGGCGTGGTTCTACAACGAGTACGGCACGGTGGACGTACTGCAATTTGGGGAGTTTCCCATGACAAATGTTGGGCCCGGCCAGGTTTTGATTAAAGTCCTCTCAACCCTGTCGACTACAAGATCCGCCATTTCCTGTATACCTCACAGCTCTGCAGTATTAGAGGGAACAAAAAAGAAGTTAATATTTTTATTTTGTTTTCGATCAGGTAATAAATGTTTGTACATTTGTTTGCGACGTGGCAGGAGTAGTTGCAGACTTGGGCGACGGCGTGTCCAAGTTTAGGAAGGGCGATGAGGTCTACGGCGACATTCTCTGGAGATCCTCAGCAGTATGGCACTCTGGCTCAGTACACGGTGGCGGAAGAGGATCTGATTGCTTTGAAGCCAAGCAATTTGTCCTTCGAAGAAGCCGCCAGTTTGCCTCTCGCTCTGTTAACTGCTCTGCAGTCATTCGACACCGTCGATTTCCAGAAAGGACAGAGCGTGTTTATTGTGGGAGGCGCCGGCGGGGTTGGAACCCTCGCCATTCAGCTGGCAAAGCATGTCTTTGAAGCTTCTAGGATTGTTTCCACTGCGAGCACAGGGAAATTGGATTTTGTGAAAAACTTGGGGGCAGATCTGGTGGTGGATTACACACAGCAGAGCTATGATCAAGTGCCGGAGAAGTTCGATTTTGTTTTCGACACCATAGGTTTGTGTTCTGTTTCCTTCTTCTAATTTTTGTTCGTAGCAGGTATCGAACCGCGGTCTGAAACGTATTTTATCTGTGCAGGGGAGTCGTTCAAGTCTCATGTGGTTGCGAAGGACGGGGGGTAAAATTGTAGATATAGCAGCTTTTCCCCGCATCCGAGAGCGGAGTCGGGGTTTGTGAAGCCAAGAGGTAGCAACCTTGAGAGACTTCGCGATTTCATTGAGAGCGGGAAGCTGAAGGCAGTGATCGATCCGAAGAGCCCGTATGCATTTTCTGAGGTTAAGGAGGCATTTCAGCACCTGGAAACTGAGCGAGCCAGAGGAAAAATTGTTATATCGCCCATTGAATGAGCGTAACCAATCTGGGCTCTATCCGCTGTTTGTTAAAGTGTAATTGTAGATTTTAAAGACCAGAGTTTTCCCATGGAATAGTGTATGCTTAAAATATGTCATGCTGTAGTATATCAGGAGCGTGTTCAGCATGTGATTTTTATGTCTAACAGTCATGGATTAAGTATGTGCGGTTTGAATATGACTGCTGGTTAACGTGTTTTGAGTTTTAACTGTAAAAATACTTTAAAAGGTTTTAATTCAACCCACCCAGTTTATGTATCTGCATAGTTGCTTACGTTTCTCGCACAAATCAGGCAATATCCAATTTAGGGTTAGCTGATTTGATTAACATTAATTTGTTTCATGCCCAAATGAATACGGATATTTCCTTTCTTTCGAGACTTGAGGCCTAGTAGCCTTGCTGAACTCTATTTCCAGTGGCGATTCCTTTCATTGGTTGCACTAATGAAATGGCGAGGAATCCCACCAACTTTTGGGATGATCAGGCCAAATCTGCAATAAATCTTTGATTGTTAGGAAAGCTTCTGTTTGGTAAATTTAGTCTTAATCCGGGATTGTGAGCTCTCCCACAAGTTTTTGCGATTGTAAAGCTTAATGTTTTTTAATCTGATCGGACACCCATTTGGTAAAAAGCTATTGGAGAGCATAATCTTTTATATTATATATATATATATATATATATAATAATGTATGTATGTTTGGACAAGAGCATAGGAATCTCAAATGTAGTTTAATCCCAATTTCACACTCTAGATTTCAATCTATTCAATACTGGTCTCAAGAAACTTCCCATTGATTTTCCACGATGTGCATTGTGTTGATTTTCCCGGATTTGCTCGGTCTTCTATATTTTGGTTTCAAAAAATAAAACGTGTAAAATTATCTCTAAATACACACTTTAATATTCAAGTTGTTGTTGGTTATGTCTCTTCATTGCATTTTGAAATTGCTTTTACTATTTTAAGAAATTTGATTCAATCTAAAAAAAATCTAGCTTTGGTGTGTTGACTTGGTCCATGGTAATATATATACCCACGACATATCACTAGCAATTGCACATGAGTTGCAAAATACGCCGTAGAGGATAATACTGTGTCTCTATAAAAGTGTTGGACATTTTTTTGATAAATTAGTTATCATTTTTATGCCTTTGGAAATGAGATGTTGGGGCTGAGCATTCTTATATATGGTTGTTATGAGGGAGGTGAGTTAAGTCTCATGAAAACAGAGCTATGATTCAAATTTGACGCAAGTAACCTCTCAACCCAAAGTGATGCCAATATTGATTTCAATTGTAGATTACAGGGTATGTCATATGTGTAACGTTAGATGTCCCATGGGAGCCCTCGGTAGTCTTGAATTTGACAACACCAAAGGATGTCAAGTCTGGGGGTCGTAATTATAGATTATACGCAACCTCCATAACATGGTCGAGTGTCCCATTAACCAATCTCGAGTCGACTCACAAATTAGCTATCAACATGACCTCTCGTCATTTACACAAGAACATTGTTGGTTCTAGTTGAGTGACATTTAGTTCTAACCTCGCTTCATATACTTATCTTTACAACAATACCCATAAGTATGCATTCACCTTATATCAAATAAGAAAACGAAGAATGAAAACTACAAATTCCATAACTTTCCATGTAGAATCAAATAATCCAACATTCATCGTGATTTCAACACACATATAATAGAAGCATTCAAGAATAATATTCATGTGAACTCTTACTACAATGGGTATTAATCATATATTACGTTTAAAAAACATCATGAATGGTAGGGAAAACTAAAATCCATACAAAAATAGATTTGTGCATCTTTTCAAACACAGTCTGCAAAATATTGGAATGCACAGACATAACTGAGAAATGAAGCTCCTGCACAGTTTAATGCTTGGGCTTTTTTGTTGTTGCTCCTTATCATTACCTAGGCGATGGTCAAAGGCAGCCGAGGGGAAGTCCACCTTCATTCCATCCACCCTTCTTGGAAATTGAAAACTAAAAAGAAATAAGTTGCAGAGAAAAATAATGTAAAAGAAAACATATGAATATTACTCACCGAGAAAAGACTCTTCCAGTAGTGTTCTTGGCAAAAGGATATTGTAGGCCAAGTGGATGATGAGGGCTAGTGGTTACAAGATTATTTGAAGGAGGAACATTTGGTCGATACAGAACATTGTGGCTTCATCCAACGAGATTATGGGCTTGAGACAATGTTGAACTTGTTGGATTATCTGCTAAATTCACTCTCAGCCCTTTCGCACTTATCATTCAATCTGCTGGGATTCTTTGTTGTTTGGGGCCTAATAAAAAGAACTCTCTCAGCTCCCAAATATAGGCTTTTAAATGGTGCAAATCTGATTTTCAATGAAGGAGATCAGATTTCCAATGGTGCAAATCAACTTTTGATTTAATGAATATTGTATATGGTGGTGGAAGAAATAAATGTGATTGGATACGAAATTTAATTCCATGGTAGCCTGCAACAAGTTGTTTAATGTAGAAATAAAGTTAATGACAAGCTACAACAAAGACTAAACAATAGTCTAACACTGTCTCCGTAGTTTCAAATATTTTTCAGCCACCTAAATAATTATGTAGCCGCCTAAAGCACAATAGTTTCAAAAAAAAATTGGGTTCATTTATTGACTAAGAGTTGTACCTGGAATGAAACTCTTTGTGGTACTGGAAATCAAACAAATGTGGACCGTCCATCCAAAAAGGTTAAGTAAGTTGCTGGAAAAGAAGTTGTTGGAAAAGAGGTTGCCAAAAATTTTCACCGGATTTTGACACATTCCAGCAAGGGCATCTTCAAAGGTAGACGCCTCCAGCGAATGATTCTTGTGTCATTAGGAATGAGGCTAGAATGGACATGGCCTTCTCACTAGCATAGTATGTCATATATGCATAACCATTGCACCTCCTTTTAACACAAGTGCTAATATATATTTGTCATGAATGAGTATTTGAAATTAAAAAATACAAGGTTCTCTCAAATCCCTCCTCGCCACCTTAAGGAAGGCGAGTTTGCACCTCAAACTAGACAGAAAGCATAGTCTAGTGAATTTTTGCTTTCTAACCAAACAATTTTTGTAGAACAGTTATGATGCCCTTTTGGGTCTGAATTTGGAGGATATGTCTTTGGATGCTCATTTTCAATGAATTGATTCTCCTAGAATGTCAACGATCTAATAGACTCCACTTTTGAATATACTATGTGAGACTTTAGGAAGCAATTTCTAGGGATGGACATTCTTTGTTTACAAGAAGTTATTGTGGAAGGCTTTCAACTATCCATGGTCACTAAAGTTATTTGATTGAATAGTTTACCTCTGACTAGTAATTATGAGCTTGGCCATAGAGAAATTATGACATTTATTACTCTAAATGATGGCCACATTATGTTATTCATGGATGTAACCCGATAAATCACATCATGTGGGTGTTATTCAACATTGATAATTGCTCTTTTGGAGTAATCAATGTTTACGCATCCAATTATATAGATGAACAAAGCGATGTTCTAGTGATGGATTGCCGACGAGCTCCCTGATTCCCATTGGGTGTTGTGTGGTGACTTCAATATGGTTGAGTTGGCTATTAACAAGATTAGCTATTTACCCATGCAATGGATTGTTAGCGAAAGGTGGCCTAGATGTATATACATGATAAATTTTTGTTTTATGACACGTAATGTTTCTTTTCATTCTTATTCTTTTGCTTGGCACACTTGGTATAATTTCCACCAAGGATCTTATCACATATTCAAGTGCCTCGATTGTGCCATGTTGTCAGCACACTTTTTTTCCTTCACCATTAGTTTTTAGTTACTTGTGAAAGTCATGTCAGATATGGTCCTTTCTGACCATTTCCTAATCTGCTTTAGGATCAAATGGAACTACTGGCGAACACACATTCACACCAGACAATTTTATCTCAATACTACTCTATTACATCATGGGCCAACCCTTCACCACATTAGGTGGATTTGGGGCTTAGTGGCATGCCCAACTAGTAGGAGAAGATGAATTGCATGGTGGACATATGCCATTCATCAGATGATGTGTTTTTGTGCACCTTCGGGAAACAATTGGCCCAAATTCAGTGTAACTCTTACTCCACCACCACCTCTGAGTTAAACCACTCCTTAACTGCTCTGGAGAAAACTCCTTTTGATGAACCTTTACAGAGATAGATGGTGAATCTTAGGCAAGCACATCTAAATTGTTTATGCTTACAATGCCATAGGAGCTCATATCAAATCTAGATTACATTGGATCAAAGTGGGTGATTGGGTTTCCAAATGATTCTTTCACTCTCTCAAAGAAAATCATGCACACCAACAAATCATAGCCATCCAAGAAGGCCCACTTCATATGTTTGAAGTTTCAGAGATGGAACAATGTTTTATGCACCATTATCATCAAGTTTTCAAACCTTAGGAGCTTTCTCTTAAGTAACAAACTACTCTTGATCAATGCATAATTGGTTTCCTTTGTAAGCTCTCTCAATCACAAAGGATTGCTTGCGATAGAATGTTAGTTGTTGTAGATCTTTAAGAGGCGGTTTTCCAAATGACTGATGAAAAGGCCCCAGGGCATGATGGCTTCCCTTGTGAATTATATAAAACCCTTTAGGATTTGGTTGGTAATGACCCTTTCATATCTATTTGGAATCCTTTCATTCTAATCAAATGGTTAATTCATAGCCAAGGACACATCAAACTCATTCCTAATATGGGGGATCCAGAGCTCATTTCTAGTTTGTAGCTGATTACTTTCCTCAATGTCTCATACAAAATCTTTCCAAATCCTTGGATTTGTGCATCCAAAACCTATGAACCAAAATTGTTAGTCTAGATACAACAAGGTTTATCAAAAGCATATACATTTTGGATAATATTATGACAATATGGAAAGGTATGGAATAGGATCGATGATTACAACAAAAAGCTATTTTTTCAAAATTGATTTTGAGAAATCTTATGAAATGATTGAATGCCACTTCATTTTGGTTATGCTCAAAACACTTGGTTTTGGCCCTATGTTTATTATCTATGTGTCCATGATTTTGTTTGATGCTTCTTCATATCTCTTTGTCAATGGCATTCGCTCTAAACATTTTGGGATTTGTATCTCTATTTTTCAAGGTTTCCCTTTGGCCCTTGATCTATATGTATTAGTGGATGAAGAATTTTCCTATCTTCTCATCAATACCACTCAACATGGCTTGGTGAAATGCATTATGCTACCATGGATATTATTGTTCAAAATAGCACACATGTTATTTGGATAACTTCATTTGAATCATAAGCTCACGTGGCTTGATGAAAGACATCCACAAAATGAAGGAACTTAGTGTTATGTGGAAATCATAAAAGGTAGTATTCCATGAAGTTACAAAACCCATGCAACAAAAGAACTTCACCATAAGGAAGGAAGCCACAGAAAAAAGGCTAAGTACCATGCAAAACTGCGAAGGAAGAAAAGTGAAGCCCATTAATGTTAGGAGAGTTCGCAGCAAACAATCCACACAAGTTGATGAACTCTTTTGAACAAAGAATTTATATTTCAAAGAACTCGTGGAATGAAGGAGTAGTTTTTCAATATTTGTAAGGAAAATTGGAAAGCCACGAAACAAATAATATTCTATACAAAAGAAATGTCGCCTAACATAGAAGACTACGTGGAATGTGGTGTACTCCGCAGGAGGAAGAAAGAAAATGCTACAAGTGGTAAAAGAAAAGAATTCAAAGTGGGATCGTGGGTTTTCTGAGGTTTTCCAAACAAATAAAAAGTCATGGAAGACATGATTGAGGTGGCAGAACATCAAAATTTCGTGCAACAAATAAAACCACATCTAATCCAAACTAGGCGCTCAAACACTCCAAAAACATAATTTAATTTTGAACAACACCTGTCCTCCTGCACTGATAATCGATGGCATGTGATTAAAGAAAAATGAGACACCCATACTTAGCCTATAAAATCAATGATGATTGGTCCTTGGTATTAAAAGGGTGGTTGAATTCATTCATCATTGGATGTGATCTCTTCCCTCTTCTCTTTCTCTCAAATTCTATGTATGTGTTGGCATGTAAAATGTCACTACATTTTACTTAACAACCTCTTTGAAAATTTTGCCCCCTTTTTGGTCAAACCGGTTGAAATTGCTAAAATTGCAAAAAAATCCCCTTTTCAAAGTTTAACTTCTAGAAAACATTTTGAGATTCTCAAATCATTTTAGGAGCCCAAATTGTATTCAATAGAAAGTTATCAAAGTCTCGATAATATGATTTAGAAGATTTCTACGTTCTTTGAGTGGAATATGATTTCGGAAAAAGATTCTGTGTTCTTTGTCAGAGTGGTGTTGTGAAAAGTGTGTGTGTGTGTGTGTGTGTGTGTGTGTGTGTGTGTGTGTGCATTATTTAAAATCCAACTTCTAAGAAATATTTCAAGAACCTTGGGTGGTGTTGGGAGCTCATATACAATTCATTGGAAATCTTACGAAGTCTACTATATGGTGGGATATGTAAGGTGAAGTTTTGGAAGCATAGAAAGCAGAAACCTTTCCAACATTACAATGCGGTGGCCTTTTTGGAAAAAGAATTTACATTAAAGGATTTGGGCACCTCAAGCGGAGTTTGGATCCTAAAAAAGGTAAAATGGAACCACATTGAACCCCCTTCATGACCCAAGTTATGGTTTAGTTCATACTTGTTATAAACTCCCCGACAACTCAACTCACTAGCACGCCTTCATGGGGAAAATGGAGGTATGAGAAAAATTATATAAAGAAATCATTTTCAGACTTCATAAATGTGTTCATTGGATCATTTTTCCTATTTCCACTCAAAATCATATATTATGCGGCCAAATTGGTTAAGTATGAACCCTAAGACGGAATGGACACTCCATGTTCTAATCTTATGTTGTGTTGATGATGTCATCATGTGCAACTGGCGCAATTTAGAAGGGTGGCGGCATTTTGAGGTGGTTTTTCACCTTCACTTTGTACTTTGCATTCCCACTTGCAAAATTGCACCTCCCTATGATTGGCCCATTCAAAATCAATGCAAAAACATAAGGAGAGAGCAAAAAGTGATGGTTTCATGAAAGTGGCCCCACATTTTCCACCTTGGCACACATTGAAGGGTTGATTACACCAAGGCACACTTTGAGTTGCATTTTACCTTTAAAGTGTGCCCCATGCTTATGTAGGCACACTTTTCCCATGTCATTTGCAAAACAAGTGGAAAATACACTTTGCATTTGCAAAGTACATTTTCCACCAACATGTGCACTTAGAGTTTGAATCTACACTTTCCCTCCAATGCAAATACACTTCAAAAACATAAAGCATCTCCATTAAACCACCTTAAAATTTGGTTCTTTCCACCTCCATGCTTTTAAAACCATGTTTTGTTCCCTAGGTCTCCAAATGGTTGTTTTGCTCATAACTTGTGATCCCATGGTCAAAACTACTTCAAAATTTAACCACTAAATCTTCTTGAGGGTGAATTTATATTGATACTAGGTTCATAGCATGAAAATAAGTTATTTGAAATATTCAGCCATTGAAACCCTATTGTGCTCAAATCACCAAAACTTACATGAAGGATTGTGAAAAATCCACACAGAGGAAGCCTATCAAATTCAGACCATTGATTCCCCTCAGTTAAACCTCCATTTTGAGATATTAAGAATGATATAAGATGAAGGATTACTTGATTTGTGAGTAAAACCAATATTCACCTTCAAAGCAACTGAAAAACCCCATACACAAAAAATTGATTTGGTTTTTTCTCTCAAACCCCGTGAAATAATTTCACAAAATTTGGAGCATCAATTCTCCTCTTGTTGAGATGTGAAGCTCAATTACTTTAGTTTAGCATGTTATATCAACTTGTTGGAAAACATAGTAACCGACATCGGTTATGAAGGAACCGGCATCGGTTATGAAGGGATTGACATGGTCACCTATGACATCATCAAGAAAGTAAGAATCGACATCGAGTTAGGGCTAACCGACGTCGGTTACCTGTTAGTGAGTGTTTTATTTAACTCACATGAATTAGATTTAATTTTAGTATTAAAGAAAATCTATTGATTGTAATTGCATGGCTAAGTGCCCTAAGTTTTTATAAGGTATTTATAAGTTAGAAAGCTAGGGTTAGAAGAGAGAGTTGATGATTATTGTGAAAATAATTGTGAGAGAGAGAATTCTTGGAGAAGAAAGAAGAAGCTTGAGAGAAAGAAAGTATTGTACATTGTGAGAGGTGTGGAAGATTGTAAATCTTAATTGTATATCTTCTGAAAGCTTTGGATAATAGATTAGCTTGTTTCTTGGTGGATGTAGCCCACATTGGGTGAACCACGTTAAATCTGGTGTTGATTTATATCTCTTGTTTTGTATATTTCTTCTGGTAGAATATCCGCTTTTATTGCATGTATGCTTAGATATCTAATATATTATCTGTATAACCTTGTGCTAACCCCAACAACTGGTATCAAAGCTTTGTTTTAGGGTTTTATGTGTTGACAAATTTACTCAGAGAGGGTTTTCTAATTGAGTGGGAGCTACAACAATGGAAGAAGAAAACAAATACAAGGTAGAGAAGTTTACCGACTGAAATTATCAATTATGGAAGATGCAGATTGAGGATCATCTGTATCAAAAAGATTTGTACTTACTATTGATGAAAATTCTAGACCTACGAAGATGGCTGATGAAGAATGGAAGATTCTTGACAAAAAGGCTTTGGGATCTATAAGATTGAGCCTGAAAGCATTTGTGGCTTCTAATATTATAGAAGCGACATCTACGGTAGAGTTAATGAAATCTCTTGCTAATTTATATGAAAAACCTAGTGCTTCAAATAAATTTTATTTGATGAAGAAATTATTTAGTTCTAAGATGCATGAAGGTGGATCTGCATCTAGTCATTTGAATTATTTTTAATCTATTGTAAATCAATTAAAATTGGTTGATATTCCGTTTGATGATGAAGTGAAAGTACTCTTATTCTTATGTTATTTTCTGATAGTTGGGATAACTTGTAATAATTATTAGTAATACAACATTTGCTAATAATATTTTGAATTTTGATGATGTGGTTAGTATAATCTTGAATGAAGAAATTCATAGGAAAAGTATAGAGGAATCATCATCTGGGAATGCTTTGAATGTAGAAAGAAGAGGAAAGCAGAAGGAGAGATCCAAGAGTAAGAATAATGGGAAATCAAAGTCAAGGAATGACATATATAAATCCAGAGGTAAGGGAATTACTTGTTGGAATTGTGGAAAGAAAGGACATATAAAGAAAGATTGTTGGTCAAAGGATAAAGAGAACCAACACCTAGACAAAGGTAAAGAGGAAAATAAAGAGGCAAATATTGCAAGTAGAGGTAATGCAAGATGCTCTTATTCTTTCTTTGGATAATAGAATAGAATCATGGGTTTTAGATTCAGAGCTTCTTTCCATGCAACCCCTAATAAGGGTTATTTTAGAAATTATGTCCAGGGCAATTTTGGGCATGTTTATTTGGGTGATGATGAACCTTGTAGTATTACTGGTAAAGGGAAGTTCATCTAAAATTGTAGAATGGAAATACATGGGTATTGAAAGATGTGAGGCATGTGTCAAGCCTTAAGAGGAATCTTATTTCTGCAAGGCAACTAGGTGAAGTTGGTTGCATGGTTACATTCACAACAAACTCTTGGAAAGTCACCAAGGGTGCCTTTGTTGTGGCAAGAGACAATAAGGTAGGAACATTATATTTATCTACATGTGTTATTGATTCTTTTATGTGTTATCTACTTTGATTAGATGCATGCATATGGCATAATCGGTTAGGCCATATGAGTCAAAAAGGAATGCAAATCTTAAAGGCTAAGGGTAAGTTATCAGATTTGAAAGATTTAGATCTTGATTTATGTGAGCATTGTGTCTTTGGAAAGCAAAAAAGAGTGAGATTTCTCAAAGTTGGGGAAACTAAGAAGGAGCAGAAATTGGAGCTTGTACACTTATATGTGTGGGGACCAGCCCAGATAGCTTCTCATGGAGGATCCCAGTATTATGTTACTTTCATTGATGATGCTACAAGAAAGGTATGGGTTTATTGTATTAAACATAAATATGATGTTTTTGAGACTTTTAAAAGATAGAAATCCCTTATTGAGAATTAATCAAATTCAAAGTTAAAGTGTCTTAGATCTGATAATGGTGGTGAATATTGTAGCAAGGCTTTCAATGATTATTTTTTAGTGAATGGAATACATAGAGAAAGGATGGTTCAAAGAACACAAGAAATAGTGTTGCAGAAAGAATGAACTGGACATTCGTGGAACTTGCTAGAAGTATGAGGATACATGCTGCATTTCCTTTGCAATTTTGGGTAGAAGTAGTTGATACATTGGTTTATTTGATTAACCATGGGCTTTCAAGTTCACTAGATGGAGGAATACCATAGAAAGTTGGATTGGAAAAGAGGTAGATCTTTCTTTTCTTAAAGTTTTTGGTTTAGAATCTTTTGTGCATATTGATAAGGAAAATAGAAAAAAGTTGGATACAAAATCCAAGAGATGCACTTTCATTGGTTATAGATTTGGTGATTTCGGATTCCGTTTTTGGGATTTAGAGAATTCTAAAATTATTAGGAGTTGTGACATTAAATGGAATGAAAAGAGCATGTACATGGATCAAAGTTTGGTACCTAAGGACGAACCAGTTGAGAATTTTGTGAATGAAAATGAACTCTCATAATTAAAATTCATACCTACAGGGTTACACAAGATGTCAGGTGTGTCGAGTTGACCCGACCGACATCGGTCATCCGAGGCTGATATTGGTTACAGAAGATCCAAACTGACATTGGTTAGTAAAATCGGCGTCGATTACAGGTGACCAGTGTCGGTCACTGTCAGGATTGGAAACAAATGTCTAAGAGGTCAGAATGAGCCTCGGTACCCCAAACTTCTATGAGAAGGTCACAAAGGGTAAGTAAACCTCTAGAAATATTTACACCTTCTCTATCTTATTTATTATTGATTGATAATGGTGAACCAAAAAGTTTTGAAGAAGCAATGCAGGATGAGACCCACATTTAGTGGGAGCATGACATGGATGAGGAGATGGACTCCTTGGAACAAAACTAGACTTGGGATTTGGTTAAGTTGCTAGCAGAGTAAGTAAGAGGACATTGCAGAACAAATGGGTTTACATGATCAAGGAAGAAGAGGGTGGATAGAAAAGGTACAAGGAAAGGCTTGTAGTAAAGGGATTTACACAGAAAGTAGGTATTGACTTTGGTGAAATATTTTCTCCTGTTGTTAAAATGAATTCCATACATATTGTATTGAGTATAGTTACAGTAGATGATTTGCATTTAGAGCAACTAGATGTGAAGATGACTTTCCTTCATGGTGATTTGGATGAAGAGATTTATATACAACAGTTGCTTGGGTATGAAGTCAAGGGTAAGGAAAAATTAGTGTGCAAGCTGAAAAAGATTCTATATGGGATCAAACAAGCTCCAAGAAAATGATACAAGTGGTTTGATAGTTTCATGCATGAGCATGGTTATTTAAGATGTGAATCGACCATTGTGTTTATTTCAAGAAGCTTGAAAATGGGAGTTATAATATTTTTTATTGTATGTGGAGGATATGTTCATTGCAAGATCTAATATACATGACATTTTGAGCTTAAAGGAAAGCTAGCTCACACATTTTCTATAAAGGATTTAGGAGTACAAAAAAATCCTTGGCATGAAAATACATAGAGACAATAAGAAAAAGAAATTGTATTTGTCTCTCGGAGGATTAGATCTACAAGGTGTTAGAAAGGTTTAAAATGTAGAATTCAAAACTGTAAGTACACCTATGGTTGGACACTTCAAATTGAGCAAAGATCAATGTCCTTCATCACATGAGGAGTTCAAATACATGACATGAGTACCATATGCTTTTAGATTATGAGTCTCATGTATGTTATGGTTTTACCGAGACGGACATTGCACAAGTAGTGGGAGTTGTGAGTAGATTTATGGCCAATCCAGGCAAAGAGCATTAGAAAGCAATCCAATGGATACTCGGTATTTGAGAGGAACATCTAGCATGTAATTATGCTATGGAGGTTTGGATATTTCTTTATGTGGATATGTTGATTCGGATATGGGTGGAGATTTGGATGGTAGGAGGAGCACTACTGGATATATTTTCACAATAGGTGGGATGACAGTTAGTTGGATATCGAGATTATAGAAGGTTGTGGCTTTTTCTACTACGAGGCAAAGTATGTTGCAGCTACGGAGAGGCTAGCAAAGAGATGATATGGATGAACGAGTTCATGGAAGAGTTGGGAAAGGAGAAAAATGATTACAAATTGTTCGTGTGAGTCGAATGTAATTCATTTGGCAAAGAACTCAACATTTCATTCTAGAACAAAACACATTTAGTTGAGGTATCACTTCATACTGATAGGTATTGGAGGATGGGCAATTGAAACTGGAGAAGATTCATACGAGTGAGAACCCTATGGATATGCTAACAAAACCATTAACAAAGGAGAAGTTGGAGCTACACTCCACTTATATTGGTCTTCGATTTTGAGACTTGAAGAGGAAGAAACAAAGCTAAGGAAAGGATCCAAGAATGACATTGTACAAGTAAAGTGCATTAATTTATCTCCAAGTGGGAGATTGTTGAGATTTGGAGCTCAATCATTTCAGTTTCGCATGATATATCAACTTTACGGAAAACACGGTAGTCGACATCGGTTATGAAGGAACCGACATCACTCAGGCAAGTAGGAACCAACATCGGTTAGGGCTAACCGACGCGTCGGTTTATGTGCATGAGTGTTTTATTTAACTCATGCGAATTATATCTAATTTTAGTATTAAATAAGATCTATTGATTGTAATTGTATGGCTAAGTGCCTTTAGTTTGTATAAGGTATTTATAAGCTAGAAAGCTAGGGTTAGAAGAGAGAGTTAATGATTATTGTGAAAATAATTGTGGGAGAGAGATTTCTTAGAGAAGATGGAGAAGCTTGAGAGAAAGAAAGTACTATACATCGTGAGAGGTGTGGAAGATTGTAAATATTCATTGTATATCTTCTGAAAGCTTTGGATAATAGATTAGCTTGTTTCTTGGTGGATGTAGCCACACTGGGTGAACCACGTTAAATATGGTGTTGATTTATATCTCTTGTTTTGTGTATTTCTTCTAGTAGAATATCCGCTTTTATTGCATGTATGCTTAGATCGGTATATTATACATGCTAACCTTATGATAACTCCAACACCTCCCTAATACCTTCTTAACGAATCAAAAACCACTTCATTTGGATAATAATTGCTCACATTTTTTTTTTTGAAATTTTCCCCTTCTCCATTAATGTCATTTTACAAGCTTTTCCCTCAGCCAGAACTTGTTTTCTGATTTCCCATTGATTCCGACTAGATAATTTCACCAAATTTATAGCATATCTAGATCTTAGGAATATGTTTCCAATTTTTTGAGTCATGTCCAATTTAGGTTTGGGTTTCTCTCGTTTTTCCCAAAATACAAATATAGTTGTCCGTAGCATTAAATCCATTCAAATTTTTGGATTTTTGGAAACTGCCTCGGAATCTAGTTTCACTTGCACCATTGCATTCTCTCAACTTTCTAAGGCTAGTGAAACCATAATAATGCACAATGAAGTTCCACTACTTCAGATATGAGCTCGTTTCCGTTCTAGTATCTAAGTACCTATACATTGGAGATAATAACATGGAACATTCTAAGACCTAAGAACACTTTCATCTTAAGTAAGGAGGATGCATTACTTGAGTGGGAAAGGAAGGAGTCATGTTTGCAAGGAATGGCGATTGGAAACTAGATGAAGATGCCACATAAGCTTTCTCTCCTGCCAAAGTCTCTTTCTTGGTTTGAGTTCATTGAAGAGTTCTCCGAGTTGCATTGTGTTCCTTAATCGACTCATGGGAGAACCATTAACCAAGGAGTTTCATCCATGGATGTCATAGTTCATGTTGATAGCCACCAAGGGATCACAGAGAATATAATGGAGTCAGATTATTAGTGATAATCTATATTCTCATTTGATCAATCTTGAGAGAATGAAGAAATTCACCATGGCTCCATTCTTGGTATATGCCATTGTAACACTACACAAGTTTCCTGTTTTGAATCCCGAGAGAAATATTTCGAAAGGCACGCCGGTGTATCAAGTCTACCATCAACTCACAATGAGGGAGTAAACAAGGAACTATGCTCGAGTGAATGATGTTTTCATAATGTACCTGATCAAAAAAATGGAAGGGGGCACCAATTTTCGGTTCTCAACGGAAGCTTACATGTTGATAAGCAACTACGAGAGCCATTTCTCACAATTCAAGAAATTATTCTACATCTATATTGGAGGGTTTGATGATACCCAATTGAGACTCCCATGATACCCTATCAACAAGCTAGTTCTCATCGAGCTATGCAAGAAACTATCTAGAGTACATCAAATGTTGTAAAGAAAGAGGAAAGGAGTGACATTCCCAAATCATCTAAAAATGTACTCTTGTAGAAACTCAACATATGCGAGCAACATTGAAGCTTCCCTAGGATCCTTCAATTTTTTCTCCTATTCATCCACAATGTCTTTTGATAGTAAACAATACATGGGGAAAATCACAAGTATCTACGCCTATTTCATTAGCCTAAACTAGAAGACTACTAGGAAGATTGTCCAGATGAGACTGAGGTCAGGAAAAGAGACTACTCAAGTTTGATAGTGCAACAGGTGAAAGAATTCCGAATGGAGTGGGTCTATGTGTACTGTTGGGATGAAAAAATATGGCTGAGTATTAGAGGCACGGGATAATAGGGCACATAGGAATCAAACGCGAGTGGAAGTTTGGCAGGAAAGGGGCGCGTCGGGTAAAATCATGGTGTAAAGACTTAGCTATTTTGCATAAGGCTAATTGAAGACATGGAGTGAAGAGCACGCAACAATGAGAAAACTTGGAAGTCACTCAAGGTTATTTTGGGATAAAAGGAAGATCAAACGACATGCATAGTTTTGAGCTAATAATAGGATGTGAACTAGAGTTATCTATATAAGGTCTATTATTAGAAGTAATTGTATGTTTTTGTATTGATCTTGTAGCGGTGCATGGCTATTCTTAGCATGTAGCCTATTTTGAGGATGCATGAGTAGTGAAGGGAAAGTCCCCACTACCTATAAATATGTATTGATTTGCACGGTTTAGGGATCCATATTTTGTTAGTGTTATGTTGTTGGTTATGAGCGTGCATGACTTATGGTGATACTGTGATGCATGTATTCAGGTTCTGTGTTTTACAGTAATTAATACAATGGATCTTTGTGGTTGGATATTGGTTGTTGACATATTTGTGACTGATTCTTGTATGATAAACCTAATCCTGATTATTGTATAAGTTATTCTTGCATATGGTTATGATCTAGATTTGTTTATGGTTTATTACTGCATTGTTATAGATCTGGAATATATCTATATGTGTGTTTATCATGTTAACTCCTTGACAAATCTTCTATAAAAGAGGGACCTGGTACCCTTACACGCTTTGAGTGAGTTCTCAATTCTGGTTGAGTGATTTGCCAACGCACCTTGAGCTATTTGGTAAAATAAAAGACTATATTTTGGTTCTATCGGGACCTCTTTTCAAGATATTTGCAAGGATGTTGCATGATGAAGATGTATCAGTTGAATTTGGCCAGCATTGAGGATTGGTTAGAGAATTTAGAGGAAGATTTTTCTCATCGATTTAACACTAGACCTGAATTTGATGCATGCACGTGGGTTGAATAAAATCTGTATCATGAACTATATGAGACGTTCTTCTGTTGTTTCCCTATAAAGTTGCATGAGTGGGCAGTAGTATACACATCAAGAGAAACTGGAGGTATAGAGAAATTTTTAGACACAAGAAGAATTTTGAGCTCTGCATGATGTTGATATGACTTGGACACACATCATAGATCATTGGTGGAGTGGTGTTTTGAATAACTACATTTTGAAGTATGCGTTTCTACTTATTCTGTCCAAAGGTTCTTTGAGTTTCAGTTCCTACGTGAACCCATAGGATCTTATTTGCGTGTTATCCCTTTAGCGATTAAAATATTGATCGTGACCCTAGATTTGGAACAATGTCCTATGGATAGCTAAACCCCACCACGCATGGGGGCGGTGGAGAAGGCATGGTGAAAGATGGTAGACGTGGTGGCGAGAGAGAAGAAAGGCGGATTAAGTTTAATGAGGTGCACGAGAGGGATTTGGAGAAGCAACATGAAGGCTGCGAGAATGAATGGCGTTCAGAGAGAGAGATGGCTCACAAAGGATTTGGAGCTCATGTAGAGGATTTGGAGCTCACGTGCTCCTTTTATCGATTGATCTCTCCTCCTCTCCTCCTTCTCTCTCTCTCATTCTAGCATGTAACAAGCAAATTTTTCCAAAAGTAACTTAAGTTTGTTCCAATTCTTTGTTGGGAAAAGAATTTTTCTAAAAGTAACTTAAGTCACTTCTTTTCCACTTTTGTAAAAGTATTTTTCTTAAAATAAGGAAAAGTGTCTTATTTTGGAAAAGAAGGTAAACAATCATGCACGAATGTGAGGAGTCACAAGCCTTTGGGCTATATATTGAGGCTCTCTCTTCATTGTAAGAAAAATAGTTTTTGCTCCTCCCTTATCATATTGTATTCTTCTGGTCCTCTCTAATATTTTCCTCCATTTTCTCAACTTTGTACTCAACCAAATGTATTGTAACTTTTTGTAAGGAATGATATTTTTTGGATTTTTAGCCATGGAATGAAAATTTCCAATTCAACTTTGTGTTGATTTTTATTTTTATTTCATGATTCTTTCATAGTTGTTTATATTTACTTGTTTCTTCCAATTGAATTGGATATAATTATGGGTTATTGGTTAATGGGATATGTTATACTATCATTGACATAACTCCCTCACCCTATTTTCTCACTATTTCCCTCACAATTTTCTCTTCTCCATCTCACCTATTTGGCCCTCTCTAACTTACTATTGTAGTCACAACAAGGGTGTTTCTGCACTTTCCCGATCTATGACCAACCCCATAGTTAGAAAATAGTGTATATATTTTCCAGATTTCAATAAATGGGAGCCACCCCATCTTGAAGTGGAGGGACTAAATTATGTGAGCGTGGACGAAACCTACATTTTTTTGACAAAATATTTCACCAATTGTTGGTGTCACCACATTGGATCAATTTTTTCTTTTCGCACCCTATACAATCTATAAAATCAGTAAAACAATAATAAAAGACAAATCCATTTTTTTATGAAACTCGTTACTTGAAAACACATTGCTAATTTTTGTGAGAGACCCTTTGTATTCCACATTGTCTTTTCATATTTATGGGTCAGTAAATTGTCATATTCCTCATTAAAAATCATTTACAAGTTGGAGGAAAGAAGATACACAAGAGTTGATTGAGAAAGTGGCCTTATTGATCCTACATTTGAAGAACATCAAGAAACTATTAGACTTCCTTTACATTCGGACAACAAGACAAGTTCATGAAAGAATTATTCCCCGAATTTAACACTAACTTTACTCTTGAAGATCCTCCTGAAGGTCCCGTTGCACCAATACTAGATCTTATTCCTCCAGAAGAAGAAGAAGAAGAAGAAGAAGAAGAAATGGTCGCACCTGTACCATGGGGATAAAATACAAGCCCATTGGCTTTACCTCCTCCACTTCATGAGTCACCTAAAGGATCAAGGAAGAACTTCCCCAAATTCAGAGGGGATGAAAAACAACACCCAAATGAACACAACTACATTTATCACATCATGTGGCGTGTTTGGAGTGGAACATGAGGATGTGTCAGTTTGTTTGTTTTTGGAATCATTGCAAGATGCCACCGCAAATTGGTTCTACCATTTATGTAGGAGGTCAATTACTAGCTGGACACAAATGAAAACTAAATTTGAGGCTAGATTCAAACCATTTGAAGATGCTTACTCATTGCTCACACAATGGTCTCAATTGAAAAATGAACCAAATGAGGTTATGAGAGATTTTGTTGCTTTATAAAATTCTTAAAGCTGCAAGACCTATTGAAGATAACTAGTTGGGTTTCTTCACCAATGCCTAGTTTTTCAAGTTGCATTCATCTTGAGAAGAGCTAAGCCAACTACCTTAGATAAGGCCCAAGAAATCACGGTGGAGGTAGAAGATGACCGCATCATGTTGGGAAAAATAAGAAGGGGATCAAACAAAGATAAAGGTCAAAGTTCTAGTTCTGGAACTACTGACCCACTACTACAAAAATTGGCTAATGATTTGATTTCTCTAAAGAAGCAACTTTCCCAAAGTGTTCCCTATAAGGATGTGCCTAGGAAGAAACTCCAAAACAGTAAAAGAATTCTGGAGCTCCACACATGCTTGCTCAGAAGCACCTCTACGCAATTTGTGAAGCTCAAGGAGATGACGAAGAAGAAATTGAAGAACCTAAAGAAGAAGAAGAACAAGACAATGTCCTAGAAGTTTAAGAAGTTGAAGATGTTGACATCAAGCTCTTTGTGATTATTCCTTAGATGTTGAATATGATGAAAGCGTGGACGATATGTAAAACTATTCGTGTGTAGTGTTTACTGTTCATAATCTCAAAAGAAGCCTCTCTTGTTGCTCAAAAGAAGAGGCTTCTTCTACCGCCCTTATGTAGAACTCGATCATGACTTGCCACCATCTCGTTAGGAGCTCTGCACAACTTGGTTTTCAATGTAGTTCACCCTATAAGGTCCTCAACTCGCCCCGCATGCCCGGCTCGGCCTTAGGAACTCGCCCTCTTAGCTCGGTGTAAGGAGCCATCTCCTCGGGGTAGATTGGTCTCGCTAAAATTTGGCACCTTATTTCTTCAAAGTTAGAGGCTCACTAATGCAACTGCTATCACAAGACTTGCTTCTAAAGTTAGAGGAAAAACCCCTATTGGGGAAAATTGCTATATATATTATTTTCCCTCATTTTTCAAAATGTTGAGAGCTCCCTGGTGCATGAGGAAGTGTTTGGGTGACTCCTCCTTGCCCAATGCACAAAAAAACTTTATTTTTGTTGCAATTTGCTTGGAAACACATGCACGGGATTTTGTAGAGCTATCGGTGGGTGTGAGAGGTGGGAATGGGTTGGGAAGAAGTAGAGGGTTGTAATGGCTCCTCTTATGTTACTCAAACTTCCCTAGTCCTCCAAATTTTCCCTACAACCTTCCTCTACACTCGAGGAACCATTGCTTTGATACCGAATATTGATGTAGTATAGGAAGGATCCTCGAGAGATTTATTGATATATAAAAAAATTACATGACAAATAGGGGATGCAATACTTACAGGTATTGTAGAGCCATATACAACCACATAAATGAACAACCACCGAACAACCATACATACGTGAATGGATAATAAAACAATAATATAATTTTAACAAATAAAATATATAAATATATTAATAAACAATTAACTAATCACCTTAACCACTTACCTATGATAACTAGTAAAGGTAGCTACGATGTAAATGGCCTAGTGCGTGTCAATTTCCAGGACTAGGCTCCGACGTAATTATAAGGAAATCTAGACTATTGACTATTTACGAATCCAATTAAATGGCTATTGACTGTTCGTAAATCCAATTAAATGAAATTTCACACCCGAATGGCTAACGAAGTCACACTCACTCGTGAAATAATAAAAAGTTAGTAGGTATTTATGTCATTTGAGTGTTACGTTTTGTGTCACGGAGGGCCCAACATCACGTGCTTCGGATAATGCTTTCTAGATTTCTCTACCTCGCACTATCAATTTTGACACCCGTCACCGATAGCTTTGGACGATTACTATTTAGTGCCCTCTTCGCCTCCGTTTCATCTCATCCAAATTTGAGTACTGCCTTTTCTAACAGTAAATACGTAGTGAATTGTGATTGAAAATGCAGAAGGCGTGGTTTTACAACGAGTATGGCTCCGTAGACGTCCTGCAATTTGGGGAGTTTCCCCTTCCAAATGTGGTGCCGGGCCAGGTTTTAGTTAAAGTCCGAGCTGCCGCTCTCAACCCTGTCGACTACAAGATCCGCAAATTAGGCATCTTCCGCACTGCAGATGCCCCCTTTCCTGTAAACTTCGCCACGCTGCACTTTGTGGAAAAATTAGTTCGGGTTTTGTCATTGTTTTCTGATTATTTTGTGTGTTTGTTTTCAGGTGGTGCCTGGGTGCGACTTGGCCGGAGTGGTTACCGAGGTGGGCGAGGGTGTCTCCAAGTTTAACAAGGGAGACGAGGTTTATGGCGACATTCAGGATTTCACGGTAGGAAACCCTAAGCAGTACGGCACTCTGGCTCAGTACACAGTCGCGGAAGAGCATCTGTTAGCCTCCAAGCCCCATAATTTGTCCTTCGAAGAAGCCGCCAGTCTTCCTCTGGCTCTCTTAACCGCACAGCAGGCTTTCGACACCGTCAATTTCCAGAAGGGACAGAGCGTGTTTATTGTGGGAGGCGCGGGCGGGGTTGGATCCCTGGCCATTCAACTGGCAAAGCATGTGTACGAAGCGTCTAGGATTGTTTCCACAGCGAGCACAGGGAAATTGGATTTTGTGAAAAGTCTGGGGGCAGATCTGGTGGTGGATTACACAAAACAGAGCTATGATCAAGTGCCGGAGAAGTTTGATTTTGTTTTCGATACCATAGGTTTGTGCTCTGTTCCTTTCCTCTATTTTTTTTTCCGTAGCAGGTTTCGAACCTAGATGCTCTGTTTCCTTCTTCTAATTTTTTTTCGTAGCAGGTTTCGAACCTAGGTCTGAAATAAAATGTTTGAATTTATGCAGGGGAGTCATTCAAGTCTCATGTGGTTGCAAAGGAGGAAGGTAAAATTGTAGACATTGCATCGTTTCCCCCGCATCACAGAGCGGAGTCAGTGATTGTGAAGCCGAGTGGCAGCAACCTCGAGAGACTGCGTCATTTTATTGAGAGTGGAAAGCTGAAGGCGGTGATCGATCCGAAGAGCCCGTATCCATTTTCTGGGGTGAAGGAGGCATTCAAGCACCTTGAGAGTGGACGAGCCATAGGAAAAATTGTAATTTCGCCCATTGAATGAAGGGGTTTGATGAATCTATAGGCTTCTTAAAGGGGCAGGGCATAAGAATGTGTTTGCAAAGTGTAGGTGTAGATACTGGTTGATTATGAGAAATAAGGTGTCTTCCTTTGGAAGGAAGATTATATACAAGAGAATATGTCGGAAAATATCTATAGAAGTGAGGCTACGAGTTCAATGAATATAATGTTTTCTAATGCACTCAATGGGGTTTTGCAAACCTCATTGGCATGTCCTAGCTTCTTCTTCATACGAAGACAGTATGAAACTTCTTCTAATAAATATTTTAGTTTTATAATTTTTTTATTTCTGTTTGGTTTTATTTGATGTATCACTTTCTTTGTTGGTTATCTCTATAATTTTGTAAATCAATAATCCTCTATTTCCTATTAATTTGGTTTTTTATAGTATTTATCTGATTACAATGAATATAAAATAAAAGCACTAAAACAAATTAACTACAATTAATTCATTAATAGGAATAAAAAGTTGTTTCCTCCATTTAAAGATTAATGTTTAGTAATGGTTGTTAAACACACTCATGTAAAAAGTTATTGGGCTGGCCTTACATAAAAGGCACGTTATATATATTTTTTCCAAATATTTAATGTAAAATAATAAGCATTATCTAAAGTTTATATGGATTGGTATTAGATATCAAAAACATCTTAAATATTAATTCCCAATCATTAGAATCTTACCATCGTGAGAAGCTGTTCCACATAATAAGAATCATGCCATGGCGAACACACAGTGTCCATTGTTGCGGTATTTGTTTTGTCGTTAGCTTCTTTTTTCCGTTATGCCGTGGGGAGGCGCAACATCGTTGCTTCCATTTTAGATGGGGTCGACATCATTTCGATCTCAATTAGCTCCTCAGACGTGCCATTTTACAGGGATCACAGAGCAATTGCAGCGTTTGGGGCGATAGAAAAGGGCGTTTTTGGCTACTCTTTAGTAATACAACGCCCTGGATTACAACTGTGGGTGCTATAGCGATTAGGGGGAAACTCTCATTCCCCCTTCTCTACCCACCTTTTAAGTTTAGGGGGCAAACAAAGTGGAGCTCGTATTTTTTAGGCCTAGATTCTATTATTTCCCGTCGCTGGCTTTAAAAATAAGCACAGGACCTTCCAGCTGTAAGAAAATAGGAGCCGAAACCCCTTCCATGGGACCATGCTCTAAGTTAGTTGAATTTCTACATAGTCATTGACAATTAGTTGATTGAATTTCTGAATGGTCATGAAAGTCACTATGAAGAGCTCCTCTAATATTACTAATTTCATTGTGTCGATTAACAATGATAAAATTAAGATGGGGGAATTTATCTGGTACTCATCTAGCTCGAGAGGAATTTTTTTAAAATCTAGTTTACTTAAACCCTGGAAAGCAAGTGTTTCGTGTTTAAAGGGCTACAATAGGGGAAACCGCATGCCTACCATGACTCATACCCCCTACACATGAGTAGAAATGAACAGTTGCGAAGGGCGCCCTAGGGGATCTCTCTTTGACTAAAATTTGGGGTTTTTGCACATGTAAATGGAGTGCCCTTTGACAGCCGATTAATATGACAGTTTTGTAATAGTTTTCAATATTATAATTAATCTACAGTGAGTTGGTAGCCTATGGAATACAAAAAAAATATTCTAAAAATAAATACAATACGAGTTTAAGGTCAAAGTTTGTCGGCGCCCCCCGACAAACATTTGCGGCGAGCACCGCTGCCATAGCCCAATTTTTTTGGCTCAGAGTGCCCTCGAGCGCGCATTTACCCCGCATTTTTAGCCAACAGGTACCCTTCACTCATTTTGCACCTATGAGTGAAGCGCAGCCATCATGGCCATGACCCATTCCCCCCAATCCGCCCAAACCGGAAACATGACGTCACAACTGGAACAGACTTCTCACGGCGAGGTAGGTAGTGAGGTGACGTGTTGACGGAGATTCAAATTTGAATTATTAAAAAACGCGCCCTCGCTAATAATGACAAAACCACCGTCCACGTCCCCACACTCTGTTGCCATCGCTAAGTCTCGTAATCACCACTCTGCGTGGTAATCTACAGAGTTCATCCCATTTTTGTCTTTCTCACTCAAAACCTTCGCATTAATCATTTCCGAATTCATCATTCTCGGGCGTGACTAAGATCTTGATTGTGAGGAGGACGGAGATATTTAGAGGGCGTGACTTCGCTATTCTGTGCATTCGGGGGTTGCGACGAGGAGGGGCCGAGAAAGGAGGAGTCAGATTCAAAGTGGTTGCAGAGGAGGACGCGGAAACTCTTTATCCCTTTTCACCAATAAGTGCCCGACCCGCTTGCATGTTTGTGTTAACACTTGTTGGAAGAAGTTGTAGAATAAAATAAAAGGGTTCTCAGTCCCTCATTTAAAGGCATGAAAATGTCCTCTCTCCTCACGGCTTGTTCTATTTAATATTTTCTTAAACGAAAGGCCTGCAATGCTTTCCTTATTTTGGTCTTGTGTAATCGGCCTTTAAATTTTAGTGCATCTAGGTTTTATTGTTTTGTTTTCAAACTCTGATTCTGTAGAAGAAATTTGTGTTTGATGGGCTTACTGTAATGATGAATTGGTGAGTGTTGCTATTTGGGAATTTCATAACATATTTCTGGAGAGCTTCTAGTTTGATTTTGGGGATTAAGTCGACTGAGTAAAAAAAACAAAAGAGATGCTAATGTACCATATAATGGAGCATTTTTAAATCTAAAAAAAAAAACTGGAACGGAATTGTCCTGGATGTTATGTTTCTCTTTGGCTGTTATGTTTCTTTTTGTACATTTTCAATATCTTGATATAATTTTATTTACCCCCTTGAAAATAAGATTGTTGACTCTTCTCACTAAAGTAATCAAAATATCTCTGTTGTATTCAATTTCATGTCAACTATGATTCAAGCTTTTCCTTGGGTAGGAAGTCCACTTGTCACATGTGCGATGGAAGTGATCATGTCTTCATTCACTGCCTTCCCTCATGGACAACTTCAAATTTGTTCTAGAATGAAAGCTGATCTAAAATGCCATGGTCACATTCTTAACCTCAAATTCCATGCTGAACAGAGATAGTAAATCTTTGACAAATCAGATTCAGGGCATAACTATTTGGTTTCTCCAAATAGAAAAGATGGCACATTACAGTATTTATAAAACTAACGCTTCTTGGAATTTAAGTATAAAATAAGAAATTAGAACATAAAGATCATTGTATTTGAGTTTATTTGTTGCTGCAGATCAAGCCTCTTAACCATAAAAGATAAGTGATAGAAACAATAGTAATAAAACATAAGTGAGATGATTAACTGATTAAAATGGATAAGATAATCCTCTAAAAATATATGGAAGTGCAAAACAAAAAGTATGGTTTGGGTTAGACAATTAACTCTATTATTTGTAAAGATTAGAATAACTTATCTATTTATATATGATATATAACAATTTGGTTTACTTCAAAAACATAATTTGAACACACGGATATGACAAACAAAAAAACTTCTATCAAAACAATACCATTCCAAATTATAATAATTTAATAAAATAACAAGTATGCAAATTAGTTACATATTTCATTTTAATTTTATTATTTATTATTTTAAGAAAAGTCTAATCAGTATGCCACATAAACCATATGTGCAAACCTCTGCACTTAAAAGAAATTATTATGTTGATATTTATATTCCCGAGTATCCGTTTACATTTCTTTGTTATACGCTATTTCTTATATGGCTAAACTATTGAAGTTGTTGCATAATAATACCCTTGAAGGAGCTTTAATACTAGGTGTTACGAACCTTTTGTAAACAAATTAGAAAAATACCGAAATATAGAGAAAATAACTAGAATTACAAACTTTGATTATAACGGGTACACTACACTACATCTCCATTGGGATCATGTTGATGGATCTCCATTTCGGGTGTCATATCAATGTTTAGGATATCGCATTAGTGAATAGTGTGTCCCAAATGTATTATTGGTGGTGGCACATTAGTGTTTTATGTCATATCAATATTTCAGTGTTTAGGGTATCACATTAGTTTTTAAGATATCATTTGATTGTTTACGATGTCATATTAGTGTTAATTTTTCCTAATTATGTTTTTCATCATTGTTGAAAACACACTGTGTTTTTCAACAACGAAATTTTAAACTAATTTCTTACTATAATTACTATAATTGAAAAACTACTTTTAAATTTGATGACATCCCATATTATACCTTTATAAACCATCAGTTATAGTTACTTTTAAACTTTAACATTGAAGAATTGAGTTCTATTTTAATGTCCACAAGTTTTCCTCCTCCCTTAAAACGTATACAGTTTAACTCCATGCAGAGTTTTCCTATTTTAATATTTTTAAATAAAGGAAAGAAAAAAACACATGGCTTTGAGATTCGAAAAGTATTATGTTAATTCATGTTTGATAAGATTATGAAACTTATGGATTGCAATATTTAAGGTAATTCTCATAACCAAACAATTCATAAACTCTTTTGTTCAAGCGTACTCCTGCTTATGGTGTTGATCAAAATTAGTTGGGTGTTGTTGAATCACAATTTAATTATTGGTTTGTGTAAAAACTATTTTGGTGTTGTTGATTATAATTTTAAAAATCCACACAAACCTCTGGAAATATAATTTTAAAAATCCTAACTAAGTATGACTAAATAAATATGTGATATTGTGGGATATGTACAAATGGGAATGTGTGCAACATGAACTAATTCAACCTTTAGAGTTGTGAGGAGTGCAATTGGGACTATGTGAAGAAGTTTGAAGAAATTCAACTTTTAGAGTTATGTAGGGGCGTAAATAAAATTGAATTTGTGTGCCTTAAAACAGTAGACACCCAAACCCCACATGTAAATAATTTATAATATCGTATCTACATAAACAAAGTACACTTGGCAGATTTATAAACTTTAGTAAGTGATTGGGAAAGTTGGCCTTTTTCCTAGCTTGTCAGATTTCAATCTTTAGTAAGTGAAAACAAGGTGTATACATATACTCTACCTAAAGTTCATTACATGCCATTATAGTGTAATTTGAGGTGGTGATTTGGGAATTGGACCTACTATACCAAAATTTAGGTAAATAACTATAAAGAAGTAATAACTTAAGAAGTTAAACATAATGAAATATGCATACCTTTACTTAAGTTTCTACATTCAAGTGAATGGATGTTGCATCCATCATCTCGACCACATGTAACATTTTAAAAAATTACTCATGGTAACCCTAATAATAAACGACTTCAAAGAAAAGTATAATGCAATGTATACAAATGAGTATAAAAAGTAAGTATAATCAATGTAGATATCTCTCAAAGGTAAGGGTGTTAGGAAAGGTCCAAATACACTATAAAGGGAAGGCTAAATTAGGTCCAAATCCTGAGAAAGGTGTAAATATGTACTAGGCCAAGTCTAGATAGCTATAAAGAGAGGCTAAATTAGGTCTAGGAGACCCTAAAGACATACAATGTATATAAAAGGAACATATAACCTCCTTTCGACATAAATTTTTCTTACAAACCTAGATCACTTTGTGAGCTAGGTATTTTTTTGTGGGTTAGATCTAGAATGGTCATTTATTTAATACTATTTTGAGAAAGGATCCCTATAGATAATTATTACCTTACATGCAATATCTTAAGTTTATTCTAGTTTATCGATAAGAGATCTACAATTGTAATATTAGGGTAATTGATGGATTGGGTGCACCCATGCTTTATGGCACTCAAGATGACATCGTAGATAGGTAGAAAGTAAATAGGTATTCAAAACCTCATATTGTTATAATCTACATTCCTTCCTAGTGTGGTTGAGGGATGTATATGTTGTAACCATTATCGATTTTTATAAGGCAATTTTAAACTTTATGGTGACATGTGTATTTTGTCACAAGTTAGGTTAAGATGTTCCACTTTTTTGTATAGCCATGTGTCAAGTGGTGCTAGATCAAGGAATAATACATTACATGAGTATAAATTTGGTACATTTGTACCATGACATTTATCATATATTAGCCCTATAAAATATGGTGATTAGGTTAGTGATTTTTTTGACATGGATTTATAAGATGTTCATGATGCATATAGTAATGGGGAAACATCTACATATTGTCGCAAAGTTTCCCTTATTTGTGTGTTTGGCTTGTAATTCATTAGCAAGTGATTATATGAGATTAAGGGGATATTATGTGGTGCTCGTATATGGGGACATATGATACATGGGCATATTGTCCAATTATAGTATGAGTTCAAGAGTTGACAAATCTCACAAGATAATTTTTATGGTGGGTGGATCCCCATTCATTCGATCAACACTAGTGGACTTGCCTGAGTATCTAGTAAGATATGTTAAAGAGTCGTGAGGGAGACTACAAGAAGAACCATAGTTACTAGTTATAGTGTTGAGGCCTTGGGGTTATCTCCAACATTGGGGGAGGTAGAGGTAACGAATAAACTCAGTGCTAGTGTAATGATATCAATATTGAAATATTATTTTAAGACTTAGAATGCCAAAAATGCTAACACTCGATGTCTATATTTATGGTGTTTTCTGACGATTTAATAAAATTTAACTTTTTGCATATGTTATATCTAATTTTTTCCTTTTGAAATGTGAACTTTATTAGCTTATCCTAAATTATAAAAAGGTGATCACATATTAGATAATCATATTCTGACAAATGCTTATTCAACCTAAGGTTCGTATGCATTTTCATATTCAGTGTGGAAGAATCAAAGTCATGTGGTTGACAAAGTTTCTAGCTTCAATTATTGGACATGGGACCCATAATTTATTTATATTTGGAACTTTGTGCATCATAGGGTTTCTAACTTTGATATCCACTTATTTGCATTCTATTTAGATTTGGTGGCTCGTGCTTAATAGGGTGTCTAAGTCCAATTTCTAATCATTCATATTTTATTCAAATAGTAGGAATGCATTTGTTAGGTTTCCTAACTCCACAACATTTTCTATATAACGTTTCTTATTATGATCAATTATTTCATTTCAATATTTAAATTTCAACTTTTATACCCTAAACCCCGAACCTTGAGGCCTAAACCCTAAACCCCAAACCCTAAACCCTAAGCCCTAAACCTTGAACCTTAAATTTTAGAAAATAATTATAGTTTTCATTATTATTATTAATTAATATATTTGAAACTGTAAGAAAAGGAAGCAATTTGATGTCATATCTATTACCTAATACTTTGTAAATAGGAACAAATGTATGTGCTTGATATACACAAGGACAAATATAACATGAAACTTTATCATAAGTACAAATATATCAAACAATTGTTTGGAAGCATGTTTTCAAAACGAATGATGTGTTCAAATATTTTGTTTAGTATATAGACACTAAATAATAGTGTGAACTAGTTTATTATTGTGATATTATTGTATTCACGTGTTTGTTAATAAATGATAGAGGATTCGGTAATTTCTACAATTTGCATTTATTAATCACTGGTATGAGACTAGTTAATTATGTTGATATTATGTTGGTATTGGTTAAATATGCATGTGATCTTCGAGTTGTTAGTTGTGATTTCATTGCTCTTAGTTGTTTTAAATTAAATACATTAGGAAAAGTTTGATTTCTTGGATGCATTATAGTTGTAAATATTGCGAATGTGGAACTCATTTGTATATATATATATATATATATATATATATATATATATATATATTAAGTTGTTAAATATTGGTAATTGTAATGTTGTGAATGTTTAATGAAAGTTGAAGCTATAAAAATTATGTGATATCATACTTTGACTCTCAATTTGGCATATGGGGGCAAGTGCCTCTGCAAAGACAGGAATCGGTGCGTGCTGAAGGGGCTTGCCCCTTAGGATGCCACATCGATACACCCAACTATCGTTGCGTGATGAAGGGGCTTGCCCCTTAGGATTATCAGATCGATAGATGGGCGGTAGACTATGCTGAGCAGAGGTTTTTAAAGTCACCCACCGACCTTCCACTCAGAAATGCACCCTCCCATAATATCACAACCATCCCTTTTACAATGGATGGTTGTGATATTACGGGAGGGTGGTTCTTGGGTGAAGGATAGCCGTTGGCATTTATCGATACTTGAATTTGTCATGGATTAGTTGCTTTCTGATGTTGTGATTATTTTATCATATTGGATGACGTATATTTGATTTGACATGTATTATACTAACATTAATTGTATATTTTTGTGTGCATGTGTGTTGTTGTATTCAGTTTGTATTTTGCATGGCGAAAATGAATACACGAAGTCTAGTTCCTGCGAATCCCGTAGGGATAACGTTAACAACTCCCAAATTCCAAAGGGAGGAAAGTTTTAGGAGGTCCACATTTGTGGTCTATATAGACCATCATCAACAGTCTAAGCCGCCCAAACTGGAAATTGCAGTGATGGTTAAGGCCCGGCTCAATTTTTTGGAAACTTCTATTATTTATTTATCTAAGTTCCGCACTATAGGGCCGCATTCGCGAGGATATGGTCTAGCGTATGACATGATGGAGGATGCCTGAAGTACGAGCCTCCACATAAGCTGAGAAAGATGGGAGTTCGGTCATAAAACCGGTGATAAATACCAAAAATTGTGCAAAAAATATTGCACATGGAAGTAACTCCAAGTTTGCTGCTAAAAACAAAAAAAAGTTACGGTTTTTTATGTTTTGTTCTAAAAAACTTATGACGTGTTTGAGAAAAACCTATATAAATATTTATTTTTTGTCGGATGTCGATTCACACCAACATAAATATATTTTGTTTTGTTGTTCGAATATATTCTTGATTAAATATGTTTTCCTTAGTATTAATACGTGTTTCTATGGATTATAGTTTTAAAATTACTAATGTTTAGATATTTGTATAGCAAGTTTAGATTATTAAAATTCATTTATGTTAAAATTATATTTTGGTAGGAAATGTGTAATGGTAACGATTTTCTAATTCACTAAGTATGGGATTATCATCATTTGTCAATTTAGGATTGTATTGGTGCAATTATCATTTCCCATCGTTTATTTATGTGTAAAGAGTGTTGTTTTATGAGTTCAACTCATATACAGATGCACCTGTAGCCAACTTAATATACATAATATAGAAAACCAATATTGTTTGAAAAGGAGTTAATTCTAGAGAACTCGAGTACTCATTGAAGCATGTAATTTAAATACTAGATATACATTACAATGGTTATTTAGTGAATAAACTATAACAATTATTAGAATGTCATTTCGCAATACTATAGGCTATAACAATTATTGGAATGTCGTTCGCAATACTATAATTAATCAAATGTTTATAGATATTGATATTGCAAATAGACTGAAATCTATCTATTCATAATATACTAATCAATTTATTAAGTGATTTATTCAAATTTAATATTTACCCATTACATTTATAAACTCGTAATTATCGGAAAACATATCTTAAAAAAATGTAAATTGTGTTTGTATTAATTATATGTTAGCAATATAAAGTTATCTATTCAAAAAATGAGTGGAATGGAACCAAACTCGTGATTACGATTCTAATATATTCCAAAATTTATTTGCACTTTAGTCTAACATACGAAATACAAAGTTTTAGTATTGTAAGGAAGTTTTAGTTTTAGTAGACAAAGTACTAACTCCATTGACTCTCTAATAAGAAATCGTTATTAATGAACGAACTCAGGAGAAAATGTTTTAGGGCCTTGTCATATGTTAAATTATAGATGTTTGTATTGAAAAAGTCAAATTAGAAGTGTTCATTCAATTTTTTTAATGTTTGCTTACGATATATTTTTGTCCATTGTAAAGGTAAGCATGGTTAATTTGGAGATTGGAAATTCATGGAGTGTCGAATACCTCCGAAAATCTAGCATCGGCGTTCATATTATATGACCCTGATGGAAGCAAGATAGTAGAAAGAGGTACAATTGTTGGAAATGCTACTATGACCTTCCACCAGGCTGAGTATAGGGCGTTGATATTGGGTCTTGAGGAAGCGATACGCCATGATGTTCGGAACGTTTGTGTGTTTTCTCACGATATGCTTGTTGTGAAACAAATGACTGGTGTATACCAATGTAACAATGTAAATCTTTCAATTCTTTGAGTTCAAGTGCTAGAGAGTGTAGCTCGCATTGCGAAATGTTCATACGTGCATGTAAAAGTTAACAGAGGTAGGTTAGATGTATGTCAAGTGTCTAGGGACACTATAAACCAAGAAGTGGTAGCTTTGCTAGCACTTGCCATGGAAGACATTTCGATATGATATATGTGTATTTCCTTTTTGCGTAATGGTAGACATACATTATTTATTAGATTGTGAATAACTAATTGTTGAAGGTGAATCACAAGCACTTCGAATGTCTGCAACTCGATGGGTTGAGACTCTCAGTGTGATTGCACAACATGGAGCTTTTCCCAAGTGTGGGACCTTGCGAAATCGGAAAAGCTCTCCGGATGAAGGCCGGTTCCTATTCCTCTGTTCAGATGCACATATAGAAATGCAGAGGGTTTACTCAAAACCTAATCTAACTTGCCAAGGAGACAGGGTAAGAAGATGTATAAAAATAAAACCTAAACTAACAAAGGTGATGCACCGAGGAATGAAGAACACTGTCTTCGCAATAAACACAAACCAAAAATGCAATGCAAGATCATGCACATATAACCAAATTTGTAGTGAAAGATCAGGAGGATGCAAATGAACATAGAGAGGGTTGAGAATCATCCATGACATGCATTATTTGCTCCAAAGATTGATACAATACACTACAAAATGCCAAGAGGCAAAGTTGCATTACAGTTTTAGATGGGAGGTTTGAACTCCACAAATTCACCTGCCAAAGAGAAGAAGGGAGGGGCAAAACAAGAATGTCCAACCTTTAGAAAGAAGCCCCTCCTTACAATTTATAGGAATAATGAGAGAGGGAAGAGAGAGGAAATCCAAATCTACCCCAACCACCTCCAGGTTGCATTTAATTTATCTCATTATGGTGGTAGGTGAGAACCCTAGCAAACTTAAAAAGTGGCGAACTGTATTTTGCATTTTTAAGAACTTGTTCCCACCCAATTAAATATATCTAGTCGTAGTTAGATAGAGGACCTCGTAAGATTTCCAAAAAGTCCAACCTTGCGTGAATCCGAGCTCCCTGTGAAAAGTTATGGCCGTCTGAATATCTGGGTCAGGGTCTGCTTCCTGTCAGCGCTCAGAATGTTGCGCCTCCTGAAGGTGCGCCATAGGTGCATCCATATTCATGTTGACATACCCTTACGTGTGCCAAGGTGCAAATTCTTTCATGTCGACATTCTATGTCATGCGCCCTTTACGTGTGCCAAGGCGCAACTTCTGCCATGTCGACACTCTCCTACCTGCGCCAAGGGCGCATCCATTTTCGTGTCGACACCTTCTGTCGTGCGCCTCTTACCTGTGCCAAGGGCACATCCATTTTCGTGTCGACACCTTCTGTCATGCGCCTCTTACCTGCGCCAAGGGCGCATCCATTTTCGTGTCGACACCTTCTGTCGTGCGCCTCTTACCTGCACCAAGGGCGCATCCATTTTCGTGTCGACACCTTCTGTCGTGCGCCTCTTACCTGTGCCAAGGGCGCATCCATTTTCGTGTTGACACCTTCTGTCGTGTGCCTCTTACCTGCACCAAGGGTGCATCCATTTTTGTGTCGACACCTTTTGTCATGCGCCTCTTACCTGTGCCAAGGGCGCATCCATTTTCGTGTAGACACTTTTTGTCGTGCGCCTCTTACCTGCACCAAGGGCGCATCCATTTTCATGTCGACACCTTCTGTCGTGTGCCTCTTACCTGCGCCAAGGGTTGTTGGTGACACAATAAAAATCAGGCTTTGAGTTTCTTTGATTTCCATATTCTTCTGTTTGTCTATATCTACCCTGGGGAGATATTTACAACAATTTGGCGACTCAACGGGATCACCTGCCTACTAGGTAGAAGATCAGTGGCCTTTTAGCAATCCATTGGGCATGGAGTCATAAGTAATAACCTGAAACCAACTTGATCTCTGATCCCGAGCCTGGTATCGCAACTCCTTCTTTGAGAGCATGCTGAACTGTAGAAATTAACCTGAGAGCAACAAAACCTGTGCCGGAGCACTTAGGGAAATTGAAACCTAACTACAACAAGACGATGTGCATACGCACTTAGAGGAATTTTAAACCTAGGCTAATATTTACAAGGGTAAACCTTTTCCTTTTAGTAGCAATGTTTAAGATAGATTCCGTTAACCGGAATCGGGAGTTCTTCTCCATCCAATGTAGACAATTGGAAGGCATTACTACTTTTGCATTCCGTGACCATATAGGGGCCACTCCAAATGGCATCAAACTTGGAATGCTTTCCTGGTTTTGCCCGATCTGCATCCCATTTCAGGACTAGGTCCCCTTCCTGGAAGGTCCTTGCTCTTGCCTTCTTATCAAACCATCTTTTTACTAAGGCCTGATCCTTCTCAATCATCTAAACTACATGCTCTCTGATTTCCTCCAATTCCATCAACTCTGCATACCTGGCCTCCATTGGTTTGAACTCAGACAACTCCAACTACTTCATGAGCTCCAATGCTGGCAATTCTAATGATATAGGCAATACTGCCTCTTTCCCATAGACCAACTTGTAGGGAGAATTACCAGTAGACCTCTTTGGTGTTATTCTGTCAGCCCACAATGCTGATCTTAGCTTGGTATGCCATGTCCTTTGGTTTTCATCCAGAGTCCTTCTGATGATCCTTAGCAAATTCTTGTTCGTGGACTCGCTCGTCCATTGCCTTCATGGGTAATAATTTGAAGAGGTGCTCAAATAGATTCCATTCTTGACAGCTCATTCTCGTAATCTTGGAACCTATGAATGCTAATGCATTTCTCGATATGATAGTGGTGGCACAGCACACCGAACTCCGGTCACTATTCCTTCATAAAAGTCTAGTATGTTAGACTCATTTGCTTCTTTGAGCGCTACTGCTTCGGTCCACTTGGTGAAATAGTCCGTTGCCGTGAGAATCCACTTGTGGCCTTGGCTTGAGTTAGGATTTATGACCCCAATGAAGTCCAATCCCCATTGCATAAATGGTTGGTCAACCAAAATTGGGTGCAATGGAAGTGCTGCTAGTCTTTCTTTTCCTGTGAAGAGTGCACATTTCTTGCACTTTCTTATCCATGTATGTAGCATCATCGAACACCTGTCACCAATAATATCCTGCCTTCATTATCTTGAGAGCTGTTACTTGTGGGGCGAAATGTCCTCCGGAATCTCCATCATGAAAATCTTGTAACACCCTCTCAATTTGACCCGTCCCAATGCACCTCAATAAAACTCCATTGATGTCCTTTTTAAACAAAACACCATCAACAAGCACATATTGAATGGCTTGTAATCTGAAGTATCTCCTCTTTGCTTTGCTCATTTCTGGAGGGCATAGGCCTGTCTGTAGGAAGTTTATCATACTCTGAGTCCAACAAGGAGTAGGCACATCATCATTTTCCTGATTCTTGACCACCCTGTAATACCAAGACAGTCTCTTTTTCATCACCTGCTTCAACTTGTTGACTCAAGGCTAGTTGTTCGCATAGTCCCTTCCCACGTACTAGTTTGGTGACCTTGATCTCGATGTCATATTCCATGACACGAGTTATCCATCCTGCACGTTTCTCATTCAGATCCTTGTTTAGAAGGAAGTCCTTGACTCCCGCATGAGAGACCAATAATTGGATCTTGTTGTTTGAGACTAGGTGCTTGAATTTCTTTAAACTCCTGATCACTGCAAGGACATGCTTTTCAATGAAAGAGTACCTAGTTTCGTATTCCTCCAAGCCTTGACTGAAGAAAGCAACTAGTTGTTCTAATCCTTCTTTGTTTTGTTGTGCCAGGATTGCAGAAATTGTGTCTCCACCACCAAAGGCATATAACATGAAATCCTTGGAGAAGTCTGGATTGATGAGAGTTGGAGCTTGAGATATAGCCTCTTTTATTGCCTCAAAACTTTCCTTGCCTTCAGATGTCCACTTAAATGCCATGCTCTTCTTCAACATCAGTGTTATTGGCTTTACGAGAGTTGCAAAGTTTGGAACAAACTTGCGGACAAAATTGATCCTTCCTAAGAAGCTTTGAAGAGCCTTCTTATGACTTGGCAATGGCAACACTCAAATTGCTTCAACTCTTTCTGGGTCAATCATCAATCCCTCCTTTGAAACAATATGGCCTAGAAGTTTTCCTTCGTGAGCCAGGAATATGCATTTTTTGGGATTCAATGATACCCCAAATCTTCTACACCTCTGAAATACCTGCCTCAGATGAAAGAGGTGATCCACTGCATTTTTGGAGAATACAGTGATGTCATCAAGATATATCAGAACTATTTTATTGATCAACCCCTTGAATGCCATATCCATTGCCCTTTGGAAAGTGGCTCCAAACATTTGATAGGCCAAATGGCATCTTCTTGTAGGCATATGTGCCCCATTTGGTGGTGAAAGCTGCATCTTGAATGGTCATCTTCCTTCACCATTACCGATTATACCCCGAGTAGCCATATAAGAGAGAGAATCTCTCCGAACCGGATACCACTTGCAATATTTGTTCCATTGAAGGAAGTGGGTAATGGTCTTTAAGAGATGCCCTGTTGAGGTCTCGGAAGTCTACACACAACCTGATTTCTCCGCTCTTCTTCCTGACCGGAACCAAGTTTGCAACCCAGCTTGAGTGCTTGATCGGGAATATAATGCTTGCCTCTATTAACTTGTTTAGCTCTTTCTTCATTAGAGGCTCAATGTGAGGGTTGACTGGTCTCTGCTTCTACCTGATGGGTTTAGCATCTGGATCCAATTCTATGGTATGTTGTGCCAACTTCGGATTGAAACCTCTCAAGTCTTCATAGCTCCAAGCGAAGGCATCTGGAAATTCTTGGCAAAGTTGTATGAAATCTGATTTCTCCTGCTCAGTGGCCACTTTGCCAATTTGAAGTGTTTTTCCTTCCCCAACCGGAATTGGCTCTGAATCTTCTCTCTTGACCTGTATGTTAGCCTTTTCCTTACGGAACTGGTCGTTAGGGTTGAAGATAGACTCCAATGTTACTAAACCCTTGGGAAGCTTGTTTGTCCGCAACTGCACTACTTGATCCCCATACTGCTGCTCTAATCTATCCTGATTCCTAGCTGAGAATTCAGCCTCTTCTTGTAAGAAATTGACGATCTGTTGATTGTTCTCAAACACCTGCTAGCTTGTGTTATTATCTGGAACTACTGGCCTCACAATCACATGGATATGTGGCTATGTTTTTTCCCTTTTGATGTTGTCAACCACATCAAACATTGCTCCAACAGCTGCGAGCCTATCCGCGGCTTCATTTTTCTTCCTAGGTATGGACACGATGTTGAAAGCTTCGAAATCCTCAATGAGGTCCCATACCCTGTTCTTGTAGTTCTTTAGTAGTTCATTCTTTGTAGCATGTTGTCCCCTGACTTGATTGACGATCAGCTCACTATCCCCGAACACCTGCAAGTTCTTTATGCCCTTTTTCCTAGCCCAATGAAGTCCATGAATCAAGGCCTCATATTCAGCTGTGTTGTTTGAACAAGAAAACTGGAAACGAAAAGCTGAATAATATTTGATGCCTTGAGGTGAAACAAGCATAGCTCCTCCTCCTGCACCTTGCCTACTCCTTGATCCATCAAAAAATAATTTCCATACCTCATTGTCATCCTTATGGTTTTGTTTGGTGATGCTAGGAATAGGCTAGTTTTCTTCATGTATGCAATAGACTCCTAGCTCAGATTCTTCTACTTCTTGGTAGGGATCAAAAGCATGTACCTTGCTTGCCCATTCGTCAAGAGTTAAATCTGGGATGCTTCCAACTTTGGTGTCAGCTTCATCTATGCTTTGATAATCTTCTTGATCAAATGCTGAACAGTTGGCATTGATTTGGCTTGGAGTATGAGGCTCAATATGAAAGTTTGCAATTGGTTCAGATCTGATTGTGACCTTAGTACCATATCTTGTTCTGAACAACATGTGTGACCAATCAGCAGATAAGTAGCCTCCAATTCTAGCTATGAAATCCCTTGATAAGCATAGGGCAAATAGTGGTGGCAAATCTATCACTGACACATCTTGCAAAACGGTAACATTGGGGCATGCATGCAAGGTAAGATTCAAAATTTTAATCACTCCCACCATTGCTACTGTTGTCCCATCCAATTGCACTACCCCCTTTGATATTACTTCATATTGGAGACCCAGCTGATCAGCTATTTGCTTAGGCATGACAGAACTACTTGCCCGAATCAATCATGCAATTGTGTACTAGTTTATCCTCAATGATTAATGAAACATAGAATGGAGGGGGCTTCAAAAATTTACCTTGTTGTCCTCCATGATTCCCTTCAGGATGAGCAGCATTTGTGAGGACATTCTCTCGCATATGGACCTGCTGGTTCGAAGTTGACCAATTCTTCATGGCAGCTTGTAGAAGATCTCTTTGGCCTGGGATGGATAAAGATTCCCACATTGATATATTCACATTTGTCTTCTTCATTTGATCAATGATGCTAAATGGGGATGAAACATCTCTTTGTTGTCCTTTAGTCTGTGCATTCTTTTCTTGTGCATGGGCAGCAACAGCTGGCATGTGAATTGGTTTAGAAGGTGGTTTGGGCTGTCCTTGCATGTTTGGAGCTGCATTTTGCTTACCGACAACTTGTGGAGTGATGGAAGGTTGTAGATCACTTGGAGCCAATGACTGCCCTTCACCAATATTCCTCTTCTTTGATCTTGTGTTAGCTGCTACACTCTGAGAAATTGTTTGATTCATGCCACAAAAATCCTCAGCTTGCCAATTCGCAAGTGCGGTATCATTTGTAGCTGTGTTTTGCTGAGATGTCCCTTGTTGCTGATTTGTTTCTTGACTCACTTCACCCTCAACGCCAGTATTTGTCACCATCAAGGCTTGGTTCAAAGCACCATTAAAGCACATAGATTGGTTGTGAGGTTCATTGCATGGGAAACACCAATCATACTCTTGAGCTATGTTGTTTTGGACTGGCACTAATGCTTTAGAAGCAGATGCAACATTGGGGTTATAGGGCTGAAATGGTCTATTAGCGGGAGGCCTTACTTGGCTTTGATTTTGATTTGCAGCCTGAGCTGGTGACCTATTTTGTTGGTATGGGGGCCTAGCCTGGTACTGCGCTTGAGGTTGATACGGTCTAGCACTTTGAGCTTGCTGTCTTTTGATAGTCACCAGCTCATTTCCAAGGTTCTGTAATTGTTTCATAACCTCCTGGAGTTCATTTGAAGCACTAGAGGATGAAGTAGAAGTTTCATTTGAACTTTGATTTCTAGGAGTGGGAATAGGAGCCAAAGTGGGTGCTTGACTAGTGCTTGGATTTTCTAAGTTTGGATACAAGGGCATGGGAGGCCTAGGAGCCAGCTTACCAGCTTGAATAAGACAGTTTTCAGCCCTAATGGCAATGCTATAAGCAGCAGGTAAGGTTGTGCCTCCCATAGATTGAATTAACATAGAAATATCAGAATTCAAAGCCTTAAGATAGTATAGAAAAGCACCTTCAGCTATTGGCCTAACGGCCACTGGAATCCTATCCCAAGACCTTTGAAATCTGAAGTTGAAGTCAGTCAATTGCTCATTGGGAGCTCTCTTGATAGTTGTCAATTGTTCTAGCAGAGACAAATTGTCTCCCTTTTCTCCAAACTGCTCATGGAGAACTATGCATAACTGATTCCAATTTTGGATAGTACCAGCTCCAAGGCTCCTAAACCATTGCAATGCCCTCCCTTTGAATGAAGATGCCAACAATTTGACAAAGAACATCCATTTCATTTATCTCATGGATTGCACAAACGTTAGCAATGTCTTTGACATGATCACCAGGAGTGGTATGATTTTCTCTAGTGAAAAATGGAATGTTCTTCAATGCTGCAATTGGAACTGGATTCTGTGCATTGAGGGCAAGTGGACTGCTGCTAGTGAAATTGACAAAGGGATTCGGTGGTTGTGCCATTCTGATTGGCCTGAGAACCCTTGTTGATGCGAGAAAAGGTCTACCAGGTGGAGGTGTAGACAAAGTCCGGTTAGGTGGAGATGGTGATCTTCGTGGTCTTCTTCCTCTCCTTCCTCCTCCTGGTGATAGTTGCAAGTGGACAAATAGCCCCTCTTCTCGAGTATCAGACCTGGTTCGAATTCTTCTCATATGCCTGGGCAACTTTTGCTGCTATACCACTGAATTCTACCCCTTCGGAGTCGCCAGATGTGTTAGATAATGAGCCTCAAAAGGCTAGCTTATGCCAAGTTACACACCAAACCTGACAATATTAAAAATAGAATTTAAAACTTGAAGGACCCAGAAGATACAACTCTTCAATTTGGTTATGGGGGTATTGTTTTGTAGCTACTAATCTCGAAAGGTACAGGTGAAAACTCAGGTCATGCAAGGCAACTGGGAAAACCTGAAATACCAAAAACCATGAAATTTTGAAAGTCAAAATCTCAAAAATCTAAGAATACCCTTTTGAAGATTATCCCCGATCTATCAACTGGTGAAATTTTTACTTGTTTTGAGCAAGTTAAGCCCTTGAAAATTGATTTCAAAGTTCAGCCTGGAAGGTAAAAAATCTGAAATTGTAAAACCTGTAATTTTTAGTCCAAATTTCTTGAAAATTCCTTCAAATCTTGTGGAATGACCTCTTGGTCCCACCGGGCATGCCAAAAACTGTTGAAGGTGAATCACAACACCCCTAAATGTCTGCAACATGATGGGTTGAGACTCTCAGTGTGATTGCACAACATGGAGCTTTTCCCAAGTGCGGGACCTGCGAAATTGGAAAAGCTCTCCGGATGAAGGCAGTTCCTATTCCTCTGTTCGAGATGCACATATAGAAATGCAAAGGGTTTACTCAAAACCTAATCTAACTTGCTAAGGAGACAGGTAAGAAGATGCATAAAAATAAAACCTAAACTAACAAAGGTGATGCACCGAGGAATGAAGAACACTGTCTTGCCAATAAACACAAACTAAAAATGCAATGCAAGATCATGCACAGATAACCAGATTTGTAGTGAAAGATCAAGAGGATGCAAATGAACACAGAGAGGGTTGAGAATCATCCATGACATGCATTATTTGCTCCAAAGATTGATACAATACACTACAAAATGCCAAGAGGCAAAGTTGCATTACAATTTTAGATGGGAGGTTTGAACTCCACAAATTCACCTGCCAAAGAGAAGAAGGGAGGGGCAAAACAATAATGTCCAACCTTTAGAAAGAAGCCCCTCCTTACAATTTATAGGAAGAATGAGAGAGGGAAGAGAGAGGAAATCCAAATCTACCCCAACCACCTCTAGGTTACATTTAATTTATCTCATTATGGTGGTAGGTGAGAACCCTAGCAAACTTAAAAAGTGGCGAACTATATTTTGCATTTTTAAGAACTTGTTCCCACCCAATTAAATATATCTAGTTTTAGTTGGATAGAGGACCTCATAAGCTTTCCAAAAAGTCCAACCTTGCGTGAATCGAGCTCCCTGTGAAAAGTTATGGCCGTCTGAATATCTGGGTCAGGGTCTGCTTCCTGTCAGCGCTCAGAATGTTGCGCCTCCTGAAGGTGCGCCATAGGTGCATCCATATTCATGTCGACATACCCTTACGTGCACCAAGGTGTGAATTATTTCATGTTGACATTTTGTGTCATGCGCCCTTTACGTGTGCCAAGGCGCAACTTCTGCCATGTCGACACTCTCCTACCTGTGCCAAGGGCGCATCCATTTTCGTGTCGACACCTTCTATCGTGCGCCTCTTACCTGCGCAAGGGCGCATCCATTTTCGTGTCGACACCTTCTGTCATGTGCCTCTTACCTGCGCCAAGGGCACATCCATTTTCATGTCGACACCTTCTATCGTGTGCCTCTTACCTGTGCCAAGGGCGCATCCATTTTCATGTCGACACCTTCTATCTGTCGTGCGCCTCTTACCTATGCCAAGGGCGCATCCATTTTTCATCGACACCTTCTGTTGTGCACCTCTTACCTATGCCAAGGGTGCATCCATTTTCATGTCGACACCTTCTGTCGTGCGCCTCTTACCTGTGCCAAGGGCGCATCCATTTTCGTGTCGACACCTTCTGTCGTGTGCCTCTTACCTATGCCAAGGGCTGTTGGTGATGCAATAAAAATCAGGCTCTGAGTTTCTTTGATTTCCATATTCTTTTGTTTGTCTATATCTACCCGGGGGGGAGATATTTACAACACTAATATTATGTGAATTGTCTCTAGCGTATATATTATATATTTTGTGGATAATATGATGTTACATCATATAGTGTTGGTTGATAAACCGGGCATTTTGGATACATCATGATTTATCCTATAATCTCTTTTAACACACTTGGAATTCACATTTCATGTTTAGTTCGGAAACATCTAGAGTCGAGTATCCAGTTTTGAAAAAAATAATGTGTGTGGCTAATTTCGTCACAAATCATTTATTGTGCACGATTTTCTCAATATGAATGCAAAATACGAATAAATAAGTTCGTGCACCATTTGTTTCAGTTTAACTTGTTTTACAATGCATCACTTCAATGATGGTTATGACAACGGACATGAACGAAACATGTGGAAGCTCGGCGACATGGGCTGATCCATGTTCACAATCCGTTCTTATGTTTTCGGGAAGACATAAATAATGAGACGGTAATATATAACTTTGTGAATTGATAAGAAATTTGCATATAATAAATCAATAAATTACAGAAGATAACACAACACAAGATATATGGGGGCCAAGATACCCTAATATGCAATATATTCAAAAATATACGCTTAAGGTAGGGCAACACCATACAATGCTCCTTAAGGAAGGAGTAACTCCACAATCTCCCGAGATGGGAATCCACTTCGAGGGGACACCTCAATATACCTCTACCAAGTAGAGGAATCAAATCATACATATGACCCTCTCATAATGATACTCACATCCTTTAAATAGGATGGGTAACACCTAATCCCAATGTAGGCCGACCCATTACCCAATATAATTAATTCCTATGTGAGCCCATATAACTAACTAAGGGGATGTGTGCCACATGTCGACATCTCCATCAACCCATATACATTATATTATCATATCCCATGTGAACCCATACATATAACTAAGGGAATGTGTGCCACATGTCGGCATCTCCATCAACCCATATACATTATATTATCAGATCCCATGTGAACCCATACATATAACTAAGGGGATGCGTGCCACATGTCAGAATCTCCATCAACCCATATATATTATATTATCATATCCCAAGGTACATAGCATTTCCTCCCTCTTTGACATGTTTCATCCTCGAAACATAAGAAGAAGCCATATAATGAGTGCACTTTAAATTATTGCACACTTGTCACCATGCTCGATCATCCAACCACCCATATGAAATCCTAGGGGGTGATGCTGCTCCAAACCTGATTCCATATTCCCTTGTGCTCATCTGATTCCATCCTGGTCCATATGTGTTCCTCCTCGGCATCCATGTATATCCATAATTATTATTCATGTGATTCCATGTCATATAATTATTGTTCCATTGATTCCATGTATAGCCAAAATTATTACTCCTCCAATTCCCTGTATATCCATATAGATTGCTGCCCTTGTGTGTCCTAGCATGTCTCCATGATTTTTTCCTCTCATGATGATGTGGGTGTCTATATGGTGCAACCTTAGTATGCTCAACCTTATCAATATTTTCCTCCACTTTCTTTTCCTCTTCCAACTTGTTTGCTATTTATTTTTTCTCTTGAGTAGAGAAACTATTTTTACTTTTTCATCATGTTCTTCATCCTCTCCTTCTGATTCATCCTTATTCCCTTCTTCACCATCTTCAAATTCATCTTCATGATCCAATTTTACATTACTTTTTTCCTTGCTAAGTGTGATATCTTGCAATGTAATTTTCTTTCTCTTGTACCATAATTTCATGAATTTATTTTGCACATTAATATTAACTATTCCCAATGTCTCTAACCAAGGATATCCGAGAACAATATCCATACCATCCATATCTAAAGCATAAAAATCTGAATGTAAAACATATTTATCCATAGAAAGCTTTAAATCTTCAAAAACTTGAATATGCTTACCATCCATTTGAGATTCCTTGATATGCTTTGTTTGCACATGTAGATTTTGAGCTACATCCATATTGATGAAGTTATATTTGTTGCTTAGGGTTTATGGAAACAATTACCTTTTTCTTTGAATGCACCCTTCAAACTGAAATATTGAAGCTTCCTTCCTTGGAGATGCATTATCTGTGTAGCAGACTTCATCATCAACATTTTATTCTTCGCATCATAAACATTTTCTTCTTCTTCTTCTTATTCTTCTTCTGATGTTGTTCTTCTTCTTCTTCTTCTTCTTCTTCTTCTTCTTCTTCTTCTTCTTCTTCTTTAACAAAATTGTGTTTCTTTTTTGTTTCCCATCTAGCTAAGAAAATATCCTCCATTTCCTCCCAATCCCAATCCAATAGATCTATATCCAAATAAGAATACCAATGTCATGCTTTCCCACCAAGATGAAGATAAAAACGAACCCATACTAAACATTATTCAAAATACATTTTTAAAAATTGTATCCACCATTTTTGCATCAATTTCCCCATCACCATAGAAAATTGGTATATCCATGATGCATAAAAATTAGGGTTTCACAAACTTACTTCTTTGACCAATATTTGACCTGATAATTTCATAAATCATTCATCCTCAAATTATTTTTTAACCCATGCTAAAATTTTGAGAGATTTCCGAAAATGTAAGAAATTTAGGAATATTCCTCAAATTGCACCCTGTGGAGCAAACTAGTGAAAAACAATAAAAATGAAATAAATCTGTCAAAATAGATTCACCAATTCTGAAATTTTAGTGGTATCACTATTTAATATATTAACAACAACCCAAAAACATTATCTCCTAATTCTTCATTTTTCAGAAGATATACATGAAACCTTAGAATTAGAGTTTCAACCCTAAAACGGACACAACTTTTGCAAAACAGCTCCAATAAATATGAAATTTAGAGGGAAGATCAATTGAACTATGTATCTACTCCCCACAAAAAATATATGAAAAATTCCAAGTCGATCTCAATATATAGATGAATCACCAACATTAGGGTTTTATCCCACAAATTGCCCGGATCACTGCTCTGATACCACTTGATAAGAACTTTGCATATAATAAATCAATAAATTACATAAGATAACACAAAAAAAGATATATGGGGGCCAAGATACCCTAATATGTAATATATTTAGAATAATACCCTTAAGGTAGGGCAACACCATACAATGCTCCTTAAGGAAGGAGTAACTCTCACAATCTCCCAAGATGGGAATCCACTTTGAGGGGGACACCACCAATATACCTCTACCAAGTAGAAGAATCAACTCATACATACATGACCCTCTCATAATGATATTCACATCCTTTAAATAGGATGGATAACACCTAATCCCAATGTAGGTCGACCCATTACCCAATATAATTAATTCCTATGTGAGTGTAATGTCCCCTTTTCCCGATTGAAGACCTTTGGCCCATTTCGTCAACCCGACGGCCAAAGGAAAAATATAAGGTGACTTAAGTCACAATGATTTATTACAAAGTGCAAAAAAATAAAAATTAATAAATCACTTGTGTTAATTTATTTGACTTAATAATAAATTGGTAATCTCTAAAGAGGAGCATTGGGTCTAATATTATGTTGTATCCTTTCTAGGAAAATAGAAAAAGAGGCCCATCTGTGTTTTTTTCATCCCTAGGCAAAATGTGACTTGGAAAAAGGAGGGAAAGTGGAATCTAGGAAAGATAAAAATTATTGCTCTTCCCAAAGAAAGTGCGACTTGGCATGAAGGGCCATTATTTAATGTTTATTTGTCCTAGGAGGAAGTGCTGACTTGGTTTGGGCCTATTTCTAGGGTATTTTGGCACTCTTCTTTCATTGGAAGATGAAAAGGTCATTTTGCAATATTTTTCCTATAAAAAGGAGAGGGGCGGCTTGGGTAGAGCACCATAAATCATTTTTATCAATTTTGAAATTGATCTTAAGCCTGGTGCTTTTGTATTAAAGTATCCTAAGGATGAAAACCCTTAGTATATTACCTCTAGAGGACGAAAACCCTCTTGGAGATTAGGAGGAATTTCTATACTGGATTTTCCACAGAGCTTACACAGAATTTCAGTATTTTCCAGCAGTAGTTGAGGTGTTTTTGCAATAAAAGTTGAAGACCAGTGTTGCAGCAGTGTTGTACTGATTTTCTCTAATGAAGCGACTCATTCTTGGCTGTTATGTGATGTTTTGAAGACGTTCCAAGGTCTGATCCTTGCTGCTATCTGTTGTATGCATTTTTACAGCTCAAGAGAAGGTACTTTCATTATTATGGATGGATTTATATTACTATTTCAGCCTCTTTAAATCTGCAGCATTCTGAGTATCTTTTTAAGTCGATTTATGCCCATAAAATCTGGTTTCATTCATATTTATTATTGCACAAGCTTCAGATCTGTTTGGGGGTCAGTTTTAAACTAGTTTCCATTCAAACCCTAGTCGCACTTCTTCACATAAAATCAGATCTGTATTAGTGTGATTGCCATAATAGTCAAAAATCAGCTTTTGGGTATTTTTAATTGATTTAAATTGTTGGAGAACAACCGAGATCCATTTGGGGATCTTTCAAAGTGGTATCAGAGCAATGTTCCTCCCACCTGGAGGGTTTTTTGATTTGATGTAGCCACGAGAGTTGGTGATAGAGCTGAATCATGGAAGTTAGACAGAAAAGCTTTCCATGGAATATGGATAGAGATCTTCTTAGGACTATGATTACTACCCATCACAGATGATACAGACCATGCAACAGATTATGCAGAGAATGGATGTGGATAGGTCAAGAGGTAGAAGAGACAGTTTGAGGGTCAGACAAGATCGGAGGCCTAGATCATCATCATCATTTTCTATTCACAAAGTTCTAACACCGCAAGACAAGGAAGCTGAAGTGATTAGCATATTTGAGGAGTATAGCATTCTTCCTCAAGATGTTAAGGAGAATTTTCCTTTCATGGACTACATGGACATGCACCCGAAGATTGGCTACAAGACTGAGCAGGCAAAAGAGGAATATCACACTATAGCTTCCGAATGGTTGATACGTGGAAGGAACAGAGAATCTTCACAGATGGATGATACAACTCTTCATGAGAGCGCTTTGGTGTCTTCAAATTCTAATGAGGTATGCAAAAATTTATGTGATGAATTTGATAGACATGTTGATTTAACACATGAAGATAAATTAGATCTGCAACCAAAGGAAGAAGAAGAAGCTTCAAAAGGTATGATTTCCATTGAACAAAATAATTGTGTTAGTAGAACTTTGCTTGCTAGAGAAATTATTCCATCTCAGGAGATTAAATTTGTATATGCAAGCAAGGATGATGTAATGGAAACTCTTAAGAGGTGTGAGGAATGGAATAGCAGAGCTAGAGCTTCTAGGTTGGTAGCTGCTCAAGCAAGACAACACCTACAAGAGTTCAAGGAAAAGATGTCTTCGCTTAGTGGGCAACAGGGTATGAGGAATGTCATTCCTCGAGAGAGGGTAGATGGGAGCATGGAAATACCTTTCAAAGGAGGATTGATTGCACAGATTAAATATGGTGTGGAAGAAAGCATACCATCTCATTTATCGCAACAACTGATTTATGAGGAATTTCAGCCCATTGTAGACACTAATACTCAGATTTTGGGGCAGCAAAGTCAAGACATTTTGAAGACCAAGATTGACGTCGATGTTGGCGATACTCCAAGGTATGATGAACATAATAATACATCTTATTTATTGTTGCCTAGCCCAATCTATTTTCATCATGAGATGCATGATATGGTAGAAGATGAAGTCTTCATTTTGGAGTTTGTTGAACCATTTCTCCAAGTATATGTATGTGAGCATCTTGTGGATGATATATGGTGGCAAGTTTTAGTTCACTTGACAGGAACAAGTGCCAGGCTTGTGGATCACTTCAAAGCATGTTTTGTCTCTTGTGCATGACACTTGGACAAAACAAGATCAGAATTGCTTGAGGGCAAGCAATTTTGTGAAGGAGGACCTGTAATGTCCCCTTTTCCCATTCAAATACCTTTGGCCCATTTCGTCAAACCGGTGGCCAAAGGAAAAATATAAGGGTAACTTAAGTCACAATGAGTTATTACAAAGTGCAAAAAAATAAAAATTAATAAAGCACTTGTATTAATTTATTTGACTTAATAATAAATTGGTAATCTCTAAAGAGGAGCATTGGGTCTAATATTATGTTGTATCCTTTCTAGGGAAAATAGAAAAGAGGCCCATGCTATGTGTTTTGTCATCCCTAGGCAAAATGCGACTTGGACAAAGGAGGGAAAGTGGAATCTAGGAAAGATAAAAATTATTGCTCTTCCCAAGGAAAGTGCGACTTGGCATGAAGGGCCATTATTTAATGTTTATTTGTCCTAGGAGGAAGTGCAACTTGGTTTGGGCCTATTTCTAGGGTATTTTGGCACTCTTCTTTCATTGGAAGATGAAAAGGTCATTTTGTAATATTTTTCCTATAAAAAGGAGAGGGGCGGCTTGGGTAGAGCACCATAAATCATTTTTATCAATTCTGAAATTGATCTTAAGCCTGGTGCTTTTGTATTAAAGTATTCTAAGGACGAAAACCCTTAGTATATTGCCTCTAGAGGATGAAAACCCTCTTAGAGATTAGGAGGAATTTCTATACTAGATTTTCCACAGAGCTTACAGAATTTCAGTATTTTCCAGCGGTAGTTGAGGTGTTTTTGCAATAAAAGTTGAAGACCAGTGTTGCAAATGTTGTACTAATTTTCTCTAATGAAGTGACTCATTCTTGGTTGTTATGTGATGTTTTCTAAGGTCTGATCCTTGCTGCTATCTCATGTTGTATGCATTTTTACAGCTCAAGCGAAGGTACTTTCATTATTATGGATGGATTTATATTACTATTTCAGCCTCTTTAAATCTACAGCATTCTGAGTATCTTTTTAAGTCGATTTATGCCCATAAAATCTGGTTTCATTCATATTTATTATTGCACAAGCTTCAGATCTGTTTGGGGGTCAGTTTTAAACTAGTTTCCATTCAAACCCTAGTCACACTTCTTCACATAAAATCAGATATATATTAGTGTGATTGCCATAATAGTCAAAAATCAGCTTTTGGGTATTTTTAATTGATTTAAATTATGGGAGAACAACCGAGATCCATTTGGGGATCTTTCAAAGTGAGCCCATATAACTAACTAGGGGATGTGTGCCACATGTCAACATCTCCATCAACCCATATACATTATATTATCCTATCCCATGTGAACCCATACATATAAATAAGGGGATGTGTGCCACATGTTGGCATCTCCATCAACCCATATATATATATATTATATTATCATATCCCAATGTACATAGCATGAACATTAATTGTTTGTCAGTAGTAACAATTATGTCATTTGTTATGATAATATTCGAATATGTCTTTTCATACAGGTTTCTTCACATTCCATGATGATAATATTCGAATATGTGAACATTAATTTTTTGCAAAATACTTAATATTTTATGTCGGGCTAATAGTTATGCACTTGGACTCCATAGATACAAGTACATTCACATCACATGGCGCGTACACGTTTTGCAAGCATCACAGAGGAAGCAAAGGGAGTTGATCCTCCAATAGTTGATGGTGATACGACAGATGGTCCTTCGGAGCCCATTCGCTCAGATATCCATGAGCCACCCATAGAATATAAAACTGAATATGTTAATGGTCGTATTCATTATGTCTGTCAGCATGGATCATGTGTTGGTAGTGGGGATGTTAGGTTTTTCGAGTTGCATAGACTAAATAGACATCGCCAAGTAGAACACAATCTTCCCTGTGTGGAACCTCATAAGCATGGCCGTAAGCATACGGGGAAATGATCACCTATCTCTCAAGATAGAAGCAGGGCATATGTGCAAAAGAGGGAGGTGGATGTGAACTACGTCCTAAGGCAATGATTCTACTTGCAGCGGAGGAGGGTTATTGATCGCGTTTGCAAAAAGAATGCAAATATCGATTTGAGGAGTTGAGCCGAGAAGGAAAGAGGGAGGTGGATGATGTAATGCGTGCCTATGATTCAACAGAGATGAGAAAGGTGAGAGAGGAGCATTGGTTGAGAGTGAGAGGAAATAAAAACTCAAATATCATAACAGAGGTAAATTTAAGATTGGTATAGAAATTTAAATATAATGTTAGGTTGGAAATCAAAAACTTGATATTCTTTCATGCACAGGAAGCTAGAGAAGAGGGTGGAACAAGTAGCAAAAATGTTGACCCCCCTACGAATGATAACGTAAGTAATTATTGGTCTTTCGTAAGTAAAGATACAATGTAGTTTTTGTGTATTTTTGTATATACTAACTATATGCGTGCGTAGGATTATGACATTCCCTTGTGTCAACTCTTACGCCGACAGAGACACGTGATTCGTAGTGTGAAACAGAGAGAGGTAAAAAATCACTTAACAAGCTCTTGAAAAATGTATGTTGCCTTATGTTGTTGATACTTTGATTGTCATGATGGCTCGATTGTTATAGGTGGATGTTTGTGATTATTGGAGAGATAGCTTCACTTGAGGTAAGAAAGGTGGAGATGAAAATCCGGAGTTGAAACTTCTTTTCCAGTCGAGGAGAGAGAGGGTTGTGAGGGGAGGCACGAGGAGAGGGACACAAACACCATTGCTGGTAGTACGAGCGAGGGTGGAACTGGACTGGTAAGTTATTGAATGTTCTCATTTGCTTTTTTGTATTCTTTTTTGGTGAAATTAAGAAAAAGTTATTAATGTAATTGAGATTGTCGTTATTATAGGATTTTCCTGGTGGGGCCGAAGTCAGGTTAATGTCAGATGATATGGTGGTCGTGAGAGGAGTGGTTTGTGATAGTAGGCTGCATGTGAAGTGTCATGGCATCACACTCCCCAAATTTACTGTCAAAGTGATTATTTCTGAGGCCATTGTTCCCACTGCTCCATTTCCCTACCCTAATACATTTGCAAACACTTTGGCAGAGTGTGTCAAAGGGTTTGCTATTTGGGATCTCAGCGATATCAGACTTGACACTCCTGAAGAGGCAAGTAGTGAGACATTTTGGATGAATGATTTAATTTAATTATGTGTTTACCTGAGACATTCATCTACGTTCACTTATTTACTACATGGTTGGCTTTCAGGATGATGCGGTACATGTTGAGACAGTGCGTCGTACTCGGATAAAGACATCGGATGCCCCACCCATTCTTGGCATCACACCAAATTTTGTACATAGAAATGAGAAGAAATGTATTAGATTTTATGATGGACTTTTGTCTGTGGCTAACACTAGGCAACGAAGGAGATGAAAACCTTTATGTATAACATTGATTGTGAGGAATCAAATTAGTATATATGTGTATATGATGATGATGTTACTTTAATGTGTTTGAGGTATACGACTTAGTACTGCATTATTGATATATTGAATATGGTTTGTGGTTATGGGTTACATAGAGTTATCCATTTACAATCTGTTTATAATGCATTAGATGGTTTTTATTCCTGTTATGTGACTTTCCATTTCTTGTAAAAATGATGATGTTATTACTTGTGTGTATCTGGTTAATGTATTGATGTGACTATGGGTTATGGATTACGGTTTTTGGTATGTGGTTAGATAGTTGAGTTCTTATTCCTTGTATGCCTGCTTGGGTTTGACATGTTCAGTAATTAATCGCAGATAATTCACAATTTTTTTTTTCAAATTTTGTGTATTATGGATTACGGATTGTGGATTATCGTTACATAGTTGCTTTCTACATCCATGTATGCATACTTGAGTTTGATGTGGTTACGAAACTTTCATATATATTTCATCCATGATAATATTTTGTTACGTATAAGTTAAGTGCATTATTTCCTTTCACATTATGTTTGAATGGTAACAAATAATAATTGATTGTTATAATACGATTTATTTAGATGGCAAGACTAAAGAAGACTGGAAAGCGCAAGGCTTCGCCTATGCAAGAACCAAATGATTATGAATCATTTGATAGTGACACTTATCCATTCAAAAAGAATGCAAAGAGCTTTACAAACAAAGATGTCGGTGCTACACAAGAAGATGACCCTTCCCCGTTAGTTCATATGGATTTAGAAATGAAACTTGTAACAAAGAAGATAAAGATATATCAAAACCAGTGTAAAAGATTTGCATTGGAAAATTTATATTTTAGAAAAAAACAAGGAATTATTGGATGAAATAGGAGAAATTGCCTCAAGGAAGATGGAGTTGGAGGTCGAGGTTCAAGAGTTAGAACTAGAAATTAAGAATTGGGAGACAATGCGTGAAGTGGACAAAAAAGTGTTCACAACTCATGTAGCAAACTTTAATACCGTTCTTAAAACACATGAAGATCTGAAGGAAGTATGGAAGAAGATGTACATGCACGCCAAGGCGACAATTGAGGAAAAAACACCCGGCACTCCCACCCAAGACAATGATAACAAATGAATATACCAATCATAGAACTTTTATATTTCACTTACATATTTGACAAATTTTACTTATATATTAGACATATATGTATAGATATTGATTATGTGGTATGCAAAAAATTAGTTATATTTGATGAATTTTGCCTTTTTAGCATAATAGATGATATGGATAGATGCATGTGGTTAAATTATGATTATTAGATGTATGTGATTTTACACTAATATGGTTGTTTTTCGGTTGATGTTATGATGTGCACATTAATTAGTATTTAGATCATGTATTCAATTGTTATATCTGGTATGCGATGTGATGAATAAGGAAGAGTAATATAAGTGTGATTAGAAGACAAGTGTGATTAGAGGACAATTGTATATATGTGTGATGAGGTTGTTACTTTAATGTGTTTGACGTTTACGATTTAGTATTACATTCTTGTTAAATTGAATATGGTTTGTGGTTCTGTTTATAACTCATTAAATGGTTTTTATTCTTGTTATGTGACATTCCATTTATTGTATAAATAATGATGTTGTCAATGTGTATATGGTTAATGTATTAATGTGACTATGAATGTGGATTACGGTAAATGGTATATGGTTACTTTGTTGGGTTTTGCTTCCGTGTACGGTATATGGTTACAATTACGTTTGAATGTTAACAAATATTAATTGGTTGTTTAAATACAGGTTTAATTAGATGACGAAAAAATAAGGTTGGAAAGCACAAGGCATTACCAGTGCCGGAACTGAAAGACAATGCAAAATTCTATAGTCCCAAGTACTTGTGTTTGGAAAGACTGTAGAGAGCCCTACAAACAAAAATGTTCAAGTTTGTACAAGAAGATGAGTTGTCCTTGTCGGATTCGTTTGGAAATAGAACTGAAACATGCAATGAATAAGGCAAAGTTTTATAAAATTGAGCATGAAAGACTTAGACTGTAATATTTAAAATTATCAAAGATAAATAAGGAATTATTGGACCTATTACTACATGCTTCCTTGAAGATGGAGTTGGAGCTTGAGGTTCAAGAGTTGGAATTAGAAATAAAGAATTGGGAGACAACGTGCAAATCCAACAAGAAAGTGTTTGAAAATCAAGAAGCAAGTTTTAATTCCATTGTTAAAATTCACGAAGGTCACAAAGAATTATGGAAGAAGATGTACATCTTGGCCAAGGCGTCAACTGAGGAAAAAGTACCAGTCCCTCACATCGAAGATTGTCCAAGTGACCTTTGACATAAAATATGACTTTGTAATAAAATGACACTTTCCATGTGACCTTTGACATCAACAGGTGTTGGTTAAACGTATATTTTAGTTTTTAAAAGAGTAAATAATAATTATACCATGAAAACATAATGAAAAATAAGAAGGTTTTAAAATCTAATAACAAGATTTAAATTGGAATAAGATTTAAAATGTGCGAGTATTGTGAATGTTACTTCTAGTTAATGTACATATTATAAAGAATTTAAATTTCAAGTTCTCATTGAAGCATGTAATTTTCATACTGCGTATACATTACAGTGGAATGATCTTAGTTTAAATGTGTGTTACCATTCATTAAGACTACAAAATTGTTTTCATTGGTTCAAGTGTACAAGTTCCATATTTATGTATTTTAAATATACGCAATGTATAATCTCATATACATGAATTGGAAATGTTTACAATTATAATTTAGGCCCACTCAACATGCCATACATTTACTTTCCAAAGCTCAACCTGCTCATTCTGTAAGATACATCTCTGTGCATATCCGTTGCATCTGTAACACAATGAATTAAATATTAAACAAGGTATCAAAGGATTTTTACCTTACATAAAGTAAATAAATGTTATGATATTAAGGACATTCAATACACACCTTGTGCAGAGACACTAAATTGCTGAAAGATAAGCGGTGGCGGGAGATGTTTCAGTTGCATTTGAACCACCTGCAAAATAAATGATCAATATGTTAGTCTTCACCTCCACAATTAAAATTTCTTGTGAATAGTTCACACTAATAGTTCAATGTTTTAACTTGTATGTTCCATTTGTGTGGTTTGTCTCCTCTTTGCACGATTGTCGTCAGGAAATTAGAAGCATTCATAGTCTTCAACGTGATTGTTCAAATCTTCTACAATGATTGGCCTCTTACTCACACTGCGGTGGTGTTTTTACTCGCACTAAACCATGGACGCATGCGGGTGGTGGTAATCTCATTGACATCTCCTTTGAGAGCAACATCCAACATATTTGATGCTTCCTAGGTCTCTCCTAAACCTTTGAACACATTCAAAGAATGTTTTTTTCTATTCATCTGTACTCAGTCGTGTATCAAGACTGACTTCAAGAATTCTTTGGATGTGTGTTCCATAAAATCTGAATCACTTTCTATCATCAAACCACCAGCCCCAACTGTTTTAGGAGTTCTTGTGACGTATAAGACATTATAGAAAGTTATTTATTTATACACTAGGTTTTTCAATATCATTGTACACATGAATACACAATGCCACCTAATCATAAATATGCATGACGAACATTATCATTGGCATTGATTAATTGATTGAAGGCATTAACAACTAACCATCAACTGTCAGTGATTGTCAAGGTGGTGAGGAGGGGCCATCCCATAACATGCCATCGTTTACAGTGCTTGTCTCTGCATAGGTATTGGCTGCTAGCACGAGAAATGAAAACAATTTCAACACGATGCTTTTTTCGTTACAACTTACGCTTAGCAATCTATATCACTACTTGCCACATACGATGACATTAAATTACCTTCAACTTCTACTGTTGGATACAATGAAGAGGGGCCGTCTCGGAACATGTCTTCATTTACCCTGCTTGTCTCCCCATAAGTATTGCCTCCTGCACGTGAAATGAAAGGAAATTCAACACGATGCTTATTTCGTTACAACTTATGCTTAGAAATCTATATCACTACTTGCCACATACGATGACATTGAATTACCTTCCACTTCTGCTGCTAGATATGGTGAGGAGGGGCCATCACAGAATGTGTCTTCATTTATCCTGCTTGTCTCCCCATAAGTATTGCCTCCTGCACGTGAAATAAAAATAATTTCAAAACGATGCTTATTTCGTTATGACTTATGCCTAACAATCTACATCAGTAACATATGATGGCATTGAATTACCTGTCACTTTTGGTGCTTGATATGATGACATCGACACATATTGCTTGCGAAAATCCAATGCCTTCAACACGTGCTTACATGTGTTTCCTCTGATAGTCCAAGCGAATTTGCATACGTCCAAGGCTCTGCATTGCCTTACCAAATACCATGTGCTTCTAGTTGTTTAGCTCCTCACCCACAATTGATTGCAATCAGGTGTAATTGCAAGGCAATTTGTATCAGGAATACTCTTTGCTCTCTCAATCATTATCAATAGATGTCTTTCTTTTTTGAAATTGGTCAAGAAGCCAGATTTTTGTAACTTCCTCTTGTGTTTGTAAAATGGCTCCACCTTGTACACAAGTGTGTAGAACAAATAGTCCATCCAAAGTGAGTACATTTCTTTTGTCTATCACACAAGTATTTACTCTTCAAAAAACAATGGTAGGCCTTGATGGATGCATTTGTTTCTTGATTTGCATGGGAGAAGTTTCTAAAATTTGTTGCCCACATAGCTGTCAAGCGACACGGATTGAAAATCAGTGACATTATAAACCAAGAATTATAATTGATGATAATTAATAAGGAAACACACAAAGGATTGCACTCACCAACATGTTCTTTGCTCTCACACCATGTATTCCTAAAGTACTCGAGGAACTTAGTTTCTTCTTTGAATTCATTAAAGAAGTCTTGAATGATTCGAAATGTGTGCTCGTGATGCATTTCAGAACCATACATGATGGTATTGTCATCACCAATCCGGCACTATGATAATTCTTCACCGGAAACTCCTCGTGCTATGATTACTTACTAATGCACAACTTTTAGTTTGGTGGATGGAATCTGGAAACACAACAACAAACATAACACAAGAATACCATAGACTATGATAAGAAGGAATGATGATAAATCTGAAATATAAGTGTAAATTATAATATCAACATGAAATTGTTACAATCTCACCCATGAGGTACTTCAAGTGTTCATCGACTTCACTTGCCTTCCAACAATAACTATGGGAGAAACTTCACAATTACACTTCGTAATGGCTTCTTTAACACACCTTCAAAATGATGGCTTCCTTTACACACTTACAATATTTCTCACTACTTCCTTCTATATTAAATGAGAGGGTGGCCTCTTTATTTATAGAACTTCCGTGCTTATCCATCTTATCTCGTAAGATAGGATAAGAAATCCACTCTGACGAATCATATTCCATACCTTAACTCTTATTTGTACATGTAAGCTTATCTTTTAAGATAAAATAAACCTTATCATTTCACATGGGTTCCACATTTTTAGACTTTTTACAAATAAAATACACAAAATATTTATGACCTCATTCCTTGTCCTTATTACCAATATAATATTTCTAATTCCTAATCATGTAGACCCTACTTCTCTACTTATCCCAACTTTGACATTTTAACATTACCGAACCACTTACGACAAATATTTACTTTTTACAACATTCCTATTGTACTTTTGATCAATACCGTACTCTACATTATTCATGGCATCGCATCGATGGCGCCGTTATCTTCTATCGGATGCTACTACTAATTACACTTAACAACATCCTATTCTAATACATATATTAATGAAATAGAAATTACGGAGGAAAATTTTAGTGTCGACATCTTCCACCTTCCTAGCTTCTACTCCGTCCCTGGAGTAGACTATTCAGTGCTTGGAAAATATTCAACTTGTCGTGGTTGACCCATTTTGTAATGGGAGTGCCATCTAATTCCTCCGGTCAGACGTACCATTTTCATGCACAATAACTGCTTATTTTGTAGGGCCCCATCCATTTTGGAAGAAATTTTCTCTGTCTTCTTTTTTGTATACGGAATCATATACTAGAACCAGTCATTCACATGAAATGGAGACCAATGGATCTTTTGATCAAAGTATTCCTTTTGCTTCATTTTCTTCTTATAGCTTGTATCCTTTGCTATTTCCCTCATTTCTTCTAAGAAATGAAGATGTACTCAACCTTTTTTTTATTGAATCACTTTCATCCATCCTTTCATTTTTCATAACTCTCATAGTGGGAATATCAAACTCAATAGGAAGAACTGGATCAATGCCATAAGCCAACTGAAATGGGGAGTATCCTGTTGCTGACTTTGATGTTGCCCTATATGCCCACAATGTTGCATGAATCCTATTATCCCATTTATGTACCTGTAAGGCTGCATCTTTTGCTAGAATTTGACACAACACAAAATTTGTTCGTTCCACTTGTCCATTTGTGTTTGGCTTGTATGTTGTTGCCTTCCTGTGCTTAATAGAAAACTTATTGACTAGGGATTCTACCACCTCATTAATGAAGTGGCTTCCTTGATCTGTTAAAATTTCTAATGGACAACCAAATCTGGTGACAATGCGTTCATATATGAACCTTGCCACTTCATCCATGGAAGTTGTTTTCAATGGCCTAGCTTTAAACCACTTGGTTAAATAATCTGTGGCAACTACAATATACTTATTTTGGCGTGAGGTAGTTGGAAGTGGACCTACAATGTCTATTCCCCACTTTTCAAAGGGACCAACTGGAAGAATAGGGCATAATGGAGCTAATGAAGTTTTATGGTTACCATGTGTTTGACAAATATCACATGTCTTACAATAATTATAACAATATCTAAAAAGAGTGGGCCAGTGATAACTGCATCCAAGATCCTTCTTCTTTGTAAGTTTTCAGAGAAATGTCCTCCACATGTACCATTGTGGAGTTCTCTTATCAGCTCCTTCCCTTGATCACGTCCAATTGCCCTCTTGTACTATCCATTAGGTCCTATTCGAAATAATAATCCATGCAGAATAGAATATGGACGACTGGCTTAAGTAATCTTCCTCTTAGTCTTTGCATTGACACCATCAGGAAACTTGAATTCATTCAGATAATTCCAAATATCCGTGTATTCACTAGGGATTGTGTCAAGAGATAACAATGTTGCATCCGGAAAATCATCATCATCACAAGATGAACCTAAACCATCATAGGCTCGAGAGAGTGCATCGCATTGATATGCTTCTTTCTGGCCTATCTATAATATCAAATTTAAATTCTTGTAGAAAAATTATCCATCTTGCTATCCTCCCGATGGGTTAGGCTTATTGACAATATATTTTAGAGCCTCGATGATCTCATTACATAACTATAAATTTCTTCCCTAGCAAGTAATTTCTAAACTTCTTTTTACAAAAAAATGATAGCTAGAGCCTCTTTTTCATTAAGTATAATTTACCTCAAGATCGCTCATTTGTCTCGCTCCCAAAGTAAACCTGGATGATCACTCCCATTTTCATCCTTTTGGCTCGAGTACTTCCTAGTGCTACATCCGAGGCATCAAGTATACACAATGAATGGCTTGCTTCAACTGGAATCTTTAAAACGGTGAAGACACTGTGGCTTCCTTCATTGTTCAAAAGCTTCATGCGCCTTATTTCCGGTTCATAAGTAACATCCTTCTTCAAGAATTGGGTTAGTGGCTGTGCAATCTTTGAGAAATTCTTGATGAACCTTCTATAGTAACCCACATGGCCTAAAAATGATCTCAACTTACTTTTATTCATAGGAAATGGTAACTCTTTGATTTTTGAAACTTTATCAGGATCATTACCAATACTATCTCTGGATACAACATGCCCTAACAAAACACCTCTAGAACATCCAAAGACACACTTTGTAGGGTTTAGTGAGGCTTGTGCTTCATCTAACCTTTGAAATGTTGTCTCCATCTGGTGCAAGTGGTCCATCTTGCTCCCATAGATGCAAATATCATCTAGAAATACTCTGATGAAGTTCCCAATGTAGGGTTCGAACACCCTATTCATCAAATGTTGGAATGTTGTTGGAGCATTACACAACCCAAAAGGCATAACTCTATAAGCAAACGTTCCCCAAGGAGTGGTGAACGTGGTCTTCAACTGATCTTTCTCTGCTATATGAACTTGGTTGTAGCCACTATATCCATCAGAAAAACTATAACACTCCTGGCCAACTACTTCGTCCAAGATCTGATCCGAGAATGGAAGAGGGTAATGATCCTTCTTTGTTGCCTTATTGAGCTTCTCGTAGTCAACACAAATGTGTAGCTTCCCATTTTTTTATTGAGATCACAATGGAAGAAACCCATTATGAATTCTCCACAACAAATATGAATCCCTGCATCAAGCAACTTATCTATTTCTTCTTTTATAGTCTTGGAAAATTAGGATTCATTCTATATGGCATTTGCTTTATGGGCTTAGCACCATCTACCACTTAATAGAATGTTCTACCAAACTTACTTGACGGAGTTCCTTGTAATCAAAAGTGAATATGTGTATGTACCTTGAAAGAGCTGGAGGTAGGATTCCTTCCCACTCTCCATCACATCATCACCAATATTTATTTCTTGAAGACAATCATCAATTTCTTCTTCGAGATAATTTTATGGGGTCATGAGTCGGTGTGGACTGGAAGGATATCCATGACCGAAACATCAACCTCACTTCCCTCATCTCTCGTGTCCACTTCAATGGTACTAGATTAATCAGAGGATGTCCAATCATCGGTTTCATCACTTGAATCAACAGGTCTCGCCTTATGATGCCGAGGGATAATATTTATTTTCACCCTTTGTCTACCACATCCAAGTTCCATAAAGCCTTCATTCCAGTAGTTTCTCGCATGAACTCTCCTTAGCCATGGTCTTCCCAACAACATTAGATACGTAACAATACCATTTTTCATCACCCGAAAGTCTACCACACATACAACACCCATAATGAGATATTGCCACATTTGAAACTACACCTTCTCGGTTTAGTTTTTCCCTTATTTAATGACCTTAACATAAGTGTTGAGGGTGATCAATTTTTAAACCCAACATATTCATTACTGGACTTGGTCATTACATTAACTGCAGCACCTCCATCAACTAAGACATCATGAATTGAAATACCATTACATAGTACCTCAGCTTGTGGAGCATAGGGATCCGCCTCTACCTCTAAAACAGGGACCTCAACCTCCTTCCTTCATCGAGCATTGAGTCCACTTCGCAGCTCCCGCCTCTTCTCAGAAGACATAGCCAAGAGTTTACCATATGTAATATTTGCAGGCATTTTGGACAGATCTTCCAAGATGGAGTATGGTCCTTGCCCCTATGAAATCAGAAAATCCTGCACACCCAACTTTCTTCTCCTATGTTTCTTACTAGTTTCTCCTTCCATTTTCTTAGGATCATTTCCATCTTGATTATATTTTTCTTTCTTTCTTTTTGTTACAAACACATCTACTTCATTATTTATGCTCTTATCTACTACATCAAAGGAATTCACAGGTGCTTTTCCTTTATCATTATCTCCTTTACCAGATGTAGAAGCTCTATCTGGACAATTATACTTATAATGACCCTTTTTATAACAACCATAACATACAACTTTAGAAATATTTCTTTTTGGACCTCTATCTCCTCCTTGAGAACTAAATTCTTTTCCTTGGAGAAGATTAATAGTTAACTGACCCATCTTCTTGAGTAGATCTTCATACTCAGTAGATGTACTAGGAGAAAGATTTGTGCTCACCGAGAGTGGTTGTGGATTCTGAACCAAAGGTGCTGGTGTAGGCTCTACTTTAGCAACAATTTCTTTGGGCTCCTCTTCCATGCTTTCTTCTTGCCTTCTTGCAATCTCCTTTGCTTGTTCAATGGTAGTTGGGTGGTCATACTTCACTCATTGTCTGATCTCTGGCTTCATCCCAAGAATGAAGTGCTTACAAAGGAGATTATCCATGCCATTCATCAACCCATCCGCTAATCCTTCCTTCCGGATCTAGGCATCGAGCTTCCTCCTTAGCTCTAGAACACGAGCATGATAATCCCTTATCTTCTCCTTCTCTCCTTGGGATAGCTTTGTGATATCGATCATGAGATCTACATATCTCTGTTGTTCACCAAATTCTTCAAGAAAACTTTCAGTTAATAAATCCCATGAGTTTTTCACATTATCACCTAGTGTTTCAAACCACCTAAGGGTGGAACCATCCAAAAAGGTAGGAAAAAATTCAGTCCATTGTTCCCTTCTTATAAGGCCATTACAAATACAAGATCGTTTAAACTCTTGAATGAAAGAGGAAGCATCTTCATTAGATTGGGCTGAAAAAACAGGAATCTTCCCCATTTTCAAAAGTAACCACAGTGAAATACCAACCCACAAGTACAATCAACAAGACTTATGTGCACAAATAATTGGAATCACTATAATAGAAAATAGAAATGACCACGATAAACTATGGTAAAACTTGCTTTACTGCGGTAAAAACCGACTTTTTGTGGTAAACACTATTCACGATAAAAGTGAAGTTACTGCGGTAAATACTATTCACGGTAAAAAGTGACTTTACTACGGTAAATACTATTCACAGCAAAAATGACTTTACCATGGTAACTACTATTCATGGCAAAAATGACTTTACCATGGTAACTACTATGCACAGTAAAAACAAGGTTACCCTCCAATTGATTTTTGACTAAATGGGAATATCTCTCCAGAAAATCCACCAATGAGGAATGGTCCTGGCAATGGAACCAAAATGTCATCACCAATCTGGCACTATGATAATTCTTCACTAGGAACTCCTCATGCTATGATTATTTACTAATGCACAACTTTTAGTTTGGTGGATGGAATCTGGAAACACAACAATAAACATAACACAAGAATACCATAGACTATGATAAGAAGGAATGATGATAAATCTGAAATATAAGTGTAAATTATAATATCAACATGAAATTGTTACAATCTCACCCATGAGGTACTTCAAGTGTTCTTGACTTCATGTACCTTCCAACAATAACTATGGGAGAACCTTCGCAATTACACTTCTTAGTGGCTTCTTTAACACACCTTCAAAATGATGGCTTCCTTTACACACTTACAATATTTCTCACTACTTCCTTCTATATTAAATGAGCGGGGTGGCCTCTTTATTTATAGATCTTCCAAGCTTATCCATCTTATCTGTAAGATAGGATAAGAAATCCACTCTGACGAATCATATTCCATACCTAACTCTTATCTCAGTACATGTAAGCTTATCTTTTAAGATAAGATAAACTTTATCATTTGACATGGGTTCTACATTTTTGGACTTTTTACAAATAAAATACACAAAATATTTATGACCTCACTCCTTGTCCTTATTACCAATATAATATTTCTAATTCCTAATCATGTAGACCCTACTTCTCTACTTATCCCAACTTTGACATTTTAACATTATCGGACCACTTACGACAAATATTTACTTTTACAACATTCCTATTGTACTTTGATCATTATCGTACTCTACATTATTGGTGGCACCGCATGATGGTCTTTGTTATCTTCTATCGGACACTACTACTAATTACACTTAACAACATCCTATTCATAATACATACATTAATGAAATAGAAATTACGGGGAAAATTTTAGTGTCGACAGTACCTAGTCTCTCGAAAATCTTCCACCTAGACTCCTTGCTACAATACCTATGCATGTTTTTCAACCATGCCCTACGCACGTGCCATAGGCATAGCACTACATGACAACCAAAAACACACCTGATGGCTTGGATTTCAGCCGATGCATCATCCGTAATGAATGCATTGATCTGCCAATCGACATGAAGGTGTTTTCCTCATTTTTGGACTTCGCCAACCACCCGTAAATGTCTTCAATTTTATTCCTCGAAGAAATGGCCCATGCTATGGGCACCGACTTCTTGCTTGTAAAAAACAAGCAATGTGTATAATTGGTACTGCAAGAAATATGACATCAAATGGTAACATGGGGTTTAATATAACAGAAAGGGAATAATATTAATGATACGTAAATTACACATCATTTCAAAATTCATTCCAATTACTTACGCCATATTTGTTGGTAGCAAACGTCGAGTCCATGGAGATTATGGAATTGTGCGAATGTTGAACCATTCTCTCACACATCCACGGTGTTTGCAACCCCATAATGAATGGAATGGTGGTTCCATTTGGGCGTTGATAGTAGAAAAATATGTCTCTTTCCTCCGCATGCCATAAGTTCACGCTCATGGCATCATCGGCATGCTTTTGAGACCTTCTGCAATGAACTCTTTTCCACGCATTCACCACATCCTTTCTTGTCATGTATTCATCCCTCTTGCTCGATATACCCATGTTGGATGGATCCTCTATATATTTATCATACACTGTGTCCATGGTGACTCCCATTAACAAAAGACTCTCGATATAAGTTTTACATTCATTTGATAAGTACGGGGCAACATTAAGATGAGGATCATTGATGGTATTTACATTCCTCCCATGACAACACTCACCATTTACATCACAATGAAATGGATGGTTGTATAATATTATGGCCACTGTTGGTCTCCCATAAAAAACCTTCACATTGAAATGACATTGGCAACCCCTTTTAATTATACACCTACTCACTTTGTCACTTGTTACTGGCTTATTTCTATTGTCATCTGGACCATATGAACACCAATAGCTACATTAAAAATGGTAACATCAAATGCTATACAAATTTTTATGAAAAGAACGTACAAAAAAATAATTTGTTAGCAAATTTCCAAACCTAGAATATGACTTGGTTGTATGCGGTTTTGGATTTTCTATATTTGTTGACTTGTGATTTTTGCGGGTGAAGGTAGTCTCAAAACTTTCGTTAGAACCTTCCCCCTTTAGAAATGCATTAAGTCTTGCAAGTGGTATGGTGGCACAAATGTCGACATTTGGCTCATCCCCTATTGGTGTCCATTCTAGGTCATCATATGAAAACTGACTATTTTCCTCTGTAATCTCTTGGACAGGAAGATCGATCATGCTTTGCCATTTGGGCCTCCTTCCCATCCTAAAAATTATTACATGCATTTTTGCATCGTTAATGAAATAATTATTTCATACTTACCAAAATAAATTTTGACTTGTGATTCATCATCATCAACATGAATACCATCTTAAAACATGATAATTAAACAACAATAAAATAATAATTATCGCAACACCCACATACCATTCTTTTTCAAAAAAATTGAACTTGCAAACTAAAATTGGGGAATATGATAGTTGGGCGTATCGATGTGGCATCCTAAGGGCAAGCCCCTTCAACATGCACCAATTCCTATCTTTTCGAGGCACATTCCCCATATGCCAAATTAAGAGTCAAAGTGATGAAAAACACCGTGCATTTTTCAATGTGGCAGAATACACAACCCATTTTTCATTGCATTGGAAACATTCAGCCCATCGCCAACTGAAAGTAGATGATGTGGAGTCAATGTTTACAACAAGGAGGAAGAGCACCCTGGGTTGCGCCTTTTGGAGAACGGGGTTAGGTTTTTCAAAGTGCTAAAAAACACTGTGCATTTTTCAACATAGCGGAAAACGCACCCCATTTTGATCACATTGGAAACATTCAATCCATCTCCACCTGATAAGTAGTTGATGTGGATTTAATGTTTACAACAAGGAGGAAGAGCACCCGAGTTATGCCTTTTGGAGAACGGGGTCAGGTTTTTCAAAGTGTTGAAAAACATCGTGCATTTTTCAACATGGCGAGAAAACACACCCCATTTTCCATCGCATTGGAAACATTCAACCCATCTCCACCTGATAAGTATTTTATGTGGATTTAATGTTTACAACAAGGAGGAAGAGCACCCTGGGTTACGCCTTTTGGAGAACGGGTCGGGTTTTTCAAAGTGCTGAAAAACATCGTGCATTTTTCAACATGGCAGAAAATGCACCCCATTTTCCATCACATTGGATATATTAAACCCATATCCACATGATAAGTAGTTAATGTGGATTTAATGTTTACAACAAGAAGAAAGAGCACCACGGGTTGTACCTTTTGGAAAACAAGGTCACGTTTTTCAAAGTGCTGAAAAACACTGTGCATTTTTCAACGTGGCAAAAAATGTACCCCATTTTCCATCACATTGGAAACATTCAACCCATATCCACCTAACAATTGGTTGATGTGGATTTAATGTTTACAACAAGAAGGAAGAGCACCGTGGGTTGCGCCTTTTGGAGAATAGGGTCATGTTTTTCAAAGTGCTAAAAAACACCGTGCGTTTTTCAACGTGGTGGAAAATGCACCCCATTTTCCATCACATTGGAAAAATTCAACCCATATCCACCTGACAAGTAGTTGATGTGGATTTAATGTTTACAACAAGAAGGAAGAGCACCACGGGTTGTGCCTTTTGGAGAACAGGTCATGTTTTTCAAAGTGCTGAAAAATACCGTGTATTTTTCAACGTGACTGAAAATGCACCCCATTTTCCATTACATTGGAAACATTCAACCCATATCCACTTGAAAATTAGTTGATGTGGATTTAATGTTTACAACAAGAAGGAAGAGCACCACCTGGTTGCGCCTTTTGGAGAATGGGGTCACGTTTTTCAAAGTGCTAAAAATACCATGCGTTTTTTCAATGTGGTAGAAAATGCACCCCATTTTCCATCACATTGGAAACATTCAACCCATCTCCACCTGACAAGTAGTTGATGTGGATTTAATGTTTACAACAAGAAGGAAGAGCATCGCGGGTTACGCCTTTTGGAGAACAGGGTGGGGGTTTTCAAAGTGTTGAAAAATATTGTGCATTTTTCAACATGGCGGAAAACACACCCCACTTTCCATCGCATTGGAAAAATTCAACCCATATCCATATGACAAGTAGTTGATGTGGATTTAATGTTTACAACAAGAAGGAAGAGCATCGCGGGTTGTGCCATATGGAGAGGCGGGTTACATTTTTCAAAGTGCTGAAAAACACCATGCATTTTTCAATGTGGCAAAAATGCACCCCATTTTCCATCGCATTGGAAACATTCAACCCATCTCCACCTGATAAGTAGTTTATGTGGATTTAATGTTTACAACAAGAAGGAAGAGCACCACGGGTTGCACCTTTTGAGAACGGGGTTGCATTTTTGAAGTGCTTCAAAACACCGTGCATTTTTCAACGTGGCGGAATACATGACCAATTTTTCATCGCATTGGAAACATTCAACCCATATCCACTTGTAAAGTAGATGATGTGGAGTCAATGTTTACAACAAGGAGGTAGAGCACCTTGGGTTGCGCCTTTTGGAGAACGAGGTCAGGTTTTTCAACGTGGTAGAAAATGCACCCCATTTTCCATCGCATTGGAAACATTCAACCCATCTCCACCTGATAAGTAGTTGATGTAGATTTAACGTTTACAACAAGGAGGAAGAGCACCCCGGGTTGCGCCTTTTGGAGAACGAGGTCATTTTTTTCAAAGTGCTGAAAAACACCGTGTGTTTTTCAAAGTGGCAAAAATGCACCCCATTTTCCATCGCATTGGAAACATTCAACCCATATCCACCTGAAAAGTAATTGATGTGGATTTAATGTTTACAACAAGAAGGAAGAGCACCACGAGTTGCACCTTTTGGAGAATGGGGTCATGATTTTCAAAGTGTTGAAAAACACCATGTGTTTTTCAACGTGGTGGAAAATGCACCCCATTTTCCATCGCATTGGAAACATTCAACCCATATCCACCTGACAAGTAGTTGATGTGGATTCAATGTTTACAACAATAAGGAAGAGCACCACGGGTTGCGCCTTTGGAGAACGGGTCGAGGTTTTCAAAGTGCTGAAAAACACCGTGTGTTTTTCAACGTGGCGGAAAAATGCACCCCATTTTCCATCGAATTAGAAACATTCAACCCATATCCACGACAAGTAGTTGATGTGGAGTCAATGTTTACAACAAGGAGGAAGAGCAACTTGTGGGTTGCGCCTTTTAAAGAACAGGTTGCATTTTTCAAAGTCTTTGAAAAAACCTTTGTGTTTTTCAACGTGGCGGAAAATGCACCCCATTTTCCATCACATTGGAAACATTCAACCCATATCCACATGACAAGTAGTTGATGTGGATTTAATATTTACAACAAGAAGGAAGAGCATCATGGGTTTCACCTTTTGGAGAATGGGGTCGCATTTTTCAAAGTGCTGAAAAACACCGTGCATTTTTCAACGTTGCAAAAAATGCACCCCATTTTCCATTGCATTGGAAACATTCAACCCATATCCACTTGATAAGTAGTTGATGTGGATTTAATGTTTACAACAAGAAGGAAGAGCACCGCATGGGTTGCACCTTTTGGAGAATAGGGTCACATTTTTCAAAGTGTTGAAAAACACCATGTGTTTTTCAACGTGGTGGAAAACACACCCTACTTTCCATCGCTTTGGAAAAATTCAACCCATATCCACCTGATAAGCAGTTGATGTGGAGTCAATGTTTACAATGAGAAAGAAGAGCACCGCGGGTTGCGCCTTTTGGAGAATGGGGTTACATTCTTCAAAGTCTTTGAAAAACATCGTGCATTTTTCAATGTGGCGGAAAATGCACCCCATTTTCCATCACATTGGAAACATTCAACCCATATCCACCTAACAAGTAGTTGATGTGGATTTAATGTTTACAACAAGAAGGAAGAGCACCACGGGTTGCGCCTTTTGGAGAACGGGTCACATTTTTCAAAGTCTTTGAAAAACACCATGTGTTTTTCAACGTGGTGGAAAATGCACCCCATTTTCCATCGCATTAGAAACATTCAACCCATATCCACCTGACAAGTAGTTGATGTGGATTTAATGTTTACAACAAGAAGGAAGAGCACCGCAGTTCGCCTTTTGGAGAACGGGGTCGGGTTTTTCAAAGTGCTGAAAAATACCAGTGTGTTTTTCAATGTGGCGGAAAATGCACCCCATTTTCCATCGTATTGGAAAAATTCAACCCATATCCACCTGAAAAGTAGTTGATGTGGAGTTAATGTTTACAACAATAAGGAAGAGCACCGCGGGTTGTGCCTTTTAGAGAATGGGGTTGCGTTTTTCAAAGTGTTGAAAAAAACTGTGCATTTTTCAACGTGGCGGAAAATGCACCCCATTTTCCATTGCATTAGAAACATTCAACCCATCTCCACTTAACAAGTAGTTGATGTGGATTTAATGTTTACAACAAGAAGGAAGAGCACCGTTGGTTGCGCCTTTTGGAGAATGGGGTCGGAGTTTTTCAAAGTGCTGAAAAACACCGTGCATTTTTCAACATGGCGGAAAATGCACCCCATTTTCCATCGCATTGGAAACATTCAACCCATATCCACCTGATAAGTAGTTGATGTGGATTTAATGTTTACAACAAGAAGGAAGAGCACCACGGGTTACACCTTTTGGAGAACGGGGTCGGTTTTTCAAAGTGTTGAAAAACACCGTGCATTTTTCAATGTGGTAGAAAACGCACCCCATTTTCCATCGCATTGGAAACATTCAACCCATATCCACATGATAAGTAGTTTATGTGGATTTAATGTTTACAACAAGAAGGAAGAGCACCATGGGTTGCGCATTTTGGAGAATGGGGTCGGGATTTTCAAACTGCTGAAAAACACCATGCATTTTTCAATGTGGCGGAATACACGACCCATTTTTCATCGCATTGGAAACATTCAACCCATCTCCACCTGGAAAGTAGATGATGTGGAGTCAATGTTATAACCTCCCCCTTTAGAAATGCATGGAGTCTTACGAGCGGTATGGCGGCACAAATGTCTACATTTGGCTCATCCCCTATTGGTGTCCATTCTAGGTCATCATATGAAAACTGAATCTTTTCCTCTGTAATCTCTTGGACAGGAAGATCGATCATGCTCTGCCATTTGGGCCTCCTTCCCATCCTAAAAATTATTACATGCAGTTTTGCATCATTAATGAAATAATTATTTCATACTTACCAAAATAAATTTTGACTTGTGATTCATCATCATCAACATGAATACCATCTTAAAACATTGGAAGCATTCGGATTTCTGTCTAATTCAAAAGCCACGTGTATAAAAGACTAGTATTGAAATGCAAGGAAAACAACAATTTATAGGACCACCTACTGCTTCTAGTGCACAAGAATATCACAATATGGTCATCTATAATTTGAAAAAGAATGCGACATAATAAATATAATGAGACAAAGACTGTCACAAAATTAATATAATGTCAAATACACTTATTCAATGTGGAGAGAAACTGCCATATAAAATATTATAATTAACCTTCTTTTTGAAAAAAATGAACTTTCAAACTAAAATTGAGGAGTATAGATATTTCAAAATTTTCACACTTTTATTTGAATTTTAGAAATGGTGCAAAATTTTTGAAGCATAATAAAAATTATATGCTATACATTCGAACAACTAGTATTCATTGGCATACTGAACTATCTATAATATACATATTAAATTTTTAATAAATTGAACTTTTTATGCGAACACCCTTCATCTTCAGTTTACGTGGAAGCTCGTATTTCTGTATGTCTTCATTTTACAAACATGATCGGGAGAAACTAGGCTCCTGGTATTCATATTCACTACACAAAAGAGTAACTACTACACAAAAGAAGCATAAAATTAACGTTAGTACGATACATGAAAAATCAAATAAACATCATCCACTATGATAAAATAATCACAACATCAGAAATGTAATATCCATGAAAAATTCAAGTATCAAAAAATGCCAACGGCTATCCTTCACCCAAGATGCACCCTCCCATAATATCACAACCGTCCATTACAAAAGGGATGGTTGTGATATTACAGGAGGGTGCATTTCTGAGTGGAAGGTTGGTAGGCGACTTTAAAAACCTCTGCTTAGCACAGTCTACCACCCAACTATCGATGCGAAATCCTAAGGGGCAAGCCCTTCATCACACAACGATAGTTGGGTGTATCGATGTGGCATCCTAAGGGCAAGCCCCTTCAAAGACGTGAGCTGATTCCCGTGTTTTGCAGAGGCACTTGCCCCCATATGCCAAATTGAGAGTCATAGTATGATATCACATAATTTTTATATCTTCAACTTTCATCAGACATTCAAAACATTACAATTACCAATATTTAACAACTAATAAAAAATATATATGTACAAATGATCTCCACATTCACAATATTTACAACAATAATGAATTCAAAAAATCAAACTTTTCTAATGTATTCCATTTAACACAGCTAGAACAATGAAATTACAACTAAGAGCTCGAAGATCACATGCATATTTAAATGTATTTTTATATTTTCTTACGATAGTAACAGATTGACATGCAAATCTAGAACTTATTTATACTTATAGATAATATTAAGAATCATATCAAACACTTATAACATTAAATGTGTTCAATTTGTTTAACTATAACTGTATTAATGTTTGAGTTCGGATTTGGAGACGTAGTTTTATGGAATGTTTTCTTGTAATTTTAATTACCTCTATGTTTTAATATTGTGAAGACTTTGAAACATCAACAATCATTTGGCTAACACTCTCCCAATATGTTAGATCAATAGTATTTCTCACTCTAATACCTTGCGTATTTGTTGGTGAAACAAAGATAATGTTTTCCTACATAACATGCTAAATTCTAAGTTAATACTAAAAAAAGTGTTATCCTCATCCGTGAACCGAGGGGAAAGAATGAGTGATTATTATCACTAGAATTATCTACATCTTTTAACATCTACGAGTGGACATGTTTTTGATAAGATTTATGTGTTCCTCCAGACACAACACCATTAGGAATTAGAGATCTTCTCCCTTGATAAAAGTTCGTTGGTGGATCCATTATTATGTGGACATTGGGGGGCCATCAATAAGGCCACTGGCTAAGCTTCACAATATATTTTATGCACTATATTTCTATTCTTTTGCAAATCTAGATTGATGAATAATCCCACTGAGAAAAAAAAATATACTGCCACTAAAATTGAATGACAAATAATCCCACTTGACAGAAAAAATATACTGCCACTAAAATTGAATGACAATTTTCTTTCTCTTGCAAAATTAATTCATTGCAATGTAATTACTTTATAATAATCAAATTGTTTATACTGTCTTTATCTTTTCTATTTTACTTTATAATAATCAAATTGTTTATACTGTATAGATGAAAATAAATTAAACTCCGCACTTATGTAGAATGAAATGACATTCATGGAATTGGTCCCTCCATTAAAAACACAACCAAATTAAAAAGTGTATGTTGCATTGTATGTAATTACCTGTGTGGAGAAAAAGGAGCTTGAATATAATGTAATGCAGGCGGCTACCCTCCACAATGGCCTCTATCCTCTGCTCACTGGTAAACTTGATATGATATTCTTGTGTCCACAAACTTGAATCTGCTGAACTGGTTTAAGTCGTGATTACAAAAAAATGGGTCTGTGAGGATGTTATGCTGGCCTACGGTTCTGCGAAAGCTTGTTTCCTTTCCTGTATTGGTTTAATTTAATGTTAAGTGGTTTGTTGAATATGCGCATACTTACTTACCAAACCAAACCACTTAAATGAATTTGACAAGTGGAGGGTAGCTTAAATGAATTTTCACCGGCCTCCTTAAATGAATTTGACCCCTCGGTGGCACTCCGTGCAGAATCACCAAATTCGGCCTCCGTACACGTCAGCCACACAAGCAGGTCCACCTGATTTAACTCCCTCCAGTGCTGGTATTTCTTTCCAGTTCATGCCTTTGATATGCGCATGTGATGGGGAGCATGGTCATTCTTATGGCAGTCCGCACATACATGGTGCAAATCAAGTGGAGGGTACTTGTTGCCGCATTTTTACTCATGTGCGGGGGCCTTCATTTTTATTAAAGGATGTGCATATGTGAACCAATTGCGAGCCCACGTGAGATTCACATGTGTTGGTCTTATAGGTGGGCGTGCTTTAAAACTCACACATATCTATATCATAACATAATATGATATTTGTTCTCAAGCTGAGGCGTAAAATGTACCTCTCCCACATAGTAAAAGTAAATAAATATAATTTTGCTACACCTTATTTGATTTTTTTTTCATTTGACAAAATATGTATTATGGATGGGCTATAAATGTATTTGAAAATGAAGTAAAGTGCATCGTTAAGGTTCATATTTAACAGATATATATCTCAATTAGTTAATGTTCATATTTAACACAATACATCTCAATTAGTTATTATCTACATTTTTCTATAGTTAAACTATAATGAGAAGCTATTGTTTATATTTTTATTCTTGAATAGTTGAGATCATGGTTCATTGTGGTTGTAGATGGTCCTTTTTTTGTAATCTTATATAAATAGTGCCTCGATTTTACCATGCAATGATGCTTCTTCAAAGTTGATATAGGCCCATACATAATTTATATTCACGTCGAAGGCATTCATAATGGGAGTTAGCCTGGCTGCGTTTAGCATCAACAATATAAAACATTGATTCCTTATTTAATCTCATTATGTGTTGTCTGACATTGTTATCTTGTTCCATAAGTTAATGAAACTAAACACTTGTGTCAAGAAATTTTGGAATTTTTGTTTAAAAAAAACAAACCTAGATGTTCTACACTCTTTAGATATGATTATTTTGTTAATAATTATGCCAAAAGCATATTCCAAATTATATATTGATGCAAGGTTGTTAACTTTGTTACCACTATATTGGTGACATAATATTTTTATTGTTTATTTCTTTTTAAATTCTTCTTCACGCTATCATGTTTGTTTCCCAATTGGCTATAGTTGGTAGGTGATTCTTTCTACATGGAAATAACCTACCCTCGGTAAACCATGGAAAGACCACTATATCTTTCTTTCCTCTTTTGGAGAAGAATGACCACCAGGAAAAAGGAAATGCCCAACATCAATACATTTCCCACAATTAGCTTTTTTATTTTTTCCATTTCATATTTCTAACATGTGGAAATTGTTTCCTATTTGGTGCTAAATGGATATCTCATGAACAACTTCATTATTAACTTTCTATATTGTATTATTGTTGATGTTGACCTACACACCCAAAAGTGTTTCAAGTAAATAAAAATTAAATTTCTTTTCTTTTCCTATTATTTTAAATTAAGAAAATGATGATTTATGATGTCCTAAGCTTACACAAGAAAGGATTTCATGCCAAACAAACATGTTCGGGTCCAATGTAGCATCACGGGAAAAATGCAAGTCTAATTATTCATTGTAATTAGCAACCACACACGATTGGTGTGCTAGAGCTTCCGATAGGGAGGCATTGAATAAGTTAAAGTTGAAGGATTCAAGGTCAAACATTGGACGGGGGCATATTATTTATTTTGGCCCCTATAAGAACAAATTAAACTAATGTAAATAATGTGAGCAAGCTCAAGATGACAAAGTGTAGCATAGATAGAAGATATTATTTAGGTAGGAACAATATGATCCATGGAATAGGTTTGGGACATTGAGGGCATTTAATTCCCACATTTTTCTATCCAACTTTCCATTCATGTCTTTGTCTTATATTACAATTTTTTGTTTCTTTTAGTTGTGGAAGGGCCACACTATTTTTTGAATACTTGACTCAGTTACTTAATACTTCATTCATCATATCCGCCAACCGCCCCCAAAATATTCTCGGTTTTTCCTCAATATACAAAATATTTTAATTAACAACCCCTCCATATGGCTTAAAATAGGAGTACAACTTTATTCTTAAACTCAATATTGTTTTTGATTAAGTTGACTCAAGTTACTCAATGCTTACTTCATCATATCCACCCTTTTCCCCCAAAAATTATCTCCTTCATTTCTCCTCCATATGCAAAATGTTTTAATCAGACCTAGATATATGTCAATGTATCTTTCCAAATTTATCATCTCCCAATAATTTAAAAAGAAAAAGAAAAACTAGACAAACCTATCAAAGATAATATATTAAAATGTGTCATGGTTCTACTTGCATTGGAAATAACTATACCTTTGTAAACCATGGAAAGGCCACCCTATCTGTCTTTCTTCTTTTGGAGAAGAATGGATACAATGAAAATGAAATTTCCCAACATTAATACATATCTCACATTTAGTTTTTTTATCTTTTCCATTTCATAATTCCATCCCATGGAGATTGTTTCCTATTTGGTGTTACATGGATATCGATGAACTACTTTGTTATTAACATTATAAAATAGAGCCAATGTCATGTTTTGCAACTTTAACATCCTCTCTCATTGAAAAAATATTGCAATGAATGGACCCAAAACAATGTATTATTGTTAATGTTGACTAGCACACCCAAAAGTATTTTAAGAAAATAAAATAAAATTTTCTTACTTTGGGTGTTGTTCTATTAACAAAATGATATTTTATGATGTTCTAAGATTACTCAATAAAGAATTTCATGATAAGAAAACATGTTCCACTCTAATGTGCCATGATGAAAATGGCCAGTCTAAGTATTAATTGCAATTAAAAAGGACACTCGGTTAACTGGAGCTTTAGATAAGAAAGTGTTGTAGAATGAAGGATTGAAGGAGAAACATTGGATGTGGGAAGAGTTGTGATGAAGATGGGGATTGAGGGAAGATAATTTTTGTGTTGGGGAATCTATTGGAGGAAATATAGCCGATCCTTTTTTCCCGACATTTCATGTATGAACAACACGTCACTTTTTCCTACTATAATTATATCATATATTTAATGCAAGGCTTATTGAACATTAAATATATCTTAATAACTTCACCAAATTGAAAATATCTACTTTTTATTGGATTTGAACTTTTAGAGATTATAAAAATTAAATTTTTGTGTTGTAATAATGTGAGCATGGAAGGAAAACCAAAAAATGGTAAAGAAAAGTGAAAACCTGTTTTATACTCTTTGTAAGAGCACTAAATCAAGGGCCTACACATCCACATCTCCAACTATAACACTTATTAGTTTTTTTCATGTTATGTTTCTCTTAACAAAATAAATAAGTTGGACGATGGGGATGAACTAGGGGATGTGTTAGGAAAGGGAAAAAACATGTCATAAAAAACATATGCAAGCTTCCTTTCTACAACCAATGGTGATTGAGACTTTACAAATCATCTAAGATTGGGGAGAATGTGGATTTCAAGGTCAATAGCTTGAGGATACCCTCCTAGGCATGAGCCATTGTTTTCCCTTGGTGGCATGCGCATAGTTCATATTTGGAATTGGGTTTCCCATTTTGATACTGTGTTGCCTCCTCTACTAGGCTGTGCATTGTGGGAACATTTTTCCACTTTCAGAGAGGTTTTTTGTCTGTGATCATTGTCGAGGAAATCGTTAGGAACATTTACGAGGAAAATCCTAATCTCTACCTTAACTAGTAAAGAAAAACCCTAATCACAAATTCATATGAAGTCAATGACACAAGGAACCTTAAATACAAAGTTTTCATATCTAACATAGGTAGGGTTCAAGATTTATACATATAGAAGTTTCAATTTGTAAGTCTTCATCGACCATTCCTTTCTTTCTAAGATATTAAAAAGGTACTTTTCCTCAACATATTGCACACCAACCCCTCTATCTCTTTCAGATGATTGAAAAAATGACACATGGCTCATATGTGCCCAATCATAACAAAGAATATTTTCACATTAATTTCCCCAATATTTTTCCCACACCTTGACTTATCCTCCCTCAAAACCATTCTTCATATCCCCTCTTACTCCCCCAACATTTCACTCCATCCAATTTTACTTCTTCAATACATCTTGTTAGTGTAGATTCACAACACCCCTGGATGTTTATCAGATTTCTAGTTTGATATTTGGACATCCAGTGTGATTGCACAACATTGAATCTTTTCCCCAAGTGTGGGACTTGTAAAAATGGGAAAAGAGTCTCCAGATTAGAGGCTGGTTCCTCAACTCCTCTGATCAGATGTATTGCTTGAAAATTACAGAGGTTTAAACTAAAAATCCTACTCTAAATTCCAAGGGGATAGAGATAGAGAATGTAAAATAAATAAAACTAATACTAACAAGGTGATACACCAAAGGAGTGGTGAAAATTTACTTCTACAAATTGACATAGATCATAACAATGCAACAAAACATCACGGACAAACCTGATAAAATGTAATGAAAGATAAGAAATGAAGCAAACAACACAAGTAGAGGATCTGAAACTCATTTCGAGAACTTGTATTGTCATTTACAATGTCAAAAATACATGCATTACAATAGCAGAGAGGCAGAAAACATGTTGTAGTCCTGAAAGAGGTCTGAAATTCCACAAAATCACTTTCTAGGGTGAAAGAGGGAGTCTGCAAAACATAAAAATGTCCAACCTTTACAAAATGAGCCAAATCTAGCTTTTAATGGTGAAAATTGAGCTTAGGAAGGAGAAACGTGGGAAAACGTGAAAGGAACCTTCAACCACCAACCAAATTGCATTAAAATAGCATGGGCACCCTCAAGAGTTCATTCCCAATGTTTTTGACCATGCTGGGAGAGAATGCGAGCCATACTTCATTAAAAATGGTGGTTGAAATGTCAGTTTTGTTCATCTCCACGTGACAGAGGAATTTTTGATTTTATCTCTCCAAACCCCACCAAAACACAAAATTGAGCCCTCCATCATGTAGATAATTTCACTAGCTTTCCAATGATACCAAGAACGTGAAAATCCAAGCTCTGGATCAAAAGTTATGCCCTTCTGAAGATTTAGGGCAAAACTAGGGCAAATTTGAACTGGCGGGCCGAAAATTCAAAAATTTCCCTCCCATTTGACCATTGGGAAAATTTCCCCAAAATCTCCACTACCCAAAGCTCCAAGGACACGTGGCAAGTTATAATTGATCGCGAGCTTTTCCCCGACCTTGTTACACCTTTTTGATCTTTGAAAATTTTCCAAAAAGTTTCCGCCGACCCGACGCTCCTGGGACACATGGCGCCCCGACATTGGCGTGGGCTTGAACAAGTTCTTCTCCTCCGCAGGCCTACCTTAATTTTTTTGCTGACCACATGGACATGTGGCAACTATTGATTGGCACGGGCCATCGTAGTCGGGCCTTCGTTTCAATATTTTCCATCGCTTGGTGAAAAGGAAAATTTCCCTCCACTCTCCCGACATCCGACACTCTTGGGACATGTGGCATGTTCCAATTGGTCCTCGATCCTGTGCGTCTAAATTTTCCTTTGACTCCATCTTGGAAAATTTTTCAATTTCTCTCTGCCAAGCCAAACTCCGATGGGCCGAGGACACATGGCCTCCCATTAGCCGACATGTGCCTTTAGACCAAATTTTTTTTTGTGCGCCTCACCAATTTTTGATGAAAATTTTCTAAGTTGCCTCCACCTTCACGATTCCTATGCCATGTAGCATATTTTGATTGGCCACGGGCCTACCTTGGGAGAATTTCCCTCCAAAACTCCGTCGAGCCATAACTTGAAAAATATAAAGAGTTAGAAGGAAAACTTTACCATTCTGGAAAGTTGAGAAGATGCTCTATCCAATGAAACCATTTCCAGAAAGTTTTGAGTGTCTAAAAGATATATATTTTTTTATTGAGACACAAGGAAGGAAGGAATGAAGGGAGTTAGCCAAAAAATAAGCAAGGGGCTTATTTTGGATAACAATTTTGGTGACTCAGAGGGGTCATCTGCCTACTGGATGAAGTTACCAGTTGCCTAAAGTAATCCATTGGGCATGGAGTCATAAAATTCTCTGCTTAGTACCCCAATTGATTAGAAAATTACAAGGAGGAAGATTGTGAGAGTAGAATCATCACCTGATCTAGAACATGGCCTGCAAAACTACATGTTGGGACAACAAGCTTGTGCCAAAGCACTTAGGGAAAGAAAAACTAAGCTACAACAAGATAATGTGCACAAGCACTTAAAGGAATGAAAATCTAAGCTAATATGTACAAGGTAGAGAGTTTCCTTCTAGTAGCAATGCTTTAGATGGATTCCATTAACGGAATATGCGGGTTCCTCACCATCCAATGTAGACAATTAGAGGCATTAATATTCTTACACTTTGTGACTATGTAGGGGCCACTCCAAATGGCATCAAACTTTGAATGCCTTCCTAGCTTTGCTCAGTCTACATCCCATTTCAACACTAGATCTCCAACTTGGAAGGTTCTAGCCTTAGCTTTCCTATCAAAAGTCTTCTTGATCAAGGCTTGATCCTTCTCCATTGCTTGGGCTGCATGTTCTCTGATCTCTTGGAGCTCCATCAATTCTGCATATCTAACCTCCATGGGTTCAAACTCCAACAATTCCAATTGCTTCATGAGTTCCAACGTTGGCAACTCAAGTGACATGGGAAAAATTGCCTCTCTTCCATAAACAAGCTTGAATGGAGAATTACCTGTGGATCTCTTGGGAGTGATCCTATCAGCCCATAAGGCTGATTTCAATTTAGTATGCCAAGTCCTCTAATTTTCATCAAGAGTCCTCTTGATGATCCTTAACAAGTTCTTGTTTGTAGACTCAACTTGGCCATTACCTTGAGGGTAATAATTTGATGAAGTGCTCAGATAGATCCCATTCTTGATAGCCCATTTAGTCACCTTTGATCCTATGAATGCCAAGGCATTATATGATATTATAGTGGTAGGTATACCAAATCTAGTTACTATCCCCTCATAGAAGTCTAGAATGTTAGATTCATTTGCTTCCTTAAGTGCCACTACCTCAGTCCATTTGGTGAAGTAATATGTGGCTGTTAGAATCCACTTGTGTCCTTGACTTGAATTTGGGTTAATGACCCCAATGAAGTCCAAACCCCATTTCATGAATGGCTGGTCAACTGAGATTGGATGAAATGGAAGGGCAGCTAATCTCTCCTTGCCCGTGAAGAAAGCATAACTCTTGCACTCTTGATCCATGCATAGCAATCACTGAATACCTTGGGCCAATAATAACCAACCTTTATGATCTTGAGGGCTGTCACTCTTGGGGAAAAATGACCTCCAGCTATCCCACCATGGAACTCTTCCAATGTTCTATTAATCTGATTTGTTCCAATGCATCTCAACAACACTCCATTTACATCTTTCTTGAACAAAACACCATCAACAAGTGCATATGGGACAACTTGCAATCTGAAGTGTCTTCTCTTGGTTTTTTTCATCTCTAGAGGGCATAGGCCTGTGTGTAGGAAGTGCATTATGTCTTGGGTCCAATAAGGAGTGAGGACACCATCATTCTCTTCTTGAACATTTCCTTGTTCTTGGTTGTTTTTACAGCACCAAAACAACATCCTTTTCATTGCATGCTTCCATTGATTTGCTTAAGACCAATTGTTCACATAATCCTTTTCCTCAGACCAGCTTGGTGACTTTGATCTCAATGTCATACTCCATGACACGAGTAATCCACCTTGCATGTTTTTCATTCAAATCTTTTTTGAGGAGGAAGTCTTTAACTCCCACATGAGAAACTAGTAGTTGAACCTTGTTGTTTGAAACTAGATGCTTGAATTTCTTGAAGCTCCTAATCACCTGCAAGAACATGCTTCTCAATGAAAGAATATCTCACCTCGAGTTCTCCAGATTTGGCTAAAGAAAGTAATTGTCCGCTCGCTTTTCTTTATTTTCTTTGTACCAAAATTGCAGAGATTGTGTCATCACCTCCAAATGCATAAAGGATGAAATCCTTGGAGAAATCCTGGTTAATGAGCGTTGGAGCTTGTGAGATAGCCTCTTTGATTTCCTCAAAACTTGTCTTGCCTTGCCTTCTAATTTCCATTTGAAAGCCATGATTTTCTTCAACATCATGGTTATTGGCTTGACAAGGGCTGCAAAATATGGAACAAACCTCCAAACAAAATTGATCCTTCCCAAGAAACTTTGAAGGGCTTTCTTATGACTTGGTAATGGCAGTGCTTTTATGGCTTCAACCCTCTCTGGATCAATTGCTAGTCCTTCTTTTGAAACAATATGGCCAAGGAGATTTCCTTCATGAGCTAGAAAAATACATTTTTTGGGATTTAAGGATACCCCAAATCTTCTACATCTTTGGAACACTTGTCTCAAATGAAAGAGATGATCTGCTGTATTTTTAGAAAAAATAGTGATATCATCTAAATATACCAGCACTATTTTGTTGATTAATCCCTTGAATGCCATATCCATTGCCCTTTGGAAGGTAGCTCCTACGTTGGACAGCCCAAATGGCATTTTTCTGTATGCATAAGTTCCCCATTTGGTGGTGAAGGCTGTCTTGAATTGATCATCCTCCCTGACCATGATTTGATTGTACCCTGAATAACCATCTAACAATGAAAACCTCTCAGAGCCAACAACAACTTGCAAAATCTGCTCCATAGAAGGAAGTGGCTAATGATCCTTGAGAGATGATCTATTCAAATCTCTGAAGTCTACACACAATCTGATTTCTCCACTCTTCTTTCTAACTAGAACCAAGTTTACAACCTAGCTAGAATGTTTGATATGAAATATGATACTTGCCTCTATTAACTTATTCAATTCCTTCTTCATGAGAGGCTCTATGTGTGGATTGACTAGCCTTTGCTTTTGCCTGATAGGTTTAGCACTTGGATCCAATTCAATTGTATGTTGAGCTAACTTGGGATTGAAACCTCTCAAATCTTCATAGCTCCAAGCAAATACATTAGGGAACTCTTGACAAAGCTACATAAACTCATACCTTTCTTGCTCGGTTGTTACCTTACCAATTTGAAGTGACTTGCCTTCTCCTACCAAGATGGGCATTGAATCTTCTCCCTTGACTTGGATGTTTGCTTTCTCTTTCCTAAATTGATCATTAGGATTAAAAATGGATTCCAAGGTGACAAGCCCCTTTGGCAGTTTGTTGGTTCTCAGTTGTACTACCTGATCACCATACTACTATTCTAATCTTTCTTTATTTTTGCTTTGAGAACTCAGCTTCTTGCAAGAAATTGATGATTTGCTGGTCACTTTCAAACACTTGCCAACTTACATTATTGTCTGGCACTGATGGCCTTACAATCACATGAATTCTTGGCTGTAATTTATCTTTCTTGATGCTTTCAACAACATCAAAGGTTGCCCTAATTGCTGCAAGCCTGTCAGCAGCTTGGTTTTCTTTCCTAGGGATGGAATTTATGTTAAAGCCCTCAAAATCTTCAATGAGGTCCCACACCCTATTTTTGTAACACTTGAGCAGATCATTCTTGGCAGCATGCTGTCCTCTAACTTGATTAACAATCAGCTCACTGTCACCAAAGACTTGTAGATTTTTTATACCTCTTTTAATTGACCAATGCAATCCTTGTATCAAAGCTTCATATTCAGCAGTGTTGTTAGAGCATGCAAACTGAAATCTAAAAGCTGAATAATATTTGATGCCTTGAGGTGAAACAAGCATTGCTCCCCCTCCTACACCTTGTCTACTCCTTGATCCATTGAAGAACAACCGCCATACCTCATTGTTATCCTTATGGTCTGATTTGGTGATGCTGGGAATAGGCTGATTTTCTTCATGTATGCAATAAAATCCTAGCTCATATTCTTCTATTTATTGGTAGGGATCAAAAGCATGTACCTTGCTTGCCCATTCATCAAGAGTTAAATCCAGGATTCTTCCAACCTTGGTGTCAGCTTCATCTGTTCTTGGATAATCCTCTTGATCAAATGCTTGAACAATTGGCATTGATTGGGCTTGGAGTATGAGGCTCAATGTGAAAATTTGCAATAGGTTTAGACCTGATTGTGGCCTTAGTTCCATATCTGGTTCTAAACAACACATGTGACCAATCAACAGATAAGTAGCCTCCAATTTTAGTTGTGAGGTCCCTTGACAAGCATACGACAAAGAGTGGTGGCAAATCTATCACTGACACATCTTGCAACACAGTGACATTGGGGCATGCATGCAAAGTAAGATTCAAATCTTTGATCACTCCCATTATTGTTACTGTTGTCCCATCCAGTTTCACCACCCCTTTGGATATGACTTCATATTGGAGACCCAGATTAATCGGCCTATTTGCTTGGGCATTACAGAACTACTTGCCCCAAAATCAATAATGCAATTGTGTACTAGCATTTTTCCAATGATCAATGAAACATAGAATGGAGGGGGCTTCAAAACTTTACCTTGCTGTCCTCCATGATTCCCTTCAGGATGAGCAACATTTGTGAGTACCTTCTCTTGCATATGAACTTGCTGATTTGAAGTTGACCAATTCTTCATGGCATCTTGTAGGAGATCTCTTTGGCCTGGGATGGATAATGACTCCCACATTGATATATTCACATTTGTATTCTTCATCTAATCAATGATGCTAAATGGGGATGAAACATCTCTTTTCTGCCCCTTGGTCTACACATTATTTTCTTGCACATGGGCAACTAACAACTGGCATTTGAATTGGTCTAGAAGGTGGCTTGGGCTGTCCTTGCATGTTTGGAACTGCATTTTGCTTGCCAACACTTTGTGGAGTGATGGAAGGTTGTGGATCACCTAGAGCCAATGACTGCCCTTCACCAATATTCCTCTTTTTTGACCTTGTATTGGCTGCTATACTCTGAGACATTACTTGATTCATACCACAAAAATCCTTAGCCTACCAATTCACTAGTGTAGTCTCATTTGGAGCTGCATTTTCTGGGATGTTCCTTGTTGTTGGTTTGTTTCTTGGCTCACCTCACCCTCTACGCCAGTTGTGGTCACCATCAAGGCTTGGTTCAAGGCACCATTGAAGCACATAGATTGGTTGTGAGGTTCATTGCATGGGAAACACCAATCATACTCTTGTGCTACATTATTTTGCACTGGCACTAAGGCTTTAGAGGTAGATGCAACATTGGGATTATAGGGCTGAAATGGTCTATTGGTAGGAGGCCTTGTTTGATTTTGATTTGTAGCTAGATTGGGTGGCCTATTAGGCTGATATGGTTGCCTATTAGGTTGAGCTTGAGGTTGATAAGACAGCCTAAAACTTTGGGCTTGCTGCCTCTTGAGTGTAACCAGCTCATTGCCTAGACTTTGTAATTGTTTCATGACTTCTTGGAGTTCATTTGAAGCACTAGGGGATGAAGTAGAAGTTTCATTTGAACTTTGATTTCTAGGAGTGGGAATAGGAGCTATAGTAGGTGCTTGACTAGTGCTTGGATTTTCCAAATTTGGGTATAAGGGCATGGGAGGCCTAGGAGCTAGTTTACCAGCTTGAATCAAACAATTCTCATCTCTAATGGCAATACTATAAGCTGCAGGTATAATTGTACCTCCCATGGACTGAATTAACATAGAAATATCAGAATTCAAAGCTTTAAGATAGTATAGAAAAGCACCTTTAGCTGTTGGCCTTACTGCCACTGGAATTCTATCCCAAGTCCTTTGAAATCTGAAGTCAAGTTGAAGTCATTTGCTGCTAATTGGGAGCTCTCTTGATGGTAGTCGAGTTGTTCCAATAGAGACAAGTTATCTCCCTTCTCTCCAAACTCGCTCATTGAGAGCTATGCAAAATTGGTTCCAATTTTGGATAGAACCACCCGAGGCTTCTAAAACATTGCAATGCTTTCCCTTTGAATGAAGAGGCCAGCAATTTGATAGTAATTTACATCTCAACAATCTCATGGATTGTACAAAAATTAGCAATGTCTTTAACTTAATCACCAAGGGTGGTCTCGATTTTCTCCAGTGAAGTATGGAATGTTCTTCAATGCTGCAATTGGAACTAGATTTTGTGCATTGAGAGCAAGTGGGATACTACCAGTGAAGTTGACATAAGGGTTGGGTTGTGCCATTCTGATTGGCATGAGAACCCTTGTTGATTGAGTGAAAGGTCTAGAAGGTGGAGGAGTTGATAGAGTTTTGTTTGGTGGAGATGGAGACCTTTGAATCCTCCTTCCTCTATGCCTTCTTCCAGGAGATAGATGCAGATACTCAGACAACCCCTCTTCTCTAGATTTTGATCTTGTGTTGATTCTTCTCATGAATCTTCAGACTATGACTACTGAAACCAGTTGATTCTTCCTCTTTGGAGCCACTAGATGTGCAAATCAAGGCTCTTTTCAAGCATGAAACTTACAAAAATGCACATCAAATTTGTTACAATGAAGATGAAGACCTCTAAGGTCCCACAGGCATGCCAAAACTATTAGTACAGATTCATAGCACCCTAGATGTTTATCAGATTTCTAGTTTGATATTTGGACATCAGTGTGATTACACAACATTGAATCTTTTCCCCAAGTGTGGGACTTGTAAAAATGGGAAAAGAATCTCTAGATTAGAGGCTGGTTCCTCAACTCCTCTGATCAAATGTATTGCTTGAAAATTGCAGAGGTTTAAACTCAAAATCCTACTCTAAATTCCAAGGGGATAGAGATAGAGAATGCAAAAGAAATAAAACTAATACTAACAAGGTGATACACGAAAGGAGTGGTGAACATTTACTTCTACAAATTGACATAGATCACAACAATGCAACAAAACATCATGCAAAAACTGATAAAATGTAATGAAAGATCGAAATGAAGCAAGCAACAACACAAGTAGAGGACTGAAACTCATTTCGAGAACTTGTATTGTCATTTACAATGTCAAAAATACATGCATTACAATAGCAGAGAGGCGTAGAAAACATGCTGCAGTCTTGAAAGAGGTCTAAAATTCCACAAAATCACTTTCTAGGGTGAAAGAGGGAGTCTGCAAAACATAAAAATGTCCAACCTTTACAAAATGAGCCAAATCTAGCTTTTAATGGTGAAAATTTGAGCTTCAGGAAGGAGAAATGCGGGAAAACATGAAAGGAACCTTCAACCACCAACCAAATTGCATTAAAACAGCATGGGCACCCTCAAGAGTTCATTCCCAATGTTTTTGACCATCGTTGGGAGAGAATGCGAGCCATACTTCATTAAAAATGGTGGTTGAAATGTCAGTTCTGTTCATCTCCACGTGAGAGGAGTTTTTTTATTTTATCTCTCCAAACCCCACCAAAACACAAAATTGAGCCCTCCATCATGTAGATAATTTCACCATATTTCCAATGATACCAAGAATGTGAAAATCTGAGCTCTGGGTCAAAAGTTATGCCCTTCTGAAGATTTAGGGAAAAACTAGGGCAAATTTGAATAGCGGCAGCCGAACATTTGAAACTTTCCATCCACTTTGACCATTAGGAAAATTTCCCCCAAAATATCCACTACCCGAAGCTCCGAGGACACGTGGCAAGTTTTAATTGGGCACGAGATTTTCCCCGACCTTGTTACACCTTTTTGATCTTTGGGAAATTTTCCAAAAGTTTCCGCCGGCCCGACGTTCCTAGGACACGTGGTGCCCCGACATTGGCATGGGCTTGAAAAAGTTCTTCTCCTCCGCGGGCCTACCTTAGTTTTTTTCCAACCACGCCGACACATGGCAACTATTGATTGGATTGGTGTGGGCCATCGCGGTCGGGCCTTCATTTCAATATTTTCCATTGCTTGGCGAAAAGGAAAATTTTCTCCGCTCTCCCGATGCCCGACGCTCCCTGGGACACGTGGCATGTTCCAATTGGTCCTCGGGCCCGTGCATTGAGAAAATTCTAATGAAACCATTTCCTAATAATATATTTTAATATTGGTTCTTCAAGGAAGGAAGGAATTTTCCATCTAACCAACATTTACCCACCATTCATGTCCAAGGCCCTTCCACATAAGAACAATAACTCCCACATTATGCCAAGGAATACCTTGCCTAATAATATAGTATATTTCAATAATAATCATTCTCATATTATTCTAATGGATACCCACAGATACCCAATAATATACTTTAACATTACATTTTAACATTGGTTCTCCATTTTTTCATCTAATTAATATTTTAAAATTCTATTTGCACCCAATAATATAATAATATACTAAAATATTTTTTCTTCATCATATCTACTAAAACATTAATTCTCAATTTTCTCTCTTGCCAATATTTTGAAATTCCATACAAATTTAATTTGGAATTATGAAAGATATTGGTATTTATCTTTTATCTTAAATTAGGTTATATAAATTTCTCTTCATTTTTAAAAATAAATTATTATACTTCTGCTCCGTTAAGGTTTCATGTGTTTGCTAGTGTTAGTCCTTTATTTGCATTGTGTTTCCTTAGCCATACTAGGGTTTTCCTTGCGGTCTTATCATAGTGTTATTCGGTTGTTTTTCTTCCGTTAAGGTGGTGAGTAGCCTATAAATTACTGCATTTCCATCTATTGCAATGACTATTGCAACTGGTGGTGGAAATGGCTCCCAAGCATGCTCAAAAGTTTGTGATGAAGGTCTATGACATGAGGTATGAACTCTGAATTATCTCTCGAATGTTGTGATTTTTGATGAATTCTTAGACCTTATTGTCAAATGGTATCGTAAAAATTCCTTATTGCTTATTTATGTGGTCGCATTCCCTCTGAATCATATATGTAAAACTAGATTAAAAATCATTGGGAGTCCAATGGTATCCTAGTTTCAGGCATCCGTAATCTCACCAAGGGATTCTATCTCTTTTTTTTTGAGATCCTTCTCAAGTCCAAGCCCTCCTTCTTAAGGCTGCTTGTTGGTACTTAAGAAACACCCTTTCGGTACTTTTCCAATGGTCCATTCTCATTCTGAGCCAAAATGGATAAAGTCAAAGGCAACTTCCAGTGGTAGTTGTCTATGTTGTTCGAGATTGAGTGACAACGATCAATGACAATGGCTACAACTAAGAACATTGTGATTCTTAGAGGTGGAAATGTGAAATATTTCCAGTATGTGTTCTATTGTTCCAGTTTGGTGAATTGTGTTTCCTATGTTATTCCCTGCAGTGTGATATTGATGAGGGATAAAAATAGTACTTGGCACATCATGATGTGGTTTGTGGTAAACCACTTGAAAAGCACCAGTATTGTTTGTGGTCAACCATTGTAAAACCATCCGTCGGGTTTGTGATTGTCCTATGAAAATCACCTAATCATGAAAACAGGTGCAAGTACAAAGATAGGTTTTCCTCGTGTTCACGCTAAGGGGGAATGTTAGGAAATTATATAGTGCTTACATTGTTGTGATTAATAATTATGGGAGGATTAATTATTATGTTATTATAGGTTAGTAGATATTGTTATATAGTTTTTATAATAAAACAACTTATAACAATTATTTATTGAGTGAGTTTCAACAACTCACGAAAATAGTTTATGGGGGTATTTTTAGAGGAGCAGTTGCAGAAACTTCCTAAAATATAGGAAGTCCATTTCCTATATATTTGTAATCTTCTTGATAAATGATTAATTAATCTCTATGTTAGACTATCTGGCTCTTTAGTTACACGATGATAATGGGATGGATCTATATTATACTGAGTATGTATAATGTGTGTGATGGAATAGAATGAACTCCCCTCCTATGTTGTGTATGCAGTTGATGCAACCATTGTCCCTTGTATGTATGTGCTAGATGTATGCCTTGTAATGTTCTTGTGCCTTTATGCAAGCTTAGGTGATGATAAATAATGCTTATGATGTTTAGCCCCTTATTTGAGAGAAATAACTATGTATATATATGATTCCCTTGTTTGAATTTTATAATTGACAACTGAAAGGCCAACCCAAAGTGTTAAAATGTGACCAAGAAGTGAAAAGGACCCAAAAGAGTAAAAATAAGATAAAGAAGGGAAGGAGCACCCAGAAGGGACATGAGCACTTGGGTGCTTCTGTCTTATCTAGGTGTTAGTGTTTGAGGTCATCTAAAGATAAACCAATCAAGTACCGATAAAGTTGTAAGATGTGTAAAGCTAGTAAAGTGCAAGAGATAAAGTAATAAAATAGCCAAAAGGAGTTGTGAACCACTAGTTTTCTTGGTTAGGAATCATTTATACATTAGTATGATTTCAGACCTATAAATGTACCCAAGTGCATAGATTTTGTGTCTACATTTCCCCACTTTATCTTGAGTAAATACTCAATAGGATAAAGTAGATAGAAAATGCATACCTTGTGATCCGGAGAAGAGTGTAGTAGATAGTGTATCGAGTGAATAAGTGGCAATGTGAAGTATGAAGTGATAACAAAGTGAATTGTGGTAACTAGGAAAAGGAGGTAGACCTTAAGGGTGAAGTGTATGCATAGTACCGTGATGCTAGAGATTGTGTTTGTTGATGTGATCTGCTTCTTGTAAGGATAGGTGTATAAAAGAAGAGAAAAAAGAGTATTCAAAGTCTCATATGTGAAAAATCAAATTAATGTATGTATAAGTAAGTAACGAGCTAAGGAAAGAGTGCACCTAATGTATGAGAGAGTAAAGGATAAAAATTTGTCCTATTTGCTTTGGAGATGTTTTCATATTTGAGAGTCCTATCGCTAAGGGTGAGGTTGTTCAGTGATCTCACGCCAAGGCCAAGTTTTTTTTGTGATCTCATGCCAAGGGTGAGTTTTTGGGCTATCTCATGCCAAGGAAGATTTTTTTGGGAAATCTCATGCCAAGGGAAGAGTATTGGGGAGAGGAAATTTTTTCTCTCTTTCCATGACGCTTCTCAAATAAGTGCCACTGTAGATTGACACATCCTGATTTGTAACTAAATTACAACTGAATGAGTAAATTCTGTAATTGGAGGTGAGTTTCTAATACTATAGAACTGTATTGTAAACTATTGGAAATTGTGTTGAACTGAGAAAATGTCTATTTTTTCCCCAGGACAATAGTGCTTAGGTGAGATACAAGTGCCCACCATTCATATCTGCTACTGGGCGCTAGTGTCTGATCTATGTTTTTGGTCAAAGTTAGATTCTAAAGAAGTCTATGATTTTTTTCTCTGGCCAATTATGTAATGTTTTTTTTTCTATTTTGGAGTTTTTTGTTGTTGTAAGGGTGATTTTTTCACCCAATAGTTTCCCCCTTATTTTGGGTGCATGTGACAAATGTAGGAGGAGGAGGCCTAAATAAGAGGACCTAAAATTGACATGCACATCTGAGATTGGATACCTACAAGGGGTAGGGGATATGCATGGTAGAAACTGTAGACACCTGTAATTTGGATCGAGCAATTTAAATAATTAAATTGGGCTAATTGTACCCTTTCCTACAAATTGATGACATATCGTCAATAATGCACCATTTATCCTCCATCACCGCTAATTAATTACATTACGACAATTAATTAGCCCTTATGTCTCTCAAAACACTAATTAACAACCTTCGTTAATTAATACCTCTTTCTATCTAGATTAATTAATTATTCTTAATTAATTAATTCTCTATTCTATTTAATCAATAAATCATCATTTATTTGATTAAAATCCCCTCATAACATAAATCATACTAACTTTCTTCTCAAATGCTTCTATAAGCTACACCTACCTATTAGTTGATCACTTTTGATTAATTAATGCACCCCCTCAATTCCCATGGATCACTAATGAAATATTAATCTCTTCTAAAGAAAACTTAAAGTGTGCTTATCCTAACTAACCTAGCTTTTCTATTATCCCACATGTAATAGGATGCAAAGCTTCTTCAAACCATTGGGTTATAAAAGGAACCCTCCCCTACCTTTCTACTTACACATTTACATGCTTATAACATAAACTATAGGCATTTTCATCTTTGAGCATCTTCCATTAGTGTTGAGCTAGGTATCTTCATCTTGCATTCATCCATCCAAGCCTTTTGAGTCATATGGAGAAGATCAAGGAGGTCTTGTAGCCAAGTCTTGATTGAGATCCATTCTCAAACCCTTGGGATCAAACAAACTATCACATTTTGATAGCTAAGGATCTACATAGGTCCATCTCTTGTTTATCTTTCAAAGAGTAGAGGATAAATGTTTAGCATGTTAGTTTGAGTTTCCTTCAAAGTTATAATGCATAGTGTTGATATTTACTCTCTTTAAGCTCTTAGCATGATGATCTAGGTATAGTTTAGCTTTGTTTTGGAACTATTAGGTGTTAGTTTCAATTCTCTTTACTTAGCTAACTAATACATGTATATAGAAACCAAGGCACATGTAAACATTGTAGGCTAGAAACAAGTGTTAGTGTAAAAATAGATAACATGAAAAATAATATAGTGTAACAAGAAACTATGAAGATAAGAGGTACCATGAAAAGTGGGTTGCATACATGGGACATCACTCACAATGTCACAAGATAATCAGGGCTGAAGTGGCCATAAACAAAAATTGAACAAACAATACATAGGGCATAGCCCACAAATAGTGGTAAACAATAGTAAACAAGTAGTGATAGATAACCATGGTTTTATAGAATCCTATAAGGAAAATTCTACACATGAAACATCTGTTAGCATGTTAGAAAGATAAGTAGTATGTCAAAGCATGTATAAAGAAACAAAGAGTAAAGTGATATTAAGAAGACGTAGAAAATGTTGTAACATTAGGACATGTGAATGTGTAGTATGAGATTAGAAAAGGTAGATTCCCCTAGGAGCCTTGGTGGGATTGGTAAAGAGCTATGTCAAACATCATGCATCATGTAAGAATATGTAAAAGTCCTGAATTCACCTCAAGATACCATGTGAATGCACATGTGTGTATAGAAAAATATAATGACATACTAAATCCAACTAGCATAGGAAAGAAAGTGTATATGTAAGTAGTATAAGTTAACAAGAGTGAATACAACCAAGATGTGTAGATGTGGTGTGCATGTGATGGTGTGTTGTGACATGCCAGATGTGTAGATGAGAGGAGCCATGTTTCCCCAGCATGGATGTGTATGAGATGAGATTCATTTAGGAATGCTCCCTCAAGAGTCAAGTATGAACCATTACCAAGAGTACTTCATCAAGTAATGAAGGTAAAGTATTTTTACCAAAGATTTGGTGATGCTGGAAAGATAGACATGAAGCATGGAGCGTGAGTAGTAGAGATACGACAAGTGAGGTTCATGGAGGAATTGTACCCTCAAAAGTTAAGCATGAACCATATAACAAGAGTGCATTATCGTGTAATGAGTGTATTGTATGTGTTTGATATTATATGATAGGAAAGTTTTATCGTGAAGCACAAAGCATGAAGTGTAGAAAATAAGATAAGAGTACATGATAGAGACATCAAATGGTGATGGGGGAAGAAAGTGTGATGCCCCCAAGTGTGCAAGTGATAGAAAGATATCTAACGATAGAAAAGATCAAAGGCTCATTATCCGGTATCTAAGAAAGAGAAGGCATGTGACCATGGTCTAGGACCGGTGGTGTAGGAGAGTAAATATGTGTATGTGAGGGAGGCCAATGTTGTGAAGGAGGTGGAAAATGCCTATAGGAATGGGCTACCCATGTAGGGGAATTAGGCCGAAGTGAAGGACTAATGAACCAACGAGGATAACGGGGCCATTATGTAGGTTATGTATGAATGGGAGATCTAGATGCAAATATAGGTGTAGACTTAAGAGGTGCAAGAGGGATATATGTCATGACTGGGTCTGAAATAAAGGTGAGATTGGGCCAAGGTAATGAAGCATGATTTTAAATACCTTTGATGGTGACAAATTGTTTGTTGTGAATGAAATTAATACATAAGTGGAACATGGAACGGATAACATGGGTAGCTCGGAGCCAAGGGAGACCTAAGACAATGTCACAACCCTTGATTTCAGATGTAATGAGGAATGTTGTTGGTATGGTAAGGGATCCAACTGTAACAAGGAGTATGAAAATTTCATAAGAATTAGGGACTGGAAATGTGATTTGAGAAGTTGGAAAGTTGATAGCTAGTAAAAGTGCCATAGAGCATGCATTGGAAAGGGCCGAGGGATGGACCATAGTATTATTGACTATATGAGTACCAATAGAAGCATCAATATGTAATGAATCAAAGGAAAATATAGCATGGTAATCATGACCTGATAATTTCATAAATGGTGGTGGCATGCCAGTAGTAGTAATGAGAAAATCAAGCATTGATGATGAAGGAGGAAGCACATCATGATATGCATGATTTGCAGAAGAATCAATAGCTGGATTTTCATGTGCTTAGGTAATGGATCATCGAATATATTAAAATTTTAATTATCATTGATCGGTTAAGAAGTGGATGGTTCTAGAAGCTCGATTGCATTGTTGTCGATAAGATCTTGAATGATATGCTCAAATTTAAAATAGTGATTAATAGAGTGCTCATTACATTGGTGGTAATCACAATGTGTATTTTCATCGTAGTTATAACCATGTGGTCGAGAAGGGTCCAAATTGAGTGGTGGAGGGAGATTACATAGATTTCTTTCAATGAGCTGTGGTAATAGGAACCAAGGTGCATAAGGTAGCTTAGTAAAAGTGTATCTCGTGGATTGTAATTGAAGCTTAGTTGGTGGAGAAACAATGTTGATAGTATCTTGATTTTTGGTAGGCTTAGTTGATGGTTTGAAGGTGGAGTTAGCTTGAAACTTGTTAGATGATAAGAAGAAGAAGTATCATAATAATTCAGTTTTCCCATAGATAGTAGTTTTTTTCACGCAATTTGAGTGTGCGGCATAATTGATCAAAGGAAGGTGAAGTCTTGAAGATGGCACTCTCTTGAAGAGGAGGTAAAATACTTTGAATGAATAAGTATTTTAATTCGAATCAACTGGACATTGGTCATTTTGGCAAGATTGTTCTTATAGTGAAAGACATGGTTCTCAAGATGTTCATTGGATCCTTTTTTTATTTTAGCTAATTGTGCATAGGATATCTTAGTGTCAATATTTATAGAAAACTAAGCAAGGAATGCATCGGATAAAGTTGTAAAAGATGTTATCGAATGGAAAAGTAGATCATACAACCATCGCATTGTTAGGAATATTAGTATTTACATGGGATTTTCCATAAGGTAAATATGTCATTACTATGGTAATTAGTAAATGGTAAAATTAAATATGGTGAGGTAATGGTTAGTAGGTGGTTCTTAAGTTATACCCCTATATATATTTAAACAGGCTATAATTTGTTAGTTGTTATTACCCGTGATTATCCCACATTATTAGATCCTATTTTATAGGAGGCTTTTCAGCTACCTCTATGACTATATAATAGCCTCTGTAAATGTCATCCAAATAGTATTCTTAATATATTATTATATTGCGTTGATTTGGCTATCGTGCTACATACACTCGACCAAATTCAATATTTAGTATCTAGAATGAAGTTCATCCTAAACAATTTAATCCAATGCTTTAATGGAAGCATAATAGAATGGTAGGGGCAGTCAATTATTATTTTTCCCCGAGGATGGTAACACTTTGTAAAATTGTTTGAGTGTTAGTAATAGATTCTCTATAAAGGTTTATATATATTATCATCTTAGGCAGAGTGTGCCGGAGATTCTGAGTGGTTCCAAAATATAATTTTGTTGTTCATATTCCATCTCTGTTGTCCTTAAAAATTTCCATTTATGTGAGTTAGATATCTCTACATCCAAAAATCCAATTGAGATACACTAAGTTCTTTCAGATTGGTGGTATTCATTCCATTCATGTAGTCAAGTGTAATTCTATAGCTGCATCATCTAAATTAAAATGTCCATTATTTGGTGTTGACATTCTAGATCAACAAAATCTTTATATTCATGGTCAGGGCCTCCAAATTAGGTTGAAATCTTCAGCCAATTTTCCAATTTGTTAAGTCTATTGGAGTAGACCTACATGCACTTATAGCTGGCCATCTTCACTAGATCAAAACATACCTACAAGTATGCATGATCTATTTTATCATAATACTTTCAGCCAGCTTTGTGTTCCCAAAGCATTGGCATTATTCAACATTGTGTCGAATCCCCTAAACATGCTAAAAGATTTATGAGATTTGATTTTCTAAACATTGATTTCGGTCATATCTGCTTTGGAAACCTATGTCCCTATTCTCATGTATGTCCTCGACTTCATTGAGTACTCAGCCACATCTCAGTTGTGTATTCACATTGCAACATTGAGAAAATAATCATACACTTGGCTCAAGCTTCCATGTTTTTCCAAATTCCATTATGCAATCTACTTCCTTCTAACCGCCCACTAATTTCTCCAAAATGACCATTGGTTTTCTAATACGTGTAAGTCATGTAGTGTTTTATTTAGTCTAGGTAGAGTTTTATTAAGTGTGTCATTAAATATATTTGTCATCTCGGGCATAGAGTTTGTACTATTAGGTGTGAATTTAATTTTTAAAAGAATCTTTTTATTAAGAGTACAATGTGTCTTTTTATAGGACGTGTGCTTGTTGATATGAAAAATAAATGAATGAGTCATTAATTTAATTTTTTTACACAATATAAATTATTGTATTATAGTTATCAAGTGTTGTTAAAAGAATTGAGGTCATGTAACACAGTAAAAAAAAATTGGTCTTATCATAGTCAAAGTCTTTTTCATTTAAAAATTAATCTCATTTTATTACTTTTTAAATTTCTAGTTGGGTCCTCTTGTCCCAGTCAAAAGAGTCATTGTCAAATTTGTGAGTTGTCTTCAAAAGTCGTGTTATTGTAAAAAGTATGTAAAATAAAAAAATTCCTCACAGATGCATTTTCGGTGCTACCTGACATCCAGAAAATAAACTATTTCACATTGCAGAGGGGGATGGGGAAGTTATACAAATTAACCCAATGTGAAAATAGTTGAGCTTCATATTCAAATCAAGTTGAGCTAGTAGCATGACATTGGAGGACGGAGGCATAAGAGGCTGTAGGTTGATTAATGACCTCTGTCAATTTCCAATGATGGGACCACTCTTCTGGTATGGTGACTTTTTTTTCAGTTGTATGGTGTGGGTTTTAGTTTTTCATATTATCAGTGTGAAGTGAAAAATAAGAGCATAGGTTCATTCTTGTTCACATGTGTATGTGGTTATTCCTACATAATTATCTGATGTAATAAGATAGTGAATAATAGATAGTAGAGTGAAATGCACCATCATGATACTTGAAGAGGTTGAATAGTTAGATGTTCTCTTGTTCATACCTAGGTTTGTGGTAAACCTTTATAAAAACATTGAAAGATGTGCAGATGATTCCTGCTTGAGTACCCACACTGAGTAGGTCAGATGTGTTCCCTACAATGATTGGTTGATAACAAGATGGTTCCTATATGTGTTCCCACACTTGTTCGGTCATATGTGTTCCTAGTAGTGCTTGGTTGATAACAAGTTGATGTGTTCCTTCTTCTACCTTTCAGTTCAAGTGTTGTACCAAGATCATGAAAGAGTAGAGGTGTAGTCACAAAATCATGTGCTTTAGACATTTATTTATCCTAGTTTCATACTACTATTTAGAAGGTTCTTGAGTGATGAAAGTATTAATCAACCCACATCTTTTGGCCATCATTTTTTATTTTATTTCATCATTACCGACCCTTTTCATCCACATGCCTAGTCTATTTCGGTCATTTCACTCATTTTAGCCTTGACAGGGGCACCCAAGTTAGCTAGTACTAGGGTGCCTGTCGATGCCCTAGTCTCACCAAGGGTGCCTCGGTCCTTTTGCACTTTTCTACCACTTTTTGGGCTCTTTCTATCCATTTTAGATTTTTATCTTTCTTGTGGTCAGCATTTTCATGTTTAATTACAAAATTAGACCAAGATAACCCTATAAATATAAAGTTATGAGACCATAATGAAGGACCTATCATCACTTGCTACTATCACTCCATCTAGAATTTCATCCATCTATTACATTGGAGATCACTTGCATCCACATAGATTCATCATCAAGGCACAAGGCTAGGACATTTGCACCACACTTCATAGGTGGAGGGATTCTATTCTATTTCATGCACACATTCTACTACATTTTCTACACATAGTTATTTCGCTACTACACAAAAGTGTGATTGACAAAAGAACAACCTAGGGCATGTTCACACACACTTGCACATAGAACTACATCGGGTATGATATGTAGTGCAAAACTTAGTAAGTCCACCATTGTGGAAAATATGAGGTCATTCTGACCACCCCTTCATATGCATTAGTTTTTTTAGGGTTTGATGTTTGTTTTGGGGTCTTATAGGTCTTTCTTTCATCTTGGATTATTGGTGACATCTAGCGTAGGACAACAAAGTTGATGTGACACATAGCGAGGGTTTTGGGCCATCTGCCAAACTAGTAAAAACTATTTTCATAAGTTTTACATAGACTAGGGAACCCATATTGTAGACCAAAGCACCCGCAGGCACCGTAATCTTCCTCTTGGTGCTCCAATCCTGCTAGATCCTCCAGATCCATCCTTTTTAGGAATTTTGCACAATTGTTCATGTTCCTGATTTTTTTGTCACCTCTACGACACTCTCCGATAGGTATCTATTATTCAGTTGAGTTCTTTCCTCTTTCTTATTTCACTATAGGGTTAGCATTTCCTTTTACATAGTTGTCTAGCTCATTTGCATTCTTATTTACTACATTTATTTACTTTATTACAATTGTTCATAGCTTAGATTAACTATTCCCACACTACTTAGTTAGTCCACTTTTATATAATCATTTTGGTGAACCCCACTCGATTGTCCACACTTCTAGGTCCTTCATCTATTACTTTCTTTAATATTTCTTTCATCCATGATCCTAGCTTATGCTCATCATGAACATTTCTATTCATGCTTATCTCCAAAATCACCCTGATTATATCAATAAGATTAATATGTATTTTTTAACACTTATATCCCCACTCATACTTCACCCAATTATGTATACCATAAGTTCATTTTGGATCTCTCCCTTAATGAGGATCAAATAAATTATACAATAGATGATCTACCTCCTCAAGAAATAATACAACATGACCCTCCCTTGTATATCCAAGTTTTTATCAACATGGTCGGAGTCAAATGTGCTTTAGTTCAACAATGGATCCGGCCTTAACATTTGTAACATTACTTTCCTTAAACATATAGGCATGTGGGAAGCATCTTTATCCCCTTCATCCATCTCTATTCATGGCTTTGATAACATCCCCAATCATGTTTTAGGTATTGTTAATTTACTGGTAGTCATTGGTCCATGTAAAATTGATATTCCATGTCATGTCATGCATAATGATCTTATTTATAATATTCTCCTTAGGAGACCTTAGATCCATTTTATGCATGTGGTCCTCTCTAAACTACATGCATGACTTAAATTTCATTATCAAGGTATTGTTTACGATGTTCTAGTTGATCCCTCACCTTTTGAGTATTGTAATTTTTTTGAACAAGCCACTCATATCCCTACTTCTTCCGATATTACTCACAAATTTTCTAAGTATGGCCTAGGATATGAATATCTCCGCCACTTTGGCTTCACTGATATAGAGGTAAACCAATAAGAGAATCCAATTACAGACCTTTGGGACCTCCCCTCACGGTCACACAATTTTGGGTTAGGTATCAACCTCCTCCTCCCCTCTCTTGGATGCTTATACCTACTTTCATGTTCCTTCACTTCCCTTGTTGCACCCATAATTCATTCGTGATGATACATCTACTCTTTGGGATATCTTCCATACTTTTTCTACCGATAATGCATTACTTGATTACATGGGTGCTTATGATCATCTCCCTATTTCCACCATAAGCGGCATCACCTTTTGTCCCCCACTAATACATTTTACCTCAAGGAATTTGATATCACCACTGATGATGTTGATCCACTCGATATTATTCCTAGTGACCCATATATCGAGGATCATTCAACCCTTCTAAATGAAGAAACAATATAATATAACTTAGGTATGCTTGAACATCCACACATACTTTTGCTAGTTGCTTCTTTCACCCCTACTGAAAAAAAGGATATTAAGTGAGTCCTTCATGATTTATCAAATATTTTCACATGGGATTACAAAGTGACATGCTTGGTATTGATACATCCATAACAATGCATAATATTTTCCTTAACCCAAGTGCTAAACCTGTCTAATAGAAAATTCGTAAAATGCACCCTAAAGTAGCACTTTTAGTCAAAGAAGAAATTCAAAAGCTTCTAGATGTAGGTGTTATTGGTGTCATGACTATCCCGAATGGGTATCTAATATTGTACTAGTGATGAAACCCGATGGTTGGGTTCATTGTTGCACTAACTTTCATGATCTAAAAAAAGCTTTCCCTAAGGATAGTTTTCCTTTACCACACATCGACACTATTGTTGATTCTACAATAGGATATGATATCCTTTCTTTCATGGATGGATTTGTGGGTTATAATCAAATCAAGATCAATCTGGCTGACTAAGAAAAAAATTTCCTTCACCACACCATGGGGTACATTTTGTTTACACAGTCATGTCATTTAGTATTAAAAACTCCGAGCTACTTACCAATGGGAAATGATGCATATATTCCATGATTACATTCATAAGATCATTGAAGATTATGTAGATGACATATTAGCAAAATCAGAAACGTTCCTCCCATGTGAAGGACCTTCGAATACTATTTTGATTAACAATTGTGTCTTCTTGAATCCTAAGAAATGTGTTTTTGGGGTTACAATTGGTAAAATTATTGGATATATTATCTCCCAATGTGGCATCAAGATTGATCCTAAAAAAATTAAAGCCATTATCGATATGCCTCCACCCAAAAACCTCCATCAATTACGCTCTTTGCAAAGTAAAATTCAAGCTATTATGTTTCATTGCACAACTTGCTAATAAGACTCAACCATTCACATGACTCATGAAGAAAGATACTAAGTTTTTTTGGGATGAGCAATGCCAAAAAGCATTTGATCATATCAAATCTTACTTGTTAAATCCACTTGTATTCTTGTCCCACCTGTAGTTGATCAACATTTCTTGTTATATATCTCCACCACATTTCATGCCTTGGGTGATTTATTGGCACAACATGAAAAATATCAACGTGAAAGAGCCATATATTATATCAGTCATACTCTACTCTCTTATGAATGTAACTATAGCTACATTGAAAAATTATTCCTCGGTCTTGTCTTTTTGTTGCTAAAAAATTATGCCTCGGTCTTGTCTTTATTGCTCACAAAATTCAACCCATTGCATTACCTCCTATCCCACACACATCTATCAGGACATTTGGCATGTTGGGTCATGTTCCTTACCAAATTTGATTTTAATTTTATCCCACAAAAATCAATCAAAGGAAAATTTATCGTTGATCAACTAGCTGCAAAACTCCTCTAGGATACATTGCCCATACCTGACTCATTTTTTGATGATTTCATTGTCTATTTCATTGAGCCACATTCGTGTAAAATGTAATTTGATGGCTCTCATTTTTGATTTGGTGATAGGGTTGGGATAATCTTCATTACTCCACCCGGTGACCCACTACCCTTCACATATCGATTAGGGTTTTTTTGTATAAAAAAATTGTTGAATACAAGGCTATTATTTTAGGATTGATTACCACTCAAAATCTCCTCATTCACAACTTATGCATACATGGTGACTCTCAATTAGTCATCAATCAAGTTAATGATACATATAATACAAAATAAGAGCACCTCATTCCTTACAATACCCTTTTAAGGAATCTTTTATGTACTTTTGATTCCTATTCCATTACTACAATTCTTCACAAGGATAATTGTCATGCAGATGCTATGGTTAGTGTTGGGTCGCTCATCCCACAAGACATCACCGAAATGAAAATATACCTTCATAATTACACACTTATGACATCCCTCTATATTTTCATTACCTTTTACATCTTGGGCCATCACGTGCAATCAAGTCAACATTGAATGGTTAACTCCTATTTATTATTACTTATATAAGAAAACTATCCTTGATACCCTACAACCTCACGAAGCTCACCGGTTATGACATGACGCTACTCATTATGTTATCATTGGGACCAAATTATTCAAATGTAGTGATGGTCATCTTCTTCATTTCTTGTCACTCATAGATATTCCCATCACCATCTTGCAAATGATAGCATATGTGGTGGTCACTTGTCGGGTAAAGCTATGTCATAAATTTTTTTATGCCAAGGATACTATTGGCCCATAATGGAAAAATATTTCTTGGAATACACTACTCATTGTGAAAAATCCAAAAGCATGGAAATATCCATCATGCCCTCGCATATGACCTTCAACCCATTGTACCAACCTGGCCTTTCTCTCTGTGGGGGATTGACCTAATTGGTATGATCAATCTTGAATCGGCTGACAGACAAAAATTCATCATTACAACTACCAAATACTTTACCAAGTGGATTGAGGTGGCTCCCCTCCGAAAAACCAATGGCACAGATATTTGTAAATTTCTCACCATGCATATTATCACATGTTTTAGTGTGCCTTCTACTATAATAGCTAATAATGGAACAACATTCAAAAATAAAGATGTCAAGAAGTTTTGTGCTAAATTCAAAATTAAACAATTCTTCTCTACACCTTATTATCCACAAGGTAATGGTCAAGTTGAGGCCACTAACAAAACTATTGCCAAAATTTTATGTAAAATGTTGACTCCAGTGGTACCGATTGGCATAACCAGATATTTTATGCACTATGGGCTTATTGTACTAGCATTCGTACACCTACTAATGCTACTCCTTTTTCCTTAGTCTATGGTACTGAGGTTGTTATCCCACTTGAACTCGAGATACCATCCTTATGGATCTCTCTCAAAGGCATCCTCAAAGACAATGAATATCATTGCAAAAATTGATTACATGAACTAGAAATGTTGGACTCAAATCATGTCCAAGCACTCGAAAACCTCCACGTATATTAATCTTATGATCACTCATACCTATAATAAAAAAACTTGCTCTCAAGAGTTCAACATCGGTGACCTCATCTGAAAGAGAATAAAAAGAATGCAAACATTGAGGCACTTCCTAAGGGAATATTCAATCCCAACTAGCTTGGTCCATATGTTATCACTGATAAACATGGTGGTGGAGTATATCACTCGCCACCCTTTTAGGTAAACCACTTAAAAATCCACTCAACATAATGCATCTTAAAAAATATTACACTTTCATGTGATCATTACCCGATTACACACTCTTGTGCTTTGGTTCACACTTGACTGTTGAGGGATTACTACTAAACACTGAACCCCACACACTACACTATAGGAATTATACATTACATTTCATCACACATCATACACCATACATTCTCAACATTTTTCTACAACATTGTGCCATTTCCACATTCATACATCATATACGGTTATACTAGTCCTCACCTTACTCATTTTACATCATACACTATTAGGCTATTTATACATTTTGCTTAACATCCTATACATAGGCATAAACCATACATCATATCATATGTGCATCACTCACATTCTATACATTATGCTAGTCTTCATCATTTATGTGTCTAGCATTACATTCATCCCTACATACTACATTACTTATCTATCTACATGTATTGCACTACGAGTTATACTTTACATTTTATAAATTCTACATATCTATCATGCATCTTACAAACCATGTATTTATACATTCTAATCATCACATGGTCATCACATATAATACATTGTTTTCTATGTGCTACACTCACCACCCTATGATGTACTTTAGTTCCTTGGTCCATACTCGATTGCCGAGGGTTTACCAATCAAATGGACCTTACATTCATCACGCATGTGACAATCCTAGGCTAGTGACATACACTTTAGGCTAAATCCTCACTTATTTTATCACTTTGTAGTGGTATACACCTTAGGTTACATCACCACTCCCTCCTTTCATATTGTAGTGATATACACTTTAGGATAAATCATCACTTATTATATCATTTTTTAGTGGTCTATACCTTAGGTTACATCACCACTTCTGCATTTCATCTTGTAATGATATACGCTTAGGGATAAATCATCACTCATCCTTTCATATTATAGTGATATATGGTTAAGCTAAATAATCACTTATACGTTCATCTAGTCGTGATATATGCTTTGGCTATAGGGTTCACGCACACATCGTTAGGTCACATTTCATCACTACACTTACACATTCATCACAATGCCTTAGACACAACACACACCACTCGACCATTTCGATGATGCACTCTCATTTACGATTCATTATTGAATTGAGGGGGAAAATATGAACCTCATTTCATACAATTACATTCATTGGGGGCATGTGGCTCCTATCATTCCATCTTGCATTCCATTCCATCCATCCACAACATATTGCATTGTCTTAGGGGCATTTACTCTTGTTTACTAGTGTTTTACATGATCACTTTACTACACATGTTAGATTGATTTCTTATATTTCATTATCTATACCATCCACACATTCATGTTCACATCTTTGTCTAGTTGTGATCATAGATACAAATCTTTTTGCAACATGGATGCTCATCTTCTACCCTTCCTACACTAGTCATTGGGGGTATCCACATTTGTTTCTTCCAGGTGTTATTGTTTCATTTTAGCACTTTATATTACTTGGTTTATTCATGCTTTGACATATTGGTTATTTCTCTAACATGCTAATGGGTGTTCCATGTGTAGCACTTGTTTTGGAGGATTACATGTTTTCATGACTACTAATTTTTTTCTTGTTTGTTATGTCATTGTCATTGTTTTCTTCTTGTATATGGGCCTTGCTCTATGTTTGGTGTGCACACTTGTTTTTTTTTTTGGCCATGATGGCCTTTACATGTCTTATGACATCATGAGTGATGTCCCATGTTGACCTACTTTTGTGTGGCTTACTTGTCTTTCTTCTTGCATGTTTACACTACTTTCTTGGTAGCTTTTACACTGTTTGCATAGATTACACATTGTCTTTTACATGTATGTGTTTTTCATACTAACACTTGTTTTGGCTAGCCATCCTTGATTGTGTGCATGCACCTTGGTTTCTACCAAGTGCATTCCGTTCCCTCTTAAGCATATTTATAGAGTACATGTGGTTGGTCCTCTTTTTGGGCCACATTCTCCTATCATCGACATACATGTATGCCCCAAAAGAGGGGATTTGGGGTTTTTACTAAAATAGAGATTCTACACAGGTTCGGTTCAATTATATATAGGAGTGAGTTCAGACCTATCTACAAACCCCATACACAACAGATTTTACATGACATGGTGTCCTTAGCATTTTGGGAAGTAGTTATAGGATTAGAGGTTATAGTGGGTGTGCCTCTCTACACTACTTTGTCAATGGTGTCAGATTTCCCAAAAAACTAGGATGATACATAGATATCTTCACATTCAGGGAAGTAGTTAGAGCTTGGAGGAAACATAGCATTTCCTCCCTATACTTCTTCGACCCAGGGTAGTGTGAGATCACCCAAAAATCTCGCAGTATAGGATATTATTCCACACTCTCTTTCTCGACATGGATCAGGTGCACATGTTCCATTTTCCATTTACATTTACATATTTTACAAATACATGTGTCTTTTACATTGTTTTTTTACACATACATACATACATATTTGACTACTTGATCATTTTCTCCTTGTAGTCCGACTATATGAGAAACAAGAAGTCAAATTGGGGGAAACAATGACAACATCATCAACAACAACACTTCATGATAGCAAACATATTTACTAACCATGTAGGTACATTACACACCACAAAAACTACACATGTGTTCTACCCTAGGTTCACTCTCATCACTTTTATTTGTGCATTTTTCATCTTTAGTTTCCATGCTCCTCCATTTTTTTTTCATTCAACGCTTTTGTCTAGTCCTTCGAGTGCATTTATACTACACTCTTCATAGACATCAGTATGCATCTCTATCTAATTTATGTTACCGATATTTCCACTCACCAACATAAAGTGGGGGAAAATGTAGTCACAAAATCATGCACTTTAGACATTTATTTATCTCGATTTCATACTACTATTTAGAAGGTTCTTGAGTGAAGAAAGTACTAATTAACCCCCATCTTTTGGCCATCTTATTTTATTTTATTTCATCATTACCGACCCTTTTCATCCACATGCCTAGTCTATTTTGGTCATTTCCCATCATTTTAGCCTTGACTAGGGCAGCCGAGGCTAATACTGGGGCACCCGTGGGTGCCTTAGTCCCAGGGGAACCTCGGTCCCTTTTGCACTTTCTCGCCACTTTTTGGGATCTTTCTAGCATTTTACATCTTTATCTTTCTTATGGTTGGACATTTTTGGGGTTAATTACAAAATTAGACCAATAGAACCCTATAAATATAAAGTTATGAGACCATAATGAAGGACCTGACATCACTTACTACTATCACTCCATCTAGAGTTCATCCATCTATTGCATTGGAGATCACTTGAGATCACTTGCATGCACATAGCTTCATCATCAAGGCATAATTCTAGGACATATACATCACACTTCATAGGGGAAGGATTCTATTCTATTCCATGCACACATTCTACTACATTTTCTACACATAGTTATTGCTCACTGCTTCACAAAGTGTGACTGACACAAGATAAATATAGGGGATGTTCACACACAATTTTACATATAACTACATAGGTTTGAGATGTAGTGCAAGCTCAATTAGTAAGTCCACCATTATGGTATTTGATAGTCGACCATTTCATATGCATTTTTTTAAGGGTTTGATGCTTGTTTTGGGGTCTTACAGGTCTTTCTTTCATCTTGGATTATTGGTGACATGTAATGTAGGATAGTGAAGTTGATGTGGCACACAACGAGGGTTTTAGGACATCTACCAAACTAGTAAAACCAAATTTTAGAACTTTTACACATACCAGGGTGCCCAGATTATAGACTAGAGCACCCACATGCACTCTAGTTCTCCTCCTACACTCTAGACTAGATCCTCCAGATCCATTCTTTTCAAGACTTTTTTAGTCATTCCTACTCCTTATTTTCCATTCACCTTTCAAACTCTCCGATAGGTATATTTTATTCAACTTGAGTTCTTTCACCTTTCTTATCACACATTAGGGTTAGCATTTACTTTTACATAGTTACTTATTTACATTCTTATTTACTACATTTATTTACTTTATTATAGTTTTTCATAGCTTATATTAATTATCCCTAGACTACTTGGTTAGTCCACTTTTAGTTAATCAAGAGGCAAGCATGTGCAGAGGAAGTGTGAATGTTTTTCTACCATGTAAAATCTAAAGGGGGAATTTTAGGAATATTAGTATTTACATGGGATTTACCATATGGTAAATATGTCATTACTATGGTAATTATTAAATGTAAAAGTAAATATGGTAATATAATGGTTAGTAGGTGGTTGTTAAGCTATACCCGTATATATATATATATATATATATATATATATATATATATATATATATATATATATATATATAGTATTTATTAGTTGTTATTACCCGTGATTATCCCAAAGTCTATATCCTATTTTATAAGAGGTTGTTCAACTACCTCTATGGCTATTTAATAGCCTCTGTAAATGTTCTCAAAATAGTATTTTGAATATTTTTCTATATTGTGTTGATTTGGCTATCATGTTGCATACACTTTGAAAAAATTCAATATACATGTATATTCATTTAAGATTCAAGGAAATTTTTTTATCCAATAGTGTTAGGTCATCAATATAGTCAAGAGATGCAAAATGGAAGGAACGAAGGTGTTCCTGAGGGTTTTCATGGCCATTGAACATAGGGAACTATTAGGAATTAGATAACAAATATTGGAAACAATTCCTCAAACCACAATAGTAGGAAACTATTTAGAATTATACTTGCAGAAATAAAAAAACATAAATAAATAATGCACAAAAGAAGACAAACAAGATTTAACGTGATTCACCCAATGTGGGCTATGTCCACCAAGAACTTGCTCAGATTTTATTATCAACAAGAGTAAAAAAAAACTCTCACTCTTTCTAGCTTATGAACTCATATACAATTCCAAAGATGTTAAACCACATCTAAACCACAATTGACACCTAATTGCATAACCTTGATCACTCTTGATCACCTCTTGATCTCTAAGACTCAAGACCTCTTGAACAATCAAGATATCTTCAAGATAACCTAACACCTCTATTTATAGGATTACAATCCTTTTAAGAAGCCATAAAGCTTGACACTAAAAGATTGAAGTGTGATCTTTCAACTTCTTTGGAAAAATAGTCCCGGTTGATTAATTAATAAAGCAACGCGTTTAGCAACATCGCAGCAACGTCATAGTAGACAACTACAGAAAGTTCCTGGAGTCTCCAAACTTAACTATTCGAGCTCTAGTACTTCAACACCGATTTAAAAATAGGCTCCACACCCCAACAATCTCCCACTTGAGATCTGCTTCCACCGAGCAAAGTTCTTAACCCTTCATTATCAACCATGAAGGCAATCAAAGTTGAACACAACTTCAAATTCTCCTTGTGACCCCCTTGGTCATCATATCTACAAGATTTCGATGGTATGAACCTTTTTCCTTACTTATCTTTTCCAAAGCTTGTCTTGATGAAATGATATCTCATTTGAATGTGCTTTGTCCTAGAGTGGAAAGTGAATTTCTTCGCCAAATGAATAACACTTTGACTATCATTGTGTAGTCTCCCAACTTCCTTCTTATTCCCCAACTCATCAAGCAACCGTTGTAGCCAAATCATCTCCTTCTTGGTGGTAGTAACATACTTAGCCTTTGTGGTTGACAAAGCCACAACCTTTCAGAATCGTGAAATCCAACTATGTTGCCATCTTACCAACCGTAAATACATACATTGTCATGCTCCTCTGTCCAAATTTCCTACCATGTATGAATCTACATATCCACGTAATGTAGTTTCGATCCACCAAAACACAATGTTTCTCCAATGGTCCCTCTCAATCTTACCTAAATCGCCGAAATCCACTTTTTCGGGCCGCAAAGGTTTCTACCCTGGATCACTCATAAACCTGCTCATTACTCCCATTGCATGGACAATATCAGGCCTAGTGCATACCATAGTATACATCAAGTTACCAAAGTGAGTATGGAGACACGGATTCTATAGCCTTGGGAATCTGCTCCTTTGATAATTTAAAGTGACTGCCAAAGGACACCTTGGTTTAGCATCCCGCATACTAAACCTCTACCTTCTTTATGTACTCTTCTTGAGATAATACCAGCTTTCTCTCTTCTTCTTTTCGAGTTATTCTCATACCAAGGATTTGTTTTTGCCCCCAAATCCTTCATAGCAAAGATCACCTAGCTTCTTGAGTACCTTTATTTCCCGCATGTTCTTCCCTCGTAACAACCATATCATCTACACAAGCATGGAATAATATAACTACCATCAAGAAACTTCTTGATGTACACGTAATGGTTTGAGTGACACCTAGAGTAACCCTTCTCTCCCGCATAAAACTATCAAAATTCATGTACACCGCCGTGGAGCTTGTTTTGAGCCATATAAGCTCTTCTTCAATTTACACATGAACCTCTCCTTCCCTTTGACCTCATAACCCCGTGGCTTACATGTACAATTCCTCCTCCAACTCACCATGAAGGAAATCCATATTCACATCCAACTATTAAGTCCAGGTATTCTACTATAACTAAATCAATAATAGTCATAATAGAAGTCATTTTAACAACGGAGAAAAAATTTCATTAAAGTCTATACCTTTCACATGCAAATCACTTTTTTATAGAACTTACACTTTGATTCTATACACCCACTTTTTCTGCAATGATGCTCTCTTTACCCCGGGTAGCTCCACTAGATCCCAAGTCTAGTTTTCTATAAGAGATCTATGCTCTTGACACCATGGCCTGCTCCCACTTCTTCCCTTAAGCATCACCACTACTTCCTCAAAGCACTCTCGGCTCTTTGTCATTGAGAAATAAATAATTCAAAGATGGAGTAAAATGTTTAGGTTCCCTTCTTACCCTAGAAGACCTTCTCACCTCAGGAGTTTGGGGTTCTTGATGAGTAGGTACCTGAACTGGTATGTGGAACAACATGTTTCAACTGGCCCCTTTGGACATGCTATCCGATGTCCTCTAACAATGTGTATTGTAATTTATCTTTATACATGACTTTTTCATTAAAGACAATATCTCTAGAGGATTTTCTTGTCTTTAAGACTGAAACCAAAGTCATCTTCACCATATCCAACAAAGGTGCATTATCAAACTTAGCCTTAACTTGGTCCTATCATCTTTATCAATGTAAACAAATACCTAATACTCTAAGAAAAATAGCTCCATCCAAGGCCATAGAGGGTCCTCTGTTAATCAGATAAATAGCATGTGCTTACTACTTCCACCCAAAACATGAGTGGCAGCCCCACATGTAACCTCATGCACCTAGCATGCTCCATGATTGTCCTGTTCATTCTCTTTGACACTCCATTTTCTTGTGGAGTATTTGGAACCGTTCTTTTCCTGTGGATCCCATTTACCAAACAGTAATCAAGAAATTCATTGCTGTAATATTCCCTCCATTATCCAACCTGATACATTTCAACTTGAGACCTGTTTCATTCTCAACCAAGGCTTTCCATCTTTTGAAAGTTTTAAACACATCATATTTCTTTCTAATGCAATATACCCAAAATTTTCTAGCATCATCATTGAAAGTGACATAATAACATGAACCACCAATAGAGTTTACCTTATGGCCCCCCATACATTCGTATGCACTAACTCCAACTTACCCTCCTTCCCGGTAGGTCCAACCTTGAGGAATCTTACCCGCTTCTATTTCCCATAAGTTCCTCGCAGAAGTCCAAATCTAACTCCTTTAATCTAGGAAACCCATCCTTTATAATCTGCATGCCCTTATGACTCATATGATCATCTCTAGTGCCACAAAGTCGCATCTCCATTTGTAGCAACTAAATTACAATAATTAGCACCACCGGTTAAATACAAAGTACAATTTTTCTTACCTCTTGCAACCATAAGAGCTCCTTGGTAACCTTTAGAATCCATTATAAAACTAACTACCATCATTTATTTTCCCATATATCAAGTTTTGCCTCAACTTAGGCACATGCCCGACGTCCTTAAGTAGCCATGTGTTCCCATTCGCATTTTCACCCGAACACAACCATTCCCTACTATGCTACATGGTTCATCATCACCAATATATACATGTCCAAAATCACCTTGAACAAAATCAAGTAAAGTAATGTCTATAGCCATTGAATCTAACACCTAAGATTCAACAATATTTTCTAAAGAAAGAATTAAGGAATCTTGACAAACATCACCTACTACCACATTTAACTCTTTAGTTTCCTCCTTATTTTTCTTCTTATCCCAAGAAGAGCCCAACAATCTGTCTTAACATGACCAACCTTCCCATAGTGCCAACATTCTAACTTACTCTTGGACTTTGACCTTCCACAATCATTTACATGGTTACCTTTCCTCTATTCATATCTCGCTCTCCACCATCAAAATATGGGGGTGTTCTTCCTTCACATTTCCTCACTTATTACATCCTCAAACTTTAGCTTTGAGTTATTAGAATGAATTACTTACAACCATAATATATGTATATGATAAGGAGCACAAAATCAACAAATCCTGACCTCATCATCAAAGTCAATTTTTATTAGTTTAATATACTATATATCGTATTAAATTCATTCAATATATATGAACCATTCTAGGCATCTTCGTATTAAATAAATTTTTCATCAAAAATATTTTATTAGAGGCAGAGGGTTTTTCATATAACTTCCCAATGCACTCATGAGACCTTTGTTGGTATGTGATATGTTGAAAGCAACCAAGATGCAAGGCATACGATATTTTAAATGTTTATATCTACCAAAATCCTCATCGACATGGCTTAGGTTTCTTTGCTTTTCCAGCCAAAGGAACATGGAGGTCCTTTTGATATAAGTAATCCTCCATTTGCATCTTCCACAAACCAAAGTTTTGCTCATTGAACTTTTCGATCCTGCCCTATCATAGCTCCCACTGTTAAAATTTCCTGTGATTTACAACTTCAGCAAAAAACCACCAAAGCTTTGATACCAATTGTTAGGAATAAATATGCGGAAACAATTCCTCAAACCACAATAGTAGGAAACTATATAGCATATTATACTTCAGAAATAAAACAACATAATAAATAATCAAAAGAAGACAAAAAGATTTATGGTTCACCCAATATATGTTCACTAAGAACTTGTTGATTTTATTATCAAAAAGAGTCAAACAACTCTCACAATAGTTATGAACTCATAACAAAATTCCAAAGATGCTAAACCACATCTGTTAGGTCATCAAGATACCTTAGATCAGATGCAACATGATCTCTAAGAAGGAACACTCAAGATATCTTCAAGATACCCTAACACCTCTATTTAAGGTGTTCTTGAAGATTGAAAGTTGTGATTTTTCAATTCCAAGCTAGAAAAATAGTGAACTGAGCGTATCAAACAATAGCAAATGGAACATTAGAACGATCAGAAAGTTCCGAGTCTCCAAACTTAATTTTCGAGCTCTAGCTGATTCAAGAAGACTGGAAAAAAAACATAAAGGGAAGGGTGTGCAAGAAGTTAGAAGGCAAAATAAAAGGAGATCACAAGTGAAAAAGGGCTATGAAGGATAACTAAGGAATCTAGAGATGGAGAGAAGGATGAAGAGGATTGTTGTAATTAGTGAATTTAAATTTTCATATCATGGTATAATGATGCTAGGTCATGAGTTCCCAAAGAGGAGCTAGGTTTGTATGAGAAGTATTGGGAGGGAGAAGAGGAGCAATGATTGTAGCAATAAAATTAGGAATGGTGGAAGGTGGGGTACATGTCATGGTGACCGAGGAGGAACCCATGATAGGGAGAGTGGTGGAATCTCTAGATCTATTAGCACTAAATAAAGCATTGAGGACATGTGGAATATGTATGGGGTGATCACATAAAATAGAATGGAATTTAGTGATCTTGTCAAGTTTCTCTTGATCAACATTAGTGTCCTCATCGTATGAGTGTTCACTCTTAGAAGTTTCAATGTTTTAAGAGGAATGTTGGTTGAGTTAATCAAAGGATTATCAGAGTCTGCCATTGATTTATAGAGGTTACAGGTAGATGGAGGAATCTCAGTGTGCTTAAGAGGACCAAAAATACCACTACAGGTAATGGGAATAAAAATAAGTCCTTGAAGCAAGGTAGGGTTCGAGCGATGGGGTTAAACAAATGATTTAATATTAAATTTTAATTACACTTTTATTTTATAGTAACTTAGTGTAATGAATGATATACGGGAAATAAAATACAACAATAAACATTCAATAATGTAAAACCCTAAGCAAATGAGAGAGGGAGGTGACTTTAATTTTTTTGTGCAACTTAGAAGTGGTCGAGACTGTGTATTTATATGAACAAATTGAAAAAATGTCAAGTAAGATTGATGAGGGTTCAGAACCCAAGGAATATAAGGGACAAAAATACCTATAGGAGGAGAGGAGCACCCCAAGCACTAATGAATGGTCTAGGTGCCTGTGTCTTCTTAGATGCTTAGAGGTTTTTATTTATGGGTCAGAGGAGCTTTTCTATTGATCTTATTTTCCACTCTTGTTTCATTTTATGTCATTGGTCACACTTGTAACCTAAAAAATAGATAACTATTTGCACGTGCCCATAAACCACATCAAATTTAATAAAAACGATGCTGAATGTGGAGTCATACTGACCCTATTGGTCACCCAAAGAGTGAACTTATGATCAATGTTTCACTACATATCAAACTCCATGTAGTTATTTGTTCTTTGTGTGTGTAATGATGCCCTATGTTTCCCTTATGAAATTTGCATGATGATATTGGGATGGATCTAGATTTTACCAAGTATGTAGAATGTGTGTGATGGAATAGAATGAACTCCCCTCCTATGTTGTGTATGCATATTGATGCATCCCTTGTCCCTTGTATGTATGTGCTAGATGTATGCCTTCTAATGCTCTTGTGCCTTTATGCAAGATTATGTGATGATAAATAATGTTTATGAGGTTTGGCCCCTTATTTGAGAGAAATAACTATGTATATATATGATTCCCTTGTTTGAATTTTATAATTGACAACTGAAAGGCCAACCCAAAGTGTTAAAATGTGACCAAGAAGTGAAAAGGACCCAAAAGAGTAAAAATAAGATAAAGAAGGGAAGGAGCACATGAGTGCTTCGGGTATTTTATCTATTCGGGAGTTAGTGTTCGATGTCATCTAAAGATAAACCAATCAAGTATCGACAAATATGTAAGATGTGTAAATCCAATAAAGTGCAAGAGATAAAGCAATAAAAAATCTAAAAGGAGTTGTCAACCACTAGTTTTCTTATTTAGGAATCATGTATACATTAGTATGCTTTAGGACCTAGAAATGTACCCAATTACATAGAGATTGTATTTACAGAGAACAAGAAGAAGTCCAATAAGATATTTTACTCCAAGGAAGATTGTAGCTCATTAGAGGTAAGAAATGAATATGGTGTTTGTAATTCTGATTCTAAGTTTGAGCATGAAGATATTGGAAATGAATTCCTTTTCATGGCTAAGGGTGTTGGGAGTTCTAAGAATTAAGGTTCCATCTATGGTGTCTCATGTATGCATTTCGAAGAAGAAGAGGTTGATATTGAAATTGAGTTAATGGGTAATCAATAAGAATATAAGCATACCGAGAAGAATAACAAGAAACTCAAGGCACAAGTCAAGGAGTATGAAGAAAATATTCATGTTATTAAAGAGAAGCATTAGAATGATACCAATGATTATGATATGATAATCAAAATTTTAGAGACTTGAATGGATACTATAGCTTCAAGCCTAAAATCTAAGGATGAAGATTACATCATATTTTAAAAATAATTATTCTCTCTAAGGGCATAATTGACTAAAGAAGTTGGTAAGGAAAGATGATTTTAGAGATTTGAGAAAATATTCAAGGATCTAGATGACCTCTTGGATAGTCAGAAGACTATAGGAGCCAAGAATGGTTTAGGGTCAAAGAGAAACTAAAAGGAAAATAGGTAATTCAAGAAGATGACTCTCAGAGTAAGGAGGTTGTTGGTCAAGTTCAAAGCGAGATAAGAAATAAAACATCTTCAATGGCTATGACAAGACAAGGTATGTTAGACAACCCATTTCTTCAAGGTATGAGAAGTAATTTAATGGTTATTATTATAGTTGCAATGGTTTTGGACATAGAGAAAAATAATTTAGAAATTCATTCAAGCATGAGGACTCGTGGAATTATGGAAGTAGTTTCAATTCATACTATTCAAGAGGTAATAGTGAATTTGTGTGTTATAATTGTAAACATGTTGGTCATATTGCAAAGTTTTTTTTCATGGTCCTTCAAGACAAAGCAAGAGGTTTCAGGCTCCTAGAGTACAAGAGAAGAGGAAAGAAAAGGCATGGTAACCAAAAGTAAATCAAGAAAACATATATAAGTCAGTTATTGGAGAAATTCAAGGATGTACACATGTTTCTGATCTGAAGAAGGATGAAAATGTTATGTCACGAGTGTTAAAGAGGTCTTAGAATATCTTAAAATTGTTATTTTATATCCCTAAGACTTCTAGTGTCTCTACTAAGCTTGTAAAAGACATTCATCACTAGGAGGAAGCATGAAGATAGGGGAGCTTGAGTGGATACAAGGAAGATGTGGTGTTGTATAACAAGGCTGCAGTCATGAAATTATGTGGTATATTGTAGAGTTTTTTAGATTTTTCATAGGTTCATTTAGCATTGAAGGATAAATCAAGAGTATGTAAGGTGTTTTAAAGGACTTTGACATGTATATGGGAGCTTAAGAATTTGTTTTAAGACCTTATTTAGGTTTGTGTCAGTCTATTACTATTGATCATGTATGGTGTAGTGTCTGAGACCTCATTCGGGTATGTGATAGTCTTAGTATGAAATAAAAAGTTTGTAGCATCAAGAGGAGTGTTTGAAAATGCCAATAATGTGTGTCTAGTCTGATGAGATAGTTCAAGTTGTTCCTTGAAGTATCAAGTGGTGAAGACAGAAAGCATGTTTGAAGCTTTATGATTGGTTTTTGAATCTAAGATAGGCTTATATCTTTTAAGGTGGAAATTGGTCTAATAAGACCAATATGTCCTTGTGTAATATGGGTGACCTGAGGATCTAAGAAGGCTACAAAATTGATGGACATATTGTGACTAAGTTACAAGATATTGTGTAAGAGGGTCAAGCGAAGAATGGTAAGTGTTTTCACACTATTCAAGATTGTATGATGTCAAGAAATTGTGTATAGGCCTAGTAGGAAGAGATTGATAGTTTGATCATGGTTGTGCCTTTGACTATATCTTAAGGTTTGACCTAGGAATGTGAAAGATGTTTCAAGGAATATTACAAATCATGAATGACTCTTATCCCATCTAGAGGGCCTAATCAATATTTTTTAGGCATCAAGGAAAGTATTATAAAGAATACACAAGATTGAAAGTATTAAATTTGGGTACACTCAATTTACTCCCTAAAAGTAAGCTTGCATAGTTCAATAAACCAAGACAAAGGTATGTTTGCATTTTTTACAATGATGAAGATATGATGATAGTTGAATTATATCAAGTAAGTGACTTGATGATATTGAAGGTAGAGTAATAGGTGATTAGGTCTAATTTCTAGGTAGTATTTCATATGCTCTATGATTGAAGGTACAACTATGAATTCATGGTGCTTTGTTCAAGTCTTGATATCAAGTATAGTAAACCAAGAGTATATGGGAGATTGTGAGAAGTGTTAAACAACCTTAAAGAGGGAGAGATACATATTTTAGCTTGGAGTAGTACTGTGAGACCTAGTTTAGGTCTGTGATAGGCTTGAGAAGCATTAATGTGGGAAGATAGGGTTGAAGAGACTTTGAAAATATTACATATATTACATGTACATGTATGAGATGGAAAAATGTTATTGATTGTGTTAAGGTGACATTTTTTTCAGCAAGTTGAGCAGGCAAGGTATGTTGATGCTAGAAGCTCCATAAGTTAGTATATTGTGCAAAGTCTGGAACCATGATGGAGACTTGGTCATGATGTTGTGGTTGTTATGATGTAGGAACATTAGGGATTAAGGAGAAACAAGTTTCTAATTATCATCCTTTCTTAGTTATGGATTGATAGAAGAGTTTTAGAGGTCCTAATAGTCGAATGGAGCCATTTTAAGTCATTAAAAAGGATTGAAAATTTGAATTATCTTCCTTTGTTATTTTCCCTCCAAAATGTAATTTAAATCTCATAAGTATGTAAAAGAACAATAAGGGCTTTGTAGACACCTATAATTTAGCTCGAGCAATTTAAATACGTAAATTACGCTAATTATCCCCTTTCCTTCAAATTGATGACATATCATCAATATCACACATTTTTTCTTCTATCATCGTTAATTAATTACATTGCATTAGTTAATTAACTCTTCTATCCAAAAATGATGCCAATTAATGACCTTCGTTAATCAACTACCCTTTCTATATAGATTAATTAATTAGCTTTCTCTTCCGTTAGATCAATAAATTGTCATTCATTTGATTAAATTCCTCCCATAGTCTAAATCATGCTAATTATTCTAATAAAGATCTTTTATAATCTTGCACACCTATTAATTAATCACTTTGGTTAATCAATAAACCCCCTCAATTCCCATGGGTCACTAAAGGACAAACTAAACTTTCCTAAGGTTGACTCAACCCCCTTTTTAACCATAGTCATCCCTAACTAACTCAACATTTCTATTATCCCACATGTAAAGGGATGAAAATATTATTTTATCCATTGGGCTATATTAGGAGTCTTCCTCCTACCTTTCTACTTACACCTAAATGAGAATAGAGCCTAGGCTATAGCCATTTTATCATCTTAGAGAATTCTTCCATTAGAGGAGCTAGCTATCTTCATTTCTTGCATTCATCCATCCAATTTTGAAGTCATATGGAGATATGTCAAATGGTCTTGTAGCCATGGATTAACAAGACTCCATTCTTGAAACCTTGGGATTCAAACATACAATCAACCCTTTTGATTGCTAAGGATCTAAATAGGTTCATTCCATTGATTCACATTCAATTGAGATAGAGATTAATTTCTTAGCATATTAGTTTGATGTTTATTCATGTTCTAATGCATAGATGTTGGTAGATTAGTCTTGGTTAAGCTCTAAGCATGATGGTGTGTATATTTTAGTTTAGAATTGTATTGAGGCTATTAGGTGTTAGTCTTGATTTTACTTTGCATAGCTAACTAATTCATGCACACATTTGGCACGCTCGGTGGGATGGATCCTTAGTCCCTTAGCATTGTAGTTCAAATTTTGTTGTTATTTCAATTTTTGGCTAACCCTTGATATGCACATGTGTGAAATAATGTTGAATTTCTTATGATTTTTACTAACTTTGCATGTGTTGAGTCTTTCTTAGAGATCTAATTTAGATGGGTTCTTGTAAATTTTGAGCTAACTTGCCAAAAAATTGAGCTTTTTGAGATTGATTATGTCAGAAGCCCATTTATTTGATATTACTTCCAAGTACAAGAAAACACAAAAATGAATGGGTAGCGTACACACAAAAACTTGAGCGTACACATCAAAAGTTGAGGGTACAAGTCAAAATTTGAGCGTACACATCATTCTAGAAGCACAGGCATTCACTTCTACTTTGTATGTCATTTTTCTATGGGGGAGCGTACACACCAAAAGTTGAGCATACACACTCAAACTTGAGGGTACACGTTCTTCTCTGTCACTTTCATTTTTCTATGGAGAGCGTACACACCAAAACTTGAGGGTACACACATGTTTTTCTCTGTCATTGTCATTTTTCTATAGTTGAGCATACACACCCAATGGTGAGTGTACACATCACAGTTCATATTTGAGATTCACTTTAAAATTTTAAAAGCATGTTTTCTGTATTTATTGACTCCTCAGGTTTAAATTGAAGATTAACTTATATTTTGTAGGTTTATTTACATGTTTTTGCTAATATGATTTGATTTAAAAAGTGTTAATAAATGTTGCATGCTTAATCATGAGATTAGAGTCATGTATGCTCTTCTCTCGCACCTTCTAGGTGATCTTGGGAATCAGAAATAATTTCTATATCTCTTTTTGTTTTGAAAAACACTTGTTTCTAAAATAAATAATGTCAAATTTGGTTAAAATGAACAAATTTTGCATTCAAATAGAGTATTTTCATTGTTGATTTCCTAGTTGGGTTCTACGTCACGTATTCTCTTCTCTTGCATCTAGGATGATTTTGAGAATCAAAAATGGTGTTTTATCCTCTTTTTTTTGTGGAAAACTACTAAATCCATCATGCAGGACCTAAACGCTTGTCAAAGAATGGAGGATCGAGACAAAACAAAACTACTAAAACAGTTTCCATGCAGGTTGCCAAAAGGTGTACAAGAAAACCACATTAAGAATAAAAGATAAAAAATACACCACAATCAAAAGATTGTATTTGCAGGTTCAGATAAGGGTGCCCCATCCGCTTAACTAGGACATAACCCCTTTAGCATAAGCCTTAAGCTATAACAATGGGGGTGGTCATAGGAACCCCAAAGTAGTCCACATAAGAGGGAACCTTGTGGATGAAATGAGAAGTGCTCTGCACACCTTCTTGACTAGTATACATGTGAGATTTAGTGTCAAAGTTATCAATATCGTGACCCTAGTGAGAGTACACGATGGACACATTTATTGCCAATTATTCTTGAAGGGGGTAAAGTAAAGCTGAGATAATCCTTGGGAAAGCTTGGAAAACTGAGATCGCATCTAGATAAATTGTGACACCTAGTTGAGTGAACCACCTAGGAAGCTATCTTGTCTAGGAGCCAACTTTGAGTGTATCAAAACCAATTTGAGTTGAGATCCATTACAAATGGAGAAATTTTTGAGTCAAAACCTTGTTTATCAAATAAGAGGAGAGTCCATCAAAGTTCAAATGACGTGTAATTCATCACGAAGATTGTGAAGCATTAATTTTTCTTAGTTTTTCACTCTCCCTAAGGCAAGGAAAAACTCTACCGAAGTGAGGCCAAACTCTCTTCAACCCCAATTGATCTATTTCCTTCACTTTCTTTTATTACTTTATTGATCAATAGAAGAGTGACTACCCATGTGTTGTTAATTGATTATATTCACCACTTTTTTGTTTTTACGCTCATCCATGTTTGTAGCTGAGTTGTTAAATGTCTAAAGTGTGTGGGCACGTTTTCATATCATTAGTATCTTTTTTTTATTTTGATACCCAAGTCACGATCTTCATTTATATTTAGACTTGTTTTTCACTAGACTCTCCTTTGAACTATTACATTGAGTGTATCGTATCACCACAATTTTGATACTTACATCTTGTTTCTTGCAAACTTGGCCTAAGTGTCTAGATTGTAATGTTATGCTATGCACACCTTAACAATTCCTTTGTATACTCTAGCATTAGTTTTCTTTCAAACATTACCTCAATTTTGAAAAGTGTTGTTGTTACCTTTGTGCACATCGTGTCAATATTATTTTGATATTAATACCTTACTTTTCCATAAAGTTTGGTTAACATATCTTAGTGGTATTGTTGTGTCGTTCATATTCGTAACTCCCACTTTTTAAGATATAGGTCTTGATTGGACTTAAACTTTCTTTTAGTATACCTTGCTTGGAAATCGTATCAACCTTTTGTTATTACTTATGTCTTGTTCATTTTTGAACTTGGCATAAGTGGTGACATTTTTTGATCATCTTACATGTCAAACTATTAATTGATCAGACACTTAGGAAGTACTCCATTTGACTAATTGGTTTACTAACAACTTTGTGTGATTGTGTCTCATTTATCACATCGACTTATCCATTTCAGACAATCACTTTGATCCATTGATTCTTTATCATTCATTATTCTTTGGTCATTAATTTGGCTTTATGTTTTGAACTTACGTGATTGTTCCTTGTGTTTATCCATCTTATAAACTCATTTCTAGGACAATCCTTTGGGTCTTTGATCCTCTTTATCTTCTTGTTTTTTCCTAAGTTCATGGTCATTTTTGAACATATCTTTCAAACCTTGGCAAAAAATTTCCTATCAAGAAACTTTTACATCAATCAAACATTGGAAATATTTCCTTTGTATCCTTTATGTTGCTAAAATTTTAATCAATCCTTTGACATTTACACCTCCAAATTTTTGTCCAAACCTTGTTGGATTATCAATCTTGAGTCATCATGATGTATGTTTTCCTTAGCTTCCTTTTCGAAAATCACATAAGCATCCCCATCCTTAGGAAATGTCTAGTTGGTTGTTATGTTTCACTTTGAAGAAGTTTGATCATGCAATCTAGGTCTAGACCTTTGAATCTAACACTCACCAAAATGAATGATTATCGCAAGGTCCCTTATACATACGACAATAATAAATCAAAGTTTTGTGCATTCAAATCAAAATATGCCCACCATGACTAAGCCTCATTTGGTTCTTTGCGCTAGAGAACCCATCCGGTTAACCCATTCCCCACCTTCATCTCATATTTGGTGGTATGGTTTGGATACTTCTGATCCAAATTATTATTCGGTTTACCCCCACTCTTCTTTTTATTCTAATCCAAACATTTCCTCTTCTTCTCAGGATTCCAATCCAAATATTTCCTTTGATTCTTCTAATGATTTGGATCCAAAATATTATTCAAATTCATCTAATTTGAATTTTGAGTTGTGGTCCTCCCTTTCTTTGCATGACCTTCTTCATCATCAGTCTAATGTGAATCCTACATTTTTGTCCTCCATTTCTACATAGGACCCCTTTTATCATTCGCCTCAATGAATTCTTCTTCCTTTGAAGATACACGCGACTCCAAATCCCTCAATCAAACATCTAATACAATTCTTGAATCGTGGTCCTCTCTTTCTTCACAGGATCCCTATTATTCTTCATCCAATATGATTCTTGAATCCATGGTCCTTCCCTTCTTCACAGGACCTTCTTAAATCACCCCCACAAAGTATTCCTTCTTTGAAGATTCGTATGACTCAAAGTCCTTCTAGTCAAATTTCTGAATTGACTCCTACGTCACAATCTATAGAATTTGGACTTAATCCTATTAGTTTATAGATGATATACCATCGTATAGGTAGGTCCACACTACCTTCTTCTACTCTTGAGACATCTAGCTCCATGTCTACTTTGTCCCCCATGTCACCTTCTTCTATCAATCATCATCAAACATCTTCTCAATATTTCACACCAGTTGGTCCTTTTTCATCCAATCAAACCCTCATGGTTGATTGGAAACCCATACCGATTGATTTCTTTTAGAATAAAGGAGCGATCATGGCCTTTATAAGGAACATGAAAATATCCCTCTAACAAGTTATGAGAAATGATTCTCTTTAGACTTCGATGCATCCACGTATTGTGAGGAAAAGGTTGATTCCTTTTATCAAGAAATGGAGGAAGATCCTCAGATCATACAACTTAATCCTCCTCTTATTCTTCCATCTTCACATTCTTCATTACATGATCAAACTCCTAGGTATTGTATTGATCCATGGCCTATCTTCTCATTACCCAATCAATATTTTTCTATCACAATTCCTCAATCACAATCTCTTATGGGGTCAATGCCAAGTAGCCCTTCATATTCATCTAGGTGTGGGTCACCTTCTAGTATCCCTCCCTCTTCTATTTATGAGACATTTTCGAGTAGTCCACTATCTTCTATTCTTGGGGCATGTCCAACTAGCCCTTGTCTTCTATGTATGGGTCACCCTAGGGTAGTCCATCATCTTCTATTCTTGGGCCACATCCGAGTATCCCATCATCTTACATATATGGGTCACGTACTATTATCCCTTCTTCTTCTATTCTTGGGCCACATCCTAGTATCCCTTCATCTTCTATTCATGCCTCATGTTCTAGTAGCACATATTCTTCAATTCTCTTACCATGTCCTTTTCATCCATCACATTATTCTTCTATCAATGATTATGGCAAGCCCACCGTCATTCCTCACATTCCTCCCATCAATTCTAAACATTTGCATTCTTCTCCACTTCTTGGGATCAGAAAATTTCTTTATCAACCTAAGATCAAAACTCTAAAGAGCTCCAAAGCTCCCAACAACTCAAACAATTATAAAATTCAAAATCAAATGTGATTCCAGAATGCACACCAACATACCCATCAAGTATGGTACAAAGTATAGAAACCTATGGATAGGGAAATCAAGCTCCCACATACAAAACCCATGTTTCAAAACAAATCAAAATCATTTATTGAGTGTGATCTCACCACGATCATTGAGATTGGGGATAAAATTACACTTGATAAGAAAATGTGCTTAGTCTCTCTTATCAAGGAAATCGTGAACATTTTTGTTGGATCCTAACATGCAGAGTGACATGGTTGGTCCCAATCTCCCAAAACCATCAAAAAATTCTTAAAAAAATCATAAAACAATTCAAAAATACAAAAAATGAGAAAACATTAAAACATTACAAAAACAAAATCAAAGGTACAAAGATCAAACATTGCAATCAGGTATTACGTACACATGGATGTTCTTTCTTCACCTTTCTTTCATATTCCTCTACAAGTCATCCACCATTTTCTTCCCTTTGATGTTATTGTGGTTAGCCTATTCGCACGCATTTTGTGACATTTATCTCTATGGTATCTATTTGACCTTGGTCTTTCATCACCTTGGTAAATTAAAAAATGACTTGACCTCTTAGAGATCTATCACAATTCTCATCTAATAAACTTGTTTTGAAGAAATTTTGGACATATTTGTTGACACTAGCCAATGTCATCATCACAATCACTTCCACATCCTTCCATCAAGCCATCAGTGATTCTTAACCCCTTGATAAACAAGAGAGATGAAATAAGTTTTCAGTAAAAAAAACAAGAATCATAATTAATCAATCAAAGAAGGAAAAGTGACAAAGAAAAATAAAATTTATATATAACTCTCTCTTGGGGTATTTCCAATAATCTCTACTAGGGTTATGGATGCCTGACTAGAAGTAGAGCAATGTTGTGATTAGAATAAAATGCATCTCCTTCAGGGATATAGATGTATGGCCTTAAATGGAGCAATGTACGACTCTCCTTCCATAATCCATTCACAATTCACCTTTCAAACTAAATCATTCCTACACATTGGCTATGTCTTCACTTTTTGTCTATAAATTCTTTCCTTCAAGAGGTAATTCATTTTCATGTGCACACATGGAATCTGATGAGTAAACATGATTAGTATGTTACTAGGTTTTGTTTAGACCTTGTTCAAACTCTTTCCTTAGTGCATGTCTTGTCTTTTGATTTGTGCCTTTGGCTAATCACTCTTTCGTCATGAGGATTTTCTTTGCATTTGTCCATCTATTTTCATGGAATTTTGCTTTTCTTTTGCTTCGTTCAAAACATCCATGTGTATAGGATTTTCTTTTTTCTATGTTTGAGGGAATTTTGTATTTTCTTTCAATAAAAATATTCCACTTCTTTCTATCCTATGTTTCTTGGCCCTCTTACACTGGGGGCGTCTTTGTTTCTTCCTACCATGTCATTGGGTTTAAGTTCATCATCAGGTTGAACATATCCATATTAATATTGATATAATTTGCATGAAGATTTTTTTTGAATATTCTCATCAATGGGGGGACAACGTTGCAACATATAAACTTGGCATACATCCCATCCATGAATCCACATTTCTTAATTTTTTACATGTTTGAAAAACTTTAAAAACACAAAAACATTTATTTTCTTTAATAAAAATAATCCCAAAATCTAACTCTTTGGGGGAATTGTGGATCATTTCTATCTACCTCCATTAACAAAGCTGGTTTCTTGGGCACAATGGGTTGCTTGGTAATGTTTCTTGTGCACGATTGCTTTTTGGGACGCAAGTGTCCTCCTTTATTTCCCTTGCATGTATCCTTGCTTATGGCACCATATTTTAGTCCTTGTCATTAATTCACATAGGTAAGAATCAAATCATTACATTATGTTTCTCTCTTAGGTTAGCTTGTTTACTTTCTCGGGCATTATGTATTCCAGGAAGTTAGGAATCTTTTACTTTTGTATAGTATTCCCATGCAAAGAAATTTGTTCATAGTATCACATGTCATTCAAATATCTTATTGTTTTTAAAAATAAAAATGGCTAGTTTGATCATTCAACATTGAATCCATTCCCATAAAAATGGGAGAGGAATCTCAGATTAGAGGTTGGTTCCTCAAATGATATATCTTCTTTTTGTACAGGTTCCTCAAAATCCTACTCTAAATTTCAAAGATAGGGGATGCAAGAAAGTGAAGCTCTACTAATGAGGTGATACACCAAAGGAGTTATAGACACACGATCACTGCAATACATACGCAATCCATAAGAAAAACACCACACAAAAACATGCACAAATTTTCAAAATATAATGAAAGATTAGTAGATATTCTGAGGATTTTAATCACATGCATATATTAACATTCTAGATCCAATACAATACATTACAATGATCAAGAGGCAAAAGGGTGTCTTTTGTATTACATGAAAAGGTAAAAATTTCACAAATTATACCTTGTTGTAGAGTTGAAAAGTGTCTCTTTTTTGTCATGAACAATTACGGATTTTTACAATCAACCCATGACCCCGGAGAGAGAAAGGTGAGAAAACGTCTTGACCAAAACATAATCAAAACAGCATGGGCATCCTTATAGGCCCATCATCGACATTTTTATGGAGAGAATGCAGCCATCTTCATTAAAAGCGGTAGTTGAAGCGTCATTTAATTCCTTTCATGTTTTTGAATTTTCTCTCTCCAAAATCCATAAAAATGCAAAATGACCCTAGAATCTTGTAGATAATTTCACCATCTTTCATTGATATAAAGAACACAAAAATTTCTGGATCGAAGGATAGGACCAATTGGCAAGGCAAAAATTTGAATTTTTACCTTTTGTATTATTTCATTATCCGCCATTTCATGCCACATGGCAACCTTTATTTGCGGGCCTACTATTTCATTTTCCTTTGTTTTTCCCTTTGGAAAATTTTACTCTCATTTGGGCCGATGAGATGAGGACACGTGGCATTGATTGGGTGCGGACCTTTCCTTCCTGGATTCTCGTGGACTGTTGGTATTTTGAAGCCACTTTGGACACGTATAATTTTTGATTTCCGCTTCGATTTTCCTTGTGGGCTTTTCTGAGTTTTTAGGACATGATATTCCATGGGGAGGTGCAAATTTATTGAAAATTTCCCAAATTCCCCATATTGCATTTTTATGGCATTTCATTATGTCACAAGCATTTTTTACATTTTTATGTTGTTTGATGATTTGCGAGGGCATGGCGGGCCAAAACTTCCTTTTGAAAATTGGACCAAAATTTTGATGCTCAGATCCTGGTTAGGACAATATGATTGGGCGCGGGCCTTCTTCGTTAAAATTCTCCTACCAACATTTAGTCATTTTCACTTTTTTCCCCTTGGACACGTGGCATCATCTAATTCATTTTCTGCGTGGAAAATATTCCCTTTTGAATTTTTCCAAAACACTTGGTAAAAAACCAAGTTTTCCTCGACCCCCACCACTTCCTTGGACACGTGGCAACATCTCATTGGCTGGGAATTTAGGGAGAATTTCCGAGCCATAACTTTACATGGATACCTTTTTGGAAAGCTTTTTCATTCAATGCCATTTGAAATTTTTGAGTGCACGAAAAAAAAAATTATACCGAGGCACAAGAGAGGGAACATAGAGTTCCATTTTGGATAACATTATATTTTTAATATGATGACGTAGATCCTTAGCAATATGATGACACAAAAGTTATTTTTAACACAATGGATGAAAGCTCATTTATTTCTCACCATCTCCACTTTTCCTTTATCATCATTCCCCTATAAACACTATTATTCTAATTCCCCTGGGGCATCTTGCCCCTACCCATTCTTCTATCCATTTCTTGCATCTTTTCTCCTATCCATTTTTTGATTGTTGATCGACCTTCTTTCATCACCCCATCGACACTCGAGGGGGCATCTCTCACTTCTACTAATTTTTCTTCTACCACTTCAAAATATTACCTATCTACTATCCTTGAACTGGTGTCACTTACGCCACCCAAAGAGGGGAAAATGTAGACACCTATAATTTAGCTTCAATAATTTAAATACTTAAATTTCGCTAATTATCCCCTTTCCCACAAATTGATGACATATCATCAATATCACACATTTTCTCTTCTATCGTCATTAATTAATTACTTTACGTTAGCTAATTAACTCTTCTATCCAACAATAATTCCAATTAATGACCTTACGTTAATCAACTACCATTTCTATCTAGATTAATTAATTAGCTTTCTCTTCCATTAGATCAATAAAGTGTCATTCATTTGATTAAATTCCTCTCATAGTCTAAATCGTGCTAATTATTCATCTAAAGAGCTTTTATAAGCTTGCACACCTATTAATTAATAAATTTGTTAATCAATAAACCCCCTCAATTCCCTTGGGTCACTAAAGCACAAACTGAACTCTCCTAAGGTTAACTCAACCCCTTTTTCAACCATAGTCATCTCCAAATAACTCAACATTGCTATTATCCCACATTTAAAGGGATGCAAAGCTTATTTTATCAATTGGGTTATATAAGGATCCTTCCTCCTACCTTTCTACTTACACCTAAATGAGAATAGAGCCTAGGCTATAGCCATTTTATCATCTTAGAGCATTCTTCCATTAGAGGATCTAGCTATCTTCATTTCTTGCATTCATCCATCCAAGTTTGAAGTCATATAGAGATATGTCAAACTGTTTTGTAGCCATGGATTGACAAGACCCCATTCTTGAAACCTTGGGATTCAAACATACAATACACCATTTTGATTGCTAAGGATCTAAATAGGTTCATTCCATTGATTAGCATTCAATAGAGATGGAGATTAATTGCTTAGAATATTAGTTTGATGTTTATTCATGTTCTAATGCATAGATGTTGGTAGATTAGTCTTGTTTAAGATCTAAGCATAATGGTGCATAGATTTTAGTTTAGCATTGTATTGAGGCTATTAGGTGTTAGTATTGATTTTACTTGCATAGCTAACTAATTCGTGCACACATGCTTGACTTGAATGTAAGAGAGGCATCAATTATTAGGAGTGTCATAGTGAGTCTAAGGAGTGAGTGAAAGCTTATCAAATGTATGAAATAATGTAAAAATGCCTAAAATGTCTTAAGAGGCATAAAGAGAGGTCATGTGAGAATTATTTATAACTTTAAGAGGCAATGTAAAGGAGAGAATTCGAGGGAGAATTAGAGAGAGAGAGAGAGAAGGAGAGGAAGTGGAGTATTCACTCCTCAAAGAAGGAGAAGGTGGAATGGAAGGAGATAACATATGGTTTTGTATGAAGAATGAAATTTTGTATGAAATTATGAACAAATAAGATGGATCTCTATTGTTTTTTAAGAGTTTAAGTGTCTTTGTAGGCATGTTTTGAATCTTGTGGCACTCAGTGGCCTTTAAAAGGTTATGAAATAAACTAGTAATGTTTGCACTATATGAAACCTCCATAATGAATAATGATAAATTACATGTTACTGAGATTGCACAGTGAATCTTATATTTTTTTATTGATTTGATTATTCATGGATAAACATATAGTGATGTTAGCACATGAATCCATTCCTAAGGTGAACCATCTTTCTCTTGAAGGAGGTCTCTGTGTTTCCATTAGATTGATCTAAGGCACTCATGCTATGTTTTGATGATAGGTAAGACTATAAAGGATTTATGTTTATATATTTTCCCTTATATGGTGTGTGTGTGTGATGTATTTATAGACTTTGGGGCTTGTAAACACTCTGTGCAAAATATGAACAAGTAACTAAAGGATAAAAAGGAATAAGATTGTTCATGCATGAGTAAAATTGTGGAAGAACTTATGTACTGACCTTTTGTGGAAATGAGGTTTGTTGGTTAAAGGTATAGATAGTTATTTATGTAAAGAATATGTGTCATGTTTTCAATATGTTAAATCCATTAGTAGACTTGAAAGCGTGAGATACAAAGAACTTCTAGTGATTGTGCATTCAAATTGACAAAATCCTATTAGACTATGTGTCAGGGTTTTATACATGTATGTGAGGAGACCTTCCTTGGAAATCCATTTTTATTCATCATTATAACTAAATAAACTCCTTGAAATATTGAAGAGTTAAATACAAAACAATAAATAAGTTTTAATCTTTTGAGATTGAGAGACATAAGTGTTAGCAGGGGTTGAGGGCTCTTAAGCTCACCTACAAGAAAAACTATAGATAAGAATCATGAGGTATGAAGATTCACGAATTTTCAAGCCATATTGGAAATATTACCTTAAGGTATGATTTATGAAGTATCTATAGGTCTAATTTTATGATTTGAAAATGAGTATAAAGAAAGTTAGAAGCAATTTTGAACTCTCGGGTTTTTGGGAAGCTTCCATTGTAACAGAACTAGGGTTTGTTTTTAGAGACACTTAACCAACTCCATTTCCTTTGGAATTCACAAGATATCATGACCATGGAATATAGAAATGCATTATGAAAATATTTTGAGAATTCAAGGGTCCAAGTTTTAGATTTGCATAACAGTTTGGGTCTAGGTTGGTGAATATAGTCAAAAGGCTAATGTAAAGAGTAATTTAACAAAGGAACCCTATTGTTCCCTTGGAATGAGGCTATGAAACTTCTAGGTAATGGTGAATACTTTTATGGGTGCCCTAAAATCCTTTTACTTGGCTTATAATCCCTCTCCATGCGTTGAGATATTTCTGACAGTTAGTTCAAGAAGACCTAGTGAGGGTTTGTGACCAAATTACAAAAAGGAGGAGAACAAGAGTTATATAAAGAATTGAAACTTGAAATTTTGAGAATATGTAAATATGGGTAAGAGAAAACTAATGGAGTTTTGAAACCTTTGGGTTACCTTGGGAAGTGTGAAACTAGGATTGGACCAAGGAGCCTTGTCTTGAGAGGCTTTGTAGGTCAGTCTTGTAGATTGGAAGGAAGGTTGATTGTGGAAGGGTGAATGCTTTCTTTGTTGATATATAATGCTATTGTGAGGTGTGTAGTAGGGGATAAAGACCAAAATTATTAAGATAATACATCATAAGGAAGGTGAAGCTAGGACTAGTAAGGAGAAAAGTAGAGTGAAAAGGGGGTAAAGGAGAAAAGGAATATCAAGTCAAATTTTTTGTTGCAAGAGAGCCTTTGTTTGATTAAAAAATGATGCATGGAGTGTTACAAAAATGATTTAAGTGTTTCATGTAAGAAATGGAAAATGTGGGAAATTTAGGAAAGTTTTATCCTTTGTAGGATTGAAAAAAGGATACATAAGTGCAGGGCCTTTGAAGATGATTACTTAACTTTTCAAAATGGATTGAGTCAAAGGATAGGGTGCACCAGGTTGAATATCCTTAAAAGAGATATCTTTGAGCTCAAGGTATGTAATCCACAATATTTTCTAGCATATCATGATGAAGGAATACATAAATGGAGACACGAAGCTTGAGTTGGTCATAGAGTTTAAGGCCATGGAATAGAGTTAGACCTAGAAGTTGTTATGCCTATTGTATAAGAAGTTCAAAATGGTACATGTATTGTGCTTATTCAAGTTGTTACTGATAATGCATGGAGGTATAATCATAAAGATGTGAATTTATGAATGTCATGATTGAGGTATGTTGAAGACTTGTTTTTTTATATCACATGTCATTGAGCTCCTAAGAATGGTTGATGGCTTAGAAAGTCATATTGGACTCAAATTTTCTCCAAGTATTATATATGGTGCTGATAAGGTGCTTCTCAAGGTTTATATAGTCCTTTGAAAGTGAATAGAGATGCATGACCATGGTTATATCTTGTTGGAAGAGTTTTAGGGTTATTGTTGGAACTTTAGAATATAAGGTGAGTATTCTTGAGAAAGAGTGATTTAGACCAGGAGATGAGTAGGGATCCATCACAATAGTATGAGATGCCAAGAATCAAGAAGACAGTTGAGAAGGACAAGTGAAGAAGAAATTCATTCATTTCATATGATGACTTGATGAGACCATCAAATGCATGGAGAGATATTACATGATGTTTAAGGAATGTGTTTCATATGTGATTCAAGGTATGTGCATTACTTCTATCACACTTGAAGACCAAGCTAGTGCTAATTGATAGTCCTAGTAGGTAGTATCATAATTTTCTAAGTTTGAAGGACTAAAATTTGGGCATGGGTGATGATTACAAAGAAGATATACAATTTGATGAGCTAAGGGTTGTGTCCTAAGACCTAGTATATCTCTGTATATAAATGATATGGTCGTAGGAGGAAATATTATGCAACAAAGGAGTAATTTTGATATCAATGAAGGTAGGTAACACTAAATGGTTCTTGTCGGTGCTTGCATGATCTCAAGGGTAGTTTGATAAAATATTTGCAAATTTTTCATGTTCTATTATTTCATATATAGGTCTAAGATCATGATTATATGTTTTCAAGATAAGAAAAATCCCATGTCCTGTCTTAAGATGTTTTGTATCAATTGGCTCAAGTGGAAAGATAATATAATATCTAACAATTAGTAGAAAGTGTGAGTCATGTTTTTACATAAGATTTTGAAATTGGTAATTAATAGGTTTAAACTAGCTAAAGGAATCAATCTATGTGTTTCTTCCTCCGATTAATAGATGAAATTTTATGGTTATTGCAAATAAAATGAGCAATCAATATCATATATTATCTATGGAACTGAAAGCATTCATGAAGAATGGAGTGATGTGTCTATAGGAAAGGAATAAAAATCTAAGAAGGTGAGGTTTAGATCAATCCATAAATCAAGGAAAAAACTAGTCATCAACGAACTAGTCAAGACCATAGATTTAGGAAAGAACTAGACATCGAAGGTCAATACCATAGATCAAAGAAATAAAGCAATATCATAGATCAAGTGTAACTAGATAATATCCCCTAATATCTAAATAAATAAAAGAAACATTAAGTGGGTGAGAATAAATACAATAAAGGTAAAATTAGTTGATGTGAATATGAGCTAAGGTAAATACCTACTCTAACACCCCCTCAAGTGAAGCTTGGGGCCAAAATAGAAGTGGCATGTCCATAGAATGATTGAGACTAGGCACGATGAGGTACCTACTTAGGGGGATTTCCATGAAGAAATCTTGAACCAAAAAAGGAAAGAATTGTATTTTAGAAGGAAGAGAGAAAGAATTAAGAATTGAAGATGTTCTCATGAACACCCCAAAAAAAAAAACCCCAAGCATGCCACACAATCAAGGTAACAAATGATGTAAAAGGATTCGTAAAGATGTCCATGACTGTTGTTGATTCAAAATTTACTCCAAGCAAAGAACTCCATCTTGAATGTGCTAACGAATGAAGTGGATGTGTATCTCAATATGCTTGGTACTGTCATTGGTGCTCAAATGGGTTATGAAATGTTTGCACTTTGATTTTTACATCAATGAATTTATGGGAATAAAAATATGTTAATAACTTTGAAGCTTAGAATTTATGAATCACTGTAACTACTACCATGTACTTTGTCAAAGATGAAAGTGCAATATCCTTTGGTTTTTGCATGCCCAGCGGAGAAGAACCAAGAGGAAAAAATATAGCTAGAAGTGGAACATATGTCATCAATAATGAATCTGTTTGTATACCTTTGAGGTGTGTGTAGTGTATGCCAAAGTGGAAAATGCCCTGAAAATAGCACAAAATCCTTTTAGAGGTGCTAAGTGAATGTATGAGGAGAATGTAAAAATGTGAGATACAAGCCCTCTATAAATGAAATATCGGGGTGAGTATGGGTCAAGTACATGAGACTCCCAACCAACTACCTATCAAAGTGGGATCACAAAGTGGTGTGGTACATGTGGAAGTGGTAACCCCAAACTAAAAAGGATGTTGATTTGTTTGCCATCAACCATATAAAAGGTGAAGAAGATCATGGGTGTACTTTTTCTAACTCAAATCAATATGATGTTTTAGAAATCTGCAAACCAAGGAAATAATGAAATAAAAGATCTATCATAATAAAGTGTTTAGAAAGATCCTGAATAGTTTGAATGTGGGAAGAAGTCTACATGTAAGTAACATGTCATCAACATATAAGAAAAGTATCACAATATCCTCACCAACATGGAGAAAGTTGTATGATAGAGTGGCAACAAACAAAACCAGTAGATAGAAGAAAAGAATCCATCTTCTCATACCAAGCTTGAGGGGATTTTTTGAGACCGTAGAGAGACCTTCGGAGCCTACAAACAAGAGAAGAATCCTAAACAAATCCAACCGGTTGCTCCATGTATATTTCCTCTTGAAAAAAGGCACTCTTCACATCCATCTAGTATACGGGTCATCCTGTGATGTAAAAATTTAAGTGATGAGAACCCATCTTGGAAATGGGTGCAAAATTCTCGAGTAATCAATACCTTCAAGGTGAAATACCCTTTGTAACAATATGGGCCTTATACTTGTCAATGGACCCATGACCTTGTATTTGGTTTGGTATACCCACTTACACCTAACCATCTTTCTTTTTAGGAGAGAGAGACCAAATCCCAAGTATGATTCTTCATCAAAGAAGAATTTCAAAATCCATTCATTACACTCATGTATCCCATGATCCTTTAAAAAGATTGTGGATCCTTAGAAACTACACGACACAAAAGTCCAGTTTTTCCTGTAGAATGTGTGTGATTATTCCTAGTGGGTGGAAGATTAAGTATGAAAGGTACTACCTTAGAAATTGTAGTATGATCCCACTTAGACATAGTGACAACATGTATGGGAATAGGATCCTCAATGACATTTATAACCTTGTCCTCAATCTCCACAAAGAAAGGATCCTCAAGAGGAGATGAAGAAGGAGGCATGGGAGAATATGAAGAATCATGAGGAGTGAAGTGCTCATCAAACTGAACATGTGTTCAAAAAGAATACCACGTGTACGGGATCTAAAAGTTGATAAATCTCATGTCCTCACAATACCTACAAAGATAGGGTTTTTATTCTTATCCAAAGTTTTCCTTTTTCTTATTTGGCACAAAGGCCCAAGAATTCAAAGACTCAAAAAAAATGAGACATTTGGCTTAGTGTTGGAACAATTTCTATGATTCAAATGTTCAAGTGACTCTGTGTGGTGTCCGATTTTGAATGTAGTTATCACAATTAACTACTTCTACCCAATAGATAGGAGGTAAATCTCTAAAATGCATCATACAGTTAGCCATTTCCTTCAAATTTCTATTCTTCTCTACTCTACTAAGCCATTATGTTGTGGAGTATGAGGAACAAATTTCTGGTGAATAATACCTTGAGTTCCTAAAAAATTAGAAAACTCATTGTTGAAGTACTCCCCCATTATCGAGTGTGAAGGTTCTTTATCTACGAAGATTATTTCTTGACCAAAGTTTGAAGACTTTGAAGTGTGAAAAAACATTGATTTTTTACTTGAGAAAATAAAGGAAGTATTTGAGAAATTATCAATAAAGGTAAGTGCATCTTAGCTCCTGAACCAGGGGGTAGGAAAAACCATCAAGTCACTATGCACAAGCTCAAGTCGTGAAGAAGATCTCTTAGAAAATTCTTAGGAAATGGATCTTGGTGTTGTTTCCTAAACATGACCAGAGAAAACTACCTCAAGACAAGAAACTCTAGGAAGACCATCTACCATACCATGAGTGCTCAACTCCTTCAAATATATGTAATTAAGATGTCCAAATCTTTCATGCTAAAGCTTATTCTCTAAATCTACATGAGAAACAAATCTTGTCCCTATAGAAGAAGTGTCATCAAAACCCTCAAAGTGATATAGTATAGAACTATAATCAACAACACCCTAAGCAATGAAGTGAATAAGGCTAAAAATTTCTTACTTCTGCCCCATGTGGTTTAAAAGTCACACTTAACCATAATGACAAATTTGATATGGAAATAAATTGTAGTGATGTTAGGAACATATAGTGCATATTGGATATTGCCACCATTAATTTGTATATCACCTTTTCCCTCAATAGAAAGAAAGGAAGAAACAACCTCAATTTTGAGGTGAACTCAAACCTAGAGAAATAAAAACTCATTGGAAGAAGTCATGTGATGAGAAGCACATAATCTATAACATAAGTGGCGACACGAGATCTCCCATAACATTAAGTGATTTTCCATTCTGATTATAAGGAGGTGAAGTGGAGATATAAATTTTGTGTTTATTACTTGCATCCTCTAAGGCTTGCATTCACTTATAACACCTATGTTCTTCAACCACTACTTCCACAAAAAAGCATATTTAGAATTAATTGGATTTATAAGACTCTTGGGTTTATTTTTCTTTGGGAGAGAAATTTTGAGATGAAGAAGAGGTATTTGGTTTTAAAGTTTTCCATTTAGGATTAGAACTAATCATTTTGAGAGGTGGAAGACTTAAGGTGAGACAATTTGGATTCTTTTAGTAAGTATTTACAAAATGTTTCAAGTCAGGCATTATAATTTTTCACCTAAGATCATCCATCTCCACAAAAGGTTGAAGTAAAGATTTGAAATTGTATTCAACTTGGATAGAATCAAGTAAACTTACTCTTCATATTTCTTATCTCTTAGGAAGATTTCTTCACCCGTGTCAAAAATTCTTGAACTTGGTAAGATAGTCTATAATTGTTGGAAAATATTCAAGATTAAGAGAGGTGATCTCAATTTCAAGTTGCATGACTCTCATATGATCCACCTTGGAAGTAAATCCTCAAATTTTTATTTTGAAAAGATCACATTTTCCAAATGGAAAAAATAATTTCACTTACATAAGTTTCTATCCATACCCTCATAAAACTTTGCAATGGTAATGAAATTTCTCATATTATCTAGGAACTTTTGTTACGAAGAAGTTAAAGCCCATAATATTTTCCCTTAATTATTGTTTCCATTATTGGTTTCCATGTGTGGTAATTATGTGTTGATTTGGCTCAATGTGATCTAATGAATAAGTAGATAAAGACTCCATTCTTAAAAATACGAACATAAATGAGGTTTTTGTTAAGACAACAAACAATGCAACAAAAGATTTTGGCACTTTATAATTTTTACAATATGAAACTTTATTTACAGTTAAATTATCAAAATAAACATTTATGATGGAAATCTCATGGAAAAACAAGCACTTTTTCAAAAATGACACTCAAAACCGAGTTCTTGATCAAAAGATACAAGTTTTTCAATATTATGCTCTATATTTATTTTAGTTGCCACTAAAAAATAATAAAATGTTCTTACCTTCACCACAAAAATAAAATGAAAGGGGACTCAGAGTTAAGCACCTTAGTAGTAATCAAACCTACTTAGTAGTAAAAACTCTAATCCCTCATATGACCATACCATATGAATGGGCTAAGTTTTGTGGGAAAAATTTTTTTATTCTTTATGAAACCATAAGAAACTAGTTCATGTGTATTTTTTCCATTTTTTAGATCTTGTCAAGGTCTCGAGTGTTTCTGGAAGGTTTTGATGCTACTTAGGGGGATTTTTGTTGCTCCAAGAAGTTAAATAAGAGATTAAGATGGATAATGAACCTTGATTGCTTTGTTTTATGTTTCCAAACAAAATATGAGCATATTGTATTGTCAAATTAAGAGGATATGATGTTGCATGTATGTTTTATTTTTCATTAATGTCATAAGGGGGAGAATAAGATGATGACATGAGATCCTTAGGGGGAGAATGTTGTTTTGTGTGTTTTTCCATCAATGGGTTTTCCATCAATGAAAAATGTGGATATTGTTGGAATTGTGTTGTCATTGATGTCAAAATGAAGGTTTTCTCAGTGTTTTATGAGGTCATTGATGTCAAAAGAGGAAATAAACATGAAGGTTGATTGGTAGCGTCAAGATGAGTTGTTTGGTTTAGGTGTTGTTTCTTGAGCTCTTGAGCAATCATGTAGAGGTGATGCAATATTAGGAGGATGTTGTGATGATGTAATGGAGTGTGATGAAGGTTATAGTAGGTGTTTGATGATGATGGAGTGTGATGATGTTCTGAAAGTGATGACAAGGTCATTTGTTGTGAAGTAAGCATGTTCAAGCTTTTTTTACAAGTCCTAGTTAGCATGTATGGTGTGGTATGATGGAGTAAAAAAATGTATGAGTTGTTTGATCATGGTGAGAGAATGTGGAGAATGATTATGATGTGTTGGGACACTCAGAAGTGTATTAGAGTATTGGTTCAGGTGTTGGACATGGTCTTTAGGTCTACAATAGACCTATTCTCAAGCCCTATATAACCTAATGAGCTTAGTTGGTATGATTTCAGATTGTAAATAAATATGTGAGAAATGATAGATTGGCATGTTTTTTTTTTTAGTGAATTTGCAATTTTTAAGAAGACATTTTTTGAAAAGTTGAGAGGAATGTTCCTAGACTAATATTAAGAAATCATATTTTAGTTTAGCATGATATATTTGGGAAAAGGTGAGTATTTTATATGATTTCATGATAAATTCCATTTCACGTTCATATAATTAATATTTTAAAATTTATGTCATTTTTTTTACCTCTACCTCAAATGAGTGGCCATCTCATTCCTTAGAAAGATTTTTTTAAGTGAGAAACCAAGGTTGATTTTTTCCTTTCTGATGTCTGTTGGAAAGTCTGTACTTTACATGGGGACACACACTCTTGGGGATAGTTGAATAGACTAAGAATATTTTTGGAATGATCATTTTTTCCTAAAAAATCAATAGGATTAGTCAACAAAATAGTAATAGATATTGGAAATATATTCTTAATAAAGAATGGATTTTTTTTTGACAAAATTTTATATAGAGGACTCATCCATATTTCTCTTAAGAAAACTATAAGTTGAGCCCCAATATGTAAATGTGAAAATCCAAAGTTTCTATTAAAGGTAACTAACTTGGAAGGAAAATTTTTTTCTACATGTAATTTATGGCAGAAAAGTTTGATTCCTTAGGATTTCTTTTGAAGTCATTCTTACATTCTTGGTTTTGGGGTTTGGCTAACTAAAAACAAATATAACTTTTGCACACGATCTCAGATTAGATGATTATTGAATTTGATTTTTTTGAGAGTTTGAGGTAGTCTAGTTACATTGGTGTTTTTATGGCTTTACAATATTATTTATGACATGATATGAGTTTTTAATTACCCTAAGGTCATGATATTTCCATTGGTATATCACACTTTCATTTTTAATGAGATTAGATGAAGTGATGGTTTGTTTTTTCTGAAGACTAGTTTTGAGGGGGCTTAGTTAAGCATGTTCTCAAGAGGGTTTCATGGTTTTTGGATTTTTCTAAAGGCTTGGAACATATGTATAAGTATGTTCCATGTTTTGGTGAGGGTGTTTTTTTCTCAAGAACCTTCTCTTCTTGGCAAGTTGGTTATTTTGGTGCTTTATGATGGTCTAGGTGATTCTAGATGATTGTGGCGAAATATATGGTCCTATGAATGATGTTTTTATGTTGTTATTATGATTTGGTGATGTATTTTACTCTATGATTGCTGACCTAGGTGATTTATAATGATGATACATGTATAAAAGAAAAGTTAGAAAGATCATTTGAGTTAATTGAGCAAGTGTGAGAAAGTGCGAGCTAGGTGGGTGATTCCAAGAGGTAAAAGAGGTTTATATCACCATCAAGAGAGGTAAAAGAGTGTGATAAAATTTTTAGAGTGTTTTCATGTGTTGTAGAGGTAGGTCATTGGACCTAATTCAGATTGATGAAGAATATATAGAGCGAGTTGACCTAGTGAGAAAATTTGAAGGAGGAAGGAGAGTGAGCTTCATTGTGTCATCTTTCATTGTTGTAGAAAAGATAAGTGATTCCAAACATATCAGCTGGATTTGGTTGGTGTTTATTCATCTTGTGGGTTGGTGGCTCCTTTTAGGGTTGGTTCTCTACTAAAATTATGGGTTGGTGCTCTAATAAAGTTGTGTTTTAGTGGTTTTTCTTCCCTTTGAGGGTTTCCCACTTACATCTGGTGTTTTTATGTTGTTTCATTCTCATTCAATATTATATGATTATGTTCTTGTGGATGAATGGTTAATGGTTGAAATTTCTTAAGTGAAGAATTTTTTTATTGCTCACTGATTGACCCCCTCTCAGTGATTGTGATTCCAAAAATTATCTCATTTTATCTTTCTCTCTCACTCTTTTCATTCTCCCTGCTTTAATATAGGAAGTGAAATTTGAATATGTTATAGGTAAAAAGTATGTTTAAAAAAATATTTCATATGATATAGGTGGTGAAATGAGAATGTGTTCTTGGTTTTAAAATGTGAAAAATAAATCTCTTTCTCTATCTCTTGATTTGTCTCTCTCTTTCTCTCTTGGCCTCTTTCTCTCTCAATATCTCTCTTTTTTCTCCCTCTCACGCTCTTTCTCTATCTCTCTCAAACTCTCTCTATCTTTCTTTCTCTCTTCCTCCTCCTACTCTCTTTCTCTTTCTTTATCTCTCTCTCTATCTCTCTCTCTCTCTGTCTCACTCTATGTCTCTCTCTCTCTCATTCTCTCATTCTCTCTTGATTTCTCTCCTCATATATCATCTCTCTCTCACTTTCTGTAGACACAAAATCATGCACTTTGGGTAATTATCTAGTCCTAATTACATACAACTATTCATATGATTCCTAAGAAAGAACAATACTAATTAACCATTAGTTTTGCCACCTTTTATTGTTTTCTATTGCTACTTTCAGTCTTACACCCTTATTTGTTAAGTCTTCCTTTTTAGTCTTTGGTATTGGTCATCCTAGACACCAACGCCCAGACTAGGATGCCATTGTTAGGAGCCCTCGTCCAATCTGGGTGCCCCTATCCTCTTTTTACTTTACTCACACTTTTTTGGTCCTTTCTAGCCATTTGAGCATTTTATCTTTTTGTTAGTCATCATTTTTGGGTTAATTATGAATTTCAAGCAAGGGAATCATATAAATATAAAGTTATGTGATCATAATAAGGGACCAAGCACTAAGCATCTACTATCTCCACCTAGGTGGCATCCATCAAATGAATCTAAGAGCTCCATTGCATCCATCTAGATCCATCACAAGGTACACAAGGGATGGTTCATTTGCATACACTTCATAGGAGGGAAGTTCATTTTATTCCATGCACGCATTTACTACATTTCTTTACATCTAGTTACTTTCTCGCTATCCAAGTGTGACTAGCACAAGAGAAACCTAGGGCATGATTCTGCACACACACAGAACTACATTAGGTCTGAGATGTAGTGCAACACTTAGTTGTAAGTCCACCATTGTGGCAGATTAGGAAAAACTGATCCCTCATTCTTCATCTTTATTTTTTAGGATTTGATTTCTATCTGAGGGTTTTGTAGGTCTATCTTTCATTATAGGTTTATTGACTCCAACGATCATTGTGTGAATATGTAGCAAAAAAAGGTGAGCATCAATGAACATCTTGTGACCCTAAAGATTCAAGTTTCTAAGCATTTCCGTAGACCTAAGTGCTAAAAATCAATATCGAGGGCCCCGTGGGTGCCCCTTGTCCCTTTCTAAGCTCCCCTATCTAGTCCATTCCTCCAAATCTACATTTTTATAGGTCTCTATATGACACTTCTGCCATTCTGTTCACCTGATTATCACTTGGTACACTCCAGATTTAATTGTGAATTAACTAAGTACCTTTTTCTTCTCCTTGCACTTAGGGTTTCATCATTTATTTCTTAGTTTCCATTGGTATATTTATGTATTTCATTACATCATTTATTTACCACTACTATAACATCATATTAGGCTTAGATTTTACATTCTTATCTTAATCATTTTGGTGAACCGAAATGATATCATGCTTAGGATCCTCATTTTTTCTCTATCATGGGTTGTACAATTCCTCAAATTTATTTTTCTAATTTACTTAAGATGCATCCCAATTGCCAAACTATTCTGTAAAAAACTTAGACACCATGTATCTTCCTCAAGATACGTTGCCATATGAAATAAGTCCTATCTTGATTCTTGATTGACAGCCCTAGTCTTCATGATCCTCCATATAATCAATCCATGTTGGAATCAATTCAATATTTACATTATTTATTTCAAGACAAATTTCAGGCTATGGAATCCACGATTACATCTCTTAAATCTGAAATCCAATATCTTAAATACGCTTCTCAGGCTCATGTTTTTTTCCTTCTACATCATATCTTCATTCTATGTCTTCCACATGTAGTTATATAAGTGATCCTCAAGTCATACCATTACCAAAGCTTCTCACATTTTTTATCACAATGCTACACAACATGAAATTATTATTGAGCTCCTTAGTCATCAATTGATCACTTTACCATCTACTCAAGGCTATCCTCCTTACCGACTTGCAAAATATCAAGGTTTCCCATATTGAAATTATCATCGAATCAATGGACATAATGACAATGAATGTTATGATTTATGATGAAGAATCAAGCATCTTGAGTGTCAAATATTTATCTCATTCATTGTACAACATTTTACTACATTCCCATCTATAATTGTTACATCCCAATGGGTTCCTAAATCTGATTCATCTATATCTAATGAGCATCATGCCATCATTTCTAAGGTTCCTTCTATAGAGACTCAAGAACCGCCTAAGAAACCACCTCTCAAAATCAATATAGCACCCCCTCCTTTCAAGTCATCTACGACATTACCAAGTCAAAATACGTAACTGAATCTCAAAATCAGTCCACCTTCTTCTACTATCAAGTCTTTTGTAGTGTCATCAATCCCACCTAAGTTACAACCATTTAATATTCCTTCCCATCCTACTCCATTTTCATTTCCAATTTATTTTTTCAAAGCAACCATCCCTTCTATTGATGATCAGGACACATTTCAAACTTCTCCACCATCGCATGGTCCTACTTTTTCTTCTGCCACACATGCTTCCACCGCTTCATGCTAACTTGGTCTTTGGTAGGTGACTCTTGTCATCTTACCCCCTGATGACACACTTGTGTTCTTGTGGTTCTTACATGATTGTTGATGAATATATTACAATAAGAGCCTCATTTCATCTTCGTATATCTACCTATTACATCATCACTCATACACATATTTATTACTATCTATCGCTAGTCTCACATATGATACAATATTTCATCAACTATACACTATCAATTACACTTCATAATATTCTCACCTCATCTATCTTCCTATTCCAAACATCATTCATCGAATAAAAACTCATCATCACACACTTGGGGGTATCGCATGCTTACTTCCCCCATGCCACACATTTTATCATTATCAACTATCATACATATTACGCATCACATCTAGTCTTTTACATTTATCCTACATATCTACATACATTTGCATCAACATTACCCTATGACACACTCTTGTGCTATGGTTCACACTTTATTATTGAGGGAATCCTATACACATGAACCTCACACACTACACAATAGACACTACATGTTACACATCCTCACACATTCTACACCTTTGTACATACACATCATTTTCCTCTTACATCTACTATGCATCATTCACATTTTGTGATTTATATATCATACACATTCTACACCCTACACTATTATACATTTTACATCACACATGATTTGCACTTCCACACTTATATAATCTACACATATTACATTGCAAACTACACACTCTACATTAAACATTACCTACCTTATACATCACATGACATTTTCTCATCACCAGAACTATTACACATTTTACTCATCTCCTTTTTACATGTTGCATTCACTACTCGATGACGTACTTTAGTTATGGTCCATACTCGAATGCTGAGGATTTACCAATCAAGTGGACCTCACACATTTTATAGACCGATATTTTAATCATATTATGCAACATTTTTAGGAACCTCCCTCTTCACACATTTCATGATATACGCGTTTTGCTACATCATCAAACTTTTTGACATATTCTTCACATGTTTAGTGATATACGCTTTATGTTAAATCATCACACTTTCTACCACCTCATCAATTTTACTTTGTTACATTCAATCCTACACATCACATGAAAACAAGTACAATTACCATCTTTCTTTTGCACACTTTTCAAACCATTTACCGATGATGCACTCTCATTTACTATTCATTCTTGACTGCTTGAGGGGGAATAAATAAATGGACATTATTGCATAAATTTCCATCCACTCGTGGGGAAAGCTTTGCTCCTATCATTCACATTACATTCCATTATGTACATTCCACAACATACTTCATATCTTGTTTACATTTACTCTTGCTTACATTTACTTGTTACATGTTCATTTTATTACACTGCTAGATAGATATCTTGTTTTTCATTATCTTCATCACACACACATGCACATTCACTTTCCTTTCTAGTTATTATCGCAGATTATACAATTATATTACATGAATCATGGATGCTTGGTGTAGTACCTATTACCAGTCCCATAGAGGCTCTTGGGGCATCCACTTTCATACATTACAGGTGTTATTGTTTCATTTTTGTTCATATCACATTACTTTATCATCTTATACATGCTTTGACATAATTTTTATCTTTCTAACATGCTAATGGGTGCTTCATGTGCAACATTTGTTATTCAAGCCTATTTGCTTATATGGTGATCTGTTACATTGTTTCTCCATTACTTGTCATGGTATACTTTTGTTTGTGGGATTTTCCCTTTGTCTTCTGTGAACATGTGTTTATTTATGGCCATGATGGTCTTGATTGTCTTGTGACATTGTGAGTAATTTCACATGTATTCAACCCACTTTTCATGGTCTACATTTTCTTCTTGCATGCTTCTTAGCTTATACATTGTCTGTAACTCACACTTTGTCTTTTACATGAGTTTTTGTCTTTGCTTGTAATAACACTTGTTTTTCCTAGTTAATTGTTTATGTGTGCTTTGGTTTCTACCAAGCATATTCCCTTCCCCTATAGGGCACAATTTTAGCATAATGGTTGGTCCTCTTTTGGGCCGCATACTCCTTCAGTGACGTTACATGCACCCAAAATGAAGGGGCATAATATGGGTGAATTAGTCACCCCATATAGAGTTGCACATAGTATGGGACCCAAGGTACAACATGTTTTTAGTTTCAAACGGGGCTCAGAATCAAAATTAGGTCCTTAGTACAACAACCTTTCCTAGAATCTTGAAACCAGGGAAATACAATGGTCTTTCCTAGAATGCTAGTAACCAGGGAAAATACATAGTTCTTCGACATGTCGTAGAGGATTTTTATAGGGAAGAGAGTCCTTTAACACTGGGCATTTACACAACGGATTTTATAGGAAGAGAGTCCTTATCACATACACACCATCTATAGTGGTGTTTTACACAATGGGAAGTAGTTAAAGGTTGGCGAATGACACCAAATAGTTCTCCCTACACTTCTTCCATTACATTGGTGTGAGATCACCCAAAAAATCATGCATCGACATCATCTTTAGGATCCTTTCTACACCCTTTTTCTCATCACGGATCAGGTGCACATGTTCCTTTTTCACACTTTTACATTTTACATATTTTCCTTACACACTTTTTACATATTTTGATCATATACATGCATATTTGACTACTTTTTGGCTTCTCTTTTGTAGGTCCATCTATATGGGAAGTGGTAGTCAACATCACCACAACACCAAAAACATTAACAACATCACACACATTGACATCAACAATAGGTACATCATGACATCTACACATGTGTTTCCACCCTAGTTTCACTTTCATCACTTTTTGCACTTTCTCCTCCTTAGCATCCACGCTTCAAATATTATATCACTCCACCCTTTAGCTAGTCCCTCGACACATTTTCTACATTGATCTACATGGATTGAGGTTTTCATCTCTATGTACTTTATGTTACCAAGATTTTCACTCACAACATAAAGTGGGGGCAAATGTAGACAAAAAATCATGTACTTTGGGTAGTTATCTAGTCATGATTACATACTACTATTCATATAATTCCTAAGAAAGAATGGTACTAATTAACCCATGTCTTTGGCCACATTTTTTTTCTTTCTATTGCTACTTTTATTCTTACACATTATTTACTTAGTCTTTTTTAGTCTTTTGCATTGGTCATCCTGGACACTAGCACCGAGACTAGGACACCACCGCCAAGCGCCCTCATCCAAGTTGGGCACACCTGTCCTCTTTGTACTTTACTCACATTTTTGGTCCTTTCTAGCCATTTTAGCATCTTATTTATCTAGTAGTTGGCCTTTTCAGGGTTGATTACAAAGTTCAAGCAAGGGAATCATATAAATATAAAGTTATGTGATCATAATAAGGGACCAAGCACTGAACATCTACTATCTCCACCTAAGGTTGCATCCATCAAAGGCATCTAAGATCTCCATTTCATCCATATAGCTCCATCACAAGGGACACAAGTGATGGTTCATCTGCATACACTTCATAAGAGGGAAGTTCATTTTATTCCATGCACACATTTACTACATTTATTTACACCTAGCTACTTGCTCGTTATCCAAGTGTGACTAGAACAAGAGAAACCTAGGGCATGATTTCTGCACACACACAAAACTACATTGGGTTTGAGATGTAGTGTAATGCTCAGTTGTAATTCAACCATTGTGGTGGTTGAGGACAGTCTGACCCCTCATTCTGCATTTTTATTTTTAGGATTTGATGTCTATTTGAGGGTTTTGTAGGTCTATATTTCATTGTAGGTTTATTGTGACTCCAACAATCATTGTGCGAATCCATAGTGAAAAAATGAAAGCATTAGAACATCTTGTGACCCTGAAAATTTGGGTTTCTGAGCATTTCCACATACCCATGTGCCAAGAGTTAGTACGGGCACCCATGGGTGCCAGTGGCTGCCCCTGTCACTTTCCAAGTGCCCTTGTCAAGTTTATTCCTCCAAATCTACATTTTCTAGGTCTCTTTGTGATACTTCTTCCATTCTATTCACCTAGTTATCACTTTGGTACAATATAGATGTAATTGTGAATCAGCTAAGTATATTTTTCTCCTCCTTACACTTATGGTTTCATTATTTATTATTTAGTTTTCTTTGGTATATTTTTGTATTTCATTACATCATTTATTTACTACTACTATAGCATCATATTAGGCTTATATTTTACATTCTTAGCTTAATTACATTCTCACTCTCACTTTATCCTTCTCATTCTCTCTTTCTCTCTCAATCAAGTAAATAGAGGATTAACACAAAAATTCCTAAAATAAAAGCTTCTCTTCGCTTCAAGAATATAAATTCTTTACTAATGATGCCAACCACCTGAAGGTGGAATATTTTTAGCACTAATAACCTACATTATTAACATCAATGATGATATAAATAAATATAATTAAAGGAAAAACTACTCAAACACACAAAACTTAAGAATTAAATAATAGTACTTACAAACTATAAAACTTATGTGCCATTGTACAAATCCAATCCTGGGTCCGGTAAATTTTTTAAGGTGTCGAGTATTGCTTCATGGTCAAACTCAAGAATTTTCCACAAATTCTTATTACATGGTCTACGTCCATATTTAATCAATTGAACATTATATACAACAACAAGGTGATAATAATGAATAAAATTTCTATGAGTGTCAAAGTCCTCGAACAACCACACATTGGATTTCTTCACTAGGTATTTTCTTAGCCATGTTCTACACAAAACAAAATTAGAAGGGTCGATTTAGTCTTGCAAGCTCCCAAATCGATCCCAAATCAAGGGTCGGGTGGATTTGACAATGAAGGGTTAGGTTTGGCAAATGAGAAAATAGTCTGAAGAGACTAGAGGTGCATAGGAGAAAAATGGAGAAAGGCAATGTTCACTTGGGCCCAAATCGGCTAAGTATAAGAAAATCACTAGAAGCTACCACGTGCCTCTATGGCGCACCTCCAGGAGAGTCGGAGGTCCAAACAATGTCTCCAAATGAGTGAGAAGCTTCCATGTGTCTAAGGTTTGATGAGTTGCTCATAAATGGGTAGAAAAGGGTGACCATGCAGGCTCAAATTAACTAAGTATAAAAGGGTCGGTGGAATCCCCATATGTCTTAATGACGCAACTCAAAGGAAGGATCAAGAGTGGAAGCCCCAAATGAGTGCCAACTTTCCACGTGGTTAGAGCCTCAACAATTTAAAGCGGTCGTTGAAAATTCTAAGGCCAATGGAAACTTCCACGTGTCTCATTGGTGCACCTTCAAGGGTCAAAGCTAAAGGTGGAGAATAAAACAAGCACCAAGCCTCCACGTGTCCCGGGGAATACAAAGGAGGTAGAGTTGACAATTGAAAAATATCAAATGAATCAAATGAATACAAAGGGGCAGCTCAAAGCGGAGACTCAAATGAGTGCCAAATCTCCATGTGTCTAGGGATCGAAAAATTCAAAAAGTAGCGAGGCCCATTTAATCGGCTAAGTATGGAAGGGCTAGCAAAAAATTCCATGTATCTCATCGATGTAAATTCAAAAGGCGCGATCAAAAGTGGAGACTCAAACATGTACCAATATACCACGTAGTCAGGGACCGAGAAAGGGAGCAAGCTTGAATCAACTAAGTACAAAAGGTAAGCGGAAGCCTCCACGTGCCTCATTGACGCAATTTCAAAAATAAAATCCAAAGGTAGCCACTGAAACATGCGCATTTCGCCATGTGTCTAGATCCGGAATAGGAAGAATAAGCCATTGAAAAGTATGAACATGACATAGCTAGCGGAATATGCCATGTGCCTCAACGGTGCAAATTCAAAAGGCATGACTCAAAGGCCAATCCCAAACAAGCGTAGGCCCTCCACTTGTCCAGGTCCAAAAAATGGAACACCCGCCATTAAAAAGTCCAAGCTTGGAACAGGCTTGTGGAGGCCTCCACGTGTCATGTCCATGAAACTTCAAAGGGGTGATCAAAAGTAGAGACTCAAACATGCCCCAGCTCTCCATGTTTCTCGTGTTAGGCATAATGTCTCTACCAATAGAGGGGCTTAGGCAGAATACAAAGGAAACATGGCTGAGAAAATGGAAGGTGCCGTGTGTCTCTTTGGTGTAACTTCAAGAGTGTAGACGAGGGGGTGAAACCTTGAGATACGTGGGGATACCACATCGATATGCGTGAACAGACTCTAGATCTGAAGTCCCTTCAAGTGGCCATATCTTTCAATCAGAAGCTCGGAATTGAGCGAGAAGGGATGTTTTAGAGAGCTCGACACTGCTACCTACCTACCACCATTAATGTCTCGACCCACCATTTTTTGAGGCCGTCAAGTCTCCTACCTACCACCATGATGAAGAATGGGTTTCCCTTCTTTCCTAGCAAGGAAAAATGACGGGGGCATGGGTGTTGCAGTGAGACCCATCATTGTGGTAGGGGAATTCAATGCCCCTTCAGGGGTGGTTAGAACAGGGTTATATTTTCCCTCCTTTCTCTCTCTCATTCTTCCTATATATTGTACAAGAGGGACAATTTCAAGGGGTTGGACATTCTTGCTTTGTACCCTCCCTTTTATTTTCTTTGTAGGTGAATTCATGGAGTCTCGAACCCCTCCATCTAAATTGTAATGCAATTTCTACCTCTTGGCTGTTGTAATGTACTGTATCAATTCTTGGAGCAATAGAATAAGTCCATGGATGATTTCAACCCTCTCTTATGTTTATTTTCTTCTTCTTGATCCCTCATTACAATCTTGGTCATATGTGCATGGATATTGTTTCACATTTTAATGGTTTGTGTTTAAAGGAAATGCAAATGTTCAACATTCCTTCAGTGCATCACCTCTGTTAGATTAGGTTTTAATTCTTGCATCCCTTTAACTTTGTCTCCTTGGAAAATTAGAATAGGATTTAGGATAGACCCTTTGCAATCTGAATGTGTGCACCTGAATAGAGGAATAGGAGAAGAATTCATCTGGAGAGCTCTCTTGACTCGTAAAGTCCCACACTTTGAGATATGCTCCATGTTGTGCAGTCACACTGAGGATTTTAACCCATTAAGTTCTTGATTCTAAGGGTCTTTGTGATTTTGAAACAATAGTCCCATAGGATATTCTATGCCTTCTCCATATATGATATGAGCTATCAATTTATTTTTTGCTTCAATACAGTGAGACAAATAATAAATGTCCCTTCTTTATTATTTTTTTCCACAACAACTACATAAATATGACCTACATCACATTGTACAAAAAATAGTTAATTTCAATAAATGATTCATAAATAAGTTACATAATGAGAAAAACTATTAATTTTAACAAAATAATGTAGATATATAATATATGATTGCACTAGATTTGATATATGGTCAAAGTCAATTGATGATTTACTCACTTGTGAGTTGTAAAGCTCGTGGAGGTTGATAGGTGTTGAGTTGATATATGTGTTTAAAATACCATACATCAACCCACTCTTTTGACTCACACTCATCCCAAAATGAATACATACATGAAGAGTAAAAGTATTCCATTTACCTTGTATGAATATTCCATGAACCCACATTTGAACTTTTAAAAGAGTGCAACTCATTAGAACTCATTAGTGTACACCAATCTTCATTTTTGCTATATTAGATTCTTGTACCAACCAAAAAACCTACGAACTGTAGACTTACTGATGCAGAGCAACCATATAATCATGCATGTAATCAAACTTGTAAAGGATTAGAAACAACTATTCTATTTAGTCTTTGCATTGGAGAATCATCATCTGGGTCAAAATGCCTATAAGACTTGAAAATTCCTAAAACTAATACTATGTCACCTTGAATGACTCAAAACTCATTGTACCCTACTCTTCATAGTTCCTTCAATGTCAATGCAACTCTTCTTAGTGCTTCATGGCCCAAGATGCATTTTTCACTCTTCTTTAGACCAAGACTGCCTTGTTCTTCTCTGTTGGTTCTCACTCCTTACAAGCACTATTGTATTCTTTGGCACCCACTATCTTCTACTACTCATTCATCCTATGAAATCCTTTCAACATAGTGTTAGGAAAACTATAAAAATGACACAAAGCTTCAAAGGAATCAAATTGCATTCAAACATGCCCAAACTTCTCTTCTTGTCCTTAAGAAATTAGCTCTTCCTAGTACCCAAGGCATAAGCTTTCAAGACTACCCACAATGTATTATCACCTCCCTCAATTTATTTTCATCAATATCAATGTGTATGTAAAATTCTATCCCTCAAATCCTTGGGAAATTCCTTCTAACACTCTATTTATATTTTTTTCTTGACCCTCACTAGGTCTACTTATATAAATTGTCATGCATAGATTCCTTCTTAGGGAGATTCAATACAAAATAAAGACCTTTCCTAGCACACAATTAGCTAATTTTCCTTCTTGTTATCCAAAATGTGCCCCCTGCTCATTTTGTGGCTAACTCCTCCCATTCTTCCCTCTCTTGTGCTTCAGTCACAAAATTTTGCTTTCACGCACTCAAAACCTTCGGAAATGGCACCATTGGATAGAGCTCTTTCTCGGCTTTCCGAAAGGTAAAGTTTTCCTCCTAACTCCATGTATTTTTAAAGTTATGGCTCGGCGGAGTTTTTGGAAAAATTTTCCCCTGAAAGGCCCGCGACCAATGAGATGCCGCCACGTGGCACCTAGAGTGGTGGAGTGCGAGGAAATTTTGGAAAATTTTGCAAAAGACCAAAAGGTGCAAAAATTCAAATTTTCCCACCGACCCGATTTGGCCCTGTTTTGACCTAAAACTTCAAATCGCCATATCTTTCGATCCAGAGCTCAGTTTTTCACGTTTTTTATATCAATGGAAAGATGGTAAAATTATCTACAAGATTCTTGGGTAAATTTTGAATTTTGGTGGAGTTTGGAGAGAGAAAATAAAAAAATGCTTCTAGCACGTGGTCATGAACAGAAATGACGTTTCAACCACCGATTTTAATGAAGAATGGCTCGCATTCTCTCCCAGCATGGTTAAAAATGTCAGGGAATGGGTCTATTAGGTCACCCATGCTATTTTGATGGCATTTTGGTCAATGGTTGAACCCCTTGCATGTTTTCCCGCGTTTCTCTCTCCTGGGCTCGTCCCTTGCACTGTAAAAGCTAGATTTGGCTCATTTTTCAAAGGGTTGAACATTTTTTGTGTATGGCAAGCTCCCTTTTTCACCTTGGAAGTGATTTAGTGGAATAACAGACCTTTTCTAGAAACTGCAACTATATTTTTGCCTTTCAGGTGTTTGAATGCAAGTGATTTTGATGTTAAAATAACAATACAGGCCCTGTGATTAGTTTTTATCCTCTGCTGGTGTTGTTTGCCTAATTTCTAACACTTCATTATAGCTATCAGTTTGTGCATGTTGTTTTTGTTGCATTTTATGAACTGTGTCAATTTGCAGAAGTAAAAAATGCTCACCACTCCTTTGGTGCATCACCTATTAGCATTAGTTCTTTTATTTTTTTGCATTCTCTATCTCTGTCTCCTTGGAATTTAGAGTAGATTTAGGAGTTTAAACCTCTGCAATTGTGCAAGTGAAATAGCTGATCAGAGGAGTTGAGGAACCAGCCTCTAAACTAGAGATTCCTTTATCATTTTGCAAGTCCCACACTTGGGGAAAGGATTCAATGTTGTGCAATCACATTGGATGCTAGTATGATCAAACTAGAAATCTGATCAACATCCAGGGGGTGTTGCTGATTTGCAACAACAGATTTTGGCATGCCGGTGGAACCGTAGAGGTCTTCCACTTTATCTTTGACAGGTTGGTGTGTTCTTGTTAAAGATTTAGCCTTTTGGAGGCACTTTCAAAAGCACATCTGGCGACTCCATCTGGTAAACAACTCATTCTCTAAGTTGCAGACCTGTTTTCCATTCATTTCCATCCATTCTTCTTTCCATCATTTCCATTCTTTTCCATTCCATGAAGTTGTGAAATCATGACTTCATTTCCATCATGGAATTCACATTTACAATAGTAGTATATCACACCTCCAACATGTTTTACAAATCCTCCAAATCAGCATTTTGATCAAATTCAAAATCAACATGTCTACCCATATGAGTAGCAGTGCCAAAGTCAGTTTGGATATGAAGCATGTCAAGCACAAGGGTATGCTGGTTGTGAGGGTAGTCAAGAAGAAAATGTAGATCTGCTGGAACAAATCCAAAAGATGGAGGTAAACATGGTGCAATCCAGGGCTCAAGCACAAATGAAAGCATTTAGAATCGGTTGTAGAGCACCTTGTCCATGGGTGGGACCTTTTCCAAGGCATTGCAGCCCTCAAGAGAAGCTAGACTTCATGATTACAACACTACCATTGCTTGCAAAGTGGACTGAAGGAATAAAGGTGTATGAGAGGAGTATTCAACAACCTTTTCAACAGGTAAGCACACCATCTCATGCCTTTTCTCTCCCTCTTTCCCAATCTATTTTATCTCAGCAGTGTCAAGTTTTAAACTCTCCATCTGCTGTTCCAAGTGTTGAATCCATTTCTCCATCCCTAGTCTTCCACCCCATCTCAATTCTTCTGTCCTTTTCCCTTCCAAACAGCCATTCCCTCCAAAGAAACAAGAGTTCCTACCTCCTTCACCACCACAAAAAATTGCAAAATAAATTGAGTTACAATCCACTTCTCCTCTTGCATTCCCAAATCCATGTTGGGAGGCTAAAAATTAGAATGCCAATCAAAGAAAATAGCAGCAGAAAGAAGAGCCAAACAAGGATGAAGAAATTCAAAGTCTAAAGAGTTGGGCTCTTAAATTCGGGATCACAAAAATCCCCTTGATGGTGAAACCAATAGAGGATGTTGAAGTTGGAGAATAAGTGGAAAACAAGGCTGATTTTATAACAGCGGTGAAGCGAGAAAAATAGCAGTTTGTTGGTGATGAGTTTGGTGTCCATGTTGGCACTTTGCCCAAAGAAAATGCTGATCCAGTTTGCACTGCAAAATCAGCGATCGAGAAGGAAGGAAAACCATCTCAAAACCCCATCTCTGAGGAGCAAATGGATGAGGTCAAGTCAGTTTTTACAACAGTAGAAGAAGGAAGCATTATTGATACGTTTTTGCTTTCATTTGAAGGGGCTGATTTGATTGATGAAGCCATTATGGAGGTGAACAAAACAGGTCCAATTTGTGAGTAAAAGGCACAAGAAATTTCATGCTTCTCTCCCACTTCATCTCTCCAACAATCTGATTTTTGGGACGAGTTTGGATTGACAAGTTTCATGTTTGAAAATGAAGTTATACAGGGTGAAGAAAATGTAGATTTGGAGGCCACCATACAAGAGTAAGAGACTTTGCTGCAGCAAGACATTCAAGATTTTGATTTTCCATCAGACTTAGAAGAATGTTTAGATGAAGAGCTAGCTGAAATTACCATGTTTCCTTCTTCACCATTCATTCTCCAACAACAAGAACTTGCTGCCATGGAAAAAGAGTTCAAGGACAAACGACCTACAGTTTCCAACATGCCTCTTGAATCAAAGTGGAAGAATTTGATCTTCAAAAGCTACAATGGAGGAGCTCCAAAGCCAACAATGTATTGCAGCAGGTAACAACAATGCAAAAGTAACTTCATTAGATGTTGCAATCAATAACGAGGAGTTGCACACTATAGAAGAGTTCCATGTTGCCATGAAGGAAGAGAAAGGGCAGAAAAGTCCTACCATTGCTTCCACATCACCCACCCAAGAAGGTCTACAAGAAGACTCCATTTTTGGAGTTGAAAATCAGAGCTATGGGCATATCAAATGGATCATACCTTTCCCAATAAGGTATTTGACTTCATTGGAGTCAAAGGAGAAGTCACAACCAGTCATGCTTGCTTCTAAGCATGAGGGTGAGCTACAAAGTACCAAGGATCAGCTGTCATACCTCTTCAATCCAAATGCAGAGCAACTAAAAGAGGTATTGGATTTGTTTTCAGTTGACACCTTGATGATTTGGGTAGAAGACCAACTTCTTGTTGATTTTCCACTCATCCAATCAGCCATGTTCAGTGCCAAATCAGTTGCATGGTTGCAAATTTTGAGAAAGGGAAGCTATTTCTCCCAACCAGTTGTAGGGTTTGTTTAGCCCACTTTTGCTTCCAGTTAGAGTAGGATAGGTAGTTTTTCTTTTAGTAAAAGAAGTGCTTGTGCACACTCTGCATGTTCCATTTTGGAGCATGTATGACCTTTAGTTTTGTACATAGTTTTTGTGGTGCTGGTTTTGCTCTTGCACAGTCCATTTCAGTGGGTTTCCAAGTGGCTCAGAGAGGAGGTTTTCAAAGTTTAGATCAGTTTGCAGGCTACAACTCATGACTCCATGCCCAATGGATGCTTCAGGCAACTGGTAACTTCATCCAGCAGGTAGATGACCCCTCTGAGTCACCAAAATTGTTATCCAAAATGTGCCCCCTGCTCATTTTGTGGCTAACTCCTCTCATTCTTCCCTCTCTTGTGCCTCAGTCACAAAATTTTTCTTTCAGGCACTCAAAACCTTTTGGAAATGGCACCATTGGATAGAGCTCTTTCTCAGCTTTCCAGAAAGGTAAAGTTTTCCTCCTAACTCCATGTATTTTTGAAGTTATGGCTCGGTGGAGTTTTTTGGAAAAAATTTCCCCTGAAAGGCCCGCGGCCAATGAGATGCCGCCATGTGGCACCTAGAGTGGTGGAGTGTGGGGAAATTTTGGAAAATTTTCCAAATGACCAAAAAGGTGCAAAAATTCAAATTTTCCCACCGACCCGATTTGGTCCTGTTTTGACCTAAAACTTCAAATCGCCATATCTTTCGATCCAGAGCTCGGTTTTCACGTTCTTTATATCAATGGAAAGATGGTGAAATTATCTACAAGATTCTAGGGTAAATTTTTAATTTTGGTGGATTTTGGAGAGATAAAATAAAAAATGCTTCTGGCACGTGGTCATGAACAGAAATGACGTTTCAACCACCGATTTTAATGAAGAATGGCTCGCATTCTCTCCCAGCATGGTTAAAAATGTCAAGGAATGGGTCTGTCAGGTCGCCCATGCTGTTTTGATGGAATTTTGGTCAATGGTTGAACCCCTTGCACGTTTTCCCATGTTTCTCTCTCCTGGGCTCGTCCCTTGCACTGTAAAAGCCAGATTTGGCTCATTTTTCAAAGGGTTGAACATTTTTTGTGTATGGCAAGCTCCCTTTTTCACCTTGGAAGTGATTTAGTGGAATAACAGACCTTTTCTAGAAACTACAACTGTATTTTTGCCTTTCAGGTGTTTGAATGCAAGTGATTTTGATGTTAAAATAACAATACAGGCCCTGTGATTAGTTTTTATCCTCTGCTGGTGTTGTTTGCCTAATTTCTAACACTTCATTACAGCTATCAGTTTGTGCATGTTGTTTTTGTTGTATTTTATGAACTGTGTTAATTTGCAGAAGTAAAAATGCTCACCACTCCTTTGGTGCATCACCTATTAGCATTAGTTCTTTTATTTTTTTGCATTCTCTATCTCTGTCTCCTTGGAATTTAGAGTAGATTTAGGAGTTTAAACCTCTGCAATTGTGCAAGTGAAATAGCTGATCAGAGGAGTTGAGGAACCAACCTCTAAACTGGAGATTCCTTTCTCATTTTGCAAGTCCCACACTTGGGGAAAGGATTCAATGTTGTGCAATCACACTGGATGCTAGTATGATCAAACTAGAAATCTGATCAACATCCAGTAAGTGCTTTGCTGATTTTCAACAACACTTGCCAATGAGTTTTAGGCTTTAACTCAAGAGATAAGAGTCACTTCCTTTGAAAAGGTGCTTCCTAGACTAGGTCTAAGACTGTGTTACCCTGTCAAATTTTCCTACAAATTTCACCCTTGGTTCCATAAAATTCCTTCACTAACTCCTTCTAAGGTTCATTGAAATGCTAAATTGAGAAGTTAGAATTGAGATCCCATTGGTTGAGCCTCAAATGGTCATCTTTATAGCCATAATCCTAGTGAGACTTTGATTTTTGTCTTTAATTCCTTTGTGCTTAATTTCTTAGTTGTAAATTGAGTGCAGGATTGTTTTAAGTCCATTCATGTAATGATCTTACCAATAGATTATGGAAGCATCTAAAACATGAGTTTCTACCATTTTTATTCTTTCTTTTCTTGTAGGAATAGTCACAATTTGAAGTAAGGATTTCAATATCACTTTATATCAACTGAAATTGCATGCATAGATTCATCTAATCCTTTTATACTTTATACATGTTCCCACACTCTACAAACAACACATTCCAAATGTCACCACCCTATCCTTAGTCTCAGTCATCATCTTTGATTCTTTCACACACACACATTTGCATTTTTCTTAGAACACAAAAACCATGCAATAAGATTTATCAGGGTCAATAAGCCTTCTAAGTCACTCACACTACTTTTAACTCACACTATTCCTCCTTCCTCATTAAAGTTAAATGGTGAAGTGAGCAGTGATCACTTAACTTCTTTCATAAAGCTTCATTAGGGTATTGTTAGTGAAAATTCACAGCACCCCCAAAATGACCTATGGATCTGCTTTTCTAAGGAAATGTCATTTGGTGTGAATGCACAACATTGAGCTTTCCCAAAGTGTGAGACCTTTGAAAATGGGGAAAGATCTCTAGAGAAGGCTGGTTCCTCTTCCTAAACTACCTGCCACAAGCTATTCTAGTGCATGCAAGCTAATCTAATCCTAATCTAACTATGCCAAGGAGATAGAGAGAGAGAGAAAAGAGGGAAAAATAGAGCCTACACTAAAACGGTGATACACCAGAGAAGGAAAATGTTGAACATCTATCAAAACTGCCATGGAACAAGAAGAGGTGAGCAATGGAAAGGATGGACAAGTGCATCACAAAACCAAGGATAAATTTCACACAAAAAATGTTCCAAAACTCCATGAACACAGCTCCAAAACTTGCAATGAACATGAAAACATGCAAAAATACCTACAATGAAGAGAGGTAAGAAGAAGACAAGCAAAACGAGAAAGGATGGACAAATGCATCACAAAACACGTTTTTATTACTCCAAAAGTTTGCACAAAACATCATTTTACTGGTAAGAGGAAAAAAACACCATTACAGAGCAAGGGAGGAGGTTCAAACTCCATTTTCAATCATGGGGAAGAAAAGAAGGGAGAGGAAGAGAAGAATTATGAACAACCGTTACAAATGAGACAAATTTGGATTTTAACCATCGAGCATAATGGAAGAAAGGAGAAAACACGGAAAACTGATTTGGGACTTCAACCACCAAAAGATTCATCTAATGGGCCTGAAAAATGATGGTTTTCCATTAAAAATCCCATAATTTGAAGTACATTGCTTTACTGAGAGCAAAACAGGCCCATACTTCATTAATTTTGGTGGTTGAGTCATTTTCTGTGTTTTTTTCATGTTAGATACATTTTTTCATTTTTATCCGACAAATCTCTATAAAAATCAAAATTGAAGATTCCATCGTGTAGAGGATTTCAACAGCTTTCCAATGATATAAAGAACATGAAAATCTAAGCTCGGGATCGAAAGTTATGCCCCTCTAAAGATTTAGGGTAAAAATGACAATTTTATGACAAAATTCGGGTTGGCGGGCCGAAACTTGAAAATTTTCCATTTTTTAAATTTGGGAAATTTTCCAAAAAATTCCCTGCACCTTGCCACTTTGCTGCCACATGTCACTTTCCCATTAGCTGATGGAAACATAGGCTCAAACCTCACCTTTTCACTTTGATTTTTCATTAGGAAAATTTCCCAAAATTTCCCTGCGCTCCGCCGCTCTGCTGCCACATGTCACTTCCTGGTTCACCCACGGGTTTGTGCTTCAAAATTTTCCTTTGAAATTTTTGCAATTTTGGCAAAAAACCAAAATTTCCTCCGCGCCCCGATTCACTCACTGCGATGGGACACGTGGCATCCTCTGGTTGGTCTGCAGGCTGTCTAAACTTTTCTCCATCCTCCTCTGTGGGCTTGTGGGCCAGTTTTTTCCTTTGTACCCTTTTCCCACTTTGGTGAATTTTTTAACTTTGCTCTGCTAGCCTGACCTCCACCACCACGTGGCATCTTCTCATTGGATGCGGGCATTTCAAGGGAAAATTTCCCCAAAAAACTCCATCGAGCCATAACTTTCAAAATATTTGGAGTTAGGAGGAAAATTTTACCTTTCTAGAAAGGGGAAGAAAAATCCTATCTGATGAAGCCATTTCCAGAATCCTTGGAGTGCTTGAAATGTGTAAAAATTGAAGTTGAAGCACAAGTAAGGAAAGGATGAAGGACAGTTAGCCAAAATAAGCAGGAGGATCATTTTGGATACTTGGTGTATCACATATTAAACCCTTACTAGAGATACTTATAATATATGTCAATAATTACCTTATCATTTCCAAATTCCTTTGTCTCCACTATGATTCAAGTCTAAAGCATATGCATACTAGCTTGTCATACCATTCAAGGACTATACAAGTCATGCAAAATAGAGAGGCATACATAAATGCACATATGTATATAGGTATATCTTACCAAAATCCATGTAAATGTACTCAAATAACTTTTCTATGCTAAAGATTACCTTCTTACCAACTATGATAGCAAGAACCATTTCATATATGCTCAACTTAGTCAAGAAATATGCCAAAAATAGTCATATCCTGAATTTCCTTCAACATTCTTCTTGAAACATTACAAACTTTGATTCTCATCTGGATGGAATGAGATAGAAACAATTACATTAGATCACTTATATGCCTTTTCTTTAGTTATCACCAAGTACATACCTTTTATTCTTGGTCACATGATTACACTTACCCATTCATTAGGTGCTTAACACTCTTTATGTCCTCTGAAAGCAAGATTAGACCTAAGACACTGTTATTGAACTCATTTCATCCCTTTTCAAGCTTGTTAGCTCTAAGAGCACATCCAAAACACCTAAACTAAGTGTTGGTTGGATTGTTTGTCAAACCAAAATATGAGGTTTAACCATAGTACATGGGATTAAATCCCTCCTCAAAGAAAGGTGAGGCATCCTGTTTATTACTAACCTAAAACACAACAGAAATAATATATACAATATCCACACTATTCTAACCATTGGGGTTGGGATACAATCCCAAAATCCATATCAACACAAAATGGAGATGTTACATCTTTAGAAATGAAATGGATTAGAAAGGAAGATTATTATAGATGAAACAGTGGAAATAGAATGAGAGGAACAAATTTTCTTTCAAGCAAACACAGATGAAAAAATATTTATACGAGTTTTAGATAATGAGTGTAATATTTGAAATGATTAAAATAATCAAGAATGCTAATGAAGAACAGCTTAAGATCTTTGAACGTAAGAACAATCTCTCAAGATAGATGAATCCCACAACACAAATTTTGTAAAATAACACTTGTTTCTATTCTTCAATGATTAAAAAGAAAATACAAAGTTTTTCTTCTTCTTCACAATGGCTCTTAATATTATAAAAATATATCCCTTTGGAATGCACAAGAATCCATTATTCATAATAGAGAGAGCAGAGAGAAAATAGGATAAATCCTAAAAATAGTGTTTTAACGAGAGTCCTATTTTCTTGACTCTCACGTAGGAGAACAAGTCAAACTTTGCTTCTATGTGACGAAATGAAAATGAAAAAGACATGATAATTTATTGAAAGAAATGACATGAAAAATTATGCTTATTCTTCTTCATCGACCTTGTCTTCTTCCAGCGAAGCTTGCTTGTCTCAAAATTCTCGGAACTTCAGGATTATGCCCTACATCTCATCTTCATCTGGTGCACTAGAATAATCACTTAGGACCTCACAAGTTTCCTAAGTGTCACTTGCGTTACCAGGAAGTTTCTTCAATTTATTGTTGATTTTCCTTAGTGATTCCAAAACATTCTCGATCCTTATGAACCTATCGATGGTTGTCAGATCAAAGATAGAAGATAGTTCATGCTGAATTAACTCTTGAATTTTTTTATAGAGATCGTTAGCAGGTAGAATATTCAAGCTTTCATCCAACACCTTGGTGAAGATCCTAGACAACTCCTCTTCTATATCTTTGGTGGCATAAACCAACTGATCTCTAGATTCTCTCAACTTGCTACAAGCTTCACTAAGAATATTTATCCTAAATCTGATGGCTTTGGCTAGCTGGAAATACTTATCCCCATGTGGAATGATTCCTTCTTCCATTAAGATCTGGGATGGAACCTGTTTAAGTGCATTGAGAGATTCTAAAGTTAATTCAAGGTTCCCAAATTCGTGAAAATTCATCATCCATTTTGTCACCTTATTTATTTCCTCCAAGGAATTATAAACCCTCTACTATGTCATCTATGACCTATCTTTATTGTAGGAGTATCCTCTTTATCCATTCTTCATTTGTTATCCCATTCTCATTGATCTTTTTAATCATAGGCACATTGATGAGAAATAAAACCCGATAGGAGTAGGGGTAGATGATGGTCCTTGTATTCTTCCAATCATTTAACTGACGTAATCTTTGTCAGTGTCATTCTAAACTAGGGCTGTGTCCAAGGCAATATGCAATAGAGTCTAGAAGAACTAGTTATACGTTGAGTTTGTTGGGGGGTTGCTTAGCTTGATGGTTATTCTATGGAAGTGTAGTTAAAATCTATGGAAATTAAATACAAGTCTATGGAATTCAACTGTTTGCAATGAAATGTATTTTAACAACTAATCTTCTACTGTAAAGTAAAATACACACACACTTATTCTTAACAATTTAAACCATAACTAAATAATTTGGAATTCAACAGAAAGCAAGACTGTTTATGAGCTAAATTTACATGGCCAAAGCATCTACTTAAAAGTGAAAGCAATAATGGAGAAAACAGAGATAGTTAATCAAAGCATGCATGTAAAACTTATCAAATGACAACTATAGTAAAACTAATCGAAGGACTGTATGCATGTAAAACACAGAGTAACCTCATATCTCCTTGGTTGAGTGGGCTCTTTCTCTTCCTCGGGATAGAGTGATCAACAACTTCTGATTCTCAAAATGCCGTAGATTTCATTAACTTCCAAATGAGTTCATAACATATCAAAAACAAATCCAGAACAGAATAGTATGCAGATAATTTTCTTCGATAAAAAAGTGGTCCTCAATTTCTGAAGAAAAAGTCTTCATATAGATAATGTTTATTACAAGATCCACCATATCAGGTGGCATTAAAAACTGTTTCATCAAATATCAATTAAAACTCTTAGATTCCTACGGGCTGTTAGAGTCAAGCCCAAACTAATAGGTCAATTTAGAAATAGTCTTCAGCCGCATGCATCGAACTCGGGCAACTTATCCACCAGTAACCTCCATCATTCCTACACACATCATCATATTTGATCTCATAAAATAGTTAGTAGGAGGTCATGTGATAAAAGGATTTTATAAATAATAGCAAGGAAAAATGCATCAATCTACTAAGACATGACTATACAAAACATCCCCATATACAAATAAGTCATATCACGAAGAGCATTTCTGGTCTAAAGAAGTGATATTAATGAGCCAATCTATGCACTCATCATTCCCCCTGACTTTACCTGTTGCATGTCCCAATGCAACTCATCTGCATCCTGCTCACCTTCCAAGTTGTTCAACCATGTCATACTCCTTGAATTGATCAGTGTATTGCTTTGTGGTATTCTTGTAGCCCTGAGTATTGGAGGTAATTTCCACCCAGGCAGTGAAACTATCATGGGACTGTGCTGCATTGTTCTGCCATGTTGTGAGAGGGCTCAAGAGGAGTGGAGGCCGTACCTGGAGGCCTACCCATTCATCAGTGTATTGCTGGCTAGTTTTCTCTACAGTTTGTTTGATAATGGCGATGAGGGCATCACCCCTTTGCATGCTCCAACTCAAATTCTGAGGAGAGAGGACCTCCCTACATTTTAAAGGCAGGATTAAAGTATCCCATCTCCTATCGCAAGCTTGCCAAGCAGCTCCAAAATTCTCCTAACTATAATTTTCAAAATCAATAATACACTGAAGAAAAATCTGAGAAGTATGCACCCCCACCCCTGCCTGGTAGTATAATGATCTAAAGTTCTTCCACAGGGTGACATCTGTGTGATGGGTTGGGTGAATGTAAAATCCGATTGACTGAGCAGTGTTATTGAAACTATCTGTTTGTTGTCTCCAAGTTATCTGATTCCTTAATACAGACTGAAATGCTTTAATTTGAAAATCCCCCACAAATAGGTTGATCAAGAAATCAGGGACATTGGTTACTACCATGTTATGTAAATAAAATTCACAGAGCAAATTTTGAATTTCCGGGGTGCTGTTCTTGTAAACTGATAAAAAACTTGGTCCATCGAGAATTTCGTGAGGGGCTCTAGAACACAATTGAAATAACTGCCAAGAATAAAATTTCTCTTGGACATACATGTTGTAGACTGAGGAGGGTTTCCTACAAGATAGTAGTTTGATGGCTAAAGGACAAACAAAGTCTAAGATAGATGTTAACTTTTGTTTTTCCTCTTCCAAAGATTCTTTTTCCTTTTTTAATCTTTGATTTTCTTGCCATGCAATTCCCTTTTCTGAAGGGACAAATATTGGAAATTATCTAAGAGGGTGAGACCTATATCACGTTGTCGCTTTAGAAAACTCACCTCATGCTGCAGGGCAACAATCTCTCGAATTTTTTCTGCTGTCCTTTGTGTAAATTCAGCTTGTAATAAAAGGGTGGATTCTTCCATACCTTGTAACTATGATTTTAGCAGTGCTATCTCCTCCAGATAGTTGCAAGAAGGCACCACTTGAGTGTTAAGAATTTCCGGGGTTACAGTGTGAATTTCCGTAGATGACGGAACAACAGATGATGGAGCAGCTAGGACACCCTCCGTATGCAGTTCCTCCCGAATGTGGGCGGTGTCATCAGGTAAGGAATCGATTGGAAACCACCTGTCTGCAAACATGAGCCAAGCTGCCAGGACCATAGTTGCATGGAGGAAGAGGGGGCCATGGGACACTTTCCTTTTGAATTAGAAATGGATGGGGGTGGCCCCTCAGGAATGTCAGCCTCAGTTTGACTATGTGAAGGGCCCGATGCAAGGGTAGACCGAGGTGCAGAAGAGATGCCAGATTTTAGTTGCTTAGGCCTAGACCCTTCACCACCAACACGTCCCTCGAGTCTCCGCTTTGGGTGAAAGAAAACTTGGTGTGAACACAACAGATGAATCAACCCTGGGTGCTTAAGCATGGACTTGCCTCCACTGGACCGGTGTTTCTGGCATACCTTAATGATAGACTCTGTGAGGTACTCTGGAAAATTGACCCAAAGGGCATGATTGTCATGTCCCTTTTTAAGGTGAATGAGCATTTTGAGTGCATCACCACCCAAAATAGAAGCCTGTCTATCACATATAAAATACCTATTGACCCATTTAGCAATCTCACCCCAGATTCAGGAAAACTTTTCCGCTTAACACCCTTTTGGACACCCAATGGAGTCAGGATGACCTCGGGAGTGCCTCTCCTTCGTCGTGGAACTGAGCAATAAGACTTTGCAAGGGGGCATTTGTCATAACCTTTAGACCGAAATTTGGAAGGCCAGACAGGTCAGAAATGACCTGATTGGTAATTTCAACTCTTTGTCCACCAACTTGCGAGCATGTGGACTCAAAATTGTTCAAGAACTCTTCCACAATGCTCTCATCCAAACCTTTAAACTGCCAAATGAAATATAACCATCCAAAATCATGAAATACCTGTGAAAGAGTGGCATTTTGGAGCAAGGCATTAGGTGAAGTAGGTTCTGATGTCTTTCGCGGTCCCATGCTGAGCCAAAAAGTGAGAAATACACGGCAGCGAGGAAAAACCAGAGCCGAGCGTCCCTTCCACTTCCTGTCTAATGTCCGATAAAACCAGTCATGACTGATGGGCATACCATAATGGAAAGAAGTGGTTGTAGAGCATTAAATTCCAAATGACACCAAATTCCTTGGGTAGCACAATCATCAAGTGAGGGTGACGGGAAAAATAGTGATGAGACCGGCCATCCGCGTGAGATTAAGATTTTTGCGGCGGCACATATCCCATGTTTAAGGAGCATGCACCACCTGTCCTGACGTTGGAGAATGTGACACATCAAAGCATGTGGAGATTTATGAGGCATTACTCCTATTATGCCATCATTCATAAAGCCAGATTTGGAAGGAGATCCAAGATGACCATAGTAATCATTTGATGATGGCGTCATGATGACAAATGGATACATGGGGAAATGTTCACATAGAAATATCATTAGCAGGTTAAGATGCACTTACCCATGCCATATTTAATCAGCCAATATCCAAGATTCCCATGCCCTGCAATTTGGGATGAAACATGATTAGCGGCAGTAGAAACAATGAAAATTCCTACATTTATTGGAAATTACAATAGAAACCACTAAGGGAAGAAGATCGAAGGAAGGATCATCTTCCTTTATTGAATTTGCAAAAGATTAATTACTCCATGTGTGAGAGGAAAAGAGCCTCCTCAACATGCATATCCATTGTTAACAGAATGTCGTCGGTGAAGGTCTACTTATCCAGTGGTTGGTGATAAACTCGGAGCCTATGCCCATTCACCAAAAGAGTTCGTTTGTCTCCATTAATCGGTATTAATCGAACAGAGCCATTATCAAATACTTGATGTACTTGATAGGGACCTAACCAACGTGTACACAACTTTCCTTTAAACTGCTGATAGCAGGAATCAAAGAGTAAAACCCACTGTCCTTCATAAAATATCCTTTTTCTGATGTGAGCATCATGCCAAGTTTTCTACTGATGCTGTAGAATTTCAGTCTGCTACTGTGCCTCCATCCACATTTCATCTAGTTCATTCAACTGCAACACTCATTCATGTTATGCTTCATCCAAAATCCCAACCTCCAACGTTGGTCGCCAGGTGCGCAACTCAAACTCAACAGGTAACAGTGGCTTCTTCCCAAAGACCATTTCATAGGGAGAGAAACTAGTAGTTGTTTTCCAGGTTCGTGTTATAGGCCCAGATGGCCTCAGGAAGATTTGGTACCTAATTCTTTCTATCGGCATTAACCACCTTAGTTAGAATATTCTCAAGCTCTCGATTGGTTACCTCCACTTGACCATTAGATTAGGGGTGATATGGTGATGATTTTCGGTGCCTGATTATGTAGATTCCTAAGAAAGCTTCAATCATATTTGAAACAAATTGAGGACCTTGATCAGATATAATGGCCCTTGGTGCTCCAAATCGCAGCAATATCTGGTTGTAGAGAAAATCAGCAACAACATCTTCATTGGCAGATGCCAATGCTTGAACTTCAGCCCATTTGGTGACATAGTATTCAGTGCATACCAAGAGATACTCCTTCCCGTAAGATGGAGGATCAAATGGTCCAACAAAATCAATACCCCATTTCTCAAATGGTCCTAGAACCAACTGAGGGTTAAGAGGAATTTCCATAGAAAGTGTAGGTTTTCCCATTCATTGGCATGCATCACATTGCCACACATACTTCTTGACAGTCTTATGGAGGGAAGGCCAATAGTACCCTACTCCAAGGATCTTGTGAATTGTTCGTTTCATTGAATAATGCCCACCACTGGCTCATCATGACATGCTCGCAGTATGTCATGTACCTCATCCTCTTGAACACACCTACGAAGAACCATGTCAGGACAACATTTAAATAAGAATCCGTTACACCATTTATATGTTGCACTATTTCTAACCAATCTCCTTCTTTCTTTATGAGTAAAAGAAGCAGGAAACTTCCTTGTTGTTAAATAATTTTCTAGATCAGTGAACCAGGGAGTCTTTGTGGAGATAGAAAACAAGTGTTCATCGGGAAATTGATCTTGGACTGCTTCGTCATCACCTGAAACATTTATTCTGGAAAGAAAGTCAGCAACAACGTTAGATTTCCCAGGCTTATCTATGATAGTGAGATTGAATTCTTGCAACAAGAGCAACCAGCGAATGAGCCTTCCGCCAACCATTGGTTTGTTCATCAAATATCAAATGTCGAGTGGTCAGTGTAAACAAATTTTTTATATCCAGTGATGTAATGATGAAATTTATTCAAAGCATATACCATAGCCAAAAATCTTTTTCCGTAGTAGTGTAATTCTTTTCCATAGGAGTCAATTGATTTTTGCTGATAAAATAAATTGCATACATATGATCTTCTGAGTCTTTTTGTCCAAGGACAGTGCCCATGGCTATATTAGAAGCATTAGTGTGGATATGGAAAGGTTGTCCCTAATCAGGGCCATGTAAGATGGGGGCTATTGTCAGCTTCTCTTTGATAGAATCAAATGCTGTTGACACTGAGAAGACCATTCAAAAACACAATCTTTGGTTAGCAATGAAAACATTAGGGTGGAAATTTTTCTAAAATCTTTTATGAATCGGCTGTAATAACTTGCATGGCCAAGGAAAATTTTGATGTCAGTCTGATTAGCTGGTGTAGGTAATTGGGTGATGAGTGATATCTTCTTGGGATCCACCTTTATACCTTGGGCTGACACATGGTGACCTAAGACAATTCCCCGATTAACCATCATTAGACATTTTCATGACTCGAGAGATAGTTGGTGTTGTTCACATCAAATGAGTACCTTCTCAAGATTATTCAAAGATTCATCAAAAGTGGATCCATGGACAGTGAAATCATCCATATAAACCTCAAGACAATCGCTAGCAAGATCTGTAAAATTGCAGGGCCTACCATTTGAAATGTGGCGGGGGCATTACAAAGCCCAAAGGTAAGACTCGTAAGTGAATGTACCTCAAGGGCACGTAAAGTAGTATTATCGATCGGCGGGAGCAATAATAATTTGATTATACCCACTAAACCCATCCAAGAAAGAGAAATATTTCTTACCAGCCAAGTTGTCCAGGACTTGGTCAATAAAAGGCAGGGGAAAATAATATTTCTTGGTGGCTTTGTTAAGTTCCCTGTAATAAACACATATTCACCATTTACCATTATTTTTGGGAACAATAACTAATGGGGATACCCACTAACTATCAGATATAGGATAAATGAAACCTACCTTTATAAGCTTTTCAATCTCAGTTTTGACTATATCTCTCAATGCTGGATTGATTCTTCGTTGCGGCTGCCTTATAGGTTTGACGTCATTGGTGTAAATATGATGTGTATAGATGCTAGGATGAATTCCTTTCATATCAGTGTAATCCCAAGAAAAATAATGAGAATGTTTCTTCTGAGAATCTTGATTGACCTCCAAGTCACCTCCTATAGTCAGCTCTCCCATCTTGCGACAAGCACCTGCTTAGTATCATCCGCAAGAGAAAGCTTTGTACTAGTGATAAAATAATTTAATGGGAAAACATGGGGCTGGAGCATGTGTAGGATGGATACGTTATCAAAAGACAGAACCTTAGTTAAAGGAAAATAGAAATCAGGAACTAGATGTTCAGAATTATAAGCATAGAGTTTCCTACTAGACTCAGCAGAGGTAATGTCCTCTGCCGATATTCTAAATTCCATAGAAGTAGTACTGATTTCCGTAGTTGCAGAGTCCTTAGAATCAGTCAGCACATAAGACTCTGCAGCCTCCATCATATGATTATGTATTGCAATAGTGGCCAGAAAAGAAGAATTCAAAGAGTTAGCATCCAAAGAATCCACCCATACCTGGTCACAATTGTTCGTATAAGGCTGGGCAGGAGGATATAACAAAATGTGTTTGGATTTCTACCCATTTAGAATTGTCATGTTGCTTGATCTACAGTCAATGTAAGTAGCAACCGTAGCCAGCCAAGGTCTCCCCAAGATGACTGGATATCCCAACTTCCGAGCTTTAGGCTGCAAAACCATGAAATCAACTGGGTACTCCCATGATTCAATAGTGACCATTATATCTTCAACCACACCATCAGGTACAACAATGGATTGATCTGCTAAGCTGAGAATAGTGTTGGTTGGTTGAAGTCCTGTCAAGGATAGTTGGTTAAACATTTATGTTGTGATGGCATTAATAGTATCACAAGGATCCACCAAAACATTAGAGATTGACTGGGTGTTTATACAAATAGTAATGATAGGGCTCCCAGGATCCCCATATTTTGGTGAGATGAGGGTGCTAGCAACTAAATCAGCCAAATTTCCTTCGACTCTGACAGTCTTTGGGTATTTCTTTTTTCTTCCTGCGTCTTTATACATTCGTGTCTAATGGTTTGATTTAGTTCGGGGATGTCCCTTATTGCACGTAGTAGTGGAACCTCAATATGTACTTTTTTAATTCCTGAACTAGTTCTATTTCATCTACAATCCGAGTGTCCTGTAATCACTCAGGAAAAGGAGCTGTAGTCGGTGTGGGTATTTGATCATCCTGTTTATCTGGGAGTGGTAAAGAACCAGTGTTACCCTCAAGTTTTTCTTCCTTATTGGCATCATCAGGCAGTTCTGTGATAACAACAGGAGGGTTCAATATTTTGCTAGATTGTAATCGTAAATTTCCAATAGTGTTAACCTGCATGGTGTTACCCACATTTGTGTCATCAATTGAAGCTATCTGTTGATTTTTAGGATTGGCCACTAGCTGAGATGGAAGTTGTGTTTGTGTTGCTTGTCCTTGATTTTGGTAGGCTTGAGGTGGAGGCATTAAAGCTTGCGTGGCTGCTAGAACCTATGTTGTTGATTATTGTTTTGTGGTGGTGTCAGGACTGATTTTGGCTAAAATTTTGTTGAGGACCCCACTGCTGATTTTTCCAAGGATTGGCTATGGGTGGTGGAGCCCAACCTAGCTGAGTGTAGGGATTTTTCCAAGGTGGTGGATATGGATAAGTCATCCAGTTTGAGTTTTCCCACTCAGGTTGTCCCCAAGAAGACTGAGAGGCCTGATTTGACCATGGCATTCTCCAGGGATTCTGAGTTGGTCTAGATGGGAATCCACCCTGATTGTTTGGTCTTTGGACAAAATTTAATTCAGCACTTGTTTGAGAGATTGCATTCAAACCTCCCTTCAATTGTGGTAAAAGTGTGCAATGTTTAGTGTCATGGTCAGTTACTTCGCAGATTAAGCACATATCTATGACATCCAAAGGACATTCTCTCAAGGGGTGTCTCTTCCGACATTTAGGGCAATACATGTCCAATGGTTCTTTAACAGGGGTGGCTTTTTCCTTGAGTCCATCTATTGTGGATGTTAATTGCAACAGAATGTCTATTTTCATGTTGGCCATCTCTTCTAGAAGTTCAGAGGTACCCAAAGACTTGGATGTTGGTTTCCTTCTTATTCCTCCACGTGTTCTAGAATATCTTCTACATAGCTCAGTAATTTGTTCCATGGTAAGCTTATGCACATCTCCTCCTCCCATGAGGTGGAGAGAATCCTTGGTTTCCTCATCCAGTCCTTTCAGAAAGACTATTTTAGTGATGTCTGCATGTAACTCATACCCACTGCGTTTATGGAGAAAGAGGAATCTATCCAGATAATCTTCTAGATTCTCATCTTCCTTTTTCCATATTTGAAAGAACTCCTCCCTCCTATCCCTTCCTCTACAATAGTCTTGGTATTTATCCAGGAAGGTTGTTTCCATGGCTTCCTAGGAATTAATGGAGTTAGATGGTAACCCCATAAACCATCTCATAGCGAGAATCCTTTAGAGTGGAGGGAAATAATTTGAGTTTTGATTATCAGTTCGGTAATCATATGTTTGGCATAGGATTTTAAATTCAAACAGAAACTGATCAGGGTCTTCTTTGGTCATTCCTCAAAATAGGGGGAGGATGGATGGTGAGATGTTTTTCATGGGTGCATCCTCATCTGCATCGAGGACAATGGGGTATGTAAATGTTTGTCCCAAAGGTTGTTCTTCAGCATTCCTAAGATCCCCCATTGCAAAATGATGTGAAGAGGATACAGAATGCTCAGAAAAGGTTCTAGGCATGGAATTGGAATCTGTATCACTCTCAGTGTTTCTCCCTTGCAAAGTGTCTAAAGAGATTTGTTGAATATTGCATGCTATAAATATCCCTTGGTTATCTCGTGACCTATGCATCCAGGTTGGTTGGTTTAAATCAAGGTCCGGGAGAACTACTGGTTTCCTATATGGACTCTATTAACACCCATAACATATGGAATAAAATAATGGAGCTTAAGGTTATGTGTGGGTCCCAGAAATGGCGCCAAAAATGATGGGTCGTTGTATTCTTCCAATCATTTAACTGACGTAATCTTTGTTAGTGTCATTCTAAACTAGGGCTGTGTCCAAGGCAATATGCAATAGAGTCTAGAAGAACCAGTTATACATTGAGTTTTTGGGGGTTGCTTAGCTTGATGGTTATTCTACGGAAGTGTAGTTAAAATCTACGGAAATTAAATACAAGTCTATGGAATTCAACTGTTTGCAATGAAATGTATTTTAACAACTAATCTTCTACTGTAAAGTAAAATACACACACACTTATTCTTAACAATTTAAACCATAACTGAATAACTGGAATTCAACAGAAAGCAAGACTGTTTATGAGCTAAATTTGCATGGCCAAAGCATCTACTTAAAAGTGAAAGCAATAATGGAGAAAATAGAGATAGTTAATCAAAGCATGCATGTAAAACTCATCAAATGACAACTATAGTAAAACTAATCGAAGGACTGTATGCATGTAAAACATAGAGTAACCTCGTATCTCCTTGGTTGAGTGGGCCCTTGCTCTTCCTCGGGATAGAGTGATCAACAACTTTTGATTCTCAAAATTCCGTAGATTTCATTAACTTCCAAATGAGTTCATAACATATCAAAAACAAATCCAGAATAGAACAGTATGCAGATAATTTTCTTTGATCAAAAAAGTGGTCCTCAAGTTCTGAAGACAAAGTCTTCATATAGATAATGTTTGTTACAAGATCCACCATATCAGGTGGCATTAAACACTGTTTCCTCAAATATCAATTGAAACTCTTAGATTCCTACGGGCCATTAGAGTCAAGCCCAAACTAATAGGTCAATTCGGAAACAGTCTTCAGCCACATGCATCGAACTCGGGCAACTTATCCACCAGTAACCTCCATCATTCCTACACACATCATCATATTTGATCTCATAAAACAGTTAGTAGGAGGTCATGTGATAAACGACTTTTATAAATAATAGCAAGGAAAAATGCATCAATCTACTAAGACATGACTATACAAAACATCCCCATATACAAATAAGTCATATCACGAAGAGCATTTCTGGTCTGAAGAAGTGATATTAATGAGCCAATCTATGCACTCATCATTCCCCGACTTTACCTATTGCATGTCCCAATGCAACTCATCTGCATCCTGCTCGCCTTCCAAGTTGTTCAGCCATGTCAAACAAAGAAAATACAAAGTTTTTCTTCTTCTTCACAATGGCTCTTGATATTCTAAAAATATCTCCCTTTGGAATTCACACACATCCATTATTTATAATAGAGAGAGTAGAGAGAAAATAGGATAAATCCTACAAAATAGTCTTTTAACAAGATTCCTATTTTTCTTGACTCTCACGTAGGAGAACAAGTCAAAATTTTCTTCCTATGTGATGAAACGAAAATGAAAAATACATGACAATTTCTTAATAGAAATGACATGAAACATTATGCTTATTCTACTTTGTCATCCTTGTCTTCTTCTAGCCAAGCCTACTTATGTCAAAATTCTTGGAACTTCCAGATTATGCCCTACATCTCATCTTCATCTGGCACACTAGAATAATCACTTAGGACCTCACAAGTTTCCTGAGTGTCACTTGCGTTACCAGGAAGTTTCTTCAATTTCTTGTTGAGTTTCCTTAGTGATTCCAAAATGTTCTCGATCCTTATGAACTTATCGATGGTTGTTAGATCAAAGACATAAGCTGGTTCGTGCTGAATTAAATCTTGAATTTATTTATAGAGATCATCGGCAGGCAGAATATTCGATATTTCATCCAACACCTTAGCGAAGATCTGGACATCTCATCTTCTATGTCATTGGTGGCATCAACAAACCGATCTCGAGATTCCCTCAACTTGTTGCAAGCTTCACTTGAGAATATTTATCCTAAATCGATGGCTTTGACTAGCTAGAAATGCTTATCCCCATGTGGAATGATTCTTTCTTCCATTAAGATGTAGGATGGAACCTGTTTCAGTGCATTGAGAGCTTCTAAAGTTAATTCAAGGTTCCCGAATTCCTGTGAAAATTCATCAGCCATTTTTTCACCATCCTTTTTTATTTCCTTTAAGGATTTATAAACCCCCAGTGTGTCATCTATGACCTCTCTTCGTTGTAGGAGTAGCCTCTTTATCCATTCTTCAACCATTCTCCCCTTCTCGTTGATCTTTTCAATCATAGGCATTGATGAGAAATCAAACCTAATAGGAGTAGGGGTAGAAGATGACGATGTTGAATAAGAAGGCTTTGAAAGCTTGAGCAATACCTCCATCAACGATTCAAATTTCTTCGTAGCGTATCCCTGCTTACATTTGTTTCCTTCAGCTTTTAACAAAGCACATTCATGACATCCTGTGCATCCTGTTGTGCTCCTTCTATTGTTACTTTTCCTAGATCAACCCTTGTAATCTAATAATCAGTCACCGCTATATCCTCCATAGTTTTGTTGGCTGCAGGAGTAGCAATATCTGCAAAGTTATGCCTTGAGGCATCCACTGAAACCCTTGAAACCATTTTGGGTTTCTTGGAAAATTTGGTAGGAGAAACCTTGAGTGAACTGAAGTCAAAGGCTGGTAGGGGAACTACCACCTTCCTCTTCCTTGGGGTCTGATCAATTAACCATTGAGGTACAGTGGAAGAAGTTGCTCCTATTGGAGGTGTTATGGTTGTATCTGCAGGTGGAGGAAGATTTACTTGTGGAGTCGTGATGACTGCAAGTGTGGTGACTGTGGGAATAGACTCGGGAACGAAGGCGCGGAAGGAGGAGGCATTTTTATATTCATCTTAGGTCTAGTAGAGAGAGGTGAAAGGTCAGAGAAGATGCTGGCCATGATCAAGAGAGTGGCATCGAAATATGAGATGAGGAAGATTGGGAGAGAGGAGGTAAAGAGTCTAAAGCCAAATCTTGAGAAGCAAGAGAAAGACTTACCTCCAATGAGCAATCATCAAAAGGAGAAACAAGAGGTTGACCTACTTCTTCAAGGGAGTTTTCCTTGTTTTGATGGAGGAGGCGAATCAATTACTTTAACTATTTTTGAAGGAATGGAAGATGATGTGGTTCCTTGCATTTCTCGCCTTCCGACAAACTTACATTTTATTTGCCTCTTTGTAGGGATTTTATCCTCTTCTCTCTCTCCTTTGGAGGGTCCCACTTCTAGAGTATCTATTTTTGAAAAGCTCTTTTCCTTACAACTCATTCCCAAAGAAATGAGCCATTCCTTGGTATAAAAAAGCGATGAGAAACTCTTTCGGTGATAGACCAATCAATGGCTAGGAATCGAGTTGGTCTCCATGGTGTCTAGAACACTTTCATTTTCCATGGTACCTTCTGGGGATATCATCAAGATCTAACGTATGAATTTCTTCAAGGGTCAGTATGTTGTTGTCTTTTCTTTGGATGACAACTTCATCCCGAAGATCAACCCAGATATCTTCTACATGGGGCACATGCAGATACAAGGTTCCATATGACTTGAGAAATCCTCGGATGTCAAATCCCTCCCTAATCTTCATATGTTTCTTCAATTTGTCTTGAAGCTCATGCACCACATTCTTGGCCTTAACCATGGTAGAACATGTATACCTTCCAATGGAAATGGGGAAGGAGATGGTGGCTTTGTGCTGTTTTGTTGGAATTTGTGAAAATCAAACAATTGTTTGACCAAATCCATAAGAATCAATTTGTCACTTGGGAACCTGGGAAAATAGAAAGGATTACTGTGGAACCTTACCACCCAAAGATAAGTAAAATTCTTGAATTGCAAGAAAATGCAACCCCATTTTGACACTTTGGCCCATGCTTCATCGGAAACCCTTCTCTTCCTCAGATCAGGATCCAATCTACAAATGTTTTCATAGAAGAAGGTGTCATTCACTCTTCTATATTGGTCTTCAGACCCTTTTATTGTTAGCTGTGGGAAGTACCGATATATGTGTTCATTTCTTGGTTTCCCTTTACATCTAGCCTTGGATAGTTTCTCATGCCTGTTATTGTATAGGTGACGTATGACATCATATAGAAATTTCCGATAGACAAGACCATTTTCATTTGGGAGTCTATCTCATCACTTATTAGGCTACCCCAATCAATCCCTTGGTCATTATTCTTTATGAAGACCATGAACTGGTACATCCACCCTTGGAATTCTTTTGAATTTGGGAGTCCAAATAACCGGCTCAACAGGGTGATGATATCACCGAATTTAAGAACAAAATAATTCCTAGGGACCGACTTAGGAAACCTAGAAACAACTCGATTATCATTGGTTAAGAACTTCTTATTTACGTGCTTGATATAGTCTGCTGATCTTTGTCCTAGGCCTTTTGTGCTGATTTAAGGTTTAAATCAACATATTCTGTAAAGTTGGGAAACTTTAGGAGTTGATCAAAGTAATCTCCGTCCAATTTCACTATAGACTCCCTATTTGATTTCTTACTGAGTGGGAGGTTGAGTCATAGTGGGAAGCACAAGCCAGGATGAATTCAGGGCATTGAGCTGATATTGGAAATCCTACTGCAAGAGGGAGACCGTTGCCAGCTATTGACTTCATCCATGAATTCTGAGAAGAATCCTCAATTCTTTTCCAGAAGTCTTCCATATCTATATTGCCAAGCTCTATGTCTCGGATGTCATAATTACAGCTTACATAAGAAGAAGACTCCATCTTCGATACTTATACTTCATTTTTCCTGACTTATCCGACTTATCCTTAGATTGGCTAGGGTCCGACATGAGGAGTCTTGAAAATGCCTTGATGAATTCTGGAAGAGAAATTGGGTGTGAAAGCTTGTTGGACAAGTGCACAGACCCACCACACCATTCGGATTTTGAAACTTACAAAACACCTTTGGAAACTCGAAAGAATGGATTGTATGTTGGAAATTAGGCCATGTCAAACACCAACAGAAACCCAAAACACTGGTGGAGTTTGGAGGATGTCAAGCACCTTGAGAAACCCGAAACACTAGCGGGGTGTATGTCGGAAGTTAGGGCATGTTGCGCATCGATGAAAACCCGACACACTACGGAAGTAGGAGGATGTTGAGCAGGTGGAAGATCCCGACACATGGTGGAACTTGATAGGTGTCGAGAACCTAAAAAACCCAACACAAGGTGGAAGAAATGAGATGTACAACACCCTGTAAAACCTGAAATCAATATATCGGGTTTCTGACATGTCAGAATATGAGAATTTCCTACCTTTTTCACTTATTGATTTTTAGATTCTTTTGAAATCTACAACTTATGTAAAAATAAGTAAATAACCAAGGAGTGAATTTCAAACAAGAACCCTACTAGAGAAAGAAAAGAACCAAGGAAAAGACCCAAAACCCTAAACCAGTAATGAGGGAAAAAATGGAGTGGAAACCCCAAACAAAACACCTCAAAAATAACCCAAAAATATTCAAAACATAAAGAAGAGAAGAATACCTTCAACAAGTTCGAAAAATGATCAAAGACGGATGACAAAATCGATCGAGAAGCTCAATCGGGTCTGGAGGTGGAAGAAGCATACACAGAAATCCAACGTAGCAAAAATTTACTAGGTAATAAATGACGTGGAAAACCAACTATTTATAATACCCTAACATTAATTACACCTCACTTGACACGTGTGCCAACTACCAAACAACTGGACATTAATGACATGTCATCATGCTTGGAGCTTTCAAAGACCTGATACAAAGGGTTTGGTTTAATTCAGGTTTCGGGTTTTGGAAAACATGAAGCATGATGCATGAGATGTTGAGATGCTTCTAAGTCCCGAAATCCCAACACAAAGGCTTCATTTAGGTTTCGGGTTTCGGGAAACAAATGACATAAAACTTGCATTGGATAATGAATGTTCTGATGCTTGGGAGTTCTAAAAACCTAACACACTTCTAAGACAATCGGGTTTCGAGTTTTAGGGAACATCGGACATGTAACATGCAAAAATGTACTTTCATGCAATGAAAACCTGAAAACCTGAAAATCTCCTTCAAAGGGGAATTTTAAGAGATATGTCCAAAAAAATTCTATGGTTATCTCATTTTTAGTTGGAATCACTAAAACGAGATAACAGCTGGCTCCAATTGGGGACTTTCTTTGAAACCTCAAAGGAAGAGAACTCATGTATAAAAAAGCTTTATCCATTGGGCTATGGAGTAAGAAGAAGATAAATAAAAAAACAAACAAAAAAACACATATAGAAATAAAGCAAACACACAATAGGAAATAAATTATAATACAGTGCAAGAGAGCATCTTGCATTACTGATGGAACAATTTCAGATGTTGACCACTGAAAGGTAGAGGGAGCAACTCTCCATCAAGATATGATAAATAGAAGCTATTTTCACCGTTCATTTGATAGATTTTGAAAGGACCTATCCATAAAGAGTTGAACTTGCCATGCATTCCTTTCTATTCCCTTCTCTTATCTCGAGAAGTACTAGATCTCCAATCCCAAAATCACGTTGCTTTGATTTTTGTCAAGTATCTTTTTGACTGCAATGTGATCCACCACCTTTCTCCATTCTTCTTCTAGCCTAGCTAGGTACATTATCCATTTCTCAATAGAATTTTGAAAAGTTTCATCCTCAATTGATTTAGCTAAGCTGTAAGGATGACAATTCTCTGAGAGATAGGAATCTCAACATCAATTCCATATAACACCGGAATGGGGACATTCCAATATATCGTTAGGAGTCATCCGATCTGACCATAATGCATCATACAATTCTTTGTGCCATGTCGTCTCGATTCTCATTAACCATATTTTTGATTATGGTCGCCATGTTCTTGTTGCTTGATTTAGCATGATCATTGCCTTGGGGGTAATAATCGGATGAATGAGACAATGTGATCCCAAATCCATAAAAAAATTCTATTAACTCATGTGATGAGAAATTGGAAGCATTTTCAGCAACAATCTTGTGAGGAATTCCAAATTGAACAATTATATTTTCCTTGAGAAAATTGTACACGGCTTCGGAGGCTTCTTGCTTGGTGCAGCTTCCACCCACTTGGTGAAATAGTCTATGGTGGTGAGCACATAATTATGACTGGTACTTGGAGGTAGGATTTAGTAATCCAATGAAATCAATTCCCTATTTCCAAAAAGGTTCTTCAATTACCACAGGATTCAAGGAAAGAGCTTCCAGCTTAGGACGACCAATGAAATGTTGACAAGCTTCACATTTGGCCACCCATTTTGTTGAATCTCGAAAGAGAGTAGGCTAATAAAACCTGGACCATAAGATTTTTTAATCTATCACGAAGGAAGAGAAATGTCCTCCGCATGTTAGATTGTGAAAGGATTCTAGCAACCTTATCTACTGAGACTTATCAACACAACACAGGAATACACCATCAATGCCCTTCTTGTATATACCATTATCCCATAGAATGTATCTTACAGACCTTAATTTAACTTTCCTCTTTTCTTTTTGGCTCAAATGCGGGGGAAATTCACCATAAGTTAAAAAGAAAGTGATGTCTACATACCATTCATCAGTTGTGCTTATAAAAGCACCATGGGCAATTCTGAAGAAGTATCTTTAGTTTCTTCGCATTCTGTCTCAGACTTGTTTTTTGTAATCAATTGGCACAAGCCTCTTCCTTGTACCAACTTGGTAGGTTTGATGTCCAAGTCATATTCTTGGAATTTGGCTATCCAGTTACCCCGTTGACTACCCAACTCTTGTTGAGTCAAAATGGACTTAACTGTAGTATCAGGAATGAGAACGAGAGTGTGAGAACTCAACACATAATACCTGAAATGCTTCACCGCTCTCACCACTGCATAAACATGCTTTTCAATTTGTGACATCTTCAATTCATGTTCCTTTAGTGGGAAGCTCATGAAAGCAATGGGAGCTTCGATTCCTTCTTCATTCTCTTGCATCAGGATGGTTGATATTGTATGTGCGGAAGCATAGCTATACATGATGAAATCCTTCTTGAAGTCTAGGCATACCAGAATAGGAGCGTGAGAAATTTCTCTTTTGACTTCTTCGAAAGCAAGCTTCCTTTAACACTCCATAAAAATGGAGTTTTACCTTTCATCATCCCAAGGATATCCTTGGTTTTATTGATAAATTTAGTTACAAATATTCTTAGGAAATTGACCTTTCCGAAAAAGGAATGCACCCAGCTTTTTTCTTATAGGTAGGGTAAGGCTTTGGATAGCCTTCACCCACTCTGGGCGATCTTGGTTCCTTCTTTAGTAACGATATGACCCAGAAATTTTCCATATGTTACTTTGAGCATGGAATTTTTAGGATTTAATGAAATCCCATGACGCTGTACCTTAAGAGCACTGCTCCGGGTGATCGTAATGATCACTTCGCTTCATAGAGAAGGCGTCAAGTCATCCAAATATACAACTATGACCTTGCCCATAAAATCTCTAAAATATAAGTCCATATCTCTTTGAAACGTGGCTCGACATTAATCAAACCAAAAGGCATCCTCTTGTAAGAAAAGGTCCCCCATGGGGTGGGAAATGTTGTTTTATGTTGATCCTCAGCAGCTACCTCGACCTGATTATACCTTGAAAATTCATCAAGGATGGATAAGATTTCTGATCCAGTGATAGTGTGTAATACTTGGTCCATGATAGGCAATGGGTAATTGTATTTCAATGAAGACTAATTAAGGTTTTGGAAGTCAACACAAATTTGGATCTCACCATTCTTCTTTTTGAGGAGGAAATTTTTAGTAAGGATAATATCACCATTGGAAAGATAATCCTTGCGTCTAACATCTTTTGAATTTCTACAAGGATAGTCCCTGAGATCTTTGGGTTGTAATTCCTTTTCTTCTACCTGTAAGGTTTAACCTTAGACTTCAAAGGGATGCTATGTTGCACATCATTGGGCTTGAAAGACTTCAGATCCACATATGACCATGCTAGGATGTCCATATATCTCTTTACGAGTGAAGTGAATATTTCTTTCTCCTCCAGAGAATAGATTTTCCCGATGTTTATTATCTGTGGTTGGTCAGAAGAGCCTAGATTAACTTGATCTACCTTTGATGAGGAAGCACCTTTAGCTTTGTCTTTTATCCGAATAAAATGGTCATGTTTGTCAAACAGACCTTCTAGAGAGACCAACCCCTTCAGAATCTTATTGCCTTTGAGATGGATGAAATCACCATCAATCTCTTGATATGAATTCAAGATGGACTCATGGAAAGCTGATTCTGATCCTTTAAAATAAAGCTCACTAAAATTATCATCTTTCTCAAGAAAATACAATACCTGTTGATCATCATTGAACACTTGCCAATGTGCTGCATTATCTAGAACACTCAGACGATACACAATTTCAATGGTATACGTGTCCTGTTTGAACTTTGGGTGAGGAAGGAGAAGATATGCAGACATGGATAAAGAATAAAATTTATCATTGTAATCTCTCAAGAATGCCTTAATGAAAAAATCATCAAAGCATTCTATGTTGTCCCTCACCTTGTTCTGTAATGTCTTAGGTGATAGTTTTTCACTTGATTGATAGATCCCCCTTACTTGATTCACAATAAAATCGGTGTCTCCTCGCACTTTGAGATTTTGGATTCCTTTTTTCCTTTCCATTTCTAATCCTAATAACAAAGATTCGTATTCAGCCGTGTTATTAGTATTGTCAAACTGCAGCTTGAACGTGAAGGGAAAAATATCAAAATTTGGAGATATAAGAACCACACCAAAGCACTCGACCCAGTAGTTGAACAGCTCCCGTTGAACTCGAGGGTCAAAACAACATTAGGATCTTCTTCCTTGACTTCTACAGAGGGAACCTCAGATGTCATGAAATAATTTCCCAAGCCTGCATCTTCGAAGAGAATTTGAGCGTTGGGATCATCTGATTTAGTGACTAGGTACTTCACTTGTGCTTCGGGGTGGAGGACACGAGGAACTCCATTTACTGGAATTTTATCTTTGGTCTAGTCCATATTGATCTCTCCTCTAACATCTTTGTAAAAATTTCTTCCTAAGAGAATACCATAAGCGGTGGGATATCAACAACTAGGATCATCATTTTTACTCTCTTTTTAGGGAATGCAACAAATCTGCGTGCATCCTTGATTTTGCCAATCAAGGGGACTTGTTTAGTTTCCATGGAGTAAAACTTCCCATAAGATTTAGTCAAGGTAATTCTAAGGGCATGGGCTACTTTCACGGGCATCACGTTATCGAGAGGCTCTGATTCAATTATGCAATAGTTTGAGTTTAAAACCATTTATAAGTAAGGACAAATAAAATGGTTCAATATTTCCCAAACAAGTAAAAACGTCATATTACTCTAATGTAAAGGCTGAGTGGGGATAGGAAAAATTCCTTTTCAAGATGAAGGGATAACAACCTTGCTTCTAATGAATTTGGTAAGTTTCTCAAATTACTCAGGATTTGATTGAAGGTACCCAACTTCCGAGATTTGGATTTTAGTTTTCTTTGCATGATCAATAATGTCAAAAGTGGTATATGAAGGAATGATGGTGGGCTTAGTTCTGGTTACACTAGTCTGAGCCGAGGTACTGGCCTTGGGGGTAGGAGAAAGAGAGTTAGAAGACAAATTTACCTTTTTAGTTATCTCCTTTTTAGTTTGCGTTGAGATAGGAGAGCCTCTTTTAGCCATAACCATAGGAGCTTCTTTAATTTTCTCCTTAGAGCCTTCAACTAGCTTTTTGGGGTTCTAGGATTGAGATTGAGTGAAGAATGCAAATGACTAACCATCATGCTCACATTCATCTTCCTCGTATTCCAAGTACCCAATGCTGGAGTCACCAGCTAAATCATCAAAAGACTCATCAACATATCCTGAAGCTTCAAAAGCTTCATGGGAATCTTGATCTTCTGGTTCTTCATCTTCCTAAACTATTTATACTACTGCATTAATAGGAGGAGCTTCAATGGCTAGCCTAGTGGGAGTAGTAATCAACCAATTCCTATCTCTTGCGGGGTGCCATTGGTATTGTTGAAATTCCGTCTAGGAATATCCCGATAAGGAACATTGGTCACTTGTTGAGACATTTGTTTCTTCAAAGTGATCAAGTCATTGGCCATCCTCTGAATCATAGGATCAGTAGTACTCTGAGAAGAACTCTGATTTTTAGGCTTAGATGACTCTCTTCTGATCTTTCCGGCTAGAATAAGATCATCTTCTATTTTAGTGGCTATAGCTTGAGCAGTGGCCAAATTGGGAATAACAGACCTTCTTAATAAGAAGCTCACATTAGGGGGTTGAGCATTGATGAAGAAACACTTTTGATTTTCAAGAGTGGGAATGGCTAGATCTGGAATCTTATGAATCAACTTGTTAAATTTGGCTATGAAGTCCCGCATGGGTTCATAAGACTCCTTCTTCATATGTGTAAGTTGTGCTAACAAGGCATGAGAATCTTCAGTTGGTTTGAACCTTTCTTCAAATACGGATCTCATGGTAGCCCAGTTGGTAATGCATGCATTTAGAAGATGGTAGAACCATTTTGCTACTACACCATGCAATGTTTCAACAAAGAGTTAAACAAATACATCTTCATGAGAAACCCAAGGATGCCACATGCGACAAAGAATGAAGCGATGTGTTCATCAGGGTGCTACTTCCCATCATCATTGAACTTAGGGATATTCTTACATGACCGATGCAGATGTAGATCATGCAATGGTGGAGTTAGGGAAAGAGGACCAATAGCCACACCCCAAGGCACAGGTTTTGATGCCATCCTTCTGAATGAAGTGCAAACATGAATATGAGTATCAAATAAAAATAGTGCTGACGAGGGTTGCGAAGCTTCTTATTCTTGAGGAACCTGAGTTCTTTGGATAGGTGAAGAACTTATTTCTCGGCTAGATGTAACACTGTTGGGGAAAGTCTGAAATTTTGTTGTTGTAGTAGATCAAAGAACGGATCAGTTTCACCCCTAGCTTGGCTTAACCAAGTGAATATCTTTCTAGCCAGACTTGAACTAAAAATGGATCTTCTGAAAATAAGGCAAATACAGGAGTCGCTAGACACCAATAGGATAAGCTTAGTCTTATCAATCTGTATATCCCTAGTAGAGTCACCAAAAACTGTTGGTTGGATATTTTTTCAGACCAAAATATGAGGTTCAACCACAAGTACATAGGATTAAATCCCTCCTCAAAGACGGTGAGGCAGCCTGTTTATTACTAATCTAAAACACAACAAAATAATATATACAATATCCACACTATTCTAACCATTGGGGTTGGGATACAATCCCAAAATCCATATCAACATGAAATGGAGATGTTACAACTTTAGAAATGAAATGGATTAGAAAGGAAAATTATTATAGATGAAATGGAGTGGAAAGGGAATTAGAGGAACGCATTTTCTTTTAAGCAAACACATGATCAAGAAATACTTATACGAGTTTTAGATAATGAGTGTAATATTCGAAATGATTAAAATAATAAAGAACACTAAACAAAGAATATCTTAAGATCTTGAATGTAAGAATAATCTCTTAAGATAGATGAATCCCACAACACAAAGTTTGCAAAATAACACCTATTTCTATTCTTCAATGATTAAAAAGAAAATACAAAGTTTTTCTTCTTCTTCACAATGGCTCTTAATATTCTAGAAATCTCTCCCTTTGGAATGCACAAGCATCCCTTATTTATAATAGAGAGAGTAGAGAGAAAATAGGATAAATCCTTAAAAATAGTGTTTTAACGAGAGTCCTATTTTTCTTTACTCTCACGTAGGAGAACAAGTCAAAATTTGCTTCCTATGTGAGAAACGAAAATGAAAAATACATGACAATTTCTTGATAGAAATGACATGAAACATTATGCTTATTTTACTTTGTCGTCCTTGTCTTCTTCTAGCAAAGCCTACTTATGTCAAAATTCTTGGAACTTCCGGATTATGCCCTGCATCTCATCTTCATCTGCCACACTAGAATAATCACTTAGGACCTCACAAGTTTCCTGAGTGTCACTTGTGTTACCAGGAAGTTTCTTCAATTTCTTGTTGAGTTTTCTTAATGATTCGAAAACATTATCAATCCTTATGAACCTATCGATGGTTGTCGGATCAAAGACATAAGCTGGTTCGTGTTTGAATTAAATCTTGAATTTATTTATAGAGATTGTCGTAACAGGTAGAATATTCGAGATTTCATCCAATACCTTGGCGAAGATCCTAGACATCTCATCTTCTATGTCATTGGTGACATCAACAAAATGATCTCTAGATTCCCTCAACTTGTTGCAAGCTTCTCTAAGAATATTTATCTTGAATCGATGGCTTTGACTAGCTGGAAATGCTTATCCCCATGTGGAATGATTCGTTCTTCCATTAAGATCTGGGATGGAGCCTGTTTCAGTGCATTGAGAGCTTCTAAAGTTAATTCAAGGTTCCTGAATTCCTGTGAAAATTCATCATCTTTTTTTCCGCCATCCTTCTTTATTTCCTTTAAGGATTTATAAACCTCCACTATGTCATCTATGACCTCTCTTCATTGTAGGAGTAGCCTCTTTATCCATTCTTCAACCATTCTTCCCTTCTCATTGATCTTTTCAATCATAGGCATTGATGAGAAATCAAACCTAATAAGAGTAGGGGTAGACGATGATGATGTTGACTAAGAAGGATTTGAAAGCTTGAGCAATACCTCCGTCAACAATTCAAATTTATTCTTTAGCACATTCGTGCTTACATTTGTTTCCTTCAGCTTTTAACAAAGCACATTCATGGCATCTTGTGCATCTTGTTGTGCTCCTTCTGTTGTTACTTTTCCTAGATCAACCCTTGTAATCTGATAATCAGTCACCACTATATCCTCCATAGTTTTGTTGGTTGCGCAGAGTAGCAATATCTCAAAGTTATGCCCCGAGGCATCCATGAAACCCTTGAAACCATTTTGGGTTTCTTGGAAAATTTGGTTGGAGAAACCTTGAGTGAACTGAAGTCAAAGGCTGGTAGGGGAACTACCACCTTCCTCTTCCTTGGTGTCTGATCAATAACCATTGAGGTACAATGGAAGAAGTTGCTCCTATTGGAGGTTTTATGGTTGTATTTGCAGAAATGGAGGAATATTTACTTGTGGAGTCGTGATGAATGCAAGTGTGGTGGACTGTGGGAATAGACTCGGGAACGAAGGTGTAGAAGGAGGAGGCATTTTTATAGTCATCTTAGGTCTAGTAGAGAGAGGTGAAAGGTCGGAAAGATGCTGGCCATGACTCGATGAGAGTGGTGTCCAAATATGAGATGAGGAAGATTGGGAGAGAGGAGGTAAAGAGTCTAAAGCCAAATCTTGAGAAGTAAGAGAAAGACTTACCTCCAATGAGCAATCATCAAAAGGAGAAACAAGAGGTTGACCTAATTCTTCTAAAGGGAGTTTTCCTTGTTACGGTGGAGGAGGGAAATCCATTACTTTAACTATTTGTGAAGGAATGGAACATGATGTGGCTCCTTACATTTCTCCCCTTCGACAAACTTACATTTTATCTCGCCTCTTGGTAGGGCTTTTATCCTCTTCTCTCTCTCCCTTGGAGGGTCCCACTTCTAGAGTAGCTATTTTTGAAAATCTCTTTTCCTTATAACTCGTTCCCAAGAAATGAGTCATGCCTTCGTACTGAGATAAGAGTCCGAGTAGCTCTTTCGGTGATAGAAGATTTTTAGTGACAAACCAATCAATGGCTGGGAATCTGGGTTGGTCTCCATCTAACTATTTGTACCTAGTGTCTAGAACACTTTCATTGTTCGTGGTGCATTCAGAGATATCAGCTAGATATAATCTTTTCTTCGGATGACAAATTTATCCGAAGATCAACCCAGATATCTTCCACATGGGGCACATGTAGATACAAGGTTCCATATGACTTGAGAACTCCTCGGATGTCAAATCCCTCCCTCATATTCATATGTTTCTTCAATTTGTCTTGAAGCTTGTGCACCACGTTCTTGGACTTAACCATGGTAGAACACATATACCTTCCAATGGAAATGGGGAAGGAGACGACGGATTTGTCCTTGGTTTGTTGGAATTTGTGAAAATCCAACAATTGTCGACTAACTCCATAAGAATAAGTTTGTCACTTGGGAACTCCGGGAAAATGGAAAGGATTACCATGGGACCTTACCACCACGAGAATAAGTGAACTTCTTGAATTGCAAGAAAATGCAATCCCTTTTTGACACTTCAGCCCATGCTTCATTGGAAATCCTTAAGAACAAATTTTGGAACAATATAGTTTGAGGTTTCGGAAACAAATGACATAAAACATACATTGAATAAAGCATCCGATGCTTGGGAGTTTTGAAACTTGACTTCTAAGACAACCGGGTTTTGGGGAATATCGGACATGTAACATGTAAGAAACATGCTTTCACTCCTCAAAGGGGAATTTTAATATCAAAAATAACCTCAAAGACCCATGACCACACCATAGTCAAACCAAAATAGGCCTCCAAACCAAAATTTTGGTTTTTTAAAAATTTTATGTTTTCATCCCCTATATATACACTATATTTGATGCTCCTTCATCACTTAACCTCATTACATGGACCTAATGTTGAGTTACACCATTCCACGATGGATGTTGCATCGATCAAATTTGCACCATATTTGTACTTCAATTCTTCTCTTAGTATGGATCCTTTAGCACATGCTCCTACACCATCAAGCTCTCCTTTTCCATGTCTAGCCTCGTGAAATCTAAAAATTTTAACACCGCTCATCATATGCATTCTACTCAACCATTAGAACATTCATGCATTCTTGAATTGTGATGTATAATTATATGACCATATGATGTGTTTATCAAATATGATGTTTTTTGTTATTTAAATTTCCATAGAAGATCTCAAAAAACCTTGCACAAAATTTGATGAATGTGAATGATCATCACTAATATGGAAATGATACTCCCTCAAAATATTTCTATCTTCCTCTATGTTGTCAAGAGCATGAGTGAATAATATATGAAAAACTATGGAAACATGTATAGAGTTTTAGTATTGTGATTGCACTTCATTTTGTGGTTGTAGAGTATAGTTCTCTGTAAAATCAATAATTGACACAATGGTACCAAGAGGAAATTTTCCTTGCATAATCTGAATTTCTCATCTAACCATCTAGCTTTGTGTGTATGTCGTGTAGACTCATACACTATTTTCTCTCAAAATATAGTCATAAAATATGATACACTTATTTCTTTATTCACTAATTCACACCTCTTGGATTCTTTACCATCTTTTGAAGTGTATGCCACTAACTTATATTTTCCAAAACTAGCTAGTTCATTTTTATTACATGTGTATTCTTTATGTGTATACAATTTTGCAAACGTTGCAAACTACCATGGCTATGACAAGTTCCTGAACTAAATAATAATTCATTAAAAAAGTTTCCCTTCTTCTCTTATACAAAAACACTTGAGATGAAATCTCTTGCTGATTTAGATGGAGCATTTATCATACACTCTTACAAAATATTCTTAGTATGTAAATTAACACATATATGCTAGAAAAAATCATAATCCATAGTAAATTCAATATGGATCCTACAACAATAAGTAGTATGTGGGTGATTTATTTTAACATAAAAAGTTTTTTCCATTTCAAAATACCTTTGACTAATTTCTATTTCGGGATGAGTCTCTTTAAAATTATTATAAAATTGTGTTTTTGTCATATCCAAAAAAATGGGATGTGATTCACGGTTTCATAAAATCAATTCTTCTTTTTAAAATGTTTTTGTCATTAGGTGAGATCCTTGTATTATTTTTCCAAAATTCTTTAATTTTTGATTTCAACTCTTCAACTATGTCTTTGTCTTTCCGTGGTAGTTTATCGAAGAATGCCCATAATTCATTGTTATTTGTATATTCAATTCTTTCACATCGTCCGATTGCTAATATTGCTTTCCTACTTATTTTTAGTGCACTACCTTTTTCCCTAATCAAATAAGATTTATTTATTTCTTTACTTACTATAGTTGATGTAATAACACGTCGAGTAGTATTACTATCTTTTGTACATGAGGTTGGACCTATTGATTTGTATGCATTCATTATATTTTTATAATAGATTTTTCATTGTTGGTCTTAGATGTTCTTAGACCAAAGGTCTTCATAGTAGGTCTAAAATTAATATTTTTCATCATTTCAACAAACAATTGACATCTTCATGTTTCATTTAAGTTGTTAAATTTTTTTCCATATCTGATTAGCTTTTCTTCTACAAGTGCATTCACTAATCTTATTAGTCATTGGGTTTAAAATATTTTCATCAATCTCAAGTAAAATTTTAGGTGTTTTACATAAAATTTTAATCGATGATTTCAATGGTAAGGATTGTTGAATATCAAATAAACATTGTTCATTTTCTATTTTTTGTTCATCTTCATAATTTGGTAAAGAGTGTGTGTTTTCAATAGGTTGGTCATTTGGTGTAACATCTATGTTTAAATTTGGCACTACATCATTCATTGAATATTCATTATTTATTGATTCAATTGGTGTTTGAGGATATGTTGCACTATCAATTTCATTTGGAAGAGATGACATACCTTCATCTCCATACATTGATTTATTTTTTTCATGTATTTTTACACTCGATCCCTTGTTTTCTTTTTAATTATTTCTTGGCTCTATTGGATGATAAATTGTTTCTACAAAAATCTCCAATATGTGGTAAATACGTGTTAAAAAAAATCATGCCCTTTTTATATCTATTTCCAATTTTTTTTTCCAATTCCTCAAGTGTTTTCCTTCATGGTATCCTCCCAAAATTCTCAAATATCTTTATGATTATCACCACAAGAAAATTGATGAAAAAATGTTAATGAGTGTTGGGAATATAAGAAACAATAAAAAAACACTCATATCTCTAATAATGCTTAAATATTTCACAAAACAATCATTTCTATAAGACCAAATATACAAAATTGTCAAGAAGAATAAAATTTTGAAGAAATATGCAGACAACAATTATTAGTGGAACCAAAATCATGGGTTTTCTTGTTTTTTTTGTGTTTAGATATCATTCTTAAACATGTTATAATGTGCTTGCATTATAACATGAGCGCGTTATTGCTTTTATGGATTGGAAATTGCCAATCCATAGGCTTATATTTGCATAAGATTTCCAAACCTAAGGTTTGGACTGTGTAATTCATGACTAAATATATTTTTACAAAAAAACATAACAATTTCAAGTGTACACCCTAATTTCTCATGTGTTATAAAATATTATTCCAAAAAACAATACTATGACATCAAAATCTATTTTACGTTTGTGAAAATATACTTCTTTCTAAAATATGATTATTTTAAGATTCTCATCCTTAATTTCTTTTACTAGTGTAGTCACAAAATCATGCACTTTAGACATTTATTTATCCTGGTCTCATACTACTATTTAGAAGGTTCTTGAGGAAGAAAAGTACTAATTAACCCCCATCCTTTGGCCACTTTATTTTATTTTATTTCATTATTACAAACCTCTTGCACCCTTATGCCTAGTCAGATTCTATCATCCCCATTATTTTATCCTCATTTGGGGCACCCGAGAATAGTATTGGGTGCCGTGGGCACCCCGGTCTCACCAGGGGTGCCTCGATCCTTCTATATTTTTTTTGCCACTCTTTGGGATCTTTCTATCCATTTTACATCTTTATATTTTTATGGTCATACTTTTGGGGTTAATTATGAAATTAGACCAAGAGAACCCTATAAATATAAAGTTATGAGACCATAATGAGGGACATAACATCACTTACTACTATCACTCCATCTAGATTTGCATCCATATATTGCATTGGAGATCACTTGCATCCACATAGCTCCATCATCAAGGCACAAAGCTAGGACATTTTCATGACACTTCATAGGGGGGATTCTATTCTATTCCATGCACACATTCTATTACATTTTCTACACATAGTTATTTCTCACTATTTCACAAATTGCGACTGACACAAGAGAAACCTAGGGAATGTTCACACACACTTGCACATAGAACTACATCAGATCTGACATCTAGTGCAACACTTAGTTAGTAAGTCCACCATTGTGGTCCTTTGATGACAATCCAACCCCTTCATATTCATTATTCTTTTTTAGGGTTTGATGTTTTTTTTAGGGTCTTGCAGGTATTTTATTCAACTTGGAGTATTGATGACATTCAACTTAGGAAAAAAAAGTTGATGTGATACATAATGAGGGTTTTAGACCACCTTTCGACCCTATAAAAATAGTTTTAGAAGTTTTTCACATACCATATTACAAACTAGAGCACCCGTAGACCTCCAGCCTAGTCCAGCTAGATCCTCCAGATCCATCCTTTTGGGACTTCTATACAGTCATTCCTACTCCTGATTTCTCTACTTACCTCTGCGACATGCTCTGATAGGCATCTTTCATTAGCTGAGTTATTTCATCACTCTCTTTTGCACATTACGGTTAGCATTTCCTTTTACATAGTTGTTTATCTTTCTTACATACTTCTTTGTTGCATTTGTTTACTTTATTTACAGTTGTTCATATCTTAGATTAACCATCTATATACTACCTAGTTAGTCCATTTTTAGTTAATAATTTTGGTGAACCTAACCTCTTATCATGGTTAAAGATACTCCTCCTTTATCTTCAATCATTCTATAGTTTGATAGTTTTGGTCGTGCCTTTATTGACACTCCAACTGATTCCTATGTTTATCCACCTTTCCCTTCACTTATTCATCTTCCATCTTCTGACATGGATTATAAAGCTTTAGAAGACATTATTTTTACTTATATGTGTACTAACAATCCTCATACTTTATCATGAGTCTTAAAGGAGGCACAAGCTCCTCAACCTTCTTCCCTAACTACGTCTCCTATCATTCATGAACCACAAGATGCTTCTCATTCGCCTCCATCTAGTGGTCCTCCTACCTCACATATAGATGACTCTCTTGATGCAATCTTCACTCCTCCTTCATCTTGTGTTATTGGGCCACATAACTCTGAAGCTACTATCTATATGGTTGATGTTGTTCCTTCCACTTCATCATCATCTCCCACTATTACAAATGATATAGTCCCTTATGTGGGATCCATTCCAGACCACTTTGTTTTCTCACCCACTCCTCCATTGTGTGTGCCTTATCCACTATCACTACCTCCCTTTACTTTGGACTTTTTATAAATAATTCTTATTGGGAACACATACCGCTTAACACTTTCTGTGATGCTACCACTATTCCTATGAAGGGCTTCTTCAGCTTGGTTTTCCTTCGAGGACCTCCATTATCCCTTATCTTATCCACATATGTATCATGGAACTTTTATTATCATAGCTACATATGGTCTTCATGTTTTCCAACTTGTTTTTCACCTTGCACTTTATCATACTTCTTCTCCAATTACTCTCGGTCACTCTTGGTTAGATTATATTGGAGGCACACTTGACCCCACTCATACTGATATAGCTTTTCCTATGCCATTTGGTACTGTGTGTATTTGTAATAGCTCCTTTCTTTTTTACTCACCTAATTTTACTATTTGGTATGCTCATGGATGTCCATTTCCTCCCTTTATTGATGAACAATATGCCATGGAAATGTATATAACTTACATGTTCATGGTTATCTAAATGACCAACCAGAGATGATTTCTTATTAAGTTTCCCATGTTGTTCCATATTATTTCGATAATGACCATGATGATCTTCTTGATGACTTTAAATGATTTTCTTATACACACTTTGGTGGCATAGCGCTCCACTTCCCCCACTTCATTTTAACATAGTCATCATCATCATCTTTTACATTCATGTCTTCACATGAGGAATATTCATCACATGTGTTAAGCGTCATTACCCGAGGATACACTCTAGTGCTAAGGTTCACTCTTGACTGTAGAGGGATTATGACACATGAACCTCACAAACTGCACCTCAATACCATACATATCCCTAGCATATTAGTATACATACTACCTTTTACATTTCATCACCCCTTTGTATATCACACACTGATCATTTACGCGCTTTACACATTACATACATTCACCATACACATTACATAAACTCACCATATACATATTGCTAGTCCTCATACCTTGTATTACATTTCTCACATGGTTATCTTCATCATCATGTGCATTTACATTGTCTACCTTCCATTTTTAAGCATATTCCTTGCATATTGTGTCTCCTTCTAGTTGTCATCATATTTACATATCAGGCTTGTCACTCATATACACCATGATTTATTATCTTCATCACCTATCCTATTCATCTTATATATTACATGATATTACATTACATTATACATTTCCACACCACATGTATTTACACTATCATCTATGCATCTCATATAGGATGCATATATCTTTCCATTAGAACTTTTCTTACCATATTACTAACATCATACATACTATACATTACACTATAAGCATTACACATTGCACTTCATCACACATCATGCATCATACATTCTACATTTTGTTTACAACATTTTGTCATTTGTGTTTTTACACGTCATACATCATGCTAGTTAAATACATCATTGTCTACCGCCTTGCATCCTACACTATTTATTCTACACACTATATTATTCATTAATATACATACCACATATACTACACAATGTATTTTCACACATATTCTACATATTATACTAGTATTCATCATATATGAGTCTAGCATTACATTACTATTCTATCTACATACATTACATGTCACTCTTTACATTATACCTTACACATTATACACGTCTAGCATTGCATTTTATATACTATATGCTCTTAGCCACACTACATCTATTACACGCTACAATATACATTACATTACTATACATCACACATAGTCACATGTTCTATTCACCTTACATTTTACATTTGCATATTTACACATTCCACCCATCACATGGTCAAAATTTATCATTACATATACTACATTCTCATCTATGTGCTGCACTCACAACCCGATGACGCACTTTAGTTCCTTAGTCCATAATTGAATACTGAGGTTTTACAAATCAAATAGACCTTACACATTTACTACTCAACCTTTCACCATGCGACATTCCTTGGCTAGTGGCATATGCTTTAGGCTAAATCGTCACCTATTCTATTTTTTTTAGTGGTATAAACTTTTAGTTACATCACCACTCCCTACTATTCATCTCGTAGTGACATATGCTCTAGGATAAATCATCACCTATTCTATCATTTTCTAGTGGTCAACACCTTAGGTTACATCACTACACCTTCCTTACATTTTGTAGTGATATACACTTAGTGTTAAATCATCACTCATCCATTCATCTTATAGTGATATACACTTATACTAAATCATCAATCTTACATTCATTTAGTCATGATATATGATTTGGCTATAAGGTTCATGCATACATCATTGCTAGGTCACATCTCATCACCACACCTACACATTCCTCAGCGTGTTAGACACAACACACACTACTCGACCATTTCTGATGATGCACTCTCGTTTACGATTCATTATTGACTAATGAGGGGAGAAAAATGAACCTCAATGCATATACTTTCATTCACTCGGGGGGAACATGGCTCGTATCATCCCATTTTGCATTCCATTCCATCTATCAACAACATATTACATTGTCTTAGGGGCATTTACTCTTGTTTACTAGTGTTTTACATGGTCACTTTACTACACATGTTAGATTGACTTTCTCATATGTCATTATCTATACCATCCACACATGCACATTCATGTATTTGTTTAGTTGTGATTACAGATATAGATCCTTCACCCCTCGCATATGGATGCTCTCACCTTCTACCCTTCCTACACTGGTCATTGTAAGCATCCACATTCATCTTTCACAGGTGCTATTTTTCATTTTGTACTTAGCACTTTATATTACTTGGTTATTCATGCTTTGACATATTGGTTATTTTTCTAACATGCTGATGGGTGATCCATATGTAGCACTTTTTTTGTAGGATTAAATGTTTCCACGACTACTTCTTTTTCTTGTTTTTCATTGTTTATTTCTTGTATATGGGCCTTGCCTTATGTTTGGTGTGCACACTTGTTTGTTGTTTGTGGTCATGATGTCCCATGTTTTTGACCTGATTTGTGTGGCTTACTTGACTTCTTACATTTTTACACTATTGCTTAGTAGTTTTTACATTGTTTGTGTACTTTACACTTGTTTTCTACATGCATGTGTTTTCATACTAACACTTGTTTTGGCTAGCCATCATTGTTTGTGTGCACTTTGGTTTATACCAAGTGCAATCCCTTCCCCATACAAGGAAGATTTAAATAGTACATGTGGTTGGTCCTCTTTTGGGGCTGCATTCTCCTATCAGTGATGTCACATGCACCCCCAAAGAGGAGGGCATCATTTTGGTTTACATATTAACATTGTGTATTTACACCGATTGATTCAGTTCAGTGCACTTTCCTCCCTTGGCATTGTGGGTTACATATAGTGAGTGGGTTTAGACCAATCTACAAACCCCATACACAATGATTTTACAGACATGGTTTCCTTAACATTTTGGGAAGCAATTATAGGCTTGGAGGTTACAGTGGGTGTGCCTCTCTAAACTACTTCGGCCAATGGCATCGGATCACCAAAAAAATGGGACGTACAAAGATCTCTACACACATTCAGGGAAGAGTTTAGAGCTTGGAGGACACATAGAGCATTTCATCCCTACACTTCTTCAACCTATGGCATGAGATCACCCCAAAAATTCAGTATACAGATATCCTTCTACAATTTCTCTCTCGACATGGATCAAGTGCACATGTTCCATTTACATTTTCATATTTTACATATTTTACATACACATGCATCTTTTACATAGCATTTTTATTCTTACATACATACATATTTGACTAATTGATCATTTTCTCCTTGTAGGTCCGGCCGTATGAGAAACAAGTAGTCAAATAGGGGCAAAAAAAACAACAAGCATAAAAAACAACGTCAATAACAACATTCTGCGACAACACACATGCTTTACTAACCATGTAGGTACACTACACACACTGCAACATCTACACACACATTCTACCCTAGGTTCACTCTCATCACTTTTTCTTTGCACATTTTTCATCTTTATCTTCCACACTCCTCCATATTTTTATCATTACACGCTTTTTCTAGTCCTTTGGCACCCTTCTTCATCATTCTATATCAACATCGAAGTACACATCTCTATCTACTTTATTTTACTGAGATTTCCACTCACCAACATAAAGTGGGGGAAAATGTAATCACAAAATTATGCACTTTATACATTTATTTATCCTGGTCTCATACTACTATTTAGAATGTTCTTGAGGGAAAAAGTACTAATTACCCACGTCCTTTGGCCATTTTATTTTATTTTATTTCATCATTACAAACCTCTTTCACCCTTATGACCAGTTAGATTCTATCATCCCATGTTATTTTAGCCTCAGATGGGGTGCCCAAAATAGTCTTGGGGGCCCATGGGTGCCCCGGTCCTACCAGGGGTGCCCCAATCCTTCTAGAGTATTTCCTCCACTCTTTGGGCTCTTTCTATCCATTTTACATCTTTATCTTTCTTGTGGTCAGTGTAGACACAAAATCATGCACTTTAGGCATTATTTAGCCTGGTCTTATACTACTATTTAGAGGGTTCTCAAGTGAAGAAAGTAGTAATTAATCCCAATTTTTGGCCATATTATTTTTATCTTTTATTTCATCATTTGCATGTATTTTCCTACACATATCCACTTATTTCAAAATTGTCCCATCATTTTATCCTAAACCAGAGCGTCTAGGCTAGACTAGGGTGCCTAGGGCATCCTGGTCCCACCTGGGGTGCCTTGATCCATGTTCCACTTTCCCACTTATTTTTTGGGTCTTTCTATCCATTTTCCATCCTTATCTTTTTCCTAGTCGACCATGTCGAGTTAATTATGAAATTAGAATAAGGGAACCTATCAATATAAAGTTATGAGACCATAATGAGGGTCCTAACATCACATACTACTATCAATCCATCTAGAGTTGCATCCATTCCATCACTTCCATCCACATAGTGTCATGCATCAAGGCTAGGAGATTTGCATCAACACACACAACATAAGGGGAGGATTCTATTTTATTTCATGCACACATGCTATTACATTTTCTATAGTTATTATTTCTCGCTACTTCACAAAGTGTGACTAGACTAAGAGAAAAAAGAGAACCTAGGGCACATGACACACACACACACACACACACACACACACACACACACCAGAACTACATTTGGGTTTGAAATGTAGTGCAGTGCTTAGTTTAGTAAGCCCACTATTATGGTAGTTGAGGTTAGTCTAACCCATTCATTTTACATATTTTATTTTTAGGGTTTTGATACTTCTTTATCTTTTGTAAGGCATTACCTCATCTTGCATTATTTCACACACTTGAAGAAACTTAGTAGATCCATTACGACAAACAAATAATATTCCAGTTCATCTTCTGACCTGCGAAAATAGATTCTTAGCTTTTACAGAGACCAAGGTACCCTGAGGTGCCCAGTACCTTCCCAGGTGCCTCTCTATTTGGATCCTCCAGATCTATCTTTTTAGGACTTCTGGGTGATCGTTCCTACTTATGGATTTTACTATTAGGCCTATAACAACCTGACACAATCTTCTGCAATTAGCTAAGTCATTTCTCCTTACATCTTTACATATTAGGGTTTGATTTCATTTACTATAATTATTTAAAATCATTTCCATATTATCTTATGGTGTTTTAGTCTATGGATTAATTTTTAGTCCATAATATTATATTAGATTAACTAGTTGATATACTTCCCATAATATTAGTCTTGGTACATGATACCAATAAAGATAGAGATAAAACAACAAAGATCAAACTATAATTGTAAAATAAAGCTAGACACTAGTGCCTAGAAGGATTGAAGTTCCTAACACTCATATACAATTTGGAACTAGTGTCTAAAAGGGTTTAAAGACTCAATTTTATAGATGAAGTACATTCTTCCTTATCACAATATGTTTTCCTTATTTCAAGATCTCGAGAAAATTTGTGAAATATCGAAAGGATAATTCAAATATCCCTCTTGTGTTTTTCCATAGGATATAACGAAGAGTAATTTCCTAACAAAATTGTCCTCCAATGTCTACTTCAAGGTTAATTTTAGTGCCGAATATTTGTTAATTCACAAATATTCTAATTTTAAATTGTTTTGTTTAGAGAATTTTTAGGTGTAGGGATTATAATTGGGTCGCTTAAATTTTCTAGGTTCAAAAATATTTTAGGGTTCAACTCTCCTAGGGTTTACTTCAACAATCGACTATTTTATTTCAAATTGCCATTAAAAAAATTAAAATTTGTGAAATTCACCTTCATATATATATATATATATATATATATATATACTATAAATTTACAATTCTAAATATCAAGTACACATCAAATTTATTTCGTAATTCCCTTACTCATGTCCATGGTCCCATAGAAATTGAAAATCGAGATCAACTACATATTACAACCCTCAACATCAAGGTATTTTAACTATTGATATGTTATTCTATTGAAATTGTATATGTTTTAAAATTTCACAAATACTATTGGCTAGTAGTATAATATATATTCTTGGTTAGTAGTATATATTGTGCTACCGACCGATGGTACCAATCAAATAAAATTACATAATTTTTTCATATTACCGGTTTAGAGGTAAATGTATGCTACAATCAAGTAGCATATATTTATGCTACCAATATATGTTATCGGTTGGTAGCATACATTGTCAATTGACCAATAGCACAATGAACTTATAAATTTATTTCCTACTAGTTGGCATCATAATATATGCTTCAATTGGTAGCATACTATATGATACCTTCTAGTATAATACATTGTGCTACCGAATGATAGAAAACACATTTTTAAAAACTGCATTTAGACACAAAATCACACACTTGGGGTTCATTTCTAGGTCCTAAAGCATACTAATGCATATGTGATTCTTAAGTAAGAAAACTAGTGGTTGACAACTATCTTTGGCCTCTTTTCTTTGTTTGTTTGTTTCTTTTTTGTTTAACACAACCTATATCCCTAACTGAACCTAATTGATTGATCTTTTATGGCCTTAGACAATGGCATCTAAGTAGGATACCAACACCCAAGAACTTTTATCCATTCTAGGCACTCCCGGCCCTTTTTACCTTTACTTGATCTTTTTGGGTCTCTTTTATATTTTGGGCATATTTATCACTTATGCGTCGGTTTTCCAATTGTCAATTATGAAATTCAAACAAGGGAATAATATATATATATATCAATAATAAGGACCAAACACTAAACATTACTATTATCACCTAATCTTGCATTCTAAAGGAAAAAGAGCATTCAAAGGCATCCATCTAGCACTCATACAAGGGACATGGGTTGCATCATTTTGTATACACCTGCATAAGAGGGTAAGTTTATCATATTCCATCCACACATACTATACATTGCTACATTTGAGATCTAGCATGTTATCATTTGTGCAAATTACACAAGGGTGATTTAATTTAGTTTCAACTAAATATAATTACATATTAACTTTTGAAATAAATAATGTATAAATTCTAGAATATAATATGACACAAAGAAAATAACATATAAAGTATGTAACCCTAAGCAAGAAAGAGAGGTAAGAGGACTTAGTTGGTTCCCGAATGGCTAGGAAGTGATCAAGATAAGTGCGAGTGATGAAAAAATTTGAACAAGGGGTCATCATTACTCACTATGAAATCTACAACCTAGGAATAATTTTAGACAAGGGTGCACAGTACAGGAAAGAGGTGCATGGGCATTGATGACTAAATATGGGAGCTAGTGACTATATAGGAGCTCAAGATCTGCTTTCTTTTGTGTCACTAGGCTCTCATAGTTTTTCCTTTGATGATCACCCGATAGTTAATCCTTGATCACCAAAGATACCTCGTAACCTACAAAATATATATTTCACTGCACAAGCACACAAATCATATCAAACTAAAAAAGAAAATGTAGAATGGAGAGCCGACTAACCCGATGGTCACCCAAAGAGTGAACTTACGACGAGCATTGCACTACATCTCGGACCCCATGTAGTTCTTGTGTGTGTGTAGAAATGGTTCCTAGGATTCCCTTGTGAAAGTTTACGGTTTGTAGACATCTAAAATTTTGACATGGTTAATTTATCCCAAAACATCATCTAAATTCATATAATAATTAATGACAAGATTAATTATTATTAATTTCATCATTAATCCCTTTATTCCAATATTTCATCATTTATCTAAATATTCCATTTTATCATTTATCCCATTAAAAATCCCTTTTATCACATTTAACCTTTCATCATTTATCATTTATCTCATTTTATCATTAATCACTTTAATATCCTAGTATCCTATTTTAAATCCTTCATTAACATTTTATAGGAATTTAATATTCCTACATCTCACCTACCACCTACCCTACACATCCCTACACCTAGCCTTTCCATGTAATCACACCCATAATTATATTTATTTAACCTAATCTAATCCTAATCTAATCACATCCTCACACCTCTAAATCTAGAGGCTTCTAAATCTAGAAGCCTCTCTAACCTTCTCCTTCCATTGAATTTTTAATTCAATGGAAGTTTCTTCCCTCCATTTAAAAATTCAAATAAACCTTTAAATATTCTCTAAAATTCTAGAATTATCCATTCTAGAATCCTCCATCTCTCTCATCAATTCTCAACCATTGATCTAAATCCAACATGGCTTAATCCCAACCATCCAATCCTCCACCCACAAACTATAAATCAAGCTCTCCTTCTCCATGAGAGCTAACTTGGAAATTCATAAAAATCCTCTACTATTTTATTCACTCAATCCAATCTAATCATCCAATCTCTCATCATCTTGATCAAGAATTCAACAAACAATCAAAGGTACGTGCTTCTTAAGTGCATCCACAATAAAATCTGAAGCAATAATCAACAATCAAGGAGCAAATCAAAATCATCAAAGGAGGAGGATTCCACTTGTAGGTAAGTACAAGTAAATCACTTTCTCCCCATTTTAATCCTTTTTCAATCTGAGGTAGATGAACTATTGTGTTAGATCTTGTTTTGAATTGGTTTCAATAAGTCATTTCATTTTTACATGCTAACACAATTTTTCATCTACACAGTTGATAACAAGTTGTACCTAGAATGTAGCAATGTAGTAGTATGTGTGGATGTAATAGAATAGACTTTCCCTTCCTATGTTGTGTATGTAGAAGTATGAATCCCTTGTCCCTTGAAATGGATGCTATATAGATGTATTTAGAGTAATTTAGTGCCTTTGGAATGCAAGCTTAGGTGATGATAGTAATGTTAAGTGCTTGGTCTCCATTTGAGAACTTAACTATGTGTTTACGTGATTCCCTTGTTTGAATTTCATAATTGACAATTGGAAGGCTAAACCATAAGTGAAAAAGATGCCCAAAGAGACCAAAATGGAGTGAGAAAGGTAAGAAAGGGTCAGGGGTTTTTAGGAGGGAGAAGAGCACCTGCACCGTTGTTGTCTTGGTTGGGTGCTGATGTACAAATCCATGAAATATAAACAAGTAAAATTCTGATTGGGCTATAGGCTGCGTAAGACCAAATAGAAAACAAGAGACAAATAAAATATGCCAAAGATAGTTGTCAACCACTAGTTTTATTTCTTAGGAATCATGTAAATACTAACATGATTTTATGACCTAGAAATGTACTCAAGTGTGTGAAAGTGTCTACATTTGCCCCCATTTTATGTTGTTGAGTGAATAATTGATAATATAAATTAGATAAGATATGTGTACCTTATGATCCTGTAGAGCATGTGGAAAATAGTGTTCTTAGTAGACAATTGAAGTGTGGAATGATTTCAAAGTGAAGAGTGGAGACTATGAAAGGAAAGTGACCCTAGAGGTGTAGTGTACATATTACTCGTACTTGTATTTGTATTTGTATTTGCTATTGTAGGATACTTCTTGTTGCGTATTAAGGATAGACCTATAAAAGAAGAGTGAAAGATTAGTCAAAGTCATATATGAAAAATATTAGCAAAGCATGCAAGAGTATGTAAAAGTGTATAAAATTATTGGTAAAGGAAAGTGTGCACCTGATGTAAAAGAGTGTAAAGGATATAAAAGTTTCCTAAAATGTTGTCAAGAGTGAGTTTTTGGGTGATCTCACACCAAAGAGAAAGTGTTGGGGAGAGAGTTCTAGTTTTAATCTCCTTCCATGAATCTATCCAATAAGCACCATTGCACATGGTGCATTTTAAATTGTTCATGTCATTCCTTTTGTCCTGATTTTTTGAATTAGTTTCGATTGTATCGATTGAAGGAGATAGAATGCATTTTGTAACTAAAGACATGTGTATTCAACTATATAATTATTCTAAAGAATTATGTAAATTGTGTTGATATGAGAAGATGACTGTATCTTCCCTAGGACATTAATTCCTAAGAGAGGTCAGAGCACCAGTGCTAGTGTTTGATTCTAGGCGCTAGTGTTTATAATTTATTTGAGGTCCAATTCATTTTCGGACCATTTTGTGACTCTGTTCTGTGTTGTTTCTATATTTTTATGTGTCATGTTGTAGCTTTAAGATGTTGAAAGGGTGATTTGTTCACCCAATATATGCCCCCTTATTTTGGGTACATGTAACGATATTACAAGAATGCGGCCCAAAGGAGAGAACCCGATGGTTTTCTCAAGTGGATACCTATAGGGGGTAGGGCATGTACATGGTAGAAACCAAGGTATATGCAAATAAATTGGCTAGTAACATGTGTTAATAGAAAATTTAGTGAGCATGTAATAAAAGAAAATGTAACAAGAAAGTGTGCAAACAAAGTGGGCCATAGAAAGTGCATTTCAAACATATGACATTGCTCACAATGTCACAAAACAATCAGGTCCAAAGCAGCTAAAAACATATAATGAAAATACAATACATATGACATAGGCTAAAAAAATAACATACAATGGAAGAAAAGATCAAGAAAAATGTGTTAGATAACCATGGTGGCATAGAGTCTTGCAAGAAAAATGATACACATGAAGCACCCGTTATCATATTAGAAAGATAAATAATATGTCAAGGCATGTATAAATCATCGAAATAGTAGAGTAACATCTAATGAGAAATAATGCATAATTTTGCAATAGAACCTAAAGTGTGTAGGATGTGAGAGTAGTAAAATTATATGGCCACAGGGCCTCAAAGTGGGACAAGTAAAAGGTATAATGCCAAACATCATTACAATGTGTAAGAACTGTAATAGATCGCATTCATCGAAAAAATACCAAGTGAACATGCATTTGTATATATAGAAAGATGATGACATACTAAGAATGCATTCTAGCATGGAAAAGAAATTGTAACATGTAAATAGGATAAACTAACAAGAGAAGATGTAACTAAGATATGCAAGTGTATTGTATGAATGTGATGGAATGGTATGCAAAGTGTGAAGATTATAAGAGCTATGTTCCTCCCAACGAATGTGTATGAGATGAGGTTCATTTATTAAAACAAGAGTATGTCATCGAGTAATGTATGTAAATAGATGCTAGAAATATGTATCATGAAGCAAAAAGCATGAAGTGTGAATGATGTGAGGTTCATTTTAGAATTAGACCCTTAACAATTGAATATGAAGCGTGGAAGTAGAGAGCGTCATAAGTTAATATGATACAATGAATGTATGAAAAAGTATGTGTGTGTGTGTGTAAAAGTACTAGTGATGATGCATGGAGCGTAAAGTATGGTAGTAGACATTATATAAAATTTATAGTGATGGAAGAGGGGGAGTGAAATTCCCCAAGTGTTCCAATGATGGAGATCTATGTGATTATGAACCATAGAACAAGATTTTTTCATCATGTATGTATGTGAATAGATACTAGAAAGATGTATCATGAAGCAAATAGAGTGAAGTGTGAATGATGTGAGGTTCATTTCAGAATTAGAGCCTTAATAGTCAAGTATGAACCATGGAACTAGAGTGTGTCATAGGGTAATGACGATAGAATTTGTGTATCAAAAGGGATGAGAGTGTGTAAAAGTACTAGCGATGATGCATGGAGGATAAATTATGGTAGTAGACATTAGATAAAATTGATAGTGATCCAAGAGGGAGGGGGAGTGCAATGTCCCCAAAGTGTGCCAATCATAGAGATCTATGTGATTATTCTAGAGAGATATTGCAGTGGTGATGGAGTTTGAAATGTATCGTAAGAAAGCATATTGTCATCACAATGGTAGGTAGGAGCAAGAGTAAAACCAGGGTTAGATTTCAGGTTGAAAGGAGGGAGTCTAAAGAGGTCATGTAGAGTTTGTTGTTATTTCTTGGTTGGGAACCATTGCTTGATAGGAGGAGGAGATGGAGGATGGATTTTGAGAAGTGGTTGCTTGACAGGAGGAGGAGATGGAGGACAAACCTTGAGAGGTGGTTGTTTGATAGGAGGAGGAGATGGAGGACAAACCTTGACAGGAGGTTACTTAGTTTGAATAGGTTAGATAGGCTGCTCTTGACTGGATGGAAAAGGAACATTGGTGATTTGGCATTGATTCTCATGAGACATGGAAGGACCAGATTTAGGAGCCCATTGGGATTTATCAATTTAATATGAGCATGAAGTGGAATGTTGTGAAGAAAATGAGATAAAACCAGGATGCTCAAGGTGCTTACTTCTTCTTTTTAAAGTATAAAAATCACTGCCATTATTTCCATTAAGTCTATGATAATTACAAAATGGGAGACATTGGTATTTGGAAAGTCAATAAGGAGGGTAGAAATGAGCATTTGGAAATTTGATAAATTGGTGAGGATTTGAGGAATAATATCATGTTTCTTGGCACTGAGATCAAACTTGAGAGGTGTCGCTAATGGTAATACTTGAGGTTCAATGAGTTGAGCACATGTAGAAGACATAGGAGAAGGATTAGCTATATTTGAACAACTAGTATGGGTCTCGAGAAACATTCTTAAGATGTTGGATTTCAGCTGTAAGAGATGTAAATATGGTTTCTATAGCTTAAAATTTGTCTTAAAATAACATGTGAAAATATTGAATTGAATTGCAAATGGATTGATTGGGTGTGGTATCGGGATCATTAGGGTCATTAGAGAGATAATCGAAGATGAAACTTACTTGAGTAGGTGGTGTATTATGAGGGAGGTACATAGTGTTGTGGTTTTTGAAGGACATTGTTGTCCAAAATAAATCCCCTAGTTATTTGGACAACTTACAATCCCATCGGCTTTGAAGATCAATTATTATAGGCTGCGCACACTTTACCTATTCACTTGGCACATTTCCTTGGTCTGTAGCTCCTCACATGCACTTCCTTCTTCTATGCCTTCCAATTTCCATCTCCTTTTGTTCTAATTTATACCATTTTCCTTTGCATGCAATCCTTGCACATTCATCTTCTTCAACAGCTTATGCACCCTTTAAGTGCACCTTGGGGTTGCTTTAAAAAATGGCTAAGTTCGTTGCACATTTCCCTTGTCCCTTCTTGTTTCCACGCATTGATCATTTTAATTCTTGCGCCATACCTACATACTTGTATCCTAAAAGTATTCTTTCATTCTTGTTGTGTTCTTTACCCTCGTACGTCTCCCTTTTTCTCTTCCTTTCCGCACCTCTTTCTTTTGTGCGTGTCTTCTTGCCTTCTTCCGCACTAGTTTTATGCCACATGACAATCTATCGACTTGAGTGTGCTACATGTAACCAATAAAAATACACCAACAAAGCATTGAATCCTTGTACCGAACCACTACATGACATGTGGTAGAAATGATAAAAATGTACATTTTGTCGATTCTTGATCACGGGCATGCGCTATGTGTCATAGCATGTCGAGTGACCTATAGGAATTAGAACATCATAAATTTTACTACAGAGATCGGTTTAAGGAATGATTGGTATTTTTGGAAAGCTTATGACGTGGGCTATAGTGCATAACATTCAAATTAAAATGTTGGTGGGATTAGGTAAGTAAGAAGTAGGAAATGATATCTAACCATTAATGCATACTCAACCACCATATTTTCAGCAGACCTTGTCTTCTTCCTTCTCCTACAAGTTAGGAAGACATGGGGAGGTGTATTCATCAACTTTGCAAGTAGATTCATATGAGTTCATTATTTATTATTGGTGGTTGAGATTCAAATTCGAGTTCCCCTCTTCTTCTTCTTCCTCTTCTCTCCTTCTTCGTAAAATTAATGAGAATTGCTCATTTGTTGTTGTTGAATCCTTTGGTATTGCTAAGGACTTTATTCTTTGTATTTTAAGTTCTGAGACCTTTAGATCTGGTCTCTTGCATGTGTATATAGGCCTCGAGACACCATTTTAATAGATTGTGCATTTCTATAAGTAATGAAAACTTTGTTTTGTTGCTATTCTCTCGCCTTGATTTGTTTTTGTTATTTATCCTTGCTTCTCCTTTATGTTATGTGGTTGTTGTGCCATATCACATCCTTTCAGAGGTCCATTTTATTATTGTGCCCCATGAAAGTGATTTTGTGGCTATGTCTTGGATTGTGATACACTTTCCTATCCTTCCTTTGTGCTCCCTCTTTCATTTTCTCTTAAAGCCAATGGTTCATTCCCCCTCTTTCTGGTTTTATCGCATCCCTTAGATTACGTTTCCACTTTCTATATATCCTTCTAACCTTGGTCCCTTGGCATGAATAGTTTATTATTTCATTTATAGAATTAAGAGTAGTTATCGCAGAGAGATAGGTAGAGGAACCAGTCTTCTCCGGAGGTCTATCTCAAGCGCACAAAGTCCCACCACTTGTAGAAAATCCTATTGTTGACTCAATGACCCAATTTAACCCGATCCGGGATGGGTGCAAGTTTGAGTGCCACAGTTTACAGGATGCACTGGTGGGACCAAGAATTAAAATATTTAAATTTCAGCAATGTTAAGTTTTGGTTTGTGACTTAGTGATTTCCATCCTGTGGAGGCTTGTTTCAACACATCTGGTGACTCCTAACACTCAAGTCTACTTTTTTAGTAGCCATAGTGCCTTTCATGAGAATAATACATACCGAGAATAAGTGCATTAGATGAAGCATCTTCGAGTACCTCAAGATATCTCCAAAATGAAGAGGCCCTAGAGTGCCCCGTGCACATCTCCATCTCCCAGTGTGCCACGCACATTCCACTCCTCAAAGCACACCTATGCACCCTGTCATGGTGCATCCACCACTAGGAAGGAACATGTTGTTTACTAGCTTCACTAGTAGAATTCCTATCCTTCTCGAATGTGCAACATGATATCGCAGTGAGAACGCTCAAGAGTATCCCATACTTTACTAGTGAGAATCAATTCACCTGCATCGAGCACATCTAGGATGTAGAAATTGTGTGCTCTATCTATTTGGTCTCATATGATGATGTAGGAGTTAGGATGTTTACATATTTACTTAAAGGAAAAATGCTCTAGTGGTACAAAATTTTGAGACTCGCATCTATCACCACCGGGATGAGCTTGGAACAAATCTATGCAACTATTTTGAAGACAAATTAGATCACATGTATTTGGTGAAACAATTGAATACAAAAAGGAGACACCCAATGAGAAGATGAATGATTTTAATATCATATTCCAGAAGATTTGGGATAATATCCCTCAAGTGGTCAGAATATATCCCAACATGCCTTTCTCAGTATTATCTTTGGGCTTTGAATAGTGACATCTTAGTCATTATTCATTCCATGGGGGTATAACCTTATCTACCGCTTATAATATTTTAATAAGGGAAAAAAATAGTCTCATTTAGGTGGGAAAGTTAGCTCTTAGGCTATGTATGTCTTTTTCCCAAAATGTCTTAGAAACCCTAGCCTTCGTTGCCCCTATTCCCAAGTAGAGTGCACACCCCATTGTATCCATGCCAAATTTCCCCACACAATAGGAAGAAGATGAAGAAATTAAGGCCCCGATTAGGAGCTTATCAAATAAAATCATATCTTCGGGGAAGTAGTAGTCACAAGACTTCATAAATAGTTCTAATCAAGGGTATAAACAAATCCATCGGCCCTTTAGAAATCAATATACAAATCAAAGATACGAGGCATAACCAAAAAAATGACAGATTGCATGTTAATGCTCACCTTCCATTCAAGTAGTTCCTCCCACACAACCTCTTCCAACACCCAATGCAAACCAAGTACTAGTTCCAAAGACAAAATAATATGGCCTAAGAGTGAGAATGGTGCTTTCCTTGCAACATGCATCATAGTCAATATCACATTGCCAATTCCTTGCGCGTGCATGTCTATATGATCCAGGATAATTCTAACTATGAGCCTTCCACCGGTGCGAATAAAGAAAATAATAAATAAATTCCAGAAGCTACTCATGATACCAACCTCATGTTTTTGGTGCTAAAGACTTTTGTGTAATTAATCAAGTTGTAGATAGTTTAGTTAGACCACATGCCCAAGTTTTGACAACATAAGGTATAAGAAAAGAATGCTTGAATCTAACGCATAACCTTAAAATCCCGTCACACATGTCGATCCTCAAAAACAAATATATGCAACTAAGGTATCCAACAATCATGGCACACAATTTACTACCCACGAGGTTTCACGTAATGCTCTTGTAGAAGTGGTGCACACCCCTCCTTTGGTAGGTGAAGCCTCTACACATGAACAATCAAAGAAATATGTTGTTGTGCTTCAAATGTAAAAATAAATGAGACTTCCATTAAACATTGTAGACCAAATGAATAATACTAATGTGAATGTCATAATGTGTGATTCCTAGCCATTACATCTCAGCCCGACCTATTACATGAAGCTTTGACGTAACTTCCATGTGCTAATCTAGTTATCCAAAATCCTCATGCTTCACAATATCTATCAAGCGAGAGGAGAAGAAAGTAAGCAAGGTTTTGAAAATCCCTCCCTTATATATTTCCTTAATCATAGGCAAACACCTTTTTCACAATTATATGATTGACTCGGGTGATAATACTTCTGTCATGCCTGAGAAAATTACTGATGTCCTAGGTCTTAAGTACAACCTTTTGTCCAAAGGAGTCCTGAAACTTAATGGATCAAATTTCACTACTCTAGGATTCATCAAGGATATTTGGTTAACCCTCTATTCATGTCAAAGTCTCACCATAACTCAAGATGTATCAATCATTGACCTACCTCCTTTGTTTGCCTTATGTTTATCAAGAGATTTCCTTTGTTAAGGTGGGTGGCTACTTGTATTATTATTGGTACCATATATTATTAAGAATAAGGTATGGTACCTATTTTACCAACAATATGAGCCAATATTTTCCTATCATGTTGAGGTATATGACTCATCCCATCTCTAAGCCAATTACCTAATCCAAGAAGACCAAGTACAAGCCTCGTTTCGGAGAAGAGAAGCCCGTCTCTCCTCATTTTCTCGATTTATTTCTTGATGAATGAGCTGAGAAACAAATTATTTTTGATCTATATGTTAAAGAGCTTGAATCTTTTGAAACCAACCTTGGTACTTACTGCATCCTTAAAGAAGAAGCTGCACCGACACGTGCACTCAAATAGAATGAAGAAAATGTTGGTTTGTGGAAGTTATACTTTGATGGATCTAGAAGTATAAATGGCATAGGAACATGTGTTATTCTCATTTATCCTAGGATGATAATTTCTTCTTCATGCACAAGTTGTGATTTTCATGCTCCAATAACTTAGCAAAATAAAAAGTGTTGGTACATGGTCTTATCATTAAAGAAAAGAGACAAATTAAAGTGCTGCAAATTTTGGGGACACAAAATTGGTCATCCACTGTGTTACAAACAAGTTTGTGACAAAGAATAATATTCTTAAGGCTTATAAACACAAATTTTGGACCTCCTTGAGAGATTTGAAGCTCTAAATATGCAAGTGGTGCTAAGGAAGATGAAAAAGAAGTAGATCGGATGGTTGCGCTTGGATCACAGTTCTCTCCTACAGAGGAATTTTTCATAGGCTACGTGTAGCATATCAAGATGGTGATAAGGCCATCCATTTGAGACAATGAAACTAGCTAGAAAGTGTTTGAAAGTGATGCACAAATTTTCCAATTCATTTAGAATGAAGATGAGTTCTCTTCAAGCATGTAAGATGACTTGTATGAAAACAATGGTGACCAAGTGATCCAGATAAACACAAACAAGTTGCCTAAAGGGATGGCCACCTTATAGAAAATATTCATACCTGATGATGAGTTCAAGGGTGAAGAAAATACATGTGTGTCATGTAATAAGACTACTCCCTATTCAGTATTACGTGCGGTTAAGATTTGTTGCTTAGTAAAGCTTACACACATGATGAAAAGTAGGCCTTCATCTCTTTGCATTAGAAATACAATGACATTTTTTCATGGGAGTATGAAGACCTTAAAGGACTTAATCCAAGTTTTTCTCAACACTCCATTAACCTTGATCCCAATATCAATCCCATTAGAAAAGAAAAGACTAGTAAATCCAAGGATAGAGCCCCTCATGAGGAAGGAGTTATCCAAAATCATTGAGGTAAAGATAATATTTATGATAAAGTACTCTAATTGGGTCACAAATCTTGTTCCATTGTGAAAGAAGAATGGTGAAATCAGAATCTGCATCAATTTCAAAGATTTGAATAAGGCATCTTTGAAGGATCATTATCCTTTGCCTTCTATGGAGCAGATTTTGCAGACTGTGGCTAGTACGAGAGATTTTCAACGCTGGATGGATACTTTGGCTTCAATAAAATCATGGTCAAGGAATAAGATCAATTCAAAATAGTGTTTAAAACCAAATGAGAGACATATGCATATCAAAATATTCCCTTTGGCCTACCAAATGCAAGCACTAATAGTTTCCATCTCCATAAGCATAAAGGATGAAATCGTTTGAGTAATTTGGATTAATGAGTATTGTTATCGTCCTAATACAAGAAAATTAACAAGTATTAAAGTATCCAGTGGATTTCTTTAGTAAAAAATTGAAGGATTACGAGTTGAAATACAATCACATAGAAAAATAGGTCTATGCCATCATGCGTGTGGTCGGGAAATTCAAAAGTATGCTTGCAATTATCATGTCAAGGTATCGTTTCTCACTCTAGTGTAAGAGACTTCATCATGAGAGAATAAATTAGTGAGAAAAGATCAATATGGGTGACCAATATCATGGAGTTTGATGTGACTATCAAATCCACAAAAAAGTTAGAGGCAGCGCGCACTCTGCAAGAAGCTTATTGAGGATGCGCAGAATGAACATGAGACTTCATTATTTTTGGATGAAGTGCTCTAGTGTGATGAACCTAAAAATAATAAAGAACCCAACACACGAAGCTAGATGGAAACATTCCTTTTTTATGACACATAACCTCCTGGTATGAACAAAGCAAAGAAGTGACATCTGCGGATGTAGTCTATTCTCAGTATGCGCTAATTGATGATGATTTCTTCAAGAGAAATCTTGACGACATGCTGCAGAGATGTATTGATGGTGTATGAACTAAAACAGTATTAACAAAATTTCATGATGGATTATTTGGTAGACACTTCTCTTCTAAGGATATAACAATTAAGGTCATCAAGGCATGATACTTTTGTTCTACCTTGCTCACATATGCACTTTCTTCACAGAAAGAAGAAACTTGTAGCGCTTCCCCTCTTACCAATCCAAACAAATCAAAATTTTATGCAATGGGGTTTTGAATTCATATGCATGATCAATCCTCCATCAAGGAATTGGAATAAATTGGTGTTGATAGCTACAAACTACTTCACTAGATGGATAAATTTTTGCGCTCAAGGAATCAACCGAGTCAATCATCCTTGACTTTCTTAAAGATATTGTAACATTTTTTGACATTCCTCAGACCATTATCTCAGATAATGCAAGGGCCTTCCTTGGTACTAAAATTTATAATTGGGCTCTTAGTCTTGGTATCTATTATAAAACTTCTTCCAACTACTACCCTCAAGGTAATGGCTTGGCATAATCAACAAACAAAAACCCGATCGGACTCATAAAGTGAAAAATGAACATCAACCAAAGACAATGGAATACAAAGGTCTCATGTGCACTTTGGGTTGACATAATCATGGTGAAGAAGGAAATAGGCACCTCACCTTATAATTTCCTTTATGGTAAGGAAGCTAGAATCAATTTATCCCTTGAATTTCCTTCATTAGATATTTCCTAATGCTTAGAATTTGAGGGCGTAGCCAGAGAGAAATTAGAATGACAGAGCTAGTTGAACTTGAAGAATCAAGAAAATATACCATGATCAAGCTAGAACAACATCAAAAATCAATAAAGAAATCATTTGATAGAAAGGTCAGGACTCAAGCTTTCAAATTTGGTGACTTAGTCTTAAAATGAGATGTTGACAGAGCTAAACCAGTCGTCATTCAAGTTTGATGCACTTTGGAGTGGCCCATACATCATTAGTTCTTACAAGGAGGCTAACTATTTTGAGTTGTCTCATCTTGATGGAGATGCACTATCAATCCCAGTCAATGTGATCTATCTCAAACCATTCCATTAAGTTTATGCATCATTATAAATATTAGATTAGTTTGAATTCCTCCAAGTGCATTACGCAGACATTGATTTGTTTAGAAAATTTATTTCTTCTCGGGTGCCTCTTGCACACACTCCTATTTTTCTTCTAGGATGTCACCATCCTCTAGTTATTTTCAAAAAGTTTCATCAAGTGACTTCAAGGGTAATTCTTCAAAGTTACAAATCAGAAATACATGTTTACACATTGACCCCATGTGCAATGGATGCTCTCTAGCTACCGATCTCCTTCACTAGCACGAAGATGGCCCCAAAAGTCACCAAATTGTTGTCTAAAATAACTCCCCTAGTTTTTTTGGGAAACTTACATCCCCATTTAGATTTGAAGATCAATTATTGTAGGTCGCACGCACTTTACCGATTCACTTGGCACATTTTCTTGGTTGTAGATCCTCGTGCGTCCATGTGCACTCTTCCCTTCTTCTACACCTTTCACTTTCCTTCACTTTATCCTCTAATCTATCCCACTTTACTTTTCACACACTCCTTGCACATTCACCTTCTTACAATAGCTATGCACCCTTTGCATGCAGCTTGGGCTTGCTTTAAAAATGGCTAAGTTCCTTGTGCATTTCCCCTTTCCCTTCTTGTTGTCGTGTATTGATCATTTTAATTTATGTGCCCTACCTACATAATTGTCTCCTACAAGTATGATTTCATTCTGCTATGTGCATTACCCTCACATGCCTCCTATTTTATCTTCCTTTCCGCACCTCTTTCTTTCCTACACGTCTTTGTGCCTTCTTTCACATGAGTAGTTTTGTGCCACATGGCAATCTGTTAGACTTAAGTGTGCTACACACAACCAATCAAAATGAAATTACATGGAACCAAATCCCTATAATGAACCACTACATAACATGTGGCATAAAGAACAAAACAAATGTATAATTTTCTGATTCTTGATCAACCATCATGCACCACATGTCATTGCATGTCGAGTGACTTGTAGGCGTCAAAACGTCATAAATTTTTCTACGGAGCTCTGTTTAAGGAAAATTTGGTCAGCTAATGAAGTGGAGTATAATGGAGAACATTCAAATTCAAATGTTGGTAGGATTGGGTGGGTGAGAAGTAGGAAATAGTCTCCAACCATTAATGCATGCTCAACCACTAGATTTTCTATAGATCTTGTTTCTTTCCTTCTCCTATAAGCTAGACCATTTACATGGGAGGCATATTTATTAGCTTTTAGGAATATTTTTAGGTATTCATTTCTTTTCTTTAGTGGTTGAGATTCAAATTAGAGTTTCCCTCTTCTTCTTCTTCCCATTTTCTCCTTCTATAAAATGTATGAGCATTTCTCATTTGTTGTTTTTGAATCCTTTGGTATTGCTAAGGACTTTATTTCTTTTAATTTTAAGTTGTAAGCCTTTAGATATGGTATCTTTCATGTGGATATAGGCCTCATACGCCATTGTAATAGATTATACATTTTTGAAGTAATGGAGGCTCAATTTTGTGGCTATTATGTGCCTTGACTCGTTTATGTTATTTCTCCTTACCTCTCCTTTGCATTGTGTTCTTGTTGTACCATATCACATCCCTTCTGGGTCTATCTTCTTATTGTGCCCCATGAAAGTGATTGTGTGGTTGTGTCCAGAATGTGATACATATACATGTCCTTCCTTTTTTCTCCCTCCTTCATTTTCACTTAAAGCTAATAGTTCATTCCCCCTCTTTCTGGTGTAATCGCCCCCCTTAGATTAGTTTTTCCCTTTTTGTATATCCTTCTAACCCTGGTCCCTTGGTATGACTAGTTTAGTATTTCATTTCCAATATTAGGAGTAGTTGTAGTAGTAGAAATGGGTAGAGGAACTAGCCTTCTCTGGAGGTCTGTCTCAAGCATGCAAAGTCCACTGACTTGTAGACAATCTCATTATTGCCTTAGTGACCCAATTCAACCTGATCTGGGATGGGTGCAAGTTTGAGCACCAACATACATCTTTGTAAGGTGGGTGAATTAGAAGTAGGTAATGCAAGGAGACTTGAGGAATCTTAGGATCCATAAAAGAAGATCGATAGAATAGGAAAAATAAGGATCTAATTCTTTTATCATGAGTGGGGTTCACCAAATGATTTAATTTAATTTGAATTAGATATAATTACAAAGTAAATTTTGAAATAAATAATGTATAAGTGCTAAAATACATTATAATATAAGCAAAATAACATGTAAATTATGTAACCATAAGAAAAAGGAGAGGTAAGAGGACTTAGTTGTTTTCCCAAATGGATAGGAAGTGATTTGTACAAGTGCGATTGATGAACAAAGCTGTAAAAAGGGTTATGATTCTTGATGTGAAATTTGGAACTTGGGATTAATGTCGACATTGGTGCTTAGTACAAGAAAGAGGTGTATGGGCACTTGTGATGTAAAAATTCTACTTTCTTCTATATCTCTATGGTTTCATAGTTGTTCCCTGCTGATCACTTGCTATTTGTTCCTTAATTGCTAATGATACTTATAACTTGCCAAAGAGATAGTTCACCTGCACAAGTCCACAAAATGCATCAAACCTAAAAATAAAAATGCATAATGGGGAGTCAAGTAAACCTCGATGGTCACCTAAATAGTGAACTTATGACTCGAGTGTTGCACTACATCTCGGACCCCATGTAGTTAGTTCTTGTGTGTGTGTAGAAAAGGTCCCTTAGGATTCCCTTGTGCAAGTTGCACTTGACAGTGGGATGTAGCTAGAATGTAGCAATGTAGTAGTATGTGTTGATGAAATAAAATAGAATTACCCTTCCTATCTTTGTGTATGTAGAATTTGTAGCCCTTATCCCTTAAAATGGATGCTAGATGGATTCCTTTAGAGTAATTTAGTGCCTTTGGAATGAAAAATTAGGTGATGATAGTAATTCTTAGTGCTTGGTATCTATTTCAAAACATAACTATGTCTTTATATGAATCCCTTATTTGAATCTCAGATTTGACAATTGGAATCCCGAACCATAAGTGAAAAAATCTCCCAAAAGATAAAAGAGACCTAAAAGGAGAGAGCAATGTAAGAAAGGGACAAGGGCACCTGTGAGGGACATGAGCACCTAGGTGTTCTTGTCCTATCTTGGCAATAGTGTCCGAGGCCATGAATGATAAACAAGTAAAATTCTAATTGGGTTATAGGGTGTGTAAGACCAAATAGAAAATAAGATACAAATAAAAGATGCCAAAGATAGTTATCAACCACTAGTTTTCTTACTTAGGAATCATGTAAATGCTAGCATGATTTTAAGACCTAGAAATGTACCCAAGTATGTGATTTAGTGTCTAAAAAGGGCATCCTCGGGCTCAATTTCTACACACACACACACAAGAACTACATAGAGTTTGAGATGTAGTGCAGTGCTCAGTAGTAAGTTCACTCTTCGGGTGACCTTCAGGGCCAGTATGACTCCACATTCTACATATTTTTTATTAGATATTTTTTATGGTTTATGGACATGTGTAGGTAGATATTCTTTTTTTTAGGTTACAGGTACCCTCAGCGATCAAGGAGTGAATATCAAGTGATAGGAAGGAATCAACAGTGAAACCCTAACGACACAAAAGAAATAAGTTTCGAGCATTTACATAGCCACCAACACCTAGATCCAATCACTAGTGCCTGGGTGCCTCTACACTCCTTTGGGAACCCTTTTGCTACACCATTTCTAAGTTCCATAATTTACATTGAGCATCAAAATGTTGTTTACATATTGTTTCAATATTTCACATGCCTAGATCACTTCTTGTTCACTTAGAAATCACCCAAGTCTTCTTATCTCCCTCTCTTTCTTAGGGTTTTCCATTGTACATGCTTGTTTTATCGTGTATTTACTACACATTAACATTTTATATCACATATTATAGTAGTTATTATGAAATTAGATTCAATTCATTTTAAATTAAACCATTTGGTGAACCTAATGATTAAATCATTTGTTGAACTTGGTGAAAACACTCGTCTCTACATAGTCATAAAGTACACTTCTTTATTTACTTTATGTTATCGAGTATTCACTCAACAACATAAAGTGGGGGAAAATGTAAACACAAAATCACACACTTGGGTACATTTCTAGGTCCTAAAGCATACTAATGTATATATGATTCCTAAGAAAGAAAACTAGTAGTTAACCATTATCTTTGGCCTCATTTCTTTGTTCCTTGCTTTCTCTTTGTTATAACACACCCTACAACTCGATAGAACTTAAGCCCGATTTATCTTTTATGGTCTCGGACACTGCACCCAAGCATAACACCAATGCCTAGGCACTTCTATCCATATTGGGTACTCTTGACCCTTTCTTACCTTTACTCACTCTTTTTGGGTCTCTTTTATATTTTGGGCATATTTTTCACTTATGGGTTTGATTTCTAGTTGTCAATTACAAAATTCAAACAAGGAAATGATATATATATATATATATATATATATATATATATATCATTTCCTTGTTTGAATATATATATATATATATATATATATATATATATATATATATACTTAGTTACTTCTCAAAAATAAGGACCAAGCAAAGTGATCATTACTATCATCACCTAATCTTGCATTCCAAAGAAATAGGATCATTCAAAGGCATCCATCTAACACTCATACAAGGGACAAGGGTTGCATCACTTTTTCATACACTACATAGGAGGGGAAGTTTATTCTATTCCATCCACACATACTATACATTGCTACATTCTAGATCTAGCTTGCTATCATTTTCACAACTTACACAAGGGCATCCTATTACATCATTTCTACACAAACAAGAAGTACATAGAATCCGAGATGCAACGCAATGTTTGACAAATAAGTTCACTCTTCGGGTGACCACCGGGGTCAGTTTGAATCCACATTATGCATATTTTTATTAGATTTGATGTGGTTTGTGGACATGTGTAGGCAAATATTCTATTTTTTAGGTTACATGTACCCTTAATGATCAATTTGTGAATATCAGTGACTAGCAGGAATCAATAATGAAATCCGAGTGACACATAAGAAATTCGTTTATGAGAAATTACACACCGCCAATGCTTGTACGCCTCTTCTCTCCTATGGGTGCCCTTGTCCTACACCGTTTCGAGTTAAAAATTTACGGTGAGCATCAAAATGCTATTTACACCTTGTTCACTTCTTGTTCACTCGTAAATCACCGAACTCTTCTTATCTCCCTCTCTTGCTTAGGGTTTTACAAGTATACATGCTTTTTTGCTTGCATATTTACTATACATAAGAATTTGTATATCACATATTACAATAGTTAATCTATACTTATATTCAATTAAATTAAAATGAAATCATTTGGTGAACCTAATGATTAAATCACTACATAATTTTGGTATACAAAATATTTCAAAACTATACTCTTTCAAAGCTTTAATACTTTTCTCCAACAAATCAACTATTTTATAGGTTATTTCCAAGCCAACATTAGATTTGACATATAATGCCCCTTTAAAGGAAAGAAGCCAATAGGATATTTCTTTACATTTTTCGAACAAATAATATTCAATACTTAGAATTTGTACCTATTAAAAGGCATAATTCATCAATCAAGAGAGGTAGTTTTTATAACATCCACCAAGATTCAATTATTGATATGTGTCTTGAAATAGGGACTTTCCATCCACTTAAAATTGAAACCGTATGTGAATTAGCAAGAAGAATTGCTATCATGGCTCAGAGCTCTCAATAAACTTGTATGATACTTTCCTTTAGAGAATTTCTTGTAATTCCAATACTATATGCCAAATTAGTACTTCATCCTTTTGAATGATCATTTCATATACGTTTCATTCTATTACTCTGAGAGCAAAAACTAATACGAGATAAATAAAGTTACTTTTGTCCATTTGAGAAACATGTTGATACACCTTTTATAATATATTAGTATACATTTTGGGGTGTTATATATGGAGAAATTCATAGAAATCCTTTTTGTTGAGAGGTGTTTTTACAAATTATGTGTTATTTATTTGTTATGTGCTTAAAATTATTGTTTCTTTTAACTTTCTTGCAAAGAATATTTTGAAATACATGTTTGGATATTAAGGTTATATAGTTATGTTTTTTCCTCCCATGCATCTTTAAATATTTTTATTCTCACATCTCTTAATAACTATAGTGATTTTAGAATTTTCCTTTGATGTTATGTTGTCATAGTTTTCATGAATTCACTTACTTTCCCCCTCCTTTTTGGATTTGATATTAACACTTCCTTTTAAAGAGAGAAAATATACATCACATATTTTGTATACCTCCTTTTAAATCGATACATAGGGGTATGCTTTTTCATCAATGAAAGGATTAGTTGTGTGTTGAGGGGTTGGTCCCCCTATGAGGACACTTTGATATGCCTCAATTTGGGTGTCAAAATATTCATTGACAAGGTTTTTAAATTTTCATGTTGAAGAGAAATATAAATCCTTTCTTAGCTATTATTTGTGCATCCTATGCACATACTCTACTCCTTAACCCCTACACTCGGCGCCCAAAAACTAATCATGTGATTTTTTTACAAATTTAGTTTCCTCCATTATTTGACATAGTGCTTGCTTATTTACCTCTTCATATTGGAGTAATGAAAACAAGAAACACAATAGACATGTCCCTTTGATTGGTATGCTACTCACTATTGAAATAGTTAGAGCTCGTTTCCATTTATAACTTGCATGTTCCCTGTACCTTTCCAAATTTTGGATGATTCAGCCCCATTCACAAGGCTTTAGATTGACATACGATTCGGGTGAGGATGTAGCAGAATATGTACATCCACAAAATTGAAGAAGATGGGTGTGACAATAGAGAAATTGGTTGCTAAAAAGACCATAATAAACACGCAAAAAAATCAAATGCAAGCAACAAAAAAATTGAAAAAATAAATAATTTGTCATGGGCTCTTTCATTAGGTATGTACAAATAAATGTATAGTTATATAATGTTAGAACTTATAAATTTGTGAAGTATTTGTCACCAAAAGTTTCTTTTAGCTATTGTAGACACAAAATTTGGGTCACACTCCCCTTGGTCCCCTTCACTTAATTAACGTAACACATTTAACTAATCATGACCCCTTTACCCCATATTAATATTCATCCTCACATTATTAATTAATTTAATTATTTTAATTAATTTAATTTCATCCTCACACCTCCACCTCATCATGAAACCTCATCCTGGACCCATTCCAGGGGCATTTAACTCACAAAGTGACCAAGTCATCACTCTCAAGCATTAAGTCATCACTCCTAGTGCTAAGTCACTACTTCACCTAACTAACTAAGAATTATTCCTAAACCTAATTGGACTTCTTCTAATATCTTCCTTCCTTCTCTCACGTGAACTCTACTTCCTAAGCGGACCCAACAATCAAGATCACACCAAAAATAGTAAATATCAGGCTATTTTTGGTAACCTAGACTATTTCACCCTAACCAATATCGGTTAGGTAAACCACCATCAGTTCCTTTATATGGAATTTTACAACCCGTTACCTAGGTTGGTTATTCAGTTATTGGAGCTTATTTCATTCAAGCGTGAATCTTTAAGCCCTCCGCATCCGGATGACGAACATACACAACCACGGTGCAAAACAAGCAACCAGTTATCCTTCTTGAGAGCATTGGAACACTCATGGGAGAACACGGTTTGTAATTCCGCGACACTTGACTCAAACACCTCCTCCAATAAACCATCAACCATATCAACTCACAGGATCTACAAAATACTAAGTAAGTACTGTGATTTTAATCATTCGTGCTTATCCCATTATAGATCTCTTTCTTCTTTTAGTATTTTATTTCTTTTGTTACATGTACATCAACTTATACCCACCAACCCACTATTCAACCACCCTAATCCTTTTCACCTTTCTAAACCTGCTTCTTATTGTTCCTAAGTCTTCTCAGCCATATTACGACCCAAACCACACTACCCTCACTCTTTGTGTAATCATAGAGAGCCTAAAAACCCATTTTAATAGTTCATTACTTATTGCCCCTACCGACGTTGGTTCCTTGACCACCGTCAGTTTAGTCCCCATACCGGAATCGGTCACTAGAATAATATCGGTCTATCTCGACATTTTATATTCTCATACCAACAAGCTTCCCACTCACCCAAAACCAACCCAGATCACAACCAATCAACCCTGGACCTTTGCCATACCTTTGATAGACTTGTCTGACCTAAAAAAACCTCGATTCTAATTAGATTTAGTGTTATTTTGATATTTAGCATAAAATCAAGTGTATTGTGTGTATGAGAAACCTAAATCCTTACATTGCAATAGGAATTATTTATTTCAGGTGTTTATTCACATTGAGTTGTTATTAAATAGTGGATTGACAACCTCTCTAGGAAGCACCACGCTTCATGGATCTATCATATGCTAGATAGTCCACTGTCATATGCTATTTAATACTCTTTTGTGGTCTTCCTTTGCATATACAGGTAGTACATCCCGGAAAAAGAAGTTCTCTATGATCATCTTGTATAACTTCAACAATGCATGCATTCTACCTTCCACCTTCGCCTCACAGGTATTCCTCCTTAACCATTTACCTTCTATCTATTTCATCATAGAAAGCATAAAAAATATTGGTGAAATATTTTGGCATGCCCGATGGGACCCATTTTGGGTTCTTTGTATTATTCATTCTTAGGGAATCATTGTGTGTTTATTTATTTTTAAAAGAAATTTCACATTAAAATTTTCTCCCTCGAAACATTCTTATTCTCCTATTGATCTTAGTGAAACTTGTATTTTGGATTAAAAAGAACACTTCTTTTATTCGTATTGCATTGGTGAAAGACATACTCTTTCCTATTCATTATTTCTCTCATCAAATTTCATTGTGGATTTGGGTTTTAAAATCTTTGCATCTCATTCTTGTATGCTACATTCTAGCTCATCTAAATTGTGGGAAACCTATATGTTGGAAGTCATGCCTGCTGATGGTTGACAAACTGAACCATAGTTCACATTTTGCACACTCTTTATACCAAATCATTGAAAACAAACTACACATTTCTTAAACAACATCTTTCCCGAAAGAAGTTGTCAATGATCACATGATCGAGAAGATTGTGATGGGATCCAACTAGTTTTTGGCCGTTATCATACTAGAGAGGATACCCCACGTAAAAACTTACCTAAAACTAGCCATAGTTTTTAGTTTTCGTAGGACACATTAAGTAACCAAAAACTCTATTCTATTCACAAGTCATTCCTAAATGGCATAATCCACAACATAAAATCTACATCATAGGATTTCATGTTTGCTAGTTTTTGCTTGATTTGTGTTTTGAGGTGTGAGTTCATTTTTAATTTTTTCTCTCCCTACATACTCCACAATCATAGTTGGCATTTTTCTATGGTATTTGAGTGTGTTAGGACTAATCATTATCATACTTGGTCTTTGAGTTGGTCTTTTTATTTTACCTAAATCACCAAAAATTCACTTTTTCCATTTTTCATAGTTTTCTTAAGTAACCGGTGTCGGTCCAGTGACCGCCATCGGTTTCATCATCTCACCACTGCTTGTCGGTTGACTAACCACCATTGGTTTTATTTTGTTTTGGTCATTTTTGCCAAATTGGTGTTCATTCTATATTTATTTTCTTTCTGTGACTTCCTCTCCTCTATCATTTTACTATATTTATGAGTCCTTGATATCACCTTCAGAGTCCAATTCTACTTCATCTTCATCATTTATTGCCAAATTTACAAATCTTTCATTTCTCCATAGTAACCGACATTAGTCTAGTCGACCGGAGGTGGTTACCCCCTCATACCAACATCGATTATCCCAACCATCATCGGTCTCTATTTTTGATTTTCCAATCGAATAATGATCAAATCAAACATTTAAAACCATTTGTTTCCATTTCTTTTATGTTTCGCATTATCGGTGAAGTTTAGAATACCGTTTCTATCATCAATCACATGGTTTTGTCTCATAAAAAGATAATGCTTTCGTGTTTCATGCTAACCGCCAACCACTCCCACCTATCCCATCACCCCCTTCCATCTCATCACCTATGGACCCTAATCAGGCTCTTGCCATACCCACTGGTGATGAGGAGTTCATGAGACTCCTTGATCACAACCTTGCCACTTTGTAGTACTATCTCACTCATTCATCTACCCATGATTCATCAAGGAAACTTGTATATGGCATTTCTGTGTCCATTCCTCCTACCCTCACACCCACTTCTACATTAGTTACTACTAGCTTGGCTTTACCCTCTTCCACCTTACCACCTGTGGTTTCCCAACTTGACCCTACATCATTGATATATGCTGCACCTATGACATCTATCACTCCTTTGACGTCTGTTTCTCCTACGATGTCAACCATGCTTTATAAATCACCTTGAGTGTAGGTCTATCTGTACCCACCACCTCTCATATACCTATTGCATCTCAACCACCATTTTTGTCGACAACCCACACTCCTTTCCAAAACATCATCCTCTCCATCCTATAGTCTCTTCCTCTGATTGCTATGAGAGTCTTTACCTCAACTCCACCTACCTACACTCATCACTAACAATCCCCTATTTTATCTACCGCTTATTTAGGATACTTGTCATCTACATCTATTCCGACCTATGTTCCTTCCTCACAATTTTTGTACTCGGCACCACCACATACCTTGGGATTCTTCACACGTCATACCCACCTCATATACCCCCTTATAATGCGGGGGTACCCGGTCATCACAATTGACCAATGATCTTATCTAAATGATGATGGAAAAGATGAAAACATTAGAAGCATCTATCTCCAACTCACGACACTCTCTAACATATGATGAGATTTTCAATAGCCCATTCACTTGTCCATTTTGATTCATCCATACCCTCCCCATTGGGAAATGCCTAAATTCAAGCTGATTCAATAATAGCAAAGAAGACCCACAAATATATTTGCAGTCTTTTAAACATGTGTGTTATCCGATCACTCATGATGACACTTTTCTCTTGAGAACATTCCCAATTACTTGACATGACTTAATTTAGATTGGTATAGTACTCTACCTAGGAATTGCATCTTTTCATTTAATAAGGTATCTCAGATTTTCTAGACCACTTTATCAACATTATTAAGGTCACCATGACAAACTTATACGCAACACACCAATATGAAGACGAATCTATCATAAATTTCCTCACTCGTTGGCGGAGCCTCATCAACCAACTCACATTACAAATACCTCAAACCAAGTTAATAGAGTTAATCACAAGAGATTGTGCTAGAAACATCTCTCCAACCATCCAAGTTCAAAATTCCAAACTTTTGATGAGGCATTAACCATGGTCCGAAACTTGAAATTCATGTCTTTTAAGAGAAGAAGATACAATTTCGAAACAAGAATGGTACATTTAAAAATAATGATACCTCTTCTTCTTCCAAACTATAAAATAATTATTCTAAAGCAAAAGGATCTACCAATGTAGTAGTTTTGAAAGCCATCCCATCTCATCCATCCAACCAATCAAAGCCTTCTTCCAATCTTTCTCATGTTTAGGATTTTCAGTTCAAGCAAGAGCAACGAAAATATACTCCCATAGGAGAACCCTACTCTTTAGTTTTAGAAAAATTCTAAAATCCGGAGACAGTCACTCTTCCACCCATCAAACCACATACTAGTTTTGACCCCTCTCATCCTATGCCTGCATGGTACAAAGAAAATGATTACTGCAACTATCATCACATTAGAGGTCATAGTGATGATAATTGTATAACTTTTAAAAATATCATCCAAGAAATGTTAGATAATGGAGATCTCGTCTTGGATAATCCTAATGCATTGGATAATAAAAACCTTCACATATTCAATAAGTTATTCCCAAATCACACCCCATCATCTAACCAAACGGAAAAACATCAACTAGTGAAAATAACATTCATGAGGTTCATGTTGTTTTTGACATCATACCATCTCTTCTGCTCAATTTCCTCCTACTCCATCTATTAAGGAGATTCTTGCATGAGATCCTTCATCCATGGAGGGACCTATTTCATCAACTCATTTACCCATAAAGGATTCTCTCTTATCAGATCCTTCATCCACGGAGAAGTCCACCATATCTACTAATGCGGTTTCTCCACTCACTTCTCAACCGACAAAAAACCCATAGTATTTACTATTCTACCCACAGGAGAGTCATGCTTACCTTCTTCTTCACCAAAAGATGAACTTACCTCACCTAACTTTCCATCTCCCCTACCCAAAGGGGATCTATTAGCAACATCCCTTCCTATTGGTGACAATTTTCCATTGGATTTCAAGGATCATGTGTATCTGCTCTCATCTCTTTTACCCACAGAGTCTGAAACCAACCATTTCCCTGTCTCACAGTCATTATTTATAGGGATTACCACCAAATAAACATCATCCCCCTTTACATTAGTTTCATTGTCATTTTTGGATGACCACTTGGATTATGTTGACAATTCCATGTTTTGGGGATGTCTTCGACTGTTTATCTAAACTCAAATGCAGATGTTATCTACTAACACTTCCATGATCTATCCAAAGGTGTTTCAGACTACCAAACCTACCATGCCCATGCTATTTTTAGCAACCCCTTCTTCATCACCCTCTCCCACACATAAACCTTTACCAATAAATGAAATTTTTCATATGCTTAAAACCTTACTTTCACATATATCTTCCTCTACGTCTAGACCCATTACCACATTAAGAGTCATGCCGACATCAAGTATAGACCTTCGTCATGTCAAACTAGATCTACCCATGTCCTCAAAAGCCATTGCAAAGAATATTCCACCACCTAGGAAGAAGACCCAACCCCTTAGGCCGCATACATCAACTTTTCCCACTAGCCCTTTGTCACCTTCACCATTTCCATTTATCCTAGGTTCCCACCCATCAAACGTGGTCAAGCTGCCTCCTACCTAGAGTAACTAAAAGCACAATAGCCCACATTGTCATGATCCTCTATTACACCCAAATTACCTACATAGCTTATGCCTTCGGCATCACCACCATCCTTTCTACCACATATACCTACACCACTTCAAGTATCCTCATCATTACACATGCCATTCCCTTCCCCTAACCAAGTACCTTCAACATTACCTCTTACCACAACCTTCTTTGCACCTCCATTATCACCTTGGCTAATCTATCCCCTTCCACCATTTGTATTCCCTTCTAGATCACACATTTCTTCTTCAAATTTACCCAAGAAGGTGCAACCAAATCCCAATAACCCACTACCTTCCAAAGAGGTAGTTAAATCTACACCACCTTCAACAATTAGTTCACATGCTATATCTTTACCCAAGAAGGTGTAATCCAAACCTAAAACTGTACTATCTACCAAACAAGTGGTCAAACTTACTCAACCTTTAATTCCACCTCCAGTGACACCTCTCCCACCAAAGTCACCCACACTTCCATCCAGACCCACACTTACTTCACATTGTGATCCATTGGTAGGGTCTTACGCTAACATCTTAGCTAACCTTTTAGAAACCTTTTTCATCACATTACCACCACTTAGACCTTATGACCCACTCAAACCTAAACTAGAAGGGTTTGATGATACAAAAATTTGTGCTTACCATCATGTGCTAGGGCATGATGTGGAAAACTATAAGGCTCTTAAGACTATTCTTCTCCAACTATGTTCTCTCAAAGAAAACTTTGACGATGATGATATTTTAGATGAGGACCCTATTCCACCTTCACCTATCACCACATATCCTTGTCCCATACCTATTAAGTGACCTTTATCCCCCCTCCAAAAACCTTTTATCCTCCTCCAACATTTGAGATCAATATGGTCTGCATAAGAGAGATAGCTAAACCTCTGCCAAAATGCCAATGTGCTACATTGTTTTCACAAAACTAGTATATGCCCTCACCATATTTTTCCTTTCTGTCACTACACCTATCACGACTCACTTTATCCTTTACCACAGATCAATATGGTTCAAATTTCCACTCAAGCCTAGAAGGAAAAAGGAAAGGAGAAAACAACCAGCTCATCCGCTACTCTTTTACCCAATATTCCATCTATACCTGCACCAAAAATCACCATCTGTGGACCCACATACCCTATTTCTGATGGGGTTTCCCATTATACAATGCTTAAACAATTAAACCAATCTCATCTAAAATTTCTTTGTACGATCTTGTTCAAACCTCTAAGTCTCATCATCAGGCCCTCATTGAGGTCTTGCAATCTATTGAGGTTCTACCTAACGATCCTATGCCTATTGCATCCATTATCACTCCTCATCATGTCGCCACTCTCACCACTTCATACCCTTCCTCTACTCCCACTACCACTCATCAAATATCTGCCCTTAGTTTCTCTAATGACGAGATTGTACCTATCTAATTGGGTGATCGACCCCATCCTATTGATTTCCGTCTACATTGATAGTATTCACGTCTGACATGTAATGATCGATGGAGGTTCTAGTATCAACATCAAATCATCCCATGCATTCAATGTAATTTGCATCCCTTCCAATTGCATACATAATAACCAAGTCATGTTGCATTCGTTTAATGAGGCCATGACTTCCACCCTTGGAACCATCATTATCCACATTTGCATGGGGCCCCGTGCCATTCCTAAATTATTTCGTCTTAAAGGGGGAATTCTAGTACAACATGCTATTTGGTCGACCTCGGATTCACGCCATGGGTTATGTTCCTTCAACCTTACACTACTATTTAAAATTTGAACATGAAGGGCACAACTATACCATTCTAGTTGACCCTTCACCTTTCAATACATATAACATGTTGTATTAACCCAATGATGTTCGTATACTAGTTAAGGCATCTACCAACGCTACCACTTCTTCTGCTACATATTCATGTAACTAACTCCTTTATTCCCATGTTGCCATGCCATAGCTTCCTGCCTAATCCATCAACCAAACCTTCTACTCATAAAACATCCAATGCTTCTTCTTCCCAATTTGTCTACAGTGATTCATCTATTCCTACTACCCACATACCCACTACTCATTCCTTAGAAGGTGTTTTTCAACACCTCACTCCTGGGGAGTAACGCCTTTATAACATTGACACATTCCTTACTCCTCAATAGTATGGTAACCTTCACCAAAATTCCCATTATGATTCTTTGTATAGGCAAGGTTTTCCCCTAGAGTAGTCCCCACCTTCGCACCAACTTAACATATGGGGGACTTGATGCTTCTACATACTCACTCGATCCACCTTCCTAAACTGGACCATTTTCCTTTGACCTTCAATCTCTCACCAACTACCACTTCACCCACACCTTCCTCCATCATTCTATTGAAGGGATTTGGCTTTAGTTTCTTTTAAAAAAATGCCACCATAATTTCATTCCTTGCACCATTCGTAAGCATAAAGACCACAAAGTGGTATTGGATTTTCCAAACCACCTTCTAAGAAGGCCCGAGTCGAACTCATTGAGGATGATAAAATTCCCACCCCATTATCCTCATTCATCACCTTCACCTACGAGTATATGGATACAAAATCCATTCCTCCTAACTTTTTTGTGGACACTATTTCCTAGGACATATGACTTATCAACATGATGGCAAGGCTCCCTTCTATTCCTTTCTATATCCCGATATTATTCATAATGATACACCTTCTATTAACGTCGCTCAATGTCAGGATGATGAGTTTATTATTACCTACCTTGGTGTGGAAGATACTTATATTCATCGGTCATTACCTTCTAAGATGCAAACCATGTTGAATGAATCGACCATCAAAATAAACATTCACACTCAGGATGACCCACACATTCTAAAAATAGGCCAATATTTATATGTTGTTGAATAGGAAGCTTTCACTTCTTTCCTCTAGGATCATAGCAACACTTTTGCTTGGTCCTATGCTGATATGCCCAGTATTGACCCAGATATTGTGTTCCACAATATCGTATCCATTCTTGATGCAAAACCCATGAAACATAAGTGTAAAAATTCATCCTCACATTTTCCTTCTTATCAAAGAAAACTCTAGCGCCTTCTTTCGGTTTCCTTTATCCTACCCATTGATTATTCCTAATGGATCTTTGACATCATTCCTATCACAAAAGTGATAGGGGACTCTTAATTTGCATAGATTTATGTGACCTTAACTAGAATTGCCCCAAAGATGAGTTTCCTTTACCTAGTATATACCAACTAGTTGATCTCACTGCCAACCATGAGATGCTTTATAACTCATGGATGGTTTTTTGGGTTATAACAAAATATTACTCGCCCTTGAAGATAAAAAAAAACCACCTTTATCACTCCTTGGGGGACATTCGCTATCATGTCATGAACTTTGGCCTTAAAAATATTGGTGTTACATATCAACAGGTTATGACTTATATCTTTCATGACATCATGCATAACATATTGGAAGATTACGTTGATGATATTCTTGCCAAATATAAACATCGGGCTGAGAACCTTGCCATCCTTAAGGTTGTCTTTGACCATCTCATCAAATATTGTGTTCACCATTGACATAAGAAGTGTGTCTTCATTGTTCTCTCTAGAAATCTCCTTAGTTTTATAGTTTCTTTGCGTGTCATTTCAATTGATCCTGCTAAAATCAAGGCTATTATCGAGATGATTTAACCTACTAACCTTCATCAACTTTGTAGTTTAAAAGGAAAGTTACAATCTATTCGTTGCTTAATTTCTCATCTTTCTGACCGCTGCCATCCATTTCATCATAATCTCAAAAGGATGTCTCCTTCAAAAGGGATGATGAATGCCACAAAGCCTTCGACACCTTAAAACAATATCTCCTCTAGCCACTAGTGCTCATTCCACCTAAGGATGACCAAGCATTTTACCTTTACATTTAAACTACTGATCATTACGGGTGCCATGCTTGCTCATCATGATAAGAAACATAGGGAGTAAGAGGTTTATTATATAAACCGTACACTTTTAGACTACAAAACTAGATATACTCACGTTGAAAAAATCTTCCTAGCCTTAGTTTTTTTCACCACTAAACTTCACCATTACCTACTTAACCACAAAATCTTCGTTGTCACCAATACTGACCCCTTACATTACATGTACACTAAGCCCTACCAACATCAATGTGTTGCAAATTAGATCATGATTCTTACAGACCTAGACATTGAATTCACACATCAAAAATATCTCAAAGGACAAACCATTAGTGACCAACTCGCAGACGCACCTCTCTCTGAAAAACAATCTTCTAACTTCCATTTCCTTGATGAATCCATCAGTACCCTCTGCTGGACGATATTGTTTACTGATGAAATTATTATTTGATGGTTCTAAATGTTAGCGTGGGAGTGGTGCTAGATTTATCCTCATTCCTCTTGATAAAGTGAGCATATGTCATTATATTTCAAACTATATTTTTACTTGTACTAACAATATCACCGAATATAAAGAACTCATGATAGGTTTTCAAACTACCATAGCCTTAGACGTTAAATCAATTAATATCCTTGGTGAATCTCAACTGGTTGTGAACCAAGTTAATTATATATAATAGCATCGTAACGAGATACTTCAAAAGTATAAATGTCATATTGAAATTCTTGTAACTACCTTTGACCAATATGAACTTCAAACTACCCTGCGTTCCACTAATAAATTTGTAGACACCATGGCCTACTCGCTTGCTTCTTACATCCCTGCTTCACCCTCGACTCAAAAATATTTATCATAGTATAAAGGTTGCAATCACCTTCTTATCTATTCTCGAGAAGTTAACCTTTTAGGAAACATGAAACTGAACCACGTGACCTTTGGTGTAAGTAGTTTTCTTGACTACATTTCCCTTTTAATTCTACCTCTACATCTTACTCGTAATGGAAAATGAGCCTTTCTCAAAAGTGTCTCTTGCTATTTCATGATGGGTGGTCTTCTCTATAAACATGACTTTGATGGTATCCTCTTGCGATGCCTTACAAGTTTTGAAATTCCATACACCATCAAGGGAATTCAAAACATGATTTATGGGGTCACTTCAGTGGGTTAGTTGTCACTAAGCACATCCTTCACCAAGCTATTCTCGCCTAACCCTAAACCATGATTTTGTGACTATGTCGAGCGTTGTGTGAAGTGTCAACAACATGCTAGTCTTCATCACACCCCTAGTCACACCTTACGGGTCACACGAGACCTTTGGCCTTTTTCTCAATGGGGTTTAGATGTTGTTGGAGAGATTAAACCTCATCCTTCGAGTGTCAATGGATTATTACCACTACCAAATATTACTCTAAATGGGTGGAGGCACGTAGTCATTTTTATTCCCATAAAGAAAAAGGAAATCCCATGCACGCCGGCCTATCACCGAGTGGGCTCTCGGTGCTCACCCAAGGCACGCTCAAGCACCAAGTCCCTCATTTATGTGAGTTGTATGATAGCACATTATTTACGATAGAAAATTAAGTGAATAGATTAGAAAGGAACCATACATTCAATTTAGAGCTCGAAGCGACTTCTATACCAATGCATTCATTCATATAAGAAAAGAACTACAAAACATAAATCGAATCATAATATAACAGAAATGCACATGGGTTTTCACTCACTCATATGAAATGTATATATATAACCGATCCATACAGATGTAAGTAGAACTGGAACCACACATATATTCATATTAATCATGTTGATAACCACATTACATTAACTGGGGAAATCATAGATCCATATGATAGTGCAGACCAATGTCACGTATAGGAATTGGACTTAGGCCCTTCATAGTATAAAGAAAATTTATTCAAACCCATCCCCTTGATACAACATACTCCTAAAAACCATCTAAACCCAACCTATGGATCTCTCACAATATTCTTGAATGGCTTCGCCTCTTTCTCCTTATATATTTTTTCTCTGTCGGGTGCTTGTATTTATATCCTCAGAAGTACCACCATGCCTTTCTAAGGTATATATTGGGTGCCAAGTGTCCAAGCGGTCCTCCATAGGAGCATGCTTCTTCAGATGCGAGATCTCCATCCTTTTCCATGATGAACTTATGGAATCTTATAACACAAGGTATATTCCTTCTATCGGCACCAAGTTTCAAGGATGGCACCTTATCCACTCCACATGCACAATCAGGTCATACTTTCCTTGTGTTCATTCCAATATGCCAAATATGGCTAAGTCCCAAGATCTTTGCTCTAATTGCACATGCGCCATTGGTTCTACTAAAACCCTCCTAAAACCCTATCCTACGTGCTTCCTCCTTACGTTCCCTTATTCAAATAGACCTTGTGTACCCACACGCCTTCTTATACTTAGCCAATATTTTAGGGGCCCAACATCACCCCACACTACACTGTTCTCCTCCCTTGGGAACACCTTCTCAAAGAATAAAGAATGATTTTCCTTGAATAGTTTGCAGAAAAAATAAAGGAATGAAGAATTTTGGGGAAGAATGAAAGAATTGGTAACTATAGTTATTTATGTAAGAGGAGAGGGAAATATTTCATCAAGTCTCGCCTCCTACTTATTCCAGTGTATCAACTTCACTCTTTTCCTATTGACAAAGGTCACCGACTAGGGCACTCACCTCTTCAAATATTATCCCTTATCCTTGGGTATTCATCATTTCCATGATTCCCTCTAATTATTTTCCCAAATCCTCGAGTGCATCCATCCTTTGAGTGATCTGGGGATACAACTCTTTCAGCTGGTTTTTGATTGAGCCCCACAAGGTCTCAATAGCCTCTGATTTCTTTTCAAACTTAGCTAGAATTTTTTTATGTTCCACCCTATTTCCCTTATTCTTCTCCTGGAACTCCTTGAGCTCTACTTCATGGGTGGTGACCAAAATGCTCACCACTCTATCTCTATCGGTGCAGTTATCATAAGTGGCCTTAGCAACTTGGGCATCATCTTTCACATCTGTGAGGACTTTCTTATACTAGGCCAAAATGGCCACAACCTTCATCTTGTCCTCCTTTTCTTTGCATGCTGATGCCTCCTCTATAGATTCCAAGGCTAGTGGTCACATTTCCATTGTGAGGATGTGGGTCAAGTCCTCTAGACACTCTAGGGTGGATCCATACTTTTGTGTTGGTGGTGTTAGATCTAGATGCTTCAAGAAAATGGCATCTGTGATCATCTCTGATTTCTTGTAGACCTTGTGCACCCTTTCCTTCTCTTCCTTTAATTCGTGCCTAAGCTACGTGCTAATTAGATCCTCCCTCTTTAAGTCCTTGGTTCTTTTCTCCATCTCTTCTTCCTTCTTTTCTAGTTCTACCTCTAGGAACTTCACCTTGTCATTCCTCCCAAAGAGTTTGGCCTCTACTTCCACCGAAACCTTGTTCAATGTGTTTCAGATTTGCTCATCTAATAGCCATTGAGCATTTACCAAGGGGTTGTCACCTTTTGAATCGGGTATCTTCATTATTGCCCCTTGGCTCACTTCAAATTCTAGATTTTTATGTGGGACTCAAATGCCCAAGAAAGCATTTTCCTTGTCTCGAGGGTATGCACCTTCCTCATCAAATGATGTCATAGCCAAGAGTTGCTCCATTGGTATGGTTCTTTGAAAATATGTGCACAAAACCTTGTTTGGGCAATCAATATAGCCCAACCTCTGAACCTATGATGCCTTTGCACTTTTTCTTCTTGTGTGCGTGGCCTTAGGAAAGCTCACAGCCAAACTGGGATCCCCTCCCATGCTTCCATATTCCTTTTCTACACTTTCCTCCTCTACTTCCTTCATCACTAGGTCCACGACATGTTCCATCTCTTGCTCTACTAGGTATTCGATGATTTTGGATACTTCCTTCTCCATGGCCTCGTCTACCTATTCCTTAGTGAGGCTTGGGGTCCTTTTTTCTTTTGTAACTTCCTCACTTACCCCCTTGTCCTGAGTATCCTCTTCTTCCTTGTCATTCTTCCTCTTGACAAATATGTACTCATTTTCTTCTTCCTCTCCTTCCTCCTCTCGAGTCATGAACCTCATAGATAGGATGGTCCTCACCTCCTGGTTCATCTTCATCATCATCATCTCTTGCCTCTATAGGCCTCCAAGCTCTTTGTGTCCTCTCGAATCATTTTCTTTCATTACCTTGACTTCTTCTTGGAACGAAATTCTCCTTCCTTCTCATCCTTTGGTGAATTTTCCTAGGTGAAGGGTTCCTCGTGCTTTGGAGCTTCTTCCTCTGGAGACTTTTCTTTCACCGGGGACTTCTTTCTTTGCACATAAGTCTTGGGCTTAGTGCTTGTCTCGGCATGCTTACACTTGTGTAGGATGAACACTTGGTGCTTTCTATACCTCTTCTCTTTCCCTCTTCTTTGGCAAAATATTCTTTCTTCCTATGGGGTCCTCACGGATGGATAGATTAGTTTCCAAGTATGTGCCTTTTTCAAATTTTGGCCTGATGTGAAGGTATATTCTTGTTGTAGCCCTTCTAGTGATTGGCAATGTCATTGGTTTCATCATCTTGTATCTCATGGGAGACATATCTCTCCACATATGCGTGCTTCTTGGGGTAAAATAACTTTCTACATAGCTCCCCGTGGTCTTGATCTACCTCACTAAGGTCAAACTAAAAATACTCTTTTAACATGACTTATTAATACATGGGGATGTTTTGTGTAGTTATATCTTAGTAGGTTTGATGCATTTTCCTTGCTATAGTTTATGAAAACTGATTATCACATGAACCTCCTACTAACTATCTTTGTGAGATCAAATGTGATGATGTGTGTAGGAAATGATGGAAGTTACTGGTGGTTATGGAGCTCGAGTTCAAAGAATGTGGAAAAGACTGTTTCACCAAGTTGACCTATTAGTTTGGGCTTGTTCTAACTACTGTAGAAATTTTTGTTTTAATTAGCATTTGGTGGACAGTGTTTAATGCCACCGATATGGTGAGTCTTGTAACTAATAGTATCTATATGAAGACTTCGTCTTCAGAACTTGGTAGTACTACTTTTTGATATACTGAAGGAGATTATCTGCATCCAGTTCTTGATATTTTTACTATCTATGTTATGAAGATTATTCTGAGTTAATGAAAGTTATGATGTTTTGAGAATCAGAAGTTGTTAATCCCTCTATCCCGAGGAAGAGAAAGGGCCCACTCGACCAAGGAGATAAGAGGTTATTTTGAGTTCATTTATGCATATAGTTCTTTGATTGGATTTACTACAATTGTTATTTGAGAATCTTACATGCGTGCTTTGATTAACTATATATGTTTTCTTCATTACTGCTTTCATTTGGATGCTTCTATTATGTAAATCTGGTTAACAAGTAATCTCACTTTCTGCTAAGCTTCATTTATACAGTTGTAATTTCATTTGTTAAGAGTAGTGTGTGTGTATTTCATTTCTAGTAGAAGATTAGTTGTTAAATTTCCTTTCATCGCAAATATTTGAATTCTGTAGAACTATATTTAAATTCCATAGATTTGAATTACATTTCCATAGAATAGTCACTAAACTAAGCAACCCCCAACAGACCCAACGGATAACTGGTTCCCCTAGACTCCATTGCATACTACCTAGGACACAACCCTGGTTTAGAATGACACTGACAGAGATTATGTCAGTTAAATGATTGGAAGAATACAGTGACCCATCATTTTTGGCGCCATTTCTCGGGGACATAACCATAAGCTCCATTTTTTTATTCCATATGCTATGGGTGTTAATGGAGTTCATATAGGAAACTAGTAGTTCTCTTGAACCTCGTTTTAAAACAACCAACCTTGATGCATAGGTCGCGAGATAACCAAGGGATATTTATAGCACACAATATTTAGTAAATCTCTAGACACTTCACAAGGAAGAGACACTGAGAGTGATACAGATTCCAACCCAACACCTAGAACCTCTTCTGAGCATTTTGTATCCTCTTCACACCACTCGGTAATGGGGGACCTTGGGAATGTTGAAGACCAACCTTTAGGGTGAACCTTTACATATCCCATTGTCCTTGATGTGGATGAGGATGCACCCATGAAAAACATCTCACCATCCATCCTCCCCATCTTTCGAGGAATGACTAAAGAAGACCCTAATCATTTTTTGTTTGAATTTAAAATCATGTGCTAGACATATGATTACCGAACTGACAACCAAAAACTCAAACTGTTTCCCTCCACTCTCAAAGATTCCACTATGAGATCGTTTATGGGGTTACCATCTAACTCCATTAATTCCTTGGAAGCCATGGAAATAGCCTTCCTGGGTAAATACCAAGACTATTGTAGGGGAAGGGATAGGAAGGAAGATTTCTTCCAAATATGGCAAAAGGAAGATGAGAATCTAGAGGATTATCTGGATAGATTTCTCTTTCTCCATAAACGCAATGGGTATGAGTTACATATAGACATCACTAAAACAATCTTTCTTAAAGGACTAGATGAGGAAACCAAGGATTCCCTCCATCTCATGGGAGGAGGAGACATGCATAAACTCACCACGGACCAAATCATTGAGCTATGTAGAAGATAATCTAGAACACGTGGAAGAATCGAAGGAAAATATATCCAAGTCCTTGGGTACGTTTGAACTTCTAAAAGAAATGGAAAACATGAAAACAAACATTCTTCTACAATTAACATCCACCATAGATGGACTCAAGGAAAAATCCACCCCTGCCAAAGAACCATTGGACATGTATTGCCCTAAGTGTCGGAAGAGACACCCCTTGAGAGAATGTCCTTTGGATGTCATAGACATGTGCTTAATCTGTGAAGTTACTGACCATGACACTAAGCATTGCACATTTTTACCACAGTTAAAGGGAGGTTTGAATGCCATCTCTCAAATGAGTGCTGAATTAAACTTTTTCCAAAGATCAAACAATCAGGGTGGGTTCCCATCTAGACCAACTCAGAATCCCTAGAGGATGTCATGGCCAAATCAAGCCTCTCAGTCTTCTTGGGGACAACCTGAGTGGGAAAACTCAAACTAGATGACTTATCCATATCCACCACCCTAGAAAAATCCCTACACTCAGCCGGGTTGGGCACCACCACCCGCAGCCAATCCTTGGCACAACCAACAGTGGGGTCCTCAACAAAATTTTAGCCAAAATCAGTCCTAGGCACCACCGCAAAATGGTAATCAACAACGTAGGTTCCAACAACCACAACAAGCTTTAATGCCTCCACCTCAAGCCTACCAACATCAAGGAAAAGCAACACAAACACAACTTCGGCTCAGCTAGTATCCAATCCTAAAAATCAACAGACAGCTTCAATTGATGACACAGACTCAGTAACACCATGTAGGTTAACACTATTGGTAATTTATGACTACGATCTGGAAAAATATTGAACCCTCCTATTGTTATCATAGAACCTGCCACCGATGCCAATAAAGAAGAAAACCTTGAGGGTAATATTGGTTCTTCACCAATACCAGATACACCGGATGATCAAATACCCAAACAGAATACAACCCCTTTTCCTGAGTGATTACAAGACACTCGAACTGCAGATGAAACAAAACTAGTTTAGGAATTGAAAAAAGTACATATTGAGGTTCCACTATTGTGAGCAATAAGGGACATCCCTGAACTAAACCAAACCATTAGAAATGAATGTATAAAGACACCAAGAAGGAAAAATAAATACCCAAAGACTGTCAGAGTCGAAGGGAATTTGGCTGATTTAGTTCTTTGGCACCCTTATCTCACCAAAATATGGGGATCCTGGGAGTCCTGTCATTACCATTTGTATAAACAACCAGTCAATATCTAACATTTTGGTAGATCTTGGTGCTGCTATTAATGTCATCACAACAGAAATGTTTAATTTGCTATCCTTAACAGGACTTCAACCGACCAACATTATTCTGTAGTTAGCAGATCAATCCATTGTTGTACCTGATGGTGTGGTTGAAGATATAATGGTCACTATTGAATCATGGGAGTACCCGGTTGATTCCATGGTTTTGCAACCTAAAGCTCAGAATTTGGGATATCCAGTCATCTTGGGAAGACTGGTTGGCTATCATTTCACTTGCATACATTGACTGTAGGTCAGGAAACATGAAAATTCTAAATGGGTAGAAATCCAAACACATTTCATTATACCTTCCGCCTAGCCTTATACGAACAATTGTGACCAGGTATGGGTGGATTCTTTGGATGCTAACTCTTTGAGTTCTTCTTTTCTGGCCACTATTGTAGTACACAATCATATGGCGGAAGCTGTGGAGTCATATACACTGACTGATTCTAAGGACTCTATGACTACAAAAATCAGCACTATTGCTATGGAATCTAGAACTCCAGCATTAGACATATCTTCTGCTATTTCTCTAGTAGACATTACCTCTGTTGAGTCTAGTAGGAAACTCTATGCTTATAATTCTGAATATTTAGTTCCTAATTTCTATTGTCCTTTAACTAAGATTCTATCTTTTGACAATATACCCATCCTACACATGCTTTAGCCCCATGTTTGCCCATTGAATTCTTTTATCACTAGCACAAAGCTTGCTCTTGTGAATGATACCAAGCAGGTGCTTTTAAGTATGGGAAGAGAGTTGACCATAGGTAACTATTTGGAGGTCAATCAAGAAGCTAGGGTGCTTGAGGTTCTGAAGAAACATTCCCATGCTTTTGCTTGGGATTACACTGATATGAAAGGAATTCATCCTAGCATCTGTACACACCATATTTACACTGATGATGTCAAACCTATAAGGCATGATCGTAATGAAGAATCAATCCAGCATTGAGAGACATAGTCAAAAGTGAGATTGAAAAACTCCTAAAGGTAGGTTTCATCTATCCTATATCTGATAGTCAGTGGGTCTCCCCATTAGTTATTGTTCCCAAGAAGAATGGTAAGTGGTGAATATGTGTTGATTACAGGGAACTTAACAAAGCCACCAAGAAGGATTATTTTCCCCTGCCTTTCATTGACCAGGTCTTGGAAAATTTGGTGGAAAATGTCTAATGATGGTTAATCAAGGAATTGTCTTAGGTCACCATGTTTCATCCCAAGGTATACAGGTGGACCCCAAAAATATATCAGTCATCACTCAATTACCTACACTAGCTAATTAGACTGACATTAAAAGTTTCCTTGGTCATGCAGGTTATTACCACCGATTCATAAAATATTTTAGCAAAATTGCCACCCCAATGTTCTCACTGCTAACCAAAGATTGTGTTTTTGAATGGTCTCCTCAGTGTCAACAGGCATTTGATTCTATCAAAGAAAAGTTGACGGCCCCTGTCTTACATGGCCCTGACTGGGGACAACCTTTCCATATCCACACTGATGCTTCTAATATAGCCATGGGCATTGTCCTTGGACAAAAAGACTCAGAAGATCATATGTATGCAATTTATTTTATCAGCAAAAATTTGACTCCTACAGAAAGGAATTACACTACTATGGAAAAAGAATTCTTGGTTGTTGTCTATGCTTTGAATAAATTTCGTCATTACATCATTGGATATAAAAATTTTGTTTACACTGACCACTCTACCATTCAATATTTGATGAACAAACCAGTGGTTGGCGGAAGGCTTATTCACTAGTTACTCTTGTTGCAAGAATTCAATCTCACCATTATAGATAAGCCTGGGAAATTTAATGTTGTTGCTGATTTTCTTTCCAGATTAAATGTTTCAGGTGATGACGAAGTAGTCCAGGACCAATTTCCCGATGAACACTTGTTTTCTATCTCAACTAAGACTCCTTGGTTTGCTGATCTCATGAATTATTTAACAACAGGGAAGTTTCCTGCCTATTTTACTCATAAGGAAAGAAGGTGATTGGTTAAAAATAGTGCAACATATAAATGGTGTAATGGATTCTTATTTAAATGTTGTCCTGACATGGTTCTTCATAGGTGTGTTCGAGAGGATGAGGTACATGACATACTACGAGCTTGTCATGATGAGCTAGGAGGTGGACATTATTCAGTGAAGCAAATAATTCACAAGATCCTTAGAGCAGGGTACTATTGGCCTTCCCTCCATAGGACTGTCAAAAAGTATGTGTGGCAGTGTGATGCATGCCAACGAATGGGAAAACCTACACTTTCTACGGAAATGCCTTTGAATCCTCAACTGGTTCTAGGACCATTTGAGAAATGGGGATTGAATTTGTTGGACCATTTGATCCTCCATCTTTCGGGAAGGAGTATCTCTTGGTATGCACGGACTACATCACCAAATGGGCTGAAGTTCAAGCATTGGCATCTGCCAATGAGGATGTTGTTGCTGATTTTTTGTACAATTAGATATTGCTGCGATTTGGAGCACCAAGGGCCATTATATCTGATCAAGGTCCTCAATTTGTTTCAAATATGATTGAAGCTTTCTTGGAAATCTATAGAATTAGGCACTAGAAATCATCACCATATCACCCCCAATCCAATGGGAAAGTGGAGGTAACCAATCAAGAACTCGAGAATATTCTAACTAAGGTGGTCAATGCTGATAGAAAGAATTGGGTACCAAAGCTTCCTGAGGCCGTCTGGGCCTACAACACGACCTGGAAAACAACTACTAGTTTTTCTCCCTATGAGCTGGTCTTTGGGAAGAAACCACTATTACCTGTTGAGTTTGAATTACACACCTGGTGAACAATGTTGGAAGTTGGGATCGATTTGGATGAAGCACAATGTGAACGAGTGCTACAGCTAAATGAATTAGATGAAATGCGGATGGAGGCACAGATAGCAGACAGAAATTCTACAACATCAGTGGAAAACCTAGCATGATGCTCACATCAAAAAAAGGACATTTCATGAGGGACAAGTGGGTTTTACTCTTTGATTCCCGCTATCAGCAGTTTAAAGGCAAGCTGCGTACACATTGGTTGGGTCCCTATCAGGTAAATCAAGTGTTTGATAATGGCTCTGTTCGGTTGATACCTATTGATGGAGACAAGCAGACTCTTCTGGTGAATGGACATAGGCTCCAGATTTACCACCAACTGATGGATAAGAAGACTTTCACCGATGACATTCTGTTACGCACAGACATGCATGCTGAGGAGGCTCTTTGCCTCTCGAGCATAGAGTAATCAATATCTTACAAATTCAATAAAGGAAGATGATCCTTCATTCGATCTTCTTCCCTTAGTTAGCAGTTTTTCTTGTTGTTATTTCCAATAAATGTAGGAATTTTCATTATTTCTATAGCCACTAATCACGCTTCATCTCGAATTGCAGGGCGTAGGAATCTACGGATATCGGCCAACTAAACATGGCATGGGTAAGTGCATTCTAACTTGCTAACGATATTTCCATGCAAAACATTTCCCCATGTACGCATTTTTCATCATTACGCCATCATGAAATGATTGCTATATTCATTTCAGATCTCTTTCCAAATCCGGTTCTATGGATGATGGCATAAAAGGAGTAATGGCTCATAATCACCACATGCCTTGAATGTGTCACATTCTTCAAAGCTAGGATGGGTGGTGCTCACTCCTCAATAGTGGGATATGTGCCGCCACAAAAATCTTAAACTCACACGGGTGGCCGGTCTCATTCACTATTTTTCCACCGCCACCTTCGCTTGATTTTGCGCCACCCAAGGAATATGGTGCAATTTGAAATTTAATGCTTCTACAACTACTTCTTACCATTGTTGTATGCACATCAAGCACGATTGGTTTTATCAGTCACTAAAAGGGAGTGGGAGATATACTCTGTTTTGGTTTTTTCTACTACCTGGTATTACTCACCTTCAGCTTTAGCATGGGACCATGAAAGACATCAGAACCTGATTCACTAGACAGCCTTACTCCGGAATGCCACGCTTTCACAGGTATTTCATGATTTTGGATGGCTGGATTTCATTCACCAATTTGAAGGTTTTGATGAGGGCATTGTGGAAGAATTCTTGAACAATTTTGAGTCCACCTATTCACAAGTTGGTGGAAGATGGGTTGAGATTACCAGTCAGGTCATTTCTGACCTATCTGGCCTGCTAGACTTTGGTTTGAAGGTTATGACAAATGCTCCTTTACAAATCCTAATTGCTCTATTTCATGATGAAGGGGAGGCATTCCCTGAAGTCATCCTAACTCCATTGGGTGTCCAGAAGGGTGTTAAGCAGACAAGTTTACCTGGAATCTGGAGCGAGATTGTGAAATGGGTCAACCGGTATTTCATATGCGATGGTCAGGCCTCTGTTCTGGGTGGTGATGCACTTAAAATGCTAATCCACCTTAAGAAGGGATGTGTCAACTAGGCCCTTTGGGTAAATCTTCTTGAATACCTCACGGACTCCATTATTAAAGTTTGCTAGAAGTACTCGTCGGTGGAGGCAAGTCTGTAATTAAACACCAGGGTTGATTCATTTGTTGTGTTCACACCAGGTCTTCTTTAGACCAAAGTGGAGGCTTGAGGGACGTGCTAGTGGCGAAGGGTCCCGACCAAAGCAATTGAAATCTAGTCTCTCTTCTACACCTTGGTCTACCCTTACACCGGGCCCTTGCCCTTCACACAACCAAGCAGAGGCAGTCAATGTTCCTGAGCATGCGGATACAGTTGGTACTCCTGAGGGTCCATCCCCTTCCACTTCCGGCTCAAAAGGCAAGTGCACCATGGCTCCATCTTCTTCCATGCACCTATGGTCTCAGCAGCTCAGTTCATTTATGCAGTCTGGTGGTTCCCAATCAGAGACTTTTCCTGATGATACTACCCCCATTTGGGAAGAACAACATGAGGAGGAACACTTGGCCGCTCCGGCACCTGTTGTTCCTGAATCTATGGAAATTCATACTATGGTTCCTGAAGTTCTTAGACCCAAGCTGCATCTTCTCACAACTATTTGGAGGAAATCACACTACTGAAATCTCAATTACAAGGTATGGAAGAAACAAACCTTTTACTACAAACTGAATTTACACAACAAATAGTAGAGAAGGTTCAGAAAATTTCGTTGCCTTGCAGCGTGAAGTAAGTTGTTTGAAGCAACAACATGATCAGAGTCTTACCATCTTCGATAGCTTCCATCAGTTATCCCTTCAGGAAAGGGAATTGAGGAAGGAAAATCAAAAATTAAAAAAAGAAATGGAATCTATACAAGAGGAAAAGCAAAAAGTAACATCTATTTTAGACTCTGTCTATCCTTTGGCCCTCAAGCTTCGTCTCTGTAGGAAACCCTCTCTAGTCTATAGCATGTTCGTCCAAGAACAATTTTATTCCTGGCAGTTATTCCAATTGTGTTGTCAAGCTCCTCATGAAATTCCCAATGGCCCTAGTTTCTTATCAGTTTACAAGTGCAGTACTCCTGAAATCCAAAATTTACTTTGTGAATTCTATCTTCATAACATGATAGTTACCAATGTGCTGATTTCTTAATCAATTTATTTGTGGGTGATTTCCAAATCAAGGCCTTTCAGTCTGCATTATGGAATCAGATCATCTGGGGTCAGCAAACAGACATTTTCAATCACACTGCTCAGTCCATTGGATTCCACATCCGCCCAACTCATCACACAGATGTAGCCCTATGGAAAAACTTTCGCTCACTTTACTATCAGGCAGGAGTTGGGGTAAACACTTCTCAGATTTTACTTCAGTGTGTCATTGATTTTGAAAATTACAGTCAGGAGAACTTTGGGACAGCTTGGTAGGCTTGTGATAGGAGGTGGGATACTCTGAGTCTGCCCTTGAAATGCAGGGAGGTTCTCTCTCCCCAAAACTTGAGCTGGAGCATGCACAGGGGTGATGCCCTCATCACCATTATCAAACAAACCACGAGAAAACTAGCCAGTAGTATAATGATGAATGGGTAGGCCTCCAAGTATGTCCACCACTCCTTTTGAGCCCTCTCACTACCTAGGCTAGAACAATGTAGCCAGTCAAATGATAGTTTCACAACATGGGTAGAAATTACCTCCAACACTCAAGGCTGCAAGAACACCACAAAACAATATGCTGATCAATTTGAAGAATATGACATGGCTGAGCAGCTTGGTAGGCGGGTAGGATGAAGATAAGTTACATAGGGACATGCAATAGGTAAAGTCAGGGGGAAAATGATGAGTGCATTGTTTGGCTCATTGATATCATTTCTTCAAGCCGAAAATACTTTTTGATATGACTTATTAATACATGGGGATGTTTTGTGTAGTTATATCTTAGTAGGTTTGATGCATTTTCCTTGCTATAGTTTATGAAAACTGATTATCACATGAACCTCCTACTAACTGTCTTTGTGAGATCAAACGTGATGATGTGTGCAGGAAATGATGGAAGTTGTTGGTGGTTATGGAGCCGAGTTCAAAGCATGCGGCAGAAGACTATTTCCACCAAGTTGACCTATTAGTTTGGGCTTGTTCCTAACTTCCCATAGAAATTTATGTGTTTTAATTAGTATTTGGTGGACAAAGTGTTTAATGCCACCTGATATGGTGAGTCTTGTAACTAACAATATCTATATGAAGACTTCGTCTTCAGAAACTTGTAGTACTACTTTTTGATATACTAAAGGAGATTATCTACATCCAGTTCTTGATATTTTTACTGTCTATGTTATGAAGATTATTTTGAGTTAATGAAAGTTACGATGTTTTGAGAATCAGAAGTTGTTAATCCCTCTATCCCAAGGAAGAGCAAGGGCCCACTTGACCAAGGAGATAAGAGGTTATTTTGAGTTCATTTATGCATACAGTTCTTTGATTGGATTTACTGCAATTGTTATTTGAGAATCTTACATGCGTGCTTTGATTAACGATATCTGATTTTCTTCATTACTACTTTCATTTGGATGCTTTTGTTATGTAAATCTGGTTAACAAGTAATCTCACTTTCTGCTAAGCTTCATTTATATAGTTGTAATTTCATTTGTTAAGAGTAGTGTGTGCGTATTTCATTTCCAGCAGAAGATTAGTTGTTAAATTTCCTTTCATCACAAATATTTGAATTCTCGTAGATTTGAATTGCATTTATGTAGAATAGTCACTAAACTAAGCAACCCCCCAATAGACCCAATGGATAACTAGTTCCCCTAGACTCCATTGCATACTACCTAGGACACAACCCTAGTTTAGAATGACACTGATAGAGATTATGTCAGTTAAATGATTGGAAGAATACAATGACCCATCAATGTCATTGGTTTTATCATGTGTATCTCATGGGAGACATATCTCTCCACGTATACGTGCTTCTTGGGGTAAACTAACTTTCTACATAGCTCCCCGTGTTCTTGATCCACCTCACCGAGGTCAAACCTTAATCTCTTGGCCTCTTTGAATCTGTTCACCCTTGCTTATAAGTATTGCATGGTGAAGGAGAAGGGACGCTCGCACCATGGGATCATTGTTTGATTTGTCAACCTAAATCTACCAATGCGAAGTGTTGATCTACCGCGAATTCTACTTATCCTTACATGAGTGTGAGTAACTACTTTGGAATCCTAAATTCTACTCAAACTTGTCCCTCATGCACTTGTACCATTTCTCTAAACACACCTTGTGAGTGGCTGTCATGGTCTCACAAGTATATTTTGTGAACCACTTTGTGGGTGAGGGATCCTCTTCTGGGTACTCCCAAACAAACTTTTCGATCCATCGGGAAGTCGATTTTTGAGAAGACAATTGTGAGGAGGACATTACCAAATAGTATCTTCTCACCTTCTTGCGCGCTATTAATGATTTCATCCACGATAAAAGTAGACAAGTTGTATATGGTCCCCTCAGATATTTTTAGCATACGTTCAGTCCATGCCTTGTTCACTTGAGTCCATCTCTCTTGGTCATTGAGCTTGGTTACCAAGCACGCGACCATCCTCATCATGGGGTCTGGGATCTCTGCGATGTCAAAGTATTACAATCCTTTCTTATAGTCATATGTAGCAACTATTTCCTTGATGGCCTCCTTGTCACTTAGGTCATCATCAATGTTATCCCCTTCGTAGATAAGGCCTGTGAACTTGGAAATTAACTGGGGAGTTATGTGCATCTTACGCCCCATAAAATAAAAATGGTCTTTGTGAATGCACACCATTAGCCACTAGTAGAGGTGCTTAGGTTTGCCAAAGTAGGGTAATTCGTAAAGTTGTAGTAATCCTGCCTTCTCCAATTTAACCTTTACTTTGTCACTGTAGATGGGCATGCCTTCGGTGTCCTCTTATTTATCAAAGCGAACCAACTCCAAAGCCATTTCTTTTTATTTCGTGCTAGTGCAATGATTATAGTCACTTATAGTCATCTTTTGAAAATAAGATTCCCATTATTTTCCTAGCAATACCCCATCTAGGTATCACATCTCCACGTGCCATTCTTCATTTGCACTTGCGATGGCATCCGTTTTCTTCCCCTTACCCTTGCCCTTCTAATTTTTAGGTGAGATCATTGATTTCTTTGGTGCCATTCTTCTGGTTAGGTTATCACTTCACACGTCTTTTCCTTTTTCTGCTCTACTACTTTATCCAAGCCTAATGCACTACCTTGCAAAGAAACGCTCCTACACCGTGCCCTAGCCTCCAAACCCTAACTAGAACAATTCTTCCACAAGATGGTGCTTCAACAAATTCCTTCATAAAAACTTCCTCCACACCCGTGTACTCCTTTCCTACTGGTTTGCAGAACTACTCTAGTCACGTCCTCTCATATTTTTTAAATTTTTCTTCACAAAAATTACCTTTGGATGCCCTAGTTCACGAGAGATATTTTCTCTTTGTAAATGCAAGGTAAATAATGAAGTTCCCGTATTCTTATTTATATCTTTTTTTCTTTCAAAGCATTAAATACAATTTTACCTACCAACGTACTTAGTATTAAATGTGACTTTTTCCACCAAGATGACCTTATGCCCAACCTTGCGCGAAAACATTCTACAACCTTCTAGCGTGTAAACAATTCATCCTGATAGAAGACTCTTATGCACGTGTTAACAGTGTCGAAGGCACTTCTTCTGCCTACCTCATGTTGTTCCTTCGCTTCTCATGTACGTGGTTTCTCTGGTCTTATCCTAACACCAATATTTTCATCCACCTCTTCTTCCATGTGCTTCCTTCATCCTTGCGCACTTTGTATCCATCAACCGAGAAATTCACCGTAACTTCTATCGCTATTTCAATTTGTATAATGGGTTTATACTTCATATTACTCCACCCCACATCTAAACCGATGCATGGTCCTCTCGGCATAAAACTAACAACAAAACAAATGACGAGAAAGGGAAACACAAGAAAGGAAAATTACATAAAGGGAAACTTATACTAAATGGCAAAACTACCTTATTACAAACACCAAGAAGACTTATTTATAGTAGGGCTTCACCTACTTCCATTGAAATGGCCTGGTAATCTCATTCCATCTAGTGCTCTCAACTAGAACACACTTGAATTAAGGATATCTCGAGATGATATAGGGACCCAACTAATGGAATTTCATCTTTTTGAGATGGCACAAAAACTTAGAATCATATAACAATACCATATGCCCAATCTTAAATTGTTTGTTTTTGATGTGGCGATCATGTCATGATTTTTGTTTATCCTTTTTAGTCTTTTGAATCCACCTAGCCAATGATCATATTTTGTCCAATTTCATCAATTTTTCAATCCTTTCCTCTAGTGCTTATTTGTCGGCCAATCCTCGTGCGTGTGCTATACACAGAGAAGGTAACATAAATTCAATGGGTAAGACAACCTCTGCGCCAAACACCAATTGGAATGGTGTGGCTTTATTCAACCTCTTGTAGGTTGTCCTATACGCCCATAAAACTACTGATAATTTGTCATCCCAATCTCGTCTACCAATGTCACAAATTTTGGTCAGGGTATGACTCAGTATTTTATTAAATGCCTCGGTAGTTCCATTTGCTTATGGATGGTAAGGGGTAGTCTTATGATGAGCCACCATGAACTCTGCTAACAGAATCCTAATGGTATCATTTAGGAAATACGTATCCCTATTATTGGTTAAGATCAATGGGCATCCATACCATGTAATAATATTTTACCATAGAAACCTTGCTGCTATAGCCGCTATACAATCCTTGGAAAACACTGCTTCTTCCCATCTTGTTAAATAATCTATGCAAGTGATTACATAGTGTGATCTTGTCCTATGCATAGCTAGAGAAATGGGGCCTACAAAATCTATGGCCCACTTTTCAAATGTCTCGCACTTGGAATAGGGTGCAAAGGCATTTCATCCCTCCACCCTGGTTTTCCAAGGTGCTGACAATGATCACATGCCTTGTAATACTCTTTGTAATATTGATATAGGGTTTCCCACCATAACCCAACTTGTAATATCTTGCACATAGTGTCCACCTACGCTTCCTCCATGCACCTCCTCCATAATAGCTAGGTACTCATGTTCTAGCACACACCGACGTAACACTTCATCACATCCTAGTTTGTACAAATCACCACTAACTAGCATGTAGGGTGTGGTGTGTATGGCTAACTACTTCCTCTCTAATGATTTCATCCCTTCTAGCACCATACCTATTTTGAGAAACACCGCAATATCCTCTAAGTCTGAGGGCACGTACCACAACCTAAACAACTGTGTGTCTAACATGGTCTCCTCAATGCTTTGCACATCCTCTCCTGAGTCAATCCTAGACAAGTGATCAGGCCCAGAATTACTATTTCCTGGCTTGACAACCACTGTGAAGTCAAATTCTTGTAATAGAAGGACCCATCGAAATATGTGCCCTTGTAGAACGGGCTTGTTTACCAAGTATTTTAATGCCATGTGGTTTGTGTAAAATATAAATGTTGTTGCCAGTAGATATTTCCTAAAGTTGTGCAGCGTGTAGATCATGGATAGTGCTTCACACTCAGTAGTGGTGTAATTTTGTTCTGCTGATGTTAACTTTCTTCTCGCAAAACACAAGGGATGGTCAACAATCCCTTCACTAGGTTGTGCAAGATTACTCCAACGGGTGTACTGTGCAGGCATCCACATGAACACGTAAAGGCTTGTCCCAAATGGGGAAACACTTTCGAATGTGTGTTGTGACAAGCCTGCCCTTTAAAGTGTTGAATGCCCTCTGCTGCGTCTCTCCTAAATGAAAGGCACTCTTGTGTCTAAGTAATTCCTCCAAGGGTGCGGTGATCTTGGCATATCCCTTGATGAAATTCTTATAGTAACCCGTATGCCCAAGGAATCCATGCATGATGCTTTGGCTAGTAGGCTCCCCTAAACCCATAATGGCTGCAACCTTGGCGAGATCTACTAGTAAGCCCTCCTTACATATGATATGTCCCAATAAGGTTCCAAATGGGGTAGCAAAGACACACTTCTTGATGTTGAGGGATATCCTCAACTGTCAACACCTTTCAAACATTAGTCTTAAGTTATCAAAATGGTCCTTGACTAGACCATACATAGTCCAATCATCCAAATAGACTTGAAGAAATTTATGGATGAATTCTTGAAAGGCTTGCACTACAATGCGTGAGAACACAACAAGCACATTCTTCAATCCAAAAGGCATGATCGTATAGGAAAAACTTCCCCATTCAGTGGTGAAAGTTGTCTTTTTCGGTCTTCCATTGTAATCCACACCTGGTGGTATCCTGAGAACCCATCTATGAAGGAGTAGACTTCAAGCCCAACCACTCCCTCTAAAATTTCTTTAGTAAACGGGGTAGGGAAGGGATCAATGACACATACTGCATTCAGGTCCATGTAGTCAACACATATCCTTATCCTCCCATCCTTTTTTATGTTGATGACCATTGGGCTTATCCATTCTGATTCTTCCATAGCCTCAATGATACCTGATGCTATCATTTTGTCAATCTCCTCCTTGACCCATACGCGCAAATTTGGATTCATCCAATATGGCCTCTTTTGGATTGGGCACACGCCTTCCTTTAGTTTTATCTTCATCTCCCCAAGGAATGGTGGACACCCTTGAGTTCATGATACCCATGAGGGAATAAATCCTGGAATTCATGTAATGATTAATGATCTTTGAGACCTCCTTTTCGACCAATAGTCTCCAATGATTGCTTCCTTGGGTTCTATCTCTGACCCAATGTTAACCTTATTCATTTTTAAAGGCTCATGGTAAGCACACATCCTTTCATCAGCACTATTTATAACATCACACATTCCTATAGAGTGGTTAACATCTAGACTCTCCATTTCCTCTCCATCTATGACATACACCATCTTTCCTTTTTCCTTTTCTATGCATGTTTTCTTAAACTACATCCCCTCTAACTCATCCTCATCAAAATTTTCCTATAAACCTGGGCTCACCTAGAAAATATAGTAGCCTTTCTTCCACCATGGAACTATCCCCCATTGTAAGGTGATTGATCACTTGCAATAACTTATCCAATGGTGGCTTTGTGCTCGATATTCAAAATATTGGATGAGATCGGTTGTTAGTTCCCATATATTTCCTATCTGGTGTGTTTTTTAATGGATATACCATGTACACATAAAAATTGTAATGTAGAATACAACTTATGTACCCATAATGATGGTGGCAAGGCTTCTACACCTCCCATCTAGGCCTTCTCACACGATTAGATATGAAATGAAGTGGTATCTTTACCATGGTAGTCTTGAATGACCATAGGCGCGTTGCTCTTGGAAAACCTTATAGAGAACGTGATTCTTACCTTGTGCCACTTTAGGAGGCTCTCTCGATGTGTATCCCACCAATGCAATGCAGTCCCGAGTAGGATATAACTGAGTATCCCTCTTCTTTCGTCCTCATTTTTCCACCGAGGTTTAATGACTCATAAGAAAATTTCAGGGTATGCCCCTAGAGTAACTTGGTAACTTCTTTCCTCCTAGGCACTTAAGTGAGCGCACTTTGGTAAATTTTTGCATGACACCTTTGGCTGTCCCCCAATTAACTCATAGGTCCTGTGTGCCCAATTGTCACACGCCATGCTTGTGGTATCACTCACAGATTGGGCATCCTCAAATTGGATAACTCCTTCGTAGGGTGAATTATCTCTAGGTCTTTGATGGAGCGCACATAAATTCTATCAAGGACCTCTTCTCCCAAAGGTTCAGTGTAAGGCACCGACTTCCCATTCATCAAAGGGATGATGACTTGTTCTTCCTTGTTCTTAAAAATGATATATCCTTTGTTGAACCTTATGTCAACATTGTTCTTATAGCACCATGGGCACCTAAGAAATGCTGGAAAATTGTCTTCCTTGGTGAGCGCCAAGAATTCAAGTCTCCAATAAACTTGGCCCCCTGAATGGTAATCACTACATCCTTTAATACTCCAATGGGCATTGCCTTAGTTTTGTTTTCCATATACAACACATTCAAAGATGGCTGCAATGTGGGCCTTCCCATTTGATGTCAGGCATCCAACGTAAGAACATTGACTTCTACTCCTATGTCAATCAATATGTTGCTTAGAAGCCAACCATCTGCAATGCGTTTATTGCGATTTTCTTTGTCATACAGCGCAACACCTATGGGGAGGGAGGTTAGCATGTAACACCTACCTTATGCACTCCACTCCGGTGCAAGGCATCTTCTCTCGTAGCCATTCTCATAGCAAGGGAACAATATTCTCTTGCCTTAACATTTTTGATACTTCCTTGACCTCATAAAGGTCCTTTCGTGGAGCCTCAATATTTCTTCTTTGCTCCCGCTTCGGACTTTTCCTTTAGACATTAGATTTCTACCTACAAAATCTGAATGACATCCATTGTCTCTTGATACACTTCCTTCTGGTGGGAAGGGTCTGGATACTTCCCATGCACCACCTCTTCTCTTGAGACTAGAGTCTTTTTCCTTGGTACTTATTTGGCACACGTAGCCTCTACCCGTGTTGTCACCAGAATAGGTTCTAACCCTGACTCATGCACCACTCTAGGAATCCACTATGCATCAGCCTTCTTTATACTTACCATCCCAGCACCCTTGTCCTTTTTTTGGTGCTGGCTCATATGCTCAAACAACTAAGGACACTCCTTATACTTATGATTTTTCCCGCACCATGAGCATTGCAACAAATCTAGATACTTGTGCCTGTAATGTTTTGTAGATCCACAGTTATAGTAGGTTCCTCGTGGGAAATCATTTCTTCCTCCTCCATGGTTACTATGACCATGGAATCCTCTGTGATAACCTCTCCCATGCGCCCTCCATCTGTACATCCTTCATAATGGTGATCATCTTATTTGGAACCACTGGCAAGGCTGGTCTAGTGCACACCATGATCAATGGCCTCATGGATCTGGTCAATAAGCCTACAATCCTTAGTATCATGGGTCGTAGAGGTGTAGATCTTACAGTAGCAAGACACATTCTTCCAAATTACGCACTGCAACAAGGGGCATCTACTCACATCATGGTCCCCGTGAAAAATTTCACAATATACCACTATGACGTGTACTAACTTCCAGGGGAATCTATCCTTGGCATGTCCCTCTACTTTACAATCCATGCTCCAAAGACCACTATGAGTCTCATGTGCAGAGCTTACAGATAAATTCTCTAACTATTTGGCCATTTAAACAATTTGAGCCTCTAGAAAAGGGCTCATACTAGTATCGATGCTCCCAACTACTGTAGCACGTAAGGAAACATTTAGAGCCTCGTATGGGTCAGTAAATGTTTTATGGGACAATGCCCTCCTAAATGGAGTGACCAATCCTCTAACAAACCATTGATGATGTTGTGAAGGGTGAATGTCATATGAAAAATTTGACAGGATATTCTTAAACCATGCATCATACTCCCGTACACTCTCTGCCATTCCCTGTGGGATCTCCTTCAAAGCACTCGACACTCTTCTAATAAAACTCCAAAGTATATGGAACTTTGCTAGGAAGGCATTTTTCAATGTAGTGTAGTATACCACCATCTAATAGGGGTTGTACTTCCTATACCAGCTATACATGTGTCCTCTTGCAACATTGTTGCAAACCGACTAGCCTTCTCGCTACTGGGTAGTGATCCTCTTCGTGTGCCATAGTAATTCACAATTTTTCATGTGTTTTGTAACATCCTCTATACCATAATAATCTAGAAAATGTAAATACATTTCAAATATTACTTGAAGAGGTGGATGAGGCCCATGTCCTCCTGATCTAGATACTTGGTTCCTCTCGGTGTTTCCTCCACTGATCCACTTTGGATCCACCGGGTCCTATGCCTCTCGATCCACTCATTCCACCTCCGAACCTCAGAATCGACAATGGGCCTGAAGTGGTCATGCCTAGTGTCCCCAACGTCCCACTAAACTACGTGCTAATGATCTATGAGATTACTCTACTATGATAAGTATATCCCGCGCAACTCCTAGATGTGTTTCCTAAACCTTGCGTACTTGTACTTTGCCCAAAAATTCCTCCAAACACCGGAATGGTATGTGTAGCCATGGATGTCCCAAATGAAAAATTATACCTCCTAGGTGTTGATCGGTCACTCCCATTGATACCAACTGGGTTATCAATACTCCTTTGATTTGGAAAACAAAGCGTCAGGGATTACTCGCTAGGTGGGTTCAGATGCACGCTGATGGATCTCCTTTCTCCATGCGATGAAATCTCATCAGAAGATGAAGGAGCCTCTCTCTTAAGCTTGCCAAGATAGGGTAGCAAATATTTCTTAGGATCTATGTCATCCGCATGAACTTCGAAACCCTCTCACAATGTCTACCTCCATAGATCCATCACACTTACAACATCGCATTGTCTAGTCATATCCCTTTCATGAGCTTCATTATACTTGAGCCTTATCTCCTCCCTTTCCTTTTTAGTTGTAATGTCTTTCATCTTCCTCCATCCTATCTTCCTCACCCAACACTTAGATTATCTTAGCTATCCATGGGGAATGCTTATAAACTCAAAGTAATGACCAAGATCTTCATAGCTAGAGGAATAACACTCAAAAATGACCCTCTAGGCTCCCTCAGAAACTTGAAATCAACAACATATAGGAAATAATACGTCAAAATGGCATATTCTAAAATGTAATTGGCCAACACTTCCTTCCACCAGTGATCAATAGCATGCGTCCAAGTTATATTTGCATCTTGCAGCCTCTGATAGTCATCTTGGGTCCACATGCATGATCTATAGAACCAGCTTGATCTAGATGCATATGCCAAGAGCCATTCATATAGCTCTACTGGGAAGCAATAAAAGAATGTCTCATATAGCTCATGGTATAGGTTCTCTTCTACCCATCCACGTGCATTGAACTCAAGTCCAATGTTGAATATTTGAGCAAACTCATCCTCCGTGCTCTTGAACCACGTTTCAACACTTTCTAGAGTCAGGTGCTCTATCATTACACATCACAAAGATAAATATACATGTCATTTCTCACAAAAACTTCAAAAAGAGGTCCAGAAATGGAACCAAGATGTAGTCATTTTTATGCCCATAAAGAACAAGGAAATCCCATGCGCGTCGACCTATAACCCAAAGTGGGCGTTGGGTGGTCACTTGAGAAATGTGCGGGCACCGAGTCCCTCCTTTATGTGAGTTATATGAGAATGCATTATTTACTACAAAACTTAAGTGAATAGATTGGAAAGGAACCATACATTCATCTTAGAGCTTAGAACAAATTCTAGACCAATGTGTTCATTCATATAAGAAAATTACTACGAACATAGATTTGAATCATAATATAAAATAAATGCACAAGGGTTTACACCCACTCATATGAAATGTATATATAACCGATCCATACAGATGTAAGTAGAACTGGAACCACACATATATTCATATTAAGCATGTTGATAACCACATTACATTAACTGGGGAAATCACAGATCCATATGATAGTGCAGACCAATGTCATGCATCGGAACTAGACTTAGGCCCTTCATAGTACAAAGAAAAATTATTTAGACCCATCCCCTTGATACAACATACTCCTACAGATCCTCTAAACCCAACCTATGGAGCTCTCATAATATTCCTGCATGGCTTCACCTCTTTCTCCTTCTATATCTTTTTCTCTGTCAGGCGCTTGTATTTATAGCCTCAACAAGCACCACCATGCCTTTATAAAGGTGTAGATCAGGTGCTAAGTGTCCAAGTGGTCCTCTAGGGATCATGCTTCTTCATATCTCGAGCTCTCCATCCTTTTCCATGACGACCTTCTAGAATCTTCTAACGTAAGGTATATTCCTTATATGGGCACCAAGTTTCCAAGCTAGCACCTTATCCACTCCGCATGCACAGTTGGGTCATGCTTTACACATGTTCAGCCCAATATGCCAAATATTTATAAGTCCCAAGATTTTTTTCTCTACTTTTTCACATGTCATTGGTTCTACTAAAACCCTATCCCGCGCACTTCCTCCTTACGCACCCTTCTTCAAATAAACCTTGCGTTCCCATGCAACTTCTTTTACTTAACCAATATTTTAGGGGCCCAAAGAAGGTCAGAATCTCTCATTTCTAAAAATCTAAGACAATATGTGTATTCATCAACCATCACATCATTTGTGTCTTTGGTGTTCCTTAACACCTCATAATCGATAATGGAAAACAATTTAAAAACAAAACCATACAAAAAATTTGTGATTCCTTCGGCATTTAACTCGCTTTTCCTCACCTTATTATCCTAAAAAAATGGCTAAGCTGAATTGACTTAAAAACCCTAAATAAAATTCTTATGAAATTGGTTGACAATATTGGTAAGGATTGGCACATGTACATTCCTTTTTCCTTATGGGCTTATCACACTAGTATTCACACCTCAACCATGCTACACCTTTCTCTTTGGTCTATGGTATAAATGTTGTCTTGTATCTCAAATTCCAAATTCCATCTCTTCATATCTCACTCAAATATATGCTCAATGATGATGATTTTCACCAGGATTGTTTGGCACAACTTGAGTTATTAGATGAATGTTTTCTAAATGATCTCGATCACCTTCAAATCTACCAAAACGTATCAAACGTGCCTATGATAAACATGTCCAAGAAAAAACCTTCCAAATCGGTGACATCATCCTAAAGGAAAATAAACATGTAAAAAATGTAGAGAAAAGTAAACAGGGAAATTTCTCCCCTAATTGGCTTGGACCCTATATCGTTAATCATGCCTATGGATTAGGTGCTTATCGTTTATCTTCACTCAAAGGTAAACCCGAACCTGAGCCCCTAAATGCTTTACATATTTGACCATTCTATTGTTTAATCAAGTGCTATATCACCTTATATCTATTAAATGCTTATCCCTTGAGAAACATTCACCTTCCACTTACCTATTTTAAGGATCAACGACTAAACAAGAATCATGTGATTACCTGTCACCTTTCAGCCTTATCTTTAATATGAGTACCACAGATCTACTCATGGCATGATTCTCATGGATAATTTTCATCCTTTTCAAGATGGAATCCCATGGTTGTTCATCACTTAAAACCTCTCTTTCATAGCTAACCTTTGTGTGCTATGGTTTTGTCTTCATAAAAGAAGCCTATACTCCTTTATAGTCTTGTCCATGACCTAAAAGTCTAAAAACAAATTTAAAAATTCAAAAGTAATATATGAGATTTTCAAATTCAAACTCCTTGAGTCAAACTTCTTGTAAATAGATGACTCCCTCAAAAGGACATCTATCTTTCCATCTTGCTACTATAAATAGAATTCTCCTTGAAGGACAACTATAAAAAGCTAGCCCTATTGTACATAGTCTATCAAAAAAGAAGACTATTTCTGCAAAAATTAAAATTAAAATATTTTGAAGCTTCCTGCATTGATCAGCTTCACGAATACCTTAAGGAGATATTCTATTCATCCCACATAGACTTCCTACATCGATCGAGTCTATAAAGACAGAGGAAAAATAAAAAGATAAATTTTCAATCATGGGCTTTCCTATTTTGGTGTTGGGTATCCGTAGAAGAGGTATTCTCGTATCACACAAAGGTCACACTAAAACAACCCATTTCACCTCACCGTATTTCATTTCTAATCTTCTACCTACTCAAGGGACGTGCCACAAATGCGACATTTCATGATTGTGTGACTTTATTTCACCTTTTAGAATAATCAATCATGCAATGCCTTTAGGATCTTACGTTCATAAGACAATCTTTTGTATGATAGACTCATCATTGTTCTTACCAATTTGGCAGATTTTTTGTCTCCTCGTACCATTCACCTTTTTCTTACTTATTGATTCCGATACACAAGACCATACCTTCGACACATACATTTTGGGAGTTCCTCTCCCACCAAAATCACCCATACCTATTCAACCTATACTCAATGATGCCTAAATGACCTAGACTCAATCATGCCTAAACCCTACCGACTCATTCATCCACCTTATCATATCATTCCCTAGATAATGGGAGAACTACATTAGCCTCGAGGCTCTTTTCACTTTGGGGATATGTAGGAAACACTCTGAGGGAATGGGGTCCTTAGAGGTTAGCTTGACCACTTTTACCCCTAATCAATGTTCACCCTTTACATTCACATTCTATCCTAGTTAGTTTTGATTTACACAAAAAATTAGAAATTAATATATCATAAAACCATACATACCTACCATTTTATCACCATGACCATATTCTACTTAAATCATTTCATATTTCCATGATATTAATTACTTGGAAAATTAACCAAAACATACATACAATACATTATTTCCATAAAATCAATAACTTGGAAATTACCTTGACTCCAAACCATACGTATACCGACCAAAATGTACCTATAACTAACTCCACCATACGTATACCTAAATCCACCATGCCTATACCGACTCAATAATGCCTACACCTAACTTGACCATGTCTACATGACCTAGACTCAACCATGCCCAACTCACCTAGTTTCCATAATACACAATATTAATGGAACTTAAAGAGATTACATAATCCATCCAATCATAATCATCAACTATACAAAGAGAAATGTATGTGTATCAATACATATGTACAAGGGATAGAAGCGTCTCAAAAATATCATATATAATCTCAAAATCTTTGGTATGCAAGCCGATATTGTAGACACCAAAATTGGGTCACACTCCCCTTGGTCCCTCAACAAATCACCAACTCGAACACACTCACCCAACCATGGCCCCTTTCACCCCAGTCTAATATTAATTTAATTAAATTAATCTATGATCTCATAATACATCTTATTTAAATATCCTAATTGGATAATTCCCACACCATCCACCTCACCTATACACATCATCTAGCCACCTCACCCTAAGACCTAATCTTAGTATGTTTCCATAACTAACTAAGGCCTACCCAAACCCTAAAAGTAAAAGCCTATATTCCATCTAACCACATTCTCACCCATTAGAAGGAAGCTTCCATTATAATCCATAGAGAAAATGAATGAGCTCCAAGAAAATCAAAGGGATCTACCCATTTTAGAGAACCTAGGAAATCTCACCCTAAATGACGTCGGTTACCCTAAATCGCCACCGCTTAACCTGCACCCACCGGTTACCATTTAATCCCCAAAACAACCTTATTTCAAGGTTGACACATCTTTTAAGGGCGAGATATGAAACCAGAGCTGCATGCAAGTAGAATGAGCATTTGTACACACATCAGAGCATCCACAGCCAACACCATAAGTGATCATAGAGCCATTTTCCTTCACGGGAGCATCCAAGGAAGCATCGTTCACACCAAGTTCCTTCCATTTGATCACCCACTATTGCCAACCAGACAACAAACTCGTACAACAGTAAGTGTTTTGTTAACTAGCACTTGTCCATTGTCATTTTGGTAGACTCTTTTACTTGTTATTAGTTTCTACTCCCATTCCCATTCCCCCACCATTTACCTTCATGCAAACTTGACCATTCCTTCACCCACTCCATTGAACTACTCATACCTAGATTTTAATTACCCCTGAGTATACCTAAGACCCACATAGACCTTGTCATTTCCCTTTACATTTCCAGTTAGCCTTAGCTCCCCTCACCTCAAGTTTTTATTGAGTTTCTTGTACCTCGACCATACCATCGCCGGTTACCCACAACCATCACCGGTTCACCTAAACTGACATCGGTCATACTAGACCAATATTGGTCTCTATGTTTTTACCCTTAGACCAAGAATAAAGATTAAAACCTCCACCCAATACCCAAAACAGCCCAGAACCTAACCCTAACTAGTACCAATACCCTGACAAAGATCTTGACCTTTAGATTCAATCATAGCTTAACCTACTGTGAATGAATTTGCTTATTGTAGTTGAATGAGATACCTAAATAATTTTAACTATATTAGGATTTCCTTTATTGTTAATATTGGGTTGCTTTAAACAATGGATTGTCACTGTCTAGGAGTACCACACTTCATGGATTTAGCATATGGTAGGCAGTCCTGTAACACCTCGAATCGTTGTTACTTCCTCCCGAGCATTCAAGTGTTGATATGTGATTTCTTTTTAGTAAAAGGATGTGTTTCTTTGATTGTGAAGTCATGCTTGATATGGACTGTATCTTCTTTGAAATTTCAGATCTTTCACCGAGTCGGAATATGATTGGACTATTTTATTTCTTTCATTTTACACCGAGTTTAATCGATCTCGAAATGAATTATGGAATTATCCATTTATAAGACCCACCTTGGATCGGTGACATTGATCCAAGTGATGCTTTAAGTTTATTTGGGATGAACTAAAATTATAGACCTTACGCAGTTGTAAGGTCCGAATGCGTTGAATAAGCTATTCAAGTCTAACTCAGCTGATCATGTTAAATGAATTGGTTCCCGATATCGTAATATCGGAAGGTCTTGATCGTGGGCCGTGTAATAAATTCAGATACATTTATTCCACTAGCCTATGGCGCAAGTGCGGGAGTGAATCCTGTTTCGTGAATGTATGTTTGTAGGTTCTTTTCTCGAGCATTTGAAATGTTAGACCTAAACTGGATTTATTAAGGTTAGTAACCTAAAACTAAACTATGATCTATGGGTTAGATTAGTGTTAATCTAACCTAGGCCTAAGCTATAAGCTAAATGTCCTAAGTTAGTAACTTTGTGCTATGGAGGTTAGACTAAGTTGCATCTTAAATCCTAACCTATGTTACTAACCTAACTAATGAACAAGGAAGAAAGGGGACCTATGAAAGGGTGCGAGCCATGGGTGGCAGTTTCTATGGCATTAAATAGATAGATAAGCATGAAGGACAGATAATTTGGTAGAAGTTTAAACGGCTAGCAAGAGCCGACGTGGCAGAGTCGCCAAAGTTAGATATGGTCTTTGAATTTCATTTGTCCATCGCCAACTATGGCGGTCGGTGGCAATGGAGATTGAGCGGGAAAATTGGAGTAAATGCAATTAATGAACTCGGTCTTCGAGCTCGGGTTTCACGGGAAGGCATGCAAAATGGAAAACTGGTAGTTTGTTTGGTTTTTCATGCGCTCCGGTTTTCCCTTTGTCTGATCACTGGTTCTTCGCACCAGTCTACTTGGTGTTGCATGGAAAAAATGAGTGTAACTCGCTCTTTTCTCTGTCAAGGAAAGTTTATAAGGCATGGAAATAACAAGTTATTGTTGTTGAATCTAACGTGGAAAAAGAGGAGAAGGCACGAGCTCTTTCAGTGGTCTTCTTCGGATTTTTAAGCAAATAACCAGGCATGTTAGGCTCTAACTTTTAAAGATCTTGCTTTCTTTCAAATGATTTCATTAGAACAACTCTGTTCAAATGATTTTCGGGTTCAGTTGGTTTTTATGGTAGCCTTGTGTGATTTAGTTGCTGTATTTTCTTAACCGGCTCGATTTTTCGAGTAAACCCTTGATGGGTGTGCATTTTGTTTCGAACAGATGTATTACCTTGCTGTGTTTTGCATTCCGGTTGGATTTTGAGGAAATGTTGCAAGGAAAATATATGAATTTGACTCTGTAGGAGTTTAAGAATTGTTTTCTTGTCTGATTCGGACTTAGGTCTTTACCTCGCTATTTTCTCTTGTTAAAACGAATACTGTTGTTTGGATTTCTTGAGTGTACAGTATATACGACTTCTCTAAAAGTTTTGTCGTGAGTAATATGTGTTATGGTTGCTGAATCTTATTGGATCTTGCTATAATACTCAAGCTACTCCTGTTTGGATAACTCGTTGTGTTATTGTATTCGAATGCGACTTGGTAGAAGTTATTTCCCCGGTGTTGTAATTATGGGATATAACCCGTTGATAGTTTGCAATATATTTGTGTATACACAAAATGACTCTGTGGAGTTCTTGGAATGGCTCGTATATTATGGTCTTTCGTAGAAGTCATATATGTGAATGCTTTGGTAGTTTGATTCATGAGTCCCTGGAGGGGTAATTGGTAATACGACTTCAGTTGTCTTAATATGAATACTTTCGCTTAGCAAAGAATTTCTTGGTACAGACTCAGTTGGTGTACTTTTTATATTTTGTCTTCTACTTAAGCTTAAAATGAATACTGTTGTTTGGATTCAGTTGAAGTCCTTGATAGGAAACCAGTGTTTCTACTTCTGTATAAGCCTGGATATGAACACTTATTGCTATTCGCTCTATTGGAAACCTTAATATTTATATATATATATATCTTGTATTTGGGCTTCTGTAGAAGTTAGTCGTGAATGCCATACGTTTCTACTTCTGAAGGAGTTCAGATGTGAACACGGTATGATATTGTTTGATGGAATTTTTGGATTGATATGTATCATGTATCTTTCTACTTCTGTGGAAGTTATTTGAAGAGTACCCCATGGTTGGAATCCTTGATATGTGACTGGTGTTTCTACTTCTGTGTTAGTCCTGTTATGATTTCGGTCGATATTGACTCAGTGAGAGTCCTTGACAGGTATCTAGTATTTTAATTTCAGTCAAAGCTGGGTTATGAATGTTGTTGTTATTATGAATACTAAATGTTATCAACTTTGGTGGAGACACCGAAAAGTAACTTATGTTGTAACATCTCGTAGGAGTTCTTCATGCGAGTACTTTTGGTATTCTTGATTTGTTGACATACAAATTCAACTTCAAATGAAACCTTTAATTTAAGTATTGGTTGAATTTGGCACTTTTTCGAGCCATGTTATGTTGTATGTTGGTTCGATTCTCGATTTTTTTTTCCTTTGTGTTCTAGTAGGGATTAAATTGAACTGAATGTTGATGAGAGATTCGACTCAAAGAGGGATTGATCTTGTGTTTGAACATGATTACATCTTCGTTGTATGGATATCTAGTCTTGAGCTTGACAGAACTAAGGAGCTAGCGATGGCATTGAATATCTTCTTGTTTGTTCCTTCGTATGAAAGGTCATGTGGTGTCTATTTGATAGATATTCATCACTGTTTTGGCGTGAGAGCTATAGGAGTTTGTTATATTTAAAATTTAACAAAACTGTGGTTCTTCTTGTGGCTCATCTGACTTATTCGTATGCATATAAGGTGAATGCTTTACTTTCAAGGGGACGGCACAGTCATGAGCTTGCTGGAAGGGAAATAGGAATGACTCATTTTCTTCTCTTCTGTTGTAAAGTATATGTTGTTATATTTTTAACTAACCATTGGAACTGTTTTAACATCTTGATGGAATCATGATTTGTTATGATATTCATTTTACTATGTTGAATGTAATGATCTGTCTGATGTTTGTTGTCCTTGGAATTCAGATGGATAGTTGTTTGGGATACTTTCGTTCTTCTTGATTTCTAATATTTTGATGAAATATTTGAAAAGTATTTAGGACTATTCAGTAACGATAATATGAGTTACGCGTTTATAGTCATGTTTGTATTACAAAAGCATAGTCTGAAATATGTTTACTTGTTTGGTGAAATGATCTCATTTAAACAAGTTGTTTAATGAAAACAGTTGGTGGATTGCAATTGTTTTAAGAGTTAGTGCTTATCATGCTCAGTTCATCGAACTGACCCATGTTGACAATTTTTGTAGATGGTTGCCGTAAGTGGTAAAAGCACACAGATCTGATAGGATGTTCAGATTGTTTAATTTGGTTTTATGATGAATTACAGCTTGATTCTCTAAATGTACTATATGAGGAAAGATGTTCTTTTTCTGTAGAAATATTGTATCAAGTATGTTGAATGCATAAAATGTATTTGATTAGCCTGAAGGGAATAGAGAGAGATATTTGTTACTTATGTGTTTGTATTCTTATCTTGATAGTTTGACCTTCTTCGGTTCAAAGATCTTGAGAGCATTGTTATTATTGTATAATTTGGAGACTTTCGTGATTATCAATGTAAGCTTACAAGAATAAGTGACTGAATACTTATGATTGTTTAGTAGTTCTAGTATGTTCTATCTAAAGCTAAAATTGGAATTTAGATCACTGTCTTTCTGGAAGCTAGGGTTAAAATAAACCTGAGCAGGAAGTTAAACAAGCTGAATAAATTATTACTTCCTAGTCTTGACCTAAGTCAAGACAACGTTTAATTGGATTCTTAATCACTATATCTCGATATTAATAAGTAAGATATAAATTCAGTTATGAGAACTAATATAAACCTAAAAAGGGTTTGGTTAGCAATCTCATGTGAAGGATGAGAGTAATTGTCCAATTTCGTTGATATAGAATTATGTATATTCTATGAACTCCTTGATGGGACCTCTAGTCTTAATAACTTCTCTTGTGTATTGGGTTTTATTAAGAAAGGTCATTCTAAGGTGAGGAACCCAGGGATCGGGAAAGGCTAACCTTAGGGGAACGTCTTTTAGTATAATTTAAACTCAACGTGCGTAACACTTATTAGTAAGTAGATCTTTTCGAGGTGGATTTAAAGGTTGTCGGCACAAGTCAACTAGGTTGTACCTTCGAGAAGATTAGGATCTTCTCGAAGATACAACAATGCAGGTGACTTATGATGACACCCTTTGCATTGATCGTTAAGATTTACACCTTAATCATGAACAAGTTACTCTGGGACTGATTAGGAATGTGGTCACATTATAAGGCTACCTAGGAGACTCGGGGTATCTTGACACACTGGTTTAACTAGGGTTGACCCAGTATGTCAGCGTATCCCTAGTCCTCGGGAGCATCCATATAACGTTGTCACCTTACTAATCCATTTCCGAGTGAATAACTTGGGATAGGAGAAACTGACAGAAGTCAGTATAAGACATTCTACATAACATAGGAATGGGGTGAAGGATGTATTCCAAATTGATGAGTATGCCATCAAGGAATACGAGACATAAGCATTATGTTTCAAATCTTTGGCCAAAGTATCGCAAGTTGCTGATTGCGTTGTCCTAAGTCACCTAGTCTAAGGGATGAGATGCCGATGAATAATGGTAACAATTATTCAGATAGGTTCCTTAGACAGAGCATTCTGAATCCCAGATTAGGGAAGAAAGCCGCAAGAGGGATGTGTTAAATAAAAATGCTAACTCTTAATACACATGAATAGATCAGTAGATTACCGAGTCATGGAATGAATAGATCGGAGGTACTCCGAGTCATTACAGCTGCATATGGTTATCTTGTTATAAGAATGGTTGCTTTGATTTGTGAGTTCTAAATTATGTATTTAGAACCGTGAAGCATTTATAAAAAAATTACTTGTTCTAATGTATAAAATGAGGATGTTACAAGTCCACTGCATATACTATTTAAATTTTATTTGGTGGTCTTGTTTTCTATTTCAGGTAGTTCCTCCTAGCCAAAAGTAAGCTCTCACGATCAGATGTGGATCAATAAGTCATACGCACAAAACAACCTACAACCAACATTTTAACAGGTATTCCTCCTATCCCTTTACCCTTATCTGTTTGTCAACATTTGAAGAAACGATCTAGAATCAAGTGAAACATTTTGGCACGCCCGGTGGGACCCATTCAGGGGTTCTTTGCATTTATTCATTTCTAGGTGAAAAGTTACATGTTTGTTTCCTTTTTAAAAGGTTCTCACATTAAATTTCTCCCCTGGAACCTTCTCTTCTTCTATTATCTAAAAGCAATCATATTTTGGTGCTTTAAAATGAACATTTATTTCCTTTCATTAGTATCACATTAGTGAAAGAGCATCCCTTCTCCTATTCATATTTTTGTTTCATTGAATTCAACATTTTGATTTGGGTTTTAAAATCATTTCATTTCATTCTACTTTTTTGTATTAGCTCACATTAATTGAGGGAAAACTATACGTTGGAAGACATTCCTAGCCGATAATTGACAAACGAATCGTAGAAAAGCACTTCCTTTCTCTTTCTCTCTCTCTGAGTCTTACCAAACATCACAAAATTGAAAATAAAGACATTCTTCAACAACATCTCTCTGGAAGAAGTTATAGGTGATCACATGGTCACGACACAATAGGCACCCGGTTCGCTAATTTTTTCAAGTCCGAATTTAGAGGAAGGCCCTCCCCCAACATAACATACCTGAAACCTCTCCTTGTAGATCACCTTCTTCGTAGGAAGCCATCCTTACCAAAAATTCTATTCTAAAGTTCATGAGTCAGTCCTTAAATAGAATAACTCGAATGACATAATAGCAAAAGCACTCTTAGGATTGAATTTTTCTTAGTGTTTTTGTTTGGTGTGCATTTTGAGGTGAGAGGATCCATTCTTCATTTTCTTATTTCTCCTTGCATGCTCCTCATTATAGTTGGTGTATTCCAACTTAATCTGAGTGTGGCTGGACCATATTTCCATCATTCCCAGAATTCTGGGTTTGATTCCATATTTGATTTTAACTCACAACCACCTTTTTCTTCATCTCTGTTTCAATTTCACAGTAACGGGTATTGGTCCAACGACCGTCATCGGTTACCCTCTGACCATCATTAGTTTTACCCAACCGGCGTTGGTTTACTATGATTTTGGTTAACCTACCCAAAAGGACACCTACTTCACCTTCTTTTCTATTCAGAGTCTCTGTCACTCTCAGCATATTCACTTTCTAGGTAAATTCCATCAGCATCTCGCATACTTGGCAAATTATTGGCCTTTTACCTTGTTTTGACAAACTGTCCATTTTCCACAGTGACCGACCACGGTTAACTATGATCAAGCTTCAGAGTTTACCCTAACCAAAGATCGGTTAGCTTATGTAATTCTCCATATGACATTTTATAACTAATCCACCTACCACCACCGTTTTCCTATCTTTGCTATATTTCTATGTCATTTATAGAAAGCAGTCCTACCATGTCAGTACTTGTTCACATGGTGTTGACGCGTAGTTAGGAAAATTCCCTCATATTCCATGCTAGTTGTCAACCACTCCCACCTAGTCCTTCACCACCTTCTATTTTATCACCCATGGATCCCACCCAACCTATCAAGATCACCACAAAGTGACGAGGAGTTTACATGACTCTTTGACCAAAATCCTGTCGCCTTGTAGTTTTATCATTCCCACTCATCCACTCGATATGCCTTGAGTCACTTGATATACGTCATGCCCATATCTATCTCCCCGACTCTTGTTCCTACCATCGCGCCCTCTCGCTCCGTGCTACCCACATCTACCTTGTCCCTAGTCGTTTCACATCTAGGCCATATACCTTCTATGACCGCCACGTCTTCCATATCTATTGCACCCACTACATCCACTATACCTTCACTAACCACCCAGAATGTAATCTCATCCATGCCTCTTGTCTCGCATATACCCATAGCTACACAGCCACGCCTGGTTTCATTGACCCCTACCCCTTTTCAAAATGTTGTCCTTTCTATTCCATAGTCCTTAGCCCCCATTGCTACTAGGGTCACCATGACCCTTCCACCTCCATATACATACTATCAACAGCCTCCCATTTCATCTATCAGTCATTCTAGGTATGTACCCCTATCTCACTCCCTCCTTCTCAATCTACCTATATGGCAGCACCATATACTAGAATTCCACCTCCATCATATGTCCAACACCAACCTCCTTACGCTACAGGAGGTACCCATACATCACAACCTACCAATGACCTAATCAAGTTAATGATGGACAAGATGCTGACACTAGAAGCATCGATTTCTAGCACACACAACTCTCTCACCTATGATGAGATTTGTAATGAGCCTATCCACCCATCCATTCCTATCCGTCCATATCCCATGCATTGGGAAATGCCTAAATTTAACTACTTGATAAAGAAAGGGGACCCGCAACAACATTTGCGATCTTTCAAACACAGTGTTATCTCGATTGCCCATGATGATGCTCTCGCTTCGAGGACATTTCCCATGTCTCGACCGGGCCCACATTGTATTGGTATAGTTTTTTACCTAGACATTCTATCTTCTCATTTAATCAGGTAGCCCAAGCCTTCTTGGATCACTTCTTCATCAATGTTGTTAAGAAGGTTACCATGACTAACCTCTACTCTACGCATCAATATGATGATGAATCTATCATAGATTTTGTTGCTCATTGGTGTAGCCTGATCAATCAACTCACATTCCAACTACCACAAACCAAACTCATAGAGCTCTTCATGTGGGCTTGTGCTAGACATATCTCACCAACCCTGTAGGTGTAGACTTTCGAACCTTCGATGAAGCATTCACCATGGCACGAAAGCTAGAGATTCGGGCCATCGAAGAAAATAAAATCCAACTACGCAATAAAAACTCGGCATTTAAGTAAAATGATACATCTTCTTCTTCGAAACCACAGAAAAATTATTCAAAAGCTAAGGGAACCACTAACGCAATGGTACTCAAAGCCACCTAGCTCATCCATCAAATTAGGCTAATCCCTCATCTAATCTTTCTCCTGTCTAGACTTTTCAATTCAGACGGGAACAATAGAAATACACCCCAATTGGGGAACCTTATTTTTCTGTCTTAGAAAATCTCATTAAAGATAGGGCCATCACCCTTCATCTCATAAAACCACACAATGGTTTTGACCTTGCTCGCCACACCCACATGGTACAAAGAACATGACTTCTACAACTATCATTGAGTAAAAGGTCATAGTGATGGAAATTTAATCAATTTCAAAAACATTGTCCAAGTAATGCTCGAGAAAGGTGAGTTAACCTTGGATAATCCTAACGCACCTGCTAAACAAAACCTACACATCTTCAAGAAACCATTTCCTAATCATGCCCCTTCTTCTGATCAAATCGAGAAACCTCAACTCATGATAGCCATACCCGCGAGGTCCATGCTATTTTTAATGACACACTCGTGGCTTCCCAATTACCTCATATTCCTTCCATAGAGGAAATATTAGCCCAAAGCCTCCACCTACACTTGAACCCACTTCACCTACTCCTCCACCCACAGAGGAACACCCTTCATCTCCTCCCTCACCCATGAAGGAGACTCTTGTTAACATCGAAACCATTTCACCTTTGGCTTCTCCACCTAGAGATCTATCACCCGCAGTACCTCTCCGACCCGCAAAAGATGCTTATTTATCTCCTCCACCCACAAAGGAGCACCCATCATCTCCTCCACCTATCAAAGATCTAGTAGAAATGCCTTTACCTCTAGGTGACCATTCTCCATCAATTACCCAAGATCCTGCAGACTTACTTTCAGCTCTCTTACCCATAGAAGCTGAAGCTAGAAAATTCCCCGTTTCTAAGACACATTTTACAAGAATCTCCATTAGATCCTCATCAACCTCACCTACACCAGTTCCATTCTCACGTTTAGCCGACCACCTAGATTATGTGGATAGATCCTTACTTTAGGGCGTCTTCTACTTCCTATCTCAACACAAATGTAGATGTCACTCGTTGACACTTCCACTATCTATCCAAAAATATTTCGGCCTGATCAAACCAACCACAACCACAACTATCACAAATTCTCCCACGATACCCCTCATGGCTCAACTCACACCTTTACCCATAGCTCAACATGCTTCTACATCAAAACCTATGCCTACATCATCTTCCTTGCCTAAACCTATTACTACCTTAGGGGTCATCCCAACGGCTAGCCTTACTCATCCACCCATCAAATTAGATTTATCCACATCCTCCAAAACTAACACCAAACCTAATCCGACCCCCAAATAAAAGAACCAATCCCTAGATCTTGTACACCAACCTATCTGATCACACCTTCATCACCTTCACCCCTACATTCGTCTTAGGACCTCATCCTTCTAGCTTGGTTAAGAAACCTCCACCTTTCAGTAAACTAAAAACACAATAGCCCCTTCCTCCTTAAACCTCTAACATACCCAAGTGCCTAACATAACTTCTTCCCACACCTGCAACATTTTTACCACCCATACCTTCAATACCATCGATAATTCTTCACTACCCATGACACTTCAGTCTCTTTCCCTCACACCTCCTACACAACCCATGCCATCTACCTTCACAGCACCTCGGTTATCCCCATGGGTAACTCACCCTCTTCCACCATCCACTTTTCCCTCTAGATCTCATGCACCCGTATCACCTTTACCCAAGAAGGTGCAACCTAAAGACAAAAATCTGTTACCCTCCAATAAGGTAGTCAAACCAACCACACACTCTCTTTCTAGTTCATCTACCATATCCCTACCCAAGAAAACATGACCAACACCTAAGACAACACCAACACCTAAAACCACAGCTTGACCCACTCCCCCTCTTGTTAAAACCCTTCCTATATAATTGGCTGCACATGCACCCAAACCCACATTCACTTCCCATTATGATCCACTGGTGGGATCATATGCCAAAATGTTAACGAATCTCCTTGAAATTTATGTCATCACATTACCGCCTCTCAGACCTTATGACACTCAAACCCAAACCAAAGGGGTTTGACGACACCAAAATTTACACCTACCATCGTGTGTTAGGGCATGATGTAGAGAAATGCAAGGATTTGAAAACCGTTCTTATCTAGTTATGTCCTCCTAAAGAAAACTTTAACGATGATGACCTTCTTGATGAGGACCCCATTTTCACAAGACCCATTTCCATAGTTCTTCCACCCCCACAAATCTTAGAGCCACCCCCAAGATTTAAAATTAACATGGTTCACATCAAAGAACTTGCCAAACCACCACCTAAATGTCGTTGCACCCATATCACTTCACAAGGCTTTTCTCCGGTAGGTTTCTACCCGTCATGTCGTTATACCACTCATCCTACACCTTCTCCATTTACCAACTCCCCTCAAATCAATATGATACACATTGCTACCTGTGCTCATAAAGATAAAGGCAAAGAAAAGGAAACTGACCCACATACCAACCCGATACCCAACATACCATCTGCACCCACACCTAAAGTCACTATCTACAGCCCCACATATCCTATTTCTAATCGGGTTACACATCGCACCATGCTCAAATAATTACACCAATCTTCCCGCAAAATGTCCCTATATGACCTCATCCAAACCTTAGAATACCATCGTCAAGCTCTCATGAAGGTTATTCAGTCTATTGAGGTCCTACCAATTGACACTACACCCATGGCCTCCATTATTACACCCCAAAGCATGTGGCCTCTCTCACCAAATTACCACCTTCATCTACACCTCCAACTACTCACCAAGTATCCACACTCAACTTCTCAGATGAAGAGATCACACCACACCAAATCAATGACCCAGATCTAGATCTCTTCATCTCTGTCCACATCGATGATATACGTGTACGATGGGTTATGATTGATGGGGGTGCTAGCATTAATATCATCTCCTCCCATGTGATCGACCAAATGCGCATACCTGATAATTACATGCATAAACATCTCATCATGTTGTGTTCATTCAATGACACTATCACCTCTACACTTGGCACCATCATCCCCATGTTTGTATGGGCCCCCACACTATTCTAGAGTTATTTTATGTCTTAGAGGGGAAATTTCAATACAACATGTTACTTGGTAGACTCTAGATTCATGTCATGGGTCAGGTCCCTTCCACGTTGCATCATTGTGTAAAGTTTGAGCATGAAGGACACACCTATACTAGTCCAGCTAACGCATCACCCTTCAAAACCTACAACATGCTTTACCGACCCAATAACATGCTTATACCCATTAAAGCATCTACCTCGCGCAAACATTACCTCTTCACCTACACCTCCACTCATCGGTGCCGCCACTACCTCGATCACACCTACATCCTCCATTCCTACCACTTCCATAACCTCCATAGATAAACCGTCGCCTCCCAATCGCTTGTCTTTACCTCCGATTCAACCTCTAATACATCGTCTATCCCACTACCCACCTATCGATCACCGATCCCTTAGAAGGCATTTTTCAACACCTCACTCAGGGGAGTATTGTGTATATAGTGTTAACACATTCTTTACTCCACAAGAGTATGGAAGTCTTCAAAGAACACCCTCGCTTATGATCACCGCACAGAGAGTGCCTCCTTTAATGGTCCTCCCTACCTTCACACCAATCTCACCTATGGGGAACTTGATACTACCACTTATACACCGAACCACCATCACAAACTTGCCCATTTTCTGCCGACCGGGCCACTCACCAATCGCCATTTCTCCCACACCTTCCTGCACTGATGTGCATGGAAGGGTTTTGGTTTTGGATTTTACGAGCAAGACCGCCACACCTTTGTTATACCATATATTACCCATAAACATAATGATCGTAGTGGTATTAGCTTTGCCAAACCACCTTCCAAGAAGGCTGCATTGAACTCATTGAGGATATCAACCCTTCTCCACCTTATTCACTTGCTCCAATTTCTTCACCACATTCACCGACGAGTTGATGGATCCAATCCATTCCTCTTAATTTTTTTCATAAACACCATTTCCTTGGGTCCTCTCGACTTATCAACGCGAGGCCGTGCTCCTCCCTCTCTTCTCTTCCTGTACCCTGAAATGATCGATAACAATACACCTTCGATTAACGTTGTTCAATGTCAGGATGATGAATCTATACTCACCTACATTGGTGCTGAAGACTCATATATTCATCGTTCGTTACCATATGAGATGCAAACCATGTTGAGTGAATCAACTATCGAAATCAATATCCATACTCAAGATGACCCGCACATTCTAAAGATTGGCCAATCTTTAGATACTGCTGAATAGGAATCCATCACTTCTTTTCTCAAAGACCATAACCATGCTTTTCCTTGGTCTTATGTAGACATGCCGATATTGACCCCACCATATTGGTCCACAATATTGTAACCATTCCCGATGCCAAACTGTAAAACAAAACTCGAGGAAAATGCACCTCACATTGCTCTTCTCGTCAAAGAATAACTTCAACGTCTTCTTTCCGTGTCCTTCATCTTACACATTAATTATTTTCAATGGATTTCTAACATTTTCCCCTGTCACTAAGGCGCATGTAAGGACTTCACATTTCCATGGATTTCCGTGACCTCAACCTAGCTTTCTGAAAGATGACTTTTCCTCGCTCGGTATTGACTAACTAGTTGACCTTACCACCTGGTGGGAGATGTTATCACTCATGAATGGCTTCTTGGGCTATAACCAAATCTTTCTTGCCTCGTGAGGATCGAAACAAAACCACATTCATCACCCCTTAGGGGACCTTCTACTATCGGGTCATGCCTTTTGGCCTTAAAAATGTTGGTGCTACATATCAATGGGCTATGACTTACATCTTCCATGACATCATGCATCATATATTGGAAGATTACGTGGATGACCTCCTTGCCAAATCCAAACACCGCTCCAAGCACCTTGCTGTCCTAAAAACCATCTTTGACCACCTCATTAAATATTGTGTTCACCTTTAACCCAAGAAGTGTGTCTTCATGGTTCTCTCAGGAAAACTCTTGGGATTTATTGTTTCCTTACATGGTATGGAGGTTGACCATGTTAAGGTCAAAGCCATTCTTAAAATGCCTCTGCCCACTAACCTTAGGCAACTCTGTAGCCTGCAAGGTAAGTTGTAGTCTATTTGGCATTTCATCTCACAATTGTCTGATTGGTGTTAACCATTTCATCATCTTCTCAAGAAGGATGTCTCCTTTAAATGGGATGATGACTGCCACAAATATTTTGAGGCCTTAAAACAATACCTTCTCCAACCACCCATACTCATTCCACCTAAAGACAATCAACCCTTCTACCTATACATCTCAGCTACTGATCATTCCTTGGGGGCCATACTCACTCATCGTGATGAACAACATAGGAGCAAGTGGTTTATTACGTAAGCCGTACTCTCTTGGACTATGAAACTCGATACACCCATGTGGAAATTTTTTTCTTAGCCTTAGTTTTCATTGCCACTAAACTCCGCCATTACTTACTCAACCACAAAACCTATGTTGTGACCAACACCAACCCCTACACTTCATGTATGCCAAACCTTACCAAAATCAACGTGAAACACACCGACTTATGCTTTTGGACGACCTCAAACTTGAATTTATCCATCAAAATTCCATCAAGGTCCAATCTATCGCCAACCAATTGGTGACACACCTATTTTCGGAAATTAACCCTCTAACTTTGACTTCCTAGATGAGTCAATTGCTACCCTTTCCCTAGACGAACCCACTTACCAAATGACACTCTTCTTCGATGGTTCTAAGTGTCAGCGTGGTGGTGGGGCTGGTGTTATCCTCATTCCACTTGATGGTGAACCCATGTGTTTATCTTTCAAAATCATTTTTTATTGTACAAAGAATATTTTCGAATATGAAATGGTCATATTAGGTCTCCAGGTTGCCTATGCCTTAGATATTAAGTCAATCAACATCTTTGGTGATTCTCAATTGGTTGTAAACCAAGTCAATGGTATATATCAGTGTCGTAATGAGACACTTCAGAAGTATAAATATCATGTGGACATAGTTTTGACCACCTTCGACCGCTATGACCTTCAAATCATCCCCCATTCAAGCAAACAATTTACAGATACCATGGCCTTCTTAGCCTCTCAAATCCTCACTTCACCCGTCGATTCTAAAATATTTGTCAACGTACAAAGACTCCAATCACCCTCCTATTTACCTCGTGAAGTTTACTCTATCGAAACCATTACCCCTGACCCGAGCGACCTTTGGTATAAACAATATTTAGACTACCTTTCCCTCTCCATCTTGCCTCCTGAACTCACTCGTAATGGAAAATGTGCCTTTCTTAAAAAGGTCTCTTGTTACATCATCATTGGTGGAATCCTCTATAAGCACAGATTTGATGGCATTATCTTACGGTGCCTTAAGAGTTCTCAAATTCCTTATACTATTAAACGAGTTCTGAAATTCCTTATACTATTCGGGAAGTTCATGATGGCATATGTGGAGGTCACTTTAGTGGCCTTGCTCTTGCTAAGTGTATTATTCAACTAGGCTATTACATGGCCGACCCTTAAACATGATTTCTTTGATTATGTTAATCATTGTATAAAATGCCAACAACATTCCAACCTTCATCATACACCGAGTCATGCCTTACAAAGTTGCTCGTTACCTTTGGCCCCGTTATCCAAAATGTACCCCTTGCTCATTTTTGGGGCTAACTCCTTTCATTCTTCCCTCTCTTGTGCCTTAGTCATAATTTTTTTCTTTTTATGCACTCAAAACCTTCTAGAAATGGCACCATTGGATAGAGCTCTTTCTCAGCTTTCCAGAAAGGTAAAGTTTTCCTCCTAACTCCATGTATTTTTAAAGTTATGGCCCGATGGAGTTTTTGTGGGAAATTTTCCCCTAAAAGGCCCACAGACCAATGAAACGGTGCCACATGTCCAAGGAGGTGGTGGGGGTAAGAGGAAAACTTGGTTTTTTTACAAGTGTTTGGCAAATTTTTCAAAAGAGATATTTCACCCCCGTAGGTCCGCTGGCAAATCAGATTGTGCCACGTGTCTAGTGGGAAAAACTGAAAAATTGACTAAGTGTTAAGCACCATGGAAAATTTCAAAAGGAAGGCCAACCAACCAATCATGTTACGACACATGTCCTATGGCATCGAGACCTTTGGAGGGTGGAGGAAAGATTGGAATTTTCATAATGTTTTGGTAAAAGGGAATGGAGAAGTTTTTGGCCCGCTGCCCCCGCCGACCAATCATATTATGCCACGTGTCCATGGGCATGCAGGGGGTAGTGGAGGTGGGGAGAATTTGGGAAATTTTCCCAAAGGAAAAAGAAGGAAATTTCAAGGGAAAAATTGTCCCCTCCGAATGCGAACCAATCACATCTTGCCACGTGTCCGGTGGCGGCAAAAGATACAAGACAAGCCCGCATGGAAAATTTGAAGGGAAAGGCCTGCAATGAATGAGGTTTTGCCACATGTCCAAGTCAAGAAATAGGATCAAATAGTGATGGAAAATTTAGGAGGACAGGCCCATGCCCAATCAACACATGCCACGTGTCCTCAGATCATCGGCCCGGCGGGGAATTTTTGGAAAATTTTCCAAAGGGCAAAATAATGGAAAATGAAGCATTAAAGGCCCGCGCCAATCAAAACATGCCACGTGGCACCTGGAATGGTGGAGTGCGGGGATTTTTGGAAAATTTTCCAAATGACCAAAAAGTGGAAAATTTAAAAATTTTGCCCGCCAATCCGATTTGGCCCTGTTTTGCCCTAAAATTTCAAACGGCCATATCTTTCGATCTAGAGCTCATTTTTTCACGTTCTTTATATCAATGGAAAGTTGGTGAAATTATCTACAAGATTTCGAGATCATTTTTGTATTTTGAAGGATTTTGGAGAGATAAAATTGAAAAATGCCTCTGGCACGTGGTCATGGGACAGAAATGGCATTTCAACCACCATTTTTAATGAAGAATGGCTCGCATTCTCTCCCAGATGGCGAAAATGTTGGGGAAGGGCCTATAAGGATGCCCATGCTATTTTAATGCATTTTGGGTCATGGTTGAATCTCTCCCATGTTTCTTCTCCTGGGGTCGTGGCTTGCACCTTTGTAAAAGCCGAGAATGGGTTCATTTTTGAAAGGAGAGACACTTTTTCAACTCGCAACTTCCTTTTTCTTTCTTTGGTAGAATTTGTGGAAATTTCTACCTTTCCATGCAATACAACCCCTTTTTTGCCTCTTGATCACCGTAATGCATTGTATTGGATCCGGAATGTTAATATATGCTTTGTGATTAAAATTCCTCAATCCTTTCATATATCTACCATTGTTTTCCGATCTTTCATTACATTTTGAGAAATTTGTGCATGCTTTGTCTTTGTGTTTTCTTGTGGATTGTGTATGTATTGTAGTATCGTGTGTCTCAAACTCCTTTGGTGCATCAACTCATTAGCATTAGCTTCATTTTCTTGCATTCCCTATCTCTGTCCCTTGGAATTTAGATTAGGATCTTGAATTCAAAACCTTTGCAACTTGTAAGTGATATATTTGATCGGGAGTTGAGGAACCAGCCTCTAACCTAGAGATTCCTTTCCCATTTTTCAAGTCCCACACTTAGGGAGAGGATTCAATGTTGGTGCAATCATAGCGGATGTCCAAAATGTCAAACTAGAAGTTTGATAAACATCGAGTAAGTGCTTTGCTGATTTGCAACAATAGTTTTCGCACGCCCAGTGGGACCTTAGAGGTCTTCATCTTCATTGCAACAAATTGATGTGCATTTTTTGCAAGTTTCTTACTTAAAAGAGCCCTAAATTGCACATCTGGTGACTCCAAGGAAGAAGAATCAACTGGTTTTAGCAAGACAGCTCGAAAACTCGTGAGAAGAATCACCACAAGGTCAAGAGTTGAGAAGAAGAAGTTCTATTTGAGTATCTACAGTTATCTCCAAGAAGAAGGAAAAGAGGGAGGAGAATTCAAAGTTCTCCATCTCCACCAAATAGAACTCTCTCAACTTCTCCACCTGGTAGGCCTTTCATTCAATCAACAAGGGTTCTAAGGCCAATAAGAATGGCACAAAACAACCCCTTCATCAATTTCACTAGTAGCAACCCACTTGCTCTCAATGCACAAAATCCAATCCCGGTTGCAGCATTGAAGAACATCCGTACTTTTTATGGAGAAAATCAGACCACTCTTGGTGATCATGTCAAGGACATTTCTAACATTTGTGTAATCCATGAGATCAATGAGATGCAAGTTACTGTCAAACTGCTGGCATCTTCATTCAAAGGGAAAGCTTTGCAATGGTTCATGAGTCTCGCCTCAAGTTCTATCCAAAATTGGAACCAACTATGTATAGCCCTCCATGAAGCAGTTTGGAGAAAAGGGAGATAACTTATCCCTTTTGGAACAGCTGACAACCATCAAGAGAGCGCCAATGAGCAGCTAACTGACTTCAACTTTAGATTTCAAATGACTTGGGAGAGAATTCCAGTGGCAGTAAGGCCAGCAGTAGAAGGTTTTTTTCTATATTACCTTAAAGCTTTAAATTCTGATATTTCTATGTTGATTCAATCCATGGGAGGCACAACTATCCTTGTTGCTTATAGCATTGCCATTAGAGCTGAAAATTGTTTGATTCAAGATGGCAAGCTAGCTCCTAGGCCTCCAATGCCATTGTTTCCAAGTTTAGAGAGCCCAAGTACTAGCCAAGTGCCTAATTTAGCTCCTATTCCCACTCCTAGAAATCAGAATTTAAGTGAAGCTTCTACTTCATCTTCTAGTGCCTCAAATGAACTTCAAGAAGTCATGAAGCAATTGCAAAATTTAGGTAACGAGTTGGTTACACTCAAGAGACAAAGAAGCCCAAGGTTTTAGACCTCCTTCTAGCCTCAAGCTCAACCTAATAGGAAGCCATACCAACCTCAAAGACCACCCAATCCAGCTGCAAATTTAAACCAAGCAAGACCTCCTACCAACAGACCATTTCAGCCCTATAATCCCAATGCTATATCTACCTCTAAGGCATTAGTGCCAGTGCAAAACAACATAGCTCAAGAGTATGATTGGTGTTTCCCATGCAATGAACCTCACAACCAGTCTATGTGCTTCAACGGTGCCTTAAATCAAGCATTAATGGTGACTACAACTGGTGTGGAGGGTGAAGGTAGTCAAGGAAATAACCAGCAACAAGAAACATTCCAACAACAATCAGCTCCAAATGATACTACACTTGTAAACTGGCAGGTAGAGGATTTTTGTGGCATGAATCAAACAGTTTCCCAAAGTGTTGCAGCCAACACAAGGTCAAAAAGGAGAAATTTGGGTGAAGAACAACCATTGGCTCCAAGTAATCCACAACCTCCTACTACTCCACAAGTTATTGGCAAGCAAAATTCAGTTCCAAACACACAAGGGCTGCCTAAAACAGCTCCTAGGCCAGCTCAAATGCCAATTGTTGCTGCCCATATGCAAGGAATGAATGTGTAGGCCAAGGGACAACAAAGAGATGCTTCATCTCCATTCAACATCATTGATCAGATGAAGAAGACAAATGTAAACATATCAATGTGGGAATCACTATCTATCCCAGGCTAAAGAGATTTGCTACAAGTTGCCATGAAGGACTGGTCAAATTCAAACCAGAAAGTCCAAATGCAAGAGAAGGTGCTCACAAATGTTGCCCATCTTGAAGGGAATCATGGAGGACAACAAGGTAAAATGTTGAAGCCCCCTCCATTCTATGTTTCATTGATCATTGGAAACCAATTAGTACACAATTGCATGATAGATTCTGGGGCAAGTAGTTCAGTAATGCCCAAGAAAATAGCTGATCAGTTGGGAATTCAATATGAATTCATATCCAAAGGGGTAGTGCAATTGGATGGGACAACAGTAACAACAGTTGGAGTGATAAAAAACTTGAGTCTTACTTTGCATGCATGCCCCAATGTTGTTGTTTTGCAAGATGTCTCGGTAATAGACCTTCCACCACTCTTTGCCCTATGTTTGTCAAGGGATTGCACAACCAAGATGGAGGCTACTTACCTATTGATTTGTCACACATGTTGTTTAGAACAAGATATGGAACCAAGGCCACAATCAGATCTCGAACCTATTGCAAACTTTAACATTGAGCCTTACACTCCAAGCCGATCAATACCAATTGTTCAAAGTGTTTGATCAAGAGGATTATATAAGAACCGATGAAATTGACACCAAGGTAGGAAGCATCCCAGATCTAACTCTTGATGAATGGGTAAAAAGGTGCATGCTTTTGATCCTTATCAAGAAATAGAAGAATTTCCGAGCTAGGAGTCTATTGCATACATGAAGAAAATCAGCCTATTCCTAGCATCACCAAGCCCGGACCACAAGGATGACAATGAGGTATGGTAGTTGTTTTTGATGGATGAAGGAGTAGAAAAGGGGAAGGAGGGGGAGATATGCATGTTTCACCTCACGGAGTTGATTATTATTCAGCTTTTAGATTTCAGTTTGCATGCTCTAATAACACCGTTGAATATGAAACTTTGATACAAGGATTGCATTGGTCAATCAAGAGAGGAATAAAGAACTTGCAAGTCTTTGGTGACAAAGTGAGTTGATTGTCAAGCAAGTTAAGGGGAAAAATGTTTTCAAGAATGATCTACTCAAGTGCTACAAAAACAGGTGTGTGGGACCTCATTGAAGATTTTGATGGCTTTAGCATAAAATCCATTCCTAGAAGAGAGAACCAAGTGCAGCGACAAAGCTTGCAGTAGTTGGGGCAGCCTTTGACATTGTTGAAAGCATCCAAAAAGACAAGGTACAGCCAAAAATCCATGTGATTGTAAGGACCTCAGTGCTGACAACAATGTAACTTGGCAAGTGTTTGAAAATGATCAGCAAATCATCCATTTCTTGCAAGAAGAGTCTCGAGTTCTCGCCTAAAAATCGGAAAAGTTAGAGCAGCAAAGATGGTGACCAAGTGGTACAGTGAGAACCAACAAACTTCTAAAGGGACTTATTACTTTGGAGTCCATTTTCAATCCTACCGATTAGTTTAGAAAGGAGAAAGAAAAATCCAAGTCAAGGGAGAAGATTTAGTGTCCATATTGGTAGAAGAAGGTAAATCACTCCAAATTGGTAAGATGACAATCGAACAAGAAAGGTATGAGTTCATACGCTTTTGTCAAGAATTCCCGATGTGTTTTCTTGGAGTTATGAAGATTTGAAAGGTTTCAATCCCAAGTTAGCTCAACACACCATTGAATTGGATCCAAGTACTAAACCCATAAGGAAAAAACAAAGACCAATCAATCCACACATGGAGCCTCTCATGAGAAAGGACTTGAATAAGTTGATAGAATCAAGAATCATATTCCCTATCAAGCATTCCGGTTGGGTAGCCAACTTGGTTCCAGTTAGAAAGAAGAGTGGGGAAATCAGATTGTGTGTCGACTTCAGAGATTTGAATAGAGCATCTCTCAAGGATCATTATCCACTTCCTTCTATGGAGCAGATTTTACAAGTTTTTGCTGGCTCTGAGAGGTTTTCATTACTTGATGGCTACTCAGGGTACAATCAGATCATGGTGAAAGAAGAGGATCAGTTCAAGACAACCTTTACAACCAAATGGGGAACTTATGCATACAAGTAAAATGCCATTTGGGCTGTCCAACGTTGGAGCTACTTTCCAAAGAGCAATGGACATGGCGTTCAAGGATTTGATTAACAACATGGTGCTGATATATCTTGATGATATCACTATTTTTTCAAAAAATGCAGCAGATCATCTCTTTCATTTGAGACAAGTGTTCCAGAGGTGTAGAAGATTTGGAGTATCCTTGAATCCTAAAAAGTGTATTTTTCTAGCCCATGAAGGAAAGCTCCTTGGCCACATTGTCTCCAAAGTAGGATTAGCAATTGATCCGTAAAGATTCAAAGCCATAAAATAACTACCATTGCAAGCCACAAGAAGGCCCTTCAAATTTTCTTGGGGAGGATAAATTTTGTTCGGAGGTTTGTCCCAAATTTTACAGCCCTAGTCAAGCCTATCACCAAGATGTTAAAGAAAAGCATGGCTTTCAAATGGACGGTAGAAGGCAAGGAAAGTTTTAAAGCAATCAAAGAATCCATCTCTCAAGCCCCAAATCTCATTAACCCAGATTTCTCCAAGGTTTTCATCCTCTACGCATTTGGGGGTGATGATACTATTTTTCGTAATTTTGGTATAGCAGAACAAAGAAAATGAGGAGCAGCCAATTACTTTCTTTAGCCAAATCCTGGAGGACTATGAGGTGAGATATTCTTTCATTGAGAAGCATGTTCTTGTAGTAATCAGGAGCTTGAAGAATTTCAAGCACCTAGTTTCAAACAACAAGGTTCGATTGCTGGTTTCTCATGTGGGGTTTAAGGACTTCCTCCTCAACAAAGACTTGAATGAAAAGAGGGTAGGTTGGATTACTCGTGTCATGGAGTATGACATTGAGATCAAAGTCACTAGGTTGGTGAGAGGGAAAGGATTGTGTGAGAAATTGGTCTTTAACAAACAAAAGGAAGCATGTAATGAGAAGGAGGCTGTTTTGGCGTTACAAGATAACCATGAGCAGGGAAGCACTCAAGAGGAGAATGATGGTGTCCTCACTCCTTGCTGGATCCAAGACATAATGTGCTTCCTAAGCATAGGTCTATGCCCTCTAGAGATGAACAAGACCTAAAGAAGACACTTCAAATTGCAGGCTATCCCATATGCCCTTGTTGATGGTGTTTTGTTCATGAGGGATGTGAATGGAGTGCTGATGAGATGCATTATGACAAATCAGATTCATAGGGTGTTGGAAGAGTTCCATGGTGGACCAGCCGGTGGTCATTTTGCACCAAGAGTGACAGCTCTAAATATCATGAGGGCTGGCTATTATTGGCCCAAGATTTTCAGTGATTGTTATGCATGGATCAAGAGGTGCAAGAATTGTGCATTCTTCACAGGTAAAGAGAGGCTAGCTGCCCTTCCATTGCATCCAATTTCATTTGACCATCCATTCATGCAATGGGGTTTGGACTTCATTGGGGTCATTAATCCCAATTCGAGCTAAGGGCACAAATGGATTTTAACAAAGAACAGCATTACTTCACCAAATGGACTAAAGCAATAGCACTCAAGGAAGGACTTCTATGAGGGAATAACAACCAGATTTGGCATACCGCTACAATAATATCAGATAATGCATTGGCATTCATTGGGTCCAAGGTGACTGAATGGGATCTACCTAAGTACTTCATCAAACTATTACCCTCGTGGTAACGACCAGTGAATCTACAAACAAGAACTTGTTGAGGATCATTAGGAGGAATCTTGATGAAAATCAGAGGTCTTGGCATACTAAGTTGAAATCAGCCTTATGGGCTGATAGGATAACTCCCAAGAGATCTACAGGTAACTCTCCATTCAAGATTGTTTATGGAAAAGAGGCAATTCTGCCCATGTCACTTAAGTTGCCAACATTGGAACTCAAGAAACACTTGGAGTTGTTGGAGTTTGAGCCCATGGAGGTTAGATATGTAGAATTGATGGAGCTCCAAGAAATCACAAATCAGGCATCCCAAGCAATGGAGAAGGATCAAGCTTTGATAAAGAAGACCTTTGATAGAAAATCAAAGAATAGATCTTTCCAAGTTGGAGATCTAGTGTTAAAATGGGATGCAGATAGAGAAAAACCGGGAGGAGCTCAAAATTTGATGCCATTTGGAGTGGCCCATACATGGTCACAAGGTGTAAGGGCAGCAATGCTTTCCAATTGTCTTCATTGGATGGCGAAGAACTACATATTCCAGTCAATGGAATCTATCTAAAGCATTGCTACTGAAGGGAATTCTCCACCTTGTACATATTAGCTTAGGTTTTCATTCCTCTAAGTGCTTGTGCACATTTTTTTGTTGTAGATTATTTTTTCTTTCCCTAAGTGCTTTGGCACAAGCTTGCTGTTCCTAGAAATGTGTCTTACAGGCCCTGCTCCAATCAGATGATGTTCCACCCTCCATCTTCCTCCTTGCAGTGTTCTAGTTAGTTGGGGTACCAAGCAGAGAATTTGATGAATCCATGCCAAATGGATTGCTTTAGGCAATTGGTAACTTCATCCAGCAGGCAGATGACCCCTCTGAGTCGCCAAAATTGTTATCCAAAATGTACCCCTTTCTCATTTTTGGGGCTAACTCCTTTCATTCTTCCCTCTCTTGTGCCTCAGTCATAAATTTTTTCTTTTTAGGCACTCAAAACTTTCTGGAAATGGTACCATTAGATAGAGCTCTTTCTCAGCTTTCTAGAAAGGTAAATTTTTCCTCCTAACTCCATGTATTTTTGAAGTTATGGCCCGGTGGAGTTTTTGTGGGAAATTTTCCCCTGAAAGGCCTGTAGCCAATGAAACAATGCCATGTGTCCAAGGAGGTGGCAGGGGTCGGAGAAAACTTGGTTTTTTTTTACTAAGTGCTTGGAAAAGTTTTCAAAAGGGATATTTCGCCCCGTAGGCACGCCGACGAATCAGATTATGCCACGTGTCCAGGGGAAAATTGAAAAATCGACTAAGTGTTAGTGCCATGGAAAATTTCAAAAGGAAGGCCCGCTGACCAATCATGTTACGACACATTTCCTATGGCATCGGACCTTCGGAAGGGAAATGAAAGATTGGAATTTTCACAAAGTGTTTTGGTAAAAGGGAATGGAGAAGTTTTTGGCCCGCTGCCCCCACCGACCAATCATATTATGCCATGTGTCCATGGGCACGCGGGGTAGTGGAGGCAGGGAGAATTTTGGAAATTTTCCTAAACGAAAAAGAAGGAAATTTCAAGGGAAAAAATCGCCCCCCCGAACGCGAACCAATCACATCTTGTCACGTGTCCGTGGTGGCAAAAGATACAAGACAAGCCCGCATGGAAAATTCAAAGGGAAAGGCCCGCAACGAATGAGGTTTTGCCACGTGTCCAAGTCAAGAAATAGGATCAAACAGTGATGGAAAATTTAGGAGGAAAGGCCCGCGCCCAATCAGCATGTGTCACGTGTCCTCAGATCATCGGCCCAGTGGGGAATTTTCAGAAAATTTTCCAAAGGGCAAAACAATGGAAAATGAAGTATTAAAGGCCCGCAGCTAATCAAAACATGCCATGTGGCACCTGGAATGGTAGAGTGCGGGGGATTTTTGGAAAATTTTCCAAATGACCAAAAAGTGGAAAATTTAAAAAAATTCCCGTCGATAACTGATTTGGCCCTAAAATTACAAACGGCCATATCTTTCGATCTAGAGCTCAGCTTTTCGCGTTCTTTATATAAATGGAAAGTCAGGTGAAATTATCTACAATATTCTCGGGGTAATTTTTGTATTTTGATGGATTTTTAATGAAGAATGGCTCGCATTCTCTCCTTGCATGGTGAAAATGTCAGGGGATGGGCCTGTAAGGATGCCCATTCTGTTTTAATGCATTTTGGGTCAGTGTTTGAAGCTCTCCCACATTTTCTCATGTTTCTCTCTCCTAGGGTCGTGGCTTGCACTGTAAAAGCCAGAATGGGTTCATTTTTGAAAGGAGAGACACTTTTTCAGCTCTGCAACTTCCCTTTTTCTTTCTTTGGTAGAATTTGTTGAAATTTTTACCTTTCCATGCAATACAGCCCCCCTTTTTTGCCTCTTGATCACTGTAATGCATTGTATTAGATATGGAATGTTAATATATGCTCTGTGATTAAAATCCCTCAATCCTTTCATATATCTACCATTGTTTTCCTGATCTTTCATTACATTTTGAGCAATTTGTGCATGCTTTGTGCTATGTTTTCTTATGGATTGTGTATGTATTACAAAGATGTGTGTCTCGCAACTCCTTTGGTGCATCACCTCATTAGCATTAGCTTCATTTTCTTACATTACGTATCTCTGTCCCCTTGGAATTTAGAGTAGGATATTGAATTCAAAACCTTTGTAACTTGTAAGTGATATATCTGATCAGGGGAGTTAAGGAACCAGCCTCTAACCTAGAGATTCCTTTCCCATTTTTCAAGTCCCACACTTGGGGAGAGGATTCGATGTTGGTGCAATCACACTAGATGTCCAAAATGTCAAACTATAAGTTTGATCAATATCCAGGGGTGTTGCTGATTTGCAACAACACACCCTTCTCTCAATGGGGTTTGGATCTTGTTAGAGAGATCAATCCCCATTCTTCATAATGACATCAATGGATCATTACCGCTATCGAATATTACACCAAATGGGTTAAAGGCATACCTCTCATCTCCATGAAATCGAGAAAATATGTGAGTTTATCAACCATTACATTATTTGTCACTTTGGTGTTCCACATTGCCTCATCACTGATAACAAAAAAATTCAAAAATAAAACCTTGCGAAAACTTTGCGATGCCTTGGCATCTAGTTAAGTTTCTCATCACCTTATTACCCACAAACTAATGACCAAGCTGAATCCACTAATAAAACCTTAAACACAATTATCATGAAAGTGGTTAACGATCTTTGGGATGGGTGGCATATGCACATTCCTTTTTCCCTATGGGTGTACCGCACTAGTTTCTACACTTCCACTCCGCCACACCCTTTCTCTCGGTCTATGGTATAAAGGTTGTTCGCCTCTCGAAGTCTAGATTCCCTCACTTTACATTTCTCTCCATGATATGCTCAATGATGCTAACTTTGGCTAGGACCGAACACAACTCAAGTTATTACACAAACGCCATCTTAATGTTCTTGACCATATTCAAGTTTACCAAAAATGTATCAAACGTGCCTATAAAAAATGTGTCCATGAATGAACCTTCCAAGTTGGTGACCTTGTCTTAAAAGAAAATCAACATGTAACTAAAGCGAAAAAAATTAAACGGGAAAATTTCCTCCTAATTAGCTTGGACCACATCGTGACTCATGTTTATGGATTAAATGCTTATCGCTTATCTTCACTCGATGGTAAACCCAAACTCGAGCCTCGTAAATGCCTTGCATCTTCGACCATTCTACCATTGAATTTTAGTCCTACCTCACCTTCTACCTCTTTCCATGCTCATCCCTTGAGTTCCATCCACTTCCTATGCCATCACCAACGATTAAACAAGAATCATGTGCATACCGTCACTTTTTTATCTTCTCTTAAATATATGTACCATGGCGCTACACATGGCATGATTCTCATGGATACTTTTTGTCTACTTTTAGATGAGATCCCATGGTTGTTTCACCTTCCTTTTGAACAAGAATCCAATTCTTCACCTTAGTCTTGTCCATGAATTAAAATCCCTCAAATGGGATTCAACTCCTTGAGTCAAACTTCCAATAAAATATGACTCCCTCAAAAGGACATCTTTCTCTCTACATTGCTGCTATAAATAGACTACTCCCTCGAAGGATAGCTATGTAAAGCTTGCTTCAAAAAAAAAAAAAAAGGAGAGAGAGAGAATTTGAAGCTTCCCGCATCGATCAGCTTCACAAAGACCTCAAGGAGTTAATTTCCTCCTCCCATATAGGATTCCCGCATCGATCGGTCTATCTCAAGTACAAGTCACACAAAACTTTATCGTCGTGGACTTGCCCATTGTGATACTAGATCTCTTTCCCAAACACATGCTACCAAATACCATATAAACTACCCACTTTTCACCCTCTCACCCTTTGCACCTTCATTTCCTACCACCCTAAGGGACCTACTGAAATTGTACAATTTGGTGATCATGTGACTACTCTTTACCTTTGGAATAATCAATCATGTAATGTCTTTAGGGTATTATGTTCATCATCCTATCTAAGGTATGACCTACTCGTTATGATTCTTACTAATTAGGTGGCTTCCTTGCCTCCTCTTGTCTTTTAATCTTCTTCATTGTGTGTTGATTACCTTATACGGGACTTAATCCTCGACGCTTATCTTTGGGTAATTTTCCTCTTTTTCCATAACCAACTCAACATCACCCATACCAATGTGCCCACAATTCACCCATACCTAAAAATACCTAGACCCAATCATGCCTATAACCTACCAACCCATACTCATACCTCCTCACATTCTTCCCTAGCTTATGGGAGAACTACATCAGCTTGAGGTCCCTTTTCACCGGACTATGTAGGCAACACTCCAAGGGCATGGGGCCCTTGGAGGTTAGCTCACCACTCTCTACCCTAACCAATTCACCTTTCATTTTCCTAAATCACAATCTACCCTTGTTAGATTTCTTTTTATATCAATAATTGGGAATTAAACCAAACAAACAAGCAAATTGCTTTCCACATTTTTATCATCATCATACATACATTCATTATGTCTACCATTTCTTTACCATTATCATGCATATTACTATAAAACATCTCAAACATGACCCATATCATCATTAATTGCACAAATTAATGAATTACAAACTCAACCAATTTTGACTCAATCCATGCCTAGACCACAACCTAACTCCACCATGCCTATGACTTGACTCAATCCATGCCTATGACCTGACTCCACCATGCCTAACACACCTATCATGACTCCATCCATGCCTAAAACCTAACTCGATCCATGCCTATGACCTAACTCTATCATGCCTACACTACTTGGTTTCCATCACATATACAACTCAAAATAGCAAGATAACCACAACCATGTATACACATAATGACCATAATCATCATCATCTCTATAAATAAAAACATCCAAACATGTGTATCCATATACATAACTCTCAAATATAAAAATATCCAAACATGTGTATCCATATCCATATACATGTGGTACCATTTCTTTACCATTATTTTGTTAGGCCGGTGTATATAAAAAAATCTCTCAAAACTCTCATATACAGCCTCACCATCTTCGGCATGCAGGCCGATATATGATAAAAATATACAAAAATATCATATACATCCTCACTCTCTTTGGCATGCAGTGGTATATATCAAAAATGAATAAAATACATCAAAATGGAGGGATGTGCATCAGGAATCATCCTACCAGACATCCTCCATATTTGTCTCGCATGTCTCCTCCTCCCTCCCGGATTCTGTCTGGTGGCTTGATAACATCTCACACCCCGTCATGGGTCATGCCCGGGTCCCTACTAATACATCACTTGGAGCTAGCCTTCGTGAACTGGTTGCCTCACCATGATCCTATCTCGGGGATTGATGGCCCCTATGCTCTCCACACCATGGGTATGGGATATGGTCCTCTCACTCGAGGCCTATTGTGCCTTGTACTCTCCATAGGATAGAAAATCTATCCCTACCACCATCAACTGATCCTGGTAATACCTGGCCTCACCTAAGGCATCCTGTAACCTAGATATGGGTACTATTTGTGGTGGCCCCATCAGCCTCGGCCTTGTGCGGCCCTATGGGTCGTCCAACCCATGCCTATGAATGGGACCTGTCCCAAAGTGCCTATGAATATGCCATCGCCTCACACCCGTGTATGTACACGAGCCTATAGTGCCTCTATCTACACCTGTGTAGTGACCAACTAGCCATGCAAACCTGTAACATGTGCTTGTAGAGCAGCCACCTACTCATCATATCCATCTCCATCTCCACCCCCAGGCCATCGGGCTCAAGATCGCCACTGCGCGCATGCAATGCGGCCACCTCCACCTCTCGAACATCCTAACTACCCTCGTATCATCCCCAACTAGGTAATCGGGTCGAACTTTCCTCTTGTAGGGCATCTCTCTGCACCATGATAGTGGCTAAATCTGGCTGCCCCACTGGGTAGTATCTTGCTCATAAATGGGTAGCCCACCACTATCTGTATCTATCTGTCACTCTGACATCATCAATCCACCGGTCTATCACCTGCTCCTCCTACCCTATAGGCACTGTCGGCTGTGGTAGAGGTAATGGCCTCTCCACGTCATCTCTCCTGTATTATGGGAAGGGTGGAGGTATAGCCTATGATAGCCCAAAATGCAGTCTGACCTTGTCAACGGGGATCATCTCATGCTCCTCGCACGACACCCCTTTATCCATATGAGTAGGTGAAGGCCATCTAACTCATTGGCCATCTGTCTGTATGAGGGATATCCCACATACGGTCTCCAAATAATGTCCATGCCAGAAAATCCCTCCAGTAACTACCTATAATAAGCCACATCATGTCTAACCCCACCTGCTCGGTGCACTCTTATCATAGGCACCCATCGCCTATACCCCACCCAAAAAAACCAGCTCAAATACATTTTCTGGGGCATACCAATCGGATGAACACAAACAATGTGCTCGTAGGCCCAATAGTGAAGAATAAACATGCAACATAGACTGAACCTGCGGAGCTGCCCATATGCCCATAGCTCTCTATATAGTTTTACTACAAATCCCGGTGCCCATGCAAAGTAGGTCCTTTCTATAATCATATCATGTAATACCCCCATCAATGACCATGGGAATCTCCCACCCTCTGCATTTGGTAGTGCAAAATAGTATAATGTATCCATTAGCAATACTACTAGCCTAGTCTCGTCTGGGATGGGCTAGGTACATTGCTCTCCTGCCTCTGCCATCACCAAATGACCTCTCGCTCTCCAACTAATCAAATTTATCCAACCCATCTCGTGGATCCACCTATCAACCAACTATCACCAGCCACATGGCTCGCCAACTCAGTCCTCTGTCTCACTCTGTCACTTTCCACCTTTTCCTCTTTCTCCTGTCTTTTTCTTCTCTTTTGTAATAGAAAAGGATTGGAAAAATACGGAAATTTTTCTTTTTTATAACCTACCCAACTTGACCAACGATGGTTTTATCTTTACCAACATCAGTCTTGTGCCCTAGCTTACCATGGCGATCTGTCGTGACCAACATCACTTCCTTTAAACCTTCATCGATTACCCTGCTTAGTCTTTCTCCTACCCCCTACCCCTAATTTTTGACCTAAATCCTTTTTTTCCTCACCCACACCTCACTTGGACACTTCAATTTATCTTCTCTACCCTATCATTTACCCCCTCACCTCGTCCTCATTCGAGGACTTGTTATTTCACCCATACCTTGGCCCTACCCATGCCGTGACCTAAATACTTGGACCTGGAACATTTCTAGTGACCTGTGACCTCATGTGTTTGCTATTCCTTGCCGCACATAGTTACTTGTTTTGATGGATATACGACCTTACCTTGCCTCATGCCGTGACCGTTTATCCCGACCCAACCCGTGGTGTCTTGGAACATACCTAAATGTTCCCGCACTGACCCGCGACATGTTTCGACCATATCCTATACCTTAGATACAGAATCACCTCAACCTTGTTTGGATAAACCTATCGACCTTAGAAAATGTAGAGTTTTCCTGCTCTTCAACCTGGTACCATGCTATAGTTTATATGTGTGCATGCGTTTAATCACATTACTACCTTTGACCTCGACCCTTTACCCGGATTACCCGAGTTGACCTTTTTCCTTTTTTTTACCCCCTTTGCCCACCTTCTTCTTCATCACATTCACCTTTTATCAAACCACTCACCGCTTCTACCTTTTACCTCATTACTTCCAATTTTGAGAGGGATCACCTTCACCCACACATGGGACAACCACATCTTATTTTTGTCAGCGTCACTTACCAATACAAGCTACACAACGAAAAGGGACAAAATGTAGACACCAACATTGGGTCACACTCCCTTGGTCCCTTGATAAATCACCAACTCGAACACACTCACCTAGCCATGGCCCCTTTCACCCCAGTCTAATATTAATTTAATTAAATTAATCTATGATCTCATAATACCTTCATGAAAACTTGACCATTCCCATTCCCATTCCCCCACCATTTGCCTTCATGAAAACTTGACCATTCCTTCACCCACTCCATTGAACTACTCATACCCTAATTTTAATTACCCCGAGTATACCTAAGACCCACACAAACCTTTCCATTTCCCTTTACATTTCCAGTTAGCCTTAGATCTGCCCTCACCTCAAGTTTTTATTGAGTTTCCTATACCCCGACCATACCGTGTTTCGGTTACCCATAACCATCACTGGTTCACCTAAACCGACATCGGTCATACCAGACCAATGTCGGTCTTTGTTTTTTTACCCTCAAACCAAGAACAAAGCTTAAAACCTCCACCCAATACCCAAAACAACCCAAAACCTGACCTTGACTAGTACCAGTACCCTGACAGAGATCTTGACCTTTAGATTCAATCATAGCTTAGCCTATTGTGAACGAATTTTCTTATTTTATTCGAATGAGATACCTAAATAATTTTAACTATAGTAGGATTTCCTTTATTGTTAACATTGAGTTGCTTTAAATAGTGGATTGAAAATCATCTAGGGAGTACCACACTTCCTGATTTAGCATACGCTAGGTAGTCCACTGCATATACTATTTAACTGTTATTTGGTGGTATTGTTTTCTATTTCAGGTAGTTCCTCCTAGCCAAAAGGAAACTCTCACGATTAGATGTGGATAAAGAATTCATATGCATGTAACAACCTACACCAACATTTTACAAGGTATTCATCCTAGTCCATTACTCTTATCTGTTTCATCAAAATTCGAAGAAATGAACTAGAATCGGGTGAAACAGATATATATACCAAAATAAAAATCATCGTACAAGTATCAAATGTCATGATCAATCAACCCCACCGAGACCCTCCTCTCCACTCTCACCCATCTCCTCCTCCTATCCCTCAATTTGGGCCCCTGGGTCAGAGAGTGGTAACCTTACCTTGACCCTATCTCTAGGGTTGATTTAATTCTATGCTACCCGATCTATGGTCCTAGATCTGATCCGCTCATTATATTCATGTTGGGCCCCTGTGCTCAAGCATAAGAGGGAATATTAATATTTGTAGTGGCTAGATGGTCCTAGTAATAGTGGGCCTCATTCAGGAATCCTTGAACCTTGTAATAGATATAATTTGGGGTGGTGTCATCACCTTTGATTTCCACCTATGAACTCTATCGCTCCAATAGAGGACCCTCTCCTTGTACCGGTGCATGTGCACCAACCTAGTCCCTGTAAGGCTATAACGTATTTCTACGCAAATCGCTAGCTATCCTCGTAAATTAGTGACCTACATTTGTAGTATCGCTACTGTGCATGTGCATGTGCTTGGGAAGGAGTCAGGTGACCTTGTAATGTAGTAACCTTCCCTATCAAAGTAACTACTCGTGTTATGCATGTCAAATGATCTCCCAAGGCAATCACTTTTCCATGTAGGCCATCCCTCTAAACCATCATTGTGGCTAAGTTCGGATGACTTGGCCATGGTGGTGTTTCTGTAACTCCATTTCCCACCACTATCTATATGCCATAATGGTCCCTACATCATCCAATCTCATATCCATTAGTACCTCCTCCTGTCCTGTGGGGTCTATGGGTCGGGGTGGAGACAAAGGTCTCTCCACATCATCCCTGTGGTACTATGGGAAGGGTGGTGGCACATCTTGTTGTAACCCAAAACTCGGCATCGAATTTGTAGATCAAGATCATCTCGTGCTTGCCGACATGTCTACCCTATATCCACTGCAATAACTATAACTCCTATAGCTCTTGAGCCATCCCTCTAAAAGCTAGAAAATTGACATATGGCCGCTAGAGTCTCACAATCGCATACAATCCCTCCGGATATCATCTCGTAGTATACTACATCATGAGCTACCTTATCTACTTGAGGATGACCTCTTACAGCCTACCCACCTCTTGTAACCTCGCCTTTGTCCCCCATGGTGCCAATCTAGTACCAGTAGTCCTCATGGCCACACTACCACAATATGCTCATATTCCCAACAGTCCAAGAGGAACGATAATGTATGTCGTAGCGCCACATCCCATGGTAAGCCCACAACTCCATGTATAGCTACACTAAATATGCAAGTTCTCATGCAAAGAAAACCGATCCTCGATCATATCTCGTAACACTCCCATCAGTCCTCTGGGAAATTGACCACCCTCTAAATCAGGAAGTGCATAGCACCCCACCTCCACCATCATCAACACTGCTAACCACGTCTCTCCGCAGTGTGCAACATACAAAGCCCCTTAAAAATATCGTGCTGTACTCTGTCAGGTCACTCACCATATCCCCAAATACCTTAATCATCATCTCGAAGGCTCCATCTAGTGATACCGAATATACTGGCTCAACAAAAATAGGCAGCCATAAAATCTTGTATATGTCCTCCAACGTGATGATCATCTCACCGATGGGTAGATGAAATGTGTTTGCGGGCCGCATCCCATCTATCGATGAGCATGACCAGGAGACTTTTATCCCATTCAATCTTCCTATAGCACATAATTCCCACCAATCCAACATCTTGCATATGTGTCCACTCATCCTCAGTAACGCTAGGATGCATCTTCCCTAATAACTGAAGGACACGGTCCCACATCATCAACTGATGTTGTGCTTGTATCCATACCACTCAACACTATCAAGGACAACTAATTTTCCCATTTCTTTACAACCTAATTATCCCACCTATCTATTTCCTAAAATACTTCCCCGACCTATCATTTATTCTAATTTATCTCCGAGCTATCCCTCTAAAAGTTGGAAAACTAACATAGGGCCACCAGAGTATGTCCATCGCATACAAGCCCTCCAACTCCCATTTATAATAAAATATGTCATGAGCTTCCTTCTCTACTTGAGGATGACCACCTACAACCACCCACCTCCTGTAACCTACCCTCTATCCCCCATGGTGCCAATCTGGTACCGGTAGTCCTCGTGGCCGCACTACCACAATATGCTCATATGCCTAACAATGTAGTAGGAATGTACAACAGATGTCATAGTGTTGCATCCTATGGTAAGCCCACAAATCATTGTACAGCTGCACTAAATATGTAGGTTCCCATGCAAAGAAAACCTGATCCTTGATCATATCTCACAACACTCCCATCAATCCTCTGGGAAACCAACCGCCCTTTGAATCGAAAGTGCATAGCACCCCACTGCCACCATCATCAACATTACTAACCATGTCTCTGTGGTGTGCAACATAAAAAATCACCTTAAACAAGACTAGAGTTGTGCTCTATTAGGTCACTCACCATCTCCCTAAATACCTTAATCATCACCTCGAAGGCTCCATCTGCTAATACCAAATATAATGGCTCACCAAAAATAGGCAACCATAGAATCCTGTATACATCCTCCAAAGTGATGGTTATCTCACCGGTGGGTATATGAAATGTGTTGGTCACTACATCCCATCTATCGATGAGTGCAACCATGAGACTGTGATCCCGTCGATCCTCCCGTAGTGCCTAATTCCCAAAAATCCAACATCTCGCATATGTGTCCACTCGTCCTCGAACGATGGGATGCATCTACCCTAAAAACGGAGGGACATGGTCTCACATCATAAAATAATGTGGTGCTTGCATCCATACTACTCAATAATGTCAAGGATTAAACTACTTTTCCCATTTCTTTACAACCTAATTACCCCACCTATCTTTTTCCTAAACTACTTACTCTGACCTATCATTTATTCTAATTTAGCTTACCAAGTTCCCATACCCATTCCATCACTGTGACCTAATCTTCATCTAGTAACCAACATATGTTTACCTATATTTACCCTCACCCACCTACTTCTCTCCCTCATCCCTCTCTGTTTCCCTCATTCACTACCTATCTACCCTCCAATTTCATTTTTTTACCCCATTTTGGCCTTCTCAACTTAACCTATTCAAACTAGGTCACTTTTCACAATGACCGATGTTGGTCACATTTACCGATCATCGTCACCCCGAACTAATGTTGGTCAACTCTTTTCCCACCATCTTGTCAAGCATGCTAGACCCGTATCGATCGTGACTCGACCAATGTCGGTCTCTCGGTTCAGCTCTATGGAGCCCCTACATCCCTAATTTTCTAAAAATTTAAAAACAAGCCTAAAACCTACCCAAAAACCACCCAACCCCACCCATTTCCATTTTACAACCTAATTAATCTACATTGCACCCACCCCATACCCAAATTCTTCCATTTTTAACTACATTTTGAATTTTTAATTCCCCCATTTTATTTCATTTTTTCCTACAAATTCAATCAAAAACAACCAGAAAGGATTGAATCCTACCTCTACACACTAATGTCACCTCGTTGGGATCTCCAATCTTTGAGCTAGTGGTCCTCCTACACCTCCTCCGCTACTTCCATGTATAAATAAAAACTTCTAGCTCCCCACCAATTGAATCGCGCAAAAATATCTCATAGGCCTACCTCTACACCTCTCCAACCACTCACCTCTCTCCAAATAAACCTAGAATCTAGCCCAATCATGGTCACTCGCCAATGGTACAAAATGCCTCTCTATTTGTCCTTTTCACAAATGGAAAAACACAAATGAATTTTTAATTCAAGGATTTTACCTTTTATCCCAAATCCAACTTGAGCGACATCAATTTCTCTAAACTGACATTAGTCATGTGTCGTAGTACACCACGCTTGGTTTCTCTTGACCGACATCGGTTGGTCATGATTGTGTTCGGTTAGCCTTTTTTATCTCATTACACCATATATCACTAACTAACTCGCATGCCCAAAACCTTTTTCTACCCAACCCAAAGTTGACCCTGACCTTACACCTCACCCTCGTGCCCTTATTACCTATCACCCAAACCTCATAATTAGTTGGGGCATGTTTTTTCCTCTACCATGGCCTTACCTAGATCACCCAACCTAACCTCGCTCATTTTGACACTCAAATTTATTTAGTCGTTATACATTGTGATACTGCTACTCTTTTTATTCAACCTATGACCTTATCTTTCCTAATGTCATGTTGTTTATCCCAACCTAACCTTTGGTACCCTAGAACAAACCTATTTCCCGTTCCAACACCTTACCTAGTTGTGTTTCAGGACCATATCCTATACCTTGGATACCTAAACCACTTCAACCTTGTTTGGATAAACCTATCGACCTTTGACAACATAGAGTTTGCAAGCTCTTCAACCTGGTACCTTATCACATTCTATATGTGTGTGTGCATTATAATTCCACTACCTATTACCCGAATAAAATCACCCTTACCTACAACCAAAATACCCTCATGATCCAAAACCAAGGGGTTTCAGACTTAAGGAATAGATTAACAAATGTGCCAAATGAATTGCAAAACAACTATCTCTGAAAAGAGATGTAAATTACTCAAAGACTTCAAATTACATCAATTATCTCTGCCAAGAGATGTCTATCCCTTTTCCGGTTACATATGTATTTATAATAATTTTATAAATATGAAAGGACACCTAGAAAGATGTGGAAGGTCACCAGTCTCGAGGGAGACGAGGTGTTTCATCTTCCAAGACTTACATGTGCACTAATTTTGTGAAACATACTATTTTTAGAATTTACTATTTTTAGACAGCACTACAAAAATCACAATTTGGGCCCCTTAAACATGGATTTTGGGGGTCAAACATTGCCGAACAAAGTTCCGCACCTTCTCATCACATTCTACACATTCCAAGCTTTCCGTTGCCTTTTGAACAGAGTCAATCGGAGGTATGGTGCAAAAAGTTATGGTCTCTGGAAGTTGCGCCACTAGAATTGCTGCCTGGATCACCTCATTTTCATCACTTACCCATTTATCAAATCACTCACTGACTCGTTTAACACCTCATCAATTATGGGTTTGAGTGGGATCGCCTCCACCAACACTTGGGGCAACCTAACCCTCACTCATACCGAGCACCAATTTTTTTTTGTTAGCGTCGCTTAACAATACAAGCTATGTGACAAAAAGGGGAAAATTTAGACACCAAATTTGGGTCATGCTCCCCTTAGTTCCCTTCACTTAATTAATGTAACACATTTAACTAATCATGACCCCTTTACCCCATATTAATATTCATCCTCACATTATTAATTAATTTAATTATTTTAATTAAGTTAATTTAATCCTCACACCTCCACCTCATCATGAAACCTCATCCTGGACCCATACCAGGGGAATTTAACTCACAGTGACCAAGTCATCACTATCAAAACTGAGTCATCACTCCTAGTACTAAGTCACTACTTGACCTAACTAACTAAGAATTCTTCCTAAACCTAACTCGGAATTATTCTAATATCTTCCTAGCTTCTCTCAAGTGAACACTACTTCCTTGAGTGGACCCAATAATCAAGATCACACCAAAAATAGTAAATATCAAGCTATTTGTGGTAACTTGGACTATTTCACCCTAACTGACATCAGTTTATCCTCGGCCAATGTCAGCCACCTAAACTGCCATCGGTTAATTTATATGGAATTTTACAACCATTTACCTAGGCTGGTCATTCAGTTATTGTATCTTATTGCATTCAATCATGAATGTTCAATCCTCCTATATCCATATGACAAACATACATAACCACAAAGGCAAAGACAAACAATAGGTTCTCTTTCCATAGAATTGGAAACCTCATGGGAGCACATAGGTTGTCTTGTTGTGGCATGGACTTAAGCACCTCTTCTCTCGATCAAACATTAACCATGTCAACTCATAGGATCTATAAAATACTAAGTACCGTGATTTTAATCATTTGTGATTATCCCAACGTAGATCTCTTGCTTCTTTCAGTATTTTATTTCTTCAGTTACCCATACATCATCTTCTTCCCACCAACCCACTATTCAACCACCCCAAGCCTTTTCACCCTTATAAACCTACTTCTTAGTGTTCATGAGTCTTCTCAACCATATTATGACCCAAACCACACTACCCTCACTCTTTGTGCAATCAAAGAGAGCCTAAAACCCATTTTAATAGTTCATGACCTATTTCTTGAATCGACGTTGGTTCCCCGACGCCGCTTCGGTTTAGTCCCCATGCCGACATCGGTCACCAGACCAATATCGGTCTCTATGTCATTTTATATTCTCAGACCAACAAGCTTCCCACTCACCCAAAACCAACCCTGGACCATAACCAATTAGCCCCAAACCCTTACCGCACCTTTGATAGACCTGTCTGACCTGAAAAAAACCCCAATTCTAATTATATTTAGTGTTATTTTGATATCTAACATAAAATATAGTGTATTGTGTGTATGAGAAACCTAAATCATTACATCAGTAATAGGACTTATTTATTTCAGCTTGTTTTTTCATATTGACTTGTTATAAAATAGTGGATTGATAGCCTCTCTAGGAAGCACTACACTTCCTATATCTAACATATGCTGCATACCCACCTGTCATATGCTATTATAAAATGTCCCACTTTTTTGTATGTTTTGTACCTTTATAAACATGAATTTTCAATTTCATTGATTTTCTAAAGGTAATAGCCACAAAACCGTACGCATTCATGAAATTCCACAAACTAACGAAATGTTGTGTTTAGAGTGTAGAATACATGTATATTTTTAATTTTTTTTTGGCAAAAATATGGTCTTTTTCTTAATTTTATTCATACGTTGTTTCTTATGTTATAAAAGAGGAACGACTGTCCCCCGGTGGTGTTTTTAAATGAAAAGTTATTTTTTCACCATGAAATTTTAGATATATGTTCAAGATTTGACTTTTGAGGTCTTGTCAAATTTTTCGTTTTTTTTAACTATATATTTTTTAATTAATTATTTAGTAAAAATATTTTCAAATAAATGGCGTACATATGTCTATGCCAATAACTTTTAAGATTTATATTGAAATTGATTTTTTTTTCATAGGTAAGAAGAAGACTTCAACAAATAGTAAGTTTATTTTTTCAAATTTTTTTGATATATTTTACTATTTTTCAAATTTGGTTGATTGTGTACTATTGATTGTCCTAAAATACCATATGTTAGCAAAAATAAAAATAAATAGTAAAACAATTTTTAAAAATGAAAATTATATTTTTAGAAAGCTAATAAAAATCTGAATTTTGTGTTAAAATTTTGTAATTTTACTAGTTCGTTAACCCTAATTACGTGGCACCTAAGTGGTAGATTTTGGCTTACAATCATCCTCCAAATGGATTTGGTGCCAAAATGTGCCACATAGGTGCCACATAAGTGCCACCTAGGGGGTTGCATGAACCCCTTCAACCACCTCAACCATGCACGCCACCAAAGCGCCACCGTATGCTTCCTTCTAAATTTGGTGTTTTGCAATATGTTTTTTAAAACTATAGTTTTAAAATAACATTGTTCAATTTTATGTTTTAAATTTAGTTTTTACAAATTTTATTTTTAAAACTAGAGTTTTAAAGCAAGTGTAGTTTTTTTTTAATTGTTTTTGACCAAAAATATATAATATGTTATTATATATTTTTTAAAAATTTTTTATTATTTATATATAATACAATTGACTTTAAAACATATAGTTATTTTATTTAAAAATATATTACAAAACTAAATAATTGTATATTAAATTTAAATTGTATTAAAATTAGAAAAGTTGTTTTAAAGTTATAAAAAGTGAAATTAAAAATAACCTAATTTCTATTGAGATTTGTATATAATAAGAGTTGCATGTGTATAGTTTTCTATTGAGTTTACTCTTAGAAATTCAGATCTAGCTCAATTTATGTGTGTAGGTGAAAATTATTGAAGTGGAGGAATCATGGGAAATGCAAAGAATGAGAAACAAAAATATACGAAAATATACGGAAGAGAAAATAAAAGAAGAATGCTAAGATTATTTCATAGTAGGAAGGCAGAAAAGAGAGAGAGAGAGAGAGAGAACAAGTGAAAGACAAGGCTGCAAAAATTGGTACATACATAGAAACCCTTGATAGATCATAATTTTATTTTTCTTTCTAGGGTAAATATGATAATATGTTTTTTAGATTGGGTAAAGGTAAGGGTTTTGATAGGATCCCATAACCTAAAACAATAGAAAAAATATGTGAAAATAAAAGGCTCTAACAAAAACAACGTAAGAACCAACCTTACCGAAAAGGATCCACAGAAAAATCATTCAACGAAACACTAATTGTTGAAATATCAACAAAACATCAGCTAATCTCCCTAAATATAAAACATGGTAAAAAATATTGCAACCACTCAATAGTATAATTTGGATCTTGATCTAGCCATCTACTTTGTTTTTGTATTGCTTGTTACTCTCAGACACATGGTTGTATTGGTCTCTTAGTTAAATCTAGGGTTTCTATTTAACATCAACTTCCATTCTTCAACATCCTCTCTCACCTCTTAGAGAGGCTCTATTTCAGTACCCACCAACACCTTTCTAACTTAATCCTCATAATTGGGTCATTCCCAAAAACAAGAACCTTTGTATTCCTCCCATATATATCTCTATAGTTAACCCCTTGACATTTTGTTTCTTTATTCTAGATTTTACCTTCTCGTATCCTTCAAAATTTGGCATTTTTCACCCATCGTGCTTATGTGTTCCATTCAAAATAATTTTCTATCTCTGGATATAGGCCTTAACCCAATTCCTCTTTATCAAGGGTAGCCTCTAAATTCTAGCTCACCATCATAAGATGATCTCCCAAACGGGTCATATTCCTTATTTACTTATTGTTTATCTAGCTGTAATATATGTTTTCCCATTATTTAGGTATGCTTCTATCATTTTCTCCTTTCTAACCTCACCTTTTCCCACTCATCATTTCTCTCTTTCAGCTGTGAAAAGGTTGTCTTCGTCTAGATACAAACATGATCCTCTCAACATACCTTTATTTCTTAGCACTCTTGCTTTATCCACATAGTTTACGATTGTGACATGAATATGCATATCCCTTCCCCATCTCTCATCTTACTAATTCTACTTGCTTTCTTGATTTTCCCTTTCCATTGTAGCCTTCTCCCTAATATTTTAGCCCTTTGATAATTATATTTTATAATTATCATGTCATTATCTCTCTTAGACTATCATTTGACTCTTGACTTGACTCGCTCTCTATCAACTCCTTGATGCTTTCGTAATGGTTCTTTTATCACTTGTGTGCATGTCTTAGCCTCTTCTAACTTACTTTGTAGCTCATTTTCTCTCTCGTCTATGTTATGAAGTGTTTCTCGTACTTATTTTAGAAGGTAGGACCTATTGGTCTCTAATCCCCATTTGTAGTGGTTGATTCCCTAGTGAGAGAGATTCCTCCATAATGCCCCTATTAGTTCTGGTAACCATTATACTTTTCTTTGAACCCTTACTCATGGCCCTTACATAAAAGAGTAGATAACTGGCCTAACCTTGCCTTTGTTTTAGAGTGAAGATGTTAATAATCCTTCAAACTACCAAACTATCATGATCAATCACCTCTTCAAAAATATTTTTGGGAGCATGATAGAACACAATATTAGCAATTAGGCTTAGTAAAGTCTTCATGGAGATAAAACACCTTCCAAAACACTATGCAAGTAAAGAACCACATTAATTTTTTCCTTGATTCCCTCTTCCAAACATCCCATTATATCATAGATCATTTTGTGAGAATGATTAAGTATGATGCATAACACAAGAGATCCTAGTCAAATGAAATATTAGGCTTGTACCATGCCATATTTCATAAATTAGATAGCTCTAGCACTAAATATATATATGAAATGAAAAAATAATTGAAAGATCAAATGATGAAGAGCCAATATCTACTATAAGGAAATTTTGATCTCCCAAATCAAATATTAGTTGACAATTACTTCACAAATATTTACATGAAATCTAGTTACCACCATATCCTAATCCATCCTAAATAAATTATGGATAAATATTACAAGACACAAGAATGATCATACAAATGAGTTAGTTATGAATTTCTACTTGACCAATAAACCGATCAAATTTATGTATATGATGGATAACTACTTCGTCCATTCCTAAACTCTTTAAATCATTTTCTAATTGGTTGAAATCCTCATCTTTAGTAAGGATTGATATTAGCATGTTAATAACATCCTATGCATCTTACAACCTTTGAAAAAATAATATTTATATGAAAAATTTGGTAATTGTTCATTTGGAGTAACAAAGATTCATTACACATGCTACATCAACATTAAAATTATAGCTATACATGCATATTAAAAATATAATAGTGATTTAATATTTGATTACTCCATACTACCTTAAATAGTTTCTTAGTTGTCTTAGATAGTGTATGTAAATTTAGATAATAGTTTCATCCTTGATTTATTATATATGTCCTATCCCGGTAACTACATAATGCACGTCAAATCCAAGGTTGATTGGACCAATGCATGGTAAAATTATTTTGAGTTAGTAAGACTATTCCTCTACATACTATTTTTTGTCACAATGCATGAAATTTCCTAAACCTTTTGAGATTCACACTAAGGCATCCAAATATGCATTTGGTATCCAGTAGTCATGCAACAAGGAAATTAAGTTGATTACTAAGTTTAGATACGTTCGATGACATGGTGAAAATTTACTCCACATAATAAATGTGTTATGTGGTATTTTGTAAGAAAATAAAATAAAAAGGAAAGTGGGAAAAGGGGAAAGTAGGTTTTAGACCAAAGTAATCAATAATAGATCATTATGTCACACTCAAACACTTAGTTGAAAAGGTCTTGAATACAAATGAAAAAGTATATTATTGTTTAGTAGATTTCAAGAAGGACCTCATGAAGTGGTATCTAAATACAATTAGCTTGGTCAACTTAATATTATTGTTTACTAGATAGTAAGTTATTTATCAACTTAAAATATTTTAATATATTCATGTTCCTAAATAAGCTCTTATATATATTAAATCATTCATGAATGGTGTAATCACATGTGTATGTTAATTTTTTTGCAAATTTTGGTGTAATCACATGTGTATGTTTATGGACACAGATCATGATGCACAACAATATGTTGAAGTGATAAAAAAGTTATGGAATTACTTCCCAAGAAAAATGAAACACTTGGTGAAGATGGATTTCCAAAAATTAAAAGAATTTTCCCAACAAGAACCACTATCACGAAAGAAAACAAAAAAAAGTGTAGAGATAATATATGGTGAATTTGTTAATTTGACTACAGTTGTTAGAGCACATTTGTTGGTTACATTCTTGAATCATGTTGATATGAAGGAAACATTAGAATTGTTGGGTGTTGATTTTGGATAGGAAAAGTCAAAATGTATGGAAGAAGAATTTGTTGGGAATGTTTCTAAAGGAATAAGTTCTTTGGGTACAAAAACTAGGTTTTGATAAGAGTATTTCTCGTAGAGCAATATTAACTTCAGTTGTAAGTGAAGATATGAAAAAGAATCATCATGTTACCACCATTCCAAGGCATTGGGTGTATCTAGAAAGACGATGGTCAAGTAGGTATGCAAAGAGGAGGAAGACATTGGATGATTCTATTGTGGAAGGAAATTGGGCACTAATGTGTAGAAATCCATGTTTTGATAAAATAGAGGATAATATTGTGAAGATAGTTTCTGATTTTTTGACTGAGAGGACTCATCCTTCTCCAAATGTGAGGGATGTTTTAAAACATAGGATAAATCACAATAACTATGATGAACATATAAAACATTGGCTCGAAATAACTCAACATGAGATGTACATAAATTTTACAGAAGAACATCCAGATGTTAAGATTGGACAACGAATGTTTGAGAATTTGAAGCCTTGGTATGTGCGAGTTGATAAAGTCCTTGACACATGTTGTTTCGCTATCACGTTGAGTTTGATTATCACTATCAGGTACAAAAAAATTTATATTACATATATATTGAGGTGTGCTTTCATTTATATCTATATATTAGAAATTTGATTAAATTTTTTTTTTGAGATGTGATTTAAAATTAATGTATTTCAAAATCTATGTTTTTTTAGGTGTATAGAAAGTTACGGAAGCATCAAATGGTCCTGAAAAATGCCCCCTACACGTGTCAGTGAATTCATAGCTTCTATTCTTTACACAATATCCGATGATCATGTCAACGATCATATGACTTGCATCAAAGGTGTATGTGACAAGTGTGGGGACTTGAAATTATTGCCAGAAACAAATGAAGATTTGGACACAGTTCAAATGGTGGCTTGCAAGAGGTGATATATATGTGTGTGTGTGTGTGTGTGTGTGTGTGTGTGTGTGTGTGTGTGTGTGTGTGTTTAAATTTGGATGTACATATTTTATTTTGATTTTTATGTTTACTATGCAAATGAATATGACAATTTTTCCATTATGTATTGATTTTGTAGGTTCAAATACATAAAATATTCAACACGGCTTGGAAAAGATGCAACCAGGTTGGATTTGGTAGAAGAGGAAATCCCCATTGCTACATTCATGCAAAGTTTCTAAAGTTTAATTAGTTCGTACATCAAACATTCTCACTATGAAAAGTGGTAGGCTACACAATTCAAGACTAATAGAGACACATTCCCTATTGGTTCCATATTTTCCGTGGTTGATTTTTTTGAGAATTACTCATTTTCTCATCAAAAAGAAATTTAGACACAATATTATCATATCGACGTTACCATCATGGTTCAAGTATTTTATAGGCATGCACAATTGGATTTGGATGGGGTTGAAAGTACAAATGTGAAGTGAATGATCAAGAAGGAGTATCACTTCTATATAAGTGATGACAAGGAACATGACACCCACTTTGTGCAACATTGTTTTGGTTTGTTCTTTCAATATCTTCATCAATGAGGAGTACAAATAGATCAACATTTTGTTTGGTCGGATGGTTGCGCATCACAATTCAAATCCTCTCTCGCCCTTTCTTTGCACTCAGTCGCTATCATCATCATCAAAAATACCTCATTTATGGAGTTTTTTTAGAGTGGTCATGGGAAGGGAGAACACGATGGTGTGGGTGCATGCATCAAACATGTGCTCTAAAGAAACAAAGCTTTGATTATGAGGGAGATCGATTGATTGATGCCCACACCATTGTTGAATGGTGTAAGAAACATTTTGTAGTTTAGGCTTTAACCTCACACGCTTTAACCTCACATGCTTCAACCTCACAGGATTCAACCTCATAGGATTCAACCCCACACAAAGTGTTTTGGGAGATAACATGTATGCACATTTAAAACATATATGTATCTTGATGTGATTTATTAACTACAAGTTACAAAATTTTAAAAAATTTTATTCTTAATTTTGATGTTTGTTTTAAAATTTATTGATTTTGAGCATGATTAATTGAAGGTATTGATCGAAGGAAAAGTATGGATGTGAAAGGATTCCTAATTCTAGGTCTTTGCACTCTGTGATGACTATGGATAGTAATAACTGGACAATCTATACAAGAGATTATTCTTGTTTTTGTTATGAATGCATGAACAAATCATATTCAGAGTGCAATAGTAAAAAACATGGGTATGTAGGTGAGTGGAAGAAAGTTCCTTTAGTTGTGGATGACACATATGGATCAGATCATGATGATAGTTTTGAAGATGTGCCATTAATTTCACCTGATTATGACCACATATCTGGATTGGTTAAACAAGGTATGTTTTATTTAAAAGGATTGTATAATTTGATCATTGAATATATATGTATAATTTATAGTATATGGATCATTGAATATTTCTTTGCATTTTGTTGTAGGTGATGTATTTGTAGTCATTTGAAGAAGACAATATTGAGAAAGTGGAGTACTACTTGTTGCGTTGCACAAAAGAGAGAACAAAGCTAACATGTGAAATAACAAGTGAGGAGACAACATTTTATACTGGCTCGGTTGTAGTGCAGGGAACATATTTACAACAAGTGAAATCCCTCCAAAGTGGGATTCACTTTGTTGATTATAAACTAGACAAAAGGTGTATCATTACACCCATCACATAATTGCTACAAGGTTACAATTGCATCAGGTGAAGACTAAAAGTGGTCAATGCAAAAATGGAGACTAGATGTAGAAGACCATGAAATTTTTTTACAGGTCATTAAACAATGAGCTGAGCCACTTGGTATTATATAGAAGGACCTAGAATATTATATATTGATGTCTTCAAGAATAGAATATTTTATCTATTTTATTTGTCATTTGGCATACATATTTGACAACTTTCTTGCTATGATATTAAGGATGGGTTCATTAATGATGTAATTTTGTTCCCTAGTATCTCCAATAATATTCTTTCCATATATATCAATGTTTTTATCATATATGATTCAAATCAAGAATATATCAATGTTTTTATAATATATGATTCAAATCATAATAAAGTTTTTCATCATATATGATTCAAATCATAATTTTCAACATTAGATGTTACACATGACCTACTTATTTTGATCAAGATAAAATTTCATGATATTCACTAATGTTATCTCATGCATTAACAATCAACCATCACTTAAACAACACTACCCAATATATATTGAATACATTCTTAAATCAATATTTATAAATTCCTTTCTTCCCATCTCCAAATAAAGTCAAATTTACAATTACATTAAAATAATAAATCATGGAAATGTATTGCATTACATTTACTTCCTTTTCCACCATTTCACACACCTGCAACAACATGAGTCTGCACAAAGTTGGCATGGATTCACCCTTTTCCCTACTAGTTACGCACAATTTCTTATTGCCTTTATATTTCCGAGTTTTAGAGAGGATAGATAAAGAGAGGGAATCTATTATTTTCACAAGATTTTAAGTTTCTATAGAGTTTCAGAGAGATAGTTTAATACTAACAACACTTTCCTAGAACAATGAATATCACATTTGGCAAGATTTACCTAGAGTCAAATTTTGAGTTATAAGACTTAGTAGTGATATGAATAAAAACAACTAAGGTGGATAGGAAATGGCCTTTGAAAATATTTGACAAGTGCATAAATAAAGTAAGCAATCACTAAGCCATGGAATGGTTAATGTAACATAAAGTATTACTAAATTACCTAAGCATCAAATGATTCAATATAGAATTTTAAAGAAGTTTACATTATATCACAAAAATGAAGGGTATTTAATATCTTATCTATCATTATACCTATTATGATTTCATCAAGAGACAAAAATGAAAGATAAGGGGGTGTCTTATATTCACATCCATAATTGTAAATATACACCAACTCATAAAAATATAAAATTATGCTACCTTACATATAAATATATGAAATTCATGTCGAATGAATATATATAAAAATATAAAAAACCACATGTCTAATGAATACACACACACACACACACACACACACACACACACACACAACATACATACACATACATATACATATATACACACATATGTATATGTATATGTATATGTATATGTATATGTATATGTATATGTATATATGTAAAATATAATAATCATGTATCATATATATATATATATATATATATATATATATATATATATAATGAGTATGAGTATATATACATGTCTAAATATCTAAAATACATATATATAATGTATGTATATGTATGTATATATATATATACATGTGTGTGTGTGAGTACCTATGTATTATGTATACATATATAAATGTATATACACAACACACACACACACACACACATCTAAGACATATATCAAAATATAATAATCATGTCTAGAATGAGTATGAGTATATATACATGTCTAAAATCTCTAAAATATCATTGAAGTCTCTACGTAAGGTAGAGTGAGTGCAGACCCTCACTAGGCTCTGTTGCACCCTACATGTTAAAAAAGAAATATACACGTCAGAAACTATATATAACATGTACCATATATTAAAATTTATAAGAAAAATTCTACAACAATTTCTTGATTAATTAAATACATCATATAACAGATATGTACAATTGATTACCTCAATATTTGTCCCTGGGTGGATGTTGGGAGTATCTACACTATGTGTAGATCTTTGTCCCGTAGATCCCTGTGAAACAAAATAAATTAAATGTAAGAAGTTGATAAATAATTTTTTTGAATAAAGTTCATTAATTTCTAACATTTCAATTTAGATTAAATATTAATTCTATTAAAACACATGTATATATACCTCTGTGGAATGAGTCTCCAAATCTATGGGATTGCCACCCATGACCTCAACACCAAAAAATATGTCACCAAGTGAGCCAAGCTGACTCAGGCCTAGAACATCAAGATCCATGTTGTGCTCAGTCAAGAGTTGTGTGTATGTCATGTGGGTAAATGGTGTGGGCTGTGAAGCACCACACACTGGAGCAAAAGCCTAAACACACAAGTAAATGTTAATTTTAATATTAATAAATTGTAAAGTAATGATGAAATAAAATAAATTTTAATTATATTAAGGTTTAATTTTCACACACGGAACAAAATGTGTTGAACATCAAGTGTGATGATCCCAAAGAATAGGAGGTCCGACTATAGCAAGCAATAGTAGTAGTATACTCTCGACTAGAAGATACATTGTCACTCTTCTCTATAAAATCTAAAACCCCGATAGTGGAATGTTGCAATGTCATGCAATCACCTCATATGCACACAACAAGTTGACATCCATGATGCATCCTAGCTGATGTGTCTGAGCGGGATATGTAACCACCTCAAAGTCATCTAGGGAAATCAAAGATGCACGAGTGTATACCTCGTTGTGTGCATCATCACTTCTGCTATTAGCACCTCCAATGCTAGTATCATGTCTCTGAAGGTATTGACCCACATGGTCAGAAGAGATCAATTGGGTCTCGTGAGAAATGCCCGCAAGACCCTCTATAGATAGCCTCATGTGAAGTCATAATGATAGGTGTTGCGACATCCTAAAAGCATGATAAGAATGGTTGTGGCCTCGGTATAAGTTGTCATGCATCAACAACTGCAAGAGCTCCCTCCTTTCTATATGCCTCCTATGGCTAATACGGCCATGCCCTACCCCAAATAACTAGGGATGTCTAAATAGTTCACCTTTAGGTTTAGGTGAACCTCAGCATGTAGCATCATTATGAAGTATAATGGTAATTGGTCATTATTCGGAAATTGGCCTTGAGAGGCCAAAAATCTAGGATAAATCAAAGGTGCACATAGGGGACATGAACATTTGTTTACATAATATGCCCTTACTTTCGATTTTTCTGCATAAAAATCCAACAAGACCTCCTAATGAATTCCTTATCGGAAATTTGTAATGTAATCTCATTATATCCTACATCTCCTGAGACACTTGATTTTAATGAATCCATAAATTTTTTTATTGACTCAGAATCAAATGGGTTGTATGTTTTCAAACTTGTCTCTATTCTACGAAGATCAACCAATATTTTTTCACAATGGGCTTTATACTGCCCAATTGTAGTTGGATTCTCGAGAATAGATTACAATTTTACAATCTCTAAATTGGTCCTCTCAAACAAATTAGGAGCGGAAGAAGCCATGACTGTAAAAAATGAAAGTAAAATTCAATTAACAATACTTTTAATGAAAAAATTCTCCTAAGATATTCTCCTATTTTAATGAAAATAGAAATATGATTTTCAAGCTTGAATGCAAATAATTTAGAAAATAAGAAATTACATATATCTTATTGTCATTTGTAATAAAAACTCACTAACATAGAATTACCATTCAAAAATGGAATAATGTAAAATCTAAGTTATTCCATTATAAATAGATCACATAGTAAATCAACCTCAAATGGCATAGTTCAAGACAAAGTACATGAAAGAGATACATCACAAAAAATACATTTTATAAGTCATTGCTAAATTCATTGCTAAAGTCAGTGCTAAGGGAACAAATTTATTACCATGCATCAAAAATCAATGAAAGATCATGTTAGGAGATAAGATGAAGTTTTTCAACATGACTAGAAGTACAAACACTTATAAAATGTTTTCTCTATTTATGTAAAATTATCCTAAAATAATTAAAATAAACAAGTGCATTTGTTTTGTGAAATCTAAACCAAATTCATATTCTCGAAAGAACTCTAGAATTAATATATCATTCTTGATAAATTCCATGATAATAGGTTCATCCTTATTTTCTACATAGATTGGGATCACTATGCTTAGTGTTCATTTTTATCAAAGGCTCCAACCTTATGGATATGATAAACTTGATTTCTAGCAATTCTACATCAAGCCAAAATGTGAACAAGAGGAAACCATTGAATCTTCTAGTTGATTTTTCTCCCTAGGAATGGCATCAATGGAGATGAAATGGCAAGGTTGACATGAGGTGACAAGATTTGGGCATGCACCAAAATATGTCAATCAATGTTGTGGGGCTTTGAGGCTCTATGCATGGCACAAAGTATGTATGGTTTTGTGAGTAAGCATGAGAAGGACCAAAAGACATTTGTGTGCAAAAGTTCTATGTAAAATTATGAACATACACAATTAGGTGATAAGACTTGGCACACTATGAAAGGCATGCAAAAAGTAAACTCAAGTGAAGAGGTTTGTTATTTTCCTTGCACAACATTATGAGAAGCTGAAAAATGTTGTGAGGTAACTTGCATGACATTGAAAAAGATGAAAACGTTGATTTGGTGCAAGACTGAGGAGCTATGAGTGATACAATTTTGTTAAGGAAAGCTCTATGCATGGTGTGAGATGTCACTAGGTGCAATTCAAGCATGAGACTTAACATGCTCTTAAGGTAATGTAAAATTGAACTCAAGTTGAGAGGTGTGGTAGTTACATTGTACAAAATTGCAAGAAGTTGTAAATGTTGTGAGACAATGCAAGACATTGCAAAATTTGCAAATGTTGATTTGATGCAATACTATGTGAATTGTGAGTGATGAAAGGTTATTAAGGCAAGCCTTTCATAGGGCATGAGATATCAATAGAATCTAGGAGGCTCAAGAGGATCTACACAAAAATAAATGTGTGGTGGTGTGTAAATGTTCCACAATATTTATGCACACTTTGTAAGATGCTCATTGCAAACGAACTCCAAGTGAGTAGTGTTTTCATGTTGGAATCCCTCTACTTATGAATTTGGTCCTTCTATATCTCATAAAGAGACACAATAGTAGAAAACCTTGTTTACAACTGCAAATGAATTTTGAGAATGGCATGCTCCCTTCTGAAAACTTCCACAATTTCCAACTGGAGTTCCAAAACTTGCAAACTAAATGGCAGATATGTTTTTTCCTGCACCACATATGACATGGAATTTTGGTGGGCGTAATTTTTTCCCTATCATACTTTGAGGATGTGAGTTAGACACATGAGTACAAACAATGTTTACAACTCTTTTTCCAATTGAAACACCTGAAATGTCACCTCCTATTTCCTCTAAAAGTACCGACATATTTTGTTTTGGTTACAGCCAGGATCGTGGAACATGGTACCTGAAAACATGAAATGCTTTGTCCATCATCTCCAATTCTACACTAAGCATTGTTTAGAGCTCTTAAAATCAAACCTTATGAAAAATATCCTGAAACTTTGAACAGTCAATCATCTATAAACCAACATGAAGTAGTAAGCCCCTAGTCAAGACAAAAAAATATGAATCCCTCACCAGTGCTGGGAAAAATTATTGCAATATGTGGTACATTTCAATGGATAAAAATTTCCTCGATAATCACAATCATGTGAGAAATTAGCATGTGGTATAAGTGAATGCAAATATCATCAAGGATCTATCCATTTACCCAAGCTTCACCTTTTCCCATGGTGGTGAAATCCAATCCTACTGGTTCGTGGCCATCTAGTGCATCAAATATTTCCTATACATACAATTCATTTTAATGTATCCTTGTAACAGTCAGCAGTTGGTTGCTTAATTGCATTTATTTCAATGGAAAATGAACACTTTGTTCAACTATAATAGGTAGGACTGCTCTGCTAGGTTCCTAAAACTAGTAATTTCCAACTTAATAAGCGCATTGCAAGAAACAAAACATACTCGTGATGCACAATGAACACCAAAATTTGTGAATCTTGTCATGATACAAGAGATTTAAGTAAAGGGGTAATTACAGTAGATGGGGATTGAAGTCAAATTTGTAACCAATTTTTTAAAAATTTGTTAGTTAAAATTTCTTCTTAGTTGTAGGATTGAACTCTTATGTGACTTTTATGTATATATATATATATATATATATATATATATATATATATATATATATATATTAACTTGAATCAAGATTTTTGTTCAAGATTTTTGTAACTTCTAACTTGGCAGTTGGTTTCTTAATTACATTTATTTCAATGGAAAATGAACACTTTGTTCAACTATAATAGGTAGGACTGCTCTGCTAGGTTCCTAAAACTAGTAATTGCCAACTTAATAAGCGCATTGCAAGAAGACCACAACATACTCATGATGCACAATGAACAAATTTTTTTGTGAAGCCTGGTCATGATACAAGAGATTTAAGTAAATGGTTAAGTACTACGTAGGTAGTTTTGTAAAAAACAAGCTAGGGTTTCAATTATTTTAAGCCCAACAACATGGGATCCTCTATTTTCACAAAAAACAACTTATTCCATATGTGTGTGCAAGTTGGTCATCAATGGGGTTACACAGTTTTTGATGGGCTAGATATAGGTTTTTTGGGCTTGGGATTCGGAAGTGCTCTGTGGAGTCTTCATTTGAAGGAGGTGGGAAAAGGAAAAGGAATTCCTTCATGCCACCTCCAATATATAAACAAGGAGGTTCACGTAAACTTCCTTCACGTGAATGGGGATTCACGCAAACACCCCCTTTTCATGAACTTCGCTCAATGCCATACATGGAAAAATCATATGCTATGTGGAAATTTACACGAAGGTGGTTCACGCAAAGGGGTGTTCACGCAAAAACCCTTAATTTTCCATCCCACCACATTCCCCACTCATTTTTTTGGGACAATAAGTGGGACATAACACCATGCATTGACCCCAAGACAAATTTTATGCATCAACTACAAAAACTCTAACTATTTGTGTCCACATTTTCTTTCTTGGCCTCTCCTTCTATTTTCATTTCACATCTAATCCATCCCCTTTCACAAAAGTTTTCAAAGTTTTCATATGTGGTTTTAACTTTTGTTCTACCTCGCCCTTTCCTCTCATGGCCACCATCCCATTTAATCCACTACAAGATACAATGGAAACATTATCCATTCCCCCAACTTACCTCCGCACAAAAGTTATATACATCAACCTCGGTCCTCCCCCTCACACTTACCTTCCACAAACCTCTTTTCATTCCCTCCCTACATTATTTTCAAAGTGTTCCCATTGTATTTCATGTGTACAATTTCTAGTATATATAGAACTATTATTCATATTAATCCATATATAAAAAGCACTATTATGCATATGCCTTCTTAAATTTTAAAACATTTAAACCCATAAATATTGAAGAGAATTATCTTTGTCAATACTCCACTTATAGAAAGGAGAAAGTGATAACACCTTGAAATTATCCTCTCACTTTTACATACTTTTCTTTAATTTAATTTTGCAAATAAATAAAATATGATTAAAAATCTTGATATGTTTCCCTAAAAAACATTTTCATTAGAATTCCCATAGGGAAACCAGAGAACAGAAAACAAACACCATCATACATGACCACCACTTTGCACCAAGAGGAGGGGGAGGATCATATCGAGGAGGGATGAAGGCTCCATTATCAGGATCTTTGGACAGAGGATCCACTGTCGGTCATCCCGATTAGGATACAGCATTTAAAGAGGCACCATAATTCCCCAACCGGGGGGTGGAGATATGGTAAGAGTTTACATAATTGGAAGTGGAGATCCCCACCGTAGAGTGCTAGAAAACATTTCCCTCATGGAGGTGGGATCCATCCTTGTCCGAGGAGGACGGGGCGAAGGGCGGCCACATGGGGAAGCATAACGGTGGTTTCACAAGTGGCTCATTTGGCATGTGCCTACGAAGGTGGTCTTTTGGGAGGCTAAGGTCGAGGTGGCAGCAGTGGAGGATCCAAAGGGACCCTATTCATTATGCATGAAAACTCCCCAGGTGACCTAGAATCTCCCGTAGATGAGAAAATCCAAAGAAACCTTGGCACTTGAGCTTGTATCTTTATGTGAATAGTAGATAGAATAATCACCTTGTCATTAGTAAAAATATTATAATAGAATGATTTATATTGAAAATAATGGCATTTAGAGCTTTCAAGATATGACATAAATTATAGGCACAAAACAGATGCCACAGTTATTCGCAATATAACGAGGCCAGGGGATAAAGACACCAAATAAGGCCAGATGTCACGTGAATAATACGGGATGATAAGGATGAAAAAAGAGTGTATCCATTTCCCAATAGATTGGGCATGATGACATTACAAAAATATGTAGAAATGACTTGAAACAAGAACAAAAAGGGAAATTTGGAGGAGTAATGCCAATATGTCTAAGCCTTTCACCTACAGGAAAACCTTGATAGATAAGACTCCACAGAAAATGGTTAACTTTGGGCTCCAAAAGAGGGTTCCAAGTACAAGAAATCCATGTGGGTGTTCTAATGTAAGTCTTCATGGCATTTTTTGGTGCCCTCATGGAATTTTGTGGGACTGTGAGTTGTTTGATCACCCCTTACTATATAGCTCGTTTTATTTTAATTAATGTAAAGGGCAATTCTAATAGTAAATAACGTTTGTATTGGTTCAAATAAAAGAGAGAGTGGGGGAAGTAAGAAAGGAAGAATTGATTATTATTAGAATGCTTAACTTTTAAACATAAAGATGAAACTTTCGAACATTTATATGCAACATAAACTTCCATGAAAGTAAAATGTACATAAATGATATGAAAGAGAAACTAAATAAGGAGTCAATTTTCAATGTCAATGTTTCAAAATCATGAACTATTGTAATATATTCTCCACATAGGAAATTTGGAATCCCAAATGATCCATCCAACAATAACAGACTTTAAATATAAAATTTTGAAATTCGTAGAGTAAAGATTGAAAAGTATTTAATTGGAGATCCTTCTATGAATATTCTTGAACCGAGTTACTAAATTTTTTTGTTCACTATATGTAAACATTTCATGAATAACATTATCCAATTTCAAAATGGATTTCCAATGAATGTGTTTATTCATTTTCATTTTTAGTTCACCAGGAGTAGTTTGATAATAAAAATGGTGGTTTCCTTTAAAGCAGTTGTCTTGTTCTAGTTGTTGTTTACTTTAGTCTTTTTAACTCCTTATCAAAACCTAATGTTGGAGATACTACTAAGTGTTTGGTGTAAAGATAAAGGTAGATTGTTTGAATATGGATGAATCTGTAGAATTTTTAGCTAAACCTACAAAAGTGAGGATTGATCTAGGAAGATAAATAATCAAGCACAGAAGAAAAAATTTTCACAATCTGATTTCATTCTTATTCAAATTCAGAATGCAATATTTATATATAACCACCATAGAAAAATACTTAAAGGAGTAAAAGTAGGGGAAATCATGAGTTAGCTTATTATTAGAAAGAGTTAATAGATGAAGAGTAGTAGTAAAGCTGCAGATTAACTACAAATAGTTAACTCAATATTATCTTCAATTTGTTTGCTAAACAATCTCCTTGCTGCAATTACCTTAATAGTAGTTACATGCATCTAACAACAGTGTGAGATATTTAATAAGGAAAAATTAGGCATTCTACAAACAAAAAAGAAATATCTAGTAGAAATTGTTCCCAATCGACTGAATCCAAAAGACATAAATGATCGGCTACAAAGAATCACTAGAGGCTCTTAAAGAAGCATCTCTAGAATCTAGATCTACAACAGGTGTTGTTGATGAGGAATCAATGAATTGATCATCCATACAAGATGTGTCCACATTAGATGAGGCAACATAAGTCTCAATATCATCAATAGCCTAGTTCTCCAAAGAAACATCACTTTCAGATGAAGATTCAATGTCTCCATACAACTGTCGGATGGTGATCCAAGTAGTGAAAGGGAACTCAGTGTGCTCTATGTGATGTAGAGTATCCTTAGAAATAGTAAGACATATTAGTCCATAGACAATGTCATTATTATTAAACCATGCATTCTTTTCATCAAGGTCACTTGGCTCAGGAACGAGTCGAGGAGATAGGGCAAGTAGATCCTGCTCAAGGCAGTGATTCTTTATCCCTTGTTTCCAAGACAAATAGTTCTCTGAAGCTAGCCTAACAACAAAATGATGAAAATTGTGTTTAAGAGACATGATTAACCCCATGTAAATGGAACTTTATCTCAGTTCAAGATTACAAAGCATGTATAATCCCCCAATAATGAATGCAAAAAAGCATAAAAAGAAACCTATCCTTCACATGAAAAACATAGTGGATGATAGATGCACTTCAAATAGAGTCTAAAAACTCCAAATCACGTCTCTATATGCCACCAACATGCATAGGATATAAGGCTATATGAGAGCTCTCTACCTGCAATTTTAAACATAGACCCAAAACAAGAATGATGGGAGTCAAATTTTGCAAAGAGAAATTTTGAGCACCAAACAAAGATTTGCAATAATTAAAGAAAATTGTTCACCATCCTAGCTTGAAACTATCTCCAACAAAGCTTTGATACCATGAAAAATTTTCAGCTAAACCTGCAAAAGTCAAGATTGATCTAGGAAGATAAATAATCAAGCACAGAAGAACAAATTTGCACAATCTGATTTCATTCTTATTCAAATTCAGAATGCAAGATTTACATATAAATAACCATAGTAGGAGAAGACTTCAAGGAGTAAAAGCAAGGGAAATCATTAGTTAGCTTATGATTAGCAAGAGTTAACAGATGAAGAGCAGTAGTAAACTGCAAATTAGCTTCAACTCATTTGCTTAAACAATCTCCTTGTTGTAGTTACCTTAACAACGATTGCATGCATCTAACAACAAAGTGTGAGATAGTTAATTATGCTAACAGTAATCATCTCCTTAGAGAAGGAAACACCTATCTCCCTTTTGTGGATAGATCATGTTACTAACTTTGTCCAGTTAGAACAGAGGATAACAACATGAGTTAGAAGTAGATTTTGAAGTTAATGTTGGCTCTAAGTGGATGGTTTATCATTTTATTTTAAGTGTTCCCTCTACTTTTTACCTTTTTCTTATTGTATCTTTGATATTTGTTTGCTGAAATTTGTTGGTTTTTTTTTTGTAGGCCTACAACCTAGTTTTTTTCAATTATTGTTTAGCCCAATTTAATTAATTGTTCCTGCAAATAATTTTTTTTTCCTATAATTTATTCTTGTAAAACAGTTTAGGCCATTTAATTTTTTTGTGTAATGAGAAGAATTGAAAAATGTGTGGTTGATGATGTTCAATAGTGTGTATAGTATATTTTTTAATTTGTTAATATATAAATGAACAAGTTAGAGGGGTTTTAATGTTGGATTGTAGATAATGTGAACAACATTCAACTTTCAAACTGACTCTTACTTGAACAAATAAATTAGATATCAATATAATTTCTTTATTTTAAACAAAACCATTGTTGTCTCTAAATGAGTGTAGGTGAGACTAGGTGAAGCCTATAATCTATTTTGTTCCACACTTATTATTCAAATTAGAATTCATAACATTTTAACTACAAACTCCAAGAGATTAAGGTCATTTTGTGCAAAGGAAACATTAATTGTATTCCATGAAAACACATTTTCTTGAGTCATTTTCTCAAACAACTCATTTTACTTTATGTAGATTTCCACATTTTATATACATTTCAGTCAAGGCATCCACTATAATAATGTTAGATCAAATATAAATGTAATTTTTTCCCATGGCTTTACAAAGATGCACAAATTTTTTTTGGCAAGATGAATTGGCATTTTTCCATTATATTTGATGAAACAATGTCAACGCTTCCCAAGGAAACCCCTACCCCATGTAACCTACAAATATCATATTCCATGATAAGATGTATGGATAAATGAAGTGATGAAAAACATTGTGAGAATATACAATTTTGCTATGCTTGTCAAAACATTGTATGTTTATGTTGTCCATGAATAAGAAATTGATCAAGAAAGAAGATATATCAAGAGGGGTGTGATTGTTTTATGTAAATATGAAATAGGGTTAATAAAAAAATTGTGAAGTACCATAATTTATCATCATACACTTGGAAATGAAATATATATATATATATATCCACTATACATGTATTTGACTATTTTTCATCATATATCCCCTATTTGCACACACTCTAAAGAAATAGTCAATAACCCTTCTCTCATTCAACTTACGTAAATCCTTTTGATCTATCATTGAATAGCTTTCCAAAATACCACTTCTAGAGCCCTCAATTCTCTCTCTCTCTCTCTCTAACAAAATTTAAATGAATTTGCTTTTAAATTAGAGTCCACAAAATAAATACATAGCATGAAATAATTATCAATATAGTAGGAAATGTACAGAATTTGAACCTTTGTTGATGTTAATTAACATCCATTTGTGATGAAAAAATACAGAAAAAGTAAAATAATACTATTCATTACATATAGCACACCCAACAAAAAATAAAAATATAAACACCATCCTTGGCATTTTTGATTATAACATAACTTACACCCAATGTCTTTGTGAGATCATTAATCCTCTGCTGCATCTATCCGTGATTTTTGTCAAAATATTTTTGTAGGGATGCATCTATATAGTTATCCTTTACAATTTCCTTTACAATCACACAAAGTTGCATCACAATTTTCGAATCTTTTGGAAAAGAATTTATAGGGGATTCATGTGATAATCAATACCTATGCAAAACCCAATATAGAAGAGGCTGATATTGAATATTTGACAAATTTTTAGAGATAATAACATTTTATTTATATGAGGTGGATCCATTTCTTGATTACATTACTTTCAACAAAAATTATACATATAAATATAATAATTGCAACAAAGATATGAGAAACATAAATTATCAAGAAGGGTGTTTATATGTGTTTTACAAGGAATTTAGATAAATGGAGATAATATATTGGTTTGTTTTATTTCGAACAATTAAGACAAAACACTCATTAAAACATGAATATTTTCTTTGCAATTTGTTGAATCTAATTATAATGAAAATATATATATATATATAAACACCATGAACAAGATTTGATATACCAAAACAACTTTTAGGTAAGTTACATTACATTCACATAACAACTTTTTGTGCATATTTTTTCTTCTAACAATATACTTCATCCCATAAATTTAGATGAGAAATAAAGATTAAATTAAGGATAATACAAAAAGATCAAATACGTTTTTAAAATAGATCAGTCAAATCAATTTTGAAAAATTTAAGAAGAAGAAAATGCGAACAAAATGCAATATCCAACAAATTACATTACTTATATATATATATATATATATATATATATATATATATATATATATATAGAGAGAGAGAGAGAGAGAGAGAGAGAGAGTAATGGAATATTATCACAATCAAATATATGAAGACTTCAGAAAGTATCGAGCTAAAAAAACAATGATTAGAATCAAGCAATATTTTAAGGAATGAAATATGATAATAAATAATTTATAAAGGGGTCAGTAATCTTTCTTTACTAATCCAAACTAATTATAATGGATTTAGGATTTACACTTGAGACTTTTGTAATAATAATTTCTGTATTTTAAACATATTAATCATTTTTTTAAATATTAATATGCTAGAATTTAAATTTTTGAATCAAATTTTCATTTAAAAGGGAACATGTATTATGAATATTTGAAAGAAATGAAATAATTAAAAATGCGAATTAGAATAATAAAAAAACTGCTCAATATTTTCCCTTTCTAAGGTGGAAATAGAGTATCTGCATGGTTCTAAAATACGAAATATATTCTCTGACATAATTATAACTAGTATAAAGTCATCCAAGGACTTTCTAAGGGGATCCATAGAGGATAGAGTCTACAAACTTATGAACCACTCTTAAATAATAGTTTCGTAAAAACAAAACTATTTACAATTTTCCCAGCTATAAGTTACAGATTTACTTTAGGAATATATTATTTCTTCTAGTATATAAAACACCAATCAATGCAATGATAACACAGTCTAAAAAATTACTTATTATATAAAAATTCTTATAACCTTTAAAAAAATATAGATAAAGGGTTGTGATGTATTGGTAAATATGAAAGATAGAAAAAAATTCAAACCCCCTGTCTTAGTAAATGAGTTGCGCTCCAATGGTGCGTATGATGGTGTAAAAGGTGTTGCATATCCATTCATGAGGATTCAATTCCCATAATATATCAAGTAATAAGGGATGAGTTCAAATCATGCCCCAAATTTGACCCAATGGAAATCCCTCTCAAGATTTGACAACTAAACCTAAGAATTATGTACAACTAACCCCTACAAATTCCTAAAATTTTGAATTCAACCAAAAAATCCACGTTTCTACTTAATAAAGAATCATTAAAAAGCATCTAGGTGTTGGTGACTTGGCATCATTAAAAAGAATCATTAAAGAGCATCCAATTGTTACAACAAAGAAGCTCAAGAATAAAAAAATAATTTTCTTTCCAAGCTCAAAAATCCATTTGTGTAATATGTATTGTTATTTTATCCTTATTCCATAGTATCAAACCTTGATTTCATATACAACCGCATCTTCCTTTATAAAATTCCCTCTCACTTAGGCCTTCAATAATAACTATAGTTTTGGCATAGTGAACTGGTAAGTATAACTCCTTGTTTAACCAATAAAATGCTAAATTTCTTTGAAATTCCTTTTAATGTCCTTACCACTGTGCTCTCTTCCAATTTACAAACCCAAGCTTGATGGTTTAAAGCTTCAAAGTTTGTATTAACATCAATATGTAAGTGGGTATCCTATACAGGCCCAAGAATATCAAAACTTATGACATGTGTACTCACGGTCATGGTCTTTTCAGGAGTTTCTAAACATACAAATAGAGGATCCCATTGGTTTTAACCTTATAGGCATGCAAAAACACATCTGATTAACTAAAAATGTAAATATGTGTGCTAGTTAATCTAATCTAGGAGGACATATAAATGTAGTAAAATGAATGTACTAAAGCAGTATATAAATGAAATAAGCAATTAAACTGATGGAAATAGAAGCCATAATATGCAAGAGAGATAAGGAAAGAACTCAATGGATTTGATGAAGTCACGGGACTATGTCATAGGTGTGAATGGAAAATAAGGAAGTAGGAGTGAAAGTGTAGAATCCATGAGAAGGATGGATCTGGATTGTTCCTCTAGATTGGAGTACTTGGAGGAGGATTGGGGCACCGGGGTGCTTTGGTTTGCAAAATGGGAACCTTGGTATGTGCTACAACTCTAGAAGTGATCTTCAAGGGTTCGATGGGTGGTGAAACCATCGTTATGTGTTGCATCATATTCGCTACATTACTTTAGATGTCATTGTTATTCCAAGATGAATAGAAAGACCTGCAAAACCCTAACAAGCATCAATCCCTAAAAATAAAAAAATGCATATGAAAGGGTTGGAATGACCTCAGTTGCCACAATAGTGGACTTACTAACTGAGTATTTTACTACATTCTAGACCCAAATGTAGTTTTGTGTGTGTGTGTGAACATGCCCTAGGTTTCTCTTGTGCTAATCACACTTTGTGATGTAGCGAGCTAACTATGTGTAGAAAATGTAATAGAATGGTGGATGGAATAGAATAAATCCTCCCCTATGTTGTGTGTGATGCAGATGTCCCAAGCCTTGTCCCAAGTGATGGAGCTATGTGGATGGAAATGATCTCCAATGCAAAAGATGGATGTAACTCTAGGTGGAGTGATAGTAGTGATAGTGCTTGGTCGCCTCGCCACCCTTTTAGATAAACCACTCAAAAATCAACTTAAAATAATGCATCTTAAGAAATAGTACGCTTAGATTACCACAATGTGATTATTTCTCGATGACACATTCTTGTGCTTTGGTTCATTCTTGATCACGCCGAGGGGGAAAACCAATTGAACCTCACTTCATACACTTCCATTCACTTGGGGTAACATGATTCCTATCACTCCATATTATATTTCATACCACCCATCCACAACATTTTGCATTGTCTTAGGGGCATTAACTCTTACTTACTAGTGGGTTCGATGTTCACTTTACTACACATGCTAGATTGGTTTATAATATGTCATTTCCATAAACACATGCATGTTCACACCTTTGTTTAGTTTTGATCACAAATACAAATATCTTGTACACAACATGGATGCTCTCCTTCAACCCTTCCTATATTGGTTGTTGGGGAATCCAAATTCATCTTTCACATGTGTTATTATTTCATTTTGTACTTAGCACCTTACATTACTTAATTATACATGCTTTTGAGATATTGGTTATCTCTCTAACATGCTAATGGGTGTTTCATGTGTAGTACTTGTTTTGCAAGATTACATGTTACCCCCGACTACTTCTTTTTTTGTATGTTCTTGTTTACTTCTTATCTGCGGGCTTTGCCCTATGTTTTGTGTGCACACTTTCTTGTTTTTTACGGTTATGATGGCCTTGTGTGTCTTGCAACATCATAAGTGATGTCCCATGTTTGTGACCCGCTTTGTGTGGCCTAATTGTCTTCTTTCCTATTTACATTATTTTTCTTGGTAGCTTATTCACTATTTGTATAGCTTACACATTGTTTTATACATGCAAGATTGTTTCTACTAACACTTGTTTTGGCTAGCCATCTTTTTGTACACACCTTGGTTTCTACCAAGCGCATTCCTTTCCCCATGTAGGGTACAAAATTCATATGGTTGGTCCTCTTTTGGGGAGACATTCTCTTATACGTGACATCACATGCTCCCCAAAAGAGGGGGACATCATTTAGGGTTTTTACAAGTATACATAGATCATTTACATCAGTTCGATTAAGTATACTTTCCACCCTTGGAATTATGGGTTTACATAAATAGAGTGAATTCAGACTTGTCTATGTACTCCATACACATTGGTTTTTACAAGGCATAGTGTCCTTAGCACTCTGGGGAGTAGTTAACGATTAGAGAAACTGATAATTTCCTCCCAATACTTCTTCTACCACTGGCATTGGATCACCCAAAAAACTAGGACAATATAGAGATCTCTTCACACACATTGAGGGAAACAATTAAAAGTTGGAGGACACGGAACATTTCCTCCCTATACTTCTGTTATCCAATTCTTCCCCTCAAGAAAAATTGGACAATAAGATGTAACGGGACCGAGAATCCGACAAGTCACCTAAGGATGAAATTGGGATACAAGAAGTTTCCGTGGTCGAGGGGCACATTTAGTGAATTCAGGAGTGAAAATCTTATTGAGGATTTTTTTCCTCTTCGGGTTTTGATCCTTGAAGTTAACTTTAAAATGATGAAATGTAGGCCTCGTGGGGCCACACCTAAAAAAATGAGAAAAATTGGAAGGAAAAAATGATGAGCCTTAAAACCTCTCACATGTAGTTTCCATCAAGCCCATGTCATGGAAAAATTCAAAATACCTAAACCGGGAGTTTCAAGGTAAAAATTTTGCATTTGGGATTAATTGATCCCACCAAGCTAATAATAACTCATTGAGCTACTTGACGAGTAGCTTGCCGAGATGGATTCTTTCATTGGAGTGGCGAGTTTGATCCAGAGGATCCTCACAGAGAAACACCGATCTAAGATCTTCTCATAATAAGTTGCAATAATTTTTAAAGCGTGGAGAAAAATTATACGATTTCGTCGATATCTTGTTTGCAAGAAACGGAGCTCGTTTGCAAAAGTTATAGCCTGCTGAAATTTTCGGGCAACTGGCAAAATTTGGGAGTTTTGTGCAGGTTGGACGTGTGCACGCTTACCAAGTTTTTCAATCATATTGCGACACGTGGAAAATTGGTGTGATGGAGTAAAAGTGGTTTTTGGAACACAAGTCTTAGAAACTCGTTTGTGGACAAATGGACCCCACTATTTATTGGCTGGGGGCCCTCAGCCAAGTTTGACACACTTGATTATGGAGGGGTGTCTTGGCCTCCTTCTCATATTATCATTATACCAACTTGTGTATATATATGCCTCTGATTGCATTTTTTCTATGCATGTGGGACTAATTGATAAGTGCATATTAAACCAAAGACCAATTCCATATTCCACGCATTTTAACCAATTCCATATTCCACGCATTATTTAACTACCTCCATATTCCATGCATTTAATTTAAACCTCCTCAATCATTATTAAAAAAGGCACCTAAAACTATGTCAATGCATATCCATGCACAACACTTATCCATCCACCAAGGCGCCCACATCCTAAGCAGCTAAGGTGGCTCTAAAGCCAATACAAAAGCACCCCCCTTTGCATTATTAAATGCCTTCCTTCTTTCACGCACCCACAATGTGGGATAAATCTCTACAAATCCACCTAAGGAGAAGGAGAGGGAAGTGGAGGGGATTTGAACCACTAACCTCCCATGCAAAATTTTAGGTGCCTAACCATTGAGCCAGCCGCTTGGAAACATTATAAAAGGAGTGTTATTTTATTTGAATAGCATTCTGGGTCTGTGCAAAAATATTGAAATGCTCATAACTTGAGCTAGGAATGGAATTTTGAGGAGATGTAAAAAGAAACCCATGTTATTTTTGATAGAGGAAGACTATGAGAAGGTCATAATTTTGTATAATTCTTTGTAAAGAATTATTTTCAAGATTTTAATAGATCGGTCCCATTCAACCGGACCCAAGACGTAGGCCTCAAGCGCCGAACTCCGTTATCAATTCTTGTGTCAAATTGCTGGTGAATTCTCTTCATTTATTTAAATATTTGCATAGTACTTACAATTTTAATTCTTTTATTAAAAATACAAAAGGATATAATGCTCAATTTTTACATCGAAAATCAATACAAAGCAAAGAAATGTGTGTGCACAATTGCTAGTTAAATTTGATTTTCAGATCATTGGTATCAGAGCTGGTTTTGACTGATTTTTGGTTTAGATTAACGTGTTTTGGATTGCAAGTTGTGTTTTGGATGTTAACAAGGTCTCGATCTAAGAAGGGTGAAGGAGAGTTAGTTGAAGGAGATCCCAAAATTGGTACCAGACGATCTCGAAGTCCTACAATGGCGGATCGAGAGGAAGAAAATTTCGTCAATCATTCCTACAGATGAAGGAAATGGTGGAAGAAATGTACCAAGATAGACAAAGGGAAAAGGGAACTAGAGAAGGTAAGAAAGAAGAAAGATCTAGTTTTGATATTCCAAAAAGATACTCTTTAAAATCTGATTTTCCTTCATTAAAGTTAGATATCAAGTTTGAATTGCCTATGTATACTAGAGAGCTAAATGCAGAGAAGTTGGATAACTGGGTCAAGCAGATAGAAGTTTATTGTAGGGTTCAGAGAATTGTTGATGATGAAGCAAAGATTCATCTGGAAACTCTTCGGATGGGTGGCACATCACTCATTTGGTGGGAGAGTAAGCTTCAGGAAGTGGAAGAAACCAAAGGTATAGAAATCACTTCTTGGTCTAAATTTGTTTCAAATCTTAGGCAACAATTTTATCCTCTTGGTTATAAGCAACAAGCTATGATGGATTGGCAAACATTAAGACAAACTAAGAGACAAAGTGTTCAAGAATACACACAAGAATTTAGGAAAAGGGATCTAATTCTGGGAATTTCCCTAAACACAAAAGAAACACTGCTCAAATATATTGGTGGATTGCATAGTTATCTAAGGCATATGATACTTGTTTTAGGTCCTACTAATCTTGATGCAGTATGTGTTCAAGCAACCCATTTGGAAGCACGAGGGAAAATGAAAAGGAGTCCTCTTTCTCTTCTTTTAATCAAAAGAACAAGCAATCTGAAGGAAAAGGTTTGAAATAAAAGGAAAAGGAAAGGGTAAGCATAAAACAAACCCTATTGTTAAGAAGGAAGATGAAAAACCACTTTGTAATCATTGTAAAAAAAACCATGATGAGTCTAAATGTTGGAAATTACATCCCGAAAAGAATCCTAAATGGATGTTTAAGAAAGGAAAATAAAATAAAACAAACACCGTAGTGCATGATCTTGTTCCGATTCGGTGATGACAACAAAATCACAGCTTTATGAGTTTTCAAGGTAAATCAACTCTTTCAATTTCCAACAATAGCACTACAAATGTTGCATCTTCTTCTAGTAAACAAACTATACCTGATGATAAGAAAAGGAATGAGCTTTTCCACATTAGAGTAATTTCAAAGCATACGAAAATTGATACTCTTTTTGATAGTGGATCTCAAGCTAATCTAATTTCTGAGGAGGTTGTTAAGAAATTAGGACTCAAAACTAAACCACATCCTAAGCCTTATCCTTTGGGCTGGGTTTGTGATGATGCAAAATTACAGGTAACTAAAACTTGTACTTTCAGATTTGCCATTATAGACAAGTTTATAGATGAGGTTGAATTGGATGTAGTTCCTTTGGATATTTGTGGGGTGGTTTTAGGAAGTCCTTATTTATATGATCATAAAGCAATATTCTATAGGGAAGAAAATAAATATTTTCTTGTAAAGGATGGAATTGAGTTTATTGTTAGAGCTCACCGTGAAAAGAATAATCTATCCTTGGTAATTGTAGGTCAAATGAAAAGGCTTGTAAACTCAAGCAAATTTTTTTGTGCTCATGGTGGTCAAAGCCAAAGAAAAATAACATTAGATGGCTTTTGATACTTCCAATCTAAAACATAAGGATGAATTGGTAAAAATTGTTTCTCATTTTGATGATGTTTTTTAGGATCCACAAGGTCTACCTCCCAAAAGAGGGGTTCAACATGAGATACAGTTGCTTCAGGATGCACCTCTTCCCAATATCGGAATGTATAGGTTGTTAGTAGTAGAGAATGAGGAAATCAAGAGATAGGTAATGGAAATTTTGGCTCAAGGTATAATTCATCCAAGTACATCCCCATGTGGTTTGCCAATTATATTGGTTCCTAAGAAGGATGGCACTTGGCGAATGTGTGTTGATTTCCGTGCTTTAAACAAGATTACTATAAAGAATCATTACCCTCTTCCTAGAATAGATGATTCTTGGATCAATTAAAGAATGCAATTTATTTCACTAAGTTAGACTTAAGAAGTGGTTATCACCAAGTAAGAATTGCAAAAGGTGATGTTTGGAAAACTACTTTTAAAACAAAACATGGATTGTTTGAATGGTTAGTGATGCCTTTTGGTTTGTGCAATGCACCAGAACCTTCATGAGAGTTATGAATGAAATCTTTAGACCATTCATTGATAATTTCGTTATTGTCTACTTAGATGATATTCTTATTTTCAGTAAGTCATGGGATGAACATGTTAAACACATCTAGAAAGTCTTAGATGCACTAAGGAAAGATAAATTGTATTTGAAGATGTCAAAATGTGAATTTGGAAAAACATCTTTAATTTACTTGGGTTATATTGTAGGAAATGGAGAATTGAGAATTGATCCTACAAAAATAGAGGTTATTGTGAAATGGCCTAGACCCACTAATGTGACGGAAGTTAGGATTTTTCTAGGTGCAGTTCAAGGTCTTGGAAAAATTTATTGCTAACTTCTCATATATTGCATCTCCTTTGCATGCTTTGACAAGTATTAAACAGGTCTTTCAGTGGGGAGGAAAACAACAGAAAGCCTTTGATACACTGAAAGAGAAGATAAGTACCGCTCCGATCTTGGCACTTCCAAATTTACAACATTCATTTGAGATTGAGACAGATGCTAGTGACTACACAATGGGGGTAGTTTTGATGCAGAACAAATGACCAGTGTGTTACCATTCAGAAACCTTTACAAGTGTGGTAAGAAACTATCCAACTTATGATAAAGAGTTGTATGCTTTGGTTCAAAGTGTTAAAAATTGGAAGCATTATTTAATGGGAAAAGAAACAATTATACATATTGACCATCAACCTCTTCAGTACTTATAAACACAAACCAAATTGTAGCAGTCTAGACATTTCAGTGATGGAATTTTTGCAACAATTTCACCTTGTAATCAGGTATAAAAAAGGTATTCAAAACAAGGTTTCCGACATGTTATCTAGACCACCAGTGGTAGTAGCATCTATTCTTTTGTAGCATAGTTCTTTGGCTCATGTTAGTTACAAGGAACAATATGTAAATGATGTTGATTTTAGAGAAGTGTATCAGGATCTAGTAAGCGGGAAACAATTAGGAGAAAAATATTATCATTTGCATGAAGGATTGTTATATCATTCTGGTAAACTTTGTATTCTAGAAAATGAACATGTGCATATGATTAGGGAAGCACATACTTCTCTTATTTCAGGGCATTTTGGTGTTAGTAAGACAGTTGCACATTTACATAAATATTGTTATTGGCCTAGAATGCATGAACATGTAAACAGTATATTAAGGGATGTGTTCTTTGTGCCATAAGCAAGCCAAGTAACAAGAAATTAGGACTTTACACTCCTCTTCCTATTCCAACAAGGCCTTGGGAAAGTGTTTCCATGGACTTTGTAGGAGGCTTTCCCATGACATGGAAGAAACATGATTACTTATATGTGGTAGTGGATAGATTTAGCAAAATGTGTGTGTTGGTTCCATGTACTAAACAAATAACTGGTGAGGGAACTGCACATTTATTTTTTCAGTTTGTTTGGGTTCATTTTGGTTTACCTACTTCAATTATATCTGATCGGGATTCTAGATTTCTTGGGGAATTTTGGTCAACATTGTGGGGGTTAATGGACACAAAATTGAAAAAGAGCACTGCTTTTCATCCACAGACTGATGGTCAAACAGAGGTTGTAAACCGCATAGTGGTACAATTACTTAGGGGCTATAGTAGCAAACATCCTAAATTATGGGATGAACATCTTTATTATGTGCAACATGCTTATAATCATGCCTTACATTCTTCTACTTTGAAGTCTCCATTTGAGATATTTTCCTAATTCTCCATTAGATATATATTATGGACATGAAACCGTTGTTAATGGTTCAAGTGATTCTGACAAGGATAAAAGATTTGTGTAGAGAATACAACAGGTTCATCAGTATGTCCATGAACAATTGGAGAAAAGTCAGACTAAGTACAAATCTAGGCATGATAAACATAGAATTGATCACAAGTTCAAAGTTGGTGATTCAGTTTGGCTTCACATCGCAAGGAAAGACCGACAGGTGAAGGTAAAAAATTGAAACCAATATAGTATGGTCCATTCCAAATATTGGAAAAAATTGGTAACAACACTTTCCGGTTGGATTTACCTCCATATATGCAAATCTACTTAGTTGTAAATGTTGAGAATTTAAGATTGTATGAACCGCCTATGATTGTTGATCATGATGATGCTAACATAATGCCTTCCATTGATGATTTTGCTCTTGAGTATCTTGATGAGTTGCAGGAAGACATCATTTTGGACAGGAAAGTAAGAACTTCGCGAAGGGGTGATATTGAGTATCTTTGTGTTGGGTTCAAAGGCATGCATCCAAATAAGGCTAAATGGATGGAAATTGGAAAGGTGAGGGAGAAATACCCTCACCTATTCACCAATTAAGTTGACTTTTGGGGTCCAAAAGTTTCTTAGTGGGGAGGAATGATCCAGAGGATCCTCACAGAGAAACACCGATCTAATATCTTCTCAGAATAAGTTGCAGTCATTTTTAAAGCGTGGAGAAAAATTATACGATTCCGTCGATATCTTGTTTGCAGGAAATGGAGCTCGTTTGCAAAAGTTATAGCCCGCTGAAATTTTCAGCAACTAGAAAAATTTGGGAGTTTTGTGCAGGTTGGACGTGTGCACGCTTGCCAAGTGTTTCAATCATATTGTGACACGTGGAAAATTTGTGTGACAGACTAAAAGTGGTTTTTGGAACACCAGTCTTGGACACTCATTCGTGGACAAATGGACCCCACTATTTACTGGCTGGGGGCCCTCAGCCAGGTTCGACACACTTGATTATGGAGGGGTGTCTTGGCCTCCTTCTCATATTATCATTATACCAACTTGTGTATATATATGCCTCTGATTGCATTTTTGCTATGCATGTGGGACTAATTGATAAGTGCATATTAAACCAAAGACCAATTCCATATTCCATGCATTTTAACCAATTCCATATTCCACACATTATTTAACTACCTCCATATTCCACGCATTTAATTTAAACCTCCTCAATCATTATTAAAAAGGTGCCTAAAACTATGTCAATGCATATCCATGCACAACACTTATCCATCCACCAAGGCGCCCACATCCTAAGCAGCTAAGGTGGCTCTAAAGCCAATACAAAAGCACCCCCTTTGCATTATTAAATGCCTTCCTTCTTTCACGCACCCACAATGTGGGATAAATCTCTACAAATCCGCCTAAGGAGAAGGAGAGGGAAGTGGAGGGGATTTGAACCACTAACCTCCCATGCAAAATTTTAGGTGCCTAACCATTGAGCCAGCCACTTGGAAACATTATAAAAGGAGTGTTATTTTATTTGAATAGCATTCGGGTCTGTGCAAAAATATTGAAATGCTCATAACTTGAGCTAGGAATGGAATTTTGAGGAGATGTAAAAAGAAACCCCTGTTATTTTTGATAGAGGAAGACTATGAGAAGGTCATAATTTTGTAGAATTCTTTGTAAATAATTATTTTCAAGATTTTAATAGATCGGTCCCATTCAATCGACCAGAGACGTAGGCCTCAAGCGCCGAACTCCGTTATCAATTCTTGTGTCAAATTGCTGGTGAATTCTCTTCATTTCTTTAAATATTTACACAGTACTTGCATTTTTAATTCTTTTATTAAAAATACAAAAGGATATAATGCTCAATTTTTACATCGAAAATCAATACAAAGAAAAGAAATGTGTGTGCACAATTGCTAGTTAAATTTGATTTTTGATCGTAGTTGAATAAGGGCTCACTAAGTAGCTTAGCAAACTACTCGAGAGAAATATGGTTTTGAATTGCGGTGGGTAGTCTTGGGAGCTCAGAAAGCCCATCAAAAAATCAAGGCAATGCGATCGACCTGGTTTGGGCTCGATGACATTGAGATGGGAGATTCGAGTTACATCGGACTGCGAGGAGTTAGAGTAGCTTGGCTATGGTCCGAGCTAGTTCATGAGGTGGAAAGGGAAGTGGCTCGGCCTCGAGCTATACAAAACACAACAAAGTGTGGTGAGGTGAATAAATCAAGGGAGGAAAGCTCATCAAAGGACTCGACAAAGGATGTGGAGGGGATGAATCGATTTGGACATGTATTTTTTTGGAGGATAGGATCACATGTAAAGGTTAGCTCACAGTAAAGGATCTCAGTTCACAAGATATGAGATGAGCTTGAATGGTTATGTTTTGACACAATGGCGAGCTCTAAGGGGGTGAGTGAATTGGAGCTTGTCATATATCTTGGGAGTCAAGTGAGCTAGGAAGTTGGAGGGACTCCAAAGTTTGAAAACTTTGGACTTCGAGGTTCATTGTTTCGGGGATCACGGGGAGAAACTTAGGATATTGGAGAGGTAAAACTCCGAAGTGGGGAGTAAGATATCTCCAAACCCACAAGAGTATTTAATCCCAATAGGTTAAAGCCCAAAGTTACATGGAGAGGTCTGCACTTGAGCTGGTTTTGGGGTTAGTGGAAAGTCAACTTCGAAGATATGCTTCAGATTTTTGAGTAGGAGAAACCCAAAACATGGTGAGTGAAAATTCCAAAGTCGGGAAGCCCAAAGTAAATAGGGGCGACAATGTCAAGGTGATCAATGAGTTGGGTTAGAAAACCTATAAAGCTCACCAACATGGAACCTCCGAAAACATGAAGGAGCTTCTTGAGCCACATGGGGGATGAGCCATTTGGGGATTTTTAAAGTGGTAGGTGGGAATGTGTACTAGGTGGCAAGCTCGCACCGAGCTAGGAAGAGTTAGCATGTTATAGCTAAGTTACATTCATGGAGGAGATCGTTTGGTGGGTGCAAAAGACTCTAATGGCGGCCTTCACAAAAAATGAATATATTTTGCATTGCTTCACCAAATTTAATAAAATTATACTTGATGGAAATCTATTTTATATATCTACAACATGGGATAGTTTGAGATGATAAATTAATGAGGTAGGTGGGATAAAAATCATGATGAAGTTGAAGGGGTTGGAAGCTATTCCAGGTGAGCAATTGGAGCCAATTTATTATTGCATAAGGAATCATCATTAATCAAGCATGGATTTTTCAGATCTTCCCACAACCATTGTAAGGGATAATGATGATTTTTGTGGGCTTGGAAGTAATTTCAGAATTCTTCCCTCATTCTTTTCTTTGTTAATTTCTTCTATAAATTGTAAGGAGGGGCTCAATAAAAAAGGTTGGATACTTTGCAATTGCCCCTCCCTTCTTTCTTGTCTATGAGAAATCTGTGGAGTTTCAAGCCTCCTATTCAACATTGTAATGCAAGATTTGTGCCTTTGGCCCCCCATGTAATGTATTGTATCAACTTTTGGAGTAATAAAATAGATCCGTCGATATTTCAACCCCCGCTTTGTGTTTATTGTATCTTATTTGATCTTTTATTATAGTTAGGGGTTATTGTACATTGTTAATTTATCATTTCAAGGTCTCAAATGGCTGTGTTTATTGGTAAATGGGTTTACAATATGTGTTTTTGATTTATGATTCTAGATTACTCTCATTAAATTTTCTTGTTCCATTCATATGTAGTGCAAGTCATTCAACACTCCTTGGTGCATCACCTTCCCTTAGAGTATATTTCATTTTCATGCATCCCTCTATCATTGTCCCCTTGGAAATAAATATATTAGGGTTATATTAGTAACCCTATGCACTTTGGAGTAGTTGGCACTAGGTTAGGATAGGAAACCGGACTTCTCCGGAGAGCTATCCCGATTGCAAAGTCCCACACTTTGGGAATAGATCCATGTTTTTCAATCACACTAAATGCCACATACAAAAACCTAGCCATTCCAGGTGTTGTGATTTCACATAAACAATTTTTGCACTCTCGGTGGGAGTAGAATTCATTTTAACAAGCTTTGGAGGCATTTCAAAGAAATTCAGACTTCAAAAGTTGCAGATTTTGGATTTTGGAGTGTTCTCCAAAGGGTCGAGTGCAAAAATCATTTTTGAGAGGGTTTTTATGAGAAAAATAAGTCTAAATTTCACCAAAAGATAAACAGGGGGCCAAAGATCAAAAGGTTATTCTTAGAATTCTAAATTTATGATTTTGGAATTTAGGAGTTTTTCGTACATCAAAAATTGGAATTTTAGATTTCAAAATTTTCCAAATTTTGGAATTCAGACATTTTGGATTTTAAAGATTTTTTATTGTGGAATTTTGGAAATTTTGAGGTTTTAGAGGTTTTCAATTTCTGGGTTCTTTGCATTTTGGAATTTTAGGGATCGATTCAAAACAAGGTTTGACTTCTGAGAATCAACATTTAGGCCATTCAAAGGTGTTTCACTCCAGTTTATCAAGATCAGTTGTGTTTCTTAGTAAAACCCTAGCATTTAGAGGTTCATTTCCCAACATATCCGGTGACCTGTAAGGGTTTTAACTAAGAGGTGTAGCATCCCAGGTTTTCAAGTACATCGAAGAGTTTGATCCAGATCTCGAAACAAGAGAAGAAGTAATATTTGTGTACTTGCAATTATCTCCAGGAAGAGGAAGGAGAGGGAGAAGACCAAAAAGATCACCATTTGTACCTAACATGACCTTGTCTACACCTCTACCAGGTAGACCTATCCTTCAATTAACTAGGGTCCTTAGACCAATTAGAATGGCTCAGAACCGCCACAAAATCCCTTTGTCAACTTTACGGGAAGTAGTTCACTTTCCCTCAATGCACATAATCATATCCCAATTTCAACACTAAAAGCATTCCTTACTTCTTTGGAGAAAACCATACAACTCCTATTTACCACATCTAATATATTGTAAATGTCTAAGCAATTCACGAAATCAATGAGATAGATGTTGCAGTCAAATTATTAGCTTCCTCTTTTAAGGGCAAGGCTTTACAATGGTTTATGATCTTGACAATAGGGTTAATTAAAATTTTCAAGTTGTGCATAACTCTCTATAATAAGTTTGGGGAAAGGGTAAACTCTATTTCCTTATTGGAATAATTGACAACAATTAAGAGATCTCCAAATGAGTAGATGGAAGATTTCAATTTCTGATTCCAAAAGACATGGGACAGGATCCTAGTGGCCATGAGACTAGCTGCCCAGGTGCATTCCTATATTTATTAAAGGATCTAAATTCATAAATGATGATACAATCAATGGGAGGAGCAACACTGCCATGAGCCTACAATATAACTATCGTAGTCGAAAATTGTTTGATTCAAGTAGGCAAGCTTGCACCTAGGCCACTTATACCTCTATATCCGAAATGAAAACTTACACAAATATTCGAGATACATGAATTAAATCCCATTCCATCCCTTATAAATCATAGCAATAATGAGGCTTTCACTTCTTCAATCACTTCCAAAGCACTCCATGAAGTCATGAAACAACTACAGAACCTAGGGAATGAGCTAGTGACTATTAAAAGGTAAAGCAAGCTCAAATTTCTAGGACATATCAACCTCGGAGCTCTATCCAATAGGCCTCTCTATCAATCAAATAGATATCTAAATCAAGATGCAAATTAAAATGAAAACCAAGGATAACCTCAAGTTGTTAGGCCATTCCATCTTTATAATCCAAATGTAGTTTTAACATCAAGGGCCTTGTTTCTAACTCAAAACAACATCAGACAAGAGTATGAATGATGATTTTTGTTTAATCAACTTCACAACCAAGAAACAAGTAATAATGGTGCATTGAATCAAGACTCAATGGTGTAAACTGTTGTTGTGTATCAAGATCCAAGTGAGGAATAAAATCAGTAGGTAATTCAACAAGAGGTTCCTCCAACTTAAACCACATTGGTTGATTGAAAAAGCAGAGGAATTTTGCATAGTTAACCAACCACATTTATAGGGTGTAGTTTCCAATACATGGTTAAAGAAAAGGAACATAGAAGAAGGGAAGCCATCTAGTTTGATTGTTTCTCAACCCACTCTTACCCCTTAAGGATTCAACAATGCAAGAACAACCTGAAACCCACAAAATCATTCGAAGACACCTATTACAATAGCACATGTATCCATTCAAGTGCCATAAAATATTTTACCAAGGGGTAGAAAAATGATAACCCATCCCCTATAAACATCATTGATCAAATGAAGAAGACAAATGTAAGCAATTCCATGTGGGATTCACTAGCAATCCCAAGACAATGGGATTTATTGCAAGCAAAGAATGGAAAATTGGTCATCCTTGAATAAATCATCTAGAAATAAAGAGAAGGTGCTCATTAATATAGTGCAACAATAAGGAGGTCATCCAAGAAGAAATTTGAATCCTCCACCCTTCTATGTGTCGTGATCTTGGGAACAACTTGGTACACAATTGTGTGAACGATTCGGGGAAATCGGTTCAAAGTAATGCCAAAACAAATAGTAGACCAATTGGGCCTAAAGTATGAACCGGCTCTCTAAAGGAGTGGTAAAACTATAAAAGACAACAATAGGGATAGTTGGGATCATCAAAGGATTAAGTCTTACATTTCATGCTTGTCCCAACATCATGGTTTTACAAGATGTGTCTGTGATTAACTTGTCACCACTTTTTTCCTTGTTCCTGTCAAGGGACTTCACTACTAAGATCGGTGGTTACTTATCTGCAGACTAGTCATATATGCTTTTTATAATGAGATATGGAGCCAAGGTAACAATAATATTTTAACCAATCACCAATTTCCACATTGAGCCTCATGTGCCAAGTTCAATAAATGCAAATTACTCATATTTTGATCAGGAATATTTCTCAAGCGCTCTAGAAATAAGTACTAAAGTTAAGGGCATTCCGTATTTGACATTAGATGAATGGGAAAATAAAACACATGCTTTTTATCCATACAAGGATATGGAGGAAGCAACTTTGGGTATTTATTTCTTACATGAAGAAAACCCACCTCTCCCTAGTATCTCGAAGATAGAAGATAAGGATGACAATGAAGTATGGTGGCTATTTTTGATGGCTCAAGAAGCAAGCAAGGTGCTAGAGGAGGTACAATGTTTGTGTCCCCTCAAAATATCAAATACTATTCAACCTTCCATTTTCAATTTTTTGTTCAAACAACATAGCGTAATATGAGGCTTTGATCCATGTAATTCATTGGGCTAGGAAGAGAGCTATAAATAAATTGCAAGTGTTCACTACAAAGTGAATTGATTATTAATCAAGTCAGAGGGATAATGATGCTAAAATTCCCTACTCAAGAGCTAAAACATAGGGTATGGGACTTCATTTAAGACTTTGAAGTATTCAACATTGAGCCCATACCTAGGAAGAATATCGAGGCTTGAGATAGACTTGCAACGATAGGGGAAAAGTTTTATGCGGTGGATAGTATTAAAAGAATAAAACACAACCCCATATCAAGGTAATTTTGATGCTAGTAGTTTTAAATAACAAAACAAACCGACGTGATTATTCAAAAGTGACCAAAAATCATTAATTTCTTACAAGAAGAGGTTGAGTTCTCAGTTAGGAATCAAAATAAATTAGAGCAGCAGACGAGGATCAAGTAGTGTGGCTACATATAAACAAGCTCCCAAAAGGATTAGTGACATTGGAGTCAATCTTAAATCACAATTACCAATTCCAAAAGGAGAAATAAAATATCCAAGTCAAAGGAGAGGGATCATAACCCATTTCAGTTGGAGAGAGTAAAATACTCTAAATTGTAAAAGTGAGTACTCATCAAGAAAGATCTAATTTCATACAACTTTGTCAAGAGTTATCAGATTTATTCTCTTGGAGCTATGAGTACCTTAAAGGATTTAATCCTAAGTTAGCACAATACACCATTGAACTACATCTAGAATCTACACCTATCAAGAAGAAACAATGAGAAATCAACCCTCACATTGAGCCTCTCATGAAGAAAGAGTTGAATAAGTTAATAGAGGAAAGCATCATATTTCCAATCAAGCACTCAAGTTGGGTTACAAATTTTGTTCGATCGGGAGATAAAATGTAGAAATCAGGTTATGCATAGACTTCGGGACCGAACATGGCTTCTCTCAAATATTACTAACCGCTACCTTCTATGGAGAAAATCTTGTAGGTAATAGTTGGTTAAGAAATATTCTCTCTCCTAGATGGCTAATTAGGCTATAATTAGATAATGGTGAAAGAATATGATCATGTTAAAACAACGTTCACTACCAAACAGGCACTTATACCTATAAGAAAATTCCATTCGGGTTATCAAGTGTAAGAGCCACATTTTAGAGGGATATGGACATGGCATTTAAGGGGTTAATAAACAAGATAGTTCTTGTGTATTTAGCATTGATTTGTGGAGTTCAATTACTTCGGTTTAGCATGTAATGTGAAACTTGCTGGAAAATACAAGAACCATTATTGGTTCATGGGAACTAGCATTGGTCACCCAGACCGACATCGGTCGAGCAAGGAGGAACCGACATCGGTTACTTGTGCAAGGATATTTTAAGTAACTCTCAAAAGTAATTAGATCTATTTTTAGCATTAAAGTATATATATTGATTGTAATTACATGGCTAAGTTCCCTAAGTCTATAAAGACTATATAAGCACAAAATATAGGGTTTAGAAGTAAGAATTAACAAGAATTAAGAAGAACTTGAAAAGGTTGGTGAGAGAGAGAATTCTTCGTGATGAAGCAAAAGCTTGAGAGAAAGAAAGTATTGTACAACTAATAGGTGTGGTAGATTATAAATCTTCATTGTATATGTTGTCAAAGCTTTGGATAATAGATAGGATTGTTTCTTCTTTGGACGTATCCCACATTGGGTGAACCACGTTAAATATGGTATTGATTTATATCTCTTGTTTTATATATTTATTCGGTAGAATATCTTCTTTTATTTGTATGTATGATTAGATATGATATATTATCTATAAAACCGGTGTGATAACCCCAACAACTAGTATTAAAGATTTGTGTAAGGGTTTTATGATTATGTGGGAGCTATAATAATGGAAGAAGAAAACAAATACAAGGTAGAGAAGTTTGACGGATGAAATTATCAATTATGGAAAATAGATATTGAGGATTATCCGTATCGAGATAGATTTGTATTTACCGTTGGATGAGAAGTCTAGACCTACAAAGATGACTGATGAATAATGGAATATTCTTGATAGAAAGGATTTGGCATCTATAATATTGAGCCTAACAAAGATCTCGTGGCTTCAATATTAAAGAAGTGACTTATATAGTAGAGTTAATGAAATATCTTACTAATTTATATGAAAAATTTAGTGCTTCAAATACATTTTATTTGATGAAGAAACTATTTAATTCTAAGATGCATGAAGGTGGATCTGCATTTATTCATTTGAATTATTTCAGATATATTTTAAATCGATTAAAATCGGTCAAAATACCATTTGATGATGAAGTAAAAGAACTCTTATTCTTATGTTCTTTACCTGATAGTTGGGATAAATTAGTAATGGTTGTTATTAATACAACATCTGCTAATAATATTTTGAAGTTTGATGATGTGGTTAGTATAATCTTGAATGAAGAAATTCATAGGAAGAGTATAGAGGAATCATCATCTGGGAATGCTTCGAATGTAAAAAGTAGGGGGGGAGAAGGAAAGATCCAATAATAAGAGTAATGGTAAACCAAAGTCAAGGTATAGCAAATCTAAATCTAGAAGTAAGGGAATTGCTTTTGGAAATGTGGAAATAAAGGACATGCAAAGAAATATTGTTGGTCAAAGGATAAAGAGAACCAACAACTAGACAAAGGTAAAGAAGAAAATCTTGTTGCATTAGAGGTAATGCAAGATTCTCTTATTATTTATTTAGATAATAGAATTGAATCATGGGTTTTAGATTCAGGAGCTTCTTTCCATGCAACCCCTAATAAGGGTTATTTCAGAAATTATGTCTAGGGAAATTTTGGGCATGTTTATTTGGGTGATGATGAACCTTTCAATATTACTGGTAAAGGGGAATTTCATCTAAAATTACAGAATGGAAATACATGGGTATTGAAATATGTGAGGCATGTGCTAAGCCTCAGGAGGAATCTTATTTCTACAAGACAACTAGGTGAATCAAATTTTAAGACTTTTAAATTATGGAAAGCCCTTGTTGAGAATGAATCAAATTTTAAGTTAAAGTGCCTTAGATCTAACAATGGTGGTGAATAATATAGCAAGAATTTTAATAATTATTGTTCATTGAATGTGATACGTAGAGAAATAATGATTCCAAGAACACCACGAGAGAATGGTGTTATAGAAATAATGAACAGGCAATCATAAAACGTGATAGAAGTATGAGAATACATTCTAGACTACCCTTATAGTTTTGGGTGGAAGTAGATGATTTGATTAAACGTGGGCCTTCAATTTCACTAGATGGAGGAATACTAGAGGAATCTTGAACCGGAAAAGAGGTAGATATTTCTTTTCTTAAAGTTTTTGGTTTAGAAGCTTTTTTGCATGTTGATAAGGAAAATAGGAAAAAGTTGGATGCAAAATCCAAGAGGTGCACTTTCATTGGTTATGGATCTGGTGATTTTAGTTTTTGTTTTTGGGATTTAGAGAATTCTAAAATTATTAGGAGTCATGATATTGAATGGAATGAAAAGAGAATGTACAAGGATCAAATTTTGGTACCCAAGGATGAACTGGTTGAGAAGTTTGTGAATGAAAATGAACTCTTGGATTTAAAAGTATTACCTACAAGGTTACACAATAACCGGTGTCAGTTTACCCCTAACCAACATTGGTCAACGTAACCAAAAGATTCTACAAAAAGATCCAAATAGACATTGGTTAGTAGAACCGACGTCGGTTAGAGATGACTAATGTCACCATCGTCGATTTGGATACAAATGTCCAGGAGGTCCAGATTGAGCCTTTGGTACCCCAAAATCCCGTGAGAAGGTCATAAAGGGTAAGTAAACCTCCAAAAAGATTTAGACCTTCTATATTTTATTTATTATTGACTGAAAATGGTGAACTAGGGAGCATGGTATGGATGAGGAGATGGAGTCCTTGGAACAGAACCATACTTGGTATTTGGTTAAGTTTCCAATAGGTAAGAGAACATTACAGAACAAGTGGGTTTACATGATCAAGGAAGAAGAGGGTGGACAAAAAAGGTACAAGGCAAGACTTGTAGTAAAGGGATTTGCATAGAAAGTAGGTATTGAATTTGGTGAAATATTTTCTCCTGTTGTTAAGATGACTTCTATTCGTATTGTATTGAGCTTAGTTGCAGTAGAGGATTTACATTTAGATAAACTAGATGTGAAGATGGATTTCCTTCATGGTAATGGGGATGAAGATATTTATATGCAACAACCACTTGGGTATGAAGTCAAGGTTTAGGAGAAATTAGTGTGCATGTTGAAAAAGAGTCTATATGGGCTCAAGAAAGCTCCAAGGAAATGGGACATGATTTTTGATAGTTTTATGCATGAGCATGGTTACTTGAGATGTGAATCGACCATTGTGTTTATATCAAGAAGCTTGAAAATGGGAGCTATATTATTTTGTTCATGTATGTGGATGATATGCTTTTTGCAGGATCTAGTATGCGGAACATTAGTGAGCTTAAGGGAAATATAGCTCACACATTTCCTATGAAGAATTTAGGATCTGTAAAAAGAATCCTTGGCATGTAAATACACAAAGACACGAAAAACAAGAAATTGTATTTGTCTCGGGAAGGATTATATCTACAAGGTGTTAGAAATGTTCAACATGCAAAATGTAAAACCAGTTAGTACACACCCATGGTGGACACTTCAAATTGAACAAAGATTAGTGTCCTTCGTCACATGAGAAGGTTCAATATATGACATGAGTGCCATATGATTTAGCAATTGGGAGTCTCATGTATGATATGGTTTGTACCAAACCATACATTTCACACAGAAGTGGGAGTTTTGAGTAGATATATGGCCAATCTAGGTAAAGAACATTAGAAAGCGATCTAATGGATACTCAAGTATTTGCAAGGGACATTTAGCATGCATTTATGCTATGGAGGTTTGGATATTTCATTATGTGGCTATGTTGATTTGGATATTTCTCAAGATATGGATGGTAGAAGAAGCAACACTGGATATATTTTCATAGTATGTGGGACAACAGTTAGTTGGATTTCAAGATTACTGAAGGTTGTGACTTTGTCTACTACAGAGGTAGAGTATGTTGTAACTACGAGAGGCTAGTAAGGAAATGATATGGATGAGTATGTTCATGGAAGATTTGGGAAAGGAAAAAGGTTATTGTACACCGTTTAGTGACAGTATAAGTGCAATTCATTTGGAAAATAAATCAACATTTCATTAGAGAACAAAACACATTCGGTTGAGGTATCACTTCATACGATAGGTATTGGAGGATGGATAGTTGAATCAGAAAAATTCATACAAGCAAAAACCCTATGGATATGCAAACAAAGCTATTAGCAAAGGAGAAGTTGGATCTACACTCCACTTCTGTTGGTATTTGAGTATGAGACTTAAAGATGAAGAAATAGAGCTAAGGATCCAAGAATGATGTTGTAGTGTATGGTGCAATAATTAATCTCCAAGTAGAAGATTGTAAAGTTGTGGAGCTCAATTACTTTGGTTTAACATGTAATGTGAAAATTACTCGGGAAATATAGTAACCATCATTGGTTAGGGGAGGCTGGAATCGGTCACCCAAGACGGCATCGGTCGAAAGGAGGAACCGACATCGGTTACTTGTGCTATGATGTTTTAATTAACTCTTAGGAATTAGATCTATTTTTAGCATTAAAGTATATCTATTGATTGTAATTGCATGGCTAAGTGCCCTAAGTCTATAAATGACTATATAAGCATAAAATCTAGGGTTTAGAAGTAAGTATTAATAAGAATTAAGAAGAACTTGAAAAGGTTGGTGAGAGAGAGAATTATTGGTGATGAAGCAAAAGCTTGAGAGAAAGAAAGTAATATACTTTCGAGAGGTGTGGAAGATTGTAATTTTTCATTATATATCTTGTCAAAGCTTTGGATAATAGATTGGATTGTTTCTTGGTGGACGTAGCCCACATTGGGTGAACCATATTAAATATGGTGTTGATTTATGTCTCTTATTTTCTATATTTCTTTTGGTAGAATATCTACTTTTATTTGCATGTATGCTTAGATCTGATATATTATCTCGTACAACCAAAGTGTGTTGACCCCAAAATTTAGATGACATCACTATGTTTTCTAATAATGTGGAAAGTCATCTCTTTCACCTCATGCAAGTGTTCCAAAGATGTAGGAGATTCAGAGTGTCCCAAAACCCAAATAAATGAATATTCCTAGCTCACGAAGGAAAAATCATAGGCCACATAGTGTCTAAAGAAGGATTGAAAATTGATCCAAAAAGAGTTGAATCCATTTGATCATTGCCATTGCTAAGTCACAAGAAATCTCTCCAAAGTTTCTTGATGAGAATAAACTTTGTTCGAAGGTTTGTGCTATATTTGCCACTCTTGTTAAGCCAATAACTATGATGCTAAAAATGATCATGAAATTTAAGTGGAAAAAAAGAGGCTAAGGTAAGCTTTGATGATGATATCAAGAACACTATATCTCAAGCCCCAAATCTAATCAATCAGGAATTTTCCAAATACTTCATTCTCTACACTTTCAAAGTGGTTTGGAGACCATTTCCATAATCTTGGTGCAATAGAATAAAGAGGGATTTGAGAAATCGATTGCCTTCTTGATTGGAGCTTGGAGGGCTATGAAGTGAGGTACTCCTTCATTGAGAAGCATGTCCTCGCAATTATTAGGTGTTTAAAGAAGTTCAAACACCTAGTTTCGAACAACATAATCTAGTTGCTAGTGTCTCATGCAGGAGTCAAGGATTTCCTTTTGAACAAGGACTTGAACGAGAAATGGGCACGTTGCATCACCCGTGTCATGGAATATGACATAGATATTAAAGTCAGAAAATTGGTTGGTGGAAAGGGATTATGCGAAAAGCTAGATTTAAGCCAGAATGTTTAGACAAGTGATAAAAAGAATATGTTTTGGTATTGCACGATAATCTGGAACAAGTGGATGATAGTGTGCCTACTCCCTGTTGGACTCAAAACATGACACATTTCCTATAGACATGTCTATGCCCTATAGAAATGAGCATAGAAAAGAGGAGACATTTTAAACTCCAAGCCATCCTGTATGTGCTTATTGATAGGTTTTTTTCCAAGAAAAAAATTAATGTGGTCCTATTGAGGTGCATTGGAAAAAGTAAAATTAAAAAGGTGCTACATGAGTTTCACGATGGAGAGGTCAGAGGTTGTTTTTATTCATGGGTAGAAACTCTCAAAATAATAAATGCATATTATTATTAGCCCATAATGTTCAGTGAATGCTACACTTGGATCAAGAAGTGAAAAAAATGTGCATTCTTCAGAGGAAAAGAGAGGATATCAGCACTTCCATTGCACCCAATCTCAGTTGACCAACCATTCATGAAATGAGGATTAGACTTCAACGAGGTCATCAATCCAAATTCAATCCAAGGTCATAAGTGGATACTCATGACAAGCAGACTATTTCACCAAGTGGACCAAAGCGGTAGCACTCAAAGAGGTGAATGAGTCTAGTATACTAGACTTCTACGAGGGATAGTGACAAGATTAGGAGTACTAACCACTATCATATCAGATAATTCTCTAGCATTCCTAGGTACCAAGATCACAGAATGGGCTGTTAGGAATGGTATATATTTGAGCACCTCTTGAGTAAAATTACCCCGGGGTAATGGGAAAATAGAGTCCACGAAAAAGAACTTGCTAAAGATCATCAAGAAGACTTTGGAAAAAAAACCAAAGGACATGGTATACCAAGCTCAAATCAGCCTTATGGTCTGATAGGATAGCGCCAAAAATATCAACATGAAGCTCTCCCTACAAGTTATTCTATGGGAAAGAAGCAATACTACCCATACCACTTGAGTTTTGACAATTGGAGCTCATGAAGTAGATATGGTTATTCGAGTTTGAGCCTATGGAAGTGAGGTATGTGGAGTTGATGGAATTGGAAGAAATAGGAAAGAATGCAATGAAAACCATGGAGAAGGATCATGCCTTAATCAAGAGGTCATTTGAAAAGAAAGCCAAAGCAAGGACCTTCCAAGAAGGGAACTTGGTTTTGAAATGGGATGTAGATTAGTAAAAACTTGGAAGGCATTCCAATTTTGATGCCATTTAGAGAGGTCCCTATATGGTCATAGGATGTAAGAGTAGCAACGCTTTCAACTATCCACTTTGGATGGAGAGGAGCTTCCAATTCTAGTCAATGGAATCTATCTCAAGCATTGCTACTGAAAGGAAAATTCTCACCCTTGTACATATTAGTTTAGGATTTTAAATTCCTCTAAGTGCATATGCACATTGTCTTGTTGTAGATTAGGTTTCAGTTTCCCTAAGTTCCTTTGGCACATGTTTTATTGCTCCTAGTTGTATCATTGTGCAATTTAGTGTGCCTCCCTAAAGAAATGTTGTAAACAAGAAGATCAAAGTCACGGGAAGCTTGATTACATAATTCAAATAATTCCAAATATAGAGTAACTAAATCAGATCAGGGAAAAATTCCTATAAGTGTCATTTTTTCAATCCCTTAAGACCCATCACGGTTTGATTCTTAGCACTTATGCCAAATCGAAAGAATCCTTCAACAAAGTGTTAGAAACATTTAGAAGAAGAGAAAAATTAAAATTTAATAGAGTTCCATGATGTATAAAATCGTGAATGTCTTACTCAAAACACCACAATGTGTTATATGTGCTAGGAAAACATGCGTTTCGGTGTGTTTTTTCTTGGAAAAATCAAATTCAAGAGTGGTGCAGGGGTCTCCCTTTTCAATACTAACAGGTTACCCGTAGGGATGAAGTAGGAAATAATTTCAATTTTCAAAACAATTGTCCACTCGAATAAGAGTTCTAAGATTATCTTTATATAGTTTGAGGTTTGGATCCTAAAAATGGGTCAATTCAAAGTAGTAGTGTTTCAAGTGGTTTCGGGGTATAATTTTAAAGGATTGGATCAGTTGTGGGTTATCACTTACGAATCCATGCCTAATAAAAATAACAAGGCTCTTGGTAAAAAATTCTAGTAGGTATATGTCCCCACAAGTCACTAAATCGTTAACCAATTATGACCCTCAAGAAAAATTAGACAACAAGATGTAACATGACCGGGCACTAGACAAATCACTTAAGGATGAAATTGGGTTACAAGAAGTTTTTTGCGGTCTCGGGGGGCACATTCAATGAATTTAGGAGTGAAAATCATATTGAGGAATTTTTCCTCTTAGGGTTTTAATCCTTGAGATCAAATTAAAAATGATGAAATGTGGGCCTCGTGGGCCCACACCCATCCAAAATGAGAAATATTAGAAGGCAAATTTAGTGAGCCTTAAAACCTCTATCATGCGGTCTCCATTAGGCCCCCAACGTAAAAAAATGAAAAATCCCCAAACTAGGAGTTTCGGGTCAAAAATTTGGGTTTAGGCCTAATTAACTCCATCAAGCTAAAAATACCTCCTTGGTGGAGTCTTGAATTGGAGTGGTGAGTTGAAGGAGGAATCATTGAGTATATCGGTGAGCTACTCGATGAGCTAGGGTTTTACATTGTGGTGGGGATTCTCGGGGAGCTCATGTGAGCCCAATGGCAAAGCAAGGCGGTGAGATCTAATCGGGTTTGGGCTCATTGACATTAAGATGGGTGAGTGAGTTACATTGGTATTTGAAGCATTAGAGGAGCTTGGCCATGGTCAAATATGGCTTGTAAGGCAAATAAGGAATTGGTTCGGTGCTTATCTCAATGAAAACACAACAATGTGAAAAAGTGAATAACTCGCGGGAGGTAAGCTCATCAAAGGAATCGACGAAGGATGTGGAGGGGCCAACTCGGCCGGGCATGCATTCAACAGAGAACAAGCTCGCATGTGAAGGTCGGCTCATAAGTAAAGGAGCTTGGTTCATGAGCTATGAGGTGAGATTGAAAAATGAAGGGATGGTACAATGGCAAGGTTTGAGGGGGTGAGTGAATTGGAGGTCAGCGTGGATCTCATGAGTCATGCCAACTAGTAAGTTGAAGGGACCCCAAAGTCTAAATACTTCAGACTTTGGGGTTTCATCATTTTGGGGAACATGGGGGATCAACTTTAGAGATTGGCAAGGTAAAAATCCAAAGTGGGGAGTAATAAATCTCCTAACTCGCAAGAATACAAAATCTCGATAGGTCGAAGCCCAAAGTGACGTGTTGATCTCTACTCCAAGCTAGTTTCGGGGTTAGTGGTGAGTCAAATTTGGAGATATGCTTCAGATTTTTGAGTGGGAGGAACCCAAAGCACGGTGAGTGAAAATTCTAAATTTAGGGAAACCCAAATTCCAAATTCAAGGAAGCCCAAATTTAGCGTGGGCGGTAATGTTGAGGCGATCAACAAGTCGGGGTTGGAAAACTCTAAATGACCACCAACATGGAGCCCTCGAAAAAATGAAGGAGACCACCGAGATGCATGGTGGGAGGAGCCATTTGGGGGTTGCAAAGTGGTAGGTGGAAATTTCCATTAGGCGGAAGCTTGCATTGAGCAAGAAGAGTTGGCATGTTGGATCTGATTTTCATTCATGGAGGAGCTCGTTTGGTGGGTGCAAAAGACTCTAATGGTGACCTTCACTAAAAATTGAATATATTTTGCATTCCTTCACCAAATTTAATAAAATTATACTTGATGGAAAGCTATTTTTGATATCTACGAAGTATGGGATAGTTTGAGATGATAAATTAATGAGGTAGGTGGGATAAAAATCAGGATGAAGTTGAGGGGGTTGGAAGATATTCCTAGGAGCAATTGGAGCCAATTTCTTATTGCACAAGGAATCGTCATTAATCAAGCATGGATTTTCCAGATCTTCCCACAACCATTCCAAGGGATAATGATGATTTTTGTGGGCTTGGAAGCAATTTCAGACTTCTTCCCTCTCTCTCTTCTTTGTTAATTTCTTTTATAAATTGTAAGGAGGGGCTCAATAAAAAAGTTGGATACTTTGCAATAACCCCTTCCTTCTTTCTTGTCTATGCGAAAATCTATGGAGTTTTAAGCCTCACCATTGAATATTGTAATTCAATATTTGTGCCTATGGCCCCCCATGCAATGTATTATATCAATGTTTGGAGTAATAAAATAGATCCATTAATATTTCAACCCTCATTTGTGTTTATTGTATCTTATATGATCTTTTATTACAGTTAGAGGTTATTGTGCATTGTTAATTTATCATTGCGGGTTCTCAAATGGTTGTGTTTATTGGTAAATGGGTTTACAATATATATTTTTGATCTGTGATGCTAGATTACTCTCATTAAATTTTCTTATTTCATTCCCATGCAGTGCAAGTTATTCAACACTCCTTGGTGCATCACCTTCCCTTAGTAGATTTCATTTTCATGCATCCCTCTATGATTTCCCCCTTGGAAATAAATAGATTAGGGTTATATTAGTAACTATATGCACTTTAGAGTAGTTCACACTAGGTTAGGATAGGAATCTAACCTTCTCTAGAGAGCTATCCCGATTACAAAGTCCCTGATTTGGGAATAGCTTCATGTTTTGCAATCACACTTAATTCCCCATACAAAAACTTGGCCATTAGGGTTCTTTGTGATTGCACATAAACTTCTTTGGCCTATGACGTTGGATCACCCAAAAAACATGACAAGTATAGGATATCCTTCTACATCCATTCCCTTGACATGGATCAGTGCACATGTTCCATTTACACTTTTCATTTCACGTATTTTACATTTTGGTACTTTACATTTACATGCTTTCACATTACATGCATCTTTTACAAAGTGTTTGTACACATACATACATATATATTTGACTACTTGATTATTTTCTCTTTACAGTGTCCTGGTCATATGAGAAACAAATAGTCAAATTGGGGGAAACAAAAACAACAACAATGATGTCAATAAAAACACTTTGTGGTGGTACACCTTGCATGTTAACCATGCGGTACATACATCAACATATACACACGTTTTTCCACCCTAGGTTCACTCTCATCACATTTTTTTAATTTTTCATCTTTAGTTTCTACACTCCATCATATTTTTTTCATTCCATGCTTTGTCTAGTTCTTGACACATCTTCTTCATTGATCTACATGGTATTAAAGTACACATATCTATCTACTTTATGTTACCGATCATTTCTCTCACCAACATAAAGTGTGGGCAAATCTAGACAAAAAATCACCCACTTTGTGTTATTTTAGTCCCGGTCTCATATTACTATTTTATTTCGTCATTCCCGACCTTTTACACATGCATGCCCAGTCATCTTTATTCATTTACCATCATTTTATCCTTGACTAGGGTGCTCAGGGTAGTACAGGGATGCCCATGGGCGCCCCAGTCATTTTCTCACATTCTTGCCACTTTTTGGGCAATTTCGACATTTATTTAAGCATTTGAATTTTCTTGTGATCAACCTTTTTGAGGTTAATTATGAAATTAGATCAAGAGAACCCTATAAATATAATGTTATGAGACTGGGACTAAAATAATCTAAAGTGCGTGATTTTGTGTCTATAACATCAATGCCACTATTCATCACAAGTTAAATTTAAAAAGGAACTTCTTACCACATATGCATAGTTGATTATATAGCAATGACCCCTGCAACAACCATTTACAATAAGTACTATTATTCTCAAATCAGTGAATGGAGAAAACATCATAAAATACCATTTTCACTTTGTATCTAACCCAATTTTAACTTCCTACAATTGATACAATCCTTATCTTAATGCTCAAATCATACACTTGTTAGTTATTGAATCATATGCATTCATTCTCAGATTTTAACCTTCATCCTTGAAAGGAGTAACCATCATCAATTACAATGGAATTTTTTTAAAGAAGATAACAACTAGAATTCCATGAGTCCCAAAAGAGAATGCACGGTCTTCAATTATTACCATAAAAATTTAATTAAAGGAAGATTCAATCCAAAATAAGCTTATTTTATATATGTACAATCATGTTTCATACAAAATCCAACTCGTTTTCATCTTTCTAAGCTCCTTTCCTTAAGGAATATCCTCCTCTAGGAGGGTAACTAGTCAATGAATGTGTTGTGACACCTACTTATACATACACATACATATCCATACATACATACATACATAAATACATACATACACACACACACACACACACACACACACACACACACACACACACACACACACACACACACACACACACATATTTGTGTGTGTATGTGCATATATTTTAACTTCCTACAATTGATACAATACTTATCTTAGTGCTCAAATCATACTCTTGTTAGTTATTGAATCATATGGATTCATGCTCAGATTTTAACCTTCATCCTTGAAAGGAGTAACCATCATCAATTACAATGGAATTTTTTAAAGAAGATAACAACCAGAATTCCATGAGTCCTAAAAGAGAATGCACAATCTTCAATTATTACCATAAAAATTTAATTAAAGGAAGATTCAATCCAAAATAAGATTATTTTATATATGTACAATCATGTTTCATACAAAATCCAACTCGTTTTCATCTTTCTAAGCTCCTTTCCTCAAGGAAGATCCTCCTCTAGGAGGGTAACTAGTCAATGAATGTGTTGTGACACCTACTTATACATACACATACATATCCATACATACATACATACATACATATATATATATATATATATATATATATATATATATATATATATATATATATATACATATATATATATATATATATACATATATATATATACATATATATACATACATATATATATATACATATATATACATACATATATATATACACACATACACACACACACACACACACACACACACACACACACACACACACACACACACACACACATATATGTATGTATGTATGTGTGTGTGTGTGTGTTTATACATACATATACATATATATGCAAGGAAATGAAAACCAAAGCAATGCAATATACCTCTTAAATGCATGTCAACTTTTTCCATCCTTTCTTATACCTTTCTTTACCTTGGGATCTAGCATGTCTTTACGGGTGAGTCACTAACACCAGTTGTGATGAATAGATGCCACAAAAGTAGAACCGGGTTCCACACATGGGTGTTACATGTATGTCATCTTATGGTATATCACATGGGAGTCATACTATCCTATCACCAAGATAAATGGCTTGAATGGGATGTGACACCTACTTAAATACATACACATACATAGACATACATATACATATACATATACACATACATATATGTACATATTATATATATATATATATATATATATATATATATATATATATATGTATGTATGTATGTATGTATGTATTTGTATATGTATGTTTATACATGCATGTGAATATACATATACATATACATATGTATATGTAATGGTATCCCATATGTGAAACTTTGTATTATCATATGATAGTATTGTTTTTCATATACACTTTGTGTATACCACATTAGAGAGATAAAATTGCATATACTCTTGTATTTCTTTGGCTAGACAATGAATGTGTTGTAACACCTACTTGAATGCATACATACATACATACATATATATATATATATATATATATATATATATATATATACACATATATATACATATATATATATATATACATACATATGTATACATATACACATACATACATATATATTTGTATTTTTATACGTATGTTTATACATGCATATACGTATATATGAGTATAAATATACATATGTATATATAATGGTCTCACAACTCGGACCTTTTATTATCATATGATAGTGTTGTTTTTCATATACATACTTGTGTATACCACATAAGAGAGATAAAAATTGTCTATAATATTGTCTTTGCTAGCTAGTAAATGAATGTGATGTGACACCTACTTGAATACATACACATACACATACATATCTTTGTTAGGTTAATTAATTATGCATAGTATATATTAATTAAATAATGTTGTTATATGGTTTTAAAACCATATTTGTCTTATTCCATAGTTATAGGATTATTTGTTGCATAGTTGCAACTTAATCATTTGTTTGTATTAATTTAATTGTTGCTTCCCGGATGTATTATGGAAGTTGTATTTTTGGTTGTACCTATGTAACCTCTCTTTTGTCTGCACATGACTATACAATACCTATAAGTATTGCAATCCATCTATTGTAACTTGGTTGATTCTGATTAATACAATCTACAGGCTTCCATCCCTGTTTACATTTGGTACCAGAGTGAGAATCTGGACTTGTGAGGTGTGAAGGTGTGGAAAGAGAGAGCAGCAGAGAGAGAGGAGATTGGAGAAGTGTTTGCAGCATTTGAGAGCCTGTGCAGCCTTATTCAACCTCCCAGCCCCATCCCTACATCCCCCATATCTTCCTGCTTGTTCGGGTGTTTGGAACTTCATTTTTTTGGCACTAGTGCACCTAGCACCGGGGAAAAACTTCTGTAGGTCTGAAAATAAAATAAAAATTACTTTTTCCCCATTAGAGGTTTTATCTCTAATATTAGAGATATATTTAGTCTCTGTTAAAACTAGCAGGCTACTATATTTGGAGGTCACTTTGTGAAATTTGGAGGATGAATCTAAATCTGCATGTGGAGCTCCCCTGATCAAGCTATTGAGTTATTTGTATTGACTCCACCAAGCCCTCGACCGAGCCGTGCCATTACATTTGACCCCCTGTTTCATCAGCAGATTGAGTTACGGTTGAATGAGTTAATGAATCACCATTGAGATCAATGGGGTTGAATATGTATTTCGTAGGCTAAGGAGCATTTGAGTTACATGGACCAAGTTAAACCGAGCTATCCCATGACCAAGTGTTATATTAATAAAGAGAGTTATCTACGATCGTCCCCATTATTCTATCTAGACCCTATAAACTGTGACTGCACAAAGAAACATCGATCAATAAAAATGGTTTGATAAATAACAATGCAATGTTAGAAATCAGTCAAAACAAAAATACAATGAATGCAATATAATAAGTGGCTAACTCAACAACAAAATGGAGGTTCCACATATAAATTTGTGGTCAAGCCAAAGGAGAAGATTTTTTTAATAATCAAAAGGCATGAATGAAATTGGAATAGGTGGTGGCTAAGGAAGGAAAATGCATTAAAATTTGCTTGAGATCCGGTCTTTACGTTGAAGGAAAACCTAATCCACCTACCAAGTGGAGCTTCAACCAAGTCACTTTTTGCAAAGGTGAGTGAAATTCGGCTTTCATTAAATACAAGTTTGTTCATTTCTACACCAAGCGCTCATAGAGCCTAAGTGGTTAAAAGGAATGACTTAGAAGTGGGAGGTGTGGGGTTTGAATCCCACCCCCAACTTTTTTTTTTAATTTGGCGAGAAAATTTGGAACCACTAACTTTAGCGAAAAATTCAAACTTAGTTATAACTAACTAAATTTAGTGGGGAAATCCCTAATTTAGGGTAATTTTTTTCCCCATTCATCCTATTTTTTCATTCTGGACATTTTTTTCTAAAGGAGGCCTATCCAAAAATTGCATTTTCAGCTATATTTTTGCATTTTTTTGGTGTAGTGGGTCATATTGGGCTCTGGAGGCCACAAGGCCCACAAAACAAAATTTGTTTACCTGCCATTCAATTTTTCCTGATTTTTAAATGTAATTGCATGCTACGATATATTGTAATAATTTTCACATTGTCATAAGTCAACTGCAAACTTTGTAACTATCAAAAGCGGCGAGAATTGTAATATAAAATAGAAACAAAATGGTTTTGTAACACTCACAAGATCCTAGATCCCATTCACAAAGTGGTCGGTATATACGGTGCCTGCGGGAAGCACTTACGGAAAATCCATCACAACTACTACTACAATTAATGCCTAATATAGCTGCAACAACGTTATCAGGCATCGTTCCTATAAATTGATGGGGAGTAATAAGGTCACAATGCACACACTATGAGCCATCCTATCCATCTCGTGAATGATTACATGACATAAATCTGAAATGAGAAAGTATCCAAGTATATAGCAAAGTTACGTGCACGTATGAGGATATTTATTTGAGCTGGTGTTAATAATCACACAGACCCCTTTCAGTATTGTCTTGGTACCATGTATTGAATTCTTTCACATACGTTAATGCCTCTTTCATATACCGCTAGGTATATAGAAAGGGCAAGCTTCTTCCACATACGGCTGGGTATATTAGAAGGGCGTGTATATAAAAAGGTTCGGTATATCGGACTGATGGTATATAGATTAGGAGACCTTATACCTAGAGTGATAAGAGCAAACCCTATCGGTGGTTTCTACAAAATGGGCACCAATTCCCCCAATTTTCTCTTCTAGATTCACAACTACTCAGAGGAAACAACTATGCTTCATGGAAGAAAAATATCAAGACACATCTTGAGTTTGAAGAGATATGGCCTACTGTGAATAGTACTATGACCAGATCAACTACTGATACAACACAACAGTAGCAGTTTGATAAAGTAGATCAAAAGGCCAAACTCATCGTCTTGTTTAGAGTGTCCGATGATGTGCAACCCCGCATTCGAGATGCCAAAACAACCAAAGAAGCGTGGGATAATTTTATCACAATATATGAGGTCAAGAACAAGAATGTTATACTGAATTTACAGAGTTAGTTACACACATTGAAGTACAAGTAGAATGAAAAAATAGAAGCTTTCTTAAGAAGAGTTCTTAGAATTTAGGGCTTCACTTCTTTCCTTGGGAGAAGCGGTCTCAGATGATGCTCTCATTCCCATTATTCGAGATCACTCCCTCTTCTTAGTGCATTTTTTTAACAACACTAAATGTTTCGAATACGACCATTAGTTTTGACAAATTGGTAAAATTACTACAACAAGAGGAAGACATACATAATAAGGATGATGAAGAGGAGCAGGAACTTTCTTCACATCAAAAATGGAAAGGAAAAGGTAAAGGAAAACCTAATTCCTATCAAAATTCCCAAAATCAAAATCAATATCAAGGGGATAGACAACAGAAGAAGCAATGTCCAATCTACAAAAGAGGACATGACCTAAAAGATTGTTGGTATAATACTTACAAGAAAGGTTCATCTAGCAACTCTGGACCTCAACAACAATAGTCTTACAAGGGACATTCTAACAACAATCATGGGTAGAAAAAGGGGAACTGGAAAAGAAGACCCCATCAGCAAGGTAATATTGTTGAGCAACAAGAACAGTTAGACAATGAAGACTACTTGTTCATTGCTCGATCAAGTGAACCATCCACGTCATCTAGTGATGTTTGGTATGTTGATTCGGGGCCACTCAACACATGAATGGCCACAGAGACTAGTTTATTTCAACGAGGGACACGCCATCAAAAAATCATGTTTCGTTGGGAGATGATTCTTCATATATAGTTCAGGGATTGGGAACATTTCTCTACCCCTTGGTTCACATAGTCAACTGTAGAATTTCAGATGTCTTATATGTCCCTAGGTTGACAAAGAATCTACTTTTAGTCAGTCAACTCCTTGATCACAATCTAAAAATTGACTTTGATAGTCATTCTGACAAGAAAACGTGTTTGATTCGAGATAAATCATGAGGCTCAAAAATAGTTGCGAAAGCCTCTAATGTGGGATGCATGTTCCAACTTGATTTTGTTCATAGAGATGATCAAGCACTTATGGCTAAGAACTCCACCTCAACATAGTTGTGGCATCGAAGACTTGGTCATGTAAGTTTCAAGTATCTTGAGACACTTCACCGATGTAATATGGTACATGGGCTACCATCTCTTCATAAGGATATAGAAAAGTGTCCTCACTGCCTAGTAGGAAAACAACACAGAGCTTCATTCTAGAAGAGTACATATCGAGCTCATGGAAAAATTGACCTGGTTCATACCGATCTTTACGGTCCGATGTAACCAAGTCATTCTGGATTCTAGTACTTCATGCTTTGTGTTGACGACTACTCAAGAAAAATGTGGATTTATTGTCTTCGTAAGAAAAGTAAAGATTTTGAACCTTCAAAAAGTTTAAAGTATCGATTATGAATGGCTGGTCATCACATCGAAATCTCTGCTCATATCGAGGGGTGAATTCACTAGTGATGAGTTCGGAGACTACCTAAAAACTCATTGGATTCATTAACAAATGCCTCTTCCACACACACCGTAGTAGAATGGTGTTGTTGAGAGAATAAATCAAAGTATCATGGAAATGGTATGATGTATGATCGATGACTCTAGACTTGTAAAGACATTCGGGTAGAAGTAACAAATACAACAATGTGTTTGTTGAATAAAGCACCCATGGTTGCTCTTAACGGAGTAACACCACAAGAAGCATGGTGAAAATGGAAACCATATATTGCACACCTCAGAGTATTCGGGTGCAAAGAAAGCATGCACATACCCAAGAAAAACATAAATAAATTGGATATGAAGTCACATAAAATCATCTTCATTGGGTATAATGAAGAGACTCTTGGGTACAGATTGATGGATCCAAAGACCAGAAAAGTATACACCAGCAGAGATGTTGAGTTTTTGAGAGAAGAAGGAAGCAGAGACTCCTCCTACAGACTACTTTGATGTAGACTATTCACCAGTTGTAAAACCGAACCTGATGTTCCCACTAATGATGAAAGTGAGGATGGGGATTATGGTGTTTATCAGATAGAACCACAACCCATGGGAATAGTTCAATGTATGCCTAAATGGTGTACTAGCATAGTACGAGATGTAAGAATGGATGCTCCACTAGATACATCCACCTCTGGACCACGGACTTGTAGTAAAGTAAGATAAGAAGTTAACTTTGCTTTGATGAGTATAGTTATTGAATCTAATGAGCCCTATACAATCTAGGAATCCCTATAGTTAAAAGCTTGGAAAGATGCCATGGATTCTAAATATCAATCAGTGATGAAGAATAACACTTGACATCTTGTTGATCTTCCACAGGAAGAAATCCTTTGGATGCGAGATGGATATTTAAAACAAAGTAAAAAGTAGATGGGGAATTGGAAAAGTATAAAGAAAGACTAGTAGTAAAGGGGTATACACAAAAATAAGGCATAGACTATGAGGAGACATTTGCTCCCACAGCTAAGATCAAAAAAATCAGAATGATCTTTGCTCTAGCTACACAGTTTGGTTGGAAAGTCCACCAGATGGACGTAAAAAGTGCCTTCCTAAATGAAGATTTACAAGAAGAAGTCTACATGACTCAACCTGAGGGATATGTAGTACTTGGTCAAGAAGCAAAGGTATGTAGACTTAGGAAATATTTGTATGGCCTTAAATAGGCACCCGGGCATGGTACATCAAGATTGATGAGCATCTCGTACAACATGGATTTGTTAGAAATCCATACAATCCCAATCTTTACCTCAAAAAGTAAGGGGGAGATTGTGATTTTCGTTGTCTATGTCGATGATCTAGTCATCACTTTGGCGTTCAGTGAGGATGATTGATGCAATGAAGAAAGATCTTAATCGATCACGAGATGACCGATCTCGGGTGATGCATTATTTGTCTTGGATTGGAAGTATGGCAGAAAGAGAATCACATTTTCGTTTCTTATATGAAATATACCAAGACAACACTCGATAAATTTAGGATGATGGATTACACACCAATTGCTACACCCATGGAGAATATATTGCAGTTATCTCATTTAGATCCATCTCCTGAGGTAAGTGCCACTCTCTATCGGCAGTTGATTGGGAGTCTCATTAACATGACCTACACTAGACTAGATATAATCTTTGCAGTAAGCTATCTATCCAGGTTCATGTAGGAACCTAAAGTTTTTCATTGGAAAACAAAAAGGTGCATTTTAAGATATCTCAAAGGATTAGTGGGTCTTGGTCTAGAATACAAGAAGAATGAAAACTTCTTCTTGACTAGATATTCGGATTCAGATCATGCAGGAAATATTGATGACAGAAAATCCACTTCTGGATTTGTATTCTTTATGGGATCTGGACCAATATCATGGGGAAGCAAGAAACAACACTTTGTTTCTCGCTCTTCCACAAAATTTGAGTATCGTTCTATAGGAGAAGCTATCTGTGAAGTGATTTGGCTACGTCGCATACTAGAAGGACTTGGAATACCACAGGACAAACCACTACCATGTATGTTAACAATGAAGGTGTTCTCAAACTTATTCGTAATCCAGTTTTTCACAAGATAACAAATCACATTGAGGTACAAGTTCATTTCATACGTGAGCATGTGTTGAAGCACAACATCCAACTTCAATTTTTTCCAACATCTAAACAACGGGCAGATATCTTCACAAAGTCACTTGCACGTGACAAGTTCGAGTTGTTCAGAGAGTTCCTCTCCTCATCTCTTGAGATAATGCAAAATTAAGGGGGGAATGTTAGGTTAATTAATTATGCATAGTATATATTAATTATTTAATTAAGTATATTAATTAAATAATGTTGTTATATGGTTTTAAAACCATATTTTTCTTATTCCATAGTTATAGGATTATTTGTTTCATAGTTGCAACTTAATCATTTGTTTGTATTAATTTAATTGTTGCTTCGAATGTATTATGGAAGTCGTTGTATTTTTGTTGTACTGTGCAACCTATCTTTGTCTCGCACATGACTATCTAATACCTATAAGTATTATAGTCCTTCCATTGTAACTTGGTTGATTCGATTAATACAATCTATAGGATTCCATTCTGTTTACATACACATGTATGCACATACATATATGTGTTTGTGTGTGTATTTGTATACGCATGTTTATATATGCATAAGCATATACATATACATATATATGTACATGTATGTACAGTATAGATATACATATGTATATGTAATGGTCTCACATACTCGGAACTTTATATTATTATATGATAGTGTTGTTTGTCATATACACACTTTGTGTGCATACCACATAAGAGAGATAAAAATTGTCTATATTCTAGTCTTTAATGGCTAGTTAATGAATGTGTTGTGACACCTACTTGAATACTTACACATACATACATATCCCTATGTGTATATAAATGAGTATATAAAGTGACACCAAGTCACTTTGGAGTATCCCTAGGTTGCTTCAAGTATCCCAAGTCACTTCAAGTATTCCCAAGTCACTTCGGAGTATCACTAGGTTACTTGAGAATCGATGCGAAACTTCCTATTCATATTCAAGGTGGTAAATGAAAATTCCAAGATGATATTGTCGATGAAATATATTAATTTGTTCCCTTTCAACCATATGTTTAGAAATGGATACGTTTAAATCAAAATACCTCGACAATAGGGACATGATTTGCATTTCATAGGTTGTTACCTCATGAATTTCCATTAAATTCATTATTGAATGAATTTAAAATTGTTAACTCAGTCTATCTATCTTTGGGGACTTGACTACCTTCACTTCATATTATTCCCAAAACACCCTTGCTTTAGACTATATTCATTCATATCGCTTCATATTGTTCCCTATCATTCTTGATTTGTTTATCCTTTGATTGATTATAAGAATGGGGCATAAAAGTACTCGAACCGCAGTCCTCCTCACTTTCTTTTGAGATTCATAAGTTGTAACACTATTTGCAAAAGCGGGATGATTGGAATTTATACGAAATTCCAAGGCTATAAGGAAGAAATAGTGGAATAATTCATTAAAAATTTCAAGGGAATATTTTCAAGGGTAAGAGGCCCTAAGATTCTGTTAATAGTAAGATCATAAGTCAAATTCTCGAGATTCCTTGTGAAGGGATGTAGATTTTAGGAATGTCTATTTATAAAGGCCTAATTCCATTTTTTCATGAGCACAGAGAGCCTAAACCAGAATTGGCCCTAAATAATGCAAGGAATGTCCAAGGAATTAGGAGAGATATCATTCTTGAACCCTATAGGGCTGCCACATTTTAGATAGTGAAGTATTTCACTGCAATATAACATGAATTCTAATTCATTTGAAAAAGGTTTGCGTTAACCGGGGCATAGAGTAAATTTACCTCAATTTTTATGTGACAACATCCACATTATGGCCAAACTATATAAGGAGAATAAAGGAGAAATCAAGCACCATGATCTCATTTACCTAATTTGTCAATATTCTATCATAGAGCAGAAGGGTAAAAAGGCATGGAAAAATTTGATGCAGGATATGGATAGAGTTCTCGAGAAAATAGAGACATAATCTCTTTGAATCTATTTCACCTAAATCAACTGCATCCCTCGCTCAATGTGGAGGATAAATTGCAACACCTAACATTGAATAGGGTGAGATATCTGGTGCTATATTTGCTGGAACAATTGCAAAAAGAAGAAGAAAATTGAAAAAATGGGAGAAGAATCTTTCATTGAACCCCTAAGTAGAAAAAAATACTTATTCTTCTATAAGATGAAGACCTTGAGGAAGCATTTGAAATTTTGGCAATCATAAATTTAGTAGCATGTCCTTTTCCTTTGTAAGAAATAAGAAATCATCAAGCAACAACAAGAATAATTAGAGTTTCCAAAAATAAAGGTAAAAAAAAAAACCCCTTATCTCTTCTTTACAAGTTCAAATTTAAAAACTTGAAATGCAATGTAAGGAAAAGGAAGAAACAACCCCTTCCAAGACTAAAGTAAAATTTGATAAGGAAGTTCAAACTTCCTTAAACAGAGAGGAAGTCGAAATTTCGTGGATATAATTTGTAACAATAATAAAAAATTACATTCTCGAGAATGAGACATTAAAAAATAAGTTAGAAGAAGAGAAGAATGAAAGAATAAAAATAGAAAAATAAAAGATCAAAAATCACTTATAGGTTTCTTGTGTATTATGGGGAAAATTGTTTTCTTAGAAGACCTTCTTCATTTTATAGTAATTTCTTGCAAGAGCAACTCTATAGGTGGAAGTTATTAAGAATATCATGTTCCTTTCCCTTTAAAATAAATAATGACATAGAATTTTTGAAGGCATTTACAAAAATCTCCCCTAAACATCAAAATCTCATGTGTGAATTCCACTTGTGTAATCTTCTTTTGGGTCACATGTCAGATTTTCAAATAAATCTCTTTATAGGGGAGTCCCAATTAAGATCCTTCACTTCTACCATGAAAAATCAAATAGAATGGGATTAAAGGACAAATGAGTATTTTGAGAAAGTTAAGATAGAAGGTCTATGCATGAGGCCTCAATATGTACTTGGTCTCACCTACCTAGACATTTGTATTATCATATGATAGTGTTGTTTGTCATATTCACACCATGTGTATACCACTTAAGAGAGATAAATCTATCTATACTCTTGTCTTGGCTGGTGATGCAGAGGGTAATGTCAATCAACAACCTAAAAATAAACATATATTGGAATCATATGTATACAATTTATTTATTACAATGACTTGAAATAATTTTTGACTACTTGGTCTTGTTGTTTTCTCACTACTTCTAACTTTGTTTTTTCCATTTTATTGAGACTTATCTTTTCGGTTTTTCACTCACCCTTCTTTTACTACTTTCTCCTTGACCTTATACAAATCCTTACTCCATCAATATACTTTTTGGTTATGGTTTAGTCCCTTTACATATATAGACTTTTACACAAATAGAACAATGACCTCTTAGATTCATTTACTTTAAAACACACACACATTTTTCATTCTTCATCACAAACAGTATGAAAAATCATTCAAGGAAGACTTTATTTCTTTACACATATTTTTCATTCTTCAAATACAGTCACTATGCCACTTTAAACTCTACCCCTGTCAGCCTTGACTTCATCAATCACACACTTACAAGACTCTACATATCTCCCTACGGATATTCTAGCTCTAATCTTTCTCATGAGCAAACCCTATTTTCTATAATGAATATCCTCATATAAAATTAAGACCTTGACTCTATCTTGAATACATACTTGTACATACATACATATGTATATATGTAGCTATATATGCATGTTTGTACATGCATATGCATATACATATACATATACATAATACATATACATATACATATATGTATGTATGAATATATATATACATATGTATATGTATGGATCCCACCACAGTGTTCTAGTTCCCAAGTAGATCCCAAGGTAGAGGAAAGGATGACAAAAGGTGGAGAGCATTTAAGATGCATTACTTTGGTTTTCATTTCCTTATGTAACTACGAGACTCGTCATTCCATCGATTAAACACTAAAAATTTAAGCACCAAAACATTGAAAGTTTTTAATGTGAATCTCTAGATCCATTATGGGAGAATTAATAGGGTGGAGAGGATTATATAGATAATAGTTTTGCGGTAAGTGTTGTTTACTTCAATTTACTACATAGACTAGTTTATTTTCTGAATTTGCATTTGGAAATTTATTTTTCAGGAGTCTTAATTTTATGATAAGTGATTGTGCATGGTGGCCATAATAGATGAATGTGGGAGATTTGAGAGTTGATTCCATCCTACCACATCTACACACAATTTCATGTTAGTGCATTAACGTTTTTATATCCCAACCATTTACTTACCATCAAGACATGATCATATGACCCTCATATGATACACCATAAGATGCCACAAATGCATCTTTCATTTCTATCTTTTATGGTATACACACATTGTCTATATAACAAACAACACTATCATATGATAATACAAAGGTCCACATATGTGAGACCATTACATATACATATGTATATGTATACCCATACATACATCTACATATATATATGTACAAGTATGTATATGTATATGTATGTGTATGTATGTGTACATGAATATGTGCAAATAAAATGGTGGAGATGGAGATGATGGATGAAGAGAGGAATGAAATTAAGGGACCTAGTTGACGGAGTTCTCTTGGGTTGGCAATCTATTTAGACACATCTAATGTGCCACTCACCTCAAACCTTGTCACTACTAGTATCCTATTATGGTGGTTGTGTCATTTGTCACATAAACTATAATCAAAACTTGTGGTATAGCCCAATAATTTACATTCCATCCCGGAGAGAGGCTCGTATGACCCCATAAGATACACCATAATATGACATGCATTCATCGCCCATTTCTATATTTTTGGTATACACATGTAAATACGTATAACAAACAACACTCCCATATGATAATACAAATGTTCAAGTACGTGATACCATTACATATATGTATATGTATATGCATATGTATACATATAAAAATGCATATATATATATAGGAATTGTAGGAATTATGTATCAAGCGATAAGATTGTATGACCCCCATGCAATAGACCATAAGATTCTTGTAGACAAAAAATCACACGCTTTGGGTAATTATCTAGTCTTATCTAGTCTTGGTTGCAAACTACTATTCATATGATTCCTAAGTAATAAAAGTACTAATTAACCCATGTCTTAGGCCACCTTTCTTTTCTTTTTGTTATCACTTTTGGTCTTGTACCCTTACTTGCTCGAGTCTATCTTTTTATACTTTTTCATTCATCATTTTAGACACTAGTTCCTAGCCAGAAAGCCGGCGCCATGTGCCCTTGTCCCTTCTAGGCGCCCTTGACCTCAGTATAATTTTTTCACACTTTTTGGGTCCTTTCTAGTTGTTTAAACATCTTATGTTTTTGGTAGTTGGAATTTTCGGGCTTAATTACAAAATTCAAGCAAGGAAATCATATAAATATAAAGTTATGTGATTGTAATAAAGGACCAAGAACTAAGAATTATCTATCACCACCTAAGGTTTCATCCATAAAGCATCTAAGAGCTCCATTGCATCCATCTTAGCTCCATCTAAGGGACACAAGGGCTGGTTATTCTGCATACACTTCATAGGAGGGAAGTTAATTTTATTTTATGCACACATCTATTACATTTATTTACATTTATCTTACTTGCTCGCTATCACATGTGACATGAAAAGGAGACACCTAGAGCATGATTTCCACACACACACACATAGAAATACATTGGGTCTTAGATGTAGTTTATTGTTGAGTCGTAATTTCACCATTGTGACAGTTGAGGACATTCCTACCCCTCATTTTGCATCTTTATTTTTTAGGATTTGATGTTTCTTTGAGGGTTTTACATGTTCATATTTCATTGTAGGTTTGCGGCGACCTCAACGAACATTATGTGACATACTAATGACAAAAGGAAGACAACAATGAATCCCTTTCAACCTAGCAAAGGAGGTTTTCTGAGAATTTCCATAGACCTAGGAACCCAAAAATAGGTCTTGGGCACTGTAGATGCCCTTATCCCTATCTAGGCACTCCAATCCAGCTTTATCTTTCAAGATATGCATTTTTAGCTTTTGTGTGACATTTAGTCCTTCTCATTTTCTAGTTTTTAGATATGTGCATCCTCCGGATCTCTGTGAATTAGCTAAGGCTTCTTACCCTCTCTCTACACTTTAGGTTTATACTTTATTTCGTAGTATTGCTTGGGTATATTGCGGTACTTCATTGCTTATTTATTTGTTGTAATCTTGCAATCAAATTAGGATCATAATTCTACATTTATATTAATCAATTCCATAAAAGATGCCATACATGTAATTCCCATGTGTGGGACCTAATTCTACTTATATGGCTTCTAATCGACATAGGCTGTCACATCATGTATATACCACATAATTTCACTCTTAGTATCGTAATATGGTGTTTTCATTGTTTGTCACATATGCACAAATATTGTAAAATCCTCATTTTAAAACTTCAATAACAAGGATTTTTTTATTACTTTATGCTTCATAATTTAAATAACCATATATTTAAATCCAACATAAACCTTAATGCAATCCATTTCCAATAACTGTCATAAACCATGTGCAACTACATGAGAGTATACAGATCCTACTCAATCCCCCTCAATGATCTTTACGAGCCAATAAATAAAATGTATCCCTTGGTCTTTCCTTTTCAGGATATCATAATTAAGTGAAGGTATCGAGTGTCTACCTAGGTTCCACCATAGAATCCCACCAGAAACTATTAGCCTAGATTTAGGTGAAATCACGACAAAGTGTAATCAACAACCTACACTACTTTGCAAAAAGTTTGAGCCATGTATTCCATGCTCAATCCCATGATGACACACTTGCCATTGCAGAATTGTCATCTCACGTTAATCACTTATTAATTTATATGGATTAACAATCAATGGTGATGTAAACATTTCTACAAGTATTGCACAAGGTACAAATACGGATTAACCTACAAGAAGATGTACCTTCATGTCACCCTATGATGCCTATGATAAATTAAGTGTCTACGTAATGAGTTACATAATTACTAGACCAATTATCATCATGTAGCAATTGCAAGTTAGCATTGGGTACGTATCCATGATCTTCAATCCACCTTTGTATCTCTAACAAGACTTGTACTTAATGCAATACCATATCACAATTTAGGGTCTTGATAAGGCAACTCAAGTAAATCTACTAAACAACAATATCTAAATATTGACAACCATCGATAAATGGATACAACCATGTAGCGGTCGTAATGAGTTGACCCACCATGGTCCTAAATTGGAACATTGTATCATAATATTTCAAAGTATTAATTAAATTCATGACAGGTTAGCCTAGTTCACACGATACTTCCACCTCGAATGAGTCGTACCTAAGATCCTATCTCAAGTTGATCTAAGGATTTTTAAATTTCCAAATTTAATTATTTACATAATTAAATCCCATACCATTAATATCCTTTAAGTAGGGATCAAAAAAATATGTTATTTAAGTAAAGAATTACATATTTAATTTTTCCTTATGTTTAATCATTTAAGTAAATGTTTCTCATTAATACGATTACGTATCATGCCACTAATTTAGTTATCTCAATTTAGGGAAGCATTAATTCCATGTATCTATATTTTGCGTAAATAGAGATAGTGCGGTTATACATAGCTAATTGCTTAGGTAAGTTTCATACTTTTATCAAGTATCATATACCATCAATGTTAGTCAACACTTCTATATAAGCATACAACTTTTCCTTATTTACAACCAATTAAAACCATTCATTTGTACATACTTTAATCGGGTCATTTATTTTCAATCTACAATAAGAACTTAGATTGTAAAAATGTATTTAAGATCCATCACTTAAATACCAATGCATCCTTCTAAGTGTGATTTTCTTTCTTTCCATTTAAGGACATATAATCTTATCCATAGGTTCATTATGTTTCATTATAGTATTACCATTATGATGGACATATTATCTTTTCCATATAATCATAATATTTAGTTCAACAATTCCAAGATAAGGTTTACCATATCATTCTTATAAGATCAGTTTATCTTTTAGCTCATTTGACTAATGGACTTTATGTATAGTCCTTCACTTAATCAACATACAAGCTACATAGTATTCATTAAGTCCTTCTATATTTAACTTATAAACACTTAAGAAGTAATGTGTATTATTTATAAGTTGGTATAATTGCACTAAATACCAAATTCACAACATTCAACCATTTAGAAAGGTCAATGTAGTCTAGATTACATCTTTATTTCATTATGCTAAAATGTCACCAACATATTTTAGTCTCCAAAAACCAACAAGTTTCCAAATTATTACAATAATATGTCTCTAGGCATTTCATGTTTCCCAAGAAGAACTAGTTCAAGAAAATTATACAATAATCATTTAATCAGATCAATTAACTTCATCAATATATAAACGCTACTTCATAAAAATATTTCTTCTTTTATCTTTCATGAATTCCATCAGTAAAATTGTTAGCACGAGTCAGTTCACATGAACTGAGCATGATAAGTACTAACTATTCATAACAACATGTTCTACTTAATAATTTCAATAAAAATAACTCCGCTTCTTAATGAAATTATATAAAGTGTTCAAAGATGTAATCAATTCCTTATTCAACATGTTTATTTTTGTATTGTTGTTTTTTAATGATGTTATGTTGTTGTTTACTCGATGCGTTTTTGCAATTTTGTCCTGTCTTGTCTCCATTATGTAGTTTCTTTTTTACTACGGTTGGGCTATAATGTACTATTTGGATTTTGATCTTTTTTGATGATTCAACTAGTTTATCTAGATTTTTTGCCTCTTTATAATAGGGTATATTCACTTTAAAACTATTTGCCAATAATAAAAAAATCCTTATTAAGCATGCTAAAAACAATCAAGATAAGAGAAACATAAATGAAGTCAATCAAAGTCATATACTAATCATAGTTTTTAATCACTAATAATTAATTCACCCAAGTACTATAAAGTACATGGTCAATTTTATCACATAACAAAATTATAATAGTAACATGATTTCAGTCATGCAATCCCATACTTGCATGCATGAAATCATTTACTCAACCATTTAATAATAAAACGTATCTAAGTATCACGGTAAAAGGAGTAATCAATAATATCTCAATTAACTAAAAGAGATTAGGTTCTATAAGTTGTAGTCATATAATCCCATAATTATATGATTGGATCTTATTTAACATAATATAATTTATATAACTTATTCAAGAACTATTGAATATTATTTGATCAATAATAAACCATCAATCCAATCTCAATTCATCAACACGGTCAAAGGAATATCCCCATCAGAACTTCCAACCAATTCATGTCATTACACTATGTTAGGTTAGGCTTAATCAACAATGACAAGAGTACTTACTAATCTTGCAAGAATTTCTAATGCTATAACATAGAAGAGTGAACATATCAAATCATCATAATAATCAATCAATCAATCCTAGGTCAAGTACTTGTAGATAAGTTACATAGTCAACACATACACCAATTACGATAGTTATTATAAATGGAGAACTCGATCATAACCTCTCTAAGCTTCAATGTGATAGAACACAACTCCATTATAACAGAGTGGTGTTATCTCTGATCATACATATTTAAATATCTCATACACTAATAACACCTCAAAATCCCTGAGAGGCGAATACCAATTATATTGAACAATAGAGAAAATTTGAAAATAATTTGAAGCGCCTTAAAAATAACTATTCCCAACAAGATATTCAACAAGACTAAAGCTGTCTCTAACCGAATTCGAGTTCAAGGAAAAACAACAAAATTGAAACCAAAAGGCCAAAGTGAGTCTAATACTCCATATGATATCGATTTTATCTAACAAATTATTCCATAGGAGTTAGTTTAGAATAAACTAAACTCTTCTTAAACATAGAACAAGGAAATTTATGGATACAATCGAGTAAATGAAACCAAAATGACCCATTATGAGGTTCCCAATATCATAAATTCAATCACCGGTGTGATCTTAAAAGTATACAAATTAAGGCTTCTAAAGAACTAACACTTTCACGAGGATCGAATGTGGATTTTTATCCCATAAAAACTCAATCACAACAAAGCAACTCATCAAATTCGGACTTAATGAACACAACAAGAATAGTCGGTATCTCCAAAAGGAGATAATTTTATGATATTAAAACATTAAAACCTCTAATGGGTTTTAAATCTAATCAAGTCTTATAAAACCTTCAAGATAAAACCACAACGTATATGGTCAACATAACTAAAATAGTAAGTCGGATACAGTACCCAAAAATTATGTAAAGAAAAAAAAAAACCCAATTTTTTGTCTAACTATATCGACAAGATCAGTACCAAAATATTTCATAATATTTACCTTAGTAAGAATGAGTTCGAAGTCACAAACAGAGCTTCCATTAAACCCCCAAACAATATATCTTTTTGGGTATCGACCCAGTAACTTCTACTAAATCAAAGGTAAGAAAAAGTCAAGTTTCAATCAATATTACAAACCCAACAACCAAATCATTTCCAATTTGATTACTAAATTCGTTCACATACTTGCATATCGACAAAGGTCGATTTAATCAATTTAGAGAACATGATCAACATCATACATGAATCAAAACAGACAACAAACATGATGCAAAACCCATGAAATTCATCAAACCATAACTTAGAATATAAATCCATATGAGGAGAAAAGTTGTTTCCATGAAATAGTTAAATAGAACATAATATTATAATGAGTTAGATCCTATCATGACTGATAGAGATCCTAAACTTCTTCTTCAAGCTCCCAAGATTCCTTTCAAAGCGTTCACGATAATCTCCACAAAAACTTCAAAACTGATTCCATAGAAAACCCTCCATCTCAACCTCATCAATATTTATAACCTTTACCTCTATTTCCCCACCATTTTCTCCATGAAACAATGAGATAAAAGTATATCCAAAGATCAATTACTAGTTGAACAAAAAAAAGTCCACATGCGGAGCAGATGAGTAGGGGTAACACAATGAAAAACAAAATCCAACTAAACATTGTCATCCAAAAATCGACATGATTTCACCGAGGTGGTTTCGATGAAAGTTTCAGATTCATTAATGCTTGTATTAAATGCCAAAAATCCCACTAACTACCATTTACCAACCAAGTTTAGCATATCAATTTTCTTTTAAACTTCCCATTCAAACCTGCTAGTGCCAAGTTTATCTAGGTCTTTCCTCTAAGGAGTGGCGATGTTCCTCATTAAAATTTTCTTTTAAATCTTTAAGTACGTGGAAGGTGGCGCTAAGCCATCAAATTTACCACTAACCCATCCTTATTAATGCCAACCATAGTTAGGATATAGTTTAGGGATTAAGATTTCCTCCCTTTGATAAGTTAGGGTCCAATATTATTTAGCATCAATGTCTCAACCTTAGCTTATGTTTTTTATTAAATCAAAAATCCCATGTCTTAGGTCTAGTTTAGAACTTAGGATCCATAGATAAGTTTAGAATCTAATCAGCATAATGTTTCAACTAATGTGTCAACATTATTAGGTTGATATTATTTAATTCAAATCAAGTAGGATAAAGTTAATTCCTTAAGTATATAATCATTACATTATTACATGTAAGATTAGGTCCTTATAAAATAACATAAATAACAAGACCATAACACATTTTATTCCCACTTATAACATTAAGCTTGTTGATTTAATCCAAGAAGAACTTTTAAGAAAAGGTAACCTCAAGCACAATAATGTAATCATGTAAAATTAGATAAGATGCATTGTCACCAGATCAATAATAAATTTTAAATTCCATAGGCAATATGACCTCAAATAATCACTGAATTAAGGTCATAATCACATATCTATTTAGGAGAATACCTTAGATCACTATAACTAATCCAAGGTGCTATCCTAATCTGATATCGATACAAAGTTGGCAATCATTCTAAGATAATATAGTTTTACCAATTACCAGATCACCTTATGGTTCCAAGAACTTGATTTAGACTTTCCACAAGCTGAAACTAATAAGTTCATTTCTCAAACTAGTTAAGTAAAGATCACAACATTAGTACAATTGCTTCCATATGATTGTTTAATAAGGAAGACTACATAAGAAATTGATACCTTTCTAGCAACATGATTTAAACAGTTCAATGGAGCACACACTCAAGAACACAATCACATGCCTACGTTGCCAAGAAATCCACAAGAATGTAAGTAAAAATGTAAGAATAGTAGAGGCATTACATACCTCCCCTATAAAAAGCATCATCGACCCGATGATTAACTTAGTTCAAAACATTTTGAGAAAATAGTTAGTAACATATTCTATTCAATCGTACAACTTTTGAGTAGTAAATAGATTTTTCAAAAAAATCATGTTTTTAAGAGGTTCAAAACAACATCAAAGTTTGTATCAAAACTTAATAAAAGGTGCATTTCTCACATACAAAAAAATTATAGATAGTTCTTAAATTAAATATCTAAAATAAGAAATTAAATGATAGAAAGACATAATAATTTATCGAATAGCAAGTTTTTAGTATTGTTATTATCAAGAAAAACATTGTTTTTATCCTTCACAAACTATACCAGTATCCCAAGTGGTATCACCTTAATAATTTTTAGGTTCCAGAGTCTTTAACTCCTTCATTTGTTGCTTCATGTTCAGCCTATCAATTTGTAATTATAGTCTAAATTTTCTTTTGTGGATTTTTCTCCTTGTTTCTCAAGGGAAATCCTTAGTGTAGTGACCACTATCACCACATTTAAAGTAACTAGTGAAAGGTATCTTCCTTTCAAACTTTTTATTACTACCAACAACGTCTTCTTTCTCCAAGGAGTATTATTTAGTTTATACTTCTCATCTTTGTGAGTAGAAATATCTTGGATCTTTTTCTCTTGCCAAATGTCCTTCTCAAATACTGCTTCCATCATTTTTGTTTCATGAACATCAACTTTGCCACCTATTACGGGTTTTAAATCCATAATACACTTCCTTCTACGGAATATCTCATCTCTTTAGTACTTGTGCTACATACTTAAGGATTTTGGTAAATTTATCCCAATACTCGATTACGGTCATTTTACCTTGTTCAACAATATGAAACTCTATCATCTTTTGTTCATAATATAATTGGGGTAAGCACGCTATTTCTGAAATAGGCCTTAAAATGGCCCCATGTTATGTTTTCATTATCCACACCCAATTCCACTTTTCATTTGTCCCAACATGAGGAAGCCTCATTGAATAGTTGATAATCTCCTCGTACAACCTTGGTTTCCATTGAGAAGTCCCTGGTTGTAAAGAAATTCTCCATTTGCTAAGCCGATTATCACTCCATCTCCCAGTGTGGTACCATCAAACTTAGGTGGACTAATTCTTTTTATGTATTTTGACAACTCATCGCCAAGCGTGCTCTTGCATCCAGAGGATTATTGGGTACATTTGCATTATTGTCAATAGTTTTATAGTTATTTCCAGCATTGGGATCTCCAACGTGTATGTTGTTTTCATTATGTGGTTCTTCGTGAGATGGTTCATTTTCGGACTCAACATTATTTCTAGAACTTGGTGTTCAAATACAACAAGATGATCCCTTGTGTCAATAGAACAACAATTATCTCATCCAAATCTTGAGATATAGCTGCTTCACCACCTAGAGGATGGTCATTGAAGCTTCTCCCCTTGTTCTAACCATTTTCTGTTAACAAGAAATTAAGTTTTTATCAATTATGGACCCAAATAAGTTCAAGAGCTGCAACCTTCACTCACGATACCAAAATGTAACATCCTCATTTTAAAACTTCAGAACGGGAATTTTTTTACTTTATGCTTCACGATTTAAATACTCATATATTTAAATCCAACATAAACCTTAATGCAATCCATTTCTGATAACTATCATAAACCATGTACAATTGCATGAGAGTATACAAATCCTACTTGATCCCCCTCAATGCTCTTTACAAGCCAATACATCAAATGTATCCTTTGGTATTTCCTTTTTCAGGATATGATAATTAAGTGAAGATATCTAAGTGTCTACCTAGGTTCCACCATGGAATCCCTCAAGGCATCTCTACACTTAGATCTAGGTGAAATCACAACAATGTAATAAAACACTTACACTACTTTACACAACATTTTAGAGCCATGTAATCCATGCTCAATTCCATGATGATATAATCGCCATTGGACTTGTCATTTCACCTTAATCACTTATTCAGTTATATGGATTAGCAATCAATGGTGTTGTAAATAGCTACAAGTCTTATATAAGGTATGAATCTAGATTAACCTACAAGAAGACATATGTTTATGCCACCCTATGATGCTTATAGGAAAGTAAGTGTCTACGTAATGAGTTACATCATTACTAGACCATTTATCTTCCCATAGACATTGCAAGTTGTTATTGGGTATGTATCCATGAGGTTCAATCTTCCTTTGTAACTCTAACAAGTATTGTACTTAATGTAATACCATATCACAATTCAAGTTCTTGATAAGGAAACTTAGTAAATCTACTAAGCAACAGTTTCCAAATATCGACAACCGTCATTAAATGGATACGACCATGTAGTGGTCGTAATGAGTTGACCCTACATGGTTATAAATTGGAACATTGTATCATAATGTTTCAAAGTATTTATTAAATTCATGACAGGTTAGCCTAGGTCACATGAAACTTCCACCTCGAATGAGTCATACCTAAGGTCCTATCTCAAGTTCATCTACGGATACTTAATTTTCCAAATTTAATTATTTACCTTATTAAATCTCATACAATTAAATTCCTTTAAGTAGGGATCAAAACTATTCATTACTTAAGTACAAAACTATAGATTTGATTCTTCCTAAATTTTATCATTTAGGAAAATGTTTCTCATTAATACAATTAGTATCATTCCACTAATTTAGTTATATCAATTTAGTACAACATTAATTCCATGTCTCTATATTTCACTTAAATAGAGATAGTGTAGTTATACATAACTAATTGTTTAGGTAATTTTCATAATTTTATCAAGTATCATATACTATCAATGTTATTCAACACTTCACCATAAGCATACCAATTTTCCTTATTTACATCCTAATTAAAAACATTCATTTGTACATACTTTTATTAGGCCATTTATCGTCATCTACAATAAACACTTAGATTGTAAGTATGTATTTAAGATTCATCACTTAAATACCAATTCATCCTTCTAAGTGTGCTTCATTTCTTTCCATTTAAGGACATATAATCTTATCTATATGTTCAAGTATGTTTCATTATAGTATTACCCTTATAATGGACATATTATTTTTCCTATATTACAAATATTTAATTCAACAATTCCAAGATAAGGTTTACCATATCATTCTTATAAGATTAGTCCATCTTTTAGATCATTTGGCTAACGGACTTTATATATAGTCCTTAAATTCATCATCATACAAGCTACATAGTATTCATGAAGTCCTTCTATGTTTAACTTGAAAACACTTAAGAAGTAATGTGTATTATTTATAAGTGATATAATCACACTAACTTCCAAATTCACAACATTCGGCCATTTACAAAGATCAATATAGTCAAGATTACATCTTTATTTCGTTTTGCTAAAATATCATCAACATATTTTAGTCTCCAAAAATCAACAAGTTTCCAAATGATTACAATAATATGGCTCTAGGCCTTTCATGTTTCCCAAACAGAACCACTTCAAGAAACTTATACAATAATCATTTAATCAGATCAATTAACTTCATCTAATATATAAATGCTACTTCATAAAAGTATTTTTTCATTTATCTTTCACGAAGTCCATCTACAAATTTTTTAGCATGAGTCAATTCACATGAACTGAGCATGATAAGTACTAACTCTTCAGAACAACATGCTCTACTTAATAATTTCATAAAACAACCTTGTTTCTTAATGAAATTGTATTAAGTGTTCAAAGAAGGAAAAATTCCTTATTAAGCATGCTAAAAACAATCACGATAAGAGAAACATAAAATAAGTAAATCAAAATCAAATACTAATAAAAAAATTTCGATCACTAATAATTCATTCACCCAAGTACTATAAGGTACATGGTCCAATTTTATCACATAACAAAAGTACAAAAGTAACATGATTTCAGTCATGAAATCCCATAATTGCATGCCTGAAATCATTTAATCAATGATTGAATAATGAAACTTATCTAAGTATCACATTGACAATAATAATCAATAATAACTCAATTAACTAAAAGAGATTAGGTTCTATAAGCTGAGTCATATAATCCCATATTTATATGACTAGATCTTATTTAACATAATATAATTTATACAAATTATTCAAGAACCATTGAATATTATTTGATCAACAACAAACCATCAATCCATTCTCAGTTCATCAACATAGTTAAAGGAATATCCCCATCGGAACTACCAACCAATTCACATCATTACACTATGTTAGGTTAGGCTTAATCATCAATGACAAGAGTACTTACTAATATATAAATAATTTCTAATGCTATAATGTATAAGAGTGAAGAGAACAATTTTTCATAATAATCAATCACTAAATCCTAGGTCAAGTACTTATAGATAAGTTATATAGTCAACACTTCTACTAGTTACGGTAATTATTATAAATGAAAAACTCAATCATAACCTATCTAAGCTTCACTTTGATAGAACACAACTCAATTGTAGAAATGTGGTGTTATCTCCGATCATACATATTTAAATCTCACATACACTAATAACACCTCACGAGTCCCCGAGAGGGTGAATACCAATTTTATTGAATAAAAGAGAAAAGTCGAAAAGAACTCAAACTTCCTTAATAATAACTATTCCCATCAAGATATTCAACAAGACTAAACTATCTCTAACCAAATTTGATTTCAAAGACAAACAACATACCTAACACCATACGGCCAAAGTGAGTCTAAGAATCCATTAGGGATCGATTTTCTCTAATAAATTATTCCATAGTAGGTAGTTTAGAATAAAGTGAACTCTTCTTAAACACAAACCAAGGAAATTAATGGATACATTCGAGTAAAGGAAACCACGGTGACCCATTATGAGTTACATCCCAAATTCAATCATCGATGTGATATTACAAGCATACAAAATCAAGGTTCCAAAGAACTAACACTCTCACAGGATCCAATGTGGATCTGTATCTCATAAAAAATTAGTCACAATAGCGACTCATCCAATTTGAAATTAATGAACACAAAAAGACTATTTGACATCTCCAAAAGGGGAGAATTTTATGATATTAAAACAGTAAAACCCTAAATGGATTTTAAATCTAATCGAGTCTTATAAAATCTTCAAGATAAAACAACATAGAGTATGGTCAACATGACCAAAACAATAAGTCTCGATAAAGTACCCAAAGTTTATAAAAAGAAAACAAAAAAACCTAGTTTGTTGTCTAACTATATCGACAAGATTAGTGCCGAAATATTTCATAATGTTTAGCTTAGTAGCAATGAGTTCAAAGTCACAAACAGAGCTTCCATTAAACCCCCAAACAATATATCTTTATGGGTATTAACCCAAGTAACTTCGACTAAATCATAGGTAAGAAGACAATAAAGTTTCAATCAATATTACAAACCCAACAACCAAATCATTTCCAGGTTAATTACTAAATTCATTCATAGACATGCATATCGAAAAAGGTTGATTTAATCGATTTAGAGAATAGGATTAACATTTTTCAGAATCAAACCGAGATAAAAACATGATGCAAAACCCATGATATTCACAAACACAAAACTCGTAATATAAATCGATATGAGGAGAAAAGTTGTTTTCATGAAATAGTTAAACAAAACAAAATATTATAATGATTTAGATCTATCATGCCTTGTAGATCTCCTAAAATTATTCTTCAATCTCCCCAGATTCCTTTGAAATTGTTCACAATAATCTCCACAAAAACTTCATAACCGATTCCATGAAAACCCTTCATCTCAACCTTATCAAGTATTTATAACCTTCACATCTATTTCCCCACCATTTTCTCCACGAAACAATGAGATAAATTATATCCAAAGATCAATTACCAGTTGAAAAAAAATCCACATGCAGAGAAGATGAGTAGGAGTAACACAATAAAATTTAAAATCCAACTAAACATTCTTTACCAAAACCAAAGCATGATTTAATTGAGGCGGTTTTGGTGACAATTTTCGTAGTCATTAATGCTAGCGGTAAATGCTAAAAATCCCGCAACCTACAATTTATCAACCAAGTTTAGCTTATCAATATTCTTTTAAACTTCCCATTCAAACTACTAGTGCCAAGTTTATTTGGTTCTTTCCTCTAAGAAGTGGTGGTGTCCTCATTAATTTATTATTTTATATATTTAAGTACGTGGAAGGTGGAATCAAGCCATCAACTTTACCACTAACACTTCCTTATTAATGCCAATCATAGTTAGGCTATGGTTTAAGGTTTAGGATTCCATCCCTTTAATAAGTTAAGGTCCAATATTATTTAGCATCAATGTCTCAACCTTAGCTTAGGTTGTTTTATTTAGGCAAAAGATCACATGTTTTAGGTCTAGTTTAGAACTTAGGATCCATAGATAAGTTTAGAATCCCATTAACATAATGTTTCAACTAATGTGTCAACCTTATTAGGTTGATATTATTTAATTCAATGCAAGTAGGATAAAGTTAAGTCTCTGTAAGTATATAATCATTACCTTATTAGGTCAGATTAGGTCCTTATAAAACAACATAAATAACATGACCTTAACACATGTCATTCCCACTTATAACATTAAGTGTATTGATTTAATCGAACCATGCCTTTTGAACCAAAGGTAACTTCAAGCACAATAATGTAATCATGCAAAATTAGATTAGATGCACTATCACCAGATCACTAATAAATTTTAAATTGTAGAAGCAATATGAACTCAAGTAATCACTAAATTAAGGTCATAATCACTAATCAATTTAGGAGAATACCTTGGATCATTTCAAATGATCCAAGGTGTTATCCTAATCTGCATCGATACAAAGTTAGCAATCATTCAAAGACAATATAGTTCTCCGATTACAGATAACCTTATGGTTCTAAGAACTTGATTCAAACTTTCCACAAGCTGAAACCAACAAGTTCATTCTAAAACCAGCCAAGTAAAGATCACAACATTAGTAAAATTTCTGCCATATGATTGTTTAATAGGACATATTACATCAAAAACTTATACCTTTCCAGTAACATGATTTAAACAATTCAATAGAGCACACACTCAAGAACATAATCATATGTTTATGTTTCCAATCAATCCACAAGAAAGCAAGTACAAATGTAAGAACAATAGAGGCATTACATACCTCCCCTTTAAAAATAATCATCACCCCAATGATTAACTTAGTTCAAAATAGTTTTAGAAAATAGGTAATAATATATTTTATTTAACCATACAACTTTTGAACCATAAACAGAATTTTGCTAACAATTTAAGTTTTTTAGAGGTTCATAACAACATCAAAGGTTGTATCAACACTTAAGAAAAAGTGTTTTTCTCACATACAACAAAATCAAAAATGCTTCTTGAATTAAATATCTAAAATATGCCAATAAATGATGGAAAAACATGATAACTTATCTAAAATAAAGTTTTTAGTATTATCATTATCAATAAAAACATTGTTTTTATCCTTCACAGATCGTACACGATCCATAGGGATCCAAAATGAATCTACTTCATCAAAACAGTCAACACAAAGAAGGAAAAATGATACATGGAGGTTCTATCTTTTTAGTAATATGACCACCACTCTATCTGAGTGGCGGTTCTGAACCGCCACCCAACCAAGGCAAGCGAGTCCTAGGGACCGCAAGTCTCGCATTGGGCAGCGGTCCTGGCTCTTTTAGACAGAAAACAAAAATATAAAATGAACAACCCAGAATTTGGAAGGTTGTTCGTGTCTCTTCTCCTCCATGACCTTTCCCATCCTCCAGTGCATGGGAGGACATGAGAAAGGCTATAAATACATGTTTGTAGAAGAGAATAGGATCATCAAAGCATGAAAGTAAGTGAGCAAGAATTTCTTAGTACTGGAATTGTGTTTTGTAGAAGAGAGTGTTGAGATAGAGCAAGAAAGTATTTGGGACGAAGTGTGAGATATTATCTCCTTCTCTTTCATACTTATTGTAAATTTTGTACTTGTTATTTTGAATTGGCCAATAAAAGTGGGAAGAAAGAGAAATTTCCTTCCCAAACTGGTTTTTCCTCCTCTTGAGGTTTCCAAGATAAAAATTTGTTGGTGTTTATGAGCTTAAATTATTTCCTTTCCTGCAATTATGGATTCTAAGCATAAGCATAATTCATTCACTAGCTATCTCTGTCATTTTCTAGAAAAATAACATTTATTTGTGTTTCGTGGATAATTCTAAAGTTGAAGAGTTTATAGATCAGCATCGTATCTCAACCTGGTATCACCCTAATAATTTTCAAGTTTCGTAGTCTTTAACTCCATTTTTGCTTCATGTTCGGGATGTTGATCTCGCAATTGTAGTCTGAAATTTCTCTTACGTATTATTCTTCTTGTTTCTCAAGGGGCAATCCTTAGTGTAGTGACCACTTCGTCTTCACATTTAAAGAAACTAGTGAAAGTTCTCTTCCTTTTAAACATGTTATTACTACCAACAACATCTTCTTTCGCATTCTTTTTAATTTTCCAAGTTGTATTTTTCCACCATTATGAGTTTTACTTTTCTCCTTCTTTCCCCAAGGAATTTTATTTAGTTTACTTTTCTCCGCCTAATGGCCTTGTCAAATACTTCTTCCATTGTTGGTGGCCCATGAACATCAACTTTGCCACCTATTACAGGATTTAAACCCATAATAAACTTACTTATGCATAATTTCTCATCTGTTTGGTATTGTGGTACATACTTAAGGAGTTTGGTAAATTTCTCCCAATACTCAGTTACAGTCATTCTACCTTGTTCAAGGTTCTGAAACTCTATCATCTTTTAGTCATAATATAATTGGGGTAACCAACACTTCCTGAAATAGGCCTTAAACTGGTCTCATGTTATGTTTTCATTATCCACTCCCAATTCCACTTTTTGGCTATCCCACCATGAGGAAGCCTCATTGGGGAGTTGATAACCTCCCCATAAAGCCTTGGTTTCTTCTTATGAGTTCCTTATTGAAAAGTACTTCTACATTTTTCGAGCCAATTCTTAGTTCCATCTCCTAGTGTGGTATCATCAAACTTAGGTGGAGTAATTATTTTTTATTTTGACAACTCAACCGCCAAGTGTGATCTTACATTCGGAGGATTATTGATTACATTTGCATTATTATTATTAATAGCGTTATATTTATTTCCAGCATTGGGATCTCCAACGTGTACATTGTTTTCATTATGTGGTTGTTCCTGAGATGGTTCATTTTCAAACTCAACATTATTTCCAGCCACTTGTTGTTCAAGTACATCAAGCCAATCCCTTGTGTCCAATAGATTAACAAGGATCTCATCAATCTCTTGAGTTGTAGCTACTTCACCACCTAGAGGTTGGTCATTCAAAGCTTCTCCCCTTGTTTTAACCATTTTCTATTAACAAGAAATTAATTTTTATCATTGATGGACTCAAATAGGTCCAAGAGTTGCAACCTTCAACTCTGATACCAAAATGTGACATCCTCATTTTAAAACTTCAATAACAAGGATTTTTTTAAATTTATGCATCACAATTTAAATACCCATATATTTAACTCCAACATAAACCTTAATACAATTCATTTCTGATAACTATCATAAACCATGTGCAGCTACATGAGAGTAAATAGATCCTTATAAATCCCCCTTAACACTCTTTACGAGCCAACACATCAAATGTATCCTTGGTCTTTCCTTTCTCGGGATATGATGATTAATTGATGATATCTAACTGTCTACCTAAGTTCTACCATGGAATCCCACTAGGCATCTCTACACTTATATGTAGGTGAAATCACAACAATGTAATCAACAACTTACACTACTTTTTGCAAAGTTTGAGCCATGTATTCCATGCTCAATCCTATGATGACATAATCGCTATGGGGACTTGTCATCTATCCTTAATCACTTATTCAATTATATGGATTAGTAATCAATGGTGATGTAAACAACTACAAGTCTTGTACAAGGTACAAATCTAGATTAACCTAAAATAATACGTACCTTTAGGCCACCCTATGATGCCTATGGAAAAGTAAGTGTCCACGTAATGAGTTACATCATTAGTAGACCAATTTTCTTCCCGTAGCCATTGCAAGTTGGTGTTGAGTGGGTACGTATCCATCAAGTTCAATCTATATTTGTATCGGTAACAAGGCTTGTACTTAATGTAATACCATATCAAAATTCAAAGTGTCTTGATGAAGCAAATTATTACAACCGCTAACTAGTAATATCCAAATATTGATGACCATCATTAAAAGGATACACCGTGTAGCATCTATAATGAGTTGACCCTCCATGGTCTGAAATTGGAACATTGTATCATAATGTTTCAAAGTATTAATTATATTCATGACATGTTAGCCTAGGTCACACGACACTTCAACCTCGAATGAGTCATACCTAAGGTCCTATCTCAAGGTTATCCAAGGATACTTAATTTTCCAAATTTAATTATTTACGTTATTAAATCTCATTAATATTCTATAAGTAGGGATTGAAACAAACCATTATTTAAGTATCATTAATACAATTAGGTATCATGCCACTAATTTAGTTATATTAATTTAATGTAGCATTAATTCCATGTCTCTATATTTCACTTAAATAGAGATAGTGCAGTTATACACATCTAATCGTTTAGGTAAGTTTCGTACTTTTATCAAGTATCATATACTATCAATGCTAGTCAACACTTCAACATAATCATACAACTTTTCCTCATTTACATCCTAATGAAAAACATTCATTTGTACATACTTTTATCAGCTCATGTATTTTTAATCTACAATAAGAACTTAGATTGTAAAAATTTATTTAAAATTCATCACTTAAAGACCAATTCATCCTTCTAAGTGTTCTTCCTTTCTTTCCATTTAAGGACATATAATCTTATATATAGGTTCATTATGTTTAATTATAGTATTACCCTTATAATGGACATATTATCTTTTCCCTATAATCATAATATTTAATTCAACAATTCCAAGATAAGGTTTACCATATCATTCTTATAAGATCAATCCATCTTTTAGCTCATTTGGCTAACGGACTTTATGTAGATTCCTTCAATTAATCATCATATAAGCTACATAGTATTCATGAATTCCTTCTACGTTTAACTTGAAAAAATTATGAAGTAATGTGTATTATTTATAAGTTGGTATAATCATACTAAATACAATATTCACAACATTCGACCATTTACAAAGGTCAATGTAGTCAAGATTACATCTTTATTTTGTTACGCTAAAATTTCATCAACATATTTTAGTCTCGAAAAACCAAGAAGTTTCCAAATGATTACAATAATATGGCTCTAGGAATTTCATGTTTCCCAAGCAAAACCACTCCAATAAAATTATACAATAATCATTTAATCAGATCAATTAACTTCATCCAATATATAAATACTAATTCATAAAATTATTTCTTCTTTTATCTTTCACGAAGTCCATCTGCAAAATTGTTAGCATGAGTCAGTTTACATGAACTGAGCATGATAAATACTAACTCTTCAGAACAACATGCTCTACTTAATAATTTTAATAAAAATAACTCCGCTTCTTAATGAAACTATATAAAATTTTCAAAGAAGTAATCAATTCCTTATCAAGCATGTTATTTTTTGTCTTGTTGTTGTTTTGATGATGTTATGTTGTTGTTTACTCATTTATTTTTTGTAGTTTTATCCCCATCTTGTCTCCATTATGTAGTTTATTTTTACTACGATTTGGGCTATAATGTACAATCTGCATTTTGATATTTTTTCATGATTCAACTTGTTTATTAGGATTTTGTGTCTCTTTGTAATAGGGTATAGTCACTTCAAAACTATTTTCCAATAATTAAAAAAATCCTTATCAAGCATGCTAAAAACAATCAAGATAAGAGAAACATAAAAGAAGTCAATCAAAGTCATATACTAATCACAGCTTTTTCAATCACTAATAATTCATTCACCCAAGTACTATAAGGTACATGGTCTAATTTTATCACATAACAAAAGTATAATAGTAACATGATTTCAGTCATGTAATCCCATACTTTCATTCCTGAAATCATTTACTCAACCATTTAATAATCATACTTAACTAAGTATCATAGTCAACAATAGTAATCAACAATATCTCATTTAACTAAAAGAGATTAGGTTCTATAAGTTGCAGTCATATAATCCCATATTTATATGACTGGATCGTATTTAACACAATCTAATTTATATAACTTATTCAAGAACCATTGAATATTATTTTATCAACAATAAACCATCAAGCCATTCTCAATTCATCAACACGGTCAAAGGAATATCCCCATCAAAACTTCCAACCAATTCATGTTATTACGCTATGTTAGGTTAGGATTAATCAACAATGACAAGAGTACTTATTAATATTGCAAGAATTTATAATACTATAATGTAGAAGAGTGAAAAAATCAAATCGTCATAATAATCAATCAATAAATCCTAGGTCAAATACTTGTAGATAAGTTACATAGTCAACACTTACACGAACTACGGTAGTTATATAAATGGAGAAATCGATCCTAACCTATCTAAGCCTCTTTGTGATAGAACACAACTCCATTATAGCATAGTGGTGTTATCTTTAATTATACATATTTAAATCTCTCATACACTAATAACACCTCACATTCATTGAGAGGGAGAATACCAATTTTTATTGAACAATAGAGAGAAGTCGAAAAGAACTCAAACTTCCTTAACAATAACTATGCCCAACAAGATTTTCAACAAGACTGAACTATCTCTAACCGAATTCAATTTCAAAGACAAAAAGAATTAACACCATACGGCGAGTGATTCTAAGACTCCATTAGAGATTTATTTTCTCTAACAATTTATTCCATAGACGCAATTTAGAATAAATTGAACTCTTTTTAAACATACACCAAGGAAATTGACTAATATAGTCAAGTAAAGGAAACCACATTGACCCATTATGAGTTTCCCAATATCATAAATTCAGTCACCGATGTGATCTTACAAGCATACGAAATCAAGCTTCCAAATAACTAACACTCTCACAAGATCCGATGTGGGCGTATCCAATAAAAATTCAATCACAACTGCGACTCATCTAATTTCAACTTAATGAACACAACAAGATCACTCAAAGCATATCCAAAAGGAGAGAAGTTTATGGTATTAAAACATTAAAACCTTGAATGGGTTTTGACTCTAATTGATTCTTATAAAATATTCAAGCTAAAACTACAGAGTATTGTCGACATGACCAAAACAATAAGTCTAATCCAATACCCAAATTTTATGCAAAGAAAATTTAAAAACGTAGTTTTTTTCTAACTATATTGACAAGATCAGTTACAAAATATTTCATAGGATTTATCTTAGTAATCTTGAGTTCGAAGTCACAAATAGAGCTTCCATTAAACCCCCAAACAATATATCTTTATGGGTATCAACCCAAGAACTTCTACTAAATCATAGGTAATCTAAGACATTCAAGTTTTACTCAATATTACAAACCCAAGAACTAAATCATTTCTAATTTAATTACTAAAGTCATTCACAAACATGCGTATCGTAAAGGTCGGTTTAATTAATTTAGAGAAACTAGATAACAAACATGATGTAAAACCCATGAAATTCACAAACCTAATTCATAATATAAATCTATATGAGGATCAAAATTATTTTCCCGATATAGTTAAACAAAGCACAATATTATAATGATTTATATCCTAACATGCATAGTAGATCTCCTAAAATTCTTCTTCAAACTCCCAAGGTTCCTTTTAAATTGTTCATGATAATATCCACAAGATCTTTGAAATTGATTCCATAGAAAACCATCCATCTCAACCTCATCAATATTTATAACCTTCACCTCTATTTCCCCACCATTTTCTCCATGAAACAGTGAGATAAAAGTATAACGAAAGATCAATTACCAGCTGAAAAACAAAAATCCAAATGTAGATAAGATGAGTAGGAGTAACATAATGAAAAACAAAATCCAACTAAACATTCTTCACCAAAAACCGGCATGATTTCCTTGAGGCGTTTTAGTGAAAGTTTCGAGAGTCATTAATGCTAGTATTAAATGCCAAAAATCCCACCAACTACCAGTTACCAACCAAGTTTATCTTATCATTTTTATTTTAAACTTCTCGTTCAAACTACTAGCACTAAGTTTATCTAGGTCTTTCCTCTAAGGAGTGGCGGTGGCCCTCATTAAATTTTTCTTTTAAATCTTTAAGTATGTGGAAGGTGACACCAAGCCATAAACTTTACCACTAACCCTTCCTTATTAATGCCAACCATAGTAAGGCTACGGTTTAGGGCTTAGGATTCCCTCCTTTTATAAGTTAGGGTCTAATATTATTTAACATCAATGTCTCAACCTTATCTTATGTTTTTTTATTTAATCAAAAGATCCCATGTCTTAGGTCTAGTTTAGAACTTAGGATCCATAGATAAGTTTAGAATCCCATCAACATAATGTGTCAAACTTATTAGGTTGATATTATCTAATTCAATGCAAGTAGGATAAAGTTAAGTCCTTAAGTATATAATCATTACCTTATTAGATGTAATAGTATGTCCTTATAAAACAACATAAATAAGAGGACCATAACACATGTCATTCCCACTTATAACATTAAGATTGTTTATTTAATCAAACAAGACCATTTTAATAAAAGGTAACCTCAAGCGCAATAATGTCACACACTTGGATTTCGATCCTTTTATTTTGGTTTTAATTCCTATTCTGGATCCTAGGCTCTCTTTTGTTCACAAGGGTATAGTCCCTTTCAAAAACTATTCGCCAATAATAATAATAAAAATGTAATCATGAAAATTAGATTAGATGTATTGTACCGAGATCAATAATATATTTGAAATTCCATAGGCAATATGAACTCAAATAATCACCGAATTAAGGTCATAATCACATATCAATATAGGAGAATACCTTAGATCACTACAACTGATCCAAGGTGTTATCCTAATCCGATATCGATACAAAGTTAGTAATCATTCCAAGACAATAATAGTTTTCCCAATTACCAGATCACCTTATGGTTCCAAGAACTTGATTCAGACTTTCCACAAGTGAAACCAATAAGTTCATTCTCAAACTAGTCAAGTAAAGATCACAACATTAGTACAATTTCTGCCATATGATTATTTAATAGGAAGACTACATCATAATTTCACTACTAGTATCCTATCATTACAAAAATAATTGCTATCATTACAAAATTAACATTCAAAGTGTATACCACATAATTTCACTACTAGTATCCTATTACGGTGTTTGCATCATATTTCACATAAATTATAATCACAACACAAGTCATCTACTTGTCATCCAAGATAGGATTGTATGACCCGCATATGATACACCATAAGATGCCATATATACATCGTCCATTTATTTCTTTTTTGATATACACACTACCTCTATATTAAAAACAACACTCCCATATGATAATAGAAACATCTAGTTATGTAAGACCATTACATATACATTTGTATATGTATACTTGTACATACTTGTACATGTTCTCCATGTATCTTCTTGTTTTCATTCTAACTAATTTTCTACCTATCATTTTCCAATTCTTCCCCCTCCTTTGCTTCTTCCACTTGAAGCATGGGATCCTCCTCTTTTTCTCAATTCTAACAATGGCCAACCAGACCATTTTTAATCCATTTCATCACTATAAGTTTTTCTTCCACAAAATCTGGGGCAATAGGGATCATATTTATCCCCCTCCCTCCATTATTTATTCCCTACAACGAAACACAAGACTTATTTTCTAATCAATCAATTTGAACAAAGTGGCCTACAGTGATCATTTTGCCATCTCGGTCACCGCAATGTCTTATTCTTTTCTTGTGATATATATCTATATATTTGTATACATAAATTTATATGTGTGTATTTTTACCATACACACAAAATCAAATTGTGTATACCATAGATAAAATTTTATATATGACAAAAATGCATTAAAAAGAAACGTTTCTACATAACATATATGAATATGGATATGTATAATAAATACATATATATCTATATATATACATATTCTTATATATATGATACACTACTTATATCACGTAATATGCAAAAAAACATGTTGTTTGTTGTTTCTTACGATAGATGTTTTTCAATTGTAAATGTAAACATGGTTATCATTTAGAGATTGGAAATTCATGGAGTGTCTAATACCTTAGAAAATCTTACATGTTCATTGTTCATATTATATGACCCTGATGACAAAAAGAAATTAGAGAGAGGCACCATGGTGGGAGATGCTAGTATAACCATACACTAGGCTAAGTATAGGGCCTTGATATTTGGTCTTGAGGAGGCGATACAACACGAAGTTTGGAAAATTTATGTGTTTTCACATGATATTCTTGTTATGAATCAAATAAAGGGTGTTTACCATTGCAAAAATTTAAATGTTTCGGTTCTTCAAGTTCGGTGCTAAATATTGTATCTCACTTTGAGAAATGTTCATATGTACGTGTAAATGTTAATAAAGGTAGATTGGATGTATGTAGAGTGTTTAGGGCCATTATAAATGAAGAATTGGTAGCGTTATTAGAACTTGCCATGGATGACATTGTAATATGATATATGTACACACTGTAACTCCTTTTTGTGTTATGTATATTCATTTTTAAATTATTTAATGGCTTAATACGTACTCTATGTGATAAATTTGTGGAATGGTAGATAACTTTTTACTGTAGCAATAATGCAACATGCCGTGGAAATATTGCGACTATTATTGGAAAATAATAATACATTATAGGCATCATACTCCTTTGTGGCATATAAGATTAGAAAAATATATTCGGGAATTATATCTATCCATTAGGTTATTGTTAAGATTAATTATGTTTTTTTTGTTATGGATACCTGTAGAGGAGATTACCATTGTTGCGGTCGAGATTTTACGGTGATACATGCTCGAGGACATGTGTCTTCGTCACAAATAAGAATACATGCTTTTAAATTACCTTTTCCATTGTTGTAATTGAAAAATGAATAATTGTATTATCTTTTACATCAAAATTGACTTTTTAAGTAATTAACGTAATCTTATTGTAGGCACCTATGGTAGGGCATTCCTTCATAATATCAAAATAGTGAAGAAGGAGATTATACCTTCACATATATTCATTGGTACGTGTGTGTGTACTTGATATTCTAATCATTCTAGAATTTCTTTTTTAATTTTTTTTGGAATTTGGTATCATTTATTGTGTGAATAACGAGTTTTTATATGGATTGTTGATTGAAGGACGATAAGGTGGTTGCACCAAACCTTGTTTCATCGTCACATGTATAGGCAGATATCATTGTTGAGGAGGTAAAATCACCTAAATTTAATGTTGTATTTTTATCTTAATTTAATTTGATTATATATAATTTGGTTTATCTATGCGTGCTATTTATTTAGTAAATTTTTATGCATTTCCATTTAAAATTTTAGTGTGACTAATGATATTTTAATTGGATTTATGATTAAAGGTGGTTGATGGAAGTTTGCTCCGTAAACACATGTATAGGAGGATATCGATGACAAGGAGGTAAAATCACCTTAATTTAATGTCATATTTTTTATTATCTTAAATTAAAGTGATTATATAGTATTTGGTACATGTGTTTCTAGCTAATTATATTTTCTTAACGAGTTTATATGACTAACAAGGTTATATTTGGAATGTTGATTGCAGGAGGATGCACACAGGTAGCTTCTCAAGGTCATACGAAGGATGATATCGTCACGATGAGGTAAAATCAGAAAATTGAAAATTTTTATTTATTGTTTTCATTTATCTCCATTAGTTTCTAACTTTTTATATTATGTTGGTGAATAGGATCCTCTTAACTATAGGAGGGAGAATTGTGGGGACCACATATTTTATTATTACAAGTACCCTAGTTGTGAAAGGAAATTTTATGAGTTACAGAGGATAAATATCTATAGGATAGATATGCATTCCCTCTCTCATGTTTCCCCTGAGAGGAAAGGGAGAATTTTTACTGGAAAGTATCGTTGGCATGCCTCCAAAAAGTTATGGTGATATAGGGAGTGGAGGGATGGGAACATTGAGGTTGTGTTGCATACATGATATATATTACGAGGCGATGCATAATACAACACATATGAAAGAGGGATGAAAAGGAATCATTTGAAAATATTAGAAAACACTCCAAGAAAGAGGTTTAAGATGCTATGAGATACTATGAGTCGAAGCCTGTGAGGAGTAGGAGAAGGGCATCCATCTTGGCATTGAGAGAAAAGAAGGAAAACATCATAAGTTTATTGAGTAACGGTTTCATTTCACTTGTTTCTCGTTATCAATACATAAGTATTATCTATTTAATTTAATTTATATTCCATTGTCTTAACATGGTGAGGAGGGTGAGATGGATGTAGAAGCAGAGGGGGTCATTCATGAAATAACTAGTGGAGGTGATGATGAGGTAAGTTAGTGGTTTGCTATTTAGTTTTGTTTTTTAACACTTTTGTTTATGAATTTTTCACTAACACTTGTACAATATGTGTGTATGCGGATGACATGCTTTGTTGTTACATTTAAATGAAAAATTAAAAAAATAACAACGAATCCAACCAATATAAAGAAAGATGGGGTAAATACAAGAGAGCACAAAATCTTCGAATCGTAATTTTTATTTTTTATATTAAAACCATTATAATAATAAGTTTTTGTGTTGTAGGTTGGTTCATCATAAGGGGGTGATGCGGTGACACCTTTTCATTTAATGGTGGATGCGGTGGTGCAAGCAATGGAGGACACAATATGTCATGTTGATTAACTAAAATTGGAAAATATGTATGGTAGTTAATCTAATATAGAAGGAAATATAAACGTAATAAATAAATGTAATAAATGAGTGTATAACCGAAAAAATAATTAAACTAATGCAAATAAAACCCTAATGTGCAAGAGAGAGAGAGAGAGTAAGTGACTCGAGATGATTAGACGAAGTGATGGGACCGTGTCACAGTGTGTGAATGGACTTTGAAACAAGAACGATTGTGTGAGAGACCTAAGCAAGAGGTCCCTAGACTAGAGTGCCTAGAGGAGGATTGGGGTGCCTAGGGCACTCTAGTATGCAAACTAGGTGACCTAGATTGTGTTTTAGGTATGGAACTCAATTTCACAAGTTCGAGAAGATGGTCTAAAACCCTCATTGTGTGTCACATCAAGTCCACCACTTCACTTCGGATGTCACCTTTGGTAATCCAAGGTGAATGAGAAGACCTACAAAAACCCTAACAAGTATCAATTCCCTAAAAAAGAAAAATGCATATGAATAGGTCGATTGATCTCACCGCCATAATGCTTTGGACTTACTAACCGAAAGCAAGACACTACATTCTAGACCCAAATGTAATTCTATGTGTGTGTGTGTGTGCATGCCCTAGGTTTCTCTTGTGTCAATCACACTTTGTGTAGTAGCGAGCTAACTATGTGTAAGAAAATGTAATAAAATGGTGCATGGAATAGAATGAATCCTCCCCTATGTTGTGTGTGATGTAGATGACCCAAGCTTTGTCCCTTATGATGGAGCTATGTGGATGGAATGATCTCTAATGCAATAGATGGATGTAACTCTAGGTGGAGTGATAGTAGTGATAGCACTTGGTCCCTTATTATAGTCTCATAACTTTATATTTATAGGTTTCTCTTGATATAATTTCATAATTAACCCCAAAAAGGCTGACCATAAGAAAATTTAAATGTTAAAACAATCACAAACTTCCCAAAAAGTGGTAGGAAAGTGAGAAAATATTGGGGTGCCCCCTAGTGGGCCCGGGCGCCCTAGTCAAGGTTGAAATGATGGGAAATGATGAAAAATGATTGGGCATGTGTTCTTTTAAGGACAGTAATGACACTAGAAATAAATAAAATATGGCCAAAGGATTGGGGTTAATTAGTACTTTCTTCACTCAAGAACCTTATAAATAGTAGTATGAGACCGGGACTAAAATAACCCAAAGTGCATGATTTTATGTCTACATTTTCCCCACTTTATGTTGGTGAGTGGAAATCTTGGTAACATAAAGTAGATAGAGATGCATACTTGAATACCATATAGATCGATAAAGAAGACGTGCAAAGGTGTAACATTCCCATTTTAAAGCTTTAGAAACAAGGGAATTTTTTTTTTTTTTAATAATGTTTCTGTTCTAAATGATCATAATTTAGAACACACGTTTCAAGTTTTTAAATGATGTTCTCTATTCTAAATGATCATTATTTAGAACACACATTCCATGCCATTCAATCTCATAATAGATAACCATATGCAGTTGTAATGACTCGATGAACTGCCAATCTCTCATTTCATGACTCGGTTTCTTACCGATCCTTCATGTTAATTCAATGTATTGTATACTAAGTATACTTGGTTCTTTTACCCTTTTCGGGGTATTGAAGTGTTCTGTTTAAGAGGCCTATCTAAATATTTGTTACCAATATTCATCTGATATCCTGCATCTTAAACTAGGTGACATAGGACAACGCAACCAACAAACTTTTGCAATACTTTGGCCAAAGATTTTCACATGCTTTACATGATCATATTCCTAGATGGAATACTCATCGATGGAATACGTCCTTCACCCCACTTCATCTGTTATCTAGAATGGTCTTTACTGACTCTGTCAGTCCTCTTGTCCAAGGCTTTACCATAACCCAGATTAGTAACATAGATTAGTATAGAGGACCACTCGCGGTGATTAGGGGTACATAGACATACTCAATCAACCTAGGTCAATTGCGTGTGTCTAGTTACCTTTAGTCATCGGGAGTCCTTCCCTATACAAAATCATGTTCCTAAACTGACCTAGAGTGTAACCAAGTCAAGTCCGAGTTTATGTAAACCTAGATGATCTAATTCGGAAGGGTGTTACGACATGTCAGCTACAACATTGTGTCCTCATGAAGGCCCATCTTCATGATGACACATTATTACAAAGTTGGCATGTACCAAAATCCTATAGAACCACCTCATCTAGAAGTACATATCCAGCTAAGAGGTTAAATACTTTCTTATCCTTTTAATTTAAGATTTAGTTTCAGCAACCCTACTAAATTTCTAACCTCTTCAATCATTACGATTGCTAACCATCAATGACTTATAATTGCCATGTAGATTAATCTGAAACCAATCCCTCTTCTTGGAGGTTTGTGTTTCATTCTTTGGTTTCTTAACTTAAGTTTCAGACTTACAATCCAAATCATCTTAACAACAATAAGATTAACTACTTAACTTAACCAAGTTTATACATGAATGAATTTAGATTTTGATTCCTTGATATTAGACTTCATTAAAATGAAGTCTAATTCTATATATATATATATATATATATATATATATATTCATCCATTTTCCATTACCTTAATTTGATTTAAGGTTTGCTAAGAAGAGGTATAATTTCCTCTTTCCGAATATCCCTTGGGTATTATACCCAAAAAGGATAGTAACGAATATTTAATTCTAAAGACTAATTGTCTTTCCCTTAGCATATATTCGTTAGGGTCCATTGCAACAATTACTTATACAAAAACCATATGTAATTTACTTATCTATTATTGTCAATGAATAAACCATATTGACCTAGTTGAGTGTTCATCTATGCATGCCAACTTAAAAGTTGCAATTAAGAGTAGAATAGAGTATCAATACTCTTTTTCTCTATTTCATTTGAGTCCAACTGAAATAATCCAAAACATATATGTTTACAAGAGAATAAGAATAAGTTTACAATCCCCTTGTAGTAAGCCCAAAAGATAATGGCACATCAAAGATCAATAACACTCAATCCCTTTTCCATTTATCAAACAAAATACATATTTTATAGATCTAAACATTTTAGACATCTTTCATGTCAATCAACATTGATAAGATTAAGTAAAATTTACAATTTTTCCCTTTTTCAATTACATCTCAAAAAGAATAATAATTCCTCATTAAAGATGCAGCCTTTAAGTAAACACAAGAAGCATCATACAAGAACTTGTCTTCTTTTATCACTTATGGAATCCATCTACAAAAATTGCTAGCACGGGTCAGTTCATCGAACTAAGCATGATAAGCACTAAACATTAAAATGATGTGCTTTTGACTAACTGTCTCATAAAAAGAACTCTACTTTTATGAAACATTTAAGCAATTCAGATAGATATCACATAAGAAATAAGGATCAAAAAGGAGATCACATGAACAATCCACATTACTTCAAGTAAGGATCATGATCAATCAACATTCTTAAGTCAGCAATTTCATAAGAAAATATACAACAGATAAGTAATATTACATCCCAATTTACTTATCTGTTTCATACTATAATTTCTATAGTTCATTCTTGATTCAAACAAAGGTTCAAGAAGAATATTAACTCTAACAGTTCTCAGAAGAGAATTATTTTAAAGGAACAATGAATCACAATACTTATCCTTTAACATATTCTCATTTAGTATAAAAGGTAAAATTCATGTTACCTTTAAAGAATGTAATTTAGAATGAACCAACAACATCCTAAAACAAGAATTCCTATCTTTCCAACACTTAATCCAATTTTCAATTTATCAAATCAATAGGAATAAGAAATGTAGGTTTTCCGTCCAATTACCCATTTAGCCTCAACAGGGTTAGTAAAGATGAGAAATAGAAAACAATTGAAAGGAAATCAACTTAATTCATCCTTTGGTGTTCAACGAAGACAACATTGGATTCAACAATTTAGAGAAGAGAAAGAATAGAAAGTAAATCCTTTCACATTTTGAAGAAAAACATCGATGCATAGCTAGACTCAAAAAGAGAAAGAATATCCCAATAATCCATCCTATTAAAAGGTTAAACACAATTGATGTTCCAAGAAGATTGAATGACTCCTTACCTAACAACATCCAAATTCAACAACCACCGCCACGCAAACAACAAGGTCAAAATTGAATCAATATGAGAATAACAATTGAAACTAGCAAGATAGAGCTGAAGAGAGGGCTTCTCATCAAATAAAGAGAACAATCACTACAACACAAAACGATGCAATTTTTTAAAGCAACAAGCTCAAACAATGAAATTATTTAATTCTTTCCAACACAAAAAGCATCAATAAAGAAGCTTTCTCCTTTTCCAATCAGAGAGTGGAAAATAACAATGAAGAATTAGAACATCCAAGAGAGATCTTGATTTATTTTCAAAGACAATACATACAAACAAAAATAACGAAAACAATTATGCCTTCCTGACCCATCTTCAAGTTACCTAGACCCCTTAATTTTTTTCACAGAAATCAAGGAGCAGCATACAAGTTGGGAAAAATTTCAAGCTCCGAACCAATCATAGAGAAAAACAACCAAAATGACAAGACTCCAACTAGACACTCGAAGTCGAGTTCAACAAAGAAGAGAAGACTATAATGCCCCTTCCCCAATTTATGACAACAGGAAAGCTATCAACCCTGTCATCAAATCGTTAAAGCAAAAGAATCATCTAGATCCAAAACAAGTAGGCTTTAATAGTCTTCACCCACCTTACAAGTATAAGCAACTAGATTAACATTATGCAAGTTCAGACAAGTGCTACCATGCATAAAGAAATTTCAAAATCAAAGAACCAAAACTCGGGTTATCTCCCCTCATAGCAGTGAATCAAGCTTCTGTACAGTCAACAGAGGTCCCATAAATCACAACGTATAAGATCTAAGTGAAGTAACTTAGCTATTGTTACTCTTAATAAGTTGAATCCACAAGAAAACAACAATCCGAACACCCATTTCATCATGATTTTAACAACAATGATAAAATTTACACCCAATTCCAGTTTCAACTGAAAACATCAATTTTCTTACCTTCTCTTAGAAAGGAAGATAACCCTAATCAAATATTAAAACAATCATTGTTTTTCATTAAACCATTTTAGCACAAGAGATCAAAATTCCACATAACTTAAGTAACATTCTAGTTTCAAATAAGATAAACATGATTTACTCACATATGCATCAAGAAAATACCCATATTGAATCTTTTCCAAATAGAAAACTCAAGCAGAAGATCAAAACAAAATACACCAAGGCATTTCCACAAAACCATTTGTTTCTAAGAGTAGAGTTGTTCTTATGAAGACGTTTAATAAAAATTAGAACTATTTAATAAGAAGAGCCTATCATGTCCTGATAAATTTTCTTTTTATTTGTAGAAGACCTCCAGCCGAGTCTCTCAAAGACCTCTTCTTTCCAAAACAACGTCAACATTCAAATCTCCCAACTTCCTCCATGTTTCCATAGGTTCAGAAATAGTTTGAGGATGCTCAAGATCACTATGGATCAAAAAAATAGACTTGTTGGTTCGAAGAACCAAAACCACATACAAAGCAAAAAAAAACTAGAAAGATCAAAATGACCAACAACTTCCACAAAACCCGCTTCTCATCTTTCCTAGGTGATTTATTTTCCGTAATCAATTTCATTAAATGCATTAAATGAAAATTCCCTCTCTTTTCTTACGCCACCGCCACTTCAAATTTGGTGAAGTTGATTTCAAAATTTAACATGCATTTTAAATTTAGCAATGATGTCAGCTAGGCATCCTACCTACCTTCCTTGCCTCCACCAAACTTGGAAAATTAAGATGTAAGGAATGAGATTTAATTCTCATTAATACCTTAGAAACCACTGCCACCAACCTTCCATTTGCCACGTAACCCATAGGTCCCCTTTAGGCTTAGTAATAGTTTAGGTCACCTTAGCATTGGTTAGGTTTCCATCTTAGTTCTTAGGTTAGTTCAAAACTCACAACCAAATAACATGCCATCTTAGGTTAGGTCATAACCCCCCTTAGGTTAGAATCCATATAGGGTAGGGCACTACAACATAGTTTTAGGCGTCAACCGTAATAGTTTAGTAATAGGTCCTAGGTAAGTATTATTACCTTAGGTCAAAATCCAATAGGAAAACATTATAGTTTGGGTCAGATCTAAATAGCAACAAGCATTCTAACCAAGGTTAAGGCATTTTCTTATTATCCCCATAACAGATCCTCAATCTACTTACGTTGCTCAACATTATAAAACACTTATAAAGGAGGTCCATGTTCAACATTAACAACATGATGCCAAGTAAGGACACCTGTACCATATTCATGTAATCATAACCAAAATAAGACTCAGTTCTTTGTTACCTTTTCATTTCCAGATGTCAGTTAACAAGATGAAAATAAAGAAGAACCGAAGCATACCTTGGATCAATGGAATTGATTCAAGGTGTGTTGTTAACATATGGAAGATGTGAAAACAATGGTATAGATTTACAACTTATAATTCACAAAGCAGAATGGATTCACTTCCAAGTAACAGAATTACAACAAGCATGAATTATGAATAGTAATAACTTATCCATTGCAAACATGATTTTCAATGTCAAAAGAATACACCTTCCTAAGAAAAATCACATGTCGACGTTTGCAATGTCAAAGGTGGAAGTCATCATAGTAACAATCATGACCAAGACGTTACGGAAGGACTAGACAAAGCATGCAATGACAAAAAGGTGATGGAGCATGGAAACTAAGGATGGAAAATGCAAAAAGTGATGAGAGAAAACCTAGGGTGGAAACGCATGTGTAGATACAGATGTGTGTACTTGCATGGTTAGTATGCTAGGTGTACCGCCATGAAGTGTTATTGTTTGACGTCATCGTTATTGTTGTTGCTCTAATTTGAATGTTTTTTTCTCATATGATTGAACCTACAAGGAGAAAACAATCAAGTAATCAAACATATATGTATGTAAGTTTAAAAGTCTATATAAAAGATGTATGTATATGAATGTATGTAAATGTAAAGTACGTAAATGTAAAATATGAAAAATGAAAAGTGTAAATGGAACATGTGCACCTAATCCATGTCGAGAGAAAGGGTGTAGAAGGATATCCTCTAATGTTGGAATTTTTGGGAAATATGATGCCACATGATAGAGAACTATAGGAGGAAATGATTTTTGTTGTCCAACCTTCAACTACTTCCCCGAACTTTGTGAAGATATAGTTGTCTGCATAGTTTTTGGTGATACAACACCTGGTGATAGAAGAAGTATAGGGAGGAAATGTTATGTCCTCTAACCTTTAACTAATCCTCTAAATGCTAAGGACATCATGTCCTGTAAAATCTACTCTAGATGGAGTTTGTAGACTGTCTCGAACTCACTCGTTGTACGTAAACCTAAAATGCTAAGGGTGGAAACTGTCATGAATTGAATTGAATCGGTGTAAATGCACCTTTGTGTAGACTATAAAAAACACTAAATGATGACCCCCTCTTTGGGGGAATATGTGACATCGTTGATAGAAGAATGTGGCCCCAAAATAGGACCAACTGTATGAAATTTATACCCTGTGGGGAAGGGAATGCTCTTGGTAGAAACCAAGATGCACACAATCAAGATGGATAGCCAAAACAAGTGTTAGTATGAAAACATATGCATGTAGAAGACAATATGTAAGCTACACATATAGTGTAAAAGCTACCAAACAAAGTAGTGTAAACTTGCAAGAAGACAAGTAAGCCATAAAAATCATGTCACAAATATGGAACATCACTCATGATGTCACAAGACTTCAAGGCCATCATGGCTGCAAAAAAAAACAAGTGCACACAAACATAGGGAAAATCCTGCATACAAGAAGTAAACAAGGTAGAGAATAGGAAACAAACAAAGAAGTAGTCATGGTAACATGTAAACTTGTAAAACAAGTGTTGCACATGGAACACCCGTTAGCATGTTAGAGAAATAACTAATATTTTAAAGCATGAATAACCAAGGAATGTAAAGTGCTAAGTAAAAAATGAAACAAAAGCACCTGAAAGAGCCGAATGTGGATGCCCCTAATGACTAGTGTAGGAAGGGTAGAAGGCAAGAATCCATGCTACATGTAAAATAACTATATATATGATCACACTAAACAAAGACGTGAACGCGCATGTGTGGATGGTATAGAATAAATGCCTCTAAGACAATGCAAAATGATATGGATGGACGGAATGGAATGCAAGATGGAGTGATAGGAGACGCATGCTCCCGAGTGAATGGAAGTGTATGTAATGAGGCTCATTTTTGCCCCCTTAACAGTCAAGAATGAACCATAAACAAGAGTTTGTCATCAGAAAATGGTCGCAGTGTGTGTTGTATCTAGCATTTTTATGAATGTGTATGTATGTGATGAGATGCAACATATAGAAAATATGTATGTGAATCCTATAGCCAAAGCGTATATCATGACTTGATGAATGGATGAGTGATGATTTAGCCCTAAGTGTATATCACTACATGATGAAGGAACAAGTGATAATTTATCCCTAAGTGTACATCACTTATAAGATGAATGGTAAAGAGTGGTGATGTAAACTAAGGTGTATACCACTACAAGATGATAGAAAGGGTGGAGATTTAGCCTATAGTTAATGTCACTAAAAGATGAAATGTCACATGATGAAATTTTGAATGGTAAACATGTGGTGAGTTTAAGGTCCATTTTATTTGTAACCTCTCAGCAGTCAAGTATGGACCGAGGAACTAAAGTGTGTCATAAGGTAGTGAGTGTAACACGTAGAAGATGTAATAGTATATGTAAATAAATGACCATGTGTAAAATGTGTAATGTATGATGTATGTGATGCAATGTAAGATGTGTATGTAGACTAAAAATGTAGGATGTGTGTGATGTATTAAGTAGAATAAATAGAATGTAATTTTAGATGTGTAGAATGTAAGGAATAACTTGTAATTTCTGCAGTCATTTTTACACCCACCAAAGAACAAGCGGGAATTGGGCGTTCACCTAAGACACGTGCGGATGCGAGTATCTCCTTTATGTGAGTTTAGTGGGAAACATCATCTATGATAGGAATTTAAAGAGAGTGAGTGGAAATGAGACATGCAATCATCATAGCACTCAGAACGACTTCTAGACCAATGTAATCATTCCAAATAGGGATACTTTAACTGAGAATATAAGACCGACCAAAACAGAAAGGAAAATGTATAAGGATTCATACTTATTTCATAAACATACATGAAACAGAACTATGAAGATATGAGGATGGACCAGAATCATTAATGATCATATTCAAATAAGTTGGTAACCTCATTACATTCATTAGATTCATTACAGAACATCACAGTATGGCAGACTAAAGTCATACATCATAACTAGATCTACATTCCTTAGCTCTCAAAAAGAAAATTTACAATCCCAAGCCCCTTGATGCATCCTTCTCCTATATTTTATCTACCCAACCCAATACAAATCCTTGCGGCATTTCTACAAAGCTCCACTCTCTATTGATCTCTCTCTTTATTCCTCTACAGCGCTTGTATTTATAGGCCCCTTGAACTGCCAAACCACCTTTCTAAGGCTTCAGATCCATTGGTAAGTGTCCAGATGTGGTACTCCATGAGAGCATGCTCCTCCAAGCTCCGAGCTCTCCACTACTTGCCATGATGGTCTTCTATAAGCTTCCATCACAGGGCATATTCCTTCCTAGGCCAACTGTCACGGGATGGCACCTTATCCATTCATCATGCGCAGGTGGGTCACGCTTTTCTCATGTTCCGCCCAATACGCTAAATACATCTAAGTCCCAAGACTTTGTACTTCCAAAGCGCTTACCATGATCCTTATAAAACCCTCCTAGAACCTTGCCTTGTGCACCCACCCTTTAACTTAGGCCTTACATGCCCATGCACCTTTTTGTACTTAGTCAATATTTTAGGGGCCCAACATCACCCCACACTCTACTTGTTCTCCACCCTCGGGAACAATTCTTCAAAGAGCGAATTACAATAGAATCATCATCTTGGAAAAGAATAAGGGAATGAAGAATTGGGAAAAATGAAAGAATGGGGAAGTGTTTTCATTACTACAACAAGATAGGAAAATCTTTTCACAAGTTAGCCTCCAAGTTGTTCCAGGCATTGACTTCATTTTGTGCCCTCTCACAAAGGTCACTAACTACGGCACTTCCCTCCTCAAAACCCAGTCCATTTCCTCGAGTGTTCAATGTTTCAACCATTCCTTCCATTCCTTGCCCACATCCTCAAGTGCATCCATCCTTCTTATAATCTGTAATTACAACTCCTTCAAGTGGTTTTTAATTGAACCTCATAAGGTTTCAATAGCTTCTAACTTCTTCTCGACCTTGGCCAGGATTCTCTCTCACTCTGCTCTGTTTCCTTTGTTCTTCTCTTGGAATTCTTTGAGTTCTACCTCATGAGTGGTGATCCGAATACTTGCCACATTTTCTCTATCTACACAATTGTTGTATACGGCCTCAAGAAGTATGGGTATAAATTTTACATCAACAAGCACCTTTCAGTACTCAAGCAATGATTGCTACAACCTTCAATTTGTCCTCCTTCTCTAGGTGTACTACTACTTCTTCCAGATTCTAAGGCCAGAGGTTTCCTTTCCATGGTGAGGATGTGTGTTAAGTCTTCAAGGAACTCAAGGGAAGATCCATACTTTTGCACGGGCGGTGTCAGGTCTGGATGCTTCAAAACAATGGCATCTGTGATGGATTATACCTTCTTATATACCTCACGCACCCTTTCCTTTTCTTCCCTTAGTTCACGCTTTAGTTGCGCACTAATTAGTTCCTCCTACTTTAAGTTCTTGGTCCTCTCTTCTAGCTCTTCTTCCCTCTTTTCTAGCTCTGCCTCTAGAAATTTACTTTGTCATTCCTTAGAATAACTTGGCTTCTAGTTCAACCGAGACCTTATTCAATGAATTACAGACTTGTTCATCCGAAAGTTGGTGAGCGCTCTGTTAGAACTATAATATTAAGTGCATCATAATGTTTAGTTTATAGTTAAATAACATAGAATAATTTATATTCTTATTATTTAAATATAAACTTTAGATTAGGTTTGTTAGTTATTAATTAACTAACAATTAAGTTGTAAAATGTTTGTCTATAGTGGATTATTCTTATGTGGTTTTTTACCCATTTACGGGTTTTCCTTGTTACATACATTATTCTTGTGTAATTTGTTTTATGTTGTTATTTACTTTTATTATGGTGTGCACATTTATATTTCCACTTATTAATGTATGTTAACCTAACATTTAATTTAATTAGTAAATATACCTTTTCACCCAGAGACTTTAACTTCATGAATTACCCGTCCCTACAAAATCAAGGTAAGGGTTATTAAATATATTCGAAATATTTTATGAATTTTCTAGGACAAGAATTCAAGAAATCAAAAGTAAAATTCCAAGTGAAAATCAAAAAACACAGGAGACAAAATTTGAGAAAATAGGCCATTTAAATTTTTTCATTGGTTGTGTAAAAACCATTGTCTCCTGATAATATTATTTTTACAATTTAAAATAGGAAACCCTATTTTACTTCTTTTTTTTAAATTGTATGTAAAAATATTTATATAGTTTTCATACTTTATAAAAAAATATATAATATAGTTGTTATATACATACAACTATATATGTAAAAATAATAAATATATACATGCATATATATGGGGTATATAAACCTATGCCTATTTATATTTAATTCAAATCATATAACTCTTAAATATTAAAACTTCGAGTTTATTTAAAAAAACAATTAAAATTTCACTCTCCACTTGGGCCTTTTACCTTTTTCTTTTCTAAATTTAGACACCGCATACATTAAAACTTTAAATAGTGGTACACATTTTTTTATAAAATAAATGAAAAGAAAGTTAATCTAGAGACCATTTTTTATAAAGTGGCACATATATGTTTTTTTATAAGTTTAGTATATTAGGCATTGTGTATGGTATGGGGGCGGCCCTATTCTAACTACTCCTCCTAACCGTTTTTTTCCTTATTTGGTGGTCACCATTTAAAATTTTAAATGCAAATTTTTCTAAGTGTTTGTAAAGGGGGTGATCTCCAAATATTAAAAGACTGCTTAGTAAATAGCGCATGGGTTTTGAATATATATATATTATTTTCTTATTCTTAAAATTAAATATAATTTTTTTAGTTTTTAAATTAAGAAAATAATTAGTTTAATTAGATAGTTGTATAATTTATATGAGAGTGAGTTGGTAGTGTATGTGACTCGATTGGTTAATATGATTCGGTTTAAATTGTAAATTGAAATGTGATAGTTGGGTATAATATATAGTTCGATGACTTAATATCATTGGTGGTTATAAATTAACATTGATTAAATTGGCTCCGTGATAAACTCGCCGAGTTGATAAAAATTCCAACCAATAAGAAGCAAGAGCTCCAATTTTATTTTTATTTTAAAAAATATATATTAGTATTGTTTTGTTTCTTTTTTCAAAAATGTAAATTAATTGTAAAGTTATTTCTTTTTGAGAAAAATGGTCAAATAATATAATCGTTTCTTTTTTGAAATGATATATTTTTTATGACACAACGATTGGATCGTCATCATCATTTGGATAGAAAACCAAAAAATAAATAAAATCACTCACATTTCAATTTATTAATGATATCATACTAACGCATTCATGTATAGATTGTTCAATTAACAGGACCTCCATTTTTGGCATAAATTGATCGTGTTTGATTACGAGGATTAAAATACGACAGGGGGAATTTCTATAAAAAATATTATTTTAATCCTTGTTTATTAATTGTTTTTTATCTATATTTTACACACAAATGGGGTCTAATCAATTTTCAATTGATAAATCTTAGATGTTGAATGGAAACAACTACAACATTTGGAAGATTCGATTGAAAGTAGAATTCATGGCTCACAAATTGTGGGCAGTTGTAAATGGAACAGAGAGAGCTCCTACTAGAAGACATGTAACTGCTGATAACGTCGCCACATATCAATAGAAAGTACAAGAGGCGATTGTCCATTATCTTGTGAAGCATATAGGATGATTTTCTGCTTCATATCGGAAATCTAGAGAGTCCTAGTGAAGCTTGGACACAATTGGAGTTGATGCACAAAGGTACGCATTTATCAAAAATTATTAAATTGGTTTTAGAGCTTATGACAACTCCCATGAAGGGAGATGAAAAAGTGATTAATTATTTAGCAAAAATAAAAAATATTAAGTCACAATTAGATGGATCGACAATAATTTGATTCATGATAAATTGCTCTATTTTATTATCCAATTAAATATTCATGAAAAATTTAGAAATTTCATTTCAATTTTGAATTCAAAGTATCAATCCGAACAAGACATTCCAAATTTTCAAACCCTTAGTAATCTCCTTGTTCAGGAAGAGCAGGTTATGACTAATTTTGATTCAAAAGAAAATGCCACATGGCACTTCTTGCTCAAAAAGAAAAAGGTAAACCTTCTAGGTTTAACAAGAATCAAAAATCAACTTTTAAAACTCCTAATAAAAACAAGAAACCAGGAAACTTAAAAGTCAGTTTTGATGGTAAATGTCATAATTGTGGGAAATTTGGACATAAAAAAGAGGATTGTAAATTTTTAAAAAGTTAAATTTCAAAAATCAGAAATGGAATAAATTATATCAAAATCAAGATAATGATGATGATAATAACCATAGTGCTAATATAATAGCTTTATAAATTACTTCTAAATGAAAAGTATATTTTCTATTTCATATACTGTTGAAAAAGAAGTTTTTTAAGAAGTAACTACAAGTGAAAACATACAAAAAATAGCTTATATGTGCTTTTGCTTCAAAAATAGAACTACTATTCGTGTATTAAAAAGTTTTTACATGATCATTGTTTGAAGCAAAATCCATGGGAAGTATCCATAGTTGGTGGATTATGTTTTTGTTATTATTCTTGTATAACTTGATTATCTGATATGTTATCAATTCTTATCTCATTTGTAAAGGCTTACAATAAGATAATGAATATATTTCTTAGTATACAAAACTAAAATATTATTATATGCATATCAAATAACACTTGGGACGCCCTTGTGTTTGTATTGGAGATGTCCAATACTGATTGCATCTAATATATATTTTTAAGAGTAATATGTTGAATTTTTTCAACATATTCTAGCATGGTTAGTTGTTAAGCATATTGTTATATTAGTTGTTTTACAACTTGTGTTTAACTTTTACAGTTGGTTAAAAGTGAAATTAATAATGATTTATATGCTTATATGGATATTGTGACTCTAACCATGTTGATGTTGTGATAGATATAAAATATATTGCATATGTGTTCAAGTTTTTAGTGCAAGAACCATAACTTGGAACAACAAAAAAAAACCAACAGTCTCCATTTCTTCTACTGAGGTAGAGAAGTATAATGGAAGCAGTGAAGAAGCCATATGGCTGAAGCGGCTATGGAAGAGATACACATGGAAGTTGAAGGAAGTATTCCTATTCTATGTAGTAGTCAGAGTGGTATTACTCTTGATAAAGAATCCAGTTCAACATCAGAGAATGAAGCATATTGAAGTTCATATATGTGTTATCCGAGAGAAGGTTCTCTGCGGTGATAGAGATCTCTAGTTCTACCGGACTGAAGATTAAGATTGCAGTTATGTTTACGAGCCATTGTGTGTTGTAAAATACTGCAAGTGTGTGCAATGCTTGGCCTTTTAGAGTTTCCATTGAGGGGGAGTGTGCATGCAATGTCACCTCCTAATGGTTGGCCATTGTTGACTCTCCTCTATACTTCTACTCTAGTTTAAAAGCATTGTAAAAGATCTTGTATGATCTAAAGTAAACTGATAGAGTTTATGGGAAAAATATAGTCCAGTGTGCATCTATTTGTAAAGGAGGTCCTTGTGTTATAAAAGGCTCCTAGAGATGCGGTATAAGAATATTTCCACGAGAAATAGTGAGATGTAGTCTCACAAATCATGCTTAGCCTAAATCATATGTTTGATTTATGGATTCCAAATCCTTTTATACCAAAAGGTAAGTTGAGCATGATGAAGGTGTTATAATTCCTTCAAAAGTACATGTGCTAGCCTAAACCTTTAGGGTTTATGGATTTGTAAATCCTGTTGTACAAACATGTAATGTTGGCATATGGATCCCCACTTAATATTAAGGGGAGTGTTAGAACTATAATATTAAGTGCATCATAATGTTTAGTTTATAGTTAAATAATATAGAATAATTTATATTCTTATTATTTAAATATAAACTTTAGATTAGGTTTGTTAGTTATTAATTAACTAACTATTTATTAAATCGGGGTGTGCCCCGTCACTTAATATGGACATAACCCTTGGGTTATTTAAATATGATTGTAGGTCATATTCATTAAATCACGTGAATCATTTGGATTACGGGTAAATACATGGAGTAGAAGTGAGGGAGGAGTTACTAGGACTGGGTTGTAAAATGTTTCTCTATAGTGGATTATTCTTCCGTGGTTTTTACCCATTTACGGGTTTTCCACGTTACATACAGTGTCACTGTGTAATTTGTTTTATGTTGTTATTTACTTTTATTATGGTGTGCACATTTATATTTCCACTTATTAATGTATGTTAACCTAACATTTAATTTAGTTGGTAAATATACCTTTTCACCCCTCGTCCTGACACGCTCACCGAGGGTTGTCTCCTTTTGACTCAGGCATCTTCATTAGTGCCCCTTGGCTTACCTCAAACTCTGGCTTGTTGATGTGGGACTCAATTTCCCACAAAATAATTTTCCTCATCCGAGGGTATGCACCTTCTTCATCAAATGAATTCATTGTCAAGAGTTGATTTGTTAGGGATGTGCTTTGGAGGCGTGTGCGCAACACCTTGCTTGGATCATCAATGTAGCTCATTCTTGGTCTTTTGATCTCCATGCACTTTCTACCCATGCACGTGCCCTTGGGAACAATTCTTTGTTAAAGCTGGGGCCTCCCTGCACTTCCGTGGTCTTTTCCTATGCTTCCTTCCTTATCTTCATTCATCACTATTTCAATGTTGTGCTCTAACTCTTGTTCTACCAAGGCTTCAATGATTTTCATTGCTTCTCTTTCTGCGCCTAGTTTATCTACTCCTACATGAGGTTTGGAGTCCTCTGACCCTTCGTGATAACCTATTCATCTCCTCCCATGTCTTGGGCACCCTCCTCCTCATGTCGACCTTCCTTCGTAATAAGTGATAGTCGTTCTTCTCCTCTTCACCTTATTCTTCCAAATTATGCATGCTGAAAACAAGTGGTTCTTGGTCTCCTTTAGGTTCATCTTCTTCATCATCATCCCTCTCACCCCTATATTTCTCCAAGCTCTATGTTTCCTCTGAATCAGCTTCCTCCATCACCTTCTGTTTCTTCCTAACTAGGGATTCCAAGTATAGGAGATTCTACTTTCTCTTCTTCCTCCTCCATGATTTCTCCTCTGTGATAAGCTTTCCTTGCTCTGGCACCTCCTCTCTGACGGGGACCTTTTCCTATGCATGTAAGTACTTTTTCTAGCACTTTTTCTGGGGTGCCCACCATGTGAGTATCTTGGACACTTGGTGCCTTTTTCTTTATCTCTTCGTATCCTTTTTCTTGGGCATGGTCTTCTTTCTACCTATTAGGTCTTAGGTATAGCTATCTCATTCTCAAGATAAGTGCCCTTCTCAAACTTGGGCCTTATGTAAAGGTATACACATGCCATGGACCTCCCTGCAATAGGCAGAGTCAGAGGTTTCATCATCTGAACTTCATGTGATACGTACTTTTCCACATACGCATGCTTGTTGGGGTAGACCAACGTCTGTGCATCTCCTTATGGTCCCGATCCATACTTCTAAGGTCAAACTTCAGCTTCTTGGATTCCTTGAATTTGTTTACCCCCACCTAGAAGTACTAAGTGGTGAAGGAAAATGGAATTTTACACCATGGGCTCATGCTTTCATCCACCAATACTGAATTTTTGGTATATTGCGAATCCAGCTTCTCCATCTGTGAGATTTGGTAGTTGCTCTGGGATCCTCCATTCTACCCCGAATGCATTCCTCAAGAATGTATACCATTTCTCAAGATGCACCTTGTGAATGGCCATCATGCTATCCCAATTTTAGTTTTGAATATCTTTGTAGGTGAGGGTCTCCTCTGGGTACTCCCATACGAACTTATCTACCCCATATGGCACTCTGATCTTTAAAAACACAATAAGGAAGAGGAAATTGTTGAAAAGTATCTTATCACCTTCCTACGTGTTCTTTGATGATCTCATCTGCGATGTATGGAGATAATTTATAGATGGTACCCTCCAATATCCTTCTACAAAAATTGAGCCATGATTTCTTATATGCATATGCGGCGACGATTTATTTGATGGTTTATTTGTCACACAGTCATCCTCTATACTTTCTCCTTCATAGATGAGACTTGTGAATTTTGAAATCAGCTGAGGGGTTATGCGCATCTTGCACCACGAGAAGTGAAAGTGATCTTTGTGTATGTGCGACATCAACCATTGATAGAGGTGCTTAGGCTTCCCAAAGTAGGGTAACTCATAGAGTTTTAATAATCTCGCCTTCTTCAACTTTACTTTTACTTCGTCACTATAAATGGGTAACCCTTCTGGTGTCCTCTTATTTTTAGATGCACTAACTCCAACATAATTTCCTTTTCATTCGTGTATGTACGATGGTTATAATCGCTAGTTGTCATGTTTCTTAAATGGGACTCCCACTCCTTTCCAAGCAAAACCCCATCCTGGGTCTTGCATTTCGCATACCATTCTTCATTGGTACTTGTAGTGGTTTCTTGTTATTTTCCTTGCACTTGCCTTTTCCCTTTTTAGGTGTTATAGCTGGTTTCTTGGGTGTCATTATGTAGGTTATCTTTGTAATTCAACTTCTCTTGCTCTACTTCTCTACCCTTTCCAAGCTTAGATCTCGAACTTTTGAAGAAACTCCTTTTCAACCCGTTTCCTAGGCTGTCAAACTCTCGCTGGAATATCCTCTTCACAAGATGGATCTTCTCCACAACTCTCTCTCTACCCGTGAATTATTTCCCTCCTGGTTTATAGATCTAAACTAGTCACTCACTATTAAATTTCTCAATTTTTCTTCACATGGATCAACTCTGGAAACCCTAGTTCACAAAAGATCTTCCTTCTTTGTATTCACAATGTAAATAATGAAGTGTCCAACCTTTTATTTATAGTTTTTCCCACTTTTCAACATTAAATGCTACCTTACCTACCATCATAATTTAACACTTAATGTGGATTTTTTAACAAAACTCGACTTTAGTGCTTTAAATTACATGCCCAACCTTGCACGGAAAATTCCCCAACCTTTACGGCACAGAACCAATCCATCTTGACATGAGACTCTTGCATGCGTGTCACCAAAGCATTACTCTTGCATGCGTGTCACCAAGCATTGAAGGTACTTCTGTCATGATTTTTTCTCTCACCTACCTCGTGTTGCTTTTACGCTTCTTCCTCTTTTGTACGTGGATCCATAATGTAGCCTTACCCTGATACTAACCATCCTTTTTCACCTTTCCTTCCATGCACTTCCTATCCCAGGGCTATTCAATCGGGCTTTCCAACGCAATCCTTCCTAGTTCTTCACACTTTGCACTTTCCTCCACATTATTCTACCCCACACTAAAACGATGTGCGGTCCTCTGTGCATTCACAACCTTTGAAAAATTAAAGAGGTTACCGGTGCCCAAGGCACAACACAAAAACAACAATGAGAAAGGGAAACACAAGAAAAGAAAATGCATTAAGGGAAATCCTAAACTAATTGGCAATACTACCTTATTATAAACACCAAGAAGACTTATTTATAGTAGGGCTTCACCTACTTCCATTGAAGTGTCCTGGAAATCTCGTCCCATCCAGTGCTTGTAATTAACATGCACCTAAATCAAGGATGTACGAGATGATGTAGGGGCCCAACCAATGGAATTTTAACTTCCCAAGATGGTGCAGAAACTTTGAATCATATAGTAAGACCATCTGCCCAACCTCAAACTTCTTGTTCTTAATGTGACGATCATGTCATGCCTTTTGTTTTGCTTTTTTAGTTGTTTGGCTCCACCTGGCTAGTGATCGTCTTTCGTCCAATTGCATTAACTTGTCAATTATTTCTTCTAGCACTTGTTCATCATCTAATCCTCCTACACATGCTATACGCAGAGAAGGTAACATGAATTCAACTAGTAGGACAACCTCCGCACCAAACACTAATTAGAATGGTGTGTCCTTATTCAACCTCTTATAGGTTGTCCTATATGCCCAAAGAACAGTGATACTTTGTCATCCCAATCTGTCTACCAACATCACAGATCTTAGTCAATGTGTGACTAAGTATTTTGTTAAACACCTCCACGGTTCCATTTTCTTGTGGATGGTAAGGTGTAGTCTTGTGATGAGCCACCATGAACTCTGCTAATAGAATCCTTACTATCTCATTCAAAAAATGTGTACCCCTATCACTAGTCAAACTCAAAGGGCATCCATACCTTGTAATAATGTTTTCCCATAGGAACCTTGCTATAGTAGTTGTTGTACAATCCTTAGTAGTGTTGCTTCTACCCACCTTGTCAAGTAATCTGTGCAAGTTATTATATACCGTGACCCATTCCTACGTGCGAGATGGTGTAATAGGGCCTATGAAGTCTATAGCCGACTTTTTGAATAGTTAGACATGGGAATAGGGAATAAATGAATTTCATCTTGTCACCATGGTTTTCCAATGCACTGACAATGGTCACACGCCTTGCAATATTCCTTGTAGTCTTGATATAGGGTTTCCCACCATAATCTGACCATTAATATCTTGTGTGTAGTGGCATCACCTGCATAGTGTCCACCTGCACTACCTCCATGCACTTCTTCTATTATGGCTAGGTGCTCATGTTCTAGCACACACCGACGTAGAATCTCATCACATCCTAGTTTGTATAGATCCCCACTAATCAACATGTAGGGCATGGAGCATATAGCTAACCTCTTTTTATTCACTGCCTTCATCCCTTTCGGCACTACACTGTCTTGATAAATGCTGCAATATCTTCTAATTTTGAGGGCGTGCGCCACAACCTAAATAGTTGTGCATCTGGCATGGTACCCTCAATTCTTTGCACTTCCTCCCTAAATCAATTCTAGACAAATGATCAGTGCTGGAATTACTTTTTCTGGTTTGACAACAACCGTGAACTCGAATTCTTGGAACAATAGTACCCACTGACATATGCACCCTTGTACAATGGGCTTGTTCACCAAGTATTTCAATGCCATATGGTCCATGTAAAATACAAATGGAGTTCTTTACTAGATCACTTATCGAACTTGTGAAGCATGTAGATCATTGAAAATGTCTCACGCTCAGTTGTAGTATAATTCTACTCCGTTGGTGTTAACCTTCTTCTTGCAAAGAAAAAAGTATGATCAACATGTTTCACTCGGAATGTTTCGCCTTTTAGAAAGCAGAGATAAGGGTTCAGCTAGGAGGAATACCCGTAGAATGTCGAGATGATGTGTGCGTACGTAGAGAAAGATCAGTGATCTGCGAAGAACTCCTTTTGTCTTGGAAGGACTACTGCAAATAAGAACACAAGACCACAAGATTTTAATTAGACAATAAATGAGGAAAGCGCCTTGGGCCAGAAATATAAAACTTCCTTTCGAAGGTGGTCGGTTCCCTGCTAATATGAATTAACACAAAAGACTATAAGATATCAATTAAATTGCTTTGAACCTGGGTAGGGGAAAGGTGGTTATTGGTTATAGTCGGTATAACCGATGGCGGTTCGATAACCGATGGCGGTTCTTGATGACCGATATCGGTAGAGTCCAGGATCGAAGGTTACTTGTTTTGTGGGGTGGTGGTGTTATTTGGTAGTTGTGTTATTTCAGAGGGTGTATATAGATGATATTAGGAAATAGGGTGATGAGAGGTAGATGAATGACAGTTAGATGCAATGACACATTGGGTAGTGGATCCAAGGATGGATTTGTGGGGACTTATGATTCAAAAAGTCGAAGAAATGTTATTAAAGAGGACATGCAAGATGGAACTTACTGATTATTCACGGAGATGCAGGTCCAAGAGCTCTGATGGCAAAGGCAGAACTGAGGTAGGATGGTCTGGCACACAGCAGATCAAATCAGCTGAGTATCACAGGGCTCTGGTATCCAGTTGCAGTCCTGGGCTTGCTCTCCCTTGCTGCTAACTCTCCTTGTCTCTTCACTTGTCTCTGCTCAGTCAAGTAAAGATCCGGGTTTTCTCGATCGCTCCTGATGCTCTTTCTTGATTCAAAGAATCCTTTTCTCTGATCCAAAAATGAAATTCTGATCCCTTGTTTTTGGTTTGGGGAGGCCATTTATAGGGAACCGATGGCGGTTACGTAACCGACGGCGGTCGAGTAGGAACCGGCATCGGTAAGGAAAAAGTAGGCTATTTTTAGTAAAAAATGACCCACCTTCCCCTTTTCTCCCAAGAGATTAGTTGCGGGCTTGGTCAAGTGACTAGAAGGTCGGTTTTAGGTGCGAGAAAGGGGTCCTTAGTCATGGGTGTAGGTGTAGACCAAGTTTTAGGTTTTAATTAGGTTAGTTTAGGATTAGGGCTAGGTCATGATGAGGTGGCAAAATGAGGTGGCAGGTGAGGTGATGGGGATTTATCAATTACAAGGTAATTAATAAATAATTGTGTAAGGTTTAGGTAATGAGGTTAGGTTGCGAAATGGGATGCGGGTCACAAGGGGTCGTAAGACACGAATTTGGTGTCTACATTAGCCCCTTATTGTTGTGTAGCTTGTTTTATAAAGCTGCGCGGACAATAATATGAAGTGGTTTTCCTTGTTAAGGGTATAGGTAATCCCCCTCAAATCTATCACAGATTGAGTGAACGGGAAATCAGGGATAGGGTTGATAAAGGGTACATGTTGTAGAGAGGATGGTAAGGTGGTGGGGGAGGTCCAAGGCAGCAGACGCATGTTGAAATGCAATAGTGCGACTAGGGTACATGATTTGGCGAGCAAACCAGCAATGTATAGGCAAAGGTCGATAGTTTATCCAAACAAGGGTGATATAATCCTGGTATCCAAGGCATAGGAAGTAGCTCCAGGGTATATAATGTAAGGTACAGGAATGTTTAGGCGTGTTCGACAGTACCAAATGGTTGGTTTGGTTGAGATAAACGTCACGGTCTAGGTCTAGGCAAAGTTGGTCGATAGATCAAGTCAAGGACCCTAATCATGCTAAAACACGAACAGGTGAGCTCGATTGAACAAAAGGTACAGGATGGATGGATAAAATAAAACGTTGATTGTGGGTATGGTATTGAAGTGATACGGCTGTGGGTCGGGCCAAGTTGTTAGGTTACAGCCTTGGGTCGGGCCGGATGGTTAGGGTGAGGCCTTGGGTCGGGCCAAGTTGTTGGGTGGCGGCTTTGGGTCGGGTCGGATGGGTAGGGTGAGGCCTTGGGTCGGGCCAAATGGGTAGGTTGAGGCCTTGGGTCGGGCCAAATAGGTAGGTTGAGGCCTTGGGTCGGGCCAAATGGGTAGGTTGAGGCCTTGGGTCGGGCCAAATGGGTAGGTTGAGGCCTTGGGTCGGGCCGAATAGGTAGGTTGAGGCCTTGGGTCGGGCCAAATAGGTAGGGCGAGGCCTTGGGTCGGGCCAAATGGGTAGGTTAAGGCCTTGGGTCAGCCGAATAGGTAGGTTGAGGCCTTGGGTCGGGCCGAATAGGTAAACAAATGGTGTTCAGCAAAGGTGGATATAGGCGATATGTGGTTAAAAAGGGGCAAATGGTAAATAGGGGTAAAAAAATTTGGGGGAAAGTTAGCAGAAAAACCGATGTCGATTCTACATGACCGATATCGGTTAAAGGGAGGGATCGATACCGGTTCATTAGGGAAAAATGAAACCGATATCGGTTATGGGCGAAAAACCTATAAAAAGAAGGTAGGTTCTTTAGAGGGGGGTGGTATAGAGTTGGGGTGTGGTCGGGGGGATAAAAAGGGGGTTTAGAGGGTAAAGTAGATGTTGTGATAAAGAGTAGGTCTAAGGATGTGGGTTGGTTTTGCAGGCACGTCAGCAGTTGACGATGCGGGATAGGATGCCCCCACTGTTGGTGCGGATGCGGCCACACGTATCTGCGGCTCATTGGGCGATCATGCGTGAGGTGGGACTCGGCGGAGTCCAGCGATACAGAGCTATTGATAGAGATCACAGCCTGATGGTCGCCCTCATCGAGAGATGGGATCCGGCGACCAATGTGTTCCATCTCCCGACTGGGGAGATGACTATCACATTGGAGGATGTGTTCCGTATTGTGAGACTCCCTATTACAGGAGAACCAAGATATCGAGGCATTACCTAGCGCAGCGCGGGGAGCGATAACAGCAGTATTTGGTCCATACGCACGAGATTTAACACAGTGAGGTTTGTCATTCACATATGGGATAATGTATGCAGCACACCCTAAGGAGACAAGGTTAGCAGTGATATTAATGATAGCGGTAGGGTATTACGCATTACCGAGGGCGGATGGGGGAAGATTTCCAAAGGCATTGATGTGTGTTATTTGGGAGATGATAGAAAGGAACGTGACTTTTGCATGGGCACCTGCATATTTGGCGGAGTTATACAGGGGTTTATGGGCTTGTAGGTGAAATCACAGGACGACACTGGATTGTTCATACTTATTACACTGTTGGGCCTATGAGCACATTGTTTGTGTGCGACCAGTAGGCCGATCCATCCAGTCAGGAGAAACCGGAGTACAGAGGTTGGGATTCAGACGATGGGTCCAGACAGAACAAGAGGCAAGATCTCAGGCCGTGACGGGTGACATTGAGTATTACAGGCAGGTATGGGAGAGGGTGACGATTGCTGATATCTGTTGGCGGCCTTACGGGAACTATATGGTAACAGAGAATATAGCTGAGGAATTGAGGGGTGTAGAGCGATTGAGGTGGATCGCAGGGCACAGGCCAGGTGAATATGAGAGGATTCCTATAGATCACGTGCGGCGATAATTTGGATTTGTGCAGGATATACCTCAGGCTTATAGACCCTATATGAGGATCGATGCAGAGGCAGTATTCTCACCTCCCCAGCCAACACCTCCAGAAGGGCCTGAAGAGGTAGCAGCCGATCGCAGGGTAATGGATGCAGGAACGATAGAGGCCTATAGATTATGGTGGGTAGCAGAACTATGAGGTGTACGTGATCATCCTGACATAGCGGTGATTACAGCAGAGAGGGATCGTCTGCAGCGTTTGGTTCAGCAGCTCCAAACGCAGGTGAATGAGACAAGAGGATTGTTAGTGGTTGCGGAGTCATAGGCGGAGAGACTAGAGGCTGGAGTCCTCCATGCGAGAGGGTGTATTCATATGTTACAGGAGAGATTGGTAGATCAGTGGGCGGTACCAATAGTCGTGGTACCTTTGAGGACAGAGAGGCCTGGCGAGAGGGGTCGACGATCACGATCATCACCTAGTTCGGGATGAGGCGTGAGGGTCTAAATAAATGTTAGCAAGGTATAAGAATAAATAAGAGTACCGACCTGCGTGTCGATGATAGAGAAGATGTATTTGTTTAACATCTAAATAAAACGAGATATGTATGTTGATTTGAGTTATAATAATAAGAATGTTTTCGTTTTGACTTTCGGTGTTTCAAAAAAGGATAAAGAGGAATGTGATTAAATAGAAATACAAAAAAATATTTATATTTACCACACATGATAGGTTATGGTAGGGGATGGTCGAGCTAACCTTGGGAGACCCCATGTCTCCGAAGTGCTGCCTACATAGCCCATTGCACAAAGCAAGGAGGGGCCTCAGACCGATGTAGTTCTCCCTTAGGACCAGGGAGAGGTGAATTTAGGCAACTTGGTACGATTAGGCAATTGGTTGGTTGGTAAAAATGTTGATATTAATATTGGTAAGGTAAGGTTGAGGGTGTTGGTAATGAATTGGTGATGTTGTAAAAGGTATAAGGGAAGCGAAAGTTAGCCTACCCAAGTGGTAGGGAATCATGCCCTGATTAAGATCAACACACAATCCTAGATGCGAGGCAAAGAGGAAAGATTGCTCCGTAGGTGAAAAGAGCTAAACAAACCACACAACGTAGAATGAGCTTGAAGCCCTAGGTACCGATGCATAGACGAGAAGTCAATAGGTGAAAAGAGTTGTATGATCACAACATATCGAGTGTACGTTACGTCCCTTGAGTTGAAACAAATGGTGAGGTGAGGTGAATGGTATAGCTGAGGTACGGAGAACTTATTACAAAGTGAGTGTTCTGACGAAAGAGAACCTACCCTAAATAGACAAGTCCATGACGCAAAAGTTCTTTTGAATGAGGCTTTTATTTATTGAATGTAGACTGATCGATGCGGGAAGTCTACAAGGGATAATGATTGTATTATTCTTGAGGTCTTCATGAAGCTGATCAATGCGAGAAGCTTCGATAGAGGTCGACTGTGTATAGTCTGTCCTTCGAGGGAGCGATCTATTTATAGTAGCAGATATGATTTTAGTGCACACTGTCCTTTGGGGGAGCAATCTATATAGAATAGCAGCAATAATTTGGCATATAGCTGTCCTTCGAGGGAACAGTCTATATATAATTTAGATAGCTAGATGTTCTTTTGGCGTGAAGCATCTAGTTTGGTAGGAAGTTTGACTCAAGAAAATCCCATAAGAAGGTGGTATTTTAATACTTTGAAGTCATGGACTAGACTAAAAAGGGGAAGGCATCGTTTAGATGAGGTAAGAATCAAACTATGTGAGCTTGATTTTTATTATGAGGTGTAGGAAACGAAGTGTATGTGGTGGTATGTGAGGTCAAGGGACGAGCAGCAGGTAGATAAGAAGTGATATAACACTAAATTCAATAGTAGAATGGTCGAAGATGCAAGGCATTAAGGGGTTCAGGCTTAGGTTTACCATTAAGCGAAGCTAAATGATAAGTTCCTGATCCATAGGTGTGAGTGATTATATAAGGCCCAATCCAATTGGGAGCAAATTTTCCACGTTTGCTCTTTTCTAGTTTGGTGACATGTTGATTCTCTTTGAGGACAAGATCACCAACCTTAAAGGTACGCTCATGAAGTCGCTTATCATAAGCACGTTTGATGCGTTTTTGATAGATTTGAAGGTGATCAAGAGCTGTAAGACGACGTTCATCAAGAAGCTCCAATTGGGCTAACCGCTCTTGGCGGAAATCATCGTTGGTGAGAATATCCTGAAGAGATATTCTAAGGGAGGGTATTTGTATTTCGAGAGGCAAAACAACCTCGGTACCGTATACCAAAGAAAAAGGTGTGGCATTAGTAGAGGTACAAATGCTAGTACGATAAGCCCAAAGGGCAAAGGGAATGTGATCGTGCCAATTTCTTCCGGATTCATTGACAACTTTCATGAGGATTTTGGTTAGGGTTTTATTAGAAGATTCAGCCTGACCATTGGCCTGCGGATAGTAAGGCGATGAGAAACTAAGTTTGATACCAAAGTTGTCACAAAGGTCTTCAGAATGACTTGTTTTTAAAGATTTACCATTATCTCATTATTAGGCGATGAGGAATACCAAAATGACGAGATAATGTGATGGTTAATGAATTTGACAATTTTTCCTTTTTAGTTGAAATGAGTGGAATAGCCTCCACCCATTTTGTGTAATATTCGGTGGCTGTGATTATCCATCGGTGACATTGTGAAGAGGACAGGTGAATCTCACCAATAAGGTCTAAACCCCATTGTGAGAAGGGCCAAAGATCTCGAGCGACCTAGAGCGGGTGGCTAGGAGTATGTTGAAGGTTAGCATGTTGTTGACACATAACAAAACGCTTAACATATTCGTAGCAGTCGTTATTGAGAGTAGGCCAATAATAACCTAGGCGAAGGATTCGTTTAGCCACGGCAAGGCTACTAAAATGCCCACCACAAATCCCATCATGGACTTGTTGGATGGTATAGGTGACCTCCGCGCCGGTTAGACAGCGAAGGAGGATACCATCAAAGCCACGTTTATAGAGGAGTCCCCCCATGACAACATAACGCGAAACACTTTTAAGAAAAGCACATTTGCCGTTACTAGTAAGGTCAGGTGGGAGAACAGAGATTGTAAGGTAGTCGTGAAATTGGTGGTACTAGGTATCCTGCGAATTAGTAGACACAGTATTTATCATACAAACTACCGGGGTTGAGTAGGATGGGGCAAAAAGTTGTTGGACCATGACGAATAATTCAGAGTCAGTTGATGAAGCTGGAATTTGCGAGGCTAAGCAAGCCATAGTATCCGCAAATTTGTTAGTGGAGCGGGGAATGGTTTGGATAGAATAGTGAGTAAATAAGGCTAGAAGTGAGTCCACGTAGTATTTGTACTTTTGAAGTTCCTCATTTTTACATTGGTAGATGCCCATAACTTTATTGACTACCAATTGAGAGTCGCCAAAAATATTGATAGATTTGATACCTAAGTGTATCGCAACTTGGAGACCTAGAACAAGGGCCTCGTATTCCACTGTATTATTAGTGCAGGGGAAATCAAGCTGGAATGAAAGAGGCATAGGTTCAATGTCAAGAGGGATGAGAACAACGCTGGCTCCTCCGCCGTGGCTGGCATTTAGATCCATTGAAGAAGAGGGTCATTTGATACGACTCTTCCCGAGTGAAAGAGTGGCGATGAGTTCGTCAGGAAATCAAAATTGGTGAATTGTTCCCTGTAAAGGGGCCTCTGCAAGTTGTTCGCAAGAGTTTTTCCTTTGATTGACTTCATTGTATAAACTCCAGGTCAAGGTCGGTGAGGAGCATAAGCCATCGAGCGATGCATTGGTTTAGATGTGGTTTGGCGTACATATAATGAATGGGGTCCGTGTTGGTGATGACAAAAGTTTTGTGATTCAGAAGGTAGTGTCGGAGTTTGGTAGCCATGAATGATAGGGCTAGGCACAACCTTTCTACATGTGTATACCTAGTCTCATAGTCCACCAAAGTACGACTTATATAATAAATGGCTTGTTCTCTATTTTCAGAGTCACGATGTGCAAGCATGGCCCCTACAGCGTGGTCAGTGGCGGAAAGGTAAAGGTAGAAAGGGCGGTCATCTTGAGGTGGGATAAGCACAGGTGGCTGTAAGAGATAAGTTTTGAGAGCTTCAAAGGCTTGGTGGCACTCTTCACTCCATTGAAATTCAATGTCCTTTTTAAGGAGGTGATGGAAAGGTTGACATCGATCCGAGAGTTGGGAGATGAAACATCGGATAGATTGTAACTTACCTTGTAAGCTACGCAATTGTTTGAGATTAGTAGGTGGGGGCATTTCTATGATAGCTTTGACTTTAGATGGATCGACCTCAATGCCACGCAAAGAGACGATAAAACCAAGAAGCTTTCCCGAAAGGACACCAAAGACACATTTCTTTGGTTGAAGACGGACAAAATATTGTAACAGGTGATCAAAAATAATGGTTAAAACATCGAGATGTTCACTGCGATGTTTAGACTTGCCAAGAAGATCGTCGACGTAATCTTCAAGGATAGTGTGCATAATGTCATGAAAAATGTAGGTCATAGCCCGCTGATAGGTCGCACCAGCATTCTTAAGGCCAAATGGCATTGCAACAGTGAAGGTTCCCAAGGAGTTATGAAGGTAGTTTTGTGTTGATCGGCAGGGGCAACCAAAATTTGGTTGTATCCTGAAAAGCCATCCATGAGAGAAAGCATTTCATGACCCGCAGTGAGATCAACAAGTTGATCAATACTTGGGAGGGGGAAGTCATCCTTAGGGCAAGCGAGGTTAAGATCCCGGAAATCCGTGCATATCGAAGTCCCCGTCGCTTAGTGTAGCGAGTACGATGTTAGAAATCCATTGAGGATAGTCAATAGGCAAGATGAAGGAAACAGAAAGAAGTCGTTGAAGCTCTTCTTTGACCAAGAGGGCAATGCGTGGATGCATTTTTCTCAGTTTTTGTTTGACTGGTTTGGAATCGGGGTTTAGAGTGATGTTATGGACGGCAATGGTAGGATCAATTCCTGGCATGTCAGCGTAAGACCACGCGAAAGCTTGGTTGCGAGCACGGAGGAAAGTAGTAAAGGCGACTTGTTCTGATGTGTTAAGGGATTGTCCGATCTTCACAATGTGAGGATCCTCCTCCGTGTGGATGTTGATTTCTATAGTAGATTCATTCAGCATGGTTTGGGTTTCAGATGGTAAGGCTCGTTGAATATAAGAGTCATCCGCGCCAAGGTAAGTGAGGATGGAGTCATCATCCTGGCACTCAACAACGTTAATCAAAGGTGAATCCTCTTCGATCATGTCCTGGACGAGAAGGGAAGAGAAGATGGGTCCTCATTATCACGTTGATAAGTGAGAGGACCTATGAAGATAGCATTTATGAAAAAAAAGTTAGGAGGGATAGATTCTGTGGTCTATAGATTGCAGTGGGTGATGATGGCAAAGTGGGTGATGATGGTTTGGTAGGGGTGACGCGTCGTCTTCTTCCGAATACACGGTGACACGAGGTGTTTCTTATGTAGGTGTTTCAGGAAAATCGAGACCACTGCGATCATCATTGTGTTTGCGGGTAGTCACGGGAATGAGTGTATGTCGGCCTTGTTCAGTAAAGACCAAAACCAAAGCCTTTCTAAGCACAAATGAGTCAAGAAGGTGAGGGCGAAACGACGATTTGTCAAGTATTGAAAATCGGATTGGAAGGGAACCACACCAAGAGGAGGTTCAGGGGTAATGGAGGATGCGTCAACACCCCCATACGTTAGGTTGGTGCGGCAATGGGGTGGTCCGTAAGAGATTACCTCCCCCACGCGACGGTCGTAGGTGGGATGTGCATGTAATTGTCCGTACTCCTGCGGGGTAGGGAAAAAACTAACGTTATATAGGCGGTACTCCCCCAGCGTAAGGCATTGAAAAACATCTACTAAGAGGTCGGAGGTTGGGATGTTAGCTACGGGAAGGGAAGTGGTTTTTGCAACGGTGGTTTCATCAGTTGAAGGCGTAGGCGCGGTTGAGGTGGATGGTTGAGGTACATTTGAAGAGGATGGTTGGGTTGAATGTATGGGTGTCTTGATTGGTATAAGCACATCGTTAGGGTGGTATAACATATTGCAGGTTTTAAAGGGGGGAGGATCAGCTTTTACGGTGTAGGACTTCCCCTCGTACTCAAATTTTATGCATCTATGTAATGTTGAGGGAACACATCCCATGGCCCGGATCCAAGGACGACCCAGCAATATATTATATTGGAACTCTCCCTCAAGGACATAGAAGAGTTCGGGTAAAGTACGTGGTCCTACCCGAATGTTGAGGATCACGGTGCCTAAGGTAGAGGTAATAGTGTCATTGAATGACCGCAACATGATGGGGTTGGCACACATGTAGCTAGAAGGGATATTCATTTGTTGAAAAGCTTTTGAAGAGATGATGTTTAGGCTAGCACCCCCGTCAATCATAACACGATGTACACGAATGTCCCGGACGTAAGCTGAGATGAACAGGGCAGGGTCAGGATCTTCTGTACCAAAATCGACAATTTCATCTTCAAAGAAACTGACTGCAGCAGCTTGTGGTACAGAGACAGAAGTGGTTGGGGCGGTGGGTTGTTTGGTGAGAGAGGCAACGTGATTGGGTGTCAGAATGGAGGCAACGGGAAGGGTTTCATTAGGTAAGACCTCGATCCCCTGAAGAATTTCAACGAGAGCTTGTCGATGAGATTCAGAAGTCTGAATGAGATCATATAGTGTCATTTTTACGGGTGATTGGTGAAGCTGTTTGATCATGGCTCGATGGGCAGCTCCATTAGAGATGGGATAGGCGGGTCGCGAATAACCACTTTAGGTGGTGGTGCAATCGGGATGTTTGACGGAGAAAGAGATGCCGCAGCATGTTTTCCTTGCTTTCCCATTGTTTTCTCGCGCTCGAAGTAGCAACACTAATCATATTAATCTCGTACACCGGAGATGAGGAAGATGGTTGGGATAACTCATGGTCTTCAAGAGGTGGGGTTGTAATAATGATAGATCTTGGTGAGGCAGGGACAGATGGTATAGTAGAGGGAATTGGAGCTAAAGGTCTCTCCCTTCGTAAGTTGTCTTTCTTAACCTTTGTATCCGGGAGAGGTGACTGACGAAGGATGGTTTTTAAAGCTTTGCATCCCTCCACATCATGCCCTGGTGTGTGGTGATAAGCGCAGATCTTAGACTCATCATAACCTATAGGTCGGGGTTTAGACAGGTCATAAGGTCTAAGTGGGGGTAGGGAAATAGTCGTATTCTCTACCAACATAGCAAGGATTTTGGCGTAAGATCCTTTGAGTGGGTCAAAGTCGGAGGAGGATGAGGGTATTGGTTGCGTGGGTTTTGGTAATGTTTGGGCGTGGTTGGTTCATATGGGTGGTGGTTTAGCCGAGGGGTGTTGACACGTGTTTTTCACTAAACGTGGTTTCTTTGGCGCAGAAGCTATATTGGATGATGAGGCCACAGATGATGTGGTATCAGAAAACAACCACGGGGAAATAGGAGTGACCGAAAACAAATCTTTTGATGATGGAATTTGTTTAGGGTTGATAGGTGGACAGGATACGCGGGGTGATGGTGTTGCTATACCCTGGGATTTCTGTATGTGTGCAGAAGGCGTAGGTCGCTTTAAAGGAAACGCAGGAGGTATGATATATTGATGTAAGGTAGAGGGATGGGGTCCCAATATGGAAGGTAGGTGTGACGATGATGGTTTTAGTTGTGATAGAGGCATAGGTTGAGTGTATCTCCTAAGTGGCGGGGCGGCTTTATTATTGGACAAATCTAGTCGCTTAGGCGGGTGTGTTAGACTGGGTATTGGTGAGGTCCCAAGTGTAGGGGAAGGTTTGGTTAGGTGGATAGAGGTGGATGGGATACTTGGTAAGAATGAGGATACAGGCATTTTGAGTTTCTGTAAACGCTTCGGGTATATGGTAGAGGTATCGGGATCGGTCATCTGCATTTGAGTAGAATAGGGAGTACTCAAACGTTCCCATAGGATTCGTCTATCTTCTGGAGAATGACAGTCTTCAGGTTTGAATTGTAAATTTTGTACGGAAGAAAGGTGGGTTGTGATTCCAGTCCACTGTGGGTGTGATACAGGGGGTAAATGAGGCACTGTATCAATAGATGTCAAGAGGTCAACTGGTCGTTGAAAAGATTTAGGTGATGAAGAACTAATAGGTAAGAGGGCATGTTCGAGAGGATCCGTCATGGTTAAAGAATTTGGTGATGTCGGTGCAAGAGATTCCTTATCTAAGGATGTCAAAAGGAGTGGCGTACCTTCCTCTTGTGCAGCAAGAGGGGTAGAAGGGGAAATCTGGGAAATAGTTAGGTTAGATAACATCCATTCACAATCTTGTAGGGATGTGGTATAAGAAGACTCATCGATGGGAAGAGAAGTCTCAGGCAGCTTAACTCCTTTATGGGTAAAGGGATGATTTGCTTTAGTTTGATGGTGGTAAAGGAGATTCGGGCTCCTGTGTTAGTGAAGAGGCTTGATTCAAAATTTTCTCGATAGAGGCTTTGGGCTGGGTATCAAAGACTGCATGGATCTCATGAACACTCTCCTTGGCTAAGATATCCTGGTTTACGTTGCTGTTGGAAGAGTGATTCAGGAATGGTTTGTTAAAGATTTTCAAATTTCGGTTGGCAGGGGCATTAGGATTATCAAGGGTTATATCCCCTACGTCAACCATTTCCTGCACTATGTTTTTCAACATCTTGCAGTTCTCATGACTGTGTCCCTTCACATGGTGGAAGTTATAGAAGTCATTTTCTTTGTACCAGGAAGGTATGGCGCGAGTGGAATCAAAACCGGAATGAGGTTTAACAGGAGGTAACGTAATGGCTCCTGCTTTGAGCAATTTTTCCAATATCACACCATATGTTTCTCCCAAGGGAGTGTAGTTGATGGGCTCGGCTTTGTACTTATAGGTGGTTTTTGGTGGAGTATTGGACGGCGCTTGAGATTTGACCATCACTGCGTGGGACAGATCCTTTTGATTTAGAAGAAGTGGACGTGTGAGGAGTGGTGGTATTTGGTTTATTGGTAGAATCGGGAGTTGAGAAATTGGGGTTTTGTTACGTAACCGCAATTTCTCTTCCTCTAAGCTTGAATCTCTAGTTTTGAGCCATAGTAAAGGCTTCATCGAATGTACGGAAAGTTTGAATTTGGAGAGTAGGAGAAATGTGCTTAGCACATGCCCGCGTGAAAAGTTTGATAAGTTCAGTCTGAGGCAAGGCATATGTAAGTTGGTTGATAAGGCCGCGCCATCGTCCGACGAAATCTGCGATAGATTCGTCTTCGAATTGTCGAATGGCATAAAGGTCGGTGATGGATACTTTCTTAGCAATGTTAATGGAGAAGTGATCCAAGAAAGATTGGGCTAGTTGGTTAAAAGAGAAGATTGAGTCTTTGGGTTAAAGCACTTTGTACCACTCAAGCGAGTCCGATAAGGACATGGGAAAGGTGTGGAGTAACAAGGCATCATCATGGGCAATCAAATAACAAGCATGTCTAAATGATCGCAAGTGTTGTTGAGGATCCTCTTTACTATTAAAACGAGTAAATTTTGGCAACTCCCATTGAGGAGGATATGAATGAAGGGGGATAGAAGGGTGAATGGGCTCCCGACAAACTTGCTCGTATGTCAAGGCGCTACGACTTCCTGAAACAGAAGCCTCCAGGTTTTGCATTTTGTCCATCATTTGTTTAATTAGATCAGTAGTTGGATGAGATGATGGTGTGGTTGTGGTAAACGGAGGAAAATTGGGCCAAGGACCACCGCTAGACCCTGGTGGGGTTAATTGTTGATAAGGTGTGGAGGATGAATATGTTGAGGCAACCGAATAGGGATGTCCCATATAGGATGTTGAGGTCACTGGATACGTGTATGGGAATGAAAAGGTAGGCGGAGCTTGAGAAGGAAAGCTCGTGTGGATAGGTGGCAGAGAGCAAGTCATGAACGGAGCAGTCTGCAAGAGAGATGAGGTAGGGGCAGTCGGCGGTAATGATATGTGGGGTCCGAGGTTAACCAACGGAAAGCCAATCTGAGTCGTATGAACCTCTGAAGCCGTCGGATTGGGAGACGGGGCTAAAGATGCAGGAAGCAAGGTGGTGTTATCAGGCGGAGTGGGAGCTAAATGAGCAGCTATACTAATAGGCATGCCAACAAGGAGCTGACCATCAGGTGTACGGTCAGGGGCATGAGACAAATAGTATTGTACAGTGCTAGAATTAGCATCCAGAAACTTGGCAAAGTCCTTATCTCCCACAGGAATTTTAGGAACCTCGCTGGTATCCGTAGGATTCCCCACAGAATGTGAAGGGGGTGATTCAGGAAAAGAAATAGAGCAAGCATGTGAAACCATGGCGGCAGCTTGCTTTCGAGTGATAACAACCATGGACAGGAGTTCACAGTAGGGTTTCAATCTGTCAGGAATAGAAACAAACTCAGACTGGTAAAATTGGTAGGTTGCTGGTTTGTCAGGAATTGGAAAAGACAGTAACCGATATCGGTCTAGTAACCGATGTCGGTTATACTATAGCCGACGTCGGTCAGGTAACCGATGTCGGTGTAAGAAGTCTGGGCTAACAAGATATAAAAAGGCTGCTAATTTGATTTTTAACAACGTTTAGTATACTTGTCCAATTATTGATCACAGAAGACAGAGTATGAGAAAGAAAACAGAACTAAAAACAAGCAAGATGCACACGCAAATCCAGAGATTAACCCTAGGGTTAATTTTAATTATCGTGGGCTTATGCCTTTAGACATAGAATGATGTCAGAATCCTAAACAAGAGACTTAGGGGAAATGTCAAGTTGTTTTGGCTTATAAGGTTACCTCAATCGGGCGGAGGAATACCGCGGAAAAGGGGGGATGTTTGAGCTGTTGTGTTAATTGTGAAGTGATTTGGTATGTGTTGTGCAGTGAAAGTAAGATTAATTTCCTGTCTATACCGTGGATATCACCCCCACGTGTACGACCTGTTACTTAATCTACGTTCACTAGAATTGAAAAACAACAAGCAGGAATGCAATGCACGTGTTTTAAACCCAAATCAAAAATTATGTTCGATGAAGCAAGAGAGATGACTTTCACTAATGCGAAACTAGGAAAGCAAGACAAATTCTTTACGAAATATATAACAAAAGCAGCAACAGCAAGTATGCTTCCTAAAATGAAAATAAGCAAGAGAAACAGAAACCCAAAATGGGTCCCACCGGGCGTGCCAAAATGTTTCACTCGGAATGTTTCGTTCCTTTTAGAAACAGATAAGGGTTGGGGCTAGGAGGAATACCTGTAGAATGTCGAGATGATGTGTGCATACCGTAGAGAAAGATCAGGCTGACTGCGAAGAACTCCTTTTTGTCTTGGAAGGACTACCTGCAAATAAGAACACAAGACCACAAGATTTTAATTAGACAATAAATGAGGAAACTGCCTTGGGCCTAGGAAATATAAAACTTCCTTTCGAAGGTGGTCAGTTCCCCTGCTAATATGAATTAACACAAAAGACTATAAGATATCAATTAAATTGCTTTGTTGAACCGGGTATGGGAAAGGCATTTGGTTATTGGTTATAGTCAAATTATAACCGATGGCGATTCTTGCCCGATAACCGATGGCGATTCTTACGATGGTGATATCGATAGAGTCAGGATCTCAAGGTTACTTGTTTTGTGGGGTGGTGGTGTTATTTGGTAGTTGTGTTATTCAGAGGGTCAGTATATAGATGATATTAGGAAATAGGGTGATGAGAGGTAGATGAATGACAGTTAGATGCAATGACACATTGGGTAGTGGATCCAAGGATGGATTTGTGGGGACTTATGATTCAAAAAGTCGAAGAAATGTTATTAAAGAGGACATGCAAGATGGAACTTACTGATTATTCACGGAGATGCAGGTCCAAGAGCTCTGATGGCAAAGGCAGAACTGAGGTAGGATGGTCTGGCACATAGCAGATCAAATCAGCTGAGTATCACAGGGCTCTAGTATCCAGTTGCAGTCCTGGGCTTGCTCTCCCTTACTGCTAACTCTCCTTGTCTCTGCTCGGTCAAGTAAAGATCCGAGTTTTCTCGATCGCTCCCGATGCTCTTTCTTGATTCAAAGAATCCTTTTCTCGATCCAAAAATGAAATTTCGATCCCTTGTTTTTGGTTTGGGAGGCCATTTACAGGAACCGATGGCGGTTACGTAACCGGCGGATCGAGTAGGAACCAAGCATCGGTAAGGAAAAAGTAGGCTATTTTTAGTAAATGCAGCCCACCTTCCCGCTTTTCTCCCAAGAGATTAGTTGCGGGCTTGGTCAAGTGACTAGAAGGTCGGTTTTAGGTGTGAGAAAGGGGTCCTTAGTCATGGGTGTAGGTGTAGACCAAGTTTTAGGTTTTAATTAGGTTATTTTAGGATTAGGGCTAGGTCATGATGAGGTGGCAAAATGAGGTGGCAGGTGAGGTGATGGGGATTTATCAATTACAAGGTAATGAATAAATAATTGTGTAAGGTTTAGGTAATGAGGTTAGGTTGCGAAATGGGATGCGGGTCACAAGGGTCGTAAGACACGAATTTGGTGTCTACACAACAATCCCTTCACTAGGTTGTACAATTACTACTCTAATGGCGGTCCTTAAGGAATCAACATGAACATGGAAGGGCCTATACCAAGAGGGGAATCATAGTATGGGCACAAAGTGACAAGCCTATCCTTTAGAGTGTCAAATTCCTTCTCGCTTTGTGCCTCTCCCCAATGCAAGGCACTTTTATTCTTACACAAATCTTCTAAAGGCATGAAAATCTTAGAATATCCCTTGATGAACTTCATGTAGTACCCGTATGCCCATAATACCATAATCCCTTAATCCCATAATTACGCAACTTTTGCAGGATCTACTAATCACGCCATCCTTACATATGATGTGTCCCAATAATGTTCCAAATGGGGTAGCAAAGACACATTTCTTAATATTGAGGGATATCCTCAACTACTAAAACCTTTCAAACATTAACCTTAGGTTGTCACAATGGTCCTTCACTAGCCCATATACTATCTAATCATCTAGGTAGACTTGAAGAAATTTATGGATGAAGTCCTAGAAAGCTTGTACCATAATGCACAAGAATACAAAGTAGGCACATTCTTCAACCCAAAAGGCATGACTGTATAGGAAAAACTTCCCCACTCAGTGGTGAAATTCATCTTTTTTTGGTCATCCTTCGTGATTCTTAACTGGTGATAGCCTGAGAATCCATCTGTGAAAGAGTAGACCTCACATCCTACCACTCCCTCTAAAATTTCTTTAGTAAATGGGGTTGGGAAAGGATCAATGATACACACTGCATTCAGGTCCCTGTAATCAACATAGATCCTTATCCTTCCATCTTTTTGATGCTAATCACCATTGGACTTATCCACTCTGACTCTTCAATAACTTCAATGATACTTGATGCTATCATTTTATCTATTTCTTCATTGACCTTTACGTGCAAGGGTTAGGATTCATTCAAGTATGGTTTCTTTCAAACTAGGCACACACACTCCTTCAACTTAATTCTCATTTCCCCCAAGGAATGGTGAACACCTTTTAGTTCATGATACCCCGCGGGAATAAATCCTCAAACTCATGTAAAAGATAAATGATCTTGGAGACTTCCCTCTCCAACCAATAGTCTCCGATGATAGCCTCATTAGTCTCTTTTTCTGAGCCAATGTTAACAATATTTATCTTTAAAGGCTCGTGGTAGGCATGCCCCCATTCATCAACACTATCTATGACCTCACACATCCCTACAGAGTGGTTAACATCCAAGTTCTCTACCTCTTCCCCATCAATAACATACACTATCTTCCCCTTTTCTTTCCTTATATATGCGCGCTCAAACTATATCACTTCTGTCTCTTCTTCCTCAAAGTGCACCTCCAAGCCAGGTTCACCTAGAAAATCTTGTATTCTATCTTTCACATAGCACTATCCCCAATGGTAAGGCACTTGATAACCTACAATTCCTTATCCACCAAGTGTTTTGTACTCCGATACTCAAATGTTTGAATGAGATCAGTGCCATTCTTGCCAATTCCCGTCTGGCGACGTTTCTCGGTGTGAATTTACCATGTGCATGCACAACCTTTTAGGGTGGAATAAAACTTGTGAACCCATAATGAAGCTGGAAATTCTTCTGTGCTTCCCATCTAGGCTGTCTTACATGATTGGATATGGAAGGAACTGGTCTCTCTACCATGGTAGTCCTTTATATCGGTGGGCACGTTGCTCCTGTAAAACCTTATGGAGAAGGAAATTATCACCTTGCACCATTCTAAGAGGTTATCCTGATGTGTCATCCACCAGTGCACAGCAGTTCCGAGTAGGACATAGCTTAACATCCCTCTTCGTTCATTCTCCTTCTTCCACTGAGCTTCCATCTCCTGCAAAATGATCATAGGAAGGCTTCTTCCGAATACTTAGGTAGCTTCTTTTCTCCCAGGTGCCGGACCATATGCACCTTTGTCACCTTTTTCATTGATCCTCTCAAATGTCATCCGATTAACTCATAGGTTCCATGCACCCAATTATCACATGCTATATTGGTGGTGTCACTTAAGGACTGAGCATCCTCAAATTGGATAACTCCTATGGGATGGATTACCTCTGGATCCCTAATTGAGCACACATATATTCTATCCAGGACCTCTTCTCCCAAAGGTTAGATATAAGGTGTTCATTTTCCATTAGCTAGGGGTATGCTAACCCGTTCCTCCTCATTTTCAAAGCTTATGTATCCCTTGTTGAACCGAAGATATGCATTGTTCTTATAGCACCATGGGCACCCAAGTAATGTTGGGAAATTGTTTGCCTCGGCGAGCGCCAAGACTTCAAAGTCCCTAGTAAACTTAGCCCCCTGAATGGTGATAGTTGCATCCTTTAAGACACCGATGGGCATTGCCTTCATTTTGTTCGCCATATACAACACATTTGAAGATGGTTGTAATGCATGTCTTCCCATCTGATGCCATGCATCCAAGGTGAGAACATTGACCTCTCGCACCGTGTCAATGAGGATATTACTAAGGATCCATCCATCCATGACCGCATTTAACGTGATCTCCTTATCATAGTCAAGGTTATGAGGGGGAAGGTTTGTATGCAATACATGCCTCTTGCACTCTTCTCTCGATGCGTGGTACCTTCTCTCTCAACCATGCTCCTAGAAAGGGAATAATATTCTCTTGCCTTAACATTTTACATAATTCCTTGACCTCATCCAGTCATCCTTTGGCACCTCGACCTTCCTTCTTTGCTCCTCCCTCCTAGAATTCTCCTTTAGACACTAGATTTCTCCTTGTAAACTTTGAATGACATCCATGGTTTCTTGATATACCTCCTTTTGATGCGTAGGGTTTGGGTACTTCCCATGTACCACTTCTTCCCTTAAAACCAGGTTCTTCTACCTTGGCATTTCCTTTCCACACATGGCCTCTACTCTTATTGTTACCATAACAGTTCCAATCCTGCATCACATGTCACTCGTGGCATCCATTGTGTGTCAGCCTTCTTAATGCTTACCATTGTAGCACCCTTGTCTTTCCGGTGCTGTTAACTCATGTGCTCAAACAACTCAGGGAACTCCTCATATTTGTGCTTCTTCCCACACCATGAGAATTGCAATAATTTTGGGCACTCGCGCTTGTAGTGGTCTATAGATCCACAATTAAAATAGGTTCCATGTGGGAACTCACTTCTTCCTCCGCGGTTACCATGACCATGAAATCCTCCGTGAAATCCCCTTCCACGTGTGCCTCCATCTGTGCACTCCTCATAATGGTGATCATCACCCTTAGAACTACTGGAAATATTAGTCTGGTGCACACCATGGTCAATGGCCTCATGGATCTAATCAATAAGATGACAATCCTTAGTATCATGGGTCGTAGAGGTACAAATCTTACAGTAGAAAGATACATTCTTCCAAATTGTGTGCTATAGCAAGGGACATCTACTCACATCATGGTCCCCATGAAAAAATTTGTAGTCTATTGCTATGGTGCATACTATCTTACGGGGAAACTATCCTTGACATGCCCCTCTACTTCATAATCTGTACACCACATTCCACTGTGAGTCTCATGAGTCAAGTTTGTAGATAAATTTTCCAACTGCTTAGCCATAGCAATGATTTGAGCTTCCAAAAATGGGCTAACATCATTATCAATGCTTCCAAAAACTTCATCGCAAGGGGAAGCTTCCAATGCCTTACACGGGTTTATGAAAGTATTATGGGATAATGCCCTTCTAAATGGTGTTATCAACCCTCCAATAAACCATTAAGCATCCTGTGAAGGGTGAATGTCATAGGATAACTTTGATAGGAGAGTCTTAAACCACACATCATACTCCCACACACTCTCTGCCATTCCCTACTAAATCTCCTTAAGGGCACTGATGCTCTTTTGTTCAAACTCAAGGATGTGGAATTCTGCTAGGAAGGAATTTTTCAATGCGGTGTAATCTACCACCATCTGATGTGGGTCATACTTCCTGTACCAGCTATGTGTGTGCCCTTGCAACATTTTTGTAAACTTACTAACCTTCCATTCTAGGGTTGTGATCCCCTTTGTGTGCTATAGTAAGTCACACTTGTGAACATGCTCCGCAACATCTTGAAAAAAATATGGGGGTGGTTGGGGTCCTTGTCCTCCCGAGCCAAAGCCTTGGTTTCCCCAGTGTTTCCTCCACCACTGGATCCACTAGATCCACCAAGTCTTGTGCCTCCTGACCCACCAGATCCACCTTTGAATACACTAGGTCCTGTTCCCCTAGTCCCACCGGTTCTACCTCCAAATCCTCCTGTAGCTAGTAATGGGCCTAAAGCGAGTCGCGCCTAGGGTCCCCAAAGTTCCATTGAACTACACACCGATGGTCTATGATAACATCCCACTACCAATATTATACCCTACACCACTCCTAGACACAAGATTGAAGGCTTGTGTACCCACACTCTACCTGAAAATTCCTCCAAACACTGGAATGGTATGTGCAGCCATAGAAGTCCCAAACAAGAAATTATATCTCCTGGGCACAGATCGGTCACTTCCACTGATACCAACTAGGTTAACAATATTCTTCCCTTGATCTAGAAAGCCAAGCACTAGGGTTTGGTCACTAGGTGGGTTCATATGCATGCCAATGAATCTTCTCTCTCCGCATGATGAAATCTCATCAGAAGCCGAAGGGGTCTCTCTTACGTGCTTGCCAAGATGGGGTAGCACAAACTACTCAGGTTCCATGTCCTCTGTGTGAACCTCAAATCCTTCCCGTAACGTCTGCCTCCATATATCCATCACACTTACAACCTCACATTTTCTAGCAATCTCCCTTTCACACGCTTCACTATACTTGAGTCGTCTCTCCTCCCTTTCTTTCTCATTCGTAATATCTTCCATCTTCCTCCACCATAGCTTCCTCACCCAATACTCATAACAGTTTAGCCAACCATCGGAAATGCCTCTAAACTCATGGTAATGATCAAGATCTTCATTTCCAGAGGAATAACATGTAGAAATGATCCTCTGGGCTCCCGAAACTCAAACTCAGTGACTTCCAGACAAGAATACGTGGAAATAGCATATTTCAAGGTGTAGTTAGCTTCATTACTCCTTTCCACCAATGATCCTTAGCATGATTCCACGTCAGATCTACATCTTGTAGCCTCTGGTACTCTTCTTGGGTCCACATATGTGATCTATAATACCAACTTGATCTAGACGCATATTCCGAGAGCCATTCATACAACTCTGCTAGGAAGTAACAGACAAAAGTTTCATACAAATCATGGTAGAGGTTATCTTCTACCCATCTACGTGCATCAAACTCAGGTCTAGTGTTGAATATCTGAGTAAATTCATCCTCTGTGCTATTAAACCATGATTCAACACTTTCCAAGGTTAAACACTCTGTCATCACTCATTGCACAGATCATGATGTATGTTATTTCCCACTACAAATTTGAAAAGAGTTCCCAACAACGGAACCAAGATGTAGTCATTTTTACACCCACCAAAGAACAAGGAAATCCCATGTGCCTCGGCCTATCACCTAGCGGGCACTCACCTGAGGCATGCGCGGGTGTCCAGGCTCTCCTTTATGTGAGTTTAGTGGGAAACATCATCTACGATAGGAATTTAAAGAGAGTGAGTGAAAACGAGACATGCAATCATCATAGAGATCGGAACAACTTCTAGACTAATGCGGTCATTCCAAACATGGATACTTTAATAGAATATAAGGTGACCAAAATAGAAAGGAAAATGCATAAGGATTCATACTTATTTCATAAACATACATGAAACATAACTATGAAGATATGAGGATGGATCAAAATCATTTATGATCATATTCAAATGAGTTGGTAACCTCGTTACATTCATTAGGTTCATTATAGAACATCATAGTATGGAAAAACGAAGTCATACATCATAACTAAATCTACATTCCTTAGCTCTCAAAAATAAAATTCACAATCACAAGACCCTTGATGCATCCTTCTCCTATATTTTATCTACCCAACCCAATACAACTCCTTGTGGTGTTTCTGAGAGCTCCACTCTCTATTGATCTCTCCCTTTATTCCTCTATGGGAGCTTGTATTTATAGGCCCCTTGAACTACCAAACCACCTTTCTAAGGCTTCAGATCCATTGCCAAGTGTCCAGATGTGGTCCTCCATGGGAGCATGCTCCTCCAGTCCTAAGCTCTCCACTCCTTACCATGATGGTCTTCTAGAAACTTCCATCGCAGGGCATATTCCTTCCTAGGCCAACCTATCACTAGGCTGGCACCTTATCCATTCATCATGCGTAGGCGGGTCACGCTTTTCTCACGCTCTACCCAATACACCAAATACAACTAATTCCTGAGACCTTTTACGCCTACACGTAAAAAAGTCCTTCTAAAACCCTCCTAGAACCCTGCCTTGCGCGCTTTCTTCTTGTGCACCCACCCTTTACTTAGGCCTTACGCGACCATGCTCCTTTTTGTACTTGGTCAATATTTTAGGGTCCCAAAAATTTCATATTTATAGATAGATTAGGAATGGATTAGGTATGATGGAATGATATTAGACTCATATGTAATGAAATCTAGGATGGTATATAAAAATGTGCAATGTGAAGATGCATAGTGTATGATATAAGGTATGTGAGTATGTATGAATGCGAAGCAATATGCGTAGATAGCCTAAATTTGTGCTATGAAATATATAAAATGAAGAGTATGTGATGCTAGATGTGTTTAGAATAATAGTACAATATGTGTATGGTGATGACTAGTATGATGTATAAATGTCAAAAGCATTATAGACAAAGTGTAGAATATGTGGTGTGTGATATAGATGTGATGCGTAATGCCTAAATTGTAGTGGGTGGGGTTCATTGTAGTAATAATCCATCAACATTAAATTGTAAACTGAAGCACAAGAGTGCATCATCAAGTAATGACAAGTGCTAGAATGTGTGATGAAAATTCATATACAAAGATGATAGATGCACAAGTGAGTGGGGAAGTGTATGAAATGTTATTCCCCCAAGTGTACTATGATTATGGATATCTATGTAGCGATGAAAGAGGTGAGATGCCATTGTGGGAGAGCGTTGTCTGTGTTGTGATAAGAGTGAGGGCCAACACAATGGTAGGCGAAACAACAGTAAGACCATGCAATAGTGGTGGAATTTTAAATGTGTCTTGACCATCAATAGAAGGATTAGTTTCTTGAAAAATAGTGGTGGGATGTTAATGTGGTAATTTCACTGACAAATTAAGTGGAGAGGTGTGTGCTTTAATGAAATGATTAGGAAACAAAAGTGGAGTAGGATGGCAAGGAAGCCGAATGGTGGCAACGTTGGTAGTAATTTTTTCAAAGAAGGCGTGTGAGAAATGGTGGCGTGATGCTTACTAGGTGGAGAAGAAGTAACATTAGAAATATGATAAGTGTTTGTTTGACTAGGAGAAGATTCATTATGCATGTGTGAGGGATTGTCAATATCAAGCATGTAATAAATAAGAGAACATTCTTAAAAGGATTAGTAGGAGGCTCACTAGTAGCCATATGGAATTATATAATACGTGGAGATTGGCATGCAATAGTGTTGTGAAACAAATGAAATAAGACCTTGACACTCAAGAATTTTGATTATGTGATGAAAAGTATGGAAATCATTTTCATTATGTCCATTGATTTGATGATAATTGTAGTATGGATGACCTTGATATTTTGCTAACCGATAAGGAGAATAATGTTGCATATGTGGTAGAGTGATCAACTGATGATTAAGGAGGTGAGGAAAAATGTCATGTGGTGTAGTATTGTGCTCAAACATGAGAGGCTCAAGAAATGGCATATCTTGAGGTTCAATCATATGACATGTATTAGACATAGATTACATATAAGATGGAGAAGGAGCACAAACATGTGATTGAGAAGCATCCTTAAGTTGTTGAATTTCAGATCTAAGAGATGTGATTGTGGATTCCATGGCTGTAAATTTATCTTGAAATAATGTATGTAAGGCTTGAATCAAATCTAATAGTGGTCGATTAGATGGAGCCTTGTTAAGACTAGGGTCAACAAAGAAACAATGAAGCATAGAACTTAATTCATGTGGTGGAGTATTTTCATCAAAATACTTGGTGTCTAGGGATTTTGTAAAACAACTTGAAAAGTGGGATATCTCTTAAGAAAATTAGATAAAGAAACTTGACAATCCGTGATATAAGAAAGAGGAGGATCCTAAGCTTGAAAAACATGGGGTTTACTAAAAATGATTAGCTAAAATTAGAAAATATGTACGGTAGTTAATCTAATCTAGGAGGACATATAAACACAATAAATAAATGAAATAAATGAGTGTATAAATGAAAAAACAATTAAAATAATGGAAATAAAACCCTGATGTGCAAGATAGAGTAAGGAAGTGACTCACCTAGTTAGATGAAGTGATGGTACTATATCACAAGTGTGACTAGAAAATCTGGAAGTAGAGAACGACTATACAGGAGCCCCAAAGAGGATAGATCCGGGTTTTATCCTTAGACTGGAGCGCACGGAGGAGAACTAGGGTGCTTAGGGCACTCTAGTATGTAAACTAGGTTCCTTGGTCTCGTGCTATGTGTCTGGAATTCAATTTCATATGTTTGGAAGATGGTCAAAACCCTAGTTGTGTGTCACATCGAGTTCACTTCTTCACTTCATATTTTCCTAGTAATCCAAGGTGAATGAGGAGACCTACAAAAACCCTAACAAGTATCAATTTCCTAACAAATAAAAATGTATATGAATAGGTCAGACCGACCTCAATGGCCACAATGGTGTACTTAATAACTAAGTGTTGCACTACATTCCAAACCCAAATGTAGTTTTATGTGTGTGCACTCATGCCCTACGTTTCTCTTATGCCAATCACATTTTGTGTAGTAAATGAGCTAGCTATGTGTAAGAAAATGGTGCAGGAATAGAATGAATCCACCCATATTACGTGTGTGATCTGAGATGACCCAAGATCTTTCCCTTTTGATTGAGTTATGTGAATGAAATGATCTCCAATGCAATAGATGGATGCAACTCTAGGTGGAGTGATAGCGCTTGGTCCCTAATTATGGTCTCATAACTTTATATTTATAGGGTTCTCTTGATATAATTTCATAATTAACCTCAAAAGATCAACCACAAGAAAATTCAAATGCTAAAACGGTCACAAAGTGCCCAAAAAGTTTGAAAAGTGAGAAAAGGATTGGGGCATTTTTGGTGGAGCCAATGTTCCTGGGTGCCCAATCAAGGCTGAAATTATGGGAAATGATGAAAACTGATTGGGAATGTGTTTGTTTAAGGCCGAGAATGAAGGCGGCAATAAATAAAATATGGCCAAAGGATGGTGGTTGATTAGTACTTTCTTCACTCAAGAACCTTATACATAGTGGTATGATACCGAGACTAAAATAACCTGAGGGTGTGTGATTTTATGTCTACACATGAACCTTATTGGAAATGTAAATTTCAAGCTATCATTTTTTCCTCTAAATGTACTATGTATTGTCCTTTACCAACTATCTTTCAAATCCTCCTTAACTAGAATGTATTGTACAAGATAGTCTATGTTTTATGTGTTTAATGCTTTTGTATATGTACATGATAGTATAGGAAAATCTAGCTCCTCAATGTTTGTGATGAAACCTCTTTACAAGTTTAAAAGTGGTTATGATGAATATGGTGCTTCTACATCTTTATATGCTTTTTTTTACCTCGAATTTACATTCATTTCATTAACTCTAGGCATCTCCTGGGGACCATGGGAGAGAGGAGACTAAGGAGATGAACATGCACACCAGTTTACAAGTGTGCAATTAAATTTCAATTTATAACGTTATTCACATATCCATGAACATGTTATTATGATATATTTTTCTAATTACCGCAAATAATTTTATGTGCAATGATTGCGGAGAATTTGTCAGGGCCCCGAGAGAGAGAAGCGGGGAAAATATTCCTTTATAGGAGGATTTACAGTAACCTTTACATGAAGTAAAAATGATATTCTATAATGTGCTTCATTTTATTATATAGATAGTGTTAAAAATAGGAATAAAGTTATAGTATATAAATTTATATTTATTTGGACTAACTTTTGGTATTCTTTCAAAAGACTAAGGTGTTCATATAATTCTTGCCTCATCCACTCTTGCTACATCCATAGTATTTCACACTATGGTTTCGTCTATGGTGATGATGTGGATGTCTCAATGGAGGGACACTTGGTGGGACATGGAAAATTGCACAATTTTGGTGCTTGATGCAATCTACCATGGGAAGAAAGTTCCACTTGATTGTGAAATTGTTAATATCCTCTCGTGTTAATTTCCCTCTACTAGTTCTAAGTGATTTCGAGGACATGTTGGTAGATGTTGTCAATGGATTTTCCATTTGGCCACTTTTGATGTGCATCATAGCCATCCACCTCAGGTATTAGCTTGTTTGCAAATGTGTTACATGTAGTTTTGGCTTTGCTTTATTCTTTGTATATATTTATTATGGTAAAAAAACTATTTTAATTTCATATGATGATGCGGTACACGCCATAAAATCAATGCGGGAACCAAAGATGAGAGTGGCACCGAATCAATTCATAGAAATCCCAAAAGAAAAAAACTTTATACGAAATAATTACATTTGTTGTGTGCATTAGGCAACACAGAAAACTTGATTTCATAATAATAAAATTATTATTTCATAAAAATAACATTATTATAATGAAAATTTATTTTTAGAAGTGGACAAAACATCCTTGACATGTGGTTTAATTCATATTAGATTCGAAAAAGTTATCCTTCAAATGTTTACTTAAATTATTATTCAGGCATGACATGTGTTTTAATTGTGCATATTTTTTATTTAATCATGATTACGAGTTGTCATCATTGTTTTTGGTTTCAACGTGCCATGTGGTATAACAATGGTTTGATTAATCATTTTTATATATGTCACAATTGTTTTTTTGTTTGAAGGTGTCATCGGCATCACAATAACAACCACATGTAATTATTACATCTTGTGCCCGCTTTATTTAACCATCACGTGACTTTGAAAATACTAAACAGTGAGCCTATTCTTCATTTATTTATTACAAAAAAATTCATTGTTAGTGTTTGTATTGTAGTTAAGGTTTGATTCCTTTACCTCCCTTCCTTAAATTTCATTTAAGGTATGTGCCTTCACACTAATTTTAATTTCCTTACAAATTTTGTATTTACTTTCTTCTATTTTTTATTTACTCGCTAATATTTTATATTTACTCATATCATTTTAGTGGCGAGAGATTGGATATATTAAGGAAATATATTGTCTTGTTGTTAAGGAAAACTAAAAACACCGTAAGGAATCAAATCATGGTTAGACTATGGGAGGTCGGAGGAGTATCCATCTCTTCCAATGACACAATAATTTCAGTAGATAAACTCTCTAGTACACATGTATCACCAAAGCATCCATTAAAGGTGTCAAATTCACCCCCTTTTTGGTTGGCATGTCCACCTTGTCCATATTCTTTTTAGATACCTCAGAATGAGACGTATTATAGACCCATTTGTGTTTTTAGTTAGGTAGGCTACATTCCACTACAGTTTATTTGTGGCTGTTTTTAACATGTTTATTTGAGTTCCATTATAAATTCAATGTAAGTTGTTTCTAAGCATAGTTATTGATTCTCCAAAACAAGTGGAAGTTATATCAGTCATATACCTTTGAATTTGCGTATGAGGAATCACACAAGTATATGAGATTAATTGTAGCAGCGTAGTATTGAATTTGCACATGAACACATTGTAAAATTTGAATGAAATATGTAGATAGTAGCCATAGTTGCAACACGTCAATTTTTTTACCTTATTTATGTTGGTTTTAGTAGGAAGTTACTTTGGATCACCACATAAGTAAATTACATATATGTGTAACGGTTATCTTTGACACATATCATATATGTATATGTTTTTCCTCCATATATATATATATATATATATATATATATATATATATATATATATATATATATATATATATATAAAAAGATATTGCCTACCATATTTGGTTGCATAGTTCAACCATGCGAAAAGCTTTGAAAAAAACTCATATCACATAACATGTATCTATTTACTATATCTCTGTAATAGTATCCTCACAAAATAAGTAAAACTTTCAATTGTACTCCCGAATAAAGACATACAAGAGGGTATTTAATCCCTCAAGTATGCATAATGGAGGTAAAGTGGTAGTAGCTTAGAGATCACATTGTTTTTATTTCTGTAATATCATTTTCAAGAAAAATAAGTTAAAATTACATGAACATTGTTGAATAGAGACAATCACACAAGAGTGTAGATAAATCTTTGAAGGATATAGCTAGACATATAGTTTTTTATTTATCATGGAGGCCATAAATATGAACGTGAATGGAAAAGTGACACGGAGTCTTCAATTCATTGTCTAGAGATGGTATATATCTCTTTATGAAATTCTAACATTCTAAATGCGGCTAAACATGGAATTCATACATAGGGCTGGTATATCTCTCTTGATGAAATGCTAGTGGTAAAGCACGACATGTTCCATGTAATATTTGTTTTAACTAATCAATTACATCAAATATTTATCCCAAGATTTAATTAGCTTCGCAAATATTGCTATGGTAATAGTTTTTTTTTTTGTGTAGATTCCATTGCATATTAATAAGTAGAGTCATTATAATACATCATTTATATGTTCACAATGTAACGATCAACTATAGACTGTCTCTAAATATTTTTAATGTTAATAATGTAATGATTAATATATGATCAAATATATATAGTTTATTGTCAATTATAAATAATGGTGAATTTTGACGGTTTGATTTCCAAATTCACATTGTAAACCGTGATGGTTCAAACTAAAGTGCATGGTGGTGTGAATATACTTGTAAATATCCACGAGAAAATGTTGAATTATTTGATAATGACTCAAGTGCATATAAGAGGAGAAGGGATGACTTGATGTCTACTATATTTGGAGGTAAATACCGTAACAAATTTTTTACTTTGTAATTTTTTTAATATTGATTTTTCAATGTAAATATCGTAGCATAATATTTTCATAAATATTCACACACCCGAGTTTCGACATTGTTGAAAAGGGATGAGGACATGATGATGAAGTTGACAAAAACATATAACAATTTTGGAAGAGAAACTTGTGTTTTATGAAAAGAGAACAAACAACAAGAAGAAGAAATAAAATTTCTTAGGATGAATATCATGGAACTACGTAAGTCGAAGGTAAATATGTCAACTACATATGGAAAATAAAACCCTAAAAAAATTGAGTGTGAAATGTTAGGAATTAGTGAACCAATATGTAGAAACAATTCCTCAAATCACAAAGAATAGGAAACTATTTAGCAGAATTATACTTGCGAAATATAACAACATACATAAGTAATGCACAAAATAAGACAAGACAAGATTTAACATGGTTCACCCAATGTGGGCTATGTCCACCAAGAACTTGGTCAGATTTTACTATCAACAAGAGTAAAAAAATCTCGATCTTATCTCGGTTATGAACTCAAAAGAATTTCAAAGATGCTAAACCACATCTAAACCACAATTGATACCTCAATTGTTTAACCTTGATCACTCTTGATCACCTCTTGATCACTAAGACTCAAGACCTCTTGAACACTCAAGATACCTTCAAGATACCCTAACACCTCTATTTATAGGATTACAATCCTTGTAAGAAGTCCTAAAGTTGGACCTAGAAGTTTGAAATTCATAACCTTTAAACTTCCCATGGCTGGAAAAAATTGTCACGGTGTTGATATCCAATTAACAACAACTTAACAACAAGGTGACAACATAAAAACAACATACAACTAGAAAATTATCCTGAATTCTCCAAAATTAATCATTCGAACTCCAACACATCAATACTAATTCCAAACTTGACCAAAAATAGGCTCCACACTCCAAAAATCTCCCACTTGAGATCAAGTATTTCCACCGAGAAAAGTTCTCAATCCTTATTATCAACCATGAATGCTAATCAAAGTTAAACACAACTTCAACTTCTCCTTGTTAATACCTTGGTCATCATATCTATAGGATTCATTTGGTATGAATCTTTGTAGCTTCAACTTATCTTCTTCTAAAGCTCCCTGATGAAATGATATCTCAGTTGAATGTGCTTCATCGTAGAGTGGAAAGCAGAGTTCTTAGCCAAATGAATAGTGCTCTAACTATCACCGTGTAGTCTCCCAACTTCCTACTTATGACCAACCTCATCAAGAAAATGTTGTATCTAAACATCTCCTTACTTTCCTCTATGGCAGCAACATACTCACCCTCTATGGTTGAGAAAGCTACAACCTTTTGTAACTATGAAATCCAACTCACCATTGTATCACCAACCGTAAATACATATCCTTTCGCGCTCCTCCTCCTCTGTCTAAATATCCTTCCATGTTTGAATCTACATAGCCACGCAATTTAGTGTCTGATCCACTAAAACACAATGCTTCTCCCATGGTCCCTCTCAAATACCAAAGGATCCAATTCAATGCCTGTTAGTGCTCTCTACTTGTATCACTCATAAACCTGCTCAGTGCTCCCACTACATGGGAAATGTCAGGCATAGTGAATACCATATCATACATCAAGCTTCTAACCACTGATGAGTATGATACCTTGGACATCTAGATCTTATCCTCCTTGGTCTTGGGACTTTGCTCCTTTCATAATTTAAAGTGACCTACCAACGAGTACCAACCGGTTTAGCATCCTGCATACTAAACCTCTCCAAGATCTTCTTTATGTGCTCTTCTTGAGATAATAATAGCTTCCTTTCCTTTTTGTTCCAAGTTATTCTCATACCAAGGATTTGTTTTTATACCCCCAAATACTTCATAGTAAAGGAGTCACCTAGATGCTTCTTGAGTTTCTTTATTTTCTCGCATGTTCTTCCCGCAACAAGCATATCATCCACATACATGCAAAAAATAATATAACTAACATCAAGAAACTTTTTGATGTACATGCAATGGTCCGAGTGACACTGGAATGACCATGATCCCGCATAAAAGCTGTCACAAACTTCTTGTACCATTGTCGTGGAGCTTGTTTTAGGCCATACAAGCTCTTCTTCAATTTCCACAGTAAACTCTCCTTTCCTTTGACCTCATAACCATGTGGATGTTTCATATACAATTCCTCCTCCAACTCACCATGAAGGAATGAAGTATTCACATCCAACTGCTCTAAGTGTAGGTGTTCTATTGCTACTAAACTAAGAATAGTCCTAATAGAATTCATTTTAATAATAGGAGAAAAAGTTTCATTAAAATTTATACCTCTCTTCTATGAAAATCCCTTGACCACCAACTAGGCCTTATATCTTTCTTACCTCCACCTTCCTCTTTGATTCTATACACCCACTTGTTCTCCGCAATGGTCTCTTGACCTCAAGTAGCTCCACCAGATCCCAAGTCTTGTTCTCCATAAGAGATCTATGCTCTTCATCCATGGTCTACTCCCACTTCTTCCTAGAATCTACCTGCACTACTTTCTCAAAGCACTCTGGCTCTCCACTATTAGTGAGTAATAAATAATTCAAAGATGGAGTAAATCATTCAAGTTCCCTTATTACCCTAGAATAGCCTCTCACCTCGGGATTTGGGGGTTCCTAATGAATAGGTTCTGAACTGGATGTGCCGAACATGTTATACATGAACCATCCCCTTAGACACCTTGTTATCCACAATGTCCTCTAACACTATGTATTATTTCTTTGATTCCTCTTTTCTGTTCCTACAACTGATCTTTATACATGAATTTTTCATTAAATACAATATCTTTAGACCGAATTATTTTCTTGTCCTTAAGATTCCAAACACGAAACCCAAAGTCATCCTCACCATATCCAAAAAAGGTGAATTTCTCATACTTATCTTATAACTTGGTCCTATCATCATTATCAATGTGAAAAATACCTCACATCTAAATACTCTAAGAAATGAGTAATCTATTTTCTTACCAGACCAAGCCTCCTCATGTATACCTCCATCCAAGGCCATAGAGGGTCCTCTATTAATTAGATAAATAGTTGTGCTTACCACTTCTTCCCAAAACATGAGTGGAAGCCCCATATATAACCTCATGCACCTATCATTCTCCATGGTTGTCATGTTCATTCTCTTTAACACACCATTTTCATGTGGAGTCTTCAGAACCGTTATTTGCCTATGGATCCCATTTACCAAAGAGTAATCAAGGAATTCATTGTTGAAATACTCCCCTCCATTATCTGACTTGATACATTTCAACTTGAGACCTGTTTCATTCTCAACCAAGGATTTCCATGTTTTGAAATTTTCAAACACATCATATTTCTTTCTAATGCAATATACCCAAAATTTAGTAGTTGCATCATCAATGAAAGTGGCATAATAACATGAACCACCAATAGAGTTTTGTTATCTGTAAAATTGACGATAAAGGAAATTTTGCAGGTAACCATACCAAATTTTGTTCTGGGTCCTTGTCAAGGTCCCTCAACATTCGAGAATGATGTAAAATCCCTTTCGAGAAAATCCAGTTTTTTGAACTTAGTCATTTCGGTCCCTTTTTGGCTGGGCGCACATTTTGTTCATGCAACACAGAAGTTATTTTCACCCCCTTATATTCCTTTGGCACACCCTTTGGAATGTTAACACAACAGTTGTTGCGCCTTCCCGTGATGTGCCTTTCTTGTATGCGCTAAGGCGTATGCACCAACCTGTCAACAACAAAAATGTTGCACCCTTAAGCGGTGTGCCAAAGCGCTCAAAATCCCATGTTGATAGTCTGAATTTGTGCCAAAGGCACATATAGTTTCTGGCGATAGACACATAACCACTTGAAAGGGTGCAAATATTTTTATGTCGACATACATTTTCTGTGCACTTTAAAAAGTTGGTGGCGCATTTATTGCACCTTTTGCTATATATAGGCGCATCCATCCTATCATTTTGAAAAACATGTGAAAAATTTATTTCTCTACACCTATCGGTGATTTTTCCATCCTCATGTCACGTTCGTGGACCCCACTTTGTTCCTCCCAGTCTATATATCTCCGGTAAGTGGCTCTTGCTTTTCTTGTGAGTTTTTCTTGTTGCTCTGCTATGGTTTTGCTTGCTATTGATTAAATATATAAACCTAAGTGGCTTCCCCCCAAAACTAGTCTTCCTCCTTTCCTTTGATTTGTTGGTGCGGAGGGCTTTGTCTCAAAAAATGAACCCAGATCTTCTCCACTCTGTCCCCCTTCACTGTCAAAATTCATGTTGAAGGAGGCCTAAAAACCGCAAATCATCGGGAAGAAAGAAAACCTAATAGCTATCGGTTCTGGGTGCAGTTTTCTCTTGGCGCAATCACCATCCTTGTTACAAAAAACACAGTCACACCAAGAGGGCACACTGTCCCTAATTGCAGCACGCATCCTTCCTGCGCCATACAAAACTAGAAAATCCTTACATAGGCGCAGGCACAACCCTGCTTACACCAACAAAGTTTGTCATGCAATCTCTTCTGCGCTGCGCCAAAGGCCCCCTTGGCACACATAAAGTTAGTGATACACCTTTTAATGCTGCACCCTTGGCACACCAAAATTCCATGCAACATGTCCCATATCTGTGCCATTGGCGCATCCTGCTCCCATGCAACACCAAACTTATTTGTGCCCAGTTAAAAACCTTATATATTGGCGCAGTGCAAATTTGTCTACAACAACATTGATGTTATGTGTAAATTTTCTGCACCCTTTGCCCTTTGTTGTTTTCTTCCTTGCAACACTCTATTTTAGTGTGCCATACTTTTGACCCTACACCCTGTAATTTTCTGCGCCCTGCGCCAGAGGCTTTTAAATTGCTAACTCCTCATTCTATAAAGCTTTGATGGAAGATCTGACAGCTAACATGGCTCTTCTGCGTTGGAATTCACTCCTTCTTCTTGTAGATCAGCAACTGAACTCAGATTCACATATGTCTACATCAAGCAAAAGGCCAACCAAGTCAAAGGGTAAGGCCAAAATCACGGAGGAAGAGATGAAATACAAATATCAAAGGGTCAGAATGCCCAAGTCCCAGGCAGAATGTGACTTAGACATCAGAGATTCCAAACTTGGCCACATCGACATGGAGGATTTTTGGGCTAGAACCAGGAGGGTCACAGGCAGTCCTTAGATGGACAAGCTGGTGGGCAGTGGTCTGCATTTCGTTGGGGAATCCCCGTTAGTGCAGTAAATAATGAATTTATGATGGTGGTGGCCCGTTGTTATAACAAAGACACAAGGTGTGTCAAGAATGAAAAGGGCGAGGTCATAATCAACCTCACTGCCCGACACTTCGAGATTATGCTAGGTATTCCCCACCACCGGCATTTTGTGGCTGTAAGCCAAGAAGACTGCATCAAGGCATGGGAGGAAAATGAAGACAAATGCACCCAGTTAATGAACGAGGTGTACCTGAAAATAAAAAGGTAATAACCGTGTGGCGCGCAGGATATTCAGCAGCGGCGACTTCTCTGAGGAACTGAGCGATACCATCACATTCCTAAGCAGGGTATTTGGGATTTCTGATGCCCATTACTTCCACAAATGGATGCTTAGGTATCTGGAAACAATGAATAAGAACGTGCTTGATCAGCATTTCGAGTGGGCAGAAATCATTAACAGCACCATCTCTGAGTAGCTCCAACAACTCACCACAATAGGGAGGTTCTACATGAACTCCTACGTAGTCTACTGCTGCAGCCTTAGAGAGAGACTATCCAGCGCTGAGCTGATGCGGGGTATGGCCCTAGGTAAAAATATATGAATACTACCCAGAATTGAAGCTGGAGAACAACATCCCACAGTTCACCAAGATCAATGATGCCTTCTTCTACGACATCATCTACCTATTGAGGCCCAATATGACTCATGGTCGAATGACCAAGAGCATAGTCATGGCAACCGAGAAGTGGGGGGTATTATTTACGTAATTCCCCACTTTCACCTACCTCAGAGCAGCTAACTTCTTAGGAGAGCCCACCAAGTTACCAAGGTATGTAGGCCCTAAGATGATCCTGTTGGAGCTATCTAGACAACTCATAACATATCACGAGAAGTGCCTGAAAAGGAAGAAGGGTGGAACTCCTTTCCCCCTCACAGTGGGTAGGTACACCTGCATTTCTCACACCAAGGCCTAGGAAATGTTCGCAGAGCTGGAACTGCTTAATCTAAAGCACAATTTCCTAGCAAGGCCAACCTTTGATCCACGGAATTGCCTCCCAAAGGAAAAACTTGATCCAATCCATGTTCCATAGATTGAGGACATCTACATCAACCTGTATCACGAGGTCGAACTCAGGAGAAAGGATCACTCTTGCCTGGCTCTGGTAGAAATTATTCAATATGGCGTGGCCATTGTTCCAAAAGCTTTCCAAACAACCGATCAAGAAGTTGATCAGGTATATCTAGATACAGATGGGGACAACTGGTTGTTTGCCAAGATTGATAGGACAAAGGCACCCTAGACCATTAAGGAGAGGGTTAAGGGCACATTGTAGCACAGAGCATTGGTGTAGAATGAACGGCCTCATCTACCTTGGAGTAGATTTCACCACGTCCCCTTTGGGCAATGCACTGCACTGAGCCGAAGAATTTACCAAAGGGAAAGGGTAAAGATAAAGAGGGAGAATTGAGCTCCGCTCAAGAAGAAGCTCCTGAGAGCCCTCCTCCCGCTGCACAAGAACAGGTTGTAACCCTGGTACCTCCAGAGAAAGAAGTGGTGGAGAGTGTCCCAACAGGCACATCCACTCAGGATGTTGCCACTGCTACAACTGTTGAGTTTCCTTCCATCCCTTCTCCCTCTCCTCCTTCCCCTCCTCATGTGACTCAAGTGACCATTCCTTTGGTTGTATCCTCTCCCCCATCTTCTACTATTCCCCCTTCCTCTTCCTCCATTTTCTCTTCCCTCATGGAGCTGTCCCCCACCATTTCTTCTCTCATCTCTTAGCTCCCTTCCACTCCCACGACTACCTCCCCGAGCACTTTCTTGGCCTCTCTCTCGATGCCGCCACCAAGTGTCTCGACCCATTTCCCCTCATCCACTGCAGCTGCTCCCTCTTCCACCTCTGGTCCCACTCCCTTAAGTCTAGCATGGATCTCCCAGCACCTGAGTCAGCATAAGAGGAAATTCCCCATTGCACCTATGGACTTCTCTGTCATCCCAAGCAAAAGGGGCTAAGAAGAAAAATCCTATAACCCACTTCTCTCAGAGTGCATCGGGAGAAAGAGTAATGGAGATTGTGTATCCCGATCCCACAAAGGATAAAAAGATCTATCCCCTATAGATTATACAGTGATGTAGGTCACAATGGGAATGTCATCCGAAAGCCTTCAAGGAGAGGCCCTATCTATGGTGGATGCCCTTTGCAAGAAACTTCAAGAAGCAAAGGAAGAGAAGAGGCTACTAAAAGAGTAGAATAAACATCTTCTCCACGCCCTGCAGAAAATGGGCAGTGCACCTCCTACAACTACCACTGAAACTCCTGAGGTCCTTAGTCAAGATAAGATAAACGAATATGCCAAGATTGGCGAACAAGGCATGGCAGTATCCGCCTAGAGAGACCATATCCTCAAAGACAGCAAGGAAGTAATCGTCAAGTTCACCGAGTTATATCAGAACATTGGTTGGGTGAACAAGGAACTCCAGGCGATTGCAGGACCTATCTCTCGAAGAGTTGGACCATGCTAGGTTACAACATGAGACATTCCAGAAGATGCTCGACTGCTCAGTCGATGATTTAGTTAAATTCAGCATCTTCGATCACCCAGAGTACCCAGCAAAATCCTTGCTACTTTGGACTACTAGGTCGATCAGATGGAATTTGTCCTGGAGAAGATAGATAAGGTCAAGGAGGAAGCCTTGGATGCAATGCATCAAATGGAGAAAATTGTCCTAAGGATGTCTCCGGGCTTGCTCACTCCGTCATTCACCTTGAGGAAGGCAGATGAAACCATCCGGATCTTCAAAGAGATCGTCTCGCAAGGATTAGGGCCAGAAGTTACTTTTGACACTGAATCCATCAATAACCTTCTGGCCTGCCACGATTTTGTAGGGTACCTGATGGAGGTAGGTAATGAATATTTCAAGCTCCCTGAAAAACTCAGAGATGAATGGGAGACTTGTGAGGTCATCGGTGATCATACCAAGGGTCCTGCCCAGGATCAACTTCAGCCGATGGTCAGCAAATTCATGGAGTACCAGGCTCAATTCCACATTGCCTCTCTGAGAAGAAGCAAGATACTCCCTTCCAGCTGCGAGACAATGACAAATAGCCTTCCTCCTCTTGGCTTTCTTTTTGTAAATATCTAAAAGTATGTTGGCGCAAATGATGACATCATCCATGTTGCACCATGGGATGTTGTCATCCACCAAGTTGTCCCAAAAGTCAACAGTTGACTTTTAGATATTTTGTAAATTTTGTAATTAGTTGTTGGTTTCTTTTTTCCTTCTCTCTTCTCCTCCTTCTATAAATACTTGAATACTTGTTGTATTCAAGTGGTGGACACTTTTTAGATAAAAAATAGAAGTGAGAAGAAAAGGCTTTGTACCTTTTGTAACAGAAGAAACATTAATACAAATATTAAGACTTTCTTAGTTGAATATGTGTGTTATGGGCATCTGATCTTTCTTATGTCAGATCTGTGTGTTTATTCTATTGGATCTATCTCTACTTTCTTGTCATTTTTTCATCAGTATTGCTTTGTTTATTTATGCAAGTAGGTTTGGCTCCATTTATTACCAATCCCAAAACATAAACCCTTTGACCTTTCTGCTTTGGAATTCATTTATTTTCTCCCTTCGAACCCATTCTTTCCTCATCTTTCTCTCCATTCCTTTCTTTTCATAGTTGGAAGCACCTCTACTGGGATGAGATCCCAAACCCCGAAGGTAGAATATTGTGAGACTTGCATGATTCCTGCTGGTAGAATAACAATAAACCAGTTTCACTTTGCTATCTCAAAGAGGGGCTATGCCCCGCACACTGTTGGCTCATTTATCCATAGATCTGCTCTCGCGATAGATTTTTGGACCAACAAGTTTACCATAGCTATCCCCATACATTTTTATACACTAACTCCAACTTACCCTCCTTCTGGTAGGTCCAACCTTGAGGAATCTCACCCTTGCATTTCCCATAAACATAGTCCTCACGAAGTCTAAATCTAACTCCTTTAATCTGGGTAACTTTTCCTTTAGAATATGCATGCCCTTTTGAATCATATGACCGAGTCTCTAGTGCCACAAAGTTGCATCTCCATCTACAAAAACTAAATTACAATAATCAACACCACTGGTTAAATACAAAGTACCCATTTTCTTACCTCTTGTAACCACAAGAGATCCCTTAGTAACCTTCCAAGAATCCACTATAAAACTAACTGTATAACCATCACTACCCAACTAACCCACTGATATCAAGTTCCACCTCAACTTAGGCACATGCATGATGTCCTTAAGTAGCCATGTGTTCCCATTTTGCATTTTCACTTGAACACAACCTTTCCCTACAATGTTACATGGTTCATCATCACCAAGATATACATGTCCAAAATCTCTGTGAACAAAATCAGTAAAGTAATTTCTATGTGGGGTGGCATGGAAAGAAGCCCCAGTGTTAGAATCAACAATATTATCTAAAGAAATAATTAAGGCATCTTGAAAAACATTACCTATTTCCACATTTACCTCTTTAGTTTACTCCTTGTTCTTCTTATCTCGAAGAGCCCAACAATTTTTCTTAGCATGACCAACCTTTCCACACAGTACCAACATTATAACTTGCTCTTGTACTTTGATCTTACGTGATCATTTGATTTCCCATAGTTACCTTCCCGTTATTATTTTATCTCCCTCTACTCTCCACCATCAAAGAATTTCCAGAAGTAGAAGAATCTCCGATGCTCTTCCTTTACATTTCCTCTCTTAGGATCACACCTATTACATCCTCAAAATTCATCTTTGAATTATTAGAGACTTAATCACTTATAACCATAACCAAGTTGTCCCAAATATCTGACAAGTATAAAAAAATCAACAAATCCCTCACCTCAAAATCAAATTCAATTTTCTTGAGTTTAACATACTCAAAACCATATTAAATTCATTCAAATTATCAGCAACAAAACCATTCTCATACATCTTCATATTAAATAGCTTTTTCATCAAAAATATTTTATTATAGGCGAGAGGGTTTTTCATATAACTTTCCTAATGCATTAATGAGATCTTCTATGGTCTTCTCCTATGATGTGTTGAAAGAAAGCGAAGATGCAAGGCATAACCAAATTGTCCCAAGTTCCTTTCTATCCAGTAACTCACAATCCTCATCCGACATAGCTATACATTTCTTTTCTTTTCCAGCCAAAGGAACATGGAGGTCCTTACGGTATAAGTAATCCTCTATTTGCATCTTCTACAAACTAAAGTTCTACCCATTGAAATTCTCAACCCTTGATCTACCAAAGCATCCGCCATAGCTCCCACTCAAGATAAACTTTCCTGTGATTTACCACTTCAGGAAAAAACCACCAAAGCTATGATACCAATTGTTAGGAATTAGTGAACCAATATGCGGAAACAATTCCTGAAATCACATCAGTGAGAAATTATTTAGAATAATTATACTTACATAAATATAACAACATACATAAGTAATGCACAAAAGAAGACAAGACAATATTTAATGTGGTTCACCTAATGTGGGCTACGTCCACCAAGAACTTGCTCAGATTTTATTATCAACAAGAGTAAAACAACTATCACATTCTTCTCTCAGTTATGAACTCACAACAGAATTCCAAAGATGCTAAACCACAAATGATACCTCAATTGTTCAAGCTTGATCACCTCTTAATCACTAAGACTCAATACCTCTTGAACATTCAAGATACCTTCAAGATACCCTAACACCTCTATTTATATGATTACAATCCTTTTAAGAAGTCCTAAATCCAGCCCTAGAAGTTTGAAATTCATAACCTTTCAACTTCCCATGGCTGGAAAAAAATTTCACGATGTTGATAGCCAATTAACAACTTAACAACAACGTGACAACAACATCACAACATGAAAACAAAAAACGATTACAGAATGCTCCTGAAGTCTCCAAACTTAACCATTTGAACTCCAACACATCAATACTTATTCCAAAAGATGAAAAATAGGCTACACACCCCAACACAAAAAGGCTACAAATGTGAGAGGTTACCATGAAAAAGGTTCAAGAGATGATAACCATTCGTGAGCTGAAGCACAATCACTTGAAATAAGTGCTCAAAATCACATTGGGTTTTCTCAATAAATGTAATGAGAAAATATTAAAAATGTGTCATTAACACATGTTAGTAAAACCATTTTTATCTAATTTTAACATAATGTTTGAAGTAATAGTTTGTATTGTTTAAATTAGTATCTACATTAAAACATGGTATATTTACATTAATGCTACTAATTTTAATATAAGAAGAAATAACATTCTTTCATTTTGAACATGGATTGTATTTATGTTTCCATTCCAATTGATACATTTCATGTCTTTATTTAAAGGAGTAATTCATTCTTTCCAATGATAAAATGGGATCTCACTTTCATGATTTTTAATAGTGTTTCCTTCTTTCCAATGATCACATCTTTTGTGAACAAAAGTTCTAAAGATATTACAAAGGAATCAAGACTGAAATTTAAATGTGTTGGAGATGTAGTATTATTAAACTTTATTAACACATCAAATTATATCTGAAAAACAAAACATGTAAATGGTAATAAAATTTGTGTAACATTATTCCTTGTTCTAGTATAGTAAATTGTGTTGGTATTAGAAAACTATGTAATGATTTTGATATGCTATAATCATTCTAACACATTGCATCAAGAATATATTTATGAAATATGTAGATACATGATATTTTAGTTGTTGTTTTGGATTCACGTGTTTTTATTATAAATGTATTGCATTTTTAGTTATTATATGGACTTATCTATCTTTGTTGTAACTTTGTATTTTGTATCTATTGATGACTTGTCACATTAAAATATAATTAATAGAAATGTTAATAAAATTAAATCTAATAAACAATTAGTGAAAAATTATAATAGTATGACTAAAAATCTATTAATAAATGTCAATACTTGTCACATGACAAGCTCTTGTCTTTTTAATAAAATAATATGTCATTTCAATCCTTCCAATTCTTAAATGATATATAGTATTCATTCGCATGAACTAATATGTTTAAAGCACTTATGTCCTTCTATAAGACAATTATCTTAATTAATTATTGCATACATTTTTGCATTGTTACATATGGACATAAAGCATTTGGGATTTAATATCAATTATAAGTGAATAAATATTTATAAGGATATGTTTATTTTTGTGTTTTAGCTTGTATAGCCATCTCCTTCCTAAAAGCCTTCAATTTTGATGCCATGCTAGCTCATCTCCGCTTCCATAATCATGTCATGTTTATTTTTAGAACCCATACACATTTTAATAACTTGACATATCTTTGTTCATGACATATCAACTATGGTAGACTACACTCTGAAGCAAGTAGACTATACTTCAAGCAAGTACACTATACTCTGAAGTAAGTTGACTAAAGAACTTATGTCCTATAAGACAGTTATCTTAATAAATTATTGCATACATTTTTGCATTATAACATATGGACATGTGTAATTGAGGCTTTAATATCAATTAGAAGTGAATAAATATTTATAAGTATATGCTTATTTTTGTGTTTTAGCTTGCATAGTCATCTTTTACCTAAAATCCTTAAATTTTGATGTTATCCTAGCTTAGCTCCACTTCTCGAGATCATGTCATGTTTATTTTTAAAACCCAAAGACATATTAATAACCTGAAATACCTTTTTCATGACATATAAACTATGGTATATGATGATTTGTTTAAATTCCATTTATAAACAACTCATCTTATGTACTTTTGTTAATCCATTGAAGCCATGAACTTGTATGTCCTAGTGATATTGCTAAACACTATCATCATAACTTGAACTTATTGGAATAAATACTGATTAATATAGTTATTACTAGTTATCTTTATTTTGTGGTATTTTGAATATGCATTTATTCTTATGGTTACCATAAGTTGTTTGAATGGTGATATGTGTGGTTCCACTCTTGTTTGTAAGAAACTTATTATATGAAACAACCCGTATGCAAAAAGTACCCATCTGCAGTAACTCATCCACATCCAAAGGGGATCACCTATAACCAAGTGACCCATCCGTAGCCAAAGAGGATGACCTACAACAAGAATCTATGAATATGAAGAGCCCTTGGAAAGTGAAATAACACACTCAATTATGTATGTTTCGCCAGAAGGAGTAATTCTATTTGGAACATGAACACTAGAAGATAACTTAGCAATAGATTTTATTATTCATTATAACTCACTAAAGAACTAGTCAATTAGTCAACACGTGATTGAAAAAACTCATTGGTTGAGTTTTTTTATTAAAGGTAAAAATTTTGGAGGGACCTTACTCGAAGTACAAACAGAGGCTCAAAGGCCAAGATAATCAAAGCATAGAAATGTGTTTTTTGATCCCTGGGGGCCACACCCCAACCAAAAGATATAAAACAAAATAAAAATAAGGCGGGGCTTGTCTGCCTACAATAATCCCAACAACAAGTGACAACATGAAAAAGTGTATCATAAAAACAACATCATAACAGCTACACATGAAATAGAGAAACAAATACACTAACTAACATATTTGTTGTAAACCCTTAGAGAAATTTTGAGTGCCTAATAGAGATTCGGTTAGTAGTAACAATAGTAGGTTCCTAGTTAGATGCTTTCAACTTCTTGATAATCGTGTTGTTATTCCATGTTGAGGTCGGGATGCCACTAATGTCACATATCTAGCGGATGTGGACTTGTCAAGAGGTTGAGAATTGCTCTTTGGATGGCCAAGTAGTTGCAATGATTTTCCTCTAGGTCTTTGAATTTAGTGGCAAGAGTGTTGATTTCCTCCTTAAGGTTGGGGATAGGGTCAAAAGCTAGGTCTTTGGTAGTAGACTTGAGGAAAAAATCCATGTTGTCCTCAATATTTTTCATAGTTTCAGCATGCATAATAAATTTTTTCCTAAACTAGAGGAGGTGTCCTGATCAAAGGAGCTAGCAGAAATGACAGCGTGGGGGCTATCCTTAACCATAATGTCTTTTTCCTTCTTACTACTACAAATAATCCTTTTAGGAGGTGGTTTAGAGGTAGAGTATCAGTACATGGGATTATCGGAGTGAACATAGGGATCTTTGGGAATTCGGGAGACTAATGGGGGATAGGGATCATTGGCCACAACATCCATCATGTATTGGTTAATGAGAAAAAATACCCCCTGATGTAGAGGAATTATCCTCTTATGCCCTTGAACTTCCAAGATTTATTTTTCCATAGAATGCAGAATGTAGTGTGATAAACTCACCTTAATATCACACCTAAAATGGTTTATCAGGACCAGGTGATGTAGTGGAATAGTAGAGAATCCACCCTCGAGAGTGACATATTATATAATCATCTGGGTGGCTTCATCGAAAGGTTACGGGATAGAGGCACAAAAAATGCCTTCTTTCTTGATTTCAAGTCTTACCCCATCATCTAGAAAACCCTTTCCTCAGCTTCCTTATCAAATTTTTTCTGAAGAATTTATTTCCATCTATGCTTAAGCCAGTGATAAAAGAAATGAACTCCTCAAAGATATTAAAATCCTTGTCTTTGACTTTAATGGACCTATCTTTCCAATTCTCAACAAATTAGAGAGATATGTTTTGGTCATGCCCCTTAATCCTTTGTATAAATCTGTAAAATCCCCAATGTTGAGGTTTTCCCGAGTTCAACATTATCCTACCACTATGTTGATAAAAAATGAGTTCGACTCTGCATGGAGATCCTCCCATTATCATTATCACTTGCAACTTCAATGGATTGAGCTAAAAATAGCAATCAGTAGTCCTCCAATATCCCTCTAGTAACCTAGATGTCTATGAGTTGCGAGAGATGAATCTGAATGCTTCACACAAACTTTCTTAAAATGTTAAAAGCACTTGATTTTTTAAGGGAGGAATGAATTCGAGTGAGATCAATCTGATTTGGAAATCTAGATAATGGATTCCACATGTGTATAGTCCATCGGCTGAGAAATACTGATGAATGAATTTGCATCATTAATAATGTTGTGCCTTGCTTCGTGGGGAGTGTCATTGAAATCATACCATTCCTTGTAATTATTAATGCAAACCCCCACATTTTCTAATGTATCTACTAATTTATCCCCCTCTCTATACACATGGTGGAAAATAATGTTTAGACTTGTTGGCGAGAAAATTTGTCTTGTGGATAAATTTGTGGGTTTCAAGCCAACGCTATGAGAATCTAAGTCCCTCTACTTGAACGGTGCAACTTCCGTATGTACATGCATGAAAAAGTGGATTTCAATGGTGGCCTTTCAACCAAAGATCCAACAGAGGCACTCTATTGACCACTGTGGCAAAGCTAGCAAATTCTCACTAGAGAAGGACTTTGTGCGAGAAGGGGAAAAGGAGTGAGAATGGAGGTAGGTGAAACTAATGTTACGAGTAGAATATCATATGCCCACACACATTAATTATATATTTTAGTCACATGAATTTATAGTTAGATGGAAAAAAACCCTTGAGAAGAAGCTACACGACTGAATGAAACTCATTGGTCATAAAGTACCAATTAATTCCTCAATCAAAGAGGAAAAAATTCCTTCTTTTATTATTAAAGCTTGATCAGATTTTGTACATAGCTTGAGAATGGAATAAATTCGAGGAAGAAGAGTAAATAGAAGAAGAATGGTGTTTTCTGTCTTTTCTAGGTACAAAGCACTTTGGTATTTTCTAAAATCAATCACCAACCCTTTGGAATGGCTTTGGGAAGCCATTATATTCTTACAAGAAACTGTTACAACTTCAAAAATCCTCAACACCTTTTCAAATTCCTCTGTTGTGAAGAAAACGGTCATGGCAGGTTAAAAATAGGTCTTACAAATTAAAAGTTACATTCGATTTGCCAGTTTAAATATAGACCATTAGATTTGCTCCTATAACTTTGAAATCGGGTCATCCACGTGGCAGAAAGGAATGGAGTAGTTATAGGGGAATCCTTTCACCTTTTGTGATTTTTCGTGAGATTTGGCAATTTGGAAAAAATTGGCTTTAACCCCGCTTTGACTTTTCAACATAGACACATGACACGTTCTTATTGGAAATGGGGTCGTGGCCCTTTTCTCAACATTTTAACCTTTCTTGGAAAAAGGCTCAAAAACTCAATTTCCTTCATCATCCCGCTCCTTCGCTTTGACTTGGACACATGGCACGTTCTTATTGGAAATGGGGTCACGACCCTTTTCTCAACATTTTAATCTTTTTTTGGATAAAGGCTCAAAACTCAATTTCCTCTTCTGGCCCGCTCCTATGCTTTGAATTTTTCCATGTAGGCTCAAGATTTTACTTTTTTCCTGATAGCCTAATCGGGGTTGTGGGTTACTTTTTAACTTTTCACCTTTTTTACAAAGAGGCTCAAAATCTCAAATCCCACGATGGCCCGCGCTAAATCTGCTTTGACTTTTTAATGGTAAGCTTTTCCTCTCTAATGACTCTGACCATGTGGTGATCTACCACTATTTTGGTAATTGATCCTTTTTGCCCCATCTTGAGAATTACGCCATTGCAACACGTGGATCCGTCCGTTGAGCCTTCCATACTTAGCTGATTTTACCTTCATTTTGTACTTAGGACACGTGGAAATCCCACGCTTAATTGAAAACTGTCCCTTGGACCCTTCCCCTGGAGTTACGTCGTTGTGACACATGGAGCCATCCACTGAGTTTTGAAGTATGACCAAACCGCATCAATCAAATATACCCACGTATCATTCGGGGATGTCGAGAAAAATTTGACGGGGAGAGAAACTCTCATCATTCCCGATTGTGGAAAAATACACAGAGGAAGAGAACTTCGTCATTTTGAGCCCAATTTTGAATTTCCTTCATGAACCAGAGGTATGGAGGTAAAACAATGATTTTATGACCTAGGCCATAGAACAAGCGAACAATTTCGATAAAAAATGGAGGTTGCAAAGAGGATATTACGTGCACAAACCAGAAATGGAGGATTTACAAAACGAGTAAAACAGAGGTTTAAAAATCCCTAGAGCACGACTTTTGCTAATTTCTTAAATCTCAAACTTTTCTTAAACACCAACAAAGGTCATGAGCTCAAAAAAATTGAATTTGGCTATGAAAACGTAGAGTAGTTTTGGGAGACAACAACTGGCTCTAGCTTGGGGACATGGCGTGAATTGGGCATGGCTAGGGCATGACATGAGGATCCAGAATCTCAAATTTCAAAACATATTACATTGACCAGTGCCTTATCCATTAGGCCTTGCAGATTCATGTAAAATTATGAGAAAGAAAAGAAGAAGGAAACACACAAGCCAAACCACACACAACAAAAACCAAACAAAACTTAAACCAAAACCACGTAAAAGAAAAAGGAAAAACACACCTATGCAAATCACCTATGATACAAGGCGGGGAAAACCCACTTTCACTGATGATATAGTTTCAAGTATTTCCCACTTCAAGGAAATTCCAATGGCGTTCCATCCAAGTATGAGAGGAGAAAAACATTCTCACCACAAGTTCCATGAATTTGGAATGGGCCGAGCCATAATGAATCAAACTTTCCATGGCTGCCCTTTGGTTCTCTTCTCTTGTCCCATAACAGGACAAATTTTCCAACCTTGAATTATCTTTCCTTTTCCCTCTTGTCAAATATCTTCTTCACTTTAAATTTTTGTTCTTTAATTCTATCCACCACTTGGCATCTACTTTCCTCCAGCTTCTCCAAGAAGAGGATCCTCTTGTCAATGGAGTCTTTATATTGACCATCTTCTATTTCTTGCAGCAACTTGAGAGTTGGCATCTCAATTGTGAGGGGAATCTCTACCTCAACTCCATACAAAATTTGGAAATGTGACATACCTATTTCTTTCTTAGGAGTGATCCTATCAGCCCACAATGCATCATATAACTTCTTGTGCTAGTTCCTTTGATTCTCATCTACTAGTTTGCGAACAATGGTCACAATGTTCTTGTTTCTTGACTCAACTTTCCTATTTCCCTATGGGTAGTAGTCAGAAGAGTGAGATAGGGAGATTCCAAATCCATAACAAAAATCTATGAGATATTTGGAAGAGAAATAGGTGGCATTGTCTACAACAATTTTTTGTGGTATTCCAAAACGGGCAATGATGTTCTCCTTGATGAAGTTACTGATTGTTTGAAGTTGGCTTCCACCCATTTAGTGAAGTAATTAGTTGCAGTGAGTACATAAGTATGCCCTACACTTGAATGAGGATTCAGAACACCGATAAAATCTAGCCCCCATTGCTAAAATGGTTCTTCAATAACCACGGGCCTGAGTGGCAATGCAGCTAGTTTAGTTATGGCTTTCCAACAAATTGTTGGCATGATTTACATTTGGAAACCCAATCTTGAGTATCTGCAAATATGGAGGGCCAATAATATCTCCCTCTAAGGATCTTACATGTAGTGACCACGGCTAACCACTTGAGACCAAAGAAACAACCTAGGGTTGGTGAGAAAATTAGGGGATAATTTTTTTGTTTGTTTGAGGGATCAACTACTAGGTTACAAGATCATTGCTAGCACAAACAAGATTAGGATTAACAATCAAGACTGACTTGTAAAAATTCTTCTAGCAACAATTAGCAACAAGCACAAGGTCAAACAAGAGGTTTAAATTCATCACTTAGGTTAGGAAGGTAAATTCTCTCTCGACCCTACTTTAAAAGGATTACAGGGTTCAACTTGATTTTTCACACAATAGATTCATCAAAACTTTCCTAAATCATGCCCATTGGATAGGAAATTTTCTCACCTTTCCAACCATATAAAGAAGTCCTCCTAATTCCTCATAATTTGCAAGATATGGGCGGCGGAGTTTAGGGGAGAAATTTTCCCTTGGGGAGTTTGTGGGCTTAGGAGAATTTTTTTCCCTTGAGCGGGCGGCGGGGGAGGGGTGGGGAGGAAAAAAACCCCACCACATGCCCACAAGTCCAAAGTGAGGGAGAAACATGGCGCTTCCGATTGGCATGAGAAAACGTGAAATGGTGGTCGGAGCATTGGGAATTGAAAATTTTAGGCCAAAAGCCCAAAGGTGAAATTGTTGCGCATCTCCGCAAGGAGAAAACTCATACCACGTGTCAAAATCTTATTGGTCGTGGGGAGGAGCAGACCAGTGGAGAAAAAGGAAATTGATATTTTAGGAGTTAAAATCTCAAAGGAGAAAATAACTCCGCACTCCGCCGAGGTCCGATCTGCCATGTGTCATCACGTGATTGGACGCGACTCGGCGGGCCGCAGGGAAAAACTTGGGAATTTTTCCCAAAGCCAAAACAAAATTTTCCAAAGGAAAATTTTCCTTCCCTCCTCCGCCATCATCAAAATGCCACGTGGCATCCTGTGATTGGATGTGGGCCGGTGGGGCCAAAACGTAAATTTTTCCAAATTTTTTAAAAAAAAAAAGTCTAAGGGGATAAAATTTTATCCGCGCCTCCGCCTCAGCCCTTGGAGGACACGTGGTAGCCTACGATTGGTCATGAGGTTGGTGGAGGAAAAGTGAAAATTTTCCTGAGCCCAAAATTTCAAAAAAAAATTCTAAGGCAATTTTGATGGGAAAATTTTGGGTTGTGGGCCCGACAAGGAAAATTTTCCCAAATTTTCCCACCAAGGCACAAAAACTTCAAAGTGTCATAACTTGAGCTAGAAAGCTCCATTTGGGAAAACGAGGACTTTTCAGAAATCTCTCGATGCCCTATTTGCAAAAGAAACATAAAATTTACATTTTGATAAGTTTTAAGGGACAATTTTGAAAAGGATCTGCAGGATTTTAATTTATAAACTGGCATTTTTCCAACTTCTCGATTTGATTAAATTTGAACTCCTCCTTCACTCCACATGTAAAAAAAACATGGAGGATCAGTCTAAGGAGGGTTTAGAGTGTTTTAGTGAAGTAAATTTTTCAATTATTCAAGTTTGCATTTTTTCGGCAATAGATGGGAAAAAATGACTATGTGCAAGCTCCGAATTGAATTTTATTAAGTTTTGGAGGTTCATTCTTGACTGTTAGAGTGAATTAGAGTTCCTTAGGTCTTCCTAAATGTGAATTTCAAAGTTTCATAACTTATTGTTGAGTATAAGTCTGAACTGCTCATTTTTAATAAAACATGGATTGCTAGAATGAAGTTTTAAATCAGTGAACTATTTCTTTTAAGTCTGCATGCCAATTTATCATTTAAAAGTGTGTATAGTTTCTAATTGGTCTCATATATTTTCTTATTAAATATTCTATTCAATTCTAAGTTAGATTACAGTTCAGATTTCAATTCAAATATGCATCTTGCAAGGAATACAACACTGTCTTTCATTTCCATGCATTCTTTCTTTTCTTTTCAAACAACAATCAATTTTCAACAATAATTCAAATCAATTGTGCAATACACTTTTGAGAGGGGAATGCATTCTTCATTGATCCTCAATACACTTTTACAACTTTCCTTTCTATTTGATTTCAAATACAATACATACAATAACAACATTGTTTCTTATTCTTTTACAAATAGAGTCTCATTCTTGGACAACAATACAATTCTAGTATACATTACCATACAAATTTAAAAGAACCAATGCCATCCTTTATTGATAATTCAAATAACTTTACAATTGATCTCCTTTCCAATTTGAATTCAAAATACAGTTTACAAGATATATATAATTCTTCTCATTTCTTTACAAAACAGAGATTGGATACAACTCTCTACATTTCTCAATTCAAATTCAAACTTCTACTATCAATACAATAACTTCACATTACAACATTTATACACTCATCCACTCAAAGTGGGAAAGGTTACATTGAATTTTACTCAAAAGGGAAAACTATTGTCAAACTGTGAATTTTCTTTCTCCAAACAACAACATGCTTGTTTCTTCTTCTTTGCAACTTTGATCACAACAAGGAAGGGGGAAAGGCAATGCTCTCCACCCAACCAAGACATCCAATGAGAAAGGAGAAGCCATCCTTCCCCATTGGCCCCCGAGCCCCAACCATATTGAAATGGAGCATGAATATCAACACATGGCAACAAGGCTTCTATCACATACAAGCAACATTCACATTGCATACAATCAACAAAATGCACAGTTCAAAATAAGACAATAGTTCCCAACTGCATTTGAAACAATTCATATAACACATAGGCTTGATCAAGCAAGCCAACAAGAGTAAGGACTATGGGGAACTCCTTATGCCTCCCAATTTGGAATTGGGCATCCACCAAAATGCATACCGCCAATAATCATATCAACCCCATAAACCTTATATCTCCCAACCCCTCCTTATGCCCCCAAGTTTATCCCTTATGCCCCCATAGTAAGAAATGCAAGAAGTTTCTTTTCCAAGGTGGATCCCAAACCAAAACTCCCTCCACAATAAAATATGTGCCATTGGAAATCCCTTATGCCCCCCATATGAAATCCCCATAGCCTTCTCCTACACCATGCCCTAAGCATTCTACCCAACCAGCCAAGAATGCAAACACAAACACCATTTAAGCATGCATGCAAGAGAAGGAAAACCATTAAAATACAGCTCAGATCCTACCTCTCCATACTGAAGTTTGTTCCAAGCTCACAAGCTTTCCACAATGTCAAAGTGCAGTCCAAAACCAGCAAGTATAAGCAAGCAAAAAGACTCCAAGCTCTTCCTCAAACAAGCTCCAAAAAAACAACAAAAAAAAACCCCAAGAGGAAATAACAAAGTTTCAACAACCTCCAAATGAGCAAGAAGCTTCACTTTTATAGGAAAGGAAAGAGAGAGGATGATGTGGATCCAAGTGGGATGCCACATCATTTTTCCTCATCCCCAAGAGGAAATCCACAACAACAAAACAAATCACAATAAATTAAACATGACAAAATCACTTACATACTCCAATTCAACCCATACTCCAAAAGGACCAAATTAAAAACATGTAAGGGAAGTGCAATTAAAACTTACATATTGTCACCTCAAAATGCATTATAAATGCCTACATTTAACCTCCAAACCATAGGCATGGTTGGTGGATCATTTTAAGAGGTGTGGGACAAGTTTTCAAGGTCAAATTCGAATTTCATAAAAGATGGAGTGCTAGACCTTCCAAAATCTGCCTTACATACTCTTACAATTTCTTACACATTCTTACATGATAACTTACACACTCTTCCAACATTAATATCTAAGACAACAACTTTATTAATTACATTCCACATCCCAATTTAATTTAAATAAAATTTAACTATATGACTATCACATTAATCTACCACATTTAAATTAATTAAAAGAAGGAACACATTACAAATAAAATACATACAACAATAATTAAAAAGGAACACATAAATAAAACACATATCCCATGGTCACATATAATGGAAATCCCCCATGGGAATTCCTAACATAACACAACACACAAACTCATAACACAGTTGCCATGGTGACCTTGTTGATTTCACCTGGAATTTCAATATGGTTAGTCTCCAGTCCCCCGACATTGTTGTGATTTTTAACCTGCAAAATGCAAATACCTCCTTCGGCCTCGTGGCCATATCAGAACATCCAAAATGATATAAACAATATCTCAAAATCATCCAAACACACAGATCACAACAATATCAATAATTTCAACATTATTATTTTTAATTAAATAAATCAACTATATCATCATCAAAATCTACCATACCAGATCTACTCAAAATATCTAATATCATAAGTCCAAATCAACATCTATAATATGTCCATGTCAAATAGTATATCATCAACCACATATAGAAAATGTCTCTAGTAATCATCATGCATAATAACTGAATCTAGATCAATAATAATCCATGATCTAACATCTAACCATCATACTAAAATAAAACATAATAGTGTCCATAATATGATCAATAGTATCAAAATCAAGTATCTAAAAGTGTCAAAGGGAAGTGGGCACTACATCCCCCTCCCCTTAGACTTCGACTTCCTCCTGGAAGTCACTAGAACAAATGTGGAAACTACACTCGTAATATTGTGGCATCCTCCCAAGTGGCTGCTAGTCTCATCATATCTATCCCACCGCCCACGTACCTAATCAATCTCTCTACCTCGAAGGCCCCAGGGTCCTGCGATCTATGATATGGATGGGCTCCACCATCACCCGCCCCCGATCATGCACTGTAATGATGTTCAGTCTAACACATGAGAAGGATCTACAATGTACCTCCTAAGGATAGAAACATGAAACACATCATGTACGCGAGACAAGATGGGTGGCAATGCTAGATGGTAGGCCAAAGGGTCGATACGCTCCAAGATCTCAAAAGGACCAATGAATCAAGGAGCTAACTTAGAACCTTTTCCATAGCAGATAGGGCTCTTGTGTGGTCTAACACGAAGGAACACCTTCATGCCCACATCAAAGCTACGATCAATCCTATGTTGATACATACTTCTTTCATGTTTCATGTGCCTCCTGTAATCTCGCACGATGATCACACTACCTGCTACTCCATGTCTTGCAAAAGAGCTGGTCCAAGAGATACTCTATCCTCTAACCTATCCCAACTAAGGGGTGTCCTACACTCTCTACCATATAATGCTGAAAAGGAGCCATGCCTATAGAACTCTGAAAACTATTATTGTAGGAAAACTCCACTAAGTATAGGTACTCCTCCCACTTAGACTGTTGATCCATCACGTACATCCTGAGCATATCCTCCAAAATTTGATTCACTCACTCGGTCTATCCATCTATCTTAGGATGATATGTTGTGCTGAAATTAATCCTCATCCCGAGGACATACATTGCATGGTAGTCCAGAAGTGTGAAGTGTACAAAGGATCACGGTCACAAATGATCTTCCATGGAATCCCATGCAACTTGACAATCTCATCCAAATATACTCGTGCCATTGCTCTAGTTATATAAGTGGTCTTCATTGGAGAAAAGTGAGCCACTTTTGTCAATTTATCAACCGTGACCATAATGGCATCGTGGTGATATCTCGACATAGGTAGTCCAATAATGAAATCCATGGAAATGGTGTCCCACTTCCATTCCGGTATGGCATGAGGATAAAGAAGACCTGTTGGATGTTGATGTTTGGCCTTAACCCTCTAGCACTCTAAACACCATGACACAAACTGAGCCACATCTCGATGAAGTCCTCTAGTGGTATAACTTATCTCAACGTAGCGTGCATCTTCTTCACCCCGGGATGGGCTGAATAGGGTGCATGATGTGCCTCTACCAAGATGTCCTACCTCAAGCCTCCATCTCTGGGAACATATATCTACCTCTATGCCTGAGAAGACCATCTACCTCTAAGGAAAACCATCAAACTTCCCCTCAAGGGGTCTCTGTGACTCGATCTCTGCTCATATTGTCATGTAGAAGCTATCAAGAGGAAGCTGTTGAAGAATCCTGCTCCACAAATCTGTGCTCACTGAGGTAGCCATAGCCACATGTCTCTCGTCTGCTGAGAGCATCTGCTACCACATTCTCCTTCCCCTTCACATGCTCTATCTCCATGTCATACTCACAAAGCAACTCCATCCAACATCATTGATGAGTGTTTAGATTGGGCTGCGTGAAGAGGTGGCGAAGACTCAAATGATCTATCTGAGTGTGAATCTCCATCAAGAAGAAAATGTCTCCATCTAACCAAAGCATGCACAACTACCACAAGCTCAAGATCATGGGTAGGATAATTAAGCTCGTGATCCTTGAGTTTGCGAGACTCAAAAGCTCTGACTGACCCTACCATCTGCATCAACACACCTCCAAGCCCTGCTAAAGAAGCATATGTGTAAACAAAGAACTCACCCTGTGGATCCGGCACTACAAGAATGGGTGTTGTAGTGAGGCACTCCTTCAGTGTCTGAAGGCCTACTCACATCTGTCCATCCAAACAAACTTCTTCCCTTTCTCTGCGAAGGGAAGTGATAAGTCACAATCGAGAGAAGTCCTGAACAAATCTCTCGGTAGTATCCTGCTAAACCCATGAAGCTGCGCACCTCGGTCACTGTAGTGGGTGTTGGCCAATCCATAATGGCTCTAATCTTGGAAGGATCGACTATGATACCTTCCCCAGAAATAATATGACCCAAATACTGCACCTCTATCTAGAAGAAAGCACACTTCTCAAGTTCCATAAAGTTGTTGCTCACGAAGACACTGGAGAACCTGTCGAAGGTGCCCCTCATGCTCCTCACGTGTACGTGAGTATATCAAGATGTCATCAAGGAAGATGAGCATGAAGTGATCTAAAAGGTTCTGAATACCCCATTCATCAAACTCATAAACACTGCAGGGGCATTCGTCAAACCAAAAGGCACCACTGTGAACTCATAGTGCCCATATCTCATGTGGAAGGTGGTCTTATGAATGTCCACCTCGAAATCCTCAACTGATGGTAGCCGACTTGAGATCAATCTTAGAGAACACCGTGGCTCCCTTCATCTGATCAAACAAGTCATCAATACGAGGAAGAGGATAATGATTCTTGATCATCACTTTGTTCAACTAGCGGTAATCAATACACAACCGCAATGATCCATCCTTCTTCTTCACGAAGATCACCGGTGCACCCTAAGGGGATACACTAGGATGGATAAGGCCCTTCTCCAAAAGGCCCTCAAGCTATAACTTGAGCTCACAAGAGCTCGGGGTGGTCATCGATAAGGTGCCCGTGAGATAGGCTCTGCTCCTGGAACTAGGTCTATATGAAAATCAATCTCACGTGGGGGTGGTAACCCCGGTAGCTCCCCTAGAAATACATCAGAAAAATCTCTCAAGATGGGATGATCATCTAGTGATGGCCCACTAGACCCATCCTCTGATCTATCACTAATTGTAATAACATACATCTGACAACCCCAGTTGCACACACCGCTTAAGTTGCATAGTGGAAATGGTATGAATAGAAATGGGTCTCTTGACCCCGAGATCACCAACTCAACTCCCAAATCATCTGCACAAGCTATAGTCTTATGATAACAATCCATCTTGGCCCTATGTGTAGATAGCCAATCCATACCTAAGATAACTCCATACGATCCCAAAGGAAGAATACGGAGATCTGAGGTGGTGGTGAAAGGTCCCAAATCCACTACACACTCCTTAACTAAGGAGTCCACAAAGATCTTGGCTCAGAAGCCATCTTGACATCCCAACTGAGACCCTACCTAACTACCACCAGCCTGCATCACTCTACTAAAGATGGTGCAATGAAAGAATCAGAAGAACTAGAATCAAACAATACAGAGGTAGGAATACCACCAATGCTACATGTGGTCTCAATGACTATGCTCTGGTGCTCTGTCTGGCGGTTCTCAACTATTGCATAAATCATGTGGTTGTGTCCCATGTCACCAACTATCGGCTCAAAAATTGGTGCCTTACCCTTGTTAGGGTTATGAGGACAATCTCTCCAAAAATGTCTAGCTACTCCACATCCAAAGCAACTACCTAATCCTCTCAAGGAACAACACCTCCAGTAGGTGCCCTAGAAGCCTATGGCATGGATCCTGATGATCCGGATGTGGTCTTATGGCCCTCTCTAGTGAGCTCTAATTGGTGAGCTCTAGGTCCACCCTGTGTCCTAATGGGACCCCTAGGAGGAGGCCCCATGCTCCAACCTCTCTGTGCATCAGCTCTCTGTGGAGGTCTATACGGTGGGTGGGACTACTGCTCTCTTTGTGGCCTAAAGGATGACTGTGCTAAATGTTGACCACCATGAGGAAGAGGTATTGAACCTCTCGATCTACCATCCTGCATCTACTTGAATGTGGCTCCTGACTCGGTCTCTAGCCTGTTAGGTTTTACCCGAGTCTCCTCTGCAATATAGGCCTTCTTGATGGCCTCTGCTAAAGTTTGTGGACAGTGAATCCAATGCGCACCTCAATGTCCAAATTTAGGCCCCGAGATGAACCTGTGAATCCACACTTGCTCATCCTGCATATACTCTACATACTGAAGTAGATCTAGAAATCTACTCTCATACTCTGCTACTGAAAGGGTAGCCTGTCGGAGGTCATGGAACTCATCAATCCTCTGCTGGATGAACCTCTCGTGATAGGTACCTACTCCTAAATCTCTCCTCAAACAACTCCCAAGTCACTATCTTTGAATCTACATGGAGCTTCTGCTCCTCTGTCCTCCACCATACTCTGCTCCATCCCTCAGTAGATGGATCACAACACGAGCTTTCGTGTTGCTAGAACAAGGACAAAGCTTGAAGCAACCACTCAAGCTCACTAGTCAGGCCTCTAGCCTGAAATCCACCTATATCACCTGAGTAATGTGAGGGCCTAAGCTTTAGGATCTCCTGATGTGATCCATTGTTGTGGTCTGTCGGCCTCTAGGCCTCTCTGCAAGCTCATCCCTAAGCCTAGGGCTCGAGACCTCTCTCTATGCTTCGGAACTCTATCACCCTATCTCTAGGTGGTGAATCTACTCTAACTGACTCTGCATGGGAGTTCTCTCCTCTATGCTCCTCATTGAGTCGAGGGTACCTGACCCTCGATAGAAGGAGCTCTATCATGACTAGTTGTCTGTCCTCCACCTAATCCCGCATAGAGCGGCATTAACATCCTAAAAAGTGCAGTAGAATCGAGGTAGAATGGATGCTACACACCTGGTGGTGGTGGTGGTGGTGGTGGTGGTGGTGAATTTGAGTCTCTGTGAAGGTTCCTCTCACTCCGTCTGAGCCTCCTGCATAGACCAAAGTGAGAGTCTAGTTCATTTGTTAAGTTATACAACTTCCATGTTTACTAAAAACATACAAATTCTTGCTAAGTTGTTTTCTAGGTTTCAATGTGCTAGGTTTAAGTTTTCATGTCTCAAGTTTTCTAGTGTGCCCAATGGTCCAAGCCTTTGAACCACTTGCTCTGATACCAAGCTGTAGTGCCCGTTTAAACAACCACTTGAGACCAAAGAAACAACCTAGGGTTAGCTAGAAAATTATGGGATAATTTTTTTTTTTTGTTTAAGGGATCAACTACTAGATTACAAGATCACAGCTAGCACAAACAAGATTAGGATTAACAATCAAGACTGACTTGCAAAAATGCTTCTAGAAATAATTAGCAACAAGCACAAGGTCAAACAAGAGGTTTAAATTCATCACTTAGGTTAGGAAGGTAAATTCTCTCTCGACCCTACTTTAAAAGGCTTACAGGGTTCAACTTGATTTTTCATAATTAGATTCATCAAAACTTTCCTAAATCATGCCCATTGGATAGGAAATTTTCTCACCTTTCCAACCATATAAAGAAGTCCTCCTAACTCCTCATAATTTGCAAGATATGGGCCGATGGAGTTTAGGGGAGAAATTTTCCCTTGGGGAGTCACGAGGCTTAGGGAGAAAAATTTTTCCCTTGAGCGGGTCAATGGGGGGGGGAAAATTGAATTTTCCCTCCTTGGGTGCCAAAAGGAAAAAAACCACCACACATCCCGTGCGCCCTGGTCCGTGAGGAATATGTGGCACTTCGATTGGCGCGGAAAACGTGGGGACGGCGGAGCATTCTGGGAAATGGAAATTTTAGGCCAAAAGCCCAAGGGTGAAAATTGTCGCGCACCTCCGCAAGGAGAAAACTCCTGCCACGTGTCAAAATCTTATTGGTCATGGGGAGGAGCGGACCAGTAGTGGAAAAAGGAAATTGAGATTTTTGGAGTTAAAATCTCAATGGAGAAAATAACTCCGCACTCCCCCTTGAGTCGACCCCACCACGTGTCATCACGTGATGATTGACGATTGACTGCGGGCGTGGCCGGGAAAAACATGGGAATTTTTCCCAAAGCCAAAACCAAATTTTCTAAAGGAAAATTTTTCTTCCCTCCTCTCGACGTCATCAAAATGCCACGTGGCATCCTATGATTGGACGTGGGTGGGGTGGGGCCAAACGAAAATTTTCAAAAAAAAAAATTAAAAAGACTAAGGGTTAAAAAGAAACCCGCCTACGCCTCTTAGCCCTGGAGGACATGTGGCAGCCCCTTTGATTGGTTGTGTGGGGGCGATGGAGGAAAATTTGAAAATTTTCCAGGCCCAAAATTTCAAAAAAATTCTAAGGCAATTTTGATGGGAAATTTTTGGGTTGGGCCCGACAGGGAAAATTTTCCCAAATTTTCCCGCCAAGGCACAAAAACTTCAAAGTGTCATAACTTGAGCTAGAAAGCTTGGTTTTGGGAAAAACAAGGACTTTTGGAAAGCTCTTGATGCCCTCTTTGCACATGAAACATAAAATTTACATTTTGATAAGTTTTAAGGGTCAATTTTGTAAAAAATGATCTGCAGGCTTTTAATTTGTAAACTGGCATTTTTCCAACTTCTCGATTTGATTAAATTTGAACTCCTCCTTCACTCCACATGTCAAAAAGACATGGAGGATCAGTCTAAGGAGGGTTTAGAGTGTTTTAGTGAAGTCAATTTGTCAATTATTCAAGTTTGCATTTTTCTAGCAATAGATGGAAAAATGACTATGCAAGCTCGAATTGAATTTTATTAAGTTTTGGAGGTTCATTCTTGACTATTAGAGTGAATTAGAGTTCCTTAGGTCTTCCTAAATGTGAATTTCAAAGTTTCATAACTTATTGTTGAGTATAAGTCTGAACTGCTCATTTTTAATAAAACATGGATTGCCAGAATGAAGTTTTAAATCAGTGAACTATTTCTTTTAAGTCTGCATGCCAATTTATCATTTAAAAGTGTGTATAGTTTCTAATTGGTGTCATATAATTGCTTATTAAGTATTCTATTCAATTCTAAGTTAGATTACATTCAGATTTCAATTCAAATATGCATCTTGCAAGGAATACAACATTGTCTATCATTTCCACGCATTCTTTCTTTTCTTTTCAAACAACAATCAATTTTCAACAATAATTCAAATCAATTGTGCAATACACTTTTGAGAAAGGAATGCATTCTTTCATTGATCCTCCATACAAATTTACAACTTTCCTTTCTATTTGATTTCAAATACAATACATGAGATATACAACATTGTTTCTTATTCTTTTAAAATAGAGTCTCATTTTTATCAATACAATTCCAATACATTACCATACAAATTTAAAAGAACCAATGCCATCCTTTATTGATAATTCAAATAACTTTACAACTGATCTCCTTTCAATTTGAATTCAAAATACAGTTTACAAGATACATATACATTCTTCTCATTTCTTTACAAAACAAAGATTGGATACAACTCTCTACATTTCTCAATTCAAATTCAAACTTCTATTATCAATACAATAACTTCACATTACAACATTTATACACTCATCCACTCGAAGTGGGAAAGGTTACATTGAATTTTACTAAAAGGAAAAGACTATCAAACTGTGAAATTTTTCTCCAAACAAAGCATGCTTGTTTCTTCTTCTTTCAACTTTGATCACAACAAGGAAGGGGGAAAGGCAACGCTCTCCACCCAACCAAGACATCCAATGAGAAAGGAGAAGCCATCCTTCCCCATTGGCCCCGAGCCCCAACCATATTGAAATGGAGCATGAATATCAACACATGGAAACAAGGCTTCTATCACATACAAGCAACATTCACATTGCATACAATCAACAAAATGCACAATTCAAAATAAGACAACAGTTCCCAACTACATTTGAAACAATTCATACAACACATAGGCTTGATCAAGCAAGCCAACAAGAGCAAGGACTATGGGGAACTCCTTATGCCTCCCAATTTGGAATTGGGCATCCACCAAAATGCATACCACCAATAATCATATCAACCCCATAAACCTTATATCTCCCAACCCCTCCTTATGCCCCCCCCCAAGTTTATCCCTTATGCCCCCATAGTAAGAAATGCAAGCAGTTTCTTTTCCAAGGTGGATCCCAAACCAAAACTCCCTCCACAATAAAATTGTGCCATTGGCAATCCCTTATGCCCCCATATGAAATCCCCATAGCCTTCTCCTACACCATGCCCTAAGCATTCTACCCAACCAGCCAAGAATGCAAACACAAACACCATTTAAGCATGCATGCAAGAGAAGGAAAGACAATTAAAATACATAGCTCCAGATCCTACCTCTCCATACTGAAGTTTGTTCCAAGCTCACAAGCTTTCCACAATGTCAAAGTGCAGTCCAAAACCAGCAAGTATAAGAAAGCAAAAAGACTCCAAGCTCTTCCTCAAACAAGCTCAAAAGAAAAAGAAAAAAAATGTGCCCCCAAGAGGAAATAACAAAGTTTCAACAACCTCCAAATGAGCAAGAAGCTTCACTTTTATAGGAAAGGAAAGAGAGAGGATGATGTGGATCCAAGTGGGATGCCACATCATTTTTCCTCATCCCCAAGAGGAAATCCACAACAAAAAACAAATCACAATAAATTAAACATGACAAAATCACTTACATACTCCAATTCAACCCATACTCCAAAAGGACCAAATTAAAAATATGTAAGGGAAGTGCAATTAAAACTTACATATTGTCACCTCAAAATGCATTATAAATGCCTACATTTAACCTCAAACCATAGGCATGGTTGGTGGATCATTTTAAGAGGTGTGGGACAAGTTTAACTTGTCCCACAAGCCTCCAAATTTGGCCTCAAGGTCAAATTCGAATTTCATAAAAGATGGAGTGTTAGACCTTCCAAAATCTGCCTTACATACTCTTACAATTTCTTACACATTCTTACATGATAACTTACACACTCTTCCAACATTAATATCTAAGACAACAACTTTATTAATTACATTCCACATCCCAATTTAATTTAAATAAAATTTAACTATATGACTATCACATTAATCTACCACATTTAAATTAATTAAAGAAGGAACACATTACAAATAAAATACATACAACAATAATTAAAAAGGAACACATAAATAAAACACTTATCCCATGGTCACATATAATGGAAATCCCCATGGGAAATCCTAACATAACACAACACACAAACTCATAACACAGTTGCCATGGTGACCTTGTTGATTTCACGGAATTTCAATATGGTTAGTCTCAGTCCCCGACATTGTTGTGATTTTTAACTTGCAAAATGAAAATACCTCCTTGGCCTCGTGGCCATATCAAGAACATCCAAAATGATATAAACAATATCTCAAAATCATCCAAACACATAGATCACAACAATATCAATAATTTCAACATTATTATTTTTAATTAAATAAATCAACTATATCATCATCAAAATCTACCATGTCTCTAGATCTACTCAAAATATCAATATCATAAGTCAAATCAACATCTATAATATGTCCATGTCAAACAGTAGTATATCATCAACCACATATAGAAAATGTCTCTAGTAATCATCATTGATCAGTAAATCATCTATTCTAGGAAGAGGATAACAATTCTTTATAGTAATTACAAGTAAATATTTATTTTCTTCCCTATAGAAGATTGCTTTACGATCATACAAATAAGGACTTCCCAAAACCACCCCACAAATATCCAAAGGAACTACATCCAATTCAACCTCATCTTTAAAATTTGTTGTAATGGAAAATTTGAAAGTACAAGTTTTAGTTACCTGCAGTTTTGCATCATCACAAACCCATCCCAAATGATAAGGCTTAGGATGTGATTCAGTTTTGAGTCCTAGTTTCTTAACAATCTCCTCAGAAATTAGATTAGCTTGAGATCCACTATCAAAAAGAGTATCAATTTTTGTATGCTTTGAAATTACTCTAATGTGGAAAAGCTCATTCCTTTTCTTATCATCATGTATAGTTTGTTTACTAGAAGAAGATGTAACATTTGTAGTACTATAGTTTGAAATTGAAAGATTTGATTTACCTTGAAAATTTATAGCCGTGATCTTGGTTTCATCACCTGAATCTGACCCAAGATCATGAATTATAGTATTTGTTTTCTTTTCCTTTCCTTTCTTAACCATCCATTTAGGTTTCATTTCAGGATGTAATTTCCAACATTTAGACTCATCATGGTTCTTTTTACAATGATTACAAAATGGTTTTTCATCTTCCTTCTTAACAGTAGAGTTTGTCTTATGCTTACCCTTTCCTTTTCCTTGTTCTTTCAAACCTTTTCCTTCATATTTCTTGTTCTTTTGTTTAAAAGAAGAGAAAGAGGAATCCTTTGTCATTTTCCCTTGTGCTTCCAAATGGGTTTCTTGAACACATACTACATCAAGATTAGTAGGACCTAAAACAAGTATCATATGCCTTAGATAACTATGCAATCCACCAATATATTTAAGTAGTGTTTCTTTTGTGTTTAGGGAAATTCCCAGAATTAGAGCCCTTTTCCTAAATTCCTATGTGTATTCTTGAACACTTTGTCCCTTAGCTTTTCTTAATGTTTTCCAATCCATCATAGCTTGTTGCTTATAACTAAGAGGATAAATTTTTGCCTAAGACTTGAAACAAATTCAGACCAAGAAGTGATTGTTATACCTTTGGTTTCTTCCACTTCTTGAAGCTTACTCTCCCACCAAATGAGTGTTGTGCCACCCATCCGAAGAGTTTCCAAATGAATCTTTGCTTCATCATCCATAATTCTCTGAACCTGTAATATACTTCTATCTACTTGACCCAGTTATCCAACTTCTCTGCATTTAGCTCTCTAGTATACATAGGCAATTCAAACTTGATATCTAACTTTAATGAAGGAAAATCAAATTTTAAAGGGTCTCTTTTAGGAATATCAGAACTAGAGATATCTTATTTTTTACCTTCTCTAGTTCCATTTTCCCTTTTCCTATCTTGGTACATTTCCTCCACCATTTCCTTCATCTATAGGAATGATTGACGAATTTATTCTGCCTCTCGATCCTCCATTGTAGGACTTGGAGACCGTCTAGTACCAATTTTTGGATCTCCTTCAACTAAATCTCCTTCACCCTTCTTAGATCGAGACCTTGTTAACATCCAACACACAAATTGCAATCCAAAACACATTAATCTGAACCAAAATCAGTCAAAACCAGCTCTGATACCAGTGATCTAAAAATCAATTTTAACTAGCAATTGTGCACACACTTAACTTTTCTTTGTATTAATTTTGATATAAAAATTGACTATTATATCCTTTTTTATTTTTAATAACAGAATTAAAACTGAAAGTACTGTGTAAAAAAAGAAAATAAAGAGATGAATCACCAACAATTTGACACAAGAATTGATAACGGAGTTCGGCACTTGTGGCCTATGTCTCCGGGTCAATTGAATGCGAATGATCTATTAAAATCTTAAAAATAAATATTTACAAATATTTATACAAGAATATTATCTTCTCATCACGTTCCTCTACCAAAAATAATAGGAGTCACTTTTTACTTCATCTCAAAATTCCTTCTCTAGCTCAAGTTATGAGCAAATCAACATTTCACACAGTCCCGGATACTTGTTTAAATAAAAAATGCCTCCTTTTATAATGTTTCATACTCCTATGGTGTGGCGGTCAAGGCATATCTTTTGGTAGAAGAGATCACGGTTCAAGTCTCTCTAGGCACATTTCATGGCTATGTAAAGGGATTTAATCCCACATTTGGCACGTCAGGATTGTATGGAGAGCTTAAAACGTGGAGCGGTGTTAAGTTTAATTGGCTTGTGAGCCATCTTATCCCCATGCAATGGGGCACTCAATGTGGGTGATTGTGTGGAGAGATGAGGGTTATGAATTAGCAAGGATTATGCATGGATATTTTAATAAATGGCAGTTTGGAGAAATGCGTTTAAAGTTGGAGGTTTAAATGAAATGTGTTGGATTTAATTGGCTTAAGCATGTAATGTGGAGGGATAAGGTTATAATTTAAATTTCCTTAGCTAATAGTCCCACATGCATCATATCGTGGACATACAATGTAGATATATACAAGAGCTCTACAATATCAATATGAAATGAAGGAGGCCAAGGCACCCCTCCATAATTAAGTGTGTCGAACCTGGCTGAGGGCCCCCAACCAACAAATAGTGGGGCCCACTTGTCCATCACCGAGTGTCAAAGACTAGTGTTCCAAAACAAATTTTTCTCCATCACCTATATTTTCCATGTGTCACATTTCAAGTTGTCCACTTGGTGAGCGCATGTGCATCCCTCATGTGCGCAGTCCCAAATTTTACCAATTACCCAAAAATTTCAGCAAGCCATAACTTTTGCATACGAGCTCCATTTCCTGGAAACAAGATATCGATGAAATCATCTAATTTTTCTCCATGCTATGGAACTGAATTTAACTTATTCGAGAAGATCTTAGATCCTTTGTTTCTCTATGAGGATCCTTTGGATCAATAATGTAGAATCGGGAAACTTTTAACAGCTCTAACTTTGCATAGGCATGTTTCTCCAATTGATTGTACTTTAGCTCATGATTTTTGAAGGACATATCATGAAAGCAATGGGTGCTTCCAAACCTTCATCATTTTTACGAACAAGGATAGCATAGAGTGTGTTTTCGATGCATAACAATACATGATGAAATCCTTGTTAAAATATAGAGATATCAAGAGTTGGAGCATTGGCAATGGCTTTCTTGATCTCCTCAAATGTTTTTTTCCTTCCTTATTCCATTTGAAACTTTCTTGAGGCTTCATCATGGAAATTATATGCTTAGTGAGTTCAAAAAAACTCAGCACAAAATGACGAAGGAAGTTTACCTTTCGAAAAATGAATGGACTCCCTTCTTGCTAGTTGGTAAGGCTAGTGCTTGGATAGCTCCAACCCTCTCAGGATCAATGTGTGCTCCATGTTTGTTCACAATGTGTCCCAAAAAATTACCTTCTATGACTCCAAAGATGTACTTCTTTAGATTTAGAGAAATGCCATGTTTCTGCACCTTGTAAGGTCTTGCTTCAAATGACTGCTATGATCTCCCCTCCTCTTTGAAAAAACGTGAGGTCATCAAGGTAAATGACAATGCAATGTTTCAAATCTTTGAAGGCCAAGTCCATTGCTCTCTAGAAAGTGGCTCCAACATTGATCAAGCCAAAAGGAATTCTGCTGTAAGCAAAAGTGCCCCAAGGTGTTGTGAAGGTTGTTTTGTTGCAATCCTCTTCTGCCACCTTGATTTGGTTGTACCTGAGAATCCATCAAGTAAAGAGAGCATCTCAGATCCAGTGTCTGCTTGCAAAATGTGATCCATGATTGGAAGAGGATAGTTGTTCTTGAGAGATGTCTGATTCAGATTTTGGAAGTCTACACAAATCCTTATTTCCCCATTCTTCTTCCTTACTGGCACAATGTTAGCCACCCATGTTGAATGGTGGATGGGGAAGATGATTCTAGCATTGAGCATCTTTATCACCTCTTCTTTGATAACATCAAAAATCTTTGGATTGTAGGGCCTTTGTTTTTTCTTGAAGGGATTAGCTCCTTGCTTCAAAGGAATGGAGTGATGCATTTCCTTTGGCTGAAAATATTTGAGTTCATCATAGGAATAGGCTAGGACATCTGAGTACTTTTTAGTAGAGCAACAAACCTTCTCTTCTCTTCTGGTGAGCAAAATTTACCAATGTTAACCATCCTTGGATTCTCTAAAGTGCCAATGTTTTCTTGATCAAAATCAGATGGACACCGAGAAGACTATTTTTCTTTCTCTTGGATGAAGTTGTCATGTTTGTCAAAGAGATCTTCCAAAGAAACTAGGCCTTTGGGGATTTTGTTTCCTTTTAGCTTGATTACTTCCTCTTCATCAATTCCCTCAATTCATTCTTTATCTTCTTTGGGGACTGATTCACGGTGTGATTTTTCACTTAAAAGAAAATATTATTGAAGTTATCCCTTTGCTCTAAGAAGGCTAGAATCTGATTGTCATCATTGAAAACTTGCCACTGATTTGCATTGTCTAGTATGTTGGGTATGAACACCATCTCAATGGTCACTTTATCCTTGCAAAAAGAGGGATGAGGTGTCACTAAGGAAGCTGACACTACTAGAGAACCACCCTTTGTATTATGCTCCTATGGATAGCTTGATGGAGAATGCATCAAAGGATTCAATGCAGTCCCACACTCTGTTTCTATAGTGCACTGAGTTTGGGGTTTTTACTGATATTGTTGGTGGACCTACTTTACCACAACCTATGCATCACCTTTGCATCTCAACTTCTCGATTCCCATGTCCTCTTTTACATTCATGCCTAAGAGTAATGATTCATAATCCGTTGTATTATTTGTATTGTCAAATCGCAGCTTGTAGGCAAAAGGATATACCTCATTGGAGGGAGAGTATAATACTACACCAGCTCCTGAACCTGCTCTGGAATGAATTCCATCAAACTTCATTGTCCAAATCTGATCTCCTTCTTCTTCCATGAGGAGTGGAAAGTTCTCTTTCTTTGGTGATGTAAGGAAATAGTCTCCTAACCCATAATCTTGAAAGAGGATGTTAGCTCTTGGATCATCGATTTTCTTACTATGAATTTCATTTTTCTCGATTTGGAAACAAATTTTTCATTTCTCCTTTTGGGATAGTTGTAGATGACCAATCCATTTTTAATTTCTCCACCTAGATATCTACAAAAACTTATGCTCAACAACATACCAAAATATGTTGGGATGTCTCGCTACCAAGATGGGCAGGAGTATCTTCTTGTCTAGGTAATCAGCTAGTGCAACTTGAGCATCCTTAATTCTTCCTACCAATGGAACTTGTTTGGATTCCATTGAATAACGTGTGCCATTTACGCAGGTCAAAGTGAGATGAAGAGAATTTGAAACTTTTGTTGGCATCACATTATTTGAGGCTCCAGAGTATATGATGTAATTGTTCAATTAGAAGCCTTTGATGAGAAGTGACAAGTAGAAAGGCTCAACTCTATTGGTGTTGGAGGCATTGAGGGCTAACATGTTTTGAGAAGGTGGTATAAATGGTGTGGGTAATAGGCCTTTAGATATTGGGATTGAAGAAAAGGGTTACTACCATGAACTACCTTGATGAATCTATAAAATTGAGTAGGATGTGTTTGTAGGTATTCAATCTGAAAGAGCTGAATTTTGGTTTTGATTGCATGCTCCACAAAATAAAATGGAGTTTTGGTTGATGAGGAAAATGTTCCAATAGGGGGAGAAGATTTAAATGACAAGGGTTTTGTTACTTTTTGTGCTAGGTTCTCCTTTTCAAATGTAGCAATTGGCTTGGAAGGAGGTGAGGGTGTAGCCTTTGATTGAAATTTAGATGTTCTTGCAGAACCAGTATTTAGAAGAGAATTGCTCTTAACAACTTTTGAGTTGGGAGAAGAATCAGATAACTTACTTGGCACAACAGTGTGATCCTTGACAACTAGTGAATCTGATTTCTCTTTGGCTGATTCCATGGAAGGTGGTAATGGTGATCCCTTGTTGATGATCTTGTTTAGTGGAGGATTTGAAAAGCTATCTTCCTTGTTATTCCTACTCTCGAGAATGTTGATGAGGCTAAAACACCATTCTTGGATTGTGTGCAGTGAAAACAACACATGAAAAACTCGAGCTTCTTCATCACTTTCCTCCTCATCATCAACACATTCAATAAGGCCATTGTGTGAGCCAACCTCTTCAATTTAAAGATAGTTTTCATAGTCATCCATGCTTTCTTCTTCAGTCTCCTCAATGTCTGTTCCTTCTTCTGATTCTCTAATGTCATAGATGGCATTGAATGGTGGTGCTTCATGAGTAATTCTATGAGAAGGTGGAGAAATTCTTGGTTTATCAGGAGGATTTGGTCTCCTTGGGGCATTCCTCATTGTGATTTGTGACATTGCTTCTTTAAAACAAATAGGTCATTTGCCATCTTTTGGAACATTGGATTAGTGGTGATCTGAATTTGAACTTTGACCTTTTGCTTCCCATTTGGTCCCTTCACATTTCCGAGAAAGAATTAGATCATCATCGGTCTCAACCTGCAAAGTCTTGAACTTCCCTCAATGTTCTTGGTTAGGCTCTTCTACGGGAAGAAACCAACACGGTGGAAAACAATTGATGAAGAACCTTTTCAAGTTGTTATCGGGGGTACCACATCTTCAGGATCCTTCTTTTCAACCTATTACACCTTGCTAAAAAATATCTCATTGACTCGAGAGGTCTCCTTCTTCATCTAAACTAATTGGACTAACGAGATCCACGAAAATCTTACGTGCTCTTGAACCTATGTTCAAATGAACTTCTTATATCTTCCCAACATGTGACATATCTTGGGCACAACATGTAGAACCATTCAACAACTCTTTCTTGGAGTGACTCTACAAAGATCCTAAATGAAACATCTTCATCTTCAACTCCCAACACTCCACAAGTAGTGATGAATCTTTGTTACATGTTCTTTGGGGGCGAGAACCATCCCTTTGAATTTTAGGAATTTATTTCTTGAACCTCTTGGGAGCTCATGGAGTGGTTGAGAAAGATCCAGTGGAACGGTATTTCTTCCCCATGGTACATTAGGCCTATATTCCTCATGCTCATGATCACCCATTATATTCCTATTTCTATCCTCCAGTCTTGCTAAGGCTGCTTTTGTTGCTACTCTTTCTTCTGCTTCAATTTGGATTCTTTCTATTTCTTCAAGTTGAGCCCTTATCTCCTCCTTAGCAACTGCCTCTCTTTCAAGCTCTTCAAATGTGGGATCAATTTTTCCTCCTTGCCTCAGTTGCGAGGTGTATCTTCTATCAATTAGCTTGAAATTTTATGCTCTCCTCTAGGGCATTGGAAGTTGTCTTTGCCTTTCCAATTTGACAATATGTTCCTCTTTTAGGTCCAGAATCCTTATAGCAATGAAGTATTGATTGAAACTTTTTCTATTATGCCAAATAGCTTCTCTCATATCAGAAGCAATGTCTTCTTGGATGTGAAAGAATAAATCAGGTCTCTCAATAGGAGGATTTCCTAGAATAGCCATGATTTACATCCATATAGCTCATATGACTATTCAATCTCTAAAAATCTTTCTTTTGAATTTTATTTTGTATTTTATGACCCCGAGGTCATTTTTTAAGTGCGAGATGATGCAAAATATGCCCCACGGTGGGCGCAAAAGCTCATTGGTGAGAAAAAAATTCTAGTGGACAAATTGGTGGGTTTCAAGCCAACGATATGGGAATACGAGTCCCTCTACTTTGAACGGTGTAGATTTCGTATGTGCATGCATGAAAAAGTGGATTTCAATGGTGGCATTTTGACCGAGAGATTTAATAAGGGCACTCCGACCACTGTGGCAAAGCTAGCAATTTCTCACTAGAGAAGGAATTTGTCGGAGAAGGGGAAAGGGAGTGAGAATGAAGGTAGGAGAACTTAATGTTGTGAGTAGAATATCAAATGGCCACACACATTAATTAGAAATTTCATTTACATGCATTTATAGTTAGACAAAAAAAAACCCACGAGAAGAAGCTACATGACCGAATGAAACTCATTGGTTGCAATGTACCAATTAATTCCTCAATCAAATAGGAAAAATTCCTTATTTTATTATTGAAGCTCAAGAAAATTTTGTACATAGCTTGAGAATGGAAGAAATTCAAGGAAGAAGAGAAAATAAAAGAAGAATGACATTTTTCTGTCTTTTCTAGGTACAAAGCACTCTGGTCTTTTCTGAAATCAATCACCAACCCTTTGGAATGGCTTCGGGAAGCCATTATATTCTTCACAAGAAACTATTATAACTTCACAAATCCTCAATGCCTTTTCAAATTCCTCTATTGTGAAGAAAACACTCATGGTGGGTTAAAAACTAGGTCTCACAAAGCAACCGTTATATTTTATTTTCCAGTTTAATATAGACCATTTGATTTTCTCCTATAACTTTTAAATTGGGTTGTCCATGTGGCAAGAAGGGACTAGAGTGGCTACGGGGAAGCCTTTCACCTTTTTTGATTTTTCTTGAGATTTTTAATTTGGAACAAATTGGCCCATAACCTCGCTTTGAATTTTCAACTTAGACATGTGGCACATTCTTATTGGAAATGGGGTAACGACCCTTTTCTCAACATTTTAACCTTTTTTGGAAAAAGGTTCAAAAACTCAATTTCCTCCACGGCCCGCTCCTCTGCTTTGACTTGAATACATGGCACATTCTTATTGGAAATGGGGTCACGGCCCTTTTCTCAACATTTTAACCTTTTTGGAAAAAGGCTCAAAACTCAATTTCCTCTATCGGCCTGCTCCTTTGCTTTGACTTTTCAATGACGGTCTTCACCTTTGAATTTTTCCATGTGGGCTCAAGATTTTAATTTTTCCCTGATAGCCTAATCGGGGCAGCGGGTTACTTCTTAACGTTTTGCCTTTTTACAAAGAGGCTCAAAATCTCAAATCCCCCTGATGGCCTACTCATCTGCTTTGAATTTTCAACGGTAGGCTTTACCTCTCCAATGACTCTGACCACATGGCGATCTAGCACTGTTGTGGTAATTGACCCTTTCTACCCCATCTTTGGAATTACATCGTTGTGACACATGGAGCTATCTACTAAGCCTTCCATACTTAGCTGATTTTACCTTCATTTTGTACCTGGGACACGCGGAAATTCTGCGCTTAATTGAAAACTATCCCTTGAACCCTATCCCTGGAGTTGCGTTGTTGTGACACATGGAGCCATCTGCTAAGTTTTGAAGTATGACCAAACCTCACCCAATCAGAGAGACCCATGTGTCACTCGGGGATGCCAAGGAAAAATTTTACGGGGAAAGAAATGCCCATCATTCCTGACTGTGGAAAAAATACACAAAGGAAGAGAACTTCGTCATTTTGTGCCCAATTTTTGAATTTCCTTCACGAACAAGAGGCATGGAGGAGAAAAAATGATTTGATGACCCAAGCCATCGAACAAGAAAATAATTTTGATCAAAAATGGAGGTTACAAAGAGGATATTACGCTCACAGACTAGGAAATGGAGGATTTCTGAAAATGAGCAAAACATAGGTTTAAAAATCCCTAGCGCATACAATTTTGCTAATTTCTTGAATCTCAAACTTGGCTTAAACACCAACGAAGGGAATGATCTCAAAAATTTGAATTTGGCTATGAAAATGCAGAGTAGTTTTGGGAGACAACAAGACCATTGCATAATGTATAGGCTTCATTGATAAAATATCTAATGGGCCAACTAGGATTTTAGGACTTAGAAAGGTTGTTGATAATGTTTATTAAGTAACCTTCCACAATGATATTGCCTACATTGTGGTTCCTAGAAATTTTGATTCTCCGAGAGAGCTGTTAAGGCCTCCAAATAGTGATTAGTTTGCTTATCCGTGGGACCAACATATTTGTGATTAGAAGTCCCTTGTGATTTCTGATAAGTCCACCACCACCAAATGAACCCAGGTTACCTTTGGAGGCACCGTCAAAGTTAAATTTATACCAAATTTGAGTAAAGGGAATCCACTGCACAAGAGACTTGTAAATTCTAGGAATGGGGGCAGTGAATTGTTGAGCATCAATATTCCAAGCATTGAGATATCTCTCCTTATCCGGAGGATAAAAATATCTTTTGGGGGTTTGAATGTCTGAATGTTTTCTTTAGTAGCCATTGTGATTTCATTCAAAATAATTTTGATGATCCTATTAGTACCTATGAAAATTATCGAGATACGAGACTTTCATATTCTAAAAATGGTGTGAGGGAAGATGATTATCAAATGTCTCTAAAGAATAACATGTTTAAATGGGGGATCAAACCATATTGAGCATGAGCTTCCACATCGAGCTAACAAATGGGCAATGTAAGAGAATATGTTGGATGGTTTCATTTTCCTTTTTACAGTGATAACATTTGTTTGGCATGGTATAACCCCTTTTAATAATATTATCAATGGTGAGAATGCCTTTATTCAGCAAAAACCAAAAAAAAGGCTTATTTTTGGGGTGAGCTCTTTGAACCAGATCTTTCTCCAAGGGAATTTTCTATTGGGTTCATTAACAAAGCATTTGTATCCCGATTTCACCAAATAATTACCATCAAAGGAAAAAAATCCAAGTGAATTCATTTTATTCTACATTTGACTAATGGGAATATGACTTAGGGTGTTTTGGAGGTCCCCAAGTAGCTCCTTGTGATTAGGGATAAAATCCTCAAGGTTTTTCCAATGTAGTTTACCTTGATGTTCTAGATATAGTCACCGACATGTTGTCCCAAAGTTGCAGTAAGGTTGTCTTTGAGCTGCTCCCATTGTTCATTATTTGTAAGAGTGCTAAAATGAGCCCAGTTATCTTTCTAAAAGTTGATGTTTTCTCTAGTGCCTAGCGTCCATTTTACACTTGAAGAAAGCTCTTTTATAATCTTAACTAGATGATTCTGAATAGTGATCCCAAGGGGTGGTTAAAATCTTATAAATAATCCATTCCATTACCTTGGTTAAGATACCTAGCTTTAATGAGATTGGCCCATGGGTGTTCCTCTTTAACAAGTCTCCAACCCATTTTAGAAACAAATGCAACATTCATAGTTCATATATTTTTAATGCCAATACCTCTTGCCATCTTGTTGTTACAGGCCTTATCCCATGCAACCAAGTGTATCCTATTCTTCTCTTCCATCCTTGTCTAAAGAAATGTTTTCTGAATTTGTTCTATTTTATCAACAATAGCTATTGGAATAAAGAAAATAGACATGACATGTATCAGAAAATTTTGAAGTGTGCTTTTGATAAGTAGGCATTTCCCTACACTATAAAGGATAGATCCCTTCCAACCAATAATATTTATTTGAAACCTGTCAAACAAATAATTCCAAACACTCATATGAACCTTGTTAGTGCCTAGAGGAAGACCAAGGTATGTAGTAGGTAAAGAGTTAATTTCACAACCAAGGATTTGAGAAATTTTCCTTTTCTTACTCGGAGGAGTATTGAAGTATAAAGAACTTTTATCAAAGTTGATTTTCTTCCTAGATGCCTCTTCATAAAGCTAGAGGATGTGCTTCATAGTTTTAGATTCCATAATAGAGGAAAGAAGGAGAAGGATAGTGTCATCAGCAAATTGTTGATGGGAGATCATAATATCAAAGGATGAGGGCTTAAAGTCAATAAGATATCCCTAGATAAACAACTCTAGTGATGGTACACCGAGACTATCCACCATGATGATAAAAATAATGGGAGAGATTGGGTCACCTTTCCAGATTCCTTGGCTTCTTGGGAAGAAGCCCACCGAGCTTCCATTGACAATCACTAAGAATCTAGGAGAATAAATACAAGTCCAAAATGATTTTTCTAAAATGAGCATCAAATCCAAAGTTTTCCAAAACTTTGTCAAGGAAAGACCAAGACACTCTATCAAAATCTTTGTTCATATCCAACTTTAAGACCATGTCATCCTTTTTTCTTTTTGCCATTGAGTGTATGGTTTCATGAACCATGACAACCCCATCTTGGATAAGTATTCCTTTTACAAAACCCCTTGTTGGCTAGAGATGGTGTGAGGGAGGAGAGGATGAATTTTAGAAGTGAGGATTTTGGTGAAGATTTTATATATAATGTTGGAAAGACTTATGGGTTTGAAGTTCTTGAAGTCTTTTGCCCCTATTTTTTTAGGAATCGGGACAATGAAGGTATTGGTGATATCTTTGAGAATCCTTCTTTTCCTCGAGAATTCGTTAAATTATTTGAGAAGGTCATCCAAAAAAATCTCTCAACATATTTGATAGAATAAGGTAGAAAATTTGTCTAGCCCTAGGGATTTGTCTCCCTCCATAAACAAACTAGCTTTTGGATCTCCTATAAGGTAGCTGGTTTAGAGAGAGTGTAGAAATATTTCAGCTTCACAAGATTGTTTAGTATAGAGTCCAACAGTGTGTTAGAAGCTTCAAGAGACAAAGAAGGAGTGTCATTTAGGAGTTTCTTGTATAAATTAATAGCTTCCTCTTTTATGGAGTTTGGATTTGATGTCATTTCTCCATTGTGTTTGGTAACTTCAATGATTTTATTGTGGGCCCTGTGTTTTAAAGCAATCATATGAAAAAAAATTGTGTTCATATCCCATTCTTTGAGCCATACTGCTCTGGATTCAAGCCTCCAAAAATATTATTCCCTTGCACAAATGGCATGGAACTCGGTAAAAACATTTTTTTCTTAGACATAATCTTCTTAACTCATCCCAAAGACAACAAATTTGAATTCCAAGTCTTGATGTCCTCCTTAATCTTTTTTTCGATCAAAAATGTTTCCAAAAATTCTTTATTCTAGACCTGCACTTTCCTTTTAATATTTTTGAGTTTCTGTACAAATCTATATTGAGATGATCCCTCAATTTGAAACCCCCACCATTCTTTAATTATTTAAAAAGAGTTTGGGTGGTCGAACAACATTTTTCAGATTTAAAAGAAGAATGGTTCGGTATTTCATTTTTAACATATTTAGGAGAATGGGATTATGATTCAAGGTGATTTTAGGAAGAGAGGAAAGATGGAAATCTTAATGTAAGATCCATTCATCTAGATGAGAGATATTTCCAAATGTACCCGGATGAGATTATTTTCAAGTATCTTGTTGGACCAAGTGTAAGGGTTTCCATGGAGTTAAATGTCCATCAAATTAACTTGAGCTATGAAACTAGCTAAGTGGTCCATCCTAACTGTGTGGTCAGATGCACCGCCTTTTTTTCCTCAGTGGAGAGAGAAGAATTAAAATCTCCCATGAGAAGCCGATTCCATCCATAACAAGTATTTTGAAAATTTTAGGTATTTTCATAATTGTCTTCTACCATGTAAGGTATTTGGTGTATATATGACTGAGAAGATCCAATGTAATTCGTTATTAGGGGTATGGAATGAGAGAGCAAGGTGAGAATGTGAAGTAAGTAAAGTCTTACTAATTAACTTGTTAGGATCCTATAAGACAACCATACCTTATGAGGCTCCTCTCAAGTCAACCGCCACTCACTCTGCCTTTTTCCAAACTTTCTTACATCATTCCTTCAAACTTTCTATACCAATTTTTGTTTCTTGAATGGATGGATTACAATTCTTCCTTAAGTATTTTAGCATGAGTTACTTTCCAATACCATTAATTCCTCTTATATTCCATGAAACGGTCTTCATTAAAAGATACAAGGAGAGGAGTGGACTAGATGATCCAAGGAAGAATGAATGCCATCGGCTAGTGCTTTAATTATCTCCCTCTTTCTTTGATCATTTTTAGAAGGTATCCCTTTTGTGATTTTGGCTCATGTATTTACTTGTCTATTCGAAGCTCTGGTCACCCTTGAGGTGGAGGCATCCCAACTACCAAGAGACTTTTTCTTGTCAAAATACATGTTGTCTGGTATATTTTCAAAGCCTTTGGATTTTTTCATTTTTTTGCATACCAATGTAAAATTAAGGGAGTTATTAGAATCCTCAAGGTAGGACTCTTGACAAGATTGAGTTCACCTTCTTCCTTATCAGGGTTGGGGATTTCCAAAATCCTTCAATAATATACCTTAAGGGTGATGAAGGTGAAGCTACTAAACTACCGAGGCATTCTTTGAGAAGAATCTTTAGTGGGAAAGCTACAAAACTTTCTCCCCCTTCATGAATAGCAAGATCTAGAGCTAGGTCACCTTGCATGTTTAATATTCTGGTGACAATACCAAGGACTAGTTGTTCAGAGATGTAGAAGGGATTCCTTTTAGCGTCAAATACTCAACTTTAACAATAGGAATCGAGACCCAAATATGTGTTTAGGCCACCAATGCAAGGTTCAAGTAATACCTTGATTATTTGAAGTTCTTTTAAATATGAAGGCTAAGATCAACCAAATTTTCTCTCACGAGTCCTTGGGAACCAAAGGTTCTTTGAGTAAATCTACATTATTGGTGAGTCTTGGGAACCTAGAGATTCCTTTGAACTAGTTGCCTCTTCATGGGAGTTTTGAATACTTTTTCATGTGGTTGATCTCCTTTTTTTTAATCTCATCATTTTTAGTATTCTTATTACTTTTAGTGATATTTTTATATTTGTACATTTCCTAGTGAAATGCCCTAGTTTATGAGATTTAGTGCACCTCATCTGAAAAGATTCATAGATAACAGCTTGAGTCTAAGGGAATTTTTTTTGAAGCACGATCGATCAAGGAGATCTTGTTCCCTTTACGAGGAGACACAAAAGTGGGCATAAGCAAGCCTTGATCTATTTCTTGTTGAAATTTCTAGACCAATGGGAGATCAATTAATCTAGCAATGTTTATCAGAATCTCATCATCCCAAAACTATAGAGGGAGACTGGGAGATGGCACCAAAGGGGAATGGTGTTGATATTTTCTTTGAGTGGGTTAAATCTCGGCTACCACTACTTTATCAATAAGCACATATTTCCAAGACACCAAGGTCCCCCTAGAAATACAACATTCATGTCTTCTTGTGTAATAAATTTGAAAAAGGAAAACCCATTTGAAATAGAAGAGATAGATACATCCCCAAGAGGGTTTCATTTTCTCAAATCCCATATCTTAACAACATCAATATTATGTTTAGGACCTAGGAACTTACCTGTAAGCGCCATTTGATTCTTTTAGATTTCTCTTTTAGGAAAATCTCTATAATATTGATGTGATGTATGCATGTTTCATCATTTGAGCTTAAAAATAGAAGGGGCCAGGGGCACTACTTATATTAGGTCTGTTGGTTCTCAATTTAATCTTACCCCATTTGTCCTTGAAATTCTTCAGTTTGTGGGCTCTGTCATGTGTTCTATCTCCTCGTATTGATGTATGAAAGCTTTGTCCTTCATTTGGTTGCCATGATTAGTCCCTTCCTTTGGTCGAGGATCACTTTAAGTCCAGAATTTGTTTTTGTTCCTCTGTCCATGTGGAAGAATTTGTAACTTGGGTGTAAAATCAGGTTTTTTCCCTTCCTTCCATTTTTCCACAGTCACGTTTTATTTTCCTGTCAATCTTTGTCCCAATACATGTGGAAAAGTGGTCCTTTTTGATTGGATGCGGCTTGGTGGATCACATTTGGGCCTTATATCATTTCCAAATTCTCTGTCCTTAAAGAAAGATTCATTTCTAGGCGTAAATGGTGATTTCCCTACATTTTACGGTTTGATGGGTGTGTTTTCCCCATCAATTTATATCTCAACATCTGTGGAAATGTGACCCTTTCGATTGAATTGTTAAAAAGTTGTGGCATGGCATCCTATTCATTAGTCGAGGGTCTAAGAAACATGATCGAGTTCATGATTTTTCCACCTAAAAGCTTTGGGTATGAATTTTTAAACGTCACTTTCTAAGTAAAATTGGTATGAAGCAAAGGTTCCTCGAATATTTTTCTTCTTTGAGTAAGTGAAATGTATAAATGTAATGAGAATACTTTTGCAAAAGGTGCAGGGTTAAATTCATATGAGATAATTTTAAGAAATCCCATCTTCTGAGAGACCAATCTAAGAAACTCTGTTAATTTCTTATTGTTTTAGATCGATCACGTCAAGTTGGTTACGAGTGTATAGCCATTGACAAGCTCTGAGACTGATTCAAAGAAACTTTCCCCTGTTGATGAATCTAATCAATTTTGAATTAATTTGTGTCAATCTTGGACCAATTTGTGTTTTCTTTATTTTAGAATGTCTGCAAGTAGTTTTTCTTATTCCTATTACAATATTGTGTTAAAGTCCCTCTAAATCACACAAGATCTCATCCCTATGACATTTTAGTGGCATTTTCAATTTCATTTCAAGAAGAGCCTTCATCCTACAATGAGATAAACAATTTAAAATCACTTTACTATCATTTGTTGATACAGATTGTTTGTAATCCTTTGAGTGTATCTTAGGCATGAGGAACCAGGGGTCTTAATGTTTAATTTATTCTTTAGCTTGATCCTTCATGTTAAATTCTTGGAGATTGTGTGAATCTGTGCAAATCGGGCCTTCATTGATGCACACCTTCTAGTTCAAGGAATATTTTAGCTATTATGAAGCTTTTTGTCATTTAGTATTCCAATTTTTGTGAAGGTTCTCAAAGATTTGGCATAATCAATTTTATCCTACTTAATCTCCCACAAAAATTATTCAAAAATAATGAATCCATCCTGAACTACCCCTTTCTACCTTATATGTCCACAAATGTATAAATTCTCATGTCAAAATATGCAAAAGAAATCGGGATCTCATAATGTCTCTAGTAACCTTAGCCCTATTTAGGAAATATCACCATTCTTTAGAAGTGACAACTCATGAGAGTTATTTTATGGTGCATTGATCATATTTTCTTAGGGTCTCCATTCAAATTTGCGCAAAGAAAGATATCTTCATCATCCTTCATTGTGAAGTTAAAAATGGGTCCTCTCACCCCGGTCGAAAGGAATGACCTAAAGCGGTGAGGATAGATCAAATCCTTAACGAAGTTTTTATCCATTTCTCTTATTCCCGAGTGAAAAGAGTCGGAAAAATCCCCTCCCTAGCTAAAAAATGAATCATAGTAAGATCTTCCTATCTCTCAATATCTTGCTAAATCTTTGATATTGCTTAGTTTCCAAGGGATAATCAATTTGGATACCAACAGGTCCATATTTTGTCTCAAGTCCTTTTAAAAATCCCCAACCATGCATCTAGTACAGTCGGTATGGGGACAAATTTTCTTTGAATTTTCATGTTTTCTATCCCCACTTCCGTATGACCCACCGGGCCAGCGAGAGAAACCATAGCCTCTATTTTGGATAACTTGAAGGTTTCAAATTATTTTTGTTTGACACCTCGGGTTCCTTCTATAAAGTTACTTTGATAATATACGTATAGGAAATAATTTTATGAGGCTCTGTAGCCAAACGATGGCTCTTAAGCTTCTCCAAAGAAGTGCCACACGGTGGCCAAAATTCAAATTTTCAACCGTTAGAAGAGCATATGAGTTATGTGTTTAATATTTGAACACTTGTTTATTAGTTTTGTTGTATGTTTTATTGCATGTGTTGAAACTTTTGTTGATCTATTTGAGATCTTCCACTTGTTTCATCGAATATCTTTTACTTAGTCTATTTGAACTCTTCTTCTCACGTTTGGTTGTAATTGAGGATTATAAGAGAAAGAGATTAATGTTGGAAATGTATGTAGAGATCTAGATGGAGAATTAGAGAATAGAGAATATGCAGATACATAAGTTTCTTTTGTTCCTAAATGTAATATTCATGACAATAGAGAATATGTAGATACATAAGTTTCTTTTGTTCCTAAATGTAATATTCATGTCAATTCAATAAATAATTTGAGTTATGTTTATTAGCTTTTAGTTACAAGCCTTAGGAGGGATTAGCACCCAAGGCAAGGCCCACTTGTGGTCTGTTAAATCCCTCCATAGTTTTTTTTTTTCTTTTTATTGCATGAGTAGATTAAAAATAAATTTGTTACTTTATCTACATTCTAAATTCACAAGCTTTACTTTCAGTCATAGTGTTAGAAGCCATTTACTTTCAGTTCGAGTTTTGTTTCAAGAATTATACTTTCAAGCTTTGTTATTTTTAGTATAATAATGACAACTATTTCTTTCCATACCTCCTAAATTCTTTGTAACTATGCATACATAACTGGAATTATTGAAATTTTACGTCCCTTGGTTTGATGATTAAATGATTGTGAATTAATGAACAACATATTAATTTCTGGAATTTAGTTTGCACCATCATTTTTGTGTCTTTTCTGGGATCTTGCTAACTTATAAGGCTTTTTAAAGGTTATGAATTCCTTAGAAATAGTTTAGGTTTATAAATTCCACCTCCAAACCCCCACTAATGTATGTTGATTGAGTTGAGTTAATTGATGTATGCACCATCCAAGGGATGCCCATGGTATATTCTTATCCAATCCTCAAATAGTACAGATTGCTATATTTGATTCTAAAGACTCTAAAGAAAACATATCTTCATCTATGCAAGGCTTGTTATTAGAAGGTCATCCTTTAAGTGAGACTTTAGAGGTTTTTCTTGATCATCCAATCATGAAAAAAGAAGTAAATCAAAATGTTGAAGACAAGGCAGCTACCTTTGAGTTTCCAATCTCCAACAACAATCAACCTATTGTAATGAAGAACATTTCTCCCTCAGCCCTTCCTAAATTTCATGGATCCATAAATAAAGACCCAAAACATTTCTTATTTGAGTTTGACATTTTATGTAGGAGCTATGACTATACCACATATGCACATAAGATAAATGTATTCCTTTTACACTCAAGGATGCAACCTTGAGATGGTTCATGGGTTTAGGAAGAGATGTTGTGACAACCTAGCCACAAATGAAGGAAACATTTCTAGTAAAATATAAATATTACTATAGGCCAAGTAGGAGAGGAAGAGACGGGATCTTCAAGATGTTATAAATGGAAAATGAACAATTGGAATATTACTAAGAAATATTCTTATTTAGTGTTCAGAATTCAAAACACACAAGGTTACCTAATGAGTCCCTCAAGCTACTTTTCTTAAAAGGACTCAGTGAGGAGGATATGGATGCTTTGGACCTGATAAGAGTTGGAGATATCTAAAAATATACCTTTGAGGAAATTTTTAAAACATGAAGGAACTACTCCGAGAGAAACTATGAAAAGAATAAGAAGTGTTAGATCAAAGGGTGGATCAGCTACCAAAGGAATTGGGGAGATATCCAAATTAGAGATTATGAACATGTTTAAGAACATGAAACAAGAGATATTCAATGACATGGATACCCAACTTGATGATTTACATGTTGTTGGGTTTTCACAATGATACTTTAACAAACCACAGTCAGGGGACAAAAAGTCCCTCCTCTTTAATGGGAGAGGTTCCCTTATTGAAAGTAAGCAACAAAACTTATATACAAATGTACAACTTTCAAAGTGTGGATTCCTGATACTTTGAAACATTTTATGCCCAAAGATCATCAATACGAAAGAATGGAAGAATTAAGGAGATGAGAAAGGAAGAACATAACAATACCTTCAGGAAATATAGATAGCAAAGTATAACCTTATACGTATTGAGCAAGGAGATGCAAAGTAGAATCATTCACTTTCATAACAAATATAATTCCACAGACACAAAGTTATAGAAATCATATAAACAAGAACACAAAGTTTCTTATCATAAAAGATGGATGATTCACAAATTTTCAGACAAGGAAAGAAGGAATAGTAGAGGAAGAAAGGGAAAAAACTTCTGTATTGATTACTTTGAATCTATTACATCTACAAAGTACCAGGATCCAACCCCAACAATGGCATGGAGAAGCCATTAAATATCTTCCAAGAATGGTTACATTTGGTTACAAAAATGATGAAACTGATTTAAGAAACCAACGTCTGAACTTCTCTAATTCCTCGATTGTTTCCATGCCTAGCGGTAAAACTAGACGCATTGAATTATAGCCATTCATCCTACCTTTGCAAACTTTGAATTTGAGCCATCCACATGGGAGAGATTTAAACTGAAGTGGGCCTAAGGATGCCTTTTGTATTTTGTGCCTTTTAGAGAAATGGCACTTTGGAACATTCCGTCCTACCCATTCACTTCGATATAGGCACGACACGTGGCTTTACTTGAGTGGTGTGAAGAGTCACTTTGCTCACTTTGTAATTTTAACTCTTTTCAATGTGGGCTCAAAAACTCAAATTTCTCCACCGACCCGCCTCCCCACTTTGACTTTCGATGTGGGCTCAACATTTGACTTTATCCTTGGCATGAGTGGGGCCACGAGTCACTTTATAACTTTAAGATCTTTATGGAAACAAAGCCAAAATTCCCAAAATTCTCGACAACCCGCCTTCGCGCTCGAATTTTTAACGACAGAGTCACGGCTTACTTTATACTTTATGCCCTTATGGAAACAAAGCAAAAATTCCCAAATCATTCCAACGGCCCACTTTCCCACTTTGACTTTTCAAAGCATCAAAACACAAAAAGGGCCCGCCTTTCCACTAACGCTTGAAACATGGCCACGTGTCCCTTTGCGGGCGATTCGATTTTTGTGTTTTTGACTAAGTCCCTCTATTTGGTGAAGGATTTATGTCTGACCCGGGACACGTGGAGGCTTCCCACTCATTTGGAGACTCTATTTGGACTTGACCCTCGGAGGTGCGATGATTAGAAACATGGAGAGTTGGCACATGTTTGGGACCTACTTTTGGATTATCCCCCTAAAAGAGTGTAGAAGGGACATGTGGATACTTTCTCCAGTTCTTTTATACTTAGCCAATTTGGGCTGTTGCCCACTTGACTTTTGTTGGACCCTAGACACATGGAGAGATGGCACTCATTTGAGTGTCTATTTTGGATCCGGCCCCTTAAAGGGCACCGAGCCGATGCGTGGCACCTTCTACTAGTCCTGGACTCTTTAATGGCTAACTCTATCTCTTTTTCACTCGACCATGTAGCAAGATGGCACTCATTTGGGGTCTTTCCCTTTGGTATCACTTCGAAGTTACTCGATTGAGGCACGTGGAGGCTTCCGCCGACCCTCTTATACTTAGTCGATTAAATGGTCAACTTTGTTCCTTTTTGGACACGGGACACATGGACGGCTAGTGAAAGTTTAGATAAATACCTTTGGCTTCGACCCTTAAAGTTACACAGATGAGACATGTGGCGTTGTCCATTGAACCTTCCATAATTAGCTGATTCAGGCTTGTTCTATCTTCTTTTTGGAGGGACACATGGAAAGGGAATGACCCTTGGGTCCTACCCTTGGAGTTGCAACATTAAGGCATATGGAGGCTTCCGCTACCACTTGTTTTAGCCAATCGGGATCCTTCGGCCCCTTTGGGCCAATTTGACACTTTGCAAACAATAAAAAAGTGACAATTTTAAAAGATAAACCCACCATGCCACATCCAATCGAGATTTCCACGTACACGTGGATGTTGGGGTAAAAATTGATAGGGAAGATACGCCCATCATTCATGACTGTGAAAAATAAAAGTGAAAGGGAAAACCCACCTTTACGCATGAATTTCAAATTGTTCTCCATGGAATGAAAAACTGCAAACAATACCAGGCTCAACACAATCCATGGCCAAAGAGAAGGATTGACAACAAAATTTAAATGAAGGAAAATATTTTCAAGCATCCAGATGGGGAAATATAAAATACTTCAAACTGTGAAGATGGAAGAATTTTCAATTGAAAGGGAAAAAGTAAAAATGAGCACCCATGACTTCATAAAGACGGATTACTCTAAGGTGTCTTGACTCAAAATTCTCAAAACATGAATTCAAAAAGAGGGGAATTTTGAGCGAAACAATAGCTAGCACTTTCGGGGATGACTTGAGAGAGTAATGAGGCAAGATCAAGAACCATATAAAAACTCTAGGAAAGCATACCAGTGCCCGATCCATTAGGCAAATATAGTCAAAGGAAAAACCAATACAAAAGACAAAACACATGAAAGAGAAATAAACCAAAAAGGAAAGATAGAAACAAAACACAAAGGAACAACTAAAAACCAAAACACTATACACAATATACGGAAGATTTGCCTAGTCAAATAGGACTTGAACAACTTCAAATACTTCCCACTATAAGGAAGTGGGAGAGGAGATCCATCCATATAATCCAAATAGAAAGAGTTTTCTCTATAAAAGTGCTTGATTTTGAAAGGACCAAGCCAAAGAGAATAAAAATTACCATGGATTCCTCAAGGTTCATGTATTTTTTCCCACAAATTAATAATGTCTCCCACTTGAAAATCTCTGGGTCTAGCTTTCTTTTCAAACAAATCTTTCACCTTCAGTTGATGAGATGAGATTCTATCAAAAACTTGCAACCTGTCTTCATCCAAACACGGAGATACGTGATCCTCTTGTCAAGGAATTGGTAAAGCTTGAATCTTTAATAGCCTTAATTAAGTGCAAGGCTGGTAATTCCCTATTCTTGGCATCGGCAACCGAGCTTCAACACCATACACCACTTGAAATGGAGACATCCCAATTACTCTTTTGGGTGTAATTCTATCTACCCAGAGAGCATCATAAAGTTTCTTGTGCCAATTCCTCTAAGAGTCATTGAAAATATTCTGAACGATGGTTACCAGATTCTTATTTGTTGATTCTACTTGTCCATTCCCTTGGGGGTAGTAGTTTGAAGAATGAGCAAGGGAAATTCCATAACCATAGCAGAAATCCATCATCTCATAAGAAGAAAAATTTGAAGGATTATCAGTCATAATATTATTTGGTACCCCAAACCTTATCAAGATGTTCTCTTTAATGAAATTGCACACCACATCGAAGTAGTGCTTTTGATTGGAGTAACCTCTACCCACTTTGTGAAGTAATCTGTAGGAGTTAGCATGTGAGTATGCCTAATACTAGAAGGTGGGTTAAGAGTTCAAATGAAATACAATCCCCACTATTGAAAAGGCTCATCAATCGCTACTAGATTTTGTGGTAAAGCATCCAACTTAGGTCTCCCAACAAAAGTCTTAAAGCCTTCACACTTAGCTACCCATTTTGATGCATCTCGAAAAATGTAGGCCAATAGTACCCAAAAAAAAGGATTTTATGGGTAGTGACGAGAAGAAGAGAAATTCCCTCCACAAACTTGATCATGAAAACACGAGAACAACTTCTTATGTTGCTCTTTGTTCAAACACTTCAAGGATCTTCCATCTATGTCACCCTTGAACAAAGCATTCCCCCATAATATATAATATGCAAACCTTAGATTAATAGCCCTCTTTTCCTTGGCACTCAAGATGTATGGACACTCTCCATAAGTAAGAAAATGTGAAATATTAGCATACCATTCATCCGTTAAAGGCGAGGAAAAGGACAACAGAACATCAATGCTTCTTTGGACATTCTGCATCATCTCCTTTAGTAATAATCTCACATAATCCTTTACCCTAGACTAGCTTAGTTGGATTGATATCAAGTTCATATTCTTGGAATTTTGCTACCCAATTTCCTCTCTTAGTTACAAACTCCTATTGTGTAAGAATAGACTTGATAGTTGTATTAAGTACAAGCACAATAAAGTGAGAATTATTAATATAAAAAATGAAACAACTTGACAGCTTTGACCACTGCAAAAGCATGTTTCTCCATCATAGTATATTTCAATTCATGAGCTTTCAGAAAATAGCTCATGAAGGAAATTAGAATTTCATGATCCTCAAAATTCTTCTGAGTGAGCACACGTAGCCAAGGTATTCTCTGTAGCATAGTAATAGATGATAAAATCCTTGCTAAAATCAAGACATGCTAAGATGGGAGTTTTAGCAATGGATTTCTTGATACCTTCAAATTATTCTTTACCCTCGGAAGTCCAACCAAAGTTTTTCTTTCCTTTCATCATGTGAGTAATGCTCATAATCAGTTCTACAAAATCAGGAATTAATCTCCTTAGGAAGTTTATCTTACCAAAGAAAGAGTGAACACCCTTTTTGCTTGTGGGAAGAGGAATCTGCTAGATTGCTTGAAATATTTCTAGATATATCTTGATTCCTTCTTTGGAGACAATATGCCCCAGCAAATTTCCTTGATGACACTAAAGATATACTTCTTAGGATTGAGAGAAACTCCATGTTCTCTCGCATTTCAGAGGACTGCTTCAAGATACGGAAAGTCATCTACCCTTGTTTTAGAGAAAATAGCCAAATCATCAAGGTACACAACAACACACTTTCCCTTTTCTTGGTCCCAAAATCTGTCGGGAAGGTAGATCTATGGATAGGACGAGCCAACAAAGATGCGGGGCATAGCCCCTCTTTGAGGCAAAGCAAAGTGAAATTGGTTTATTGCTATTCTACCAAAGATGAATCTACGCAAGTCCTTTAGTATTCTGCCTTAAGGGGTTTGGGATCTCGTCCCAAAGAGGGGTATTTCCGACTACAAACAAAAAGGATTTAAGAGAGGAGAGGAGGTAGGATAGATCCGAAGGGAGAAAAGAAATGAATTCTAAAGCAAAAAGGTCGAGGATTTATGTTTTGGGCTGGTAGTAATGTGAGCCAAACCTACTTGCATAAAGGAACAAAGCAATCTTGATGAGCAAATGAATAAAAAGTAGAGACAGATCTAACTTAAGAAAGATCTAATGCAAATAAATCATCCATTGAGCACAAAGTCTTAATTTCGTATTAATATTTTCTATTATAAAATGTACAAATCATTTTCCTTCTCACTTCTATTTTTCATCTAAAAAATGTCCACCCTTGAATACAACAAGAATCCAAGTATATATAGAAGGAGAAGGAGAAAGAAGGAAAAAAGGAAACAACAACTACTTACAAAATATCTAAAAGTCAATCTGTTGAGTTTGGGGCAATTTGGTGGATGACAACATCCCATGGTGCAACATGGATGATGTCATCATTTGTGCCAACATTCTTTTAATTTTTTTTACAAAAATGGTATAAATCCCAGGAGGAGGGAGCCTATTCGTTGTCATCCTGAGGCTGGAAAGGAATATCCTGTTTCTATTTAGGAGAGGAAATGTGAAATTGAGCACGATACTCCATGAACTTGATCCCTGAGCGGGACTTTTGGTGTGATCCCCGATGACTTCGCAAGTCTCCCGTTCATCCCTGATTCTTTCTAAGAGTTTGAAGTATTCATTACCTACCTCCATCAGGTATCCGACAAAGTCATGGTAGGCCAGAAGGTTGTTGATAGATTTTGTATCAAAAGTGGCCTCTGACCCCAAACCTTGCGACACGATCTCCTTAAAGAGCTGAATTATATCATCTACCTTCCTCAGGGTGTAATCTGAAATGAGTAGCCCTAAAGACATCCTCAAGATGATCTGTTCCATTTGATGCATGGCCTCTAGGGCTTCTTCCTTGATTTTGTCTATTTTCTCCAAGACAAACTCCATTTGATCAACCCGATAATCTAAAGTAGCAAGGACTTTGTTGGGTGCTCACGGGTGATCAAAAATGTCGAATTTCACTAAGTCATCGACTGGGTAGTCGAGCATCTTTTGGAAAGTCTCATGTTACAACTGGCATGGTCCAACTCTCCAGAGATACGCCCTGCTATTGCCTGGAGTTCATTGTTAGCTTGATCTATATTGTGATAAAGCTCTGTGAACTTTGTGATCACTTCCTCACTATCTTTGAGGATTTGGTCTCTCCAGGTGGACACTGCCATACCTTGCTCACCAATCTTGGTGTACTCATTTATCTTCTCCTGACTAAGGGCTTAGGAGTTTCAGTGGCAGCTACAGGAGGTGCACTGCCCATCTTCTGCAGGGCTTGGAGAAGATGTTTGTTCTATTCTTTCAATATCCTCTTCTCTTCCTTTGCTTCTTGAAGATTTTTGCAAAGGGCATCCACTGCAGATAAGGCCTCTCCTTGTAGGCTTTCTGAGGATGTTCCCATTGTGACCTGAGTCACTATAAAATCTGTAGGAGATAGATATTTTTCTCCTTTATGGGATCAGGGTATGTGATCTCCATCACTCTTTCACCTGAAGCACTTTGAGAGAAGTGGGTTATAGCCTTTTGCTTCTTAGCTCCTTTTGTTGGAATAACGAGAGAAGTCCATAGGTGCAATGGGGACTTTCCTCTTGTGTTGGCTCAAGTGTTTGGAGATCCATTCTGGACTTAAGGGAGTGGGACCAGGGGAAGAGGAGGGAACAGAGGTGGAAGAAGGAGCAGTTGCAGTGGACATGGGAAAATGCATCGAGACACTTGGTGGCGGCATTGAGAGGAAGCCAACAAAGTGCTCACAGGGGTAGGAGTCACTGCAGGAGAGGAAACCGTGGGGGTGGAAGGGATCTGAGAGATGAGAGAAGAAATGTTGGGGGATAGATCCGTGAGAGAAGAGAAGATGGAGGAAGAGGAAGGGGGAATAGTAGAAGATGGGGGAGAAGACACAACCAAAGGAGTGGTTGGTTGAGCGACATGAGGAGGGGAAGGAGGAGTGGGAGATGGGATGGTGGGAACTTCACTAGTTACAATAGTGGCAACATCCTAAGTGGATGTGCCCATTGGAACAGTTACAACTTCTTCTTCATTAGGGAAAATCAAAGCTTACTACCTATTCTTTGGTGGCAGAAGGAGGAATCTCGGGAGTTTCCACCTAAGCGAAGTACTTGATTCTCCTTATTTTTCTTTCCCTTTTCCCTTTGGTAAGTGCTTTAGCTTGGTAGGTGCATTACCCAAGGGAGATGTGGTGAAGTATACCCCAAGGTAGATGAGATTGTTCTTCTTGCACCAATGCTCTGTGTGCTGCAGAGTGCCTTTGACTCTTTCCTCAATAGTCTGAGGTGCCTTTGTTCTATCTATCTCGGAAAATGGCTAATTGTCCCCGTCGTGTCTAGATGGACTTGATCAACTTATTGATCAATTGCTTGAAACCTTTCGAGACAATGGCCACACCATATTGCATAATCTCTGCCATGGCTAGGCGAGAGTGATCCTTTCAACCGAGCTCGACCTTGTGATATAGATCGATATAGATATCCTCGACCTATGGGACATGAATCGATCAAGCTTTACCATTGGAAGGCGAGCATACAAGGATCAAAGGTTGGCCTCACTGGGAAATTGTGTTTCAAGTTAAGCAATTTCAGCTCTACAAACATTTCCCAGATTTGCTATGAGAAGTGTAGGTGTACCTATCCACTATGAGGGGGAATGGAGTTCCACCCTTCTTTCTTTTTAGACACCTCTCATGATACGTGATGAGCTTTCTAGACAGCTCCAATAGGATCAACTTGGGTCCTGCATATCTCGGTAACCTTGTGGGCTCCCCCAAGAAGTTAGTGGCTCTGAGATAGGTGAAAGTGGGGAATTACGTAAATAACACTCCCCACTTCTCTATGGTAGTAACCATGCTCTTGGTCATCCGACCATGAGTCATATTAGGCCTCAATAGGCAAATGACGCCTGTAGAAGAAGGCATCATTGATTTTGCTGAATTGTGTGATACTGTTTTCCAGTCTTAACTCTGGATAATATTCATATATTCTTACTTGGGGCCACACCCCGCATCGATTTAGTGTTGGGTAGTCTCTTTCAGAGGCGAAGCATATACCACATAGGAGTTCATGTAGAACCTCCCAGTTGTTGAGAGTTGTTGAAGCTTCTCGGAGATGGTGCTACTGATAATCTCCACCCATTCAAAACGTTGATCAGGGACATTTTTGCTCATTGTTTCTAAGTATCTGAGCATCCACTTGTGAAAATAATGGGCATCAGGAAGCCCAAACACCCTACTCAGGAAAGTGATGGTGTCACTCAGCTCTTCTGAGAAGTCACTGTGATGAATGACTTGTGGCCACCTGCTCACCACCTTCTTGTTTTTCAGGTATACTTCATTCATTAACTGCATGCATTTGTCTTCATTCTCATTCCATGCCTTTATGCAGTCTTCTTGGCTTATTGCCACAAAATGCCGGTGGTGCGAGATAGCCAACATAATTTTAAAATACCGGGCAATGAGGTTGATTATTACCTCACCCTTCTCATTTTCGACACATCTCGTGTCTTTATTATAGCAATGACCCACTAGCATCATGAACTCGTTGTTAACCACGCTCACGGGAATTCCTCTAGAAAAGCAGACCACTGCCAACCAATTTGTCCATCCATGGGATGCCTGTGACCTTCTTGGTTCTAGCCCAGAAGTCCTCCATGTCAATATGACTCGAGTTCTGAATCTCTAATGTCCAGGTCACATTCTGCAAGGGATTCAGGCATCCTGACCCTTTGGTATTTATACTTCATTTCTTCCTCTGTTAGTTTGGCTTTACCCTTGGACTTAGTTGGCTTCTTACTCGATGAAGACATGTGTGGATCTGAGTTCAACTGTTGATCTACAAGAAGAAGTAGGGAAGTCCATCATAGAAGAGCCATGTTAGCTATTAAATCATCCATCAAAGCTTACAGAATGAAAAGTTATCAATTTAGAAGCTTCTAGGCACAAGGTGCAATTCTACTGTAGGTCAGGGTCAGAAGAGCAAGGCGCACTTTGGGAGAGTGTTGCATGGAAGAAAACAGTGCCAAAAGGGGTGCAGGGCATGGAAAGACTACACACAACATTCAGATGTTGGTAGCATAGGATGTGCGCTTGCACCGTATGATGGGTCTTAACTAAGCGCAAATATTTTTTTGTGTTACAAGGCTTCAAGGTGCACCATTGGCATGGACATGGTACATGTTGCAAAACATTATGATGTGTCAAGGGGTGTAGGTTCAAAGGGTGCATCATTGCGGCAAGTTGCGCCAAAAATTTGTCTTTGCGCGGTGCGTAGTAGGTCTGCACAACATTCAAATGTAGGTGTAATCTGTGGTTTTTCTTATGCCTATGTTAGGTTTTAGGAATTTTGTAAGGCATGGGAAAGGCCAATGTTGCATGTGGGGATAGTGCACCTCTTTGGCACGACTATGTTCAGTGTAACAACAATGAAGTTTGTGCCTAAGAAAACCATGGGTTTAATGTAAAGGATTTAGATTTTTACTCTTTTGGTAGGCTTGTGGTCTTCTCGGCCTCTTTCAACTCAGATTTTGATAGTGAGGAAAATAGAGGAAAGAGATACAAGGACCCATTTTGAGACGAGGTCTTCCAGGTGCTAGAAGATCTGGAAGGAGAGTAAAACTAGTTGAAGGTGGGTTTGATTTACAAAATGGGTAGGAGTTGTATTATCTTCTTAGGTTCATTTTGTTTTTAATAACAACAACCTCCAAAAACAAACAAAGATACCACAACAAATTCATAAGAAGAGCAAGGGCCACTTACCAGGAATATATATAGATAGAGGAAATGGTGAGGGGTCCATGAATGCGATGAAAAGTGACACATGGTGCTGACAGGAGAGATGACAAGTGTAGAAGAAAAAACTTTTTCACATTTTTTCAATCATGAAAATGACAGGTCGGATGTGCCTATATATAGCAAAAGGTGCAATAAATGCACCACCAACTTTTTCTAAGGCGCACCCAGATGGATGCCAACATGAAAATATTTGCACCTAGGTGCGGATTTGGGGTTGTCAACATTACCTTTTTAGCGCCTTGGTGTACCATAAAGGGGCACAACATTTGAATGTTGACAAGCTGGCACATACGCCTTGGCACATTCTAGGAAGGCGCAACATTCAAAGGCACAACATTGGAAGTGTCTACTTCCTAAAGGATGTGCCAAAGGAAAGAAAGGCGCAGTTTTGGTTGATGTAACGTGAATAAAAATTGTGCCCAACCCAAAATAGACCAAAGGACCAAGCTTGAAAAACTAGATTTTCTAGAAAGGGATTTATGTCATTCCAAAAGATAAAGGACCTCAACGGGAAACCAGAATGGAAATTTGGTATGGTTACCTGCAAAATTGCCCTTGTCAATTTTACAAGATAACAGCTGGCTCTTTCTGGGGACTATCTTTGAGCGAAGCTTAAGGGTAGAGAATCCCAAATCAACATGTGCCTATCCATTGGGCTCAGGGTCAAAAACAAGGGTGACGAAAAATGAAAACACACAACCAAAAAAAGAAAACACATGACAAAAAAACAAACACACAACTAAAGCAAACTGTACAAAGAAGAGAGCAAGCTCTACTTCCTAAATATTTTGAGATGTTGCCCATTATAGGGAAGTAGGAGCTCAATTCCATCTAGATACGAGAGATAGAAGATATTTTCTCTGTTGATATTTTTTTATCTTGAAAGGCCCTCTCCAAAGAGATTTGAATTTTCCATGCATGCCCTTTGGCTCTCTTCGCTTGTCCCATAAAAGGACGAGATCTCCTACCTAGAAATTCCTTTGCTTAGCATTTTTATCGAACAGTCTCTTGACTTGATTCTAATGTTCAGTGATCCTGTTGACCACTCTTACTCTCTTTTATTCAAGCTCTATTAGATACATGATCCTCTTTTCAAGAGAATTCTATAAAGTCTCATCTTCAATTTCTCGTGCCAAGCACAGGGCAAGAAGTTCCACAGAAATAAGAAGCTCAACATTGATTCCATATAATACTTGAAAAGGTGACATACCGAGATACCTCTTTGGGGTAATATGGTCTACCCACAAAGCATCATACAATGACTTGTGCCAGAACCACTGATTCTCATCGACTAGCTTCTGTATGATGGTTACTAGGTTCTTATTGCTAGATTCTCGCTTGACCATTTCCCTTGGGGTAATAATCTGAGGCATGGGACAATGTTATCCTGTATTCATAGAAAAAATTGATAACTTCCCATGAGGATAAGTTGGAAGCATTATTAGTAACGATATTGTGTGGGATGCCAAACCTCACGATGATATTTTCTTTGATGAAGCAGTAAACAACTTGAATCGACATTCTTAACAGGTATGGCCTCCACCCATTTGGTGAAATAATCTATTACTGTTAGGACATAACTATGTCCGCACTTGATTGGGGATGTAGTGCTCTCGATGAAGTCAATTCCCCATTTCCTGAATGGTTCGTCAATAATGACGGGCCTGAGGGGAAAAGCAGCCAATTTTGGTTTGCCAACAAACTGTTGGCAGAGCTCACATTTTGCTACCTAGGTGGCTGTATCCTGAAATAGTGTTGGCTAGTAGTACCTGGCCCAGATGATCTTATGTGCTATCATAGATGAGGAGAAGTGACCACCGCAGGCCGAGTCATGAAAACTTTCAAGAAATTTGATCTACTATGGTTTGTCAACACATCACAAGAAGATGCCATCAATACCACGTTTGTATAAACCGTCATCCCATATGACATATGGCTGCCCTGAGCTTTACAATCTACTTCTCCTTTGAAGTTAGATGAGCTGGACACTCACCGTAAGTGAGAAAGAAAGCAATGTCAGAATACCATTCGTCGCTGGTCGCAACAAATAGAACCATAGGCAGAGAATCGGCTTTCTTCAATTTATCCTGTGCTCCGTCGATGCAATCATCTTTCTCTTTGGGGATCTCTGAATCTTTGTTTTCAGCCATAAGCTGACATAGGCCTTTTCCTCTTACCAGTTTGGTTGGTTTTATGTCTAGATCATACTCTTGGACCTTTGTGATCCAATTCCCTCGTAAGCTTCCTAACTCCTGTTGAGTTAGGATAGACTTGACTGCCATGTTGGGAACTAGCACTACCGTATGAGAATTTAGGATGTAGTACCTGAAGTTCTTGACTACTTTGACAATAGAAAAGGCGTGTTTTTCTAACTGAGACATCTTCAATTCATGAGGCTTGAGAGGAGAGCTCATGAACGCGATTGGAGATTCAACATCTTCAAAGTTCTTTCGCATTAAGATGGTGACAAAGTATGCTTAGATGAAAAAATGTACATGATAAAATCCTTGGAGAAGTCGAGACATACCAGGATGGGGGCATGGGTGATGGAGGCTTTTATATCCTTGAATGACGCCTTTCCTTCTTCGCTCCACCATAAATTTTGTGACCCTTTCATCATATTTGATATGTACTGAAGTCTTTTCAAATGAAGTCGGGATAAAGCATCGAGAAAATATATCTTTCCGAAGAAGGAGTGAACACCGCCTGCGTGTGTGTAAGGTAAGGATCTGAATAGCCTTAACCCTTTCGACATCTATATTTGTCCCTTCCTTGCTAACAACGTGTCCTAACAACTTTCCTTCAGTGACCTCAAAAATAGACTTTTTAGATTTAGGGAGATCTCGTGTTCTCAGCATCTAATCAATACTTGCTCCAAATGATCACTTCACTTTTTTGAGAACACAGTTAAGTCATCTAAATAAACTACGATGAATTTTCCCATCATACCTTTGAATGCAAATTCCATTGCTCATGAAAGGTGGCACCAGCGTTGGTCAAACCAAAAGGCATCCTGCTATAGGCGAATGTGCCCTAGGGAGTAGTGAATGTTGTTTTGAATTGGTCTTTAGGTGAGACCTCAATCTGATTATAGCCCAAAACCATCAAGCATGGACAACATCTCTGAACTAGTTACTGCCTGCAGAACTTGATCCATTATGGGTAGCGGGTAGTTGTCCTTCAAGGACGCCTGATTCAGATTGTGAAAATCTACGCATATGTGTATCTTGCCTTCTTATTTCATACTAGTAAGATGTTTGCAACCCAAGTACTATGATGGATAGGAAAAATAATCCTCACATCCAAAGCATCTTCTGTATTTCCACCTGGATGGTACCGAGATCTTGGGATTATAGTGCCTTTGTTTCTGGCGAAAGGGTTTGACATCATCTTTTAACGGGATGTCATGTTGAACGTCCTTAGGCTTGAAAGACTTTAGATCAGCATAAGACCATGCCAATACATCCATATATTTCTTCAAAAATTTGACAAACTTCCTCTTTTCTTTGGGTGTACAACACTTCCCGATGTTCACAAATTGTAGATGTTCTACGGAACCCAGAGTTGACCATTTTGGTCTTTGGAGAGGAGTTAGGGTCATCTTGTCACTTCTTCATTACAAAATGATCATTTTTGTCAAACAAACATTCCGAGAGACTAAACCCTTTAGAATTTTATTTCCTTTGAGATGACATATGCCATCGCCTTCTTTTGATTCGTTTGCTTGACCAAAGTGATGATTCACAACATGCGAAGTAAATCCTTCAAAATGAAACTCACCATGAAATTTTTCACTTTCTCTAGAAAGACAATAAGCTGATTGTCATTGTTAAATACTTGCAGTGTTGAGAATTATGCAGCATGCTTGGATGGAAGACTACCTCAATGGTGTATGTGTCCGTTTTCAAACACGGGGTGATGGAGCATGAGATACGCTTAGACGGCCAATGAATCGGCATTGTCATTTTGAGCTCTTGGAATAGATTTTATTGAGAAAGCGTCAAATTCCTCAATGTTGTCCCATACCGTGTTGCGGTAGTGTCTGAGCCTTTCATTATTTACTTGGTATATTCTTTTCACTTGATTAACGATCAGCTCAGCATCACCCTGTACTTTTAGATTCTTAATTCCCATTTCTTTTACAACTTGCATGCCAAGTAGAAAAGATTCATATTCAGCAGTATTATTTGTATTGAAAAACTGCAACTTGAAAGAGAGAGGAAAAATCTCCTCTTCAAGAGATATTAGCACAGCTCTAGCACCGCATCCGCTAGTTGCACAACTGCCATGAAACTGCAGAGTCCATATCTTGTTAAGGTCCTCATCCCTGGATGAGAACATCTGCATTTTATCGACTCAATGGATAAGAAGTATTTCCCCCTCCTTGATGATTCAAAAAGAATTTGGGCTTTAGGGTCATCAAAATTGGTGACCAAATACTTCTTTTGTGATTCAGGCTCCAAGATTTGCATTACACCCTCGATGGGGATTCGGCTTTGTACCAGTCCATATGAATCTCTCTACCAACTTCTCTACAAAAGCTTCTTCCTAGTAGAATTACATATGCTGCTTTGGGATATCAGCAACGAGAATGGTCACCTTCACTCTTTTATCGGGAACACCGCAAACGTGAACTCTGTGCATCTTTGATCTAACCAATCAATGGAACCTGTTTGGTTTCCATGGAGTAACACCTACCGAAAGGCTTGATAAGAGTGAGACTGAAGAATGGGCGACCTTTACCAGCATGACATTATCAAAAGCCCTAGAGTCAATTATGCGATTTAGCTTAGCTTGTGACCATTGATTAGGAGGAGAGATAAAAAGGCTCAATTTTGCCTAATGCGGAAGTCGAGGCAAAATTTATGTGAGATTCAGGAGTGGAAAATATTCCTTTCTGGGGAGATATGAGAGGGTAGTGCAGGCTTGGCTTCGGATATACTCGGTCAATCTTATGAGCTGCTTAGGGTTAGGATCTGAAGATACTCGACCTTCAGACCTTTAAATATTGGTCTTTTAGCATGATCGATTATGTCAAATGCGGCCAAGGGTTGCGTTGATGAAGGAATGAGTCCCTCATTTCATGATGGTAGGGTAGGATTACTGGTATTTATGGAAATAGAAGAAGGCTGATTTGGAGGAGAGATGGGAGGAAAATATTTCTTCATAAAAGGCTTAATAGGAGGTTGAGCAGGAAGAGGATTACCTCTTTTAGCAATGGTTGGAGGCGTGTTCGACACAACCTTCTCTTTTTGTATCCTGGCAGTAACTTCTGCTTCTTTTCCTTGTGAGCAGGTGAAAACAACATATGATTGTCTACTTGCATACCCTTGGGTACCCTCTTCTTCATCAGACTCCTCATCTTCAAATTCCATATACCTGATTATAGAGTCACCAGTCGGTTCACCGACATCTTGATCATCTTCACCTTGCGATGAAGGTTCTTCATAATTTTGCTCCTCTTCTTCAATCTCAACCAGCGCATTGACCGGAGGCGCCACAAGTGCCCGGCCATGGAGTAGTTGTCAGAGGAAAACGCAACCTTTGTGCGGTGTTGTTGGGAGTAAAATTTCTCTTTGGAATATCTGGTATGAAGTGTTAGGAGAAGCTTGAGCTAATTGCTTCTTCAACGCGAGCAAGTCATTTTCCATCTTCTGGAATGCCGGATCTGATGAAGTGGCTTGAGAAGGAGTTGAAGCTTTAGGCTTGGATGGCTCTCATTTTAACTCACCAGATATAAGCAGGTTATCTTCTATCCGAATGGCCACAACTTGAGTGAAAACTAGGGTGGTGATTTGTTCTTGTAAGAGTACGAAACTTACTCTTGAGCTCATGGCATTCACAAAGAAACACTTCTAATTTTTTGGTGTTGGCAAAGATGGCAATGCGACACACGGTTAATTAGTGAATTGAAGCGAGTGATAAAATCACGCATGGTTTCATTGACCTCCTTCTTCAGGTGAGTGATCTTTGATAGTAACGCAAATGTGTCCTCTAAAGGCTTATACCTGTCTTCAAACACAGCTCGTAATGTGGCCCAACTAGTGATAGATCCAGCTGGCAAATGTTGGAACCACTGCACGGGTCCTCGCAAGGTCTCTAGAAAGAGGTGTACCTGACATGTCTTCATGGGTCACGCCCAGGATGCTGCATGACATAATGAATGAAGATATATGTGAATCCATGCTCTGATTTCCATTCCCATCAAATCTTGGGAAATTCTTGCGGTTTCCATGAGGGAGTGCGTGAACAGGATACGGCAACGTGAGAGGGCCCATAGAATTTTCCCATGGTACTACCATTTGAAAATATGGAAAGAGGACACGAGCCGAAAAAGCGGTTCCGCCGAGAAGCAAGGCATTGCAAAGGGATGTGGAGGCTCCTTGTGAAAACCGGTTCTTTCGTGGAGGCGAGGCACTTCTGGCTGACCGATCAGCTGAACTTAGCGATGAGAAGCGTGTTGGTGTAATACTGAAGTTGTGCCTTTGAAGTAGATCGAAAATAGGATCAACTTCTCCATGAGCTCTCCTGCTATGGGTAAATGGCTCACCCGCCAGTGTATCTGTTCAGATCTGCAGTGATTTTAGAGCATTTATAAAAACTCTTTTTGTTTGTACTTGCTGATTTTTTGATTTTTTTGACAAAAATCAGCAACATGTAATTTTCTAAAATATTTAATTTTATCCTTCTTTTGAAAACTGATTGCTCTTCAATGACAAGGATCAACGAAGATAAAATTAATGTCAACTTAGTAATTTGATTTTCGGATCTTAGATTTGACTTTTTGCAAGGGTTTGAAATTATTTGTAAAACCATCAGAATTTTAGATCTACGGAAATATATGAGTTTTTATAAAAACTTAGTGAACTAAAGGTTTCTAACTGGCCTAGATATATGGATCTCTGAAGAAAATTTTCAGTTTGGATCACTTTTGCAAAAAAATTGGATTTTAAGCAAAGAGTTAAGATTTGCAAACAGGTAGTGATTTTCATAGTTTTATCTATTTTCTTAGTTACCTTAGCAACTTTTTAAAAAAATTTAGTGTCTTTTAGCTGACATAACACTCACATAGATCTATTTCTTTCCCCAGTAGAGTCACCAAAAACTGTTGGTCCGAAAATCTGTCGGGATGATAGATCTTTGGATAAACGAGCCAACAGTATGCAGGGCATAGCCCCTATTTGAGACAACAAAGTGAAATGGGTTTATTGCTATTCTACCAGTAGGAATATGTGCAAGTCCTACAGTATTTTACCTTTAGGGGTTTGGGATCTTTTCCTAGTAGGGGTATTTCCGACTGCGAACAGAAAGGATTTAAGAGAGGAGAGGAGGTAGGATAGATCCGAAGGGAGAAAAGAAAAGAATTCCAAAGCAGAAAGGTCGGAGGGTTTATGTTTTGGGTTGGTAGTAAATAGAGCCAAACCTACTTGCATAAATGAACAAAGCAATACTGATGAGCAAATGAAAAAAAAGTAGAGATAGATCTAACAAAAAAGAAACATAGATCTAACTTAAGAAAGATATATCGCACATAGCACATCCATTAAGCACAAAGTCTTAATTTCGTATTAATATTTTTTGTTACAAAAAGTAAAAAGGATTTTCCTTCTCACTTCTATTTTTCATCTAAAAAATGTCCACCCTTGAATACAAGTAGTATCCAAGTATATATAAAAGGAGAAGGAGAAAGAAGGCAAAAAGGAAACAACTACTTACAAAATATTACCAAAATATCTAAAAGTCAACATTTGTTGAGTTTGGGGCAATTTGGTGGATGACAACATCCCATGGTGCAACATGGATGATGTCATCATTTGTGCCAACATTCTTTTAAACATTTTTACAAAAATGGGATAAATCCCAAGAAGAGGGAGTCTATTCTTCATCATCCCGAGGCTGGAAAGGAGTATCATGTTTCGCTTGGGAGAGGAAATGTGAAATTGAGCACGATACTCCATGAACTTGCTAATCATTGGTTGAATTTGATCCTAAGTGAGACCTTTGGTGTGATCCCCGATGACTTCGTAAGTCTCCCGCTTATCTCTGAGTCTTTCCGGGAGTTTGAATTATTCATTACCTGCCTCCATCAGGTATCCAACAAAGTCGCGGTAGGCCAGAAGGTTTTCGATGGATTCTGTATCAAAAGTGGCCTCTGACCCCAAACCTTGCGACATGATCTCCTTAAAGAGTTGAATTATATCATCTGCCTTCCTTAGGGTGTAATCTGCAACGAGTAACCCTGAAGACATCCTCAAGACGATTTGTTCCATTTGATGCATGGCCTCTAGGGCTTCTTCCTTGATTTTGTCTATTTTCTCTAAGATAAACTCCATCTGATCAACCCGATAATCCAAAGTAGCAAGGACTTTGTTGGGCGCTCGCGGGTGATCAAAAATGCCGAATTTCACTAAGTCATCGACTGGGTAGTCGAGCATCTTTTGGAATGTCTCATGTTACAACCTGGCATGGTCCAACTCTTCGGAGATAGGCCCTGCTATTGCCTGGAGTTCATTGTTAGCCTGATCTATATTGTGATAAAGCTCTGTGAACTTTGTGATCACCTCCTCACTATCTTTGAGGATTTGGTCTCTCCAGGCAGACACTGCCATACCTTGTTTAGCAATATTGGCGTACTTATTTATCTTTTCCTAACTAAGGGCTTCAGGAGTTTCGGTGGTAGCTATAGGAGGTGCACTGACCATCTTATGTAAGGCTTGGAGAAGATGTTTGTTCTATTCTTTCAATATCCTCTTCTCTTCCTTTGCTTCCTGAAGCTTTTTGCAAAGGGCATCCACTGTGAGATAAGGCCTCTCCTTGTAGGCTTTCTAAGGATGTTCCCATTGTGACCTGAGTCACTATAAAATCTGTAGGAGACAGATCTTTTTTCTCCTTTGTGGGATCAGGGTATGTGATCTCCATCACTCTTTCACCTGAAGCGCTTTGAGAGAAGTGGGTTATAGCTTTTTTCTTCTTATCTCATTTTGTTAGAATAATGAGAGAAGTCCATAGGTGCAATGGGGACTTTCCTCTTGTGCTGGCTCAAGTGTTGGGAGATCCATTCTGTACTTAAGGGAGTGGGACCACTAGAAGAGGAGGGAACAGAGGTGGAAGAAGGAGCAAAGTGGTAGTGGACACACGGAAAATGCGTCGAGACACTTGGTGGCGGCATTGATTGATAAGCCAACAAAGTGGTCATGGGGGTTAGAGTCACTGCAGGAGAGGAAGCGTGGGGGGAAGGGATCGAGAGATGAGAGAAGAAATCTTTGGGGACAGATCGTGAGAGAAGAAAAGATGGAGGAAGAGGAAGGGGTAATGGTAGAAGATGGGGAGAAGACACAACCAAAGGAGTGGTTAGTTGAGAGACATGAGGAGGGAAAGGAGGAGTGGGAGATGGGATGGTGGGAACCTCAGTAGTTATAGCAGTGGCAAAATCCTGAGTGGATGTGCCCATTGGAATAGTTACCGCTTCTTCCTCATCAGGCGAAATCAGGATTACTACCTATTCTTCGGTGGTGGAAGGAGGACTCTCGGGAGTTTCCTCTGAGCAAGCGTGCCTTGATTCTCCCTCTTTGTCTTTCCCTTTCCCTTTGGCAAGTGCTTTGGCTTGGTAGGTGCATTACCCAAGGGAGATGTGGTGAAGTCCACTCCAAGGTAGATGAGACCGTTCTTTCTGCACCAATGCTCTGTGCACTGCAGAATTCCTTTAACTCTTTCCTCAATAGTCTGAGGTGCCTTTGTTCTATCTATCTCAGCAAATGGCCAATTGTCCACGTCTGCTTTTAGATAGACACGATCAACTTCTTGATCAGTTGTTTGGAAACCTTTCGGGATAATGGCCACACCATATTGGATGATCTCTACCAGGGCCAGATGGGAGTGATCCTTTCTTCTGAGCTTGACCTCATGATACATATCGATATAGATATCTTTGACTTGTGGGATGTGAATTGGATCAATATTTACGAGGATCAAAGGTTGGCCTCACCTGGGAAATTTTGTTTCAAGTTAAGCAATTCCAGCTCTGCAAACATTTCTTGGCCTTTGCTATGAGAAGTGCAGGTGTACCTTCCCACTGTGAGGGGGAATGGAGTTCCACCCTTCTTTCTTTTCAGACACCTCTCGTGATACGTGATGAGTTATCTAGATAGCTCCAATAGGATCAACTTGGGTCCCGCATATCTCGGTAACTTGGTGGGCTCCCCCAAGAAGTTGGCAGCTCGAGATAGGTGAAAGTGGGGAATTGCGTAAATAACGCTCCCACGTATCGTAGTGGTAACCATGCTCTTAGTCATCTAACCGTGAGTCATATTAGGCCTCAATAGGCAGATGACGCCGTAGAAGAAAGCATCATTGATCTTACTTAATTATGTGATACTATTTTTCAGTCTCAACTTTGAATAATATTCATATATTCTTACTTAGGGCCACACCCCACATCGATTGATCTTGAGTAGTCTCTCTCGGAGGAAGTAGCGTATACCACATAGGAGTTCATGTATAACCTCTCAGTTGTTGAGAGTTGTTGAAGTTGCTCAGAGATGGTGCTACTGATAATCTCCACCCATTCAAAACGTTGATCAGGATGTTTTTTCTCATTGTTTCTAAGTATCTCGAGTATCCACTTGTGAAAATAATGGGCATCGGAAGTCCAAACACCTGCTCCGCCAGAAAGTGATGGTGTCACTAATCTCTTCTGAGAAGTCATTACAATGAATGACTTGTGGCCACCTACTCACCACCTTCTTGTTTTTGGGTATACTTCATTCATTAACTACATGCATTTGTCTTCATTCTCGTTCCATGCCTTTGTGTAGTCTTCTTCGCTTATTGCAAAAAAATGTCAGTGGTGCGAGATACCCAACATAATTTCAAAATGTTGGGTAGTGAGGTTGATTATTACCTCACCCTTCTCATTTTTGACACATATCGTGTCTTTATTATAGCAATAAATGACACCAAAGATCATGAACTCATTGTTAACGCGCTCATGGGAATTCCTGCGCAAAGTACATACCATTGCTTTGACCAATTTGTCCATCCATGGGCTTCCTATGACCTTCTTGGTTCTGGCCTAGAAGTCCTCCATGTCAATATGACAGAGTTTTGAATCTCTGATGTCCAGGTCACATTCTGCAAGGGATTCAGGCATCCTGACCCTTTGGTATTTATACTTCATTTCTTCCTCTGTTAGTCTGGCTTTACCCTTTGAGTTAGTTGGCTTCTTACTCAATGAAGACATGTGTGGATTTGAGTTCTGCTGTTGATCTGTAAGAAGAAGCAGGGAAGTCCATTGTAGAAGAGCCATGTTAGCTGTTAAATTGTCCATCAAAGCTTACAGAATGAAAATTTATCAATTTAGAAGCTTCTAGGTGCAAGGTGCAATTCTACTGTAGGTTGTAGGGTCAGAAAAGAAAGGCACACTTTGGGAGAGTGTTGCATGGAAGAAAAAACGTAAAAAAGGGGCACAGGGAATGGAAAGACTACACACAACATTCAGATGTTGGTGTCATATGATGTGCGCTTGCGCCATATGAAGGGTTTTAACTAAGCGCAGATATTTTTGGTGTAGCAAGGCTTCAAGGTGTGCCATTGGCATAGACATGGTACATGTTGCAAAACATTATGATGTGCCAAGGGGGCATAGGTTCAAAGGGTGCATCATTGCGACAAGTTACACCAAAAATTTGGCTTTGCACAGCCGCAGTAGGGTCTTCGTGACATTCAAATGTAGGTGTAACTGTGGTTGCACTTGTGCCTATGTTAGGTTTTAGGAATTTTGTAAGGTGCGTGAAAGGCCAATTGTTGCATGTGGGGAGAGTGCACCTTTGGCATGACTATGTTTAGTGTAACAACAATGAAGTTTGCGCCTAAGAAAACAGTGGGTTTAATGCAAAGGCTTTAGATTTTTTACTCTTTTGGAAATCTTGTGGTCTTCTAGCGTCTTTCAACTTAGATTTTGACAGTGAGGAAAACAGAGGAAAGAGGGACAAGGACCCATTTTGAGACAAGGCCTTCCAGGCTAGCAGATCTAGAAGGAGAGTAAAACCTGGTTGAAGGTGGGTTGATTTGCAAAATGGGCAGGGGTTGTATTATCTTCTTAGGTTCATTTTGTTTTTAACAACAACCTCCAAAAAAAAAGAAAGATACCACAACAAATTCATAAGAAGAGCAAGAGCCACTTACCAAGAATATATATAAGATAGAGGAAATGGTGAGAGGTCCACGAATATGACAAAAAGTGACACATGGGGCTAACAGGAGTCTTGATAAGTGCGTAAGAAAAAAACCTTATTCACATTTTTTTAATCGTGAAAATAATAGGTTGGATGCGCCTATATATAGAAAAAGGTGCAATAAATGCGCTACCAAATTTTCTAAGGCACACCCAAATGGATGCCAACATGAAAATATTTGCACCCTACAAGTACGGCTGGGGTTGTCAACATTTCCTTTTCAGCACCTTGGCACACCATAAAGGGGTGCAACATTTTGAATGTTGACAAGTGGCACATGCACCTTGGCGCATTGGGAAGGCAAAATTCGGAGGCGCAACATTTGGAGTGTTGACACTCCAAAGGATGTGCCAAAGGAAAGGAAGGGCATAGTTTTGGTTGATGTAACGCTAATAAAAACTACACCCAACCCAAAAAGACCAAATGACTACGTTCAAAAACTAGATTTTCCAAAAAGGGATTTTACGCCATTCCGAACGATAAGGGACCTATATGGAAAACCAGAACGGAAATTTGGTATGGTTACCTGCAAAATTGCCCTTGTCAATTTTACAATATAACACCTTTAGAGTACCAAAATCCAAGTCCATTTCCCTATGTAAGGTGGCACTAGCATTGATAGGACCAAAAGGTATTCTCTTGTAGGAAAAGGTTCCCAAGGAGTAGTGAAAGCAATATTGTTTTTATCCGAGGTATTGAATTCCACTTAATTGTATCCAGATAATCCATCAAGCATAGACAACATCTAAAATCCCGTGAAAGCTTGCAAAACTTGATCCATCGGGGAGAGAATAGTTGTCTTTCAAAGAGGCCCGATTCAAATTCTGAAATCCACACAAATGTGAATCTCACCATTCTTCTTCCTGACAGGAGCACAACGTTGGCAATACTTGTTGAATGATGTATGGGGAAAATGATCTTTGCTTTTACTAACTTTTGGATCTCTTGAAAAATATGGCCAGCAACCTTGGGATTGTATTGCCTTTGCTTCTACTTGAACGGTTTGATCCCGTGTTTCGAGGGATAAAGTGTTACATTTCCTTTCGATGGAAATCATTGAGATCATCATATGGATAGGAAAGAACATCAGCATACCTTTTTAGTAGATTTTGCCTTCTTCTTCTCCTCTTGAGTGTGCAGATTTTCCAATGTTTACCATCTTGGGTTCATCAAGACTCCCAATATTAATCTTTTCACATTCAAAGCCAAAATGTCGAGCTCCTTGTGAAGCTTTAGACTTAATGTACCTATCATGCTTATCAAAAATCCTTCCAAACTCACCAGCCCATTAGGGATCTTGTTACATTTCAATTTTATGCAGCCATCTTGATCCATCTCTTCCTTAGTATCTCCTTTATTAAAGGATACACAATATCTAGGCAAAGTCTCACTTCCTTCAAAATACAACTGGTCAAAATTATCCTTAAGCTCCAAGAAAGAAAGTAGATGTTGATCATTGTTGAAAACCTACCAATTATTTGAATTATTTGGTACACTGGGCCTATGAATCATTTTAATGGTAAATTTCTCCTAAGAGAAATATGGGTAAGGAATCAAAGAAAGATCCGAGATAGATAGAGAATCAAGCACTAGTGTTCCTTTCTCTTGGAAAATTTTCAATTAAGAAAGCATCAAGAAACTCAATGGAATCCCAGAAAAGATTTCTATAATGTTTCAATATCATATTCTTGACTTGAAAAAGATCCCTGACTTGTTTCACAATCAGCTCTGCATCACCACGAGCACAAAGATTCTTCACTCCCATTTATTTTTCCATGTTCAATCCAAGTATGAGTGCCTCATATTCAGCTATATTATTTGTATTTTCAAAACAAAGCTTGAAAGAAAAAGGATGAAAGTTCCCTTCTAGAGCGGTTAGCACCACACCAGCCCCAAAACCATCTCAAGAGAAAACTCCCATCAAACTCTAGAGTCCAAATGCCATTGGGATCATGAATCACTCCCTTAGGAAGTTTTTCCTCATCTTGTGACATGATCATGTAGTTACCATGCCCTATATCTTCATAGAGTATCTGTGCTTTTGGATCATCAGTATTTTGCACAATGTATTCAGTTTGTTTCGTAGGTAGCAGCTTCTTCATTTTTCCATTGGCCGGATCAAAGCATGTGACCAATCCATCTAAATTTCACCTCCTACCTCCTTACAAAATTTTCTACTCAAAGCAACATCCCATATGAGGGAGTAATATCGGCTACTAATATAGTGGCTAAGACCCTTTTCTCCGGAAAAGTAGAAAAACCTACTTGTGCATCTTTAATTCTTCCCACCAAAGGCACTTTTCTACTCTCTATGGAATAGCAGAACTACAAGCATGTGTTAGAGTCAGTCCAAAGCATGAGCTACTTTTGCAGGCATTACATTGTTTGATGCTCCTGATTCTATAACACAATTACTAAGTTTATGGCCAGCTATGAGGAGAGTCACATAGAATGGTTCAATTTTCTCATTAGGTGAAGTGACTGCCGGTCATAAGGCTTGATTGAGGTGAGGAAGAGGGAGTGGGGAAAATAAATTTAGAAATATTAGATGAAGCTTTGGATTTGGAATTGACAAAGCTTACCATTTTAGAAAAATAGAAGTAGAAGAAGGAGGATTAGCATTACTCACCTTTGTGTGGAGGTAGTGAGAATATGAGCTCCTCTTCTTGTAATCACTTTGGAATAGTTATAGAAAATTCCTTGGAATTCTTAGCATGCTTTGCACCACTTTTTATTTTCCGTTCATTTTCCCTTATGTCATGACAAAGATATGACTCACTATTCATATCTGTCACTACTTCATCATAGTCATCTTCGTCATCTATACCTTTGGTGGTGAGGAAATGAACTTGAGATCCACCAAGCTTCTCCATTTCTTCATCAACCTCTTCTTCTAGTTCTTCATAGAGTTCATTATATTCCTCAAGATCGGGTTCTTCAACATCACAAGTTTCATTGACCGGAACCTTAATGGGTAGGCCTTTTATAGCCAATCTAGTTTGAGAAGAAGGCAAATGGTTCCTAGGCTGAAATTTCTTCCTTGGAATATCTTGGTAAGGAGTATGTTGAGCCAATTGTTGCTTGATAACAATGAGATCATTTGCAAGCTTTTGTACTAACTGATCAGAATTGGCTCTAGGGGAAGAGGAAGAAGAAGATGCTTTATACTTGGAGGATTATCGTTTCAGTTTACCAGACATGATTAAATCATCCTCAACATTGATAGCCAAATGTTGATCAATATCCATAGTTACAAGGTTATCTCTCCTTAGTGCATAACTCACCTTGGGTAGCTGAGCATTGAGGAAGAAGAAATTTTGGATTTGATCCACTGGATGAGTGTTCCATGGAATTTTATGAATTAGCCTGTTGAATTTAGCCACAAAATCCCTCATGGGCTCGAATGGCTCCTTCTTGATATGAGATATTTGAGCTAATAGAGCATGCACATCTTTAGCAGGTTTGAAATGCTATTCAAAATGAGTTGTCATGGTATTCCAATTAATGATTGACCCAACAAGAAGATGATAAAACCAATTAGTATCATTTCTCTGCAATGTCTCCATAAAAATCCTGACAGAGACATCTTCATGTTCAACCCCAAGAATCCCACATGCAATAATGAAGCCTTTAGGAAAAAAAAAATTTTTACCCCTAGGTAACTCGTACAATGGATGAGGAAGAGCAAGAGTCCCAACCTATTGTCCCCAAGGAAAAGGGGCTGCCCTCTTTGGAAAGATTGACTGAAGGGGAACTAAAACACCAGCAAGTATCAAAGCATAGAGATTAGGACTGAGATGTTCTTGAGGAATGTTATCCTTGGAATTTCTTTCTTTAACATGAGGTGTGCTTGTAGAATGAGTTCCTCTGTTCCTTCTTGCTAGAAGAGAGAATCTTTTTGCTCCAGAAGTTGAAAATGGGAATCTTGTATTCTAAGAGCCTTTTACCCAGGTATATCTTAGAGTTTCCAGATTGAAAATGATCTTGAAGTTGTTCCTTTAGAAAGGGATACATTTGAAATGAAATCCCTAGTAGAGTCACCAAAAATTGTTGGGTTTTTAAAAAGATACTTTAACAAACCATAGTGTGGGACAACCGGTCCCTTCTCTTTAATGGGATAGGTTCTCTTATTGAAAGAAAGCAACAAAACTTATATAAAAATGTATAACTTTCAAAGTGTGGATTATTGATACTTTGAAATGTTTTATGCCCAAATATCATCAATACGAAGGAATGGAAGAATTAAGGAGATGAGAGAGGAAGAAAATAACGATACCTTAAGGAAATATCAATAGCAAAGTATAACCTTATATGTATTGAGTCAAGGAGATGCGAGAGGAGAATCATTCACTTTCATAACATATATAATTTCACGAAACAAAGTTACGAAATAATATAAACAAGAACACAAAGTTTCTTATCATAAAAGATGGATGATTCACAAATTTTCAGACAAGGAAAGAAGGAATAGCAGAGGAAGAAAGGGAAAAACTTCTGTATTGATTACTTCAAATCTATTACATCTATAGAGTACCAGGATCCAACCCTAACAATGGTGTGGAGAAGCCATTAAACACTCTTCCAATAATGATTACATCCGATTACAAAAATGATGAAATTGATTTAAGAAACCAACATCTGAAATTCTCCCACACCTCACCATTTCATCCCGACGAGAAAAACTAGATGCATTGAATCGCAGCCATTCATCCTGCCTTTACAAACTTTGAATTTGAGCCGTCCATGTGGGAGAGATTTAAACTGAAGTGGGCCTAAGGATGCCTTTTGTATTTTGTGCCTTTTAGAGAAATGGCACTTCGGAACATTTTGGCCCACCCATCCACTTTTGATATAGGCCTGACACGTGGCTTTACTTGAGTGGCGATGGAGTCACGGCTCACTTTTGCAATTTTAACTCTTTTCAACGTGGGCTCAAAAACTCTAATTGCTCCCGATCCACCTCCCCACTTTGACTTTCGATGTGGGCTCAACATTTGACTTTATCCCTTAGCATGAACTAGGCTACGTGTCATTTTATAACTTTAAGCTCTTTATGGAAACAAAGCCAAAATTCCCAAATTGCTCGATGACCCACCTTCATGGTTTGAATTTTCAACCAAAGAGTCACAACTTACTTTATACTTTACGCCCTTATGGAAACAAAGCAAAAATTCCCAAATCACTTTGATGGCCCACTTTCCCACTTTGACTTTTCAAAGAATAAAAACACAAAAAGGGCCCGATTTTCACTAATGCTTAAAACATGGCCGCGTGTCCCTTTACGGGCCAGTTTAGTATTTTTTTTGTTTTTGACTAAGTACCTCTATTTGGTGAAGGATTTATGTTTGACTTGGGACACATGGAGACTTCCCCGCTCATTTGGAGACTCTGTTTGGACCTAACCCTAGGAGGTGCAGATTGGACACATGGAGAATTGGCACACATTTGGGACCTACTTTTGGATTCTCCCCCTGAAAGAGTGCCGAAGGGACACATAGATACTTTCGCTAGTTCTTTTACACTTAGTCAATTCGGGCCTACAGCCCACTTGACTTCTCGCTGGACCCTAGACACATGCAGAGATGGCACTAATTTTAGTGTCCATTTTGGATTTTCCCCAAACGGCACCGAGTGACATGTGGCACCTTCGCTGGTTCTAGACTCTTTAACGTCCAACTCTATCTCTTTTTTCACTCTAACCACGTAGCGAAATGGAGCTCATTTGGGGTCTATCCCTTAGGTATCACTTTTGAAGTTGCTTCATTGAGGCACATAGAGGCTTCTATCGACCCTCTTATACTTAGTCGATTAAATAGTTGGCTCTATTCCTTTTTTGGACTTGGGATAGATGGAGGGCTGGTGCAAGTTTGGGGAACCACCTTTGACTTTGACCCTTGAAGTTACGTCGATGAGACACGTGGCACTATCTATTGAACCTTCCATACTTAGTTGATTTTAACTTTTTCTGTCTTCTTTTCAGACCTAGGACACATGGAAATCCTATTCTCATTTGTGGACTATCCCTTGGGTACTTCCCTTGGATTTTCATCGTTGAGGCATGTGGAGGCTTCCACTACTACTTGTTTCACCTAATCAAGATCCTTCGTGCCATGGGGCCAATTTGACACTTTTACAACAAATCACAAAACTGACAAGTTTAAAAGATAAACCCGCCATGCCGCATCCAATCAGAGATGTCCATGTACCCCTGGATGTTGGGGTAAAAATGGACAGGGAAGATATGCCCATCATTTATGATTGTGGAAAAATAAAAATGAAAGGGAAAACAAACCTTTACACCTGAATTTCAAATTGTTCTCCATGGAATGAAAAACTATAAACAATACCAGGATCAACGTGATCCAAAACCAAAGAGAAGGATTGTCAACGAAATTCAAATGAAGGAAAATATTTTCAAGAATCTAGATGGGGAAATAGAAAATACTTTGAACTGCAAAGACGAAAGAATTTTCAATTGAAAGGGTGAGAGTAAAATTGAGCACCCATGACTTCACAAAGGCATGGATTACTCAAAGGTACCGACTCAAAATTCTCAAAACTTGACTTCAAAAAGAGGGGAATTTTGAGGGCAATAACACATGCTAAGAAGAAAAGAGAATATGTAGAGGTGATACTTACAAAGTTTTTCCATGCATGTAGAAGAAATAAAGTTGATTGTAGATGTAGGGTATTGACCTACACTGTAGAAGAAAGGGAGGCTTCACCATAATTCAAGATGATAGAAATAGAGGATGGACAATTCTTCTATGTTGCTCAAAGAAATCCATGGCCACTAAGACAAGGAGGTATGTCACAAGATCCTATGTCATATTTTCAAAATTGGGCTAGTAATCCATATATGCAACCCCCACCTTGGGCTAATACTCAACAAGGTTGGGCTCTATACCATATTTAATACCAACAGAATGGAAACCTCATTTTTAGGCCAACAACAATGGAAACAACCCCCTCAATCATGGAAACATCCTTGGAGAGGATGGAAGCAATGGAATAACTCTCCTTCTAACTACTAGCAATCTTATCAGGAACCACCTTATCCATAATAGCAAGCTCGATGTAAAACCCCAAGTAATCTTTAAACCAAAAGCTACTCAACTACCATCTCAACCAACCCTAACCCTAAAAATAAATATGCCCAACTAGCCTATACCACTGAATCAACTTAAAACCCTACTTATTCATTTGATGTTAATAACATCTATCTACGGTCGGGAAGAGAGATTTCTCCACCAAGTAAACCTACCATTACAAAGATTGCAGATGAACCACAATTACTAATGAATGATAACAAAAAAATACATAACATGCTACAAGCTGATCCACATCAAATTGAACAAATTTCTAAGAAGCGTAAAATGCAAGCTAATGAACCACCATTTCCAGAGAGATTAAAATAAGAAAATAATTACCTCAAATCATAATATGATTATGATTTTTTCAATCAACTGAAGGATATTTGTGTCAAAATTCCTCTTATTCAATCCATCAAGGATGTGCCCATCTATAACAAGTTGGTTAAGGATATATACATACAAAACTAGGCATAAAAATAAAGGATCCATCCACTGTATAAGTTATTGGATAGTTGGTTGATATTATGCTTGGAAATTTAGTTTTACCCAAGTACATAGATCCAGGAAGTCCTTTGGTGAATGTTATAATTAATGGCACAAAAATAAAGAATATTGTTGACGACCATCCTTGGCGAGATAGAGTTGTCGAGTCATGGGAATCCTTAGGTTAGTGGGACGTGCACCTAAGGAGACCTCCAGATTTTAAAGAAGTTGTCTCTTCTCTGCATGGGGAGATAGGGGTGAGAAGAATTAAAAACATAAAACAAGCTAAGGCGATGTGCCGAACAAGCTTGCTAGGAGATTTAATCGAGACCACAACTTCCTAAGAAGGGAAATGGTGAATAACTGAAGAAGGGTGGATGAAATGCACCATAGGTTAGAAAGGGTCACATAGAACACTACCTCAAACTACTTAAGCACAACTTCGAGGATAGTAACAGCATTGAGAGATGCATAGTTTCTACGTGAAAATAAAGGTGATCAGAGACAATAAAGCTATGCGAATGATGAACAGAAAACACCACAAGGCATATATATCACTCCAATAGTTGTGCATGTATTACATTTAGAAAAGAGGAAAGATTTCTATTACAAAACCCAAGCAGAAGGCTAGAGTTCCAAGATCTCTGCCTTTTACAAAAAGAGACTTGCGACAAAGAAGAAAAGATTTAACTCTCCTAGTATCTAACTAAAAATATCTCCCTTTTTCATCAAACTTTAAATAAAATTTATAAGCGAGAGGAGGAGGTAAGAGAGAAATTTCAAACTCCTTCCCAACCCCCTCAATTATGATAAATGATATGAAGTGATAGAAATAGATTTCTTCAAATCTTTCTCACAATTTGGCCCCTTCGGAAAAGTGAGAGCCATGCCTATTTAATGCATCTTAATTATCCTACAACCGACTCCCTTGAGATGGACTCACCTTTTGAGAAGAAACTCTTTTGGCTATTTATTACATAACCAGATATTTCAACCCTTTATGCATTGGTTCCCGACCTCTTGATTCAAATGGCGCATATTTTGTAATGAAATGACCCTTCACCTCCAATCTTTTGAAAAGGTCTTAAGCATTAAATCTTATAGATAAGACCCTAAATCACTTATACGTGGTGGATGGCTTGTCATCTTTTATGGCCTGCTTTGAAAATGGAGTCCATTTGTTACAAGATCCATGTGGAAGGCCCACGCATCCTTATGACTCTATTTTTCTTTAGGGATTCTTGGGAAAGCATTGGGTGGACACTTGGCACTTCCCATGGGCTTTTTGTCTTACTATTTTGTTAACCCCATGTGTCATCCCTGCAGGAGTTTGAGACTTCGTCACCTCCTTTGACTTCTAAAGTTGTGCCTGCTTGACACTTGGCATAGCATCCACAAGCTTCTTGTCTCTTTTTGTGTTTTGATTAAGTCCTTTATGCTCGGTGAAGATTCGGATTTGAATAGGATTTGAAAATGCATGACTCTTCTTGTCTGAATATTTTAAGATAATAAATAATTTTATTGACTTAGGGGTAGATATTAACATCATGACCAAGAAAATTATGGATTATCGAAATTGGAAGGACTACGGCCAATAGTTATAGTCTTTACACATTAGATAGATCAATAGTGATACGTGAAGGATTCCTTGAGGACATAGTTGTGGTGGTAAGCTCTTGGAAATACCTTGCTAAATTTATTTTCACAAAAAGTAAGTTTAGGAGGATCTCCTATCATTTTAGGAAGGCCATGTTTAGCCACTTCTAATGCATTCATAGGTTCGTATGTCCGACAACATAATTATTTCCAATGGAAGTGGTACTACAAATCTCATGCTCTATCCTCTTTCCCAACCATCAAATGATGAATATCATACAATTTGGGTTGAAGAAAGAATTAGATCATAACTCTATACAACAACTAATGATGTTGGAGAAGTTTTGTACAATTACAGGACAAGAAGAAGATGTATTTGTATTTGATTTCCTACAAAATAAATATGGAAGAAATGAAGAAGTGGATGATAGATTAAGGTGTTTAAACTTCCCCTTGAACCAAGTTTTGTTGCATTAAAGAACCATGGACATTTGAGGTAAGAATTGCATTCTTCATCAACTTCTTCCCCATGACTACATATTGAATTCTATTACCAGCAATTTGTGCTCAATGTATGACCTCTCCAAGCAAGTAGAGATAAATTTAGGAAGGTAGCTTAATGTGAAAAGGACACTGAGTATGCATTAAGAAAATTTGTTAATAATTATTCTTCAAAATCGTAGAACTACATTTTTGGGAATATGGTGATATGGTGGAATTCATCCTAAGCTTTGCACTCATAATATTTATATCAAGGAAAGTTGTAAATCAGTTAGGTAGCCATAGAGGAAAATGAACCTAGTGGTGAGAGAGATTGTAAAAGGAAAATTGAAGAAGTTCTTGGATATTGGATTTATATATCCCATATCGATAGTCATTAGGTGACACCTCTTTGTTGGACCCCAGTCATTTTCCTGGTGTTTTCATTGATGTCAAGTGGCATTGATGGAAAAAAATTCAATAGTGGAGAGTGAGTTACTAAGAATTCAATAAGATGAAGGTTTATTAATAGTGTCTTATTAGTGGTGTATTGAGCTACAAGATGATTTCAGTGGTGGATTCAGTGGTGATACAGGCTTATATAGTGAGGTGGTTTCTCATTCAAGGTAGTTTATAGGTTTTTATGCTTGGATGAGAGGTTCTACAAGTCATATATAATGATTTTAGCATGGGAAAGATCTATTGGAGTGAGGTTCAAGTCATCGTGTGGAATTCACAATTGTAACCCGACTCGTTTAGGCATGTTTTGGTGCCTGATGAGGTGTGATAAGTTGGTACAGGTCATGGCATGGTCATGTGAGCATGGGATCAGCCTAGGAATAGTTTCTATAACATGTGTGAGTAAAAATAATGCTCATTTTAGCTCCTGGAGTCAAAATTCAAAAGTGCATAGAAAATGGCTTTGAGAACTAACAATGCACGCTGAGGAAAATAAGATGAAATAGAAGAGTACAATAATATTTATGGAAAATTGGATCATGTACCATATATTAGGGTGAGTTTTGATGCTCTAGGAAAAATTTCATCAAGTTCGAGAAGGTTTGTGAAAGTTATGCTAGTTTTTCTAAACATGATTTTGGAAATTGCATAATAAGGTGTTTGGCTTCTTAAAGCTCAAGAAAAATAATAATGCATCCTTTGGAAAAATCCTAAAATTAATTTTTTAGAGGACTCCAATCTTGAGATAGTGATATATATATATATATATATATATATATATATATATATATATATATAAAGGGTATAGGGTATATATATATATATAATCTAATTAGGAGGAATAAAACTATTGTAAATAAATATGATAAAATAATATAAAGTGATTGCACAATTAAATATAATTCAAAAAAACCCTAATATGCAAGATAAGAGTAAAAATGACTCATATGATTTGATGAGACTATTGCAAGTCTCAAAATAAAATTTGGAAGCGTAGACGATCACTCAAGAACCCTGCGAAGACCAGATCTGGAATGTCTGAACTAACTGGGGCACCTGGGAAGGTACTGGGAACCTCAGGAATCCTTGTCTATAGATTAAGCACCCTTCTCTCTATAAAATCTTCAAATCTAAGTTTTTTATGGTCACAAGATGATCTAAAACTCTTCCTGTCTGTCACACTAGATTCACTAGATGAGTTAAATAATGACCAGCAATACAAGATGAAGTATCAAACCATAGGAAAAATAAAAATTTAGAATGAATGGGTTGGACTGACCTCATCCACCATATTAGTGGTCTTATCACTAAGTGTTGCATTACATTTCGGACCCATATGTAGTTCTTGTAAGTGTGTGCATGCCATGTCATACGTGCTCTCATGTCAATCACACATTGTGAAGTAGTGAGTAATAATAACTATAAAATATGTAAATAACATGTGTGCATGGAATATAATAGAATCCCTCCCCTATATGGTGTGTGTGATTTAGATATCCTAGCCTTAATGCATAAAGCACTATGTGGATGCAAGTGATCCAATGGATGAAACATTAGATGGATTGATATTAGTATGCGACATTAGGACCCTCATTATGGTCTTATAACTTTATATTTATAGGGCTCTTAAGCTTAATTTCATAATTAATCCCGACAAGGCCAACTAGGAAAAGGATAAGGATGAAAAATGGCTAGAAAGGCCCCAAAACGAAGTGGGAAAGGATGTGCATAGATCGAGGCACCCAAAGTGGGACCAGGGCACCCTGGGCACCCCAGTAGTATAGGGGGTGCCCTAATTTTGGGCTAGAATGACAGGGGAAGTTATGAAATGGATGGATAAGTGTTGGAAAATACATGGGAACTATGAAATAAAATATAAAATAAATATGGACAAAAGGTGGGATTAATTATTACTTTATTCACTTGAGAACCTTCTAAATAGTAGTATAAGACCGGGCTAAATAATGTCTAAAGTGCATAATTTTGTGTCTACATTTTGCCCCCACTTTATGTTGGTGAGTAGAATGCTTGGTAACATAAAGTAGATAGAGATGTATACCTAATATCCATGTAGAGTGTAGAAGAAGATGTGTCGATGGACTAGACTCAAGTGTGGAATGAAAAAAAATGTGGAGGAGCGTGGATTCTAAAGATGAAAAATGTGCATAAAAAGTGATGAGAGTGAACCTAGGGTGGAATGCATGTGTAGTTGTTGTTGTGTGTAGTGTACCTGCATGGTTAGTAAAGGAAAGTTCTGTAGCAGTGTGTTTTCATTGTCATTTCCATCATTTTTTTGTTGTTGTTGCCCCCAATTTGACTGCTTGTTTCTCATACACCGGACTGTACAAGGAGGAGAAAAATCAAGTAGTCAAATATGTATGTATGTAAAAATGTTGTGTAAAATACGCATGTATATAGAAATGTGTAAAGTACATAAATGTAAAATACACTAGAATAAAAGTGTAAATGGAACATGTGCACCTGATCCATGTCGAGAGAAGGGTGTAAAAGGATATCATGTATTGTCACATGAGTTTTTGGGTGATCTCATGCCACCTTGGCTAAATAAGTATAGGGAGGAAATGCACTGTATCCTCCAACTTTAACCACTTTTTTGAAATGTGTGAAGAGATCTCTGTATTGTCTTAGTTTTTGGGTGATCTGATGCCACTGGATGGAGAAGTGTAGAGAGGCACACCCATTATAACCCCCAAGCATATAACTACTCCATAGAATTACCAAAGGACACCATGTCTGTTAAAGCCGATGTTGTGTATGGAGTTCGTAGACTAGTCTGAACTCACTCACTGTGTGTAAACCGGTGTAAATATGTTATGTTAGTATAAAACCCTCAATGATTCCCCCTCTTTGGGGGCTCATTCAATGTCTCTGAAAGGAGAATGCAGCCCAAAAAGAGGACCAACCACACTCTAACCTATATAACTCTAATTTGTAGGGGAAAGGGAAGCACTTGGTAGATACCAAGGTTCACACAAAAGGGGATGGCTAGACAAAACAAGTGTTATTATGCAAAAAACACATACAATAATACAGTGTAAAAGAAAACTGACAATGTAGAAACTACCAATAAAGTAGTGTAAACAAACATGAAAAGAAACAAGTAGACCGCACAAAGTGGGTTTCAAACATGGGACATCACTCATGATGTCACAAGACACTCAAGGCCATCATGCTGCAAAAAGTATACAAGTGTGCACACAAGAAAAGGGAAAATCCCACATACAATGGAAAACAAAGCATACAAATAAAAGAAAGCAAATTAAGTAGTCATGGAAACATGTAATCTGCAAAACAAGTGTTGCACATGGAACACCCGTTAACATGTTAGAGTGATAACCAATATGTCAAAACATGTATGAACAAGTAGTATAAGATGTTAAGTACAAAATGAAACAATAACTTGGATAAGATGAATGTGGATGCCCCCAACAACCGGTATAGGAAGGGTAGAAGGTGAGCATCCATGCCACATGTAGAGTCTATATTCTATGATCACACTAAAAAAATATGTGAACGTGCATGTGTGTATGATAATGAAATATAAGAAATCAATCTAACATGTGTAGTAAAGTGATCATGCAAAACACTAGTAAGCAAAGAGTAAATGTCACCAAGACAATGTAGTATGTTGTGGATGGATGGAATGGAATGCAAGATGGAATGATAGGAGAAACGTTCCCCCGAGTGGATGGAATGTGTATGCAATGAGGTTCATTTTTTTTCCCCTCAGTGGTCAAGAATGAACAAGTAAATGAGAGATTTCATCATTGGGAAATGGTTGAGTAGTGTTGGTTGTATATCTAAGATGTTGTGATGAGTGTGTATATGTAAGTGGTGATGAAATGCGACATGTGGAGAGATGTGTGAACCCTATAGCTGAAGCGTATATCACAACTTGTTGAATGGAAGAGTGATGATTTATCCCTTAGTGTATATCACTATAGAATGAGTGTATGGGGATGAGACATATGGAAAGATGTGTGTGGACCCTATAGCCTAAGCGTATACCATGACTTGTTGAATGGTGAGTGATGATTTATCCCTAAGCATATATCACTATAGATGTAAAGGAGGAGATATATGGAAAGTGATGCAATTATAGCCTAAAGCATATCACCATGAATTTTTGAATGTGTGAGTGATGATTTATCCCTAAGCGTATATCACTATAAAATAAGAAGGATGAAGATGGGTGATGATTTAGCCTAAAGTGTATGTCATTATAAGATGGAAAATAAGGGAGTGGTGATGTACCCTAAGGTGTATGCCACTAAAAAATGATAAAATGGAGGGTGGTGATTTATCCTAAAGCGTATACCACTATAAGATGATAATAAGGATGGTGATTTAGCATTAAGAAAGCGTATAAACTACAAGATGATATTGTGGAATAGATGATAATTTAACCTAAGGTGTATGTCATGAATGTGGGAAATGTTGGATGAGAAATATGTCACATAATGAAAGTAAGTTATATTTGATTAGAAAACCCTTGGCATTCAAGTATGGACCGAGGAACTAGAGTGTGTAGTAATAGAAGTGTAGGAATGTTAAGCACATAGAAAACAATGTAGTATAAATGACCAAGTGATGGATATGGGATGTAAAAATGGTGTGGGAAATGTAATGTAAGATATGTAGTGTGTATAGAATGATGTATGTGTGAGATGAAATAGAAATTGTAGATAGAAATGGAATATGTAAGGATGATAGATGAAACTAGACCCATATATAATGGAATCTAGTGTAGTGTAGAATGAATGAAGTAAATGCAAAACTAGATGCAAATCATATGACGAATAGTGTAATATGTATAAGATAGATGATGTATAAATGAATAATAGATGAGGGATGTATAAGATAATGTAGGATGTATGGTGTATGTGATGGAATAAATGTGTAAACCCTAGAGTGTAGTGTGTGGGTTTAGTGTAATGGTAATCCCTCAATAGTCCAGTGTGAACCGAAGCACAAGAGTGCATCATCGGGTAACAAGGGTGCTAGAATGCGTAAGAAGTATACATATATATGAAGAAGAATGTAAAGAGTAGAGGTGCAACTATGATAATATGAGGAAGGGGGTTTGTGTAATGTAAATTCCCCCAAGAGGTCTTGAAGGAGAAATTATCCAATGAGGTCGAAGGAAGAAGGTGCATCGATAGAGCCTGGGATGATGAAAGGGGAGGGTGATGCTCGAGTAATGGTGGTATGGTAGAAAAATTTTGCATGGGGGAATGAAGCCGATATGCATGTGATGGGTGTACATAAGACGAATGTTGTGGTGTAGTAAAGTGTGTGGGCGATGGAGATCGAGGAGGTGTCATGCATAAGGGAGAAGATGAGCCATGTGGAATAAAGTGAGGCGGTGATTGGTGGTGAGATGTGGTAGTGGTCTTAGGGAGAGGCTTATTTGCCAAGATGAGTGGAAATAATGGAATGGTGTGGTTGTGTAGAGGCTAATCGAGGTGGTGAAGTAGGGATAGGATGCATGTGGGTAATGTCAGAGGATTGTGTAAGTAAGAAGGGGGAGACAAAGGAGTAGAGTGAGAAAGTGACGATAGTGGAGGTGAAGGAGGGACACTTTTAATGGAAATAACTTGATTTTCATAAACAAATTTAAGGTGAAAATGGTTCATAGAAATAATATCTTGGGATTTATGAATCCAATTGAGGCCGAGAAATAAGTCACATCCTTAATGGTTTGACTTACAAGGCAAGGGAATGATAAGAGTGAGAGGTTCCCAACTATGATATGTAACTTAATAACACCATAGGGTCTATTGAATGGGTAGTCAATTTTTGATGAGGGTAACCGATAGATTGTAAGAAGGATAGGGAACATGTGCTAATGGGGGAAGATGGATCAACCTTAGTGTTGTTGATAGAGGTTGAGATGATAGAGGCATGTATATATAAATGGTTAGACATGAATGTAGTGTGATAGTCCCTATGAGAAAAAGAGATAATGGGTGGGTCATGTTAGTGTTAGTGACTAAGAAGTTGAGAGTGCCCACATATGGAGGTGGTGTGGCATGATATGTATGATTACGGAAGAATCCATGGTATTTTTGTCATGTTGGTGGGAATCATTGTTAAAAATTTTGATTTTACCCTTATCCTTAGAGGGAGGAGGGATAGTAGGTTCCGGAAATTTGAGCTTGTTGTTGTCAAGGAGGTCTTGGATAATCATGCAAAGCTTTAGACACCGATTGGTAGAGTGTCCCACACAACAATGATAATCACAATAGAAATTTTCATTGTAATTACATCCTTTAGGTCGTGATGGGTCTAATTCAAGTGGTAGGAGGGTAATGAGATTTTTGTCAAGGAGTTGTTTTAAAATAAGATGTGGCACCATAGGAAGGTTGGTGAATGTATGCCTAGGCGGTTGGGATTGAATTTCCTTAGAAGGGTAATAAGTTAACAAGTGAGCTTATTGTTGGTTGGATTAGATGTAGAGGTTTAAATGGTGTCTTGTTTGGAAAACAAGTGGAGGAGGAAGGTTGTTCCTGATACTTAATTTTTCCAATGGATAGAGCTTAGATTCATGGAGTTTAAGAGTATGGAAAAGTTGATCAAAGGAAGAAAAGGTCTCAAAGAGAACACTTTCTTGGAGAGGTGGTAAGAGACTTTGTATAAAAAATCTTGTAGTTTGGAATCATCCAAGACATTAGTCATTTTATCAAGATTATTCTTATATCATAAAACATAATTAGCAAATTGCTCATTGGGTCCTTTCTTGAGTTGTGCTAGCTAGGCGTAGGTCATCTTAGAACCAATGTTGATGGAGAAGTATGTGAGAAAGGTGTTGGATAAATGGGTGAAGGAAGGTATGGAATGAATAGGTAAATCATAGAACCAACACATGGTGTAGTCATGGAGACTACGAGGAAAGATTTTAGCCAAGAGGAGGTGATCATCAAGCAAAATCAAGACAAACAACACGAAGGCACGAAGGTGCTCCTATGGGTCACCATGTCCATTGAAAGAGGGAAATTTAGGGGTGAAAAATTTAGGAGGGAGGGGGTAGGTGGAAATGATAGGTATTTGAATGGAGTATGTAACAACACAGTAGAATCTAAAGAAGGAGATGTAGTGGCCTATTGCAATTTATGAATTTGAGCCTGGAGATCATGATATAAAGAGGTTAAATCTTGATTACCTATAGAGGAGGTTTGTCATTGATGCGAGACCAAAGGAGGTGTGAAATGATTAGTAGGAGTGGGAACCATAACTAGAATAGTAGAGATAGGTGGGAGTGTAGAAGCAAGGGGTTGAGTGGCGACAAAAGTGGGAAAAGCTATAGAAGAGGATTGAGTTCAACCAAGTTAGTAGCCTCTTCATGAGCCACATGCAAAAGTAAATCTAAATCCTATGGGTGTTTGGCAAGGTGGTCATTGATGGATTTAAGGTGAGCTTTAGTAAATTCCTCATGAGATTGAGCCATGGAAAAAGGGGGAAACCCTAACAAAAAATGAGAAAGAGGAAGCAAGAAACATATACGATCGGGTTCACCAAAATGATTAACAAAAATAAGATATCCTAAAGCCTAAAGGGGTATAAAGTATTAATTTTAATTTAATTAGAGGACTAAAACACTGTAATAAATATGAACTAAAATAATATAAAGTTATTGTATAATTAAATCTAATGGAATCAAACCCTAATAAACAAAAGAAGAGTAAGAAAAGGAATCATCAGATTTGAAGAGACTGTCGCGAGGTTTTTTAGTAGGTCTGAAAATAAAATCTAGAAGTGTAAATGATCACTTCGGGGAACCTTGCGAAGACTAGATCTAGAATGATCTAAAATAACTAGGGCACAGGAGTGGGAAGGTACTGGGGTGCCATGGTCTTGGATTAGGTGCCCTGATCTCTATAAAATCTCTGGATCTGATTTTTGTATGGTCGTAAGTTGATCTAAAACTTTGCATGTCTATCGCACTAGATTCGTTAGATGAGTTGAATAATGACATACAATATAAGAGGAATTATTAAGCCTTAGGAAAAATTAAAATGTATAATGAATGGGTCGGAGTGACCTTAGTCGCCAAACTAGTGGTCTTATCACTAAGCACTATACTACATTTTAGACCTAGATGTAGTTCTAGTGAGTGTGTGTAATTTGTGCCCTAGGTGCTCTCATGTCCAGTTGGACTTTGTGAAGTAGTGAGAAATAGTCATTATAGAAAATGTAAATAACATGTGTGCATGGAATAGAATAGAATCCCTCCCCTATGTAGTGTGTGTGATGCAGATATCCTAGCCTTGATGCATGGAACTATGTGGATGCAAGTGATGTAATGGATGTAACTCTATATGGAGTGATAGTAGTATGTGACACTAGGACCCTCATTATGGTCTTATAAATTTATATTTATAGGGCTCTTAAGATTAATTTCGTAATTAATCTCGACAAGGCTGACTGGGAAAAGGATAAGGATGAAAAATGGCTAGAAAGGCCTTACAAAGAAATCAGAAATGCGTGCATAGATCGGGGCACCTAGAGTGGGACCAGGGTGCCCTGAGGTGCCCCAATATAGGCTGGGGTGACCTGATTTTGGGCTAGAATTATGGGCTAGTTGTGAATTGGATGAATAAGTGCTGGAAAATACACGAGAACTACAAAAATAAAATATAAAATAAATATGGCCAAAAGGTGGGATTAATTAGTACTTTATTCACTTGAGAACCTTCTAAATAGTAGTATAAGACTAGGCTAAATAATGTCTAAAGTGCATAATTTTGTGTCTAAAAATAGTGCAAAAGTTTTAGGTCAATTAGACATGTTTTAAGAAAGATATGAACATTCTTCTACCAGGTTATTTCTCTCCTTAGGTTTTTTCTTGAAGTTTTTGAGTTGAAAGGGTTATTTTGCCTTCTTGTCAAAATGGCGCATCTTATTAGAGATAATTAAGAAATTTTTCATGCCATACGTGTGGCAAACATTAATTTCAAGCATATTCTCCTTATCCAATTCATCTCATCTATGTAAGGGAATGTTTTTTTAATTTATGTGAACTAAAGGTACAATCAGAGAAAACAATATACAAGGGTATGTTAAGTGAAGTGTGTTAAATGTTGATGCAACCTAGAATTCACCAAGAAATCCCAAGCATGCCGGCACATCACTCATCCTAGACTGAGCACTCACCCGAAGTGTAAAAAGGTACAATGCCCCTCTTTAAGGTTGTTGTTGTAGGATGTTAGCATGATGAAGACTTAAAGCATACATATCCATAACTAATATATCATTTTACAGTGCATGTTCATATCTAGATCTAGAGAATAACAGACTTAAACTATAACCATGATGAAATCAAGCATGCAAGAACCATTTATACTCAGGATTTGATACTTTGATTCAGCCAATATACTTCATTGCATTAAACATGATAAATACATGAAGCTTATTACAATAGATAATACCATAGTTTTATGCGCATATCGATTTGGCAAGCATAATCATGTTATCCCAATTTTGCCCCCAAAAAATTGATCAAACACGACCTGCGCATAGAAAAAAATTAGAAGGGTTGGTTTTGTCCTACAAGCTCACATTCGAATCTAACAATCAAGGGGTAGGAGGACTCGAAAATGGAAGAGCAAGGGTCAACGAAGTGCAAGCCCGAAACGGCTAGTGCAACAAGGTCAGCAGAGGCCTCCACAAGTCCAATTATCACATCTTCAAAGGTCAAGCCAAAAAGGTGGTCCCAAGCGAGTTCCATCCCGTCACATAGTCAAGGTCTAAAAAGGGGTCTCATCGACCTAAATCGGCTAAGTAAAGAACAGACCCATGAGGGTGCCACGTGCCTCATCGGCACAACTTCAAAAGTGAGACCCAAGGGACAGTCCCTAAATGACCACGAGGCTTCCACATGTCCCAAGTTTGAAAAGGGACAGAGTCGACAGTTGAAAATTCAAAATGGGGAACAGCTAGTGGAAGGTGCCACGTGTCGACTTGGCGCAACTTCAAAGATCAACTCAGAAGGCGGTTCCCCGGACAAGCGCGAGGCTTCCATGTGTCCCAAGTCTAAAAATGAGACAATGTCAGTAGTTGAAAAGTCAAAATGGGGTAGAGCCAGCGGAACCCTCCACATGCATCATTGACACAATTTAAAGGTGAAACCCAAGGCAGAGATTCAAACTAATGCCATATCTCCATGTAGTATCGTGGTCCAATGTAAGTCAAATGACAAAGGCCCAAATCGGTTAATTATAAAAGGACTGGGAGGAAGTCTCCATGTGTCTCAATAGTGCACCTTCAAGAGTGAGACCCAAGGGGTAGTCTCGTAACAAGTGCAGCTCGCCATGTGATCATAGTAAAAAAGAAGACATATTCAATTGCCAAGAGTCCAAGATTGGCGAAAGGAGCCACACATCAAATCGGTGCAACTTCAAGATTAAAACTGGAGTGGGTTCTCGATGTACATAGAGCTTCCATGTATCCCAGTGTCCGAAAAGGGAATAGTGGCCATTTAATTGACTAATTATAAGAGGTTCGGAAGCCTCCACGTGTCCGAGCTTGAAAAGGAAAAATTAGCCATTAAAAAGTCTAAACAGAGGTAGACATGCGAAGGCCTTCACGTGTCTCATCCGCGCAACTTCAAAAGCAAAACACAAAGAAACAGAGCAAAGCGCGGAAGGAGTCACATGTCTCTTCTTAAAAATTCAAAGGAAAAATCCAAAAGTTGTCCCCAAACATGCGCTAACTCTACACATGACCATGTTTCAGGTCAAAGTGCGAAGGTGGGCCTTGGAAGGATTTTTTTGCAAAAACCGGGTCAGCGAGGCTCGGGAAGACTTTTCACCGAAGTGGAAAATGTGGGCCAGTAGGCCCGAGAGATGAATTTTAGGAAATGTAAAGTTGCGGGGCCGTGGGATTTTTTTTTGCATTTTTTGCAACTTTCGTAAAATCATAGTTTGTAATTGTCGGCCCATGAGCCTGAGGATGTTTTTTCGCCAAATGGAAAATGAGAACGTTGCGGGCTTGCAGGGGCTTTTAGGAAAAAGTGAATTTTAAGGCTTGCAGTTACTACGGTGATTTTTTTATACTTTTGTAATTTTTGTTCAAAAGGTTGAAAGTGAATTTCAGGCCCACGGATCCATTTTGCATAATCTGGTTTTCTCTATTTTTGTACAAATTTGATTCAAATATTCAAATGAGCATATCTTTCGATCCAGTGCTTGAAATTCAACAAATTTGGTACCGTTGGAAAGATATCAACCTCCTCTACACCATGGAAGCATAAAATATTATTTTCAGTAGTATTTGATGGGTGAAAATTATGAAAACGTCTTTCATGCCATTAATGAAGGATTTGATTGCTTCAATTACCTCAGATCTGATTTAGATTTTCCATCTTTCCTTCTCCAACATGTGAAATAAACATGGGAACTAGAATTGATAGATTGTAGGTGGATTTGTAGGGCATTGATGGTTGGTGGTTGAGCTTTAAGAGAAGAATCGAGTTTCTCTTCTTTCTCTCTAGTTTTCATCGTCTATATATTGTAAACACTTCTCATTTGAGAAGGGAGACATTCTAGGTGTGGGGAAACTAGTAAAATTTGTTTCCCAACTCCATTTTGAGTTGTAAGCCTTCTCTTATACCTGGAAAGCATGTTTGCGACTCTAAGCAGAAATGTAATGGTTTGTGTACCTTCTAGAGCAATAAACTCATGATTTTGTGGCATTCTTCCACCCTTTCTCGTGTTTTATTTTTTTCTGTGCCTCTCCCTTTGAGATCTATTTTCTATGCATGTATTTCATGTTTACAGGTGTAGGATGTCATGTTTCATGGATTTTTAATGGTGGATTTGGACCTAGGTCTATGTCACTTGTTTGACCTCCCTCATCTCCTTTTCCCCTGTTTCATCCTCCCTCAGCAGAGTATCTCACCTCTTTCCTTTTCTGGTGTATCACCGCTTTAGTGTAGGATCTCTTTCACTCTCTCTCTCTCTCTCTCTCTCTCTCTCTCTCTCTCTCTCTCTCTGTCCATGTCTCCTTGGAATGGTTAGAGGATATAATAGCTTTTCCCGCACTAGAGTAGCTTGTGGTAGGTAGTTTGGGAATAAGAAATAGCCTTCTCTAGAGGTCGATCTCAAGTCTAAAAGTCTCACACCTTAAGAGATGGTCCAATTTTTGTAATCACACGTAATTCCCTAATCAGATCTAAAGGCCATTTGGGGGTGTTTTGATTTTTCACTAACAATTTTGACATGCCTAGTCAAACAGTCCTGAAACACCTTACCACTTTGTTTCATCAAGTTGATGTGTTCTTGGTGAGATTCATCCTTTTGAGGCACATGAAAAACACATCTGGTCAACAACCCATCCTCTGAGTTACATACCTTCTTCCCATCCATTTCCATCCATTATTCCTTCCACATATTTCATTTTCTCCCATTCCATGAAGTTGTGTAATCATGACTTCATTCCCAACTTGGAACTCACACTTGCAACAACAATAGTGCAGTCCACCTCTAATGTATTTCACAACTCCTCCAGATCAACATTATGATCAGATTCAAAATCACTATGGCTACCCCTATGAGCAGTACTAGGATCAGTTCAGCTATGGAACCTACCAAGAGGGATATGCATGCAGTGAAATCAACTACATGGAGAATGTTGACTCACAGGAGGAGATTAAAAAATTGGAGGCACACATGGTGCATTCAAGGGCTACAACATAGATGAAAGCATTCAAGATTGGTTATAGGGCACCTTGTCCATGGGTTGGCCCTTTTCCAAGACACTACATCCCACAAAGGAAGCTTGACTTCATGATTGAGATGTTGCCCCAACTTGTGCAATGGGATGAGGAGATAGAGGCCTACGAATGTGGTGTCAAGGAGCCTTGTCAATGGGTAAGTCCTACACCATCATCTAGTGATTTCCTCCCCATTCCCCAAACAACACCATCTCAACCTAGGCTTCAATTTCCAAGCTTCCCATCTGCTGCCCCAAGTGTTGATTTCCCTTCCCCATCTTCTAGTCTTCCATCTCATCTTTTTCCTCTTCCCTTTTCCCTTCCAAATCTAAGTCCCCTCCACAAGAGCCAAAATAAATGCCTTCCCCTCCACCACAAACAAGGAAACAACTAGTGGATACCCCATCCACCACTCCTCCTACTCTCCCAAGTCCATGTCAAGGAGATACTCCAAAAACCAGTCAAGGAGAAAAACAAGAAGAGGAACCCAACAGAGAAGAAATGATAGAAAATATGAAGAGTTGGGCTACCAAATTTGGGTTTACAAAGATTCCCTTGTTGGTTAAGCCTGTGGAGGAGGTTGAGGTCAAGCCACAAGTGGTGGAAGCTTTATCTACAAGCACAAGTGTGGGAAGAAGAAGCTAATCCAAATCCAAAAGAAGAGGAGTACATTCTGGTTTTGGAGGAGAACCATAAATTTTCAGAGGCTCCACGTATGGATCAGGACACATAAGAACCTTCAGTTATTCCTCCCACTTCATCCCCTTCAAGCTCTAATGTCCAAGAAGATTTGAGCTTTTAAACTTTGTGTTTGAAGATGAGGGGAACCATGGTGAGAAAGTTGTAGATCGGGAGGATACCATGGAGGAGGTCGAGCACATGCAAAGAAGACAAACAAGGAGGAAAACTATCTATCAGGACATGGAAGATTTATTTGATGGAAAGGAGTCTCGAGGATATCATATCATTTTCTCCTCTATCATCTTCCTTCCAAGCACATGAATCCGCTTCCATGGAGGAGAGCATCTAAGGACAACATCTTGCATCTCACAATGCAGACCTCGGAAACAAGGTTGGAGGATCTCAATCTTACATGTTATTCTCGGGAGGAAGGAAAAGAGCACGAGGATCCCATCTCATCCACACCATCCATCCAAGAACATCTCGTAATGAGACTCTATTTTTGGAATTAAAAATCAGAGCAATGGGCAAATTTAAAGGACTAGACCATGCCCTATCAATTACTTAGCTTTACCTGGAGCCAAAGGAGAAGCCAAAACTAGTCATTCCCACTTCAGGGCATGAGGATGAGTATCAAAGCACTAAGGGTCACCATCAACACCTCCAGGAGTCCAATGTAAATCAGCTTGAGGAGGTATTTTCCATTAATGTTGATACCTTGATGATTTTGGTGGAAGATCGGCCTCTTATCGGTTTCTCACTGATTATAACTGCCATGTTTAGTGCCAAATCATATATGTGGCCATTTTTTGAGAAAGGGAAGTTATTTCTCCCTGCCTATGATAGGATTTGTTTAGCTTTTCTTTGATAGGGTTAGTGTAGGAGTAGGAGTAGATTTTATTTCAAGAAACAAGTGCTTTTACACACTCTACATGTCTCATTTGAGGCATGTATGATTTTACCTTTGTACATAAGTTTTGTTCGTATTTCTCCAGAGGTATAATGTGCCATGCCCTTCAGTATTCATGATAGAGAGACCCATAGTTGCCTGTAATAGTTGCTAATTTCAAATGAAATAAATATAGAGCAACTAAAATCGGGTTTCGAGGCAGTCCATTTTCTAAGGGATAGGTGAAAGCCCCAGGTCAATGTAATTTTCTACTCTCAGAAACCTCATCTTCAATATTTTCTTATGAAAATTGAGAATGTAGACAAAAGGGAAGGTTCGGTGGTCACCAAGCACAAGCAAGTTGGGCTCACAGTTTTAGGGACAAGATCAAGTACTAGGATATCATTCACGAACCCATACCCAATAGATACTTCAAGGAAATTGATCTCTTCATCTAGCAGGCATATGTCTCCATGAGTCATCAAAATGTCATCCCAATTTTTGCCCAACAAAATTGATCAAACACGACCCACACACAAGAAAATAAGAAGGTTCGGCCTTCATCCCTACGAGCTCACATGCAAATCCAACAATTAAGGGGCAAGCAGACTCAAAAATGGAAGAGAAATGGTTGGCAAAGGAGGCCAATGATGTTAAAAGAGTCTAGAGGCTCAACAGGAAAGAAATTAGAGAAGAAGCTCGAAGTTTTCAGACTTCACATGTAAGTCAACTCGGGGCAAAGCAACAGACTTGTGGAAGGTGTCATGTGTTAGCTTGGTGTAATTTCTAAAAGGCGCAACAAAGTGGGGACCCCAAATAAGTGCTAGCTCTCCACATGTCCAAAACCCAACATAGTCACTCCTAAATAAGCAGAAGGGACCTAGCCAAAAATGAAGAAGGAGGAGTAGGCCCAAAACGGCTAAGTGCAACAAGGTCAGTGGAGGCCTCCACGTGTTCAATCAGCACATCTTCAAAGGTCAAGCCCAAAAGGTGGTCCCAAATGAGTGACATCCCACCACATAGTCAGGGTCTAAAAAGGGGGTCTCATCGGCCATAATCAGCTAAGTAAAGAATAGACCCACGGAGGGTACCACATGCCTCATCGGTGCAAGTTTAGAAGGGAGACCCAAGGGATAGTTCCTAAATGTGCGTGAGGCTCCCACGTGTCCCAGTGTCTAAAAAAAGACAAACTCGATAGTTGAAAAGTCAAAATGGGGAAGAGCCAATAGAAGGTGCCACGTGTCGACTTGGCACAACTTCAAAGATCAACTCCAAAGGTGGTTCCCAGAGACAAGTGTGAGGCTTCCGTCTCCAAGGTTTGAAAAGGAGATAGAGTGGGTAGTTGAAAATTTAAAATGGGGTAGAGCAACGGAAGCCTCCACATGCCTTGCTTCGGTGTAATTCAAAAGTGCGATCTAAGGAGGAGACTCAAACTAGCGCCATCTCTCCACATACTCGGTGGTCCAACAAAATTTAAATGACAATGGGCCCAAATCAGTTAAGTATAAAAGGACTAGTGGAAGTCTCCACGTGTCTCAATGGCACCTTCAAGAGTGAGACACAAGGGATAGTCTCCCAAACAAGCATGGGCTCGCCACATGGTCGATTCAATAAAGAAGATAGAGTTTGGCCGTTGAAGAATCTAGGACTCGAGGAAGGAGCCACACGTCAACTCGGTGTAACTTCAAGGTTAAAATATGGAGTGGGTTCCCAAATGTGCGCAAATCTTCCATGTGTCCTAAGTCTGAAAAGGGGATAGATTCATCCATTTAATCGACTAAGTATAAGAGGGTAGGTGAAATCCTCCACGTGTCAGAGCCCAAAAAGGTAGAATCGGCCGTTGAAAATTCTAAACAGAGGCAGCCTATAAAGGCATCCACATGTCTTGTCCACGTAACTTCAAAATAAAAATGCAAAGGAAGTCTCCCAATATGCGCTAAGCCTCCAGGGTGTCTAGTGGTCGGACATATGGCTCCCCCAAAAAAAGCTACTTAGCCTAAACACAAAGAAATAGAGAAAAGTCACGAAGGAGCCGTGTGTCTCTTTGGCACAAATTCAAAGGAAAAATCTAAAATTTGTCCCCAAATGTGCACTGGCTCTACACATGGCCATGTTTCAGGTCAAAGTGGTAAGGTAGTCCTTGGAAGGATTTTTTTGCCAAAAGTGGGTCGGCGGGCCTAGGAAAGACTTTTTGCCGAAGTGGAAAATATGGGCCGGGGCCCGGAGATGAATTTTGGGAAATGCAAAGTTACGGGGCTGCAGATTTTTTTTTTGCATTTGTTGCAGCTTTTATAAAAGTGTTGTTTGTAAGTGCATGCCCATGAAACCAAGTAGGTTTGTTCGCTAAATGGAAAATGAGAAGGTTGCGGGCTTACGGGGGCTTTTGGGAAAAAGTGAATTTTGGGCTTGTGGGGCTGCGGGGATTTTTGCACTTTTGTAATTTTTGTGCAAAAGGTGAAAAGTGAATTTTGGGCCCGCGGATCCATTTTGCAAAACTAATTTTTCACCATTTTTGTACGGATTTGATTCAAATATTCAAATGGGCATATATTTCGATCTAGTGCTTGAAATTCAACAAATTTGGTACCGTTGGAAAGATCTCAACCTCCTCTATGCCATGGAAGCATAAAATATTATTTTCAGTAGGCTTTGATGGGTGAAAATTAGGAAAACATCTTTCATGCCATTAATGAAGGATCTGATTGCTTCAACTACCCATATCTGATCTAGATTTTCCATCTTTCCTTCTCCAACATGCCAAACAGACATGGGGAACCAAAATTGACAGATTGTAGGTAGATTTATAGGGCATTGATGGTTGGTGGTTGAGCTTTAAGAGAAGAATTGAGTTTCTCTTCTTTCTCTCTAGTTTTCATCATCTATATATTGTAAACACTTCTCATTTGAGAAGGGAGACATTCTGGGTGTGGGGAAACTCTATAAAATTTGTTTCCCGACTCCATTTTGAGTTGTAAGCCTTCTCTTACGCTTGACAAGCATGTTTGTGCCTCTGAGCAGAAATGTAATGGTTTGTGCACCTTCTAGAGAAATAAACTCATGATTTTGTGGCATTCTTCAACCCTTTATCATGTTTTATTGTTTCTCCATGCCTCTCCCTTTCAGATCGATTTTTTGTGCATGTATTTCACATTTACAGGTGTGGGATTTTGTGTTTCATGGAGTTTTAATGGTGGATTTGGACCTAGGTCTGTGTCACTTCTCTCTAACCTCCCTCATCTCCTTTTCCCCCTATTTCATTCTCGCTCGTAGATTGTCTTTCCTCTTTCCTTTTCGGTGCATCACCGCTTTAGTGTAGCATCTCTTTCACTCTCTCTCTCTCTCTCTCTCTCTCTCTCTCTCTCTCTCTCTCTCTCTCTCTCTCTCTCTCTCTCTCTCTCTCGTTGTCTCCTTGGAATGGTTAGATTAGGATAGATTATTTTTTCCTACACTAGAGTAGTGTGTGGGTGTAGTTTAGGAATAGGAACCAACCTTCTCTCGGAGGTTCATCTCAAGTCCGCAAGTCCCACAACTTGAGAGATGGTCCAATGTTGCACAATCACACCGAATGCCCCACTCAAATCCAAAGGCCATTCAGTGGTGCTATGATTTTGCACTAACAATAACCTCACAATAAATCAGTTCTCACATGCCCCTATTTATTACACATTCATTACATATTTATAAGGATGGGGAATTTCCTTTCACCACTTATCTAATCCCAAAATAGGTCACATGCTATTATTAGCCATGTGCCGTTTATAATAATATCCACACATGTAAGTGCGCTAACAATAGACAACTTATAGTTAACTATTAGTAGAAAATATATTCTCATATTGTATCCATCCAAAGTGCTTTGTAGCCAATCCTCCAAAAACATTCAATGCATGTCACACAAGTCTCTAACCAGTTTGTGTGTTCGCACGCTATCTCCAAAAATAGCTCATCATCGTGAAAATGGATAAGTCCCGAATATGTCTCTGTCCTCACTCATGATTCATTTCGATCCTCCCATGCATTTAAATGTGTTCTTCTCTTCTGCGTGAACCTTTTTATGTTCTTTTCTAAGTTTCATACTTTTATCGACCAACATTACCCCACACTAGTTGCATTTCCACCCTAGCAATGGTTGTCTCCAAAATGAATCAAATAATAGAGAAATAGAAAGAATATTTATGAATAAAAGAATGTTTTTACCCTGCAGCATCTTCTGCTTCAACTTGAAGAATCAATTCTAGATATTCTTCTTTTATTTCTACCTCTAAAGTATACCAATCATTGAGCATGGCTTCTGCCTTTTCTGGGATATCCATTGTAATTGACTCTAGCTCATCTTTTGCAATTTCTCCTTTCTCATTCTACAAGACCAAAACAATGTTGGACATTGTAGTCATTCTTCCTTCTAATAAGTCTATATTTTATGCGATGAGTTTCCCAAGCTCATCTAGCATTTCCTTGTGTGGTTTTTGTACTTTTGTAAGGGCCTCGCATTTCTACTTGACAAGTGTTAACCATTCTGCGCGGCCCAATGTCTCATCCTTCATGGCACTGGGTTCTTATAACGGCTTCTCGGGTTATACAAATATTCGGCGCTTGATATGCTTTCTTTGAGTTCCTTCTACATGATTTAAAGTAACCCCTCATATGATTCATTCTTTCCCATCACCAAAGTCTTTTCTCGCCTGTTTCCTACTCAGATTCTTTGGTTCTAGCATGCACAGAGGTCCATCTTCAAGTACTAAGTACACTAAGGTACTTACATAATGAATTTCCAAAGGAATCATTTTGGGTACCTTTGGCTCTAAGTGTGGATTTTCTTTAATGATATTGTCCCCAATCTCCTCTATCATTCGATGAAAATAATGTTCTTCTTCTTCCGTGCCAAGTCTTTTTCTTGATTTAGGCATGTTGTTTATACATCCTTAGTTTTGAACTCTTATCTTAGCGCCCTAATTTTTATAGCCTTATCCATATTTCACCATGCCACCTATGTCGAGACTGTCACCAAATCATTGCTCACGTGTTCATCTGACATAATAGTAGGATTTACTGTTATATGTCTAGCCTGAGGTATCTTCTTCAAGCTCCTTGATACACATGACTCTTTAGATACATAAAAGTTTTGTTTTTCCATGTGTGTGTGTGCATCAACCATGATAGTTGTTTCCTTGTGTGCATGGTTACCATATCTTCATCCATCATATCCCACCCATAAAACTCCTTTGGTGTCACCGTGCTTTGAAAATAGGCATGGAAAATTTTATCTATGCCCTCATCATAGCCCATTACTAGTGGAATATATTCTCCACTTGTTCTTTTTATCTTGGCCCCTAAGGAATTTGAGCTTCAAATTTGGAGCTTGTTCTTACGTACCCTAAGTATTCTCTTGCGTTGTCTCATCTCGTATCCTTTCTCCTTCTTATCCATCCTTAATTTCTTTTCCTTTGGTTCTTCCACATTCTCTGCAGTATAGGAGATTCGGGCGTGCTCTCCTCGAGACTCTTCCACCTCCTCATTCAACTTCAACTTCTTTCTTCTCTTCTCAGTTGTCTCCTTTTGTGGAGAGATTTGATGTGATATATACAGTGATTGTGGAGTAGCACCTTGGGTTCTTGTTCTCCTAAATACTCTTTTGAAGTGGTGCCCTCCTTGTACTACATCTAGATCCTCATCTTATCCTTCTTGTGGCTAGGGTGGAGTAGTCGTGCGCTTAGCTTCTTCCTTATTTGGAGGTTTCCTCCTACCTCTATCCTCCAAACCACCACTATCCTCATGCTCCTCTTCTTCATCATCTACTTGTATTTTCTCTATGGGCTTAGGTGCTGGAACATTTTCCATTGTATGCTTACCTTTTGGTGGCCTTGGGAGCGCGAACTCATTCTCCACATACTTATTATTCTCTAGCTTGGGCTTGAGTTGAAGGTACACAAGCACTACTCGGTGTCCCCAACTACCAATATTATAGGCTTCATGCTTATAATATTTGAGATAAGCCTCTCAATGTAGGCAGTCCATCCTGGATAGACATATGTCTTTCTCAGTGTATGGTAGTCACAATCTACCTTGTTTGCATTGAAGGTTAGGTGGCACGCATCTGAAAACTGGTGAACTAATGCCTAGAAATATCTTGTTATGAAGGCATATGGCAGTTTGCACCATGGGCTCCAAGCCTCATCCTTCATCATAAATCATGTGATGCAAAAATGTTGGTAAACTATAAACTATACTACCTTACCCACCACTGAAGGTAACTCCTTGGGTATGTGCCACTCCTCTTCAAACTCTACATAGAGCTTTTCATACCACATATCCACCCTCTATTAAAATGTCCCACCCATAGTCCCTTTGCATAAGTATTTATTAAATCTTTCCACCAGATATTTGTGTATTGTGGGGTACTCCCAAATCTTCTCCTTTGGCCCATCGAGCACTCCAATCTCCATAAACACCAAAGATAATAAAATAACACCAAAACTAATTCTGTCACCTATATGCACTTCTTCAATGATTGTCTTTGCTATGTGATCTGTGATATTGTAGATCACTCCTTGAGACATCTTCCTTGCAACGTGTAGCCACATTGTATTCACTGCGACCACCTTTCTTGGTCATTCAAATTTTTTACAAGATGGGCAATTGATTCTATGATTGGGTACTTCTTTACATTATCAATGTTCATGCCGTGCGTAACCTTGGTATGCCCCAGCCTCCTTCCTTGTCTCCAAGATCACTGCTTTATCTATTAAGTCACTCTTCATATCTACTCCTGAGGCCCTTAGTCCCATCATTGTTGAAATCAAGACAACTGTGATTCTTACCCTCTGTCCAGCGAAGTAGAAGAAGTCCTCATGGACTCTTCTCATCAACCATCAATACAATGGTTCATACTTTCCAAAGTATGATAGCTCGTCATAACCGATAGACTCGATTTTCTTTAATAACTTCTCACCAAAGTGTCATCATACATGGGCATATCTTTTGCTATGTGCTTGTTCATTTATGTACTCAACAATGCATCTAGCTCCTTCTTATTATCTGATGTATGATGGTTGTAATCTCTGATTATAAATTTTTGGATGTGGGAATCCCATTCTTGTCCCACAATCACACCCTCTAGATAATACATTTTTGAGAAATTACTCTTGGGAGAAATTTCTTCTTCCACTTCGACCTTCTTATTTTCTTTTTACTCTGTTGCGGGTGTTTTCTTTGGTTCCATTTGAAAAATGTCTCTTTTCTTCCCTTTGTAATTGAGCAAGTCTAAACCCTAGTTCAAATCTCTATTACCTAGTGGAAATAATTTGCCCTAGCTCTTTTGTAACGCGTCTACTTCATTCAAACCCTTTACCTATGGGAACCCAAGCTTCTCCCCGCACACAAATCTTCTCTCCATGTATGGTTTCACACTTTCACACCTTAATAGAATTGCTTGGCTCGTTTACACTTATCTCTTTTCAAACTCTCTCAATTGTAATGGTAAAAATGAACTCGCATCCTATCCTTATATATATTTTCAAAAATTTAGTGCATTTATTTCTCCTTCACCTACCAACAATCCTCTCATTAATCAACCATTTTTGTTCTTTCCATGTGGTACATCTTCACACCCAAGTTATAACCTTCTAGTGCACCTTTCTACCTACTAGCCACGGACTTCTCTTCAGTGTGCCTCCATGCACCTAAGTACCTCAACACCGCGCCTTCCCTTGGTAGTTCCCATGGCCTCTTCTTACCTCGTGTTATACTTTTTTATTCATTCATCTACATCTATGGTCCTCATTTCTAGAAGAAATGTTTTTCAATTCTCCAACTTGAATAGAACCCGTAGTAGTTTGTTCCTTTCATGTGGAATTATTTTCAACAAGTGCTGTACCTAGATATCAATAACCTACCCCAAACTAAGGGTATGTGCAGTCCTCTGTGCAAAGAAATTCTTCAAATAGTAATTAGCTTATGGCGTGTAAACGTGCTTATTACATAAAATCACCAACTAAATTGACAAAGCATAGTGATGAAGAAGGAAATCCATTAAGGAAATACATAATTGAGAACTTAATCTAAATGGCAACACTGCCTTATTACAAACACCGAGAAGACTTATTTATAGTAGGGCTTCATCCTACTCCCGTTGAAGTATCTGGGTAACCGTATTCCATCAAGTGCCTCTAATTGACAAGTGCAAGTTTCAAGTATGTGAGTGATAACATATAACCCCAACCAATGTACCTTGAGTTTTCCTAGATGGCACAAAAACTTAGAATCATAAAGGAGCACCATGTGTCCAATCTCAAACTTTCTATCCCTGATGTGTCCTGTCATGCCATGCTTTCTTCCTGGCCTTTTCTTATTTTTGAATCCAATGTGTCATGGCTTGTTGCTCATCCATCTTGATTAAATTTTCAATCCATTCTTCTATTGTTTTCTCATTAGCTATACCTCCAACGCATGTAATACGTAAAGAAGGTAACATGAATTGTATAGGAAGAACTGCTTTTGTGCCAAACACTAATCGAAATGGTGTGGCTTTGTTCAACTTTTTATATTCCCAAAGTATCTGCAGATACTTTATCATCCCAATCCTTTCTTCTAACATCACAAATTTTTATCAATGTCCTGCTCAAAATTTTGTTGAAAGCCTCAACAATTTCATTTTCCTAAGGATGATATGGTGTAGTATTAGGGTGTGTAATCATGAAGTCATCCAATAAAATTCCGATTGTCTCATTCTGAAAGTGTCTACCCTTATCACTAGTCAAACTTAAAGGGAATCCATGGTTGTTGTAGTATTTATAAAATCCTTTATGAAGCTTCTTCTACCCACCTTGTCAAATAATCATGCAATTTATTATATAGTGTGAGCCACCCTATGCATGGCTGGTGAAATAGGACCCACAAAATCTATAGCCCATTTCTCAAATGGTTCTACACTAGTAATTGGTCTTAGAGGCATTTCATCTTGTTGACCCAGTTTCCCTAGATGTTGACAATGATCACAAGCCTTGCAATAATCCTTACAATATTTAGATAGGGTCTCCCACTATGATCCAATGAGTAGAATATTACAAGCAGTGGCATCACCTGCATAGTGGCCACCTAAAATACCACCATGAGCTTCTTTCATAATATCTATGTGCTCATGTTTCAATACACAACGGTGCAATACTTCATCCCGACCTAATTTGTATAGGTCACCGCTAATCAATATGTAGGGTGCCGAACTTATAGTAAGTTTTTTCTTCTCCAAGGATTTCATTCCTTCTGGTGTCATACCTATTCGTAGAAAGACAACAATGTCCTATAATTTTGATGGCACTTGTTGTAACATGTATAACTATGCATTGGGCATGGTGTCTTTAATGGCATGTGCTTCTTTTCTTTACCGTGATTCGGATAAATGGTCTGGTCTAGAATTACTTTTCCTGGTTTTACCATAGTTGTGACATCATATTCTTGAAATAAGAGTACCCATCTTCATATGCACCCTTGAAAACAGAGGCTTTTTTACTAAATACTTCAATGCCATGTGATCTTTATAAAATAAAAGCGGTGTGTAGCTAGCTAGCAAGTATTTTCTGAATTTATGTAGCGCATGGATCATTAACAAAGCTTTGTGCTCTGTAGTTATGTAATTCTTCTCTGCAGGAGTCAAATTTCTACTAGTAAAATATATAGGATGATCTATAATACCTTCTACAAGTTGAGCCAATACCGTGCCAATGGCCGTGCTAGAGGCATCCACATGTATATGAAATGGTTGGTCCCACGAAGGAAAATTTAGAATAGGCGCGGTAATAAGTTTCTCCTTTAATGTCTCAAATATGCACTTGTTGTGGTTATGCCAGTAGAACATACCTTTTCCTTTCAATAAGTCCTCCAAAGATGTGGAAACATTGGCATATCCCTTTATGAATTTTCTATAATACCCCATGTGACCAAAGAATTTGCGCACCTCACTTTGTGATAGGCTCTTTTAGGCCTATATGATCGCAACCTTAGTTGGATCAACCAACAAACCTTCTTTATAGATGATGTGTCCTAATAGTATTCCAAATGGTGTAGAAAATATGCACTTCTTGATGTTCAAATAGATACTCAACTGTCTACATCTTTCAAACATTAAGCGCAAATTGTCATAATGATCTTTAACAAGTCCATACACCATCCAATCATCTAAATAAACCTGTAATAATTTGTGAATAAATGCCTTAAACACTTGAAAAACTATGCGTGAAAATATAGTAGATGCATTTTTCATACCAAAAGGCATCACAGTATAGGTGAAGCTACCCCATTTAGTAGTAAAATTAGTCTTTTCCTTATCCTCCTAGGAAATCCTAACTTGATGATACCAGGGAACCCATTGGTAAACGAATAGATTTTGCACCTGCAACACCTTTAGGTATTTCCTCATTGAATGGCATAGGAAAGGGATCAGTCACACATGTAGCATTCAACTCCTTGTAGTCCTCACAAATCCTATTCCGACCATCCTTCTTGATGCTGATCACCATTGGACTAACCCATTCTAACTCATCTAGGGGCTTGATGATTCCAGACTTCAACATTTTATCAATCTCTTCCTTTACCTTTTCATGCAAGTTGGGTTTCATCCTATAGGGTATCTTTCTTACTGGGTGCACACCCTCCTTAATATTTATCTTCATCTCTCCTAATGATTCATGTATGCCTTTAAGTTCATGGTACCCTCGAGGGAATAAGTCCTGATAATCCTGTAGTAACTCTATGATTTTTTCCATTTGAGATTTTGACCAATAGTATCCAATTACGACCTCCTTAGGCTCAATATCTAATCCAATATTCACTTTCTTTGTCTTCATAGGTTCATGACAGCACGTGTGTTCTAAAGCGTATTTTCCAACACCTCGCGCCTACTTGTTAAATGGTTTACATCAGAAGTTTCTACTTCTTTGTCATCTACTAAGTACACCATTTTTCATTTCTCTTTCTCAAGGCAAGCACGCTGAAGTAGTGTGGCATCGACCTCTATTTCTTCAACAAAACACTCTCCTGAGTTTCCTTTATCCAATAACTCCTAAAGGAGTTCTTCAACCTTGACACTATCTCCCATAGTTATGTGCTTTATGACTTTTAATGCTTCTTCCACCAAAGGCTTGGTAGAGAAGAAGTCAAACATATGAATCGTTCTGCAATTAAATCCTAACAATTTCCAAGTATCTCTACGAAGTTCTTCATATACATACCAAGCACACACGTAGCCTTGAAAGTGGAATAAAACTTGTGCACCTATAGTGAAGGTGGTAAAGCTTCTTGTCCCTCTGTCTAGAGTCTCTCACACTTCTAAACGTGGTGTGGAACAAGTTTATTACCATGATAAGTGCATAATTGAGTAGGTGTATTGCTCCTAGAGAACATAGTGGCAAGAGCAAGCCTAATTTCATGCCATCCTATAAGATTTTCCTTGTGGGCCACCCACCAGCGTGTTGTTGTCTCATGTAGGGTATAGGTTAGCATATTCCTTCTCTCCAGTGTGTATATTCATTGTTCTTCCATGGAACATAGGAATACCATAAGATCTCCTTCTCCAGTGTAACAAGGTACCAATTTATTACCTATTATCCTGATATAACGTGGTTTGCAATCCTTAGTGAATAGACTCTTTACTTCGTGCCCCACTAACTCATAAGTTTTATGAGCCCAGTTATCACAAGCAACACTTGTAGTGTCGATGATAGACTATACATCCTCCCATTCAATGATTCCTTATTTACATGGCTCAAGCACCTCTGGATCCCGGATGTCGCATACATAAATCCTATTTAGGTCTACTTCAATCAAGGGCTCAACATAGGGCACATATTTTCCATCTGTTAAAGGGACAATAACTCTTTCCTCATTTTCAAAATTGATATAACCCTTTTGAACCAAAGATCAACATTATTTACATAGAACCAAGGATGCCCCAATAGAGATGGGAAGTTATCTAACTCTGCCAAAGTGCTAAAACCTCAAAAACTCCAATGAACTTGGCTCCTTGTATGGTAATGGATGCATCTTTCAAAACTCCAATGGGAGTTTCCTTAGTCGATTAGCCATGAACAATACATTAGAGGATGGGTGTAATGGGGTCTCCCCATTTGTACCCACGCATATAAAGAAAGAACATTAACTTATGTGCCTATATCAATCAATATATTACTCTATAGCCACTCATCCATAACATCATTCAGAGTGATTTCCTTGTCATAATCTAAGCTATGAGGGGCAAGATCTACATGTACGATATGTCGTCTAGTCTCATTACTTTCACATGGAGTGTTTCTCTTTAAAAAAATCCCTAATAGTGTGTTGTCCTCTCAAAATTTCCCTCTTTTGAGAAGTTGAAAATTGAAAATTTTTGAGTTAATCACCTTTTTTTTTGTTCTGGTAAAGGGAAAAGTCAAAAATTTGGAAAATATCTATGTTTTTGGGAATTTTGTGTGGCTTGCGGGTCTATCGGACATTTTGTCTCGAGATGTCCCAAGTTCATTCGGGCTCCATGTTCGCCGATCGGCCGCTTTACCGAAAATTTGTTTTCTCGGGCCCATCGGAACTTTTTGTTCCAAATAACACAAGTTCGCTCGGGCTCAATGTTCACTTTCACCCACATCTACCGCACCACGCACTTCACGTACTTTCCTCCCTCATGTCCCGAGAACATTTGTGCATTCTTTTCCCAAGATCGCCCGCATCGGCCGAGTCACTCTTTCACGTCCCTTGTGTCCCAAATGAACCAAAGGCCATCCAAGATAATTTTTCCCGCTCTTTCTAAATATCTTTCTTTTAAATTAGTAGATGTGTATTTAATGCACATTTATTACCTTTCTCTCTCCTAAACGGCTATTTAATAAATTTGCCCCCTACGCATTTTTGCACACTGCTTTCTTCGTTACCAATTGCTCATACCCTTGCAATCAAAATTAATGTGCGCGTACCCACTCCCCCCTACCATTTCACCAAGAATTTAGATTTGACTTTGTTTTACTTGATTGCTATTAACATGAAGATCAAATTCTAGGGTCAGGAACAAGTTTCACCACTCGAGTCTGTCGTTCCCGATATCGGGGACAGTGAAGTTCGTCACCTGGACTTTGGATATTTCTGGACTAGGATGATAGACTCAAACCCTCTCCTATGGCACAAATGATTCATGATAGTGGCTTGGCATTCACCGCTAGTTTCCCAATCTCAGTGCAATGTGTAGATACGGTACTCGTTTGCAATGCTCATTTCAATCCTAACTCAAGTGAACTGACAAATGTGCATGGGGAGCTCATTACCAAGCTCGATGCTGCTGCCATTGGCACTACCCTAAGGATTTCTGAAATGGACAATTCTATAGTAATCTCTCAGAACCAGGCACAGGCACTCTTCGATCGGGACATGGTGAAAATAGAAGGAAAGGGTGGTGAATTCTTGGCTTAAAAATCCTAAAAGGGGGCGTCATCTGTGTCCAAAGCTCTGTTTCGTGTCGATTTTAATTAGGATCTATCAAATTTTATAATCATATTAGCTCGAGTCATGGGCTTACCCTCTACCAATGAGTTCCATTTCTGGATGTGCCCCCTTATCAACATGGTGTGCGAAGGAACTTAGAATATCAAGCTGGTAGAAATCATTAGCATGAACTTATAGAGAATCATGTCTAATGTATAGAAAACCAAAAAGTTTTACATGACTTCATATCGATGTATACCCTATCGTAATCAAGGCAATGGTTTGGATTCACATACATTGATGCTCATAAAGGTGACCCTATACAAGTTACATAGAACGAAACGATAAGAAAATCAATGGCATTCACTTCCCTATATCTTTGGGAAACTACACCTACAAGACGACTCTCGATGCATAGAACATAGAGAGGCCCTAGCTCCCATCACTTGTCCATTTCTTCAAGCCAAGAACTTGTTTTGACTTGAAAAAATTTATTGAGCAGAACCTCATAATCAATTACCATCATAGGGAAGACACTAAAGACTATTATTCGACTATCTTTGATGATTTTTAGGCAAGGAGGAGACATTATGGCAGGTTTTCTCTCCAACTGATTCAAGATCTTAACTTGTATCAAGTTCCTGAAGCACTTCAGGATGACAATTATGACCTGTTCTCATATGAATATGACACCTTGATCAAACACACTCCCTTTGAGGATTTGGATTGATTCAAAAGGAGAAGGATGATCTAGCTAAAATCCTATCCCCTGTCCTAGTAAGAATAAAAATATGGTTTGACAGGAGAGTTCGTGAGCTTAGAAAACATTCAGGTGAGTCCTCCTCCAAGGATACTTCAACACCAAGTAAGGAGGCATTGACACCGATTCGAAAGCACTGTACAGACCCCTCCCCGCCTCATCAACTAAAGTTCTGCATCCTCCACTCCTTCCTCATCCACCCAAGTATACCAAAAGAAAATCAAGGAAGTCAAGAAGGATCCTATTGACGAAGATCCCTTGATGAAGCATTCAGAATTGCCCTCAGGACTAGAGAACATTATTGTTCTCAATGAAAGTGAAGAGAGTGAAGTTCCAGTCTCCATAGGCATTCCAGAAGCCCCAATGGATAAAGAGAAGGAAGTTCAAAGCACCGAGCTCCCAAGCACCATTGACTCCTCTGCACCAGAAGCCCCGAGTGTCCCACTCATATCTCAGCTAGAGGCAACAACATTGCACACTTTGAGTGCCATGAGTTTTCTTTCTCTTGGTCCTCTTACCCCACCTTCTTCTTCCTCCTCCTCTTTTGCATGGGTACAACCTTTCATTAATAGTAGGAAGAGAAAGTCTTCCTCCCGAATCTCGGGACCCAATTTTGATGTTGTGGTGGCATTATTGGGCACTACCCCTCCTACTCCTACCAAGAACACCAAGACCACCTCTAGAATAGATCTCGATGCTCAGGGAAAAAAATTCCTAGAGATAGCCAAGCCAAAAGTTGACAAGCCGGATCAGTAGGATTTCCAAGTGTCTAGTCTAGAGCTCTCGAGGATCCCCATGGGAGAGTCCACCCATAAAGGTGAGATTCACAATATTTAAGAAACAATCACCGGGGTCATTGAGAGAGTTGAAAAGGGGCAACAAACTATAGAGCAGATGGAAGAGTAGGATCGGGTTCTTGTAGATTTTATCAAGTCACTCATGTCTAAAGACAAAGTATTGGACCCCACCCCAATGACTACTCTCCCACCACCTGTGATCCTCGGCCAAGATGAAGTCCATAGTATCAAAGATATACATAGATATTCCATCTATGGAAGGGCTATACTGAGGCCATGGTGGATGATATCCTCATTGTAGGGTTAAATTTCATTAGGGAAGCCTTCAAACTCAATGAGAAGGTGAATAATCTATAACAGAAACTCTCCTCCACCATTGGAAATATAGATAAAGAGCTCAAACTCGGAGCAGCATTTGTATAGTAGACCTTCACCTTATGGGGCGGGATAGTGAAAATATTTTAATGGAAATCAAGGTCTTTGATGATGCAAAAATAACTTGTCAAAATCATGGGTATATAGTGTGGAGTGGAAAATCAAGGTGCTGAAGGAGGCTTTGGGAGAATTGAAAAAATTGGCAAAAGGGTGAGGCCTTCAAGACGTTGGTGGTATCTACTTTCAAGGATATACATTGTCACCTCCATGATGAGACCTCTGGTGTACCCCTCTCCTTGCAAGAAATCAAAGCTCAATTCAGAGCTTTTGTCAAAAATAATCTGTTCAAAGAGGATTCTATCACCAAGGAAAAGATGAAAGAAATCTGCTCTCTCCAGTCTGCTATTGAAGAAGCAAGTAAGGATTATCATACACACGTCAAATTTGACAAAGAGATGGAGAAGTGTCTCGGATTTTGGACTCATTCCACTACCAACACATCAGTTCCACATGGTAGAGACATAGCAGAGGTGTTAAAAAGGTTTAGACAGTGGATCCTCAAATCAGTGGGTCCTCCTCAGTCATGAACACTTGTCTTTTCCTCCTGACTTTTCTCCCTTCTTTCTTTCTTCATCTCGGATTTATTGTAATTAGTTGGGGTTTTGTGATTAACAGCCCTTTAACTAAACATTAATTAAAAGAAGTAGTTACCAAGGGTAACTGATTTGTAAAACTATATAATGGTCTCTCTTCGCCATTTTAAGGGAGGAACTTGGCTTATTTTTGAAAGTGTAAGAAATAGTAAAGCAATCAATACAAAAGGATCTTCTTTCCTTGTTCATCTGATTCTTTTATTCGCAGCTATCTGTAGGATCTTGTTAGATCATTTGTCGTATTATGCCAAGAAGCTTTGTATTGTTATAGATGTTATTTATAGAAGCGTGTGTCTTTTTAAATTGCATCTCATTAATTCAAGTACAAATGATCTTATTCCAATTCATTATATTCGCATGCTTGAGGAATTATTTTTCCATCTATAATTCTGAAGAATGCCTTTATGCTCATTTCCACGTCTTCATTCCTCTGTACTTTTGTAATTGATTCTATTGTTCAAAATGCTTTCATGATATCCAAGTTCCATACTAAAACTATGCTCGTACATATGTAAATAATTTTTTTCTTTTGAATATGGGAACCTCTCCCACTAAATAGGAGGGACTTCTTGTCCCCCCTAGCTCATTTCTCTCCTTGAAGTCATTTTTAATGACCAATAGTTTTTAAGCGACTCACTGGGATCATTTTCTAGTTCCATAACCATTTATCAATCATTCTTGATCTGGTGACTCCACATTTTACTCAAGGAGAAGGGCCCTTGGTATTGAAGATTCTCAGTTTCAGCTTTTGGAATAGTAGGGTTTTCCTTTCCCTTCAGCAGGAAGAAATAGAAAATCTCATTCAACAAGCACTCCTCCTATCAAAAATAGAACCCCTACGGGTGGTATTCCTTCAGAGCAACTCATTCCTAATCTCCGAGCTCTAATTCTTGCTGGTGTTTTAGTTCCCCTTCAATCCATTTTTCCAAGAATGGTGATACCATTTCCTTGGGGCCATCGTGTTAGGCCTCTCACCTTCCTCAACCTTTACATGAGTTACCCAGAGGTAACCGGAAGAACTTTCCCAAATTCAGAGGTGATGGTAAGGTACATCTTGATGAGCATATCACGGCCTTCATAGTTGCATGTGGAGTTCTGGGAGTTGAACATGAAGATGTCTCAGTGAGGCTTTTTGTTGAGACTTTACAAGATAATGCGGCTGATTGGTTCTATCACCTTCTGGCCGGAGCTATCACTAGTTGGAACACAATGAGAGCAAGGTTTGAGAATCATTTCAAACTGGTAGAAGATGTGCATGCTTTGCTGGCCCAAATTTCTCAAATAAAGAAGGAATCACAAGAGCCCATGAGAGAATTTATAGCTCATTTCAACAAGTTGATTAACAAAATCCCACCAGACACTCAACCTGTAGATCAAATCCAAAAATGCTTCTTCTTGAATGCCCAATTTCTGGAAGTTAGTTATGCATTGAGAAGAGATAATCTTGCAACATTGAATGAGGATCAAACTCTTGTTGTTAGTGTCGAAGATGATTTAATCATGTCAGGGAAGTTGAGAAGAGATCCTTCTAAATCTAGGTCTTCTTCTTCCTCCTCTTCCACTCCTGGGCCTAATACTGATCCATTAGTACAAAAACTTGCAAATGATCTCATCGCCATTAACAAACAATTATCCCAAAGACGCCCCCTATACAGATGTTCCAAGGAGGAATTTTCAGCCCAGAAATCATTTTCCTGCTTCTCAAACAAGGCTAGCACTTGAAGGACCTCCTATTAAAGTCCCTGTTAATGCAACCTGTGAAGTTGAAGAGCCGGAGGATGAAGAGGTTAGTGAAGATTGTGAAGAATTTTTTGAAGAGGTTGATGAAGAAGCAGAGGAACTTGAGGGATCTCGAGTTAATTTCTTCACTATTGAAGGTGTTGATGAAGAATATGATTATGACGAAGTAGTAGCAGACATGAATAGTGAATCATACGCTGTCATGACTCGAGAGCAGACAAACAAAAGGAGAAAGTGATGCATCCTACCAAAATATCCAAGGAGCATCCGACAACTATCCCTGTAATTGCAAAAAGAGGATCTCCTATCCCCATTATGTCCACACCAAAGGTGAGTCCTGTCAATTCTACTACTAAAGTTACTTCTCCTCAAAATCCTAGAACTGATAAACCTAAGGTTCCGAGTGATGATAGCCCATCCACTTCTGGGTCTTTCGATATCATTGATCACCTGAAAAAGACCAAGGTTCAAATCTCAGAGGCTGAGTATTATCAAACCCATCCCAAGGATTTTTCTAAAATGATTCACTTTGTCAATTCTCATTCCAAAACTACCTCTAAAGGTCTTTTACCCACTCCATCTTCTACACCACAACCCAATCTGGTAGCCGCTGTCACCTCACCCAATGACAAGATCAAACCATTCTATGTGACCCTCCTTATAGCCGGCCATAGACTCAGCAACTGCGTCATAGACTCAGGGGCATCAGACAATGTAATTCCTGCTAAAGTAGCCCATGCCTTAGGCTTAACTCTCACACACACTTATGGGTCTTGCTATTCTATGGAGAGTAAGGAAGTGCCCCTAATCGGAAGAATTAAAGATGCACAAGTAGATTTTGCTACTTTTCCTGAGAAGAAAGTTTTGGCTACTATTCTAGTAGTAGACATTCCTCCTTCATATGGGATGCGTTGCTAAGTAGGAACTTCTGTAAGGATGTGGGTGGAGAAATTCAAATGGATTGGTCACATGCCCTCATACTTGTTAATGGGCAAATGAAGAAGTTGTTACACGAGAGAAGCGATGAGTATATTGTACAAAAAAAAAATGATCCCAAATCACAAATACTTTATGAGGATATGGGGCATGGCAACTTTATGATTATGTCTCCAGAGGAAATCCAACTCCTAATAAGATCACTTGAGGATCCTAATGGTGTTTGGATATTAGAGTTTGATGGAAGTTGTTCCTTAGGCGGTTCTGGAGCTGGCGTAGTATTGGTGTCTCCTGAGGGAAAGGTTTGTCCTTTCTCATTCAAGTTACAATTTGAAAATACTAATAATACAGCAAAGTATGAAGCTCTCATTCTTGGGCTTCATGTGGCAAAAGAAAAGGGTGTGAAGAATCTTCTAGCTTGTGGAGATGCAGAGCTGATTTTCAAGCAAGTTAGAAACCTTTTCTAGGTAAAGAATAGAAGGTTGAAACATTATAGGAATCAGGTTTGGGACTCTATCGAATTTCTTGATGCCTTCTCTATCAAAGCAGTGCCTAGGGAGGAGAATACTAGGGCTGATTCACTAGCAGTCTCTGAGGTCATTGCTGATACCTCATCCTGACTTCTCTCAAGATAGGTTTACCATCGAGATGATCCATAGGCCCAATGTACCTGATAATGCAAGTAACTGGAAAGTTTTCAATGATGATCAACATTTGCTTTCTTTCTTAGAGCTCAGGGATAACTTTGAACAATTGTACTTTGAAGGAAGTGACAATTTGCCTCGTGAAAGTGTGCCTTCCAATAAAGAAGATGTCAAAGAAGAAGAGACAGATCAAGATGGATGTATCAAACTCAAAGGGAACAAGATTCCAAAAGGACTGGTGAGTTTAGAAGAGTTGTTTGACAAACATGATAGGTATGTGAAGTTTAAAGCTTCTACTGGATCACAACAATCAGCTAAATATGATAAAACTAATATTGGGAGTTCTACTGACCCTAAACTCATGAACATTGGAAAATGTTGCACACCAGAAGAAAAGAAGAAAGTAATTAATCTTTTAAGGAAGTATAAATATGTTCTTGCTTATTCCTATGAGGATTTAAAAGCTTTTCAACCAAAGGAGATGCAACATTTCATCCCTCTCAAACCTAGGATTAAGCCTTTCAGACAAAAACAGAGGCAATACAATCCTAAGATAGCTGACACCATCTTTCAGGAAATACAAAAGTTATTAAAAGCCAAGATCATTTTTCCTATCCACCATTCAACATGGATTTCCAACATTGTGCCTGTTAGAAAGAAAAATGGTGAGATTCGTATCTGTGTTGACTTCAGAAATCTGAATCAAGCTTCTTTAAAGGACAACTATCCTTTGCCCATGATGGATCAAGTCTTACAAGCTGTAACAGGATCTGAAATGTTGTCTATGCTTGATGGCTTCTCAGGATATAATCAGGTAGAAGTTAATACCACAGATCAACACAAAATGGCCTTCACTACCCCTTGGGGTACCTTTTCCTACAAAAGGATGCCTTTTGGGCTCATTAATGCCGGTGCTACTTTCTAGAGAGCTATGGACTTGGCCTTTGGAAGTTTGAAAGGGAAGTGTATTGTTGTATACCTTGATGACTTGACCGTATATTCCAAAACAAGGGCGAGATCATTTTAGCATCTAGAAAGCAGTTCTTTTCAAATGTAGAGAACATGGGATCTCTTTAAATCCTAAGAAATCTATCTTTTGTGTCATAGAGGGAAAATTGTTAGGGCATGTTGTCTCTAAAGATGGTATAAAAATTGATCCTGAGCGAGTTCAAGCTATTCAACAGATTCCCCTTCCAACCAGCAAGAAGGGAGTGCATTCTTTCTTTGGTAAGATTAACTTTTGAGAAGATTCATCCCTGATTTCACAGAGCTAACCTTGAATATCTCTCAAATGATGAAGGGAAAATAGATGTTTGGCTGGTCTCTTGAAGGTAAATAAGCATTTGAAGGTATTAAAAAGGTTATTGCTAAAACTCCTGTTTTAGCATGTCCATATTTTAGCAAAGACTTTATTATCTATTGCTATGCCACAGACAACACCTTGGCTACTATTTTGACTCAAGAAGATTCTAATGATCATGAAATCCCAATTTCATTTATGAGCTACATTCTAAAAAATAATGAGTTAAAATACACCATAATGGAGAAACATGCTTTTGCAGTGGTTAAAGTTGTCAAGCAGTTTCGTTTTTACATTCTTAACTCTCACTCCACAAGTATTTGTACCGGATACAACCATCAAGTCCATTCTCACACAACAGGAGTTTGGATCCAAGAGAGGAAACTGGGTGGCCAAGGTTCAAGAATATGACATTGACATCAGACCAACCAAGCTCGTCCATGGAAAAGGCTTGTGTGAACTCATCGCTGAGGGAGCTAGACATGAGTTACCAGAGGATAAAGTTGATCTTCCTACCATTCTATTTCTTGGCTCAATTGATGAATGGTATGCTGATATCACACACTTTCTCACATATGGAGAATGTCCCTCTCATTTGACTGCCAAAGAGAGGAGAGTTGTTAAGCTAAGATCAGCCCAATATGTGTTGTGGGAAAATGCCTTGTTTAAGCGTGGGTTGGATGGAAGATTTCTAAAATGTGTGGACAAGGAACAACAGAGGAAGCTACTTTCAGATTTTCATAATCAAGCATGTGGAGGGCATTACTCATCAACTGTCACTACTCATAAGATTCTTCGTGCAGGATATTATTGGCCTACCTTGTTCAAAGATGCATCAAAGTGGATTGATAAATGTGAATCTTGTTAGACCTTCGTGGGTAGACCCAAGTTGGCTTCTTTGCCCCTTAAACCAGTTGTGATCGAAGATCCTTTTCAACAATGGGGTTTAGATTTCATTGGAACACTTAATCCCTCTTCTAGTGCTGGTCACACCCACGTATTAACTGCCACAGATTATTTTACTAAGTGGGTGGAAGCCATTCCAGTGAAGAATACCACTTTAGAAGTAGTATGCAGTTTTATCAAAGAAAACATCTTGGTGAGGTTTGGTGTACCAAACAAGATAGTGACGGATAATGCTTCAAATTTTTCTTCAACTGAGATGATGGATTTTTGTTATGGATATGGTATCTCCCTGGCTCACTCCTCGGATTATTATCCTCAGGGGAATGGACAAGTAGAATCAACAAACAAAAATCTGGTGGCTATAATAAGGAAACTAGTTAATGAATCTCAGAGGAACTGGCACAAGAAACTTTATGATGCTCTTTGGGTAGATAGGATCACACCTAAAAGAGCCATTGGGATGTCCCCTTTTTAGGTAGTATATGGAGTGGAAGCTCAATTTCCAGTAACAGTGGAACTACCAGCCTTGCATTTAATGAAGGCCATTGAAGACACTAGTTTCAATGATTCTTTGGATAAAAGGATCATGTACCTTTACAAATTGAATGAGGACAGGTTAAGGGTTCTGATAGAATATCTACTCACCAACAGAAAGTAAAGGCTTTGTTTGATAAAAAGGCCAGGTCCAGGGATTTCAAAGTTGGGGACATTGTTCTGCTATGGGATAAAAGGCATGAACCTCATGGCAGCCATGGAAAGTTTGATTCTCTTTGGCTCGGACCTTTCAAGATCAAGCACTTTGCTGGTGAGAATTCTTTTACCTTGATTATATGGATGGTTCTTCCCTCCCACTTCCTTATAGTGGGCAGTACCTGAAATTGTTTAAGTCATAGGTGATTAGGAAGTCCTTTGTATATTTTGTATAGCGTGTGTGTGTTTCCCCTTCCTTTTCCTTGTTTTGGTGTGTTGTTCGTTTGGGGTGTTGTCTTCTGTATTGGTTTGCTTTTGACTCCGTGGCCCAATGGATAAGGTATTGGTCTACTTCCCCTAGATTTTCTGAATTCTTGCCTTGTCTCATTCTTTTGGACTTTAGCCAAGTCATCCCTGAAGGAGCTAAGTTGTTGTCCTCTCAAAATTTCCCCTCTTTTGAGAAGTTCAAAATTGAAATTTTTGAGTTAATCACCTTTTCTATTGTTTTAGTAAAGGGAAAAGTCAAAAAGTTGGAAAAAATCTACATTTTTGGGTCATTTTGTGTGACTTGTGGGTCTGTCGGACATTTTTGTCCCAGATGTCCCAAGTTCATTCGGGCTCCCTGTTCGCCGATCGGCCGCTTTACCCAAAAATTTGTTTTCTCATGGGCCCATCGGAACTTTTTGTTCCAAATAACACAAGTTCACTCAGGCTCAATGTTCACCTTTCACCCGCGTCGGCCGCATCATGCACTTTGCATACTTTCATCCCTCATGTCCCGAAAACATTTGTGCATTCTTTTCCCGCATCGCCCGCATCGGCCGAGTCGCTCTTTCACGTCCCTCATGTCCCAAATGAACCAAAGGCCATCCGGGCTAATTTTTCCCACTCTTTCCAAATATCTTGCTTTTTAAGTTGGTAGATGTGTATTTAATGCACATTTATTACCTTTCTCTCTCCTAAATGGCTATTTAATAAGCTACCCCCTACGCATTTTTGCACACTACTTTCTTGTTATCAATTGCTCATACCCGCAATTAAAATTTATATGTGCGTACCCATTCCCCTGCAATTTCACCAAGAATTCAGACTGTGACTTTGTTTTTTCGGATTGCTATCAACATGAAGATCAAATTCCAAGGTCAGGAGAAAGTTTCACCGCTCGAGTTTGTTGTTCCCGATATCGGGGACAGTGAAGTTCATCACCTGGACTTTGGAGATTTCTGGACTAGGATGACAGACTCGAACCCCTCTCCTATGGCACAAATGATTCATGATAGTGGCTTGGCATTCACCGTTGGTTTCCCAATCTCAATGTAATGTGCAGATATGGTACTCACCTGTGGTGCTCATTTCAATCCGACTCGAGCAAACTAACGAATGTGCATGGGGAGCTCATTGCCAAGCTTGATCTACCGCCATTGGCACTGCCCTAAGGATTCCTGAAATGGACAATTCTATAGTAATCTCTCAGAACTAGGCACAAGCACTCTTCGACCAGGACAGTGAAAAATACAAGGCAAGGGTGGTGAAGTCTTGGCTTAAAAACCCTAAAAAGGGGGCGTCCCATCTGTCCAAAGCTCTGTTTCATGTTGATTTCAATGAGGAGCTGTCAGATTTTATAATCCTATTAGCTCGGGTCATGGGCTTACCCTCTACCAACGAGTTCCATTTCTGGATGTGCCCCTTATCAACATGGTGTGCAAAGGAACCCGAACATCAACTGGGTAGAAATCATCAGCATGAACTTAGCAGAGCAGTTGTCCAATGTACAACAAACCAAAAAGTTTTACATGACTTCATATCTGATGTATACCCTATCAGCATCAAGGAAATGGTTTGGATTCACATACATTGATGCTCATAAAGGTGACCCTATATATGCCTACTGCCCTCAATTCACCTAGACACTAGCAATCACAACTTCAGGAGGGTGAATGATGCTTTCACCATGTACATTGTAAGGATTCTGGAGAGTGACACTGCAAGGAGGTTCTCGGATGAAGCCATGAGCCTAATAGCAAAGTACGGTGCTTACTTCATCCAATTCAGAAAATTCTCCTATATCAGGCTAGCAGGCTATGAGAGCACCCCTCTCAAGCTCCCTATGTTCTGCAATGATAAAATGGCCTTGATAGAGATATGCAGGCAATTGGACAAGTTACACAGAACCTGCAGGGATAAGAAAATCACTGGCCTGCACTTCCCTATATCTTTGGGAAACTACACTTGCAAGATGACTCTAGATGCACAGAACATAGAGAGAGCCCTAGCTCCCATCACTATCCATTTCTTCAGGCCAAGAACTTGTTTTGACTTGAAGAAATTTATTGAACAGAACCTCATAATCAATTACCATCATAGGGAAGACACAGAAGACTATTGGGTTGACTGTGCTGATGATTTTGAGGCAAGGAGGAGACATTATGGTAGGTTTTCTCTCCAACTGATTCAAGAGCTTAACTTGTATCAAGTTCCTGAAGGACTTCAAGATGAAAATTCTGACCTGTTATCATATGAATATGACACCTTGATCAAACACACTCCCTTGGAGGATTTGGATTGGTTCAAAAAGGAGAAGGATGATCTGGCTGAAATCCTAGCCCTTGTCCTAGTAAGAACCAAAATCTGGTTTGACAGGAGAGTTCGTGAGCTTAGAAGGCATTCAGGTGAGTCCTCCTCCAAGGATACTTCAACACCAAGGAAGGAGGCATTGACACCTAGTTCGGAAGCACCTATACAGACCCCTTCTGCCTCATCAACTAAAGGTCCTACATCCTCCACTCCTTCCTCATCCACCCAAGTATATCAGAAGAAAATCAAGGAAGTCAAGAAGGAGCCTATTGAAGAAGATCCCCTGATGAAGCATTCAGAATTGCCCTCAGGACTAGAGAACATTATTGTTCTCAGTGAAAGTGAAGAGAGTGAAGTTCCAGTCTCCATAGGCACTCCAGAAGCCCCAATGGATAAAGAGAAGGAAGTTCAAAGCACCGAGCTCCCAAGCACCATTGACTCCTCTGCACTAGAAGCCCGAGTGCCCCACTCATATCTCAACTAGAGGCAACAACAGTGCACACTTTGAGTGCCATGAGTTCTCTTTCTCTTGGTCCTCTTGCCCCGCCTTCTTCTTCCTCCTCCTCTTTTGCATGGGTACAACCTTTCATTGATAGTAGGAAGAGAAAGTCTTCCTCCCAATCTCTAGGGACCCAATTTTGATTTGTGGTGGCCTTATTTGGCACTACCCTCCTACTCCAAATAAGGCCAATACCACCTCTATAATAGTATTCGATGCTCATGGCAGAAATTCTTGGAGATAGCCAAGCCCAAAGTTGACAAGCCAGAGCAGGATTTGCAAGCGTCTGATCTAGAGCTCTCAAGGATCCCAATGGGAGATTCCACCCCTAAAGGTGAGATTCACAATATTCAAGAAATAGTCACTAGGGTCATTGGGAGAGTTGAAAAGTGGTAACAAACTATAGAGCAGCTGGAAGAGAAGGCTTAGGTTCTTACAGGTTTCATCAAGTCGTTGTTGTCCAAAGATAAAGTTTTGGACCCCACCCCACTGACTACTCTTCCACCACCTGTGATCCTCAGCCAAGATGAAGTCCAGAGTATCAAAGATATACATAGATATTCCATCTATGGAAGGGCTATGGAGGCCATGGTGGATGATATGCTCATTGCAGGGTTGAATTTCATTAGTGAAGCCTTCAAACTCAATGAGAAGGTGAATAATCTACAACAGAAACTCTCCTCCACCATTGGAAATATAGATAAAGAGCTCAAACTCTGGAGTAGCTGTATAGTAGACCTTCACCTTATGGGGCAGGCTGATGAAAATATTTTAATGGCAAGCAAGGTCTTTGATGATGTAAAAGATAACTTGTCAAAATCATGGGTATACAGTGTGGAGTGGAAAATCAAGGTGCTAGAGGAGGCTTTGGGAGAATTGAAAAATAGCTGGCAGAAGGGTGAGGCCTTCAAGATGTTGGTGGTATCTTCTTTCAAGGATATACATTGTCACCTCCATGATGAGACCTCTGGTGTACCCCTCTCCTTGCAAGAAATCAAAGCTCAATTTAGAGCTTTTGTCAAAAATAATCTGTTCAAAGAGGATTCTATCACCAAGGAAAAGATGAAAGAAATATGCTCTCTCCAGTTTGCTATTGAAGAAGCAAGTAAGGATTATCATACACACATCGAATTCGACAAAGAGATGGAGAAGTGTCTTGGATTTTTGACTTAGTCCACTGCCAACATATCAGTTCCACGTGGTAGAGACATAGTAGAGGCATTAAAAAGGTTTAGACAGCGGATCCTCAAATCAGTGGGTCCTCCTCAGTCATGAACACTTGTCTTTTCCTCCTGAATTTTCTCCCTTCTTTCTTTCCTCATCTCGGATTTATTGTAATTAGTTGGGGTTTTGCGATTAAGAACCCTTTTAACTAAACATTAATTAAAAGAAGTAGTTACCAAGGGTAATTGATTTGTAAAACTATATAATGGTCTCTCTTCACCATTTTAAAGGGGGGAACTTGGCTTATTTTTGAAAGTGTAAGAAATAGTAAAGCAATCAATACAAAAGGATCTTCTTTCCTTGTTCATCTGATTCTTTTATTCGCAGCTATCTATAGGATCTTGTTAGATCATTTTTCTGCATTATGCCAAGAAGCTTTGTATTCTTATAGATGTTATTTATAGAACTTTGTGTCTTTTTAAATTGCATCTCATTAATTCAAGTACAAACGATCTTATTCCAATTCATTATATTCTGGCATGCTTGAGGAATTATTTTTCCATCTATAATTCTGAAGAATACCTTTCTACTCATTTCCATGTCTTCATTCCTCTGTACTTTTGTAATTGATGATCCATTGTTCAAAATGCTTTCATGATATCCAAGTTCGATACTAAAACTATGCTCTGTACATATGTAAATAAGTTTTGATTTTTGAATAAAGGGAGGGACGATCGTTGCTCCCAGTCATTTTTAACGACCAACAGAGGAAATATAATGAAGTGGAAATATATTTTCCCGGTTCAACATTTTGCAAACTTTTCTCAAGTTATCCTTATCAAATTAGACCATCTCTACCGCTTTCTTTTGTTCCACCTTTCATGATATCTCCTATAAATACTATATTTCACCATGAATATTCCTGAGTACCTCCATGGTTTCTGGTAAACCTCCTTATGATGGGTGGGATCTGCATACCTTGTATGTAAAATCTCCTCCTTAGTGATGGTAGACTTCTATTGTAATGCTTCTTTCGCGCATGCCACCTTAGCGCAGTAGTGATACTTACTTGCAATGCCTCAAATTTTGCCTCCAACTTAGGCATCCATTGATTTTTCACAATGTGTTGTATTCTAACTATATTTGTGCCTTTGTTCTCATTTTTATGTTGTTTGTTAAGATGCTCATACAAGTCCAGGAATTCCTCATAACTATGATTCTTTCCATAGAAAGAACATGTAATATTCTAAGGACATTCATACCTATAGAGCTCAAGAGACCCGCATGTATAACATGTTCCATGAGGGAACTCTCTTCTTCCTCCACCATGGTATCCTCAACCTTTGCCACGATCGCCTTCAAAACACCCTTTATTTTGATCATAGTGTGCTTGATTATGATCCCGATCCCGATGATCATTCTTGCCTTTAGAGTTAACTAAAACTCTTATCTATCATACACCAATATCTATAGCATCTTAGATCCGACCAATCAGCTAGCAATATTTTGTTTCATGAGTCGTGGACCTACTGATTTTATAATAACAAGAGATGTTCTCCGTATCGCACGTTGTAGTAATGGACAACAACTAGCATCATGGTTTAAATGACATATCTCAAAATCCAACAACAATGAGTGCAATCGATATGTGAGGATAACTATTCTTCGTGACCTTCCACTTTGCAATCTTTGCACCAAATCCCTGTGTGTGTCTCATGTGCTAAATTTTCTGATAGTTTCTCTAACTTGTTTTCCATATCTACGATCTCGTGCTTCTAAAAATTGGCTCACCCCAAATTGTCTATGCTTCTAAGCGCCTCAATGCATAAGGTTGCTTCAAGTGCTTTGCAGAGATCAATGTATGTCTTATGTGATAATTCCCTCCTAAAAGGGGTAATCGGGCCTCCAACGAACCATTGTCCAAGTTGGCTTGCGTGAATATCATAAGAAATCTTGGATAATAGTGTTTTAAAATGGTCATCATACTCTCGACACTTTTAGTAGTACCTTGCTTAGTATCCTTGACCGCACTTATACTCTTACGCTTTCGAATTTAGGGATGTAAAAATATTTAATGAATGTATCTTTTAAAGTTGTATAGTCTACGTAATTATGATCAAGGTAAAAAAATTTGTACCAGATGTGTCCCCTCCTTTGTAATGTAGTATTAAATTTTCTTGCACTACTCTCAAAAGTCGTGATTCCTTTTTTTACGCCACAAGTATTTCACACATGTGCACATGTTCAAAGCATTATTTTTATGCCATTATACTATAGAAGACAAAGAGAAATCTTCATGTAAATATTATGGGGTTGGTGTGGACCTTGCCCACCACGATCCGTAACCTCTTGTGCTTCCTCTGCCTCCCGATTCACTAGATCCACCGGAACTATAGCCACCTATGCCTCTTGATCCCAAACCTATAGCTCGAATGGAACTAGAAGATGTACTTCCCTATGATCCCACCGAACTAACCTGGGTCTCACGAAGCGTTACTACTAGAAGATAGTCCAAAATCTACGCACCTGCATAGATGATACACCCAAAAAGGTACTCCCATATAATCGTGCCCCGCCTTGGGATACCGGAAACTGTGCCATTCGGAATTTTTTTTATATAGATAACCCTTTTTCATTTTATATTTATATTATATTAATTATTAATTAATTTCTGGGAAGTTGCCGGAATTTTTTTAAATGAACTAGCCCATTTATATTTAATTCATATTAATTATTAATTTCTGAAGTTGCTAGCCCAATGCAAACTTGATTATTTTATTCTACTAAGTATTAATTTAAAAACACAAAGTTTACTAAGTCTATACAACCTTTTTAATTTGATTAGTCTCCCCTTTTATTTAATTTCCCCATACCCCTTTTAATTTGTTTTCTCACTCCCATAAAATGTTCATGACTTAAGATGTGTAGGAGTAAACATGGGCCCTTGGATCTAATCTAATCCTAGCCCTTGATTTGAATTTTCCCTAATGCTGCCCTAACTTTCTCTATGGTTCCTTTTCTTTTTTTTTTTCATTTGAAATTTCATTCTTGTTTTCTTCTCTTTCCTTTTCATTCTTTTTTTATTTTGTTTTGTGTTGCCATTGGAATGTGCAGGTTATGGAGGAACAAAGGGAGAGAAGGATTCATGGGATATCTCCTTTGATGAGTAGGATACTAACCAGATTATTTTTTTTGTGTTTTTTGCATGTCTTCCCAAACGTGGATCTATATATATTGGGCATATCCTTCATTACCTTGTGGTTAATTTATTTATTTGTTTTATTACAACCTATATATATATATATATATATATATATATATATAAACCAAAATAAAAATATTAAATCGAGTAGAATTGAGTGATTTTGAAAACACAAATTTAGATCGCCACATATTGGAGGGTGCGGGGTTGATTTTCCCCAGTAGGTATGGAGAAAGGAGGGTCACATTTTTTTTTTGTATGTGGGGGATTGAAGAAGGTGGCTACAGAGGGGTAAGCACATGCGTGAGAGGGAAAAGGAAGGGAGAGGGTGCGTGGAGGGGGAGAAGGGGAAGGAGTGGTGGGGAGAGTGGTAGGGAGAAGTGGGGAAAGGGGTGGGGGGAGGGGGTCGGAGCAGGGTAGGGGGGGAGTTCGGAGAGGAGGCAAGCATGGGACGGGGGTGTAGGGGGCGCAGTTGGTACGTTTGGGGTGGCCGTGGAAATGAATGGTGGAAATGGGGGGGAGGGTTCGGCCTCCCCCCTAAAATTTGTTATTATATTTTTTTATATTTATAAAAACTTTAAAACAATTTCAATTCATTTTTTTTAATATTATATTTATATATATATATATATATATATATATGTATGTATATATATATATATATATATTTTATTATATATTATAATATATAAAGAGAATATAATATACTTTTTTTTTATATTTTAATGGAAAATATTACCTAAGTATATGTATAATATGCTTAGGCATAATATAATTCTATTATAAATATGTAACCTCATTTTATATATATATATATATATATATATTTACAAATACATAGGAACAAATTAATTCAAGATGATAATAATATTATTTTGTATTGTTACTCAAATGTAGAATATAGTAAAAAAAAAGGAATTCAAAATTCATACTAAAAGATTTACCTATTTTTTTGTAAAGAAAAGGAAGCACCAAGTTTTTCTAAATGAGAAGAGAGGAAATTTTAAATAAAGTTAAAGCTTAGAGATGGAGAATGCACATTCAAATGGATTTCCTAACACAATGAAATTCTTAAGTTTTCACAAAGAAAGGAAGTAAAACTAAGTCCATTCTATTCCATAAATATATGTTACTAATAATTTACAAGAATAAGAGACATATTGCAAGAAGAATAACATTTCCATACAATAAATCCAAAAGCTCCATTTTAGGCTAACTTTCTTTTCAATGCCATGCAAATTAAAAAATTTCATATTTTCAAACAAGGAAAATATCCTCAAGATTATTACATTTTCCTTTGGTGATCTTAACATAACATTTTTACCCCTTTTTTTTTGTAAGAACATATTTCCAATAACCATCTTTCATTTCAAAGTGGATTTTCCACAAATCATATTAAGAAAATTTTCACTATCTTACAAGCCTTTATTTTCAAAGGTTCAAGTTTCTAAAAAAAACATAACATAGTTCTATAACATTCCAAGTACTCAAAGGAAACAAAGCAAGGTAACATACGCAAATCTTGAGGGTAGATTTATCAACAAATGTGATGCTAGTTTACATATAACTCCAAATACAAAGGAGGATTTTACACACAAGGAAAGCTTCCACAAGCCATTCTTTTCAAGAGACAAAGAGGTAATGTCCACAATAAAATGAAGATGACAAAGAGCTCCAACCAACATCCAACTTCCATCTTGAGATCCAATTGCACATGCCTTCAAGGAATCCAAACAAGGAGAAGAAGCTTGTTTTACCACCCAACCATAGGCATCATTACATGCCTTTCCCAAGGTTGGGATGCATGCTAGCCTCCCCCAAGCCCATGGGAAAGAGGACAACTATCCACAACTATGCACAAGAGTGAGGGTGACAAACAACATTACATTCATACAAAAACAAGGCAAAGACTAAGACAAGACTCCAAATTTTACAAAGATGAACAAGAGGAGAAACCATGTTCTACCTCAAAAATGGGGAAGAGAAAAGAAAGTTCTCCAAAATTTTGCAACCATCATTATTTGTACAAAACAAGATCTCCATACCCTCCTTATTTCTCCAATTTCATTCAAGCCCTCCTTATTCCTCCACCCTTTCACCAATCCTTCTTGGAAGGATTTTCAAACCCCAAAGGGTTTCCTTACCAAGAATGGGGAAGGAGGTTCATGCCAAATGACCCACCTTCCCCACCTCAACCATTTGAGGGGAGTAACTAAATCCTACAAGGCTTTCCCATCAAGCCTATAAGGATTGAGAGGGAAAAATTCCCCTCTCTTCCCCCACAACTCCAAAACTCCATCATGCCATATGATGGAGGGAGAAAAATCAAAAAAACAAACAAAAAAATCTTCATACAACAACAAACATTTCCAAGAAAACAACTAATATCAAGCATGATATAACAAATACAATAAAGCTCAAGAAGCCTACCTCAAAGAAAAGCTCTCCAAACTTCAATCTCTTCCACTTCTTGACCCAAGCAAACTCTAGCTCCAAATCCACAAGACTCCAAGCAAAAGCTCCAAAAAAAAAAAGTTCTCTTCTTTTCCCATGAGGGGAATTTGAAGAGGAGCAAGAAAAAATCCTCACAAATGAGGGGGTGACATGTGTCACCCCTCTCCTCCTTCAAGGTCAAAGATGCCAAAGATAAATGAGAGAAAGGATAAAATGACTTTTAGCCCTCTTCTCCCAAATTACTCTAAATGATAACAAAACAATTCTTGTGCAACTTTTAACAAGCACACTAATCCATACCCTTACATGGATGTGACCAAAGGAGAGGAAAAAAAGGGAGGAAAACTCCCTCTAGCCTTGGAAATAAGCCCCCTACCTATTAGGTAGGGTCCAAGGGCTCATTTTCATGTTAAGGGAACTCCCAAACTAAAAAGGGGTCCCTAAAAATGCCCAAAATAACCCAATTTCGGGTTTGGAAAATTTGGCACAAGGGTAGAGGGTGTGGGGCCCACCCAAGGGTTCACATGTGACCCTAAACCCTCTAGATTAAGTACATCATTAAACTAATTCAAAACTTAATGCAAGTGGGGTCATTAATTCCCCAAAACAAGTTTACAACACAAACTAAACACCCTAAGCAAAATTAATAATTACAAGACATATTACATTACAAATGAGGGTCACCCATGGTGCCCAAAACAATAATTCTAATGCTAAGGCCTCAAGCAATAAACATGGCTAGGACTTAGCCCATGGGCTGCTTGTGCAAAGTTGTGTAGCTGGCTGAGTCCCACGTTCTCTGTGACCTGTCACCTGCACACTCATTGCACACATTAAACGCACCTATCCGATAAAATATAAATCAACTACTAAATAAGATATCAATGAATTCTAGACTAACATATCATCTTTCTGGAATCAAAAGTGTGACAACGTGCACAACTATACATAATTCACCATAAGTTAGTCATAATGATAAAATGACATGTATCCATAGAATCCCAACATGCAACAAACTGAGTATCCATCAATATAATTACGTTCCAAAACAACATCATATCAATTAGTATCCATGACATCATAAGATAATGCAAACAACATAGTAATCAAGCTAAATCGGCGTTATACGCCTAAATGTCCATACATGTCTAATCAGATCAAATCTCCTAATGTAATGTCCAAAATATAACAAATCCCTGTCAAAACATGTCTAATAGTAAGAGGAACAACAAGTAACTGAGCTATAAAAGTGTGGGCACTACATCCCCCTCTACTAAAATTAGACTTCCTCCTGGAAGTCACTGAAAGAGATAGGGATATCTAGCCCTCAAAGGTGTCGCATCCTCCCAGGTAGTTGTTGTCTCATCGTATCGGTCCCACTGCACTCTAACCTGGTCCAAGTCTCGACCCCGAAGGGCCAACCTCGGTGCTCCAAGTATGCGTATGGGCTCCAGTCTCCACTGTCCTCCATCCTCTACCTGTAATGCCGACCAATCCAAAACATGAGAAACATTGGTACATATCTACGTGTAGTAGAAACATGAAAAACATCGTGGGCCCGTGCAAGGTGTGGTGGAAAAGCTAGGTGGTAGGCAACTGGACCGATGACCTCTAAAATATCAAAAGGCCCCACAAAATGAGGTGATAGCTTAGAACCCTTTCCATATGGATTGGGCTCTTATGCGGATGAACTCTCAAGAAGACTTTGTCACCCACTGAGAAGTGACGATCAATCCTCTTGGTGTCTGCATACGCCTTTTGGCATGCTCTAGCCTGCTCAAGATGTTGTCTAATCAGAACAACCTACTGCTCTAAATCTTGTAGATAAGTTGGTCCCTAGAATAATCTGTCATCTAGTCTGTCCCAACTCAAAGGTGTCTCTGAGGTCGTCCATACAAAGCCTAGTAAGGAGCCATACCAATGGAACTATGATAGTTGTTGTTGTAAGAAAACTCAACTAAATGTAAATAATCTTCCCATTTCTTCTGCTGGTCCATCACATACATCCTCAACATGTCCTCCAGTACCTGATTAACTCTCTCTGTCTATCCATCTGTCTCTGGATGATAAGTTGAGCTGAAATTAATCTGAGTACCAGAGCGGTCTGAAAGGAAGTCAGAAAACTAAAGTGTAGATGGTATCCCTATCATTGATGATGGTCTTGGAATCCCATGCAACCTAACAATGTCCTCCATAAATACTTTGGTGATGGCTGTGCATTATAGGTGACCTTGGTTGGTGAGAAGTGTGCAACCTTGGTCAACTTATCCATGGTGACCATAATGGCATCATGATGATAAGAAGACATAGGAAGTCGACTATGAAATCCATGGAGATCACATCCCATTTCCACTCGGGAATATCATGAGGATGTAAAAGTCTATGGGATGAGAATGCTCTGCCTTGACCCTCTGACACTCAAGGCAACGTGTAAAAAATCTGCTATGTCCCGTCGAAGACCTGGCCAATAATATAACTCCCTCAGATCAGCGTGCATTTTCTTCACTCCTGGGTGTGCGTTGCATATGGGGCTCGATGAGCCTCTGTAAGGATGAAGCTACGTAGATCACCTGACTTAGGTACGTAGATGCACCTATGGAACCGAAGTAAACCATTTGTCTCTAAAATACACCCTGAATATCTGCCCTCTAATGAACCTGTGACTCCAACATCTATCTAGCTCCCTCATAAAACTTGTCCTCTGGAAGGTGCTCAAGAATCCTGCCTCTCAAATGATTGAAGTGTCAATGAAGCAAGCACATGTCATCATCTACTAAGTGCATCTGCAACAACATTTTCCTTTCCTTTGATATACTGCACCTCCATGTCATACTCACATAGGAACTCCATCCATGCATTGCCGTTGTGAGCGTTGAGGTTTGGCTGTGAGAAGATATGTTGCAAGCTATGATGATCTGTCCTCAAAATGAAAGGTCTACCCAAAAGGAAATGTCACCAATGCACAAGTGCATGAACAACTGCTACAAGCTCCAAGTCATGAGTAGGGTAATTAAGCTCGTAGTCCTTGAGCTTACGAGACTCAAAGGCAATAACCGATGCTCTACATAAGAACTACTCCCAAACCCTCTAGTGATGCATCAGTACAAACAACAAAATCCTCTGTAGGGTCCGGAACTGCTAAGATGGGCGCCATGGTTAACCTTTCCTTAAGCAATTGAAAGGCTGCTCACACTTTTCTGACCAATCAAACTTCTTCCCTTTTCTCTGAAGAGAAGTAATAGGGTGAGCAATCCTAGAAAAGTCTGTACAAACCTGTGGTAATACCTGCTAAACCCATAAAACTCCTCACCTCAGTAACTGATGTGGGTCGTTGGCAATCCATAATAGCTTGTATCTTAGAGGGATCTACTGAGATACCCTCTCCTGATATGATATGACCCAAGTATTGAATCTCTGTTTGAAAGAAGCTACATTTTTCCAAGTTCCCATACAACTTCTGCTCTCTCAAAACCTGAAGTACCTACCTCAAATGCTCCTCGTGTTCCTCCTCGGAATGAGAATATATCAATATGTCATCAAGGAACACTAAGACAAAGTGATCTAGAAATGTCCTGAATACTCCATTCATGAGGCTCATGAAGATAGTTGGGGCATTAGTCAAACCAAATGGAACAACTGTGAACTCATAATGCCCATAACGTGTGTGAAACGTTGTCTTATGAATGTCTGCATCTGATATGCGCAACTGATGGTACCCTGACTTGAGATCGATTTTGGAGAATACTCTCGCTCCCGCATCTGATCAAACAAGTCATCAATCCTAGGGAGTGGATAACGGTTCTTTATTGTGACTTTGTTGAGCTTGTCTGAAAGTCAACACAAAGTCTGAGAGAACCATCCTTCTTCTTCACAAATATGATTGGCGCTCCCCAAGGAGATACACTAGGGTGAATGAGACCCTTATCTAACAACTCCTCTAACTGAATCTTGAGCTCATGAAGCTCTGGAGTCATCATCGATAGGGTGCCCTAGAAACTGGTGTGAGATCAGGTACTAAATCAATGGTGAAATCCACCTCTCTGTGGGGTGGTAACCCTGGAAGCTCACCTGGAAACACATCGGCATACTCCCTCAAAACTGCATGATCATCTAAGGGTGAATGCTCTGGAGTGCTCTCTGATCGATCATTGATGGTGATAGCAAACAATTGACATCCCTTACGCATGCTTCACTTGAGTTGCTTAGCCGAGATCATGTGCAAAGAGATAGGCCTCTTCATCCCTGAAATCACAACTGCACTCCCAAGATCATCCTGACACTCAATGACCTTATTTCTACAATCCACCTTAGCTCGATGAGCCTCGAGCCAATCCATACCCAATACTACCTGATAGGATCCTAGAGGAATAACTCGGAGGTCAAGTGTAGTGGAGAAGGCTCCTAAATCAAGTACACGTAACTCTCCACATGAGTCCATGGTGAGTTTGGCCCCAGAGGCCAACTCAACCTGCCAACTATCTGGTTGCCTAGCCACCACTAGCCCACATTGGTCCACTATAGAAGGTGATATAAAAGAATCTAAAGCACCTGAATCAAAAGTATTGAGACAGAAATACCCCTGATAGTACTGTCGTCTCAATGATTGTGGCCTGATGCTCGGCTGGCGGTTGTCAACCACTACATATACATGATGGCGTGCATCCACATCACCCACCATCTGCTCGGATCTAGTGGCTCTCTGTGCATCCATGGTATTGGGTTTGTGTGGGCACATACACACATAGTGATCAGGAGACCCACAAATAAAACATCCTCCTGTACCCCTATGAGATGGGGTCCCTCCTGTACTCTGGTGTATTGATCCTGCCGGTCCAACCCTAGAACTACTGTGTGTGAGTTGGTTGTACCTGTTGAGTACCCTGCCTCCTATCCTGGCTCCACCAAAACCTCCTCTAGTACCACCTCTCTAAAAGCTACGAGAGTCTGTCTGCCCTAGCCCTCTGCTGCTGGTGGCCATGATGTTGTGTCTGCTATTGTGGGTGTGGTGGAGCCCTCGTGGCTGTTGGCGGAGGCCAAAATCCTCCTCTAGGGGGTGGTGTTGTACCCCGTGACCTCTGACTCTGAAAGGCTGTATCCTCTCCTGAAACTTGCTCTTGTTTCTATCTCGGTGCTCTTGTGCCTTGGTCTGTTCTCCTCAGCTAAGTAGGCCTTCTCAATGGCCTTCTCAAGTGTGGGAGGAGATAACATCCTAACTGCTCCTGCTATATCTACATTAAGGCCTCGAATAAACCTGTTAACCTATAATTTCTCATCTTGCAGGTAATCCACATACTGCAGAAGATCCAGGAACCTGCTCTCATACTACGCTACTATGCCAGATCCCTATCGTAAGTCGTGAAACTCATCGATCCTCTTCTACATGAAATGCTCTGACATATAGCGAGCCCTGAATCACTCCTCGAACATCTCCCAGGTCACTGTCTCTCGAGTCAGATGGAGCTTCCGCTCCTCATTCCTCCACCAAACCTGCTGCATCTCGGAGGAGGTGTATGGCGAACCTTGCCTTGACATTTCTCTCGTAAGAGTGCAAGCCAAAGCAACTATCCAAGCTAAGGAGCCATGACTCAGCCCCAAAGCCATCTGTAGAGCCGGTGTAGTGTAGGTAGGTGGCTGCAAGTGAAGAAGATCTCTAATCACACTGCCTGTATCTCGATCCTGGCGATGTAGTCCAATAGGTGAAAGGGGTCACCTATCCCCAAATGGTCCCTCGAGACTATGTGAGTGGCTATGATGGTATGAGGCTACCCTCTCGTGATGAATGGAAGGGCTACGTGACCTCTCCCACCTCGGTGTATCATGCTCTGGTGGCTCTGAATGCGTCCTCACCTATCGGCTCCTCATCTCCCAATGGAATCTCCTCTCTCACCTCTGCGGTGGTGGGAAGACTTGCTTTGCACAATGCCGATCAGCTCTTTGGAGACCTCTAATATCGAGGCCCAATTTCGGGTGTCGGTGGTTTCTCCCGCGTAGGTGCACTATGCCCCAAGCCTCTAGCTGATCGTCCCCTCTTGGGTGCCATCTATGTGCATGAGGTGAGCGAAGAGGTTATTAAATGGTTGTGGAAAATTTTTAATTATTTTATTTATTTATTTACTTTTAATGTTATTACCAATGTTGTTAACGGTTGATTGATTACTAGAGTGTCGCGTGTGTGAACCTCGCTACGATACCAAATGTCGTGCCCCACCTCGGGACACAGGACGGAAATCAAACTAGAAATTACTAAAAATTTGGGATAATTTTTTTTTTAAAAGTGAGACTAATACTAATTTCTACTTAACCTTTTTTTTCATTTAATATTTAATTCATATTAATTATTAATTTCTGAAATTTGCCTAAATGCTAGCTAACAAACTTGATTATTTTATTTATTTAAGTATAAATTTAAAAACACAAAGTTTACTAAGTCTATACAACCCCTTTTAATTTGATTAGTCTCCCCTTTTTATTTAACCCCCCCATACCCCTTTTTTAATTTTTTTTTCTCACTCCCATAAAAAGTTCATGACTTAAGATGTGTAGGAGTAAACATGGGCCCTTGGATCTAATCTAATCTTGGCCCTTGATTTGAAATTTGACCCTAATGTTGCCCTAACTTTCTCTATGATCTTTTTTTTTTTTTTTTTTTTTCATTTTTCTTTTCTCATTTTTTTTTTTCTTTTTTATTTTGTTTTTTTTTTCAGGTTGTAGGTTTGAGGAGCTTATGGAGAAGAGATTCATGGATAAATTTTTCCTATGTTTTATTATTATTTTTTTATTTAAATATTTATTTATATACATTTTTTTATTTTATATATGTATATATATATATATATATATGTGGTTTTTATTTTTTTTTTTTTTATATATATATATAAACAAAATTCAATTAAATATGAGTAGGGGGGAGATTTTGTGTGGAAGAAGGGATGGAGTTCGCCAGGATACCGGTGGCGGGGTTGAGGGGTGGTGGGGGTATGGAGGGAGGAGGGTCACAGGTAGGGGTGGGGGGGAGGGTGGGTGGGGGGGGGATGCGGATGGGGGGGAGGGAGAGGGGGGGGGGGAGGGAGGAGGAGAGGGGGAGGGGAGTGGGGGGAGGGGGGGGGGGGGGGCGCAGGGGGGGGGTGGGGTAGGGGGGGAGGGGGGGGGGGGGGGGGTGGAGGCATGTGATGGGGGGGGATGGCCTTGTGGGGGAGGGGGGGGGGCCTCTCCCTAAACCCTTTTTAAAAAATTTTTTTTTTTTTTTTTTTTTTTTTTTTTTTTTAAAAAAAAATTTGTTTTTTTATTTATTATATATATTATATATATATTATATATATATATATATATATATATATATATATATATATATATATATATATATATATATATATATATATATATATATATATATATATATATATATATATATATATATATATATATATATATATATATATATATATATAATATATAATATGCTTATATATATATATATATATATATATATTATATATATATATATATATATATATTAAATAAAAATATATTAAAAAAAAATTAATTAATGATGAAAAATAGCAATTTTTTTTATTCAAATTATAAAAAGAGCTAAAAAAACAACTATTAAATAAAAAGATTTTTTTTTTTGTTAAAAAAAAAAGCAAATTATTTTTTCAAATGAGAAAGGAAATTTTAAATAAACTTAAAGCTTAGAGAGGAAAATGCACATTTCAAATTGGATTTCCTAACAAATGAAAAATTTAAGTTTTAAAAAAAGACAAAATTAAGAGAAATTAAAACTAAGTTCCATTATATTCCATAATTTACTAATAAAACATTTACATAGAATGTACATTTCAAAAGAATAATATTTTATTCCATAAAAATTCCAAAGGCTCCAGAAAAAAAACTTTCTTTTGAAAATGCCATTCAAAAAAAAATTTCATATTTTCAAAAAGGAAAATATTTCAAAAATGATTATTACATTTAAAAAAACTTTAAGAACATATTTCAATAAATAAATTTTTTTCAAAAAGGATTTTCAATCAAATTTTCATATTAAGAAAATTTTCACTATCTTACAAATATTTCCTTTATTTCAAAAAGTTCAAGTTTCCTCAAAAATACAAACATGTTCTAAAAACATTCAAAATACTCAAAAAACATTATTAAAACTCCTTTACAAGTTTGAAGGAGATTTTCAAAACAAATGTGATACTCAAGTTTACAAATAATTTTTCAAATACAAAAAGGAGGATTTTACACAAAGAAAGCTTCCACAAGCCATTCTTTTCAAAAGGGTTACAATGAGGTAATGTCCACAATAAAATGAAGATGACAAAGAGCTCCAACCATCACCCAACTTCCATCTTGAGATCCAATTTCAAATGCCTTCAAGAATCCAACAAGGAGAAGAAGCTTGTTTTCCACCCAACCATAGGCATCATTACATGCCTTTCCCAAGGTTGGGATGCATGCTAGCCTCCCCCAAGCCCATGGGAAAGAGGACAACTATCCACAACTATGCACAAGAGTGAGGGTGAAACAAACAACATTACATCCACACAAAAACAAGGCAAAAAAGACTAAGACAAGACTCCAAATTTTACAAAGATGAACAAGAGGAGAAACCAAGTTCTACCTCAAAAATGGGGAAGAGAAAAGAAAGTTCTCAAAATTTATAACCATCATTATTATTTACACAAAACAAGATCTCCATACCCTCCTTATTTCTCCAATTTCATTCAAGCCCTCCTTATTCCTCCACCCTTTCACCAATCCTTCTTGGAAGGATTTTCAAACCCCAAAGGGGTTTCCTTACCAAGAATGGGGAAGGAGGTTCATGCCAAATGACCCACCTTCCCCACCTCAACCATTTGAGGGGAGTAACTAAATCCTACAAGGCTTGCCCATCAAGCCTATAAGGATTGAGAGGAAAATTCCCCCTCTCTTCCCCCAACTCCAAAACTCCATCATGCCATATGATGGAGGGAGAAAAATCAAATAAACAACAAACAAATCTTCATACAACAACAAACATTTCCAAGTAAACAACTAATATCTAGCATGATATAACAAATAAAAAGAAGCTCAAGAAGCCTACCTCAAAAAAAAGCTCTCCAAACTTCAATCTCTTCCACTTCTTGACCCAAGCAAACTCTAGCTCCAAATCCACAAGACTCCAAGCAAAAGCTCCAAAAAAAAAAGTTCTCTTCTTTTCCCATGAGGGGAATTTGAAGAGGAGCAAGAAAAAATCCTCACAAATGAGGGGGTGACATGTGTCACCCCTCTCCTCCTTCAAGGTCAAAGATGCCAAAGATAAATGAGAGAAAGGATAAAATGACTTTTAGCCCTCTTCTCCCAAATTACTCTAAATGATAACAAAACAATTCTTGTGCAACTTTTAACAAGCACACTAATCCATACCCCTTACATGGATGTGACCAAAGGAGAGGCAAAAAGGGAGGGAAAACTCCCTCTAGCCTTGGAAATAAGCCCCCTACCTATTAGGTAGGGTCCAAGGGCTCATTTTCATGTTAAGGGAACTCCCAAACTAAAAAGGGGTCCCTAAAAATGCCTAAAATAACCCAATTTCGGGTTTGGAAAATTTGGCACAAGGTAGAGGGTGTGGGGCCCACCCAAGGGTTCACATGTGACCCTAAACCCTCTAGATTAAGTACATCATTAAACTAATTCAAAACTTAATGCAAGTGGGGTCATTAATTCCCCAAAACAAGTTTACAACACAAACTAAACACCCTAAGCAAAATTAATAATTACAAGACATATTACATTACAAATGAGGGTCACCCATGGTGCCCAAAACAATAATTCTAATGCTAAGGCCTCAAGAAATAAACATGGCTAGGACTTAGCCCATGGGCTACTTGTGCAAAGTTACGTAGCTGGCTTGAGTCCCACGTTCTCCTGTGACCTGTCACCTACACACTCATTGCACACATTAAACACACATGTTCGATAAAATATAAATCAACTACTAAATAAGATATCAATGAATTCTAGACTAACATATCATCTTTCTGGAATCGAAAGTGTGACAACGTGCACAACTATACATAATTCACCATAAGTTAGTCATAATGATAAAATGACATGTATCCATAGAATCCCAACATGCAACAAATTGAGTATCCATCAATATAATTACGTTCCAAAACAACATCATATCAATTAGTATCCATGACATCATAAGATAATGCAAACAACATAGTAATCAAGCTAAATCGGCACTATATGCCTAAATGTCCATACATGGGAACACAACTAAATATGGAGCTGCAAGGGACTGAAATAGCACAACCAGCACACAACGTAAGAGAAAAGGAAAGAAGAAGGAATGCAAGCACGTTAGGATAGAGAATAGTCATAAAATGATGCTTCTATTACTTGTAGAAATGTACTGAGAGTTTTTACAATGATGAAGGAGGATGATATCCACATGCAAGAGCCAAACATAGAGGTATGCAACTCAAAATACAGAAAATAAGGAGTCCTTGGCGAAACGTGTAAGGATCCAGAGTGTCCAACATAACAAATGAGCCTTTCTCTTACATTTATAGATGAATCCATGGAGGAAGAAAGGAGGAGGAAAAACCTGAATTCAAGACACAACCACCAATAGGAAGCATTCAAAGACGTACAAATCTACTTGGAGATCTATGAAATACACTTCCCCATGCCTTTTTGACATGCTTGGAGAAGAAAGGAGGGTGGATCATATCAAATCTGGTAGTTGGAGCAATTAGATCTACTCATCAATGTTCAGATCGACACTTTACCATTTCTCACCTACCAAAACTACCAAGAATTTGAATTTGAATTTCTGATACTATAGCTGATGTCGGCAGCTTCTACGATAGGTCCAGGCATGTGTCGATCCAGGCTATATAGAGAAGATACGGCTGTCCAAAACTTTTAGAGTCATCGATGCACGCAAAACATGTGGTGTGCCAGATTAGCTGAAATTCTACTAATAGATTTGATCTTCATTATTGTAGTCTTGGCAAAGAAGTGTCCACCAAAGAATCCATCATGAAATTCTACTAACACTTTTTCATTCTGTGTGTCATTGATACATCTTAACAACACGCCATCAAGATTCCTTTTGAAGAGAATTCCATCAATCAACACATAAAGGGACAGATTATAATCTCTAGATGTCTTCTCTTTTCTTTATTTAAACCAGGAGGGTATGCACCCTCGGAAAGGAATGTGATCATGTCCTTCATCTAGTCACGTGCACGAGTCTATATTATGTTCAAGTTCCACATGTGGAAGGTCTTCATCTAGAAATAATGAAGCTTCAAGTTCACTCTACACATCCTGAAAATCTACCTCGTAAAATGCACTACCTCTTACTAGTTTCGTGGCCTTGATAGTCACATCGTATTCCATGATTTTGGTCACCCATCGTGCTCTTTTCTCACTAATTTCTGCTCCCATGATGAAGTATCTGATCGAAGAGTGGGAGACTAACACCTTGATATGATTAGTGGCAAGCATACTTTTGAATTTCTTGAGCACACACATGATGGAGAAGACCTACTTCTCTATGTGAATTTATTTTAGTTCATAATCCTTTAGAATCTGGGTGAAGAAAGCCATTAGTTATCCCAAGCCTTGTTCATTTTCTTGTGTTAGGACAAAAAAAGATTGCTTGCATCAACACCATAAGCATAAAGGATGAAATCCTTTGAATAATCCAGATTGATGAGTGTTGGTGCACAAGTAATCTCTTGCTTGATCTTGTTGAAGATTTCTCTTCCTTCTAATATCCATCTGAAGGCTTTTTCCTTCTTAAGCATCAAGGTGATGGGCCGAACCAGTCCCATGCAAAGTTAGGTATAAAACGCCTAACAAAATTGATCTTGCCAAGGAAGGACTGTAGGGAATTTTTGTGCATTGGTAGGGAAAGAGCTAGGATGGCTAAAATGCATTCATGATCAATTGTGATGCCATCCTTTGAAACCAAATGGCCCAAGAGATTTCCCTGTGCCACCATAAAATTACACTTTTTGGGGTTAAGAGATACCCCAAATTCTCTACATCTCTCAAAGACTTTTCCCAGGTGCACCTTATTATCTATGCTCTGCTTTGAGAAGATAGTTATATCAAGGTAAACTAGGATGAACTCATTAATGTATCTTTTGAAGGTAATATCCATAGCGTGCTGAAATGTGGTGCCCGTATTTGACTGACCAAAGGGCATTTTATGGTATGCATATGTTCCCCACTTGGTTGTAAATGTCATTTTAAATTTATCCTCTTCCTTGACCAGGATCTGGTTGAAACGTAAGTACCCATCCAGCATGGAGAACCTTTGCATGCTAGCCACAATCTACAGAATCTTCTCCATTAAAGGCAAAGGATAATGATCTTTTAGAGATGCCTTATTCAAATATCTAAAATCAACACAAAGTCTGATTTCACCATTCTTCTTGCGTACTGGAACTAGATTTGTAACCCAGGTAGAGTATTTGATAGGAAAAATAATTCTTTCCTCAATGAGTTTGGATAATTCCTTCCTCATGAGGTGTTCTATCTTTGGATTGATTGGCTGCTACTTTCTTTTGATGGGCTTGATACCAAGATCGAGGTTAATAGAGTGATGAGAAACACTTGGATCAAAACCTTTGAGGTATTCATACTCCCATCAAAAAATATCACTATATTTTTGACAAAGAGAGATGAAGGCATGTTTTTCTTCATGCGTATAAGTTTTGTTGAGTAGTAGCTCTTTCCTGTGTGCAATACTAACAAAGGAGCAGTGATGCAATCTTGCATGGCACGCATATATCTCTCTTCACCCTTGAACTCGTCATCAAGGCTGAACATTTTCTCTAAGGTGACCAGCCCTTTAGGTAGCTTATTTTTCTTTAGTTGTATCACTTGGTCACCATAGCTGTTATGCAATTTAGCTTGTATACTTGATGAAAATTCAGCTTCATTTTGGATAAACTAGACGATCTATGTGTCACTCAAACACTTGCCAACTAGTGTTTTTATCTAGAATGGATGGTCTGATCACCATCTTGATGTCATTGAGTGTTTCCTTTGATGAAGTCCTTAGCATGAGATAATTGTGAGCCTAGTGCGTCCATCTGGTCATCTTTCTTGTTTATTTTGAGTGGAACCACCTACAGATTAAGGGCATCAAAGCTCTCAAGTAGGTCCCATACTCTGTATTTATAAGCTTTGAGAATCTTATTCTTTTTCGGAACTTGTTGGTAACCTGGTGGATGATCAATTTTATGTCCCCAAAGATCTGCAACACCTTAATTTTCTTCTTCTCAGAATGAGCAAGCCATGCACTAGCGCTTCATACTCTGCCACATTATTAGATCATGTAAACTGCATCTTGTCCGTGAAGAAGAATTTCTCATCCTTAGGGGAAATGAGAACCATTCCTACTCCCACATCATTTCTACTTCTAGATCCATCAAAGTACAACTTCCATAGACCAGTTTGAACTTTGTCTTTCATGAGCACGCGTGGAAGCATAGAATCTTCTTCTAGAATGCAATAAGTACCAAGCCTGGTTTCATAGGATTTCAGTTCCTCAAAGATAGGGATCAAATTTGTGATGTCATTCGCCCATTCATCAAGTACTAGGTCTAGAACAGAGAGAGTGGAAGATACTACTCTTTAGGAATTGAAGTTTGTTCTTCTTGAGTTAAACGGTTGGCTTGGAGAGGGGATGGGACATATGACTCTAGATGATAGGAAAATATAGGCTCAGCTTGTATGGTAAACCGAGTACCATACCTTGTCTTGAGTAACATATGAGACTAATCAGAAGACAAGTAACCACCCACTTTAGAAATAAATTCTCTTGATAAACATAGGGAAAACAAAGGAGGTAGGTCAATGATTAACACATATTGAGTAATTGTTAGGCTTGGACATACATAGAGGGTTAACTCAAGATCCTTGACGACTCCTTTATATAAAGGGCTATATTTCAGACCTAAGACATCAGCTATCTTCTTAGGCATAACAAAAGTACTAGCACTTGAGTCAATCATGTAGTTATGCACTAGGTGTTTACCTATAATCAAGGACATATAGAAGGGTGGGGTTTTAACAACTTTACTTACTTGTTTCTCCTCTTCTTGGCATATTTTGACAGAAGCGTGTGGCTTCTACATAACTGGATCAGTGCGCAGGAGTTATGCCGAGCTTCATGCAACAGATCCCACTGAGATGGAATGGTCAGGGCATCCCACATTGTGATGTTTATGTTTGTTCTCTTCATCTATTCAACAATGCTAAATGGAAGCCCCCCATCTTGTGCATTTGGGGAACAACATGTGTAGGCATGGAAACCTGAATTTTAGCTAAAGGAGAGGCTTGACCTACCAAAGGAGGGGTGTGTGCTGCTTCAGAAGGAGCTTTACGTGAGGCCTCCTGCATAGGGATCACTTTTGTGACTATGTTACAAGAGGTCTTTGTACGTACCCAAAATTGTAAGTCTTGTCATTGCCGGAAGAACGTGACAAGTGCCCCAATGATGATACAGGTCTCCTCGCAAGGTGTTCGGGATCCGGAAAAGCTCTCCAAGTATGCGTTAACATCCCGCATGCCCCGCTTAGCCCCCGCGTGCCTTAGTTTTTCCTTTTTCCTCTTCTTTTAGCCTTTTTCTCTTTAGTTACGAAACCGCCGCCGCCTGCTCAAGGCGGCGATCTCGTGACTGCGTGACCGAATAGGGCGGCGGTCCTATAACCCGCCGCCCGCCGAGCGGCGGTCCTTTACGCGTTTTCCAGAAGGCTATTTTTACACGACTCACGTAAATTCAATGATTTACCTGCTTTCTTTTACTGCCATGAGCTTGCATTTATGGTTCTGGTTCCCTGGAATAGTGTTTTGCCATTGTTTATAGTTTAAGAGTTCTATTTGGATTTTACCTTGGGTAAATGCAAATGCTATAAATAGATGGCTTGTGCTCAAGCAAATGGCCCCTCATTCACTTCTCATCCTCTCATTTCAGTAGTTCAGTACTTTTATTAGGATTCATAGTTTAGTTTCTTTCATTGCATGCCTATTTAGCATTATTGTGCTTTTTGGTAAGCCACAAATCCATCTTGTGCAAGCAGTGTTGTTGTTTAGTTCATTGTTTTATTGTTGGTAAGCCACATATCCAGCTTGTGCAAGTAGTGTTGTTGTTTTATCCAATCCATTGGAGTAGAATAGCTTAGGAAGCCATTAAAGTTGCAGGTTTTGCTCCTCAAACAGGATAGTTTTTCAGTTCTAGATACTTTATGTTACATGACCCGCGATAAATCCCGCTAGAATTACATAAGCCAATCTCTCGTACTCTTGTGCTATCCTCTCCTACTTGCATTGTATTCGGTGTGTATTTCGAGCTGCCTTTATCCCAATATCTACTCGCTGATGCTAACATTACACGCTTTTCTAGATCCACGTGAACACGAAAGAACGAGGAGATCACACTGAGGGGATAAGATCACACACACCATTGGATTCGCCATCGCTCGGAAATCTAGGTTCTAGATTTCAAAGTTCTAGTTAGAATCATATCAAATAGAGTAGTTAATCACTTTATTTCAGTGAATTCTATTCTCGATATTGCCAGTGAAGTCATGGGGATTGATAGTTTCGAGAAACTATGATTCACTCCTCACTTCGAGGTAGGATCGAGAATCTTGCAAATAGATTAGATGAGCTATTGTTTAGAATAGATCTATAAATTGCATGAGACAAATAGCTACACTCGGTTATTTTGTTTTTTTAATTATTAGTTTCTGTCAATTCTAAATATTTTAAATAGCTGCTTTCTTAATTTGATATAGTTCATTTAAAATACAAAAATAGAGAAATCATATATGCTATAGATATATTGCAAATAGTTAATTTCATTTTACTACAATTCGTTTATATTGTTGCTTTTGCATGACCATCACGGGACCTAGAGAGCCCAGGGAATACGTATTCGAGCCAATCGTGCCTTAGCCCAATCTCATCATGGAAATAACCGATATAGATCAAAATCTTAGGATCCAAGTCTTCCGAACAACGGTAAGCTTGTAACAAATCAATTCCCAGTTGAGAGGATTGAACAGAGAAGATGACCAAGCACACACGTTTTGGTCAAATCAACCAAACTACAGATTACCCTAGGCAAACATTCATATGACTGTAGGAGGATTAGAAAGAGAACAAACCTTTGGTTGTGATCCTTTGGTCCCACAGCCAGGTGCAGGAGATACCCTCACGGACATAGATACCAGTTTAAGGATCCAGGTTACACGAACACCTGTGAGATATTCTGAGAAAATCACACAGTTATTGGTCTTGAATATAGAAAGAAAGTGAAAGCGTACGACATCGGGTATTAGGGATTAGGACTTGATTTCGTACATGACCATAGCAGGACCGCAACGACCAAGAGTCTATGGTTGTGATCCACAAATCCCACAGCCTAACGAATCCATAAGTCAATCAGATATAGACACCGGCCTACGCACGTTAGTATTCAGATCTACGCCACTTCCACCCGCCATCATCGAACAATTGTCTTTACTGGATATAGCGGCTAACAAAGCTAGAGAATTTTGGACTAGGCCAGAGAATCACCCATAGAGTCAATTGTATTCACCATCCACCATATGACCTTATTTGGAGACGTACACGAAACTATCCCAGGTCATTTTCCATGTATTCCACAACCCATAGATCGAATCATGCCAGAGCTCGATATTGATTAGAGCCTTCGAGCAGTCATCCTTTCCAATTGATCTATCACACTAGTCCAAGTTAGAAGGGCCTTCTTTCCTTAGATTCACAGATTCCGTTAGTGCGTGTCAAAGACATTAGATTGCCTAACTAGTTTTCTCGCATCCCACGCATATTCCATCCCCACCGGCCTGTCTCGGCATGACGACTCGGGAGGTCGGGTACATGGAAGAGTTACCTGTAGATTCCCATGCTCACTTGTCACTTTTCCACAGTACAAAATTGGTGAACCCGACATGAAACAAACAAAATTAGTGAGGTGACGTGAATTTCCTACTTTCTCGTCCGGAGTCATAGTATCACGTGTTCTTCCAAGTTTAGTACATGTTCCATCTTCTCTACCTCATTAACTTTCACCTTCACTCCTTCCCATTATTTTGCGGGTATTCATATACCCTCCGAATATGTCAAGATTCGATGCATATGGCAGACCCCTCTTGGGTCTTGAGGCATACTACGCCCAACAGAATAGACAATCATCACCCTCGCTCTCAATGTGGGGTGACAACTATTCAACTAATCAGTTGTCAACACAAACTCCAAGGATCAGATATAGCTCATCCTTCCAAACAGAAGGGTTGGAACAACTTGCTCAAACGCAACAAACAGAGCCTTCAGGCTCAAACAATATGACGTTCACCGGAGAATCTGGTTCATCTCCTCAGGTATTGCTTAGACCACAAATTAGTAAACAATCAGATTCATACCAAGGTCTAGATGATGAATATTCAGCATGTTATGCCAGGAACGACCAACGTTCTCGAAGTATGTATCCACCTGTAGGAGGTTTACAACCACAACCCGAGGTCTCTTTTCAAGAAAATACCTCTATGCCACTGCATATAGGAAATACTCTCGGAGAAACTTGGCAAGATAGCGATCAGTTCATAGCAGGATATCACATGCCTATACAAAACTATAGTATACAACAAACGCCACCAAGGCAGAATATTGTGACTTCACCAAATGAAGTCATTTCAACTCTAATAGAAAAGGTTAGAGGGTTAGAACTTGCCCAAGCAAGTCAAAATTCGCAATTCATGCAAACAGGGAGTTCCAATCCTCCACACCATCCTAGCCAAGTAGATCTCCTCACAGGAGTAGGCACGTTAGGCATGACTCCTCAGTATTCACAACAAATGCCAACTAGACCCACCATCTCTAGCACTGTTCCTCCCGGTCTAGTACAGAACAATCCATTCCTAGACATAACCCCGTCATACTTAAACATGTACTCCAAATCACCACAAGGGGATATGTTCTCCTCTCCCGCATGTTTTCTCAAACACAAGGGCTTCCTTACGCCCCTGCCAACGCGTACGTTACGCCATATCAACAACCCATTCCAACGCTACTCCCTCAGCAGACACCATCAATGGTCGAAACATATGCAATAGGGACTTATTCAGAATATTTGAAAGAGCCCTTAGATTTCACTATACGAAGCGTCATGCTTCCAAGACCTCTTCCCAATTTTCCCAAATACAAAGGTGAGGGAGATCCGAATGCGCATATCAAAGCTTATGCTACAGCCATTCGAGAACTACTCCCATGGGATGGGGTTGTTGCTAAAATATTCCCAAAAACCTTGGAAGGAATTGCTCTCGATTGGTATTATAGAATACCTGAGGCTTCCATACATTCATTCAAACAACTTGTGTCTGAGTTCATCAAGGCCTTCGACATGAACAAACTGTTAAGGACAGGAATCAGGGAGTTCTTACACATCAAACAAGAACATAACGAATCTGTCGCCCATTTCATCCAAAGGTGGCGTACAGTCCTTTATTCCTCGGCAAGCGCTCCAAACATGGATCAAATGGAACTATGTGATTTATTCCTTCATTCGCTTAGCAGAGAAGTAAAGGAAGAAGTTCAGAAGTTCCCATTACGAACTTACGATGAGGTACTGGAGAGTGCCCTTCGAATAGATCAAGCAAGCAATTGATAGTGGTCGTAAAACATATGGAGCAAACGGGAAGTTAATCGCTCCCAATCAAAACACTACAAATTATCCCACTACCACAAACATTAATCAAGGACCTAAAATCCTTAACAAAAATCGGGGTGTAACAACCGATGGAGTAACCGACCAGCCCAAGAAGGTAAATGTTGTCAATACTCCATCACAAACAAACAACCAACGAAACAACAACTTTACCCCGACAATCAACACAGTGGATTTTAACCATCCACAACAACAACAACGGTGAAATCCCATACAAGGGCCAAGCCAAAATTCAACTAGGTATCAAGACCAGAATTCAAACCAAAGACAACAAACGCAAAATTTTAATAGACAACGGTTTGATCAAAATTTTGGGCCACAATACACATCAAACCAACAAACTAGGAATTACAATCCTAACTCATATTGTGGTTTCCATAAAATTCGAGGTCATGACACTAGAACGTGCCATGATTATAATAAATTCATACAACGCTTGCCAAATGAACAAAAACAACTGTTTATGGATATGTTCTTAGCGGATCCTACGTCACCAACGTCAAATACTTTTTCAGGGGCAGTTTCCCCTCAAAACGCACCCCTAAAGATCTTTAATGATCCACTCCCAAATCACGATAACAACAGACTAAATCCAACTGGGACAAACAAGGGTGCAATGATGGGAAACAATGATCATGAAGCCTCGACTTCACTAAACTCATCAGTTGCGCCACAATTAGGAAATCAGCCGAGACCCAAGATAGTCAGTTTGGTGGAGTTAGACACTGAATTACCCATCGAAGCTATAACAAGGACACGAGAATATTTCTCTCAGCCAAGTCCAAGCCACCTGCCAGAAACGGATAACATCCAACAAATCGTAGCAAAGCCAGTGGGTGCTTATGATTTAATTAATGATCTAACAAAAACCTTCTCGCATATCTCATTTTTAGACTTACTAAAGAACTCTCCTACCCACAGGGCTGCTCTTTTAGAAGCATTGGGTTTAGGTCATTTAATTAACATCACTCCACCTCCTGAAACACAGGTAAATCATGTAGACTTTGATGTTCATCCTCCAGGGCAGCCAGACAAGGATGTCGAATTTATATTTAAAATAAATAAAATGCCTACAGATGCTGAGATCGCACGCCGAGGCGATCCAGCCTTACACTTACAAGTATGGGTTTATAATAACTACGTAAAATGGGCAATGGTTGATGATGGGGCCGTAGTTAACATAGTCCCCTTCTCTTTCCTCCAAAAACTAGGATATGGGGAAACAAATTGTTCCACCACTCGAAATACATTGAGAGGCTATGATAGCCTTAAAGCCACTTCGATAGGAACCATAATACTACCGGTCACCTTAGGACCCAAAACAATCCTGACTGAGTTTTATATTATAGATCGGGAAACTAATTATAATATGATCCTCGGCCGACCATGGATACACCAAATGAAGGCAATCCCTTCTACTTTATTCCAAGAAGTAAGATTCCTGCATCTAGGAAAGGTATTTGTAGCCAAAGGCGATCCAAAACCTTTCGATATACACCTAGCCGACTTAAAGAAAAGACCAGGTGTGCACTCGGAATTTGAACTTCCAACAAACCAACTTAATAAACCCACTGACGTAAAACCAGAGGAGAAGTTGGTACCTACAACGGATCTTGAAACTATTAGCATAGCCAAAACAACCCCAACCCCCAAAGATAAGGCTAACACTATAGAAATAGTGTCATTAGGGACTACTACAAAAATCATTGAGTTAATAGAACAAGATTTACCAATGTTCTTACCATTTGATTCAGTAGGCATAGGATATTCCCTAGGGGTTGGTTCTCTTCCAGCAGAGGATCTCTGCATGGTGGAAGTAGAGTGCGCAAACACAACAAATACCCCAACATCTATATTCCCAGCTAAGTATTGGACTCTCCATTTTGATGGGGCTAGGTGCCGTTATGGAGCGGGGGCAGGTATAATTCTTACTTCGCCCGAGGGGAAAGTCATGCCATTTTCCTTTAAACTAAATTTCGAATGCACAAACAACGGCACTGAGTACGAAGCCCTCCTCCTTGGCCTCACCTTAGCCAAGAGAATTGGTGTTGACAACATCAGAGTCTTAGGAGACTCACAATTAGTGGCAAACCAAGTTTCTGAGGTATATGAAACTAAAGCCGAACACTTGCAGCTTTACAAAAATGCCGTATTAGATTTAAGCAAGGCATTTAACTTCATATCCATTGAAGCAATCCCGCGAGAGAAAAATCTTCTCACCGATTCGATAGCAACTTCAGCATCACGTTTTACTCCAAGCAATGAGTTAGAAGATACCCATTTCACAGTGTCCATTCGTGATGAACCATTGATAAAAACAATGACAAATCCCCTTTCAAGCGGAAGTGAATCTACCACCCCAGACCATGTTGATAATGATATGGCCACTTTGGAATACTTAAACACCTATGCGGCATTACATCTCTCCTATCATATGCTAGATTTGTCCTTAATTCCACATTCGTCTTCCTATTTCGGAAATCCCATGATGAGTTTTCCCTCACAAATAGAACCTAGCATATACGCAGTAGAAAATGGGGATGATTTGGATTTACCCCCAGCACCACCTGAGTTTGAAGAGGGTAACGCCTCTTTGATCGAAGAAACAATCGATGTCAACATCGGAACGGAAGATGAACCAAGAATTTTAAAACTAGGATCCTCGTTAACCCCAGAAGAAGTAGAAACACACACTCGGATCCTCAAAGAACATCAGAAGGCATTTGCATTTAATTATAAGGAGATGACAGGCGTCGCACCCCACATCGTGGTACACAACCTTATCACTAAGTCTGATGCAAAACCAGTTAAACAAAAATCGAGACCCATGAAACCCAAGGTAGCTCTCATGGTAAAGGAGGAGGTAATAAAACTCCTCCAGGTAGGATTTATCAAACCAGTTGACTATTCCCAATGGGTATCTAACATCGTTCCTGTTCTCAAGAAGAATGGAAAGATATGCATCTGCATAGATTTTCAAGACATCAACAAAGCATGTCCTAAGGACGACTTCCCATTGCCATCTATTGATGTCATTGTTGATGCAACAGCTGGGTTTGAACTTTTGTCTCTCATGGATGGATTCTCGGGATACAATCAAATCAGAATATCTGAGCAAGATCAAGCTAAAACCATGTTTATAACTCCTTGGGGAACCTATTGCTATGTTGTTATGCCATTCGGTCTCAAAAACACTGGTGCTACGTACCAGCAGGCTATGACATATATATTTCACGATCTAATTCATAAAATCATGGAATCCTACGTAGATGACTTGTTGGCTAAGGCCAAGAAGTTGTGACCATCCGAAGTACTCCGCATCATTCTTTCGCGCCTAATAGAATACGGAGTCACACTAAATCCAGAGAAATGTGTCTTTGGTGTAACGGGAGGGAAGCTCCTAGGTTATATCATATCGTCACGAGGGATAGATGTTGACCCAACCAAAATTTGGGCTGTCCTCGAAATGGTTCCACCTTCGGATGAATCTGGAATCAGGTCATTTCTCGGAAAGCTAGGTGCAATCCGAAGATTCATCCCGGACTTGAGCTTCGCCATTCATCCAATCAACAATTTACTCAAGAAATACTATAGCATTGATTGGACCGAAGACTGCAATGAAGCTTTTGATGTAGTTAAGCGTTTCTTGTTGTCACCACCTACGCTAATGCCACCTAAGCTAGATCACCCGTTAATTTTATATTCATGAGCTACCAATGTCTCGTTAGCTTGTATGTTGGCCCAAGAGGATGATGACAAGAGAGAACGTGTGATTTATTTCATTAGCCGAACACTGCTCGACTATGAAACACGCTATACACAAGCAGAACAAGAATGCCTCGCCATCGTCTTTGCAACCAAACGCCTAAGACATTATATGTTAAATCAAGAAACAAGGGTCATGGTAAAAACGGACCATTTACGAACTTTCCTCACACAAGGGTCCTTGTCTAAAAAGGCTGGACATTTTATAACCTTAATGGGAGAATTCGAATTAACGTTTGTAAATCAGAAGTCAGTTAAGGGACAAATCATTGCGGATTGGTTAGCTGATAACCCATTAGATGGAGGTGATCTAGTAGATTTAGATTTTCCAGATGAGTGCGTATACTACATCGAAAACCGACCCTCTATCTCTGAGTGTCCCTGGTACGCTGATATCATTAACTATATCATGGACCATACATATCCAGAAGGAGCTACACCACAACAAAGAAGACGGTTACGCATTATCATAGCTAAATACGTCATTATAGAGCAAGTTCTCTATCGAAAGGCATTCGATGGAATGCTCCTAAGATGTGTCGACACAGAGGAATCCAAGAAGATTCTCCATGAATCTCACAGCGGAATATGTGGAGGCCACTTCGATGGCCATGCACACCACTACTCAAAAATACATCAAATGGGCTATTTTCGCCCACTCTAGAACATGACGCAATAGAGTTTGACGCAGTGTCATAAGTGCCAAGAATTCTCCCATGAGATCCACATACCGGCACAAGTCCCGTAACCAATCGCTACTCCATGGCCCTTTCTACATGGGGCCTAGACTTAATAGGGAAATTCTCTCCTCATCCATGACGACCATAATTTTATAATCACGGCCACCGAATATTGCACCAAATGGGTAGAGGCTATGCCTCTTACCACCGTACTGGTCTCAGTAATCGCCAAGTTCATTTTGAACCAAATCATTTTGCAGTACGGTATCCCGCAAATCATTATCTCCGATAATGGAACTTCTTTTAAGAATGAAGAGGTTCACGAGCTATGCAATAAATTTAAGATAAGTCATCATACGGCTTCCTTATATTACCCTCAAGCCAACGGACAGGCTGAAGCAACAAACAAAACGCTAAAATCCATTCTCCTTAAAATAGTGAAAGAAAACAAATGAGATTGGCATTTGAAGTTATATCCGGCCTTATGGGCCCACCGAACCTCAATAAGAACACCAACGGGAGCAACTCCTTTTTCACTAGTGTTCAGGGTAGAGGCAGTTCTCCCACTCAAGGTTGAAATACCCAGTCTCCACATTTCATTACAAGGAATTCTAGATGAAGACGCTTACAGAGAAGCATGTCTTTCCCAACTTCAAAGCCTAGATGAAACTAGGTTAGATGCTGAACAACGACATAGAGTCTATCCGACCGGATGTGTTGGTAGTACAACAAGAAGGTCTATGAATGTGACATATACGAAGGTGATCTAGTTCTAAGGCTGGATAGCCGGATCGACAAGAAGACCGGCGAAGGAAGGAAATTCCGGCCCAAATGGTTGGGCCCATACCGAGTCATGAAGGACTATGGAAATGGTGCATACCTCTTATGTACGCTAGAAGGTGAGGAGTTTGGCAAAACAGTCAATTCCCTGCACCTCAAGTGTTTCTACGTGTAAGCAGCTAGCACTACTTATATAACTATCTACATTGCATTTTCATATAGATTAGGATCATGTTGTCCACTCGTTTCTTACACAAATTGTGATCAAGGAATCTATTCTCAAAGCAATTCATTACAAACTCATGATGTTTTTGGCATAAAATCTTTAATCATACCTCTCCATTTTCATGATATCATCAAAATATCTCAGAATCTTTTATCAAATAAAATTAGACATGACGAAGTCTTAACGGTAACCATACCAAGATCTGCAAGTTTATTCTCGATTTAATTTATTCTTAGGGCAGGTGTCTTGCTTATGGTCTCTTCTAGAAGCTTCATGGTGTCACATCTATCCCATATGCATATCTCTTTGGAAATAAGCACATACTGACATTTTACTCAAATAAACAAATCAAACATTGATCAAACAGAAAAATTTAATTTTACACATTTCCTTGCCCCACCAACCTTCGGTGATGAGCTTGCGTCTCTTACTAGTGACGTAGGGTTGGAAAAGGATGGAAATGCCCTTACTCGCCTATGCCTTGCCCATGGTGATAAACCCACGCTTCTTACTAGTAGCGTGGGGCAAAGTGTAGGGGGTCCTCTTGACAAATAAATGCAAATGGTCATACGCAAACAATTCAAACTTTCAAACTTTGAGTCAAAAACAAATGAAACAGATGTTCAAAATCCCAAAAGAGTTAAAATCCTAAAAACCCAGATTTTGTCTACCATGTGGCCATCTACGGGTCTAAGTCTGGATAAACCACAAAGCAAGTTACATCCAAAACTATGAAGTCACTCGAGTGGAGTCGGCTTGTAGCTTCCAATTTGGTTCCGCCAAAGCTTTGTCTGTCTTTCATCACTATCATTTCACCACATTTCATAACTTGCACCCTTCTTGGCTCTTGGTGATGAGCCCTCGCATCTTACTAGTGGTTACGTGGAGTTAGGAGTGGGGCAAGTTAATATGTTCATCATACTTGGTTATATTCATCACTGCAAAACAAACATGAGGTATCCAAATTGCTCACAGAAGCTAAGATTCAAAATCACAATATATCTACATTATCATGTATCAGCATCATGAAATATACAAAAGAAAAACAAGCATTTACATCATTTGTTCACCACTGCATATATTCTAGAAAGCATATAAAACATACATCGTAGTATACACGAGGAAACTAGAAATAGAAAGGAAAACATGAGTGCCAAGATTTTGATCCAAAACGAATGCATATATATAAATAATCAATGTTTATATACAATGCCATCATGCACTAGGCATGGTCAAAATGCTCAAAGAGCCCGTGATATACAAAAGAATATATAGTACAAAATACATGAGAGCCAAGTGGCTTCTCAATCCCTACGTGACCCCTCCAAAGGTGCACGCCCTCGCCTAGGACTCCGGCTACACCGGCGCTTTGAATGTATGGAGGGCTCAGGGTCTCGAGGAGTAGCCGCAGTCTCACCACGAGAATGGCTCCTCATAAGGCGCTCAGCCATCCTATAGCCCGCTAACTCGTGACGGAGGGTCGATACCATCCTAGCCATGTGCCAAATGGGAGCGAAGACATCGGTATGCCTACCAGCTGCTGAAGGCTCCCCAGTGTCTACGGACAGCTCCGCGCGGGTCCTATCCATGGGGATCATCAGGGAATCAGTACATACCCTACGGATCAAATCCCGCCACTCATCAACAGTCTCTGCAAACAAAGGAGAAAACGAATTAGAAACTAAGCAAGAGGCTAAAAGATACAAAAAGCAACTAAAGAGAGCCTACATATAAACATTAAAAGGGAGAAAGGGTAACTTACTCGGATCACCAGGCCTCCAGGATGGGTCGCTGGGGCCGGCGCCTGTTGCGGATCCCGCCGCCGACTAAGGGTCTTCTCCTGTGGCAGGAGCAACGTGTCGCCCTGCAATGGACTCATCCTCTCCACCATGGCCTTGGGAGAGTGGCTCCTCTGAAACCAGAGTCACCCTCTCTGTGCTTTGTTCAGCCCTCTCTGCCTACATAATGTCCTGAGTGTCATGCCACTCAGGATCACTATCATCAGTCTCCTCCTCTGACCCTCCCTCTGTGAACTCCTCAGACTCGGAGTCAATATCTATAGGGTCATCGCTGCTATGGGCAGGACCCGCGGAAATCTGAAGTAAAGGTGCCTGAGGCGCACCGGCTCTCCCTCTAGCACGAACTATCCTCCTTGCTGCAATGGGAATGCCAGGAGTAATCACTGTCCAACCTCGGCCTCTAGGCCCCCCTCTAGCCTCACGAACTGATATGTAGACGGCGCCATGGGGTGAAGCATACCCATATATGGTAGGCCGAACTGCTAAGGAACTCGGCCAAAAGGATGCACCTCCACTCGTCCCACTCGATCAATGAGCTGCCCTGTGGTGGAGCAGGAGATCAGGGTAAGAGTCTCCTCGCCCCATATGTCACCATAAGCTGGTACGGTGTCGCCTCCATGTCTGCAGTAGTGAGGGAGGCAACTAGCTGATGTGGTGCTCTAAGCACCGACATATCTGTCCATCTGGCTGCCCTCACAGCCCCAGGGTCTACCACCTCTACACCTCTGCCATAAGGGATGAAATGCTCATACACCCAACTCATGACTAGAGTCGGGTGGCTCAATGACTGCCCCTGTAAATGGACCACCCTGTATATATCATGGTAGGTGGTCCCAAGAATATCTGTACCCCAGGTGTATATCCGGCTATGCCCCTCTATCTGTGCAATAATAGGGGCCAAGAAGATAACAATGTGTCCCCTCCCTTGTCCCCGATCAGTCTCGAGGCAAGGATCCCCATGATGGCCTGGCGAAGTAAGGGGATAGGCAAAGAAGGAATGGATCGAACTCTCACCCCCTTCTTCGACCCCGTGGAGATGACTGCATCTCCCATATATGCTGCCCACTATGCAATCTGTGCCCGTGAGCCTGCTGTCTCTAATGTAAGTCACCTCCCGATGATCGGGACCCCTGAATGCGGTAGATGTCCTCTAATGTAATGGTCCACTCACCACGGACCCCTGGCAATCGGAAGGTGTTCCGATCTGCATCCCAGTATGAGAATAAGTCACAAAGGATGTGACTAGATGGTGCAACATGGGGCACGCGCAATATGCATGTATACCAGCCCTCTGAAGTGTGTCCTCCTCGTCCTGTGAGAGGGCATCTAGTACCCCTGAGAGCCAATCACACTCTCTCTTTCTGCTCCATCTGATGTACTCCTATCTCGCCTGCATACACCTAAAAACACATAAAACAGAGCAAGTTAGTATCCGAACAATACTGAGAAAGTCATAAAAACACGTAGAAATGCTAAAAATACAAACACAACCTCAAAAACAAGTTTCTTTTGCATTCTCAGGCAAAACCGCCGCCCCGAGCAAGGAGGCGGTTTCAGAACCGCCGCCTTAAAGGCGGGGTCGTGTAACCACCACCCCGAACACGGCGGAGGTCATGTAACCACCGCCCACAGTCGTGGCGGCGGTCGTGGTCTGAAAACCCACGTGGGTTTTTAATCTAAAAACACCTAAAAAGTCCCAAAAACGACCATTTAACCTAAAAATGGAGCCTACCCAGTAGGTGCCCCCCCTAGATGAACCTTTTAACACTAGCATTTTCAAAAATAACCCCCCCATTGCAACAAATTTAGCATTTCAAATTAAAGGGGGGGAAAACACAAAATTGAAGAAAACCAACCTGTGATCTAGCGGGCGGTGTTCCGCACGTGGAGGCATGATCACAATCTCGGCCGCGGACGTTTCGACTATACTCACACAAGAAACTACCATCGTGGGTCCCGAGCTCAAAAACAATCAAATCAACTCACGCAAATGAATAGGAAAATGGGCCCACTTTCATATATATAGCACTCTGTTTCATTTTAAAATGACTTTTCACAGGTTTGGAGCGCTGATGGAGGTAAGTTCCTATCCCCGCACAAATGGTACGTTCTCATTCCCTATTATTTTAGCGTTTATTTTCCAAATTATCAGATCTATCTCGCACTTGAGTTCTCTTTTCATTTTGCAGATAGCGAGAATTTTGGATGGCATCATTTCAACATACTGAGACTTGTAAGGTATAACTTCTAACTTCCCATTTCAGATCGCCATACTTGGACCGACCTTTTACGCCTCTTCATGGCTAAAACGCTTCTCCGAGGGGGCAATATGCACGTACCCAAAATTGTAAGGTATCTGCATCGCGTAACAACATGACAAGTGCCCCAATGATTATACAGTCTCTCGCAAGGTTTCGTAATCCGGAAAAGCTCTCCAAGTATGTGTTAACATCCCGCATGCCTCGCTTAGCCCCGCGTGCCTTAGTCTTTCCTTTTTCCTCTTCTTTAGCCTTTTTCTCTTGATTCTAAAGCGCCACCCCGCTCAAGCGGCGGTCTCGTGATCGCCGCACCGAACAGGTGGCGGTCCTATAACCGCCGCCCGCTCAAAGCAGCGGTCCTTTACGTGTTTTCCGTAAGGCTATTTTTACATGACTCACGTAAATTCAACAATTTACCTACTTTCTTTTACTGCCATGAGCTTACATTTATGGTTCTGGTTCCCTGGAATAGTGTTTTGCCATTGTTTATAGTTTAAGAGTTCTATTTGGATTTTACCTTGGGTAAATGCAAATGCTATAAATAGATGGCTTGTGCTCAAGCAAATGGCCCCTCATTCACTTCTCATCCTCTCATTTTAGTAGTTCAGTACTTTTAGGATTCATAGTTTAGTTTCTTTCATTGCATGCTCAGTTAGCATTGTTTTACTGTTGGTAAGCCACAAATCCATCTTGTGCAAGCAGTGTTGTTGTTTAGTTCATTGTTTTACTATTGGTAAGCCACATATCCAGCTTGTGCAAGCAGTGTTGTTGTTTTATCCAATCCATTGGAGTAGAATAGCTTAGGAAGCCATTAAAGTTGCAGGTTTTGCTCCTCAAATAGGATAGTTTCAAGTTCTGGATGCTTTATGTTGCATGACCCACAATAAATCCCACTAGGAATTGCATAAGCCAAGCTTTGTACTCTTGCGCTATCCCTCTCCTACTTACATTGTATTCGGTGTGTATTCTGAGCTGCCTTTATCCCAATATCTAATTTTGTTGATGCTAGCATTACACGCTTTCTCGGATCCACATGAACACGAAAGAACGAGGAGATCACACCGAGGGGACAAGATCACACACACCATCGGATTCACCACCTGCTCATGGAATCTAGGTTCTAGCTTTCAAAGTTCTAGTTAAAATCATATCAAATAGAGAAGTTTTTTTTTTATTAAGGAAAATAGTTTTTTTTATTAAGGGAAAATAGTTTTGAAGGGACTATACCCTGTGTACAAAAGGGCTCAAAAGCCAGATAATAAACATGAGAAAAGCAGCCCAGAGAAGGGAAAAACAGTCAACTAAGAAAGGCTCAGCAGCCAGATATTACAATAAAGGTGAAGAGTGGATCTAAACGTACAGAGATCCAGAGCAAAGGAGACAAGTTCAAAAAGAAACCAAAAGAGAAACAGAATACAGAGCTCCGTCAAAAAACAGCTCTAGAACCGCCCGATGACAGCCAGATCACAGCCAAAAAACAGCAGCACATCAGCCCGTTACTTGAGGGCTCTGTCAATCTTGGCCTTGATGGCCTGCAGTGACATGAAAAAGGCAATGGCTGTGGCCTGAGAGGGGTCCTTCATGTCTGCTTGGGAGATTGCAATGTCCCTATTTTCTTTAGGGCCCCATATATCTTCATTGATTCCACTTAAGCTGCAAACACTGTGGACGTGTTGTTCAATGAAGTTATAGATGCTTTTTAGGGCAGACAAAATACAGTCATTGCGGCTTTTGGCATTCCCCAATCTGCCATCAAGGGACTGCAGCTTCTTGAAGACTTCATCAATGACCCCCTCTTCCTCCTCACCTTGCAGGATCCTTTTACCTTTGGCTTTCTCCATGTTCTTAAGAGCCCCTTTGAGCTCTTGAATCTCCTTCTCCAATCTGTCAACCTTCTCCAGCAAATCCTCCTCCTTGGGCTTCTCCACAGGCATGCTGATATGCAGGAGGCTTTCAGCAAGTTCTAAGTCCTTGTGGCTCCTAAGGACACGTTGGGAGGCAGGGATTCTAGTTTTTAGGCTCTTGCTTTTCTTGCTGGAGCCCACATCATCATGCTTTCTTTTTGGCAGGGGTGGAGTGGGAGCAGTATGGGTAGGTGGGGGTGTGGAGGAGGGAGGTGGGATGGGGTTCATGGGAGGGAAACTGGAAAAGTGGCGGTGAATGAGGAGTATAAGGCCCTGGTGCAGGGGGACAGCCCTAGAGTGATTTTGCACCTCCCTTATAGACTTCTCCAGGGAGTTGATCAGATAATGAGGAAAACTAATAATGTTATTTCTACGAAAATGATTCAGAAAAATCAGATGCTTGTGTGGGATAGTCACATATCTTCCTTCTAAGGTAACATACCTTACCACCATTTTGGCAAGTTCATCAAAAGGTGCAGGGATCGACTCCACCTTGAGGCCAGCAGTTACAAACTCAAGGTTCTCTCCCTCTTCCAGAAATTTCTTGGTTTCAACCTCCCTGTCGACTTTCTTGTTGAAAAATTTTGCACCTTCCAAGCTGAGACCAGTGACCTGAGCTATGAGCTCTTCTGTAATTTCCATTTTCATGTTACTGTACTTGACAATTCTGTTCTTCCAACCCTTGGCGAATTTGATGGAGACGTCTTGATCGAAGCCTTGAATCCTCTCAATGAAATTCGACAGGCCCCCGATTTGCAGGTACTCCCAAAGCTCCATGTTCTCTTTCCACTCAGGGTTGTGGGTCGGCTCGGTCTTGCATGGCGGACCCCCCATGTTTACTCTGTTACTATTCCTATTTTTAACGGTAAAAAAACTTGCAATGTGCGGGACAGGCCAAGCGGTGCTTTTGGTTTTTGAATCTGTTCCTCCCGTGAAAGCCGGCTTAATAATAATGTAGCATTTGTTATTATTGCCCTTCTCCCCCGCTTTCCTCCCATGCCAAGAAATGATGGCAATCCAGTCCGCACACATCGCAGCAATCATCCAAATCTTTTGTGATGTCATCATCATGTACTTGGGGATCCACTCATTAGCATCCATAAAACAGCCGTTATTCATAATTTTCACAGCCATGAAGATCAATGATGATGGCTTTATTGACATGTGGGCAGAACGTCCCTGCCAATCCAAGTTTGAAAGGAATTATTCACTCCTAAGTTAGCCAAGCTGTCGGCAACCCTGTTTCCTTCCCGATAAGTATGGGTGATGTGGACATTAACAAAGCTTTTGCATATTTCTATAGCTTCTTCAATATAATCCCTGATAGACCAGCTGGGCTGTTGTTTTTTATTCAGAAGATTTATAATATTTAGAGAATCACCTTCAATTATGATATTTTGAATATTGCAATCTCTGGCAAGTCTAATACCCCAAAGAGCCGCCATGGCTTCGGAATAATGGTTAGTCTGTCTTCCCATTCTCCCAGAAAAAGTAGCAACATAGCAGCCTCTTTGATCCCTGATGATTCCCCCACCACCAGAATCACCCCCGGATTGCCTTTTGAGGCCCCATCAAAATTTAATTTGTGCCAATCATTGGGGGGTTTAATCCATCGGACTTTGTTTCTGTCAGTACCATTTTTATTTCTACTGATAGTGGCTATATTCCAATCAGTTAGGATGCATTCTTCATTCTCCGGGTAGAGTCTATTTTTAGGGGGATTAAATCTAGCAATATTATCTTGCACAACAATGATTATTTCCTTATAAACTTTGTTACAAGCTTGTCTATTGCTTCTGAAAATACTATCATTACGAGCCTTCCAAATTCTCCACATAGTGTGTGGCAGAACAAGTTGCCATAGTCTTTTCACCATGCAATGTTTAAATGGAGAGCTCCATTGCTCCCAAGTCTGAAGGCAGGTAAGGGGAAAAATCCATTTCAGATTGAATTTTGCAAAAACAAGCTGCCAAATTTTGGAAGCAATCTCACAATGGAGGAATAAGTGTTTTATATCTTCAGCCTCTTGCTGACACATGCAGCATCTATTTGGCATGATGAATCCCTTCTTGATGAGGTTATCATTAGTTAGGATCTTGCCATTAATAACTAGCCACCAAAAGAAGTTCACTCTAGGGGTTAGCTCCGCATCCATAACTTGTGCCACTTGATTTCACTTTCCATGGATGCAAAGACAGAATTATATCCTGATTTAACAGTGTAATCCCCATCAAAAGAATCCTTCCAGATGAGCTCATCTTTAAGATTTTGATTACTTAGATGGATTAGGGCAAGTTGATTCTGGAGAGATATAATATCAGCCTGGATACTATCATTCTCCACTTTTAGCTGCTTCCATTTTCTTTTGTTTCCATCCCTCTCAATGTATCCCTGGATTTTGTGACCATATTTTGCAATTAAGTTGTCCTTCATATGATCATAAGCAGAAATCCAGTTAGAATCAGTCCACTTATCGGTCCAGAAGTTTATGCTTTGCCCATCTCCAAGCTTCCAGCTGCATCCCTGAAAGAGAATGTGTCTGCTGCGAAGAAGGTTGTTCCAGAAAATGGAACCATTCGGAAGGGACTGATCATAAATGAAGGAAATTTTGTTCTGATTTGAAAGATATTTGATCTTAATCAGCTCTGTCCAAGGTCTGTTCTCTTTTATCAATCTCCATCCTAATTTTGCAGTAAGGGCAGTACTCATATGCTTGATATCTTTGATGTCTAACCCCCGATCTCTTAGGTTTACAAACTGTTCCCAAGCCACAAGATGATATCTGAATCTTTCCTCAGTACCGTGCCACAGAAAGTGTTTTTGAATCTTCTCAATACTGTTCATCACAGCTGCAGGCATGTTGAACATAGATAATATGTAAATAGGCAAGTTTTGGAGCGTGCTTTTAACCAAAAGGCATTTACCTGCACTTGAAAGAACGGCTCCTTTCCATCCTGCCAACTTTCTTTGAAATCTCTTAATAAGATCATTCCATACTTCCACAGAAATCTTGCCAGTACTTAAAGGTAACCCTAAATAAGTAGCTGGTAGGGAATTAATGGTACATCCAAGAATATTAGCAATCTTTCTTTGCCTCTCCTCAGGAGTATTGAAGAAGTAAATAGAGCTTTTGTCAAAATTAACTTTCTGTCCTGAGGCTTCCTCATAAAATCTAAGGATAGTTTTAATGGCCTTTGCTTCAATAATAGAAGCCATTAGAAGCAGCAGAGTGTCATCAGCAAACTGCTGATGAGAGGAGGGCTGATTTCCAGATAGTTGGAGGAAAGCCTTTTAACATGCCAATGTCAATAGCTTTGGATATAGATCTGCTTAAACTGTCAGCCATAATAATGAATAAAAGAGGGGAGATTGGGTCGCCTTGTCGTATACCTCTATTACTGGCAAAAAAACCCACAGGTTCCCCGTTAACAACCATAGAGAATCTAGAGGTAGAGATGCAAGAGTGGATGATTTTTCTGAATTTGCCTTGAAAACCAAATTTGGATAGGACCTCATCCATGAATCTCCAGGAGACCCTGTCAAAAGCTTTATGCATGTCAAGTTTGATGGCCATCCCCGCCTTTTTACTTTTATCCATAGAATGTATAGTTTCATGCACCATGATAATCCCATCTTGGATAATTCTTCCTTGAATGAATCCGCTCTGCTGCTGTGAAATGATCTCCTTGAGAATAGGTTGCATTCGAGTGGTGAGAATCTTTGTGAAAATCCTATAAATGACATTCACCAAACTGATAGGCCTGAAATCTTTGAAGTCTTTTGCATCCAACTTTTTTGGGGCAAGCACAATGTGAGTATTATTAAGCTCTTTAATCAGATTTCCCATTCTGTAAAATTCATTGACAGCTTTCAAGAGATCTTCAGAGAAAATTTCCCAACATCTTTGGTAGAAATTAGCCAAAAGCCATCTGGACCTGGAGCCTTATCCCCTTCCAAAGCAAAGACAACCTTTTTTAATTCCTCGATGGTGACTGTTTTTGAGAGACTTTTAAATCTCTCAGCAGGCATAAGATTTTCAGGAATGGAGTCTAAGAGGAAAGAGGCCGCTTGTTCATTATAGGAGGTGTTCTCAGTGAGGAGGTTCTTGTAAAAATTAAGTGCCTCACTTTGATAACCTCAGGATCCTTAGTAATGTTTCCATTTCCTTTAGTAACCTCAGAAATTCTGTTACAAGCTCTATGCTTGATGGCTGTTAAATGAAAGAATTTTGTATTTCTGTCACCATCCTTAAGCCAAAGGGCTCTAGACTTCATTCTCCAAAAGGTTTCTTCATGACTGTTTATATTATGGAGATCAGATAGGAGTATTTTTTCACGCTGATGATCCTCAAGGGACATACCTTTCATGGAGACATTTAGCTCAAGTTCTTCAAGCTGTTGCTTAAGTTCTTTCTTTTTTTCAAAAATGTTCCCAAAAACCTCTTTATTCCATATTCTAACTTTCTGTTTAACATTCTTTAGCTTCTGAAGAAGTCTGAATTGGGCTGTCCCTGTGCCTTCCCAAACCCACCACTCTTTAATTCTGTCCATAATGTCTTCATGTTCGAACCACATTTTCTCAAATTTGAAATTACCATGGAAAGGTTTTGACCAATTGAAGAAATTGAGGACTATTGGATTGTGATCAGATCCCATTCTAGGGAGAGAAGAAAGATGGAAATTCTGGTCCAGGATCCAATTTGAAGAGATAAGAGCTCTGTCCAACTTAACCTGAATTAAGTTTTCTCCTAATCTTCTGTTGGACCATGTAAATTGATTGCCATGAAGCTCTATGTCCATAAGATTAAGAGTCGAGATGAAGTCAGCAAATTCTTCCATGCCAATGGAGAATTCAGAACTTCCCCCAAACTTTTCTCCAGGATTCAAAGGAGTATTAAAGTCTCCCATAATCAACCAGTTCATGCTTTCAACCTTGCTTCTGAACAAGATTAGATCTTTCCATAGACTTCTTTTGCAGTAGTAGTATTGGGCGCATAAATATTAGACAAAATCCAGCTATGATTATTTTCAAGGCTTTTAAAGATAATAGCTAAATGATTCTGGGTGGAGATAAGAATCTTACCATCAATCATCTTTGTATCCCAAAAGATCGCTAAGCCTCCAGAAGCCCCTTGAGAGTCAACAGCAGCAAAGGCAGCGTTCTGCCAAAAATGTCTTTTGAAGTCTTCAATTGCTTTAGTTTTCATTTTAGTTTCCTGAATAAGAAGAATGTTGGGTTTGTTTGCTCTTTTAATTTCCTTAAGCATTCTTTGCTTAGGCCCTCCATTAAGGCCTCTTACATTCCAAGAAATTACCTTCATTAAAAAAAAGGAGATGCATTTTCCGGATGGCCCAGAGTTCTCTGTGTCCCATCTGCAATTTCTTTTTCAGTCTCTTTTTCTCTTGTTTCTCTCTTAGATGGCCTGCCTTTTCTAAAGGTTACTCCAAAATTTGTAGTTCTTCTAGCAGTGGCCCTTGTGATTCTTGAGGTGGAGGCTTCCCAGCTTCCAAGTTGTTTTTCTTCCAGGATTTTGAGCCTCTTTTCTTTCTTTTCACTAAGATGAATCCCTCATTATCACAGTCATTTTCCTTGTTAGAGGGGGTAATTTCTCCATCCTCCTTTCCTGTAATAATATCAGTCTGCTTATCCCTTATAGGAGTCAGTTCCTCCACATCTGTGTCCTCTTTCTCTTGGTTGAGATCACATGCAATGGATTCTAGATCCTCTTTGTCATTTTCTTGTTTCATTTTTAGCTTCTCCACAGATCTGCTCTTTATCAGCTCTTGATGAGCACTTGTTTTGTCTTCCTCTTCTTCCATGCAAGAGAGCGAAATGTTAACCTTTTCATTTTCTTCATCGACCTCCATGTTCAGCTTTACTGGATTTGGAGACATCGAGTTCAAAGCTGGATCCACTGATATCTCCCTTTTACTTTCTTCCTTATTCGGATCCATATCTGCTTCTTGTTGGGACTCAATCAGCTTCTTAGGCTTCCAAAGTTTTCTGTAAACTGGTGGTCTCTTTGTCTTAAATCCTTTTTTTCTTTCTTTAAGCTTGGAATGTCTCTCCAACCGCCTGTTTCCATAAGAAGGTTCAGATAACTGCTCTTTATCCACCTTATCTCTCTGATTCTGTCTTTGATCTTCAAGAATATCTGAGGAAACTTCCAGTTTTTGAACTGATTGTTCAGGACATTTGCTGGAAAAATGCCCTAATCTGTGGCATTTGCTACAGCGTAACTGGAAAGCTTCGTAATCAATTTGTTGTTTCCATTCTCCCAGTTTGGATTGCAGCACAATGTTATCGGGGAGCTCCTGATCCATTTCTATGGAGACACAGAATCGAGCAAATGCCAATCTAGAATGATTTCTCGTGGGTCCATCCAGGCCAATGGGTGAACCAATCGATTTGGCAATGTGAAGGAGAATTTCATCATCCCAAAGATGCAGAGGAAGTCCTGGGAGTCTACACCAGATGGGTATGGCATGAATATTTTCAACAAATGGATTAAAACCTGGGTACCATTTTTTTAAAAAGGCCCATGTTACCAAGGCACCAGGGACCACCCAATAAGACCGAGTCAACATCAGATTGAAGGTTAAATCTAGCCAGGAAAAAACCTTTTGCCATAGTGGTGATAATCAAATCCCCTTTTGGTTTCCATCTACGAATGGCCCATTTCCTAATGGTGTCCACATTGGGTCTTGATCCCAAAAATTTGCCGACAAGTGCCAGATTGGTTTTCTCCAGAGCTCTTTGCAGACAGCCATCAGGTACCTGTAAGTGGGTCACCCCTTCAGCATCTTTTGTACTTTTGAAATCACATGCAGCCTGAGGTCTCGCATTTTTGTCTGGAGGAGTCTTAACAACTTCTGCCCAGGCTCTAGACCTGAAACTGTCCCCAATGAGCGCATATTTCACTTTCAACGGTTCCTTAGCGGCAACATCACAGATCTTTGAGAGGCATTCAGCAGCCAGAGCTGCTGAAACAACGCCTTCGAATCCATCACGCAGCCCGCCTGAAATTTCAAATTCGCCCGCCTTTGAATCCATTTCGGTGAATTCTATTCTCGATATTGCCAGGGAAGCTGTGGGGATTGATAGTTTCTGAGAAACTATGATTCACTCCTCACTTCTGAGGTAGGATCGAGAATCTTGCAAATAGATTAGATGAGCTATTGTTTAGAATAGATCTACAAATTACACAGACAAATAGCTACACTCGGTTATTTTGTTTGTTTTAAATTATTAGTTTAGTTGTCAATTCTAAATATTTTAAATAGCTGCTTTCTTAAATTCATATAGTTCGTCAGAAAATACAAAAATAGAGAAATCATATATGCTATAGATATATTGCAAATAGTTAACTTTCATTTTGTTACAGTTCGTTTATATTGTTGCTTTTGCATGACCATCACGGGACCTAGAGAGCCCAGGGAATACGTATTCGAGCCAATCGTGCCTCAGCCCAATCTCATCACGGAAATAACCGATATAGATCAAAATCTTAGGATCCAAGTCTTCCGAACAATGGTAAGCTTGCAACAAATCAATTCCCAGTTGAGAGGATTGAACAGAGAAGATGACCAAGCACACACATTTTGGTCAAATCAACCGAACTACAGATTACCCTAGGCAAACATTCATATGACTGTAGGAGGATTAGAAAGAGAACAAACCTTTGGTTGTGATCCTTTGGTCCCACAGCCAGGTGCAGGAGATACCCTCACGGACATAGATACCAGTTTAAGGATCCAGGTTGCACGAACGCCTGTGAGATATTCGAGAAAATCACACAGTTATTGGTCTTGAATATAGAAGCTGAGAAAGCGTACGATTACTGGGTATTAGGGATTAGGACTTGATTTCGTACATGACCATAGCAGGACCGCAACGACCAAGAGTCTATGGTTGTGATCCACGAATCCCACAGCCTAACGAATCCATAAGTCAATCAGATATAGACACCGGCCTACGCACGTTAGTATTCAAATCTACGCCACTTCCACCCACCATCATCGAACAATTGTCTTTCTTTTGGATATAGTGGCTAACAAAGCTAGAGAATTCTGGACTAGGCTAGAGAATCACCCATAGAGTCAATTGTATTCACCATCCACCATATGACCTTATCGGGGATGTAGAGGCGAAACTATCCCGAGGTCATTTTCCATGTATTCCACAACCCATAGATCGAATCACGCCGAGCTCGATATTGATTGGATCCTTGAGCAGTCATCCTGCCGATCGATCTATCACACCAATCCAAGTTAGAAGGGCCTTCTTTTCCTTAGATTCTGATTCGTTAGTGCGTGTTGAAGACAATAGATTACCTAACTAGTTTATCCGCATCCGGGCATATTCCATCCCCACCGGCTATCTCGGCATGACCTCGGGAGGTCGGGTATGCGAAGAGTTACTGCAGATTCCCACACTCACTTGTCACTTTTCCAGTAATCTGTCTTGTTTGCTTCTTTCTTCCGAGAATCTACTTGCATTGTTGGGATTGTGACCTATGCATGCACTGACTCGACATTATTTTCTTGTATCTTGTGTTGACCACAACTTGAGCATGTGGTATGTTTGTATCTTCGTAGCTTAGTTGATTGCACGAAGTCCTCCGCGTGAAAAGAACATCAATTTTTTTCCAGAGGAACTTCTAGTCTTCTACGGATTATTTGCTTCATGGACGCTTGTTGAGGGATCACAAGTTGAATCATTTTGGATCATGAAGGCTTGAGCGTGTGTGGCATTAGCATAATGATATTGACTATGAGGCATATTACAAGGGAAGCACCATTCGACTCTTATGCCAAGTTTTTATGAAGAGGAACAAACACCGGACTCGCACTAGGTGCGAAATGGAAGGCATGGGAGGAACAACTTGCAAGGGAAGATGTGCATTAGGCTATCATCTATCATTCTCTTTGGTTGGAGTACGTTTCTTTTATTTCCATATTGATTCTTCCAAGGCTAATTACCTTGGCCATGTGCCTAATTGTAATTACCTCTATAGGATTACACATGTTACTTTTCTAATGATAAGACCTTGTTTGATAAATTTCTGATCAAGGCCTTCAATTCTTCATCATCCTTTTGTTGTGATGGAGAATAGGATGTTGAGGCAACTGGTTTCACACTTTTCTCAGAGATAAGAATAGGGGCCATAGAAGGCTGGGGTGCTTGTGACATCTCTAGGAACAAGGGCATGGGTGTTTAGGAGCCAACTTTCTGCTGAATGAGACTATTTTTTGCCCTTACTGCAATGCTATAAGCAACTAGTAAATTCCTACCTCCCATAGATTGGATCATAATGAAATATCATTAACAAGCACCTTGAGATAACAAAGGAGAGCATGTTGGGTTGGAGGTCTTACCACAAGAGGGATTATGTCCCAAGTCTTTTGAAATCTAATGTTGAAATCAATCATCTACTCATTGGGTGCCCTCCTTTATGTTACGAGTTGCTCTACCGAGAGATAGGTGATCGACTTATCTTCAAATTAATTACAAATATTTTTCCTATCTCATCCTAGGTGATGATAGATCCAAGTCTCAAACCTTAATGCCATTGAAGAGTTTTACCTTTGAAAGAAATTTGCAAGTAGCGACTATTACATTATCATGTGTGATTAGATAGAGTGAACACACATTTGCTATATCCTGGATATGCTCCTGAGGGGTGACTTGATTCTCACTAGTAAAGTAAGGAATACTCTTGAGCATGCCATTTGGCATATCATGCTGCATGGCTAGGAGTAAGGGACTCCCTCCAGAAAATTTTACAAAGTTTCTTAATGGAGGAGGTTGTTGATGCACCATTACAAAGTGCCCACGGGTTTCTGTTTTGAGGAGGATTTGAGTGGGTGTGGCATGCTAGAGATAGGGATGCATGTGTGGAATTTCTAGAGAAAATTCTTCTTGGGGATAGCTGGAGGTATTTAAAAGAATTATCAGTTGTTGCACTTCTTCTTGTGTGCACTCTTCTCATGAAAGGTGATCAGAATTACTGAAACAAAGATCTTAAAATATTAGGAGTCACCATATGTGTTGAAATGAGCCTCCAATGGCTAAAACACTAAGTCCACAAACTATAACTTAGGGATATGGAATTTTAGCTTTCAATGATGGTCCTTTGGGTGTGCCAAAAACTATTGGTTGCTCAATCATGTACCTACATTTTGTATCTCAAAAGGGTGAGGTGTTTGAGACCACAATGGAACCGTCCCCAAGTTGTGGGACCTTGTGATCTTGGGATGGATCTTTGGAGAATTGGTTTTCTATCTATTTCTACTACTACTGCTCTTTGCTTCTCCTAGTCTTTGGGATGAAAAAATAAGCTAATGATGCCAAGGGACCAAGGAAAGAGGGATAACATGAAAGGAAACTACACTAAAAGGTGATAGCACCAGAAAAGAGGGATGAACACTATCTGTTCTGAGCGAGAATGAGGGGAAATGCATGAAAAGAGGCTAGGCATGAGTAGCACAGTGAAACACGTATCAACCGGATCATTCTCATGGAACACAACTAAATATGGAGCTGCAAGGGACCTGAAATAGCACAACCAGCACACAATGCAAGAGAAAAGGCAAGAAGAAGGAATGCAAGCACGTTAGGATAGAGAATAGTCTCAAAACGATGCTTCTATTACTTCCAAAAATGTATAGAGTTGTTACAATGATGAAGGAGGATGATATCCACATGTAAGAGCCAAACATAGAGGTCTGCAACTCAAAATACAGAAAATAAGGAGTCCTTGGCAAAACGTGTAAGGATCTAGAGTGTCCAACATAACAAATGAGCCTTTCTCTTACATTTATAGATGAATCCATGGAGGAAAAAAGGAGGGAAAACCTAAATTCAAAACACAACCACCAACAAGAAGCATTTAGTACTTGCAAATCCACCTAGAGATCTATGAAATACACTTCCCCATGCCTATTTAATGTGCTTGCAGAAGAAAGGAAGGCGGATCATATCAAATCTAGTTGTTGGATCAATCAGATATACTCATCAATGTTCAGAGAGACATTTTCCCATTTCTCACCTACCAAAACTACCAAGAATTTGAATTTGAATTTCTGATACTATAGTTGATGTCAATAGTTCTCTGATAGGTCCGGGAACATTTTGATCCAAGATCTATAGCAGAAGATACGGTTGTCATAAAATGTCAGAGTCGTCGGTACACACAAAATACGTGGCATTCATGGATTGGCTGAAATGATGGCCAACTATACAACTATTTTTCATTTATGCCATGTGTCACTTACTGATTTGTTGCAAGGATTCGGCGCCCTGTTGGCATGCTTTGAATTATTATGCACGACACACTCAAGCATGTCAAAAGATGACCTAGCACAGAAGGGCGTAGGGAAAGGGCACAACTATTACAAAGTAATGGGTGCAGTGTGCGAGGGCCAAGGACATAGTTCATAGAAGCAAGTGTGGGACACGTAGTGAAGGTAAGAGACTAATAAAGAAGAAGGTGAATGCGCGAAAGGTGGGTGCAAGGGAGAAGTGGAAGGAGAGAATGGAGAAGGCGTGTAAGGAAAGCGTGACCAAGGGAATGTTCCAAGTGACTTTAAGCATGTGAAATATTGTAATGCACGTCCACGACCTAGGTCATCTCAAATGGAACATTTCTACTTGAGGCCAATGAGGGTTCTCTATCATGTTTTTACAAATGGGGTATTTCGATGCTCGGGTTCCATGTCTTACGCATGAACTTCAACTCCTTCCCAAACTATCTTTATGTACAACATCATTTTCTCCCGCAACCTCTCACTACTTCTCTACCTCCCTCTCACGTGCCTCATTATACTTAAGCCACCTTTCCTCTCTCTTACTCTCTCCCGTTAGGTCTTCCATCTTTCACCAAACCCGCTCCTACCCCCACACATGGTGGGGTATAGTTCACCATCAGTTTTCTCTCCAAGTTCAAGGTTACCATCAGAATATTGATCACCAGTGGAATGCCTTGCAAATAAGTTCCCCTTGGATATCGTAAAAACTAGAATTCAGCTACCTATGGGCACGAATAAGTGGAAATTGAGTACTCCAAGATATAAATGTTCAAAACACCATGGAACCACATATCCACCGCTTGCGAGTCCAAATTAGATCAAGCATTGTAAAGGGCCTAAAATTCTTTGTACATCCGAGAAAAATGTGTGATACCTCCAATTCCATTTAGATGCATAAGAAATCAGCCAATCATATAATTCTATTGGAAAAGGTAGCAAAGAAGATCTCATGTAAACTTTCATATAGAATATGTTCCCCCATACCCCTGTGTCAAACTCAAACACGGTGTTGAACCTCCATGTGTATTCTTCTTCCAGGTCATGTATCCACTCCTCAACACTTTCTAAGGTCAACCGGTATGTCTTCATCGTGAACCATCCTGGAAAAAATTGAAAAAGAGGTCCCAACAACGGAACTAATGTTATAGCCTAGAATTCACCAAGTAAAATTCGATACATGATGGCACATCACTCAACCTAGGACCGAGCACTCATCTAAAGTGCACAAATGTATTAGGCCCCTCTTTAGGGTTGTTATTATAGGATGTTAGCATGATGAAGACTTAAAGTATACAGATCCATAACTAGTATATCATTTTACAGTGTATGTTCAAATCTAGATCTAGAGAATAATAGACTTAAATGATAACCATGATGAAATCAAGCATGAAAGAACCAATTATACTCAAGATTTGATACTATAATTCAACCAATATACTCCATTGCATTAAACATGATAAATACACAAGCTTATTACAATAGATAATACCATAGTTTATGTGCACATCAGATTTGGCAACATAACCTCACAATAACTCAGTTCTCACATGCCCCTCTCTACTACGTAGTTCATTACATATTTATAAGGATGGGGAATTTCCCTTCATCGCTTATCTAATCCCAAAATATTTCACATTCTATTGTTAGCCACGTTTTTTTACAATAATAGCCACACATGTAAATACGCTAATAATAGACTTCTTCAAGTTAACTTTCGGTAGAAAATCTATTCCCAGCATGTATCCATGCAAATCTCTTTGTAGCCAATCCTCCGAAATAGCCAATGCGTGTCGCACAATTCTCTAATTGCTTTGTGTGTTCGGCACACTATCTCCAAAAATATCTCATCATCATGAAAATGGTTGAGTCCCAAATCTGTCTTTGTCCTCGGCGTGTGATTAATTTATGATCATCCTGCACTTTTGAATGTGTTCTTCTCTTCTACGTGAATATTTTGTATGTTCTTCGCTAAGTGCCATACTTTGGTGACCAACAAATGTGAATATATTGAATGACATCCTCATGTTTATCCGAAGTATAGTTGACAATATGAAGTGCCCCCAATGTGAAATATAAATAAAAATATGAAGATAAATGTGTGTATACCTATTGATAGGGATAAAGAGAAAGGATCACCATTGTATCGGTTGAAAAGGACTCAAAAGTTCTTGAGGAGTGAGGAATTTTGAGTTTGGGTGCTCTAAGGAGGTCAATGTGATCTCAATCACCCTTTATGCCAACTCAAAACTTATCTCAAACACAAAAGCTTTTTTTGCACTCAACATGTTTTTTGTCACTATATATACCACTGTACTGGTGTTTTCATTTTCTGGGAGCTATTGAGAGAATTTCAAGCTTGATTAATGGTTTTCAAAGATTGAAAACCCTATTACATTTCCATAACAAGTTGAATTTTTAATTCCATATTCATATGAGCAAGAAATGTAATTTTGAAGCCTCTCGACCTCTTACAGAGGTGGAAACCATTATTCTAGGGTTTAGAAAAAATCTAAACTTTTAAGAAAGAAAAAATCATGGAATTTTGAAGAATCCTCTATCCTTTTGGCACATGATTTTTGCAAAAATAATAATTTGACTCCATCAAGAGTTGAATGATTTTTAATGACAGTGATCTCCAAGACTATTTTCCTATCTTTACAGAGGTAAGAAGTTATCTAAATGGAAATACTTCATTGAGCTTGACCCAAATCACTTTTTAATGCTCACAAATGTCATGAAATGTATCAGGGAGTCTTGGAAATCTTTTTTAGGTTAACAAATGACAAAACAACATGACAATGGATGTTTATGGCCTGTGATCTTATGTTAGCTCCCCACAGTAACCTGAATTAATAAATATCTATGCAAAAGGTCTTGGAACATCATAGGTTGATTAACTTGAGATCAATGAGAATACAACAAAGTGTAACAAAGTGCGCCTAATATTCTCAATATCTTACAAGTAGTGGCCTAAGACTGATATGAAGCCTAGAAAATTGCAACCTAATTGAATGTCTAGATTTTCTAAACTTCTTGAATCGAAAAGCCTCAAATCAACCTAACTCAAAGTATAGAAGCTCAAGAATCGTAAACCAATTCCTATTCAAGGCTAAGGAGCTAATGTAGAAGATGAAGAGACAAACCAAGGTCAAAAGGTAAGAAGAAGTGAAGGGTCATATAAAATGAAGTTTTGAACAAAAGAGACTCTTAAGCTATTGTTATGAGCTCGGGAATATAGAATGGAATTTGTGGTAGATGAAAAAAAAAGAGAAAATGAAAAGTCAAATATTAGATTCTTTTTCTTGGAATATTATGAAGGAAAAAGGGTAATAGAAATTTGGTTGAAAAATAATATTATGTTTTTGAGAGAGGATTTTGGTGTTTGTAATGAGAAGACTAAGTTAAGACAGAGATGGATTTGATTTATTGAAACATAAATACTTTTGATATATGTAACGGAAATAGTAAGATAATGAATATCAAATAAATGTGATGAAACAATGCATTAAAAAAGGGATATAATAGTTCAAAAATAGGGCTATACGGTTGATATTAATCGGGAAAATAGAGGTGATTTTGAATGAACAATTATCGTGATAAAGAAGAAAAAATCATAGAATATAATGTATGATGAACTCATAAGTGAATTGTAATCTAGTAAGGGGATCATGATCATTGATGGAGCAACAAAGTAGACAAATGATTAATTTATTGTTGAAGTTATCTAAGTAGGTTCTTAGACCAAAGAAGTAGGTGTTTCTTGTTCAATCAGCTGAGTGGGTGCTCAGTCTTCATCAAGTAGGTGCTTGGTGGTGTTTGAAGTTGGTGCTTCAATGATTAAGTGGGTGCTTAATCAATTGTAAATCAGTGCTTTGGAATTGGTGTTCTAAATAGAAGTCCTGGTTTCAATTGGGTTATCTCCCTTCTTGGGTTTCCCACTATAAACATTGTGTCATGTTCAGTTGTGTTCCTTGCTTGAATTTATTATTGTGCTCATAATCTAATAGATAAACCAAGTTAAGTAAAATTGAAAATTTGAAAAGATCTAAATTGTGCTAAACACTTATTCACCCCCCCTCTTAGTGCTAGTGATATCCAACACTCTTTTCATTATGCTAAAGAAGAATGGAAAATGGAGGATCTACATGGATTACGAGGAGCAAAATGCGAGAAACAAAGAAGATTTATTTCCCATTTCCTTTCATTGATAAGTTACTTGACACTTTGGCTAGTAAAAAGTATTTATCTTTTCTTGATGGATATAGTGGCTATAATCAAATTCAAATTGCACCAAAGGATCAAGACAAAACTACCTTCACATGCCCATGGGGAACATTTTCTTATTCAGTTCTTCCATTTGGCTTGTGTAATGCACCTGCTACATTTCAGAGGGTATTCTTGAGCATTTTTAGATCTGACAAATGACTGCATGGAGGTATACATGGATGACTTCATTGTACATGGCAGTAATTTTGAAGAAGCTATGAAAATCTAGAAAAATTCTTGAAGATATGCAAAGAGAACAATCTATCCTTAAGAAATGAAAAATGCTACATGATTGTTTCTAAAGGTATAGTTTTGGGGCACTATCTTTCCTCTCAAGGAATTCAAGTTGATCTAGCAAAGGTATCTGTTATAATAAATCTTCCAACACCTAAGAAGAAAAATTATGTTAGGAGATTCCTAGGCCATGTTGGTTATTACGAAGGTTCTTACAAGATTTCAGCTAGATTGTAATGCCATTGTTGTATTATTAGGAAATGATGTTTCCTTTGAGTGGTGAAAGATGTGAAACTGCATTCCAAAATTTGAAGAAAATGTTAACTACTACTCCTGTATTAAGAGGACTTGATTAGAGCCTACCTTTCCACATCCACAATGATGCATCATATTATGTTATTGGAGTTTTTATGAGCCAAAAGGATGGAGTTATGAATTATGAAATTTATTATGTTAACAAGAACTTGTAGCATGAATAGTTAAACTACACAGTAATAGAGAAGGATTTCTTGGCGAGTTTTATATGCTATTCAAAAAAATTTAGACACTACATAAACTCTTATCTGGTGTTCATACATATTGATCATTTTGTAATTAAATATCTAATAAATAAACTAGTAATAACCATCAAAATCATCAGGTGGTTACTCCTCTTGCAAGAGTTTTATGTCACTATTGTGGAAAATCCTGGAAAAGACAATGTGGTAGCAGATTTCCTTTCAAGAATGGATACCAAAGATTAAGAACAAGTAGTTGATGACTCCTTTCTAGATGATCACTTATTTTTATTTCTACAAAAACACCTTGGTATGTAAATATAGCCAACTACTTGGTCTCAGGTAAGACACCACCACATTACTTATACTCTGAAAAGAAATACATAGTTGAAAAGAGTGTACATTTTTTTGGATAGTTGGATTTCTATTTCATATAGTACAAGATCATATCATGAGAAGATGTATAGATGATGAGGAAATATTTGATGTTCTTCGAGCCTACCATAATGAGCCTTGTGGAGGGAATTTTTCTACAAAAATAACAGATGTAGAAAGTGTTGAAAATTGGCTATTATTTACTAACATTGCACAAGGATGCAACACTATACACCAAGAGATGTGATAGGTGTCAAATAATGGGAAATACCACCAGATCGATGAAATGTCATCGCAAATTCAGTTTTTCTTGTATCCTTTTGAAAAACAGGGCTTAAATTTCATTGACCATGAAGATCCTAAACCTCAACAGAAGGAGTACATCTTGGCATGCACAGATTATCTAATTAATTTTATAGAGGTGAAGGCATTGCCAAATCAGAAAAGTGAGAAAGTAGCCAAGTTTCTCTATGATCACATCTTCACCAAGTATGGAGTTCCAAGGGAAATTGTTATTGATCAAGGTACACACTTTATTGCTGATGTAATTTCTTATCTAGTTAATGAGTATGAAATTAGAAAGGCGAAATTTACACCGTACCATCCCCAATCTAACGACCAAGTATAGGTTATAAATAGGGAGATTGAGTAACAACGACCATTGCACTCCATAGGAAATATTGGGTAGGCAGGACTTCTATAGACAGTATGATCATTTAACACAACATGGAAAACAACTAGCTTCACACCGTTTGAAATATTATATGGTAAGACTATTTTTTTCCACTTGAATTTGAGCACAAAACTCTAAGGACTTCACTTGAGCTAGGAATAAATTTATCTAAATCTCAAAGGTAGAGAATTCTCTAGCTCAATGAGTTAGATGAATTAAGGAGATAAGAAATACATAACATAGAAGTAGTGTAGAAGCAAAAGAATCAAATGACATGACCGGTACATCAAGACAAGACAATTTCAAGAAGGTGATTGGGAACTCTTGTTTGGCTCAAAATATAAGGACCATATACGAAAACTCAAGACAATTTGGCTACTCCCCTATGATATTGAGATAATATTCCCTAAAGCAGCTATAAAACTCACCACCATAGATCTTGTGAGGTTTAAGCTTTTGGTCAATGGTCATAGGTTGAGACTATACAAGAAACCGAGTTTATAGAAACACATTCATGTAATAGTTCGGAGGAGGTAAAAATGAAGATGGAAGTAAGGACATCGAGTTAAGATCGTGAGTTAATCTTATTGGCTCATCTTGTAAAAATCCATAGTATGGAGAGATTTCATTGGCATTGGTTTATTTAGATTTACGACTATTCCAAGGGAAAATAAAAGTGTTGTGATCAGCCCTTTTGGTGATCAGTAGTACTCTACTAAAACATTGTATTTATTAGATTTTTTGTTTTCTAGGGTTTAATCTAAGATGATTGCAAGAGTGTGTGATCTCCATTACAAGGAGAGTGTGTAATGGTGAAGGTTCCACTTGTAACAACATACAATAACCCTTTTTTTTTTATTTTACATATGACCAAACTCATGATTGAAGATCAAGGATATATACACACATGTGAGAGATGAAAAAGAGATGGATGGCGCCCCAATAGATAGAAGTTCCCTCTCTAATATTTGTTTAGTTTTAGTAAGGATTAATGAATATCAGTTCAACACATGTTTACGAGAATCATAGCAATGTCGTAGCATTATATCAATTTTGCATGTAGCCAAGGCACAAATACAAATAACCACGCATAATAATCATTCAAAATTAACATCAAGATAAGTACACTTGACTACCACTTTATTAAATTATGATTAAAATGATCATTGTTAATTATCATGTATGATAAGTTATCATGTATTTAATTCATTTAAAACAACAACAATTTTCATGTTATGATGTGTCCCTCCACATAATCCTATGTTGTCAAATCAATTCAATTTTCATTCTTCATACGGTCACATCAATCAATGATCTTCCTCGTAATTGTGTTGCGTGACCTTTCATTCTTAAAGTTCAAAATGCTTAAGAAACTAAACACAACTTAATTGTGCATAATTTCTCCAAATAAATGTTGTGTGATTGTGTGTTGAGACCAGAGAAGTCATTGGGTTCACAATGGGAGGAGATCTAATACAACATGAACCCACAGAAAATTCTCAACTTCTTAGAAACCCTCAAATTTAACAATAACTTTAACATAATGTTTTGTTAGATTACATAAACTAATTTTAAGGATTCAATGAAGCAATGATTGAATATTTTTCCAACACACTTAGAGATGCAGAGGAAAAAGTGAAGGGTTTATCAATTAGAATCGGTGATGAAATCCTAGCAAAGGTAATTGGTCTACCTACATAGGGGGAACCATTTTGAGATAACGCAAACCAGAAGTGGCTAGAAAGGAATTTTCATATGATGATGATGCATTCATCACTGATAGACAAGGTACACAGAGAACTTCCCTTAAACCTATTCTCCAATTTTTCTACCCTAGAAAAATTAGACAATGGAGTGGGCTTGCATTGTCATAATCAATTAGAAGGGACACTTGGTAAGAAATAGAAAATCCAATGTACAACCCCGAGACACCTTCATACATCCCACTCAGCCTTGGCATAGTTAGAGAATCCAAGAAATAGCACAAAATGTTCAAGTGAGTGTGTAGACTTCAAGGGAATAGTCTTTGGCCTTGGATACAACTCAACAAGCTCACAAGCAAGCTACCTCCTCACACTAAGTTATTTCCACTACGCACCTTGACTCATTCCACGACATGTGAGGGGTACGAGATGAAGTTACATTATGCTTGATATATCCAATTGGGTAGGAAAAATTTGCACTAAGTTCATCCCCATGTGCATCGAGTTGGTTTTATGGTCGATTGAGCAATGTAAATATGGGCAAGCTCTATCAAGAAACCAAGATCTTTTAAACATACACTAAGTTGTGTTAAAAGGATGAGATTCACCGAGTTGGTTTATGTAAGACCAAGCTACTTAATGTGCATCAAGCTATTTCTATTATATGGCGAGCCAAGAAATATTGCAAAAAACTGAGCCACTCCTCCAAAGGAACCAAGTTGATTCAGTAGTGAATAACATAAATGGCTGATCTACTTTGCTGCATATTGAGCTCATGTTGGAGTCACCGAAATGTATTATAAGCTAAGATGAGTCATTTCATGAAAATATGAGAATTGAAACAAGGTCGGGACTAGTTTCATGGGAATGCATTGAGTTATTCTTGAATGAATGAGCTCCTACCAAAACAAACCACATCATTAAGAACTTGAGTTTTCCATGCTTGACGAAGTCACTTCAGGGGAAAGTGGGTGAGTTTCCCCTCGAGCAAGTGAGTCATGATTTTGACCGTAGGCCATCCATCTCGAGAAATCATGGTGAGAATCAAATCGAGCTTTACAAGGGAGCCATCACAATAAATGTCAAGTTGTATTACAATTGGATACTGAGCCATTGTGCAAGGGAGGGCGAGCTCTACAAAAATCACCAATGAAGTTGTCCTAGTCATCATACCACACTCGTCACAGGGCATCAAGTTGGAAATCAACCCAAGAACTCAAGTATGTGGTAAAATGATCTTTATGAAAGAGACTGACTCACTTAGAATCTAACAGGTTAGGTCAAGTTTAATGGATGTAGGCATTAAAATTGCAAGTGAGCTCGAATGGCCATTGACTCGGTGAGTCAAAAGTCAAGAAATTGAGTGATTCATAGACCTTTGTGGAAAATTTTTGGGTTAACATTCCTCATGACCTAATAAATGGAGGTTGGGAGACCGAGTTCCTGGTGATGTGGATGAAAGAGGCTCGAGTGGCCCGTAGGACATGGGTGTAGCCTGAACCTGAAATCACCAAATACCCATGGTCAAGTTGTGTGGATAAGTCGGGAGTCAACAGACCAACTGGCCTAGCCAATAGAAAAGTGTGGAGACTGTGTGTAGATAGAGTAGGGTTTGGCAGCCCAGGGAAGCCCAGAACGTGAGTGCAGAAAAAACCCAAAAGGCCCGACTTCTATGTTCTATGAGAGTTATCTTGGTCAACGTATATGTAGGTCATCAACGTAATACGAGGTATAGCGGAGGAAATATTCCTGAGAGGTGGAGGAACATGTGGGCAAAAAAATCCCGAATTCACCAATGTCATAAGAAATGCGGGTGAATCAGAGTCAAACAAGCATGGAGACCCCGGTCCACGAGGAGATGAGCTTGCCGAGGGTCATCTTTTGGAGGTCGGTGAGTTGGTGACTCATCCAGAAGACATGAGGGATCCATTAAGTAGGGAGGGGGCTACATGGAGTGATGTTTTTGTGTTTGAGAAAAACCCGGTGAGGTGAACTCGGTGATATGGGAGATGTTGAGTTGGCACAAGTAATGAAGGGTTGGCGGTGGTAGGTTGGTGACTCGGTGGTAGAGGTCAAGGCATAGCTTGACATATAGTAGCACTCAAGAAGCTCGCCAATGTTAAAATAGTGACTCGACATCCAAGGTAAGCGGTCAATAATGTAAGTCAAATGGCCTATCATGCAAGAAGGGTAAAGAACCAATACAAGATAGATGTCAGCTCGGATGAGCTGTCTGAGCGGCTAAGCACTCCAACATTTAAACATTAAACACCCCTTCAATATAAAATCAATCAAAACAATGATGGGCCGTAAAGTTAAAAACTCCAAATCATTTAAGTCATGCAGAGAACTTTAAAGGGAGGAAGGAAATATTTTTAAAATATCTTTTCAACCATAAATATTAATTTCTAGTCCCGTGGAGACCAAGTAAACCTGTACAACTCAAATTAGCTCTAATCAATCACAAATCCATAATTGAATCAATTCTAAATGGATTTTCACAAAATTGGTCTCATTGGAAACATGTTTCCAAGACCAATACATGTAAGTCGATAAATGTTGTATTTGGTAAAGTTTTGATGGATAGATTTATGGAAAATGTTCCCAGTTCTATTTGGTGGTTGAAAGGTGGTTGGAGGAGCATTCAATAAGCATGGGAAATCACTCTTTCACTGTTGCAAGTTATGGGGTACCTTGAGATTGCTTCTAAAAGTCCAAAATCACCAACCACAATCATTTTTATTGACTTGCAAAAAGTGGGAAAGTGGATTTTGGGATTTTAATTCCCTCTCTCTCTCTATCAAAATTCTATAAATTATAGTTTTGAACTCATTATAAGGAGAGAGTTTTTAGTAGTAAAATTTTGTCATTTTGGTTTTGTGAAGCCAATGTGTTATAGGCTCTTATATTATACTCCTTGCATGGTGATTCGGGCCTTTATTTTGTAATAGATTGAACTGTGTGTATCATGAAGAAATAGATGCAAGTTGTGGATGTATTTTCCCTTGTTGTGTTTGTTTGCATTCTTCTTTCCCTTTCAACCTCATTACAAATATATTGTGTCTATTTTATGCTCTTGCAGGGATTCATTATCATTGTGTGTGTATGAAATATTGTTGTGAATGCAATTGTTAGACTGTGGAGAACTGTTATCACCCTCTCTAGTATGTACTTTTCTTCCATTTTTCACACATTGGAAATCTATTCTCATTCCCTTATTTTGGTGCATCACCTCTGTAGTGTAGTTTCATTTCATTTGCATGTTATTTCTCTATCCCTAATCCCTTGGAAATTTTAGGATAGAGATAGTTAGTAGCTTCATTTCAGTAGAGTTAGTTTGCACTAGGATTAGGAAGAAGAGCCATCTTTTTTTGGAGGTCTATCTCAAGTAGCAAGTCCCAAAACTTGGAGATAGTACCCATGTTACCCAGTCACACCGTGAGCTCAATCACACACACTTGTGTAAATCGAGAGGGTGTCATAACTCGGTGATAACCATTCTAGCATGCCCGATGGGACCAAGAGGTATTCATTTTAGTTGCAACAAGTTTAATGTGATGTTGTTGTGAAATTTCATCTTATAAGAGGATTTGAAATAACATATCTGGAGACTCCAAAAAAGGTATAATCCACTAGTTTTAGTAGTCCAAACTTATCGATTTATAAGAAGAATTCAAATAAGGTCAAGAACTAGAGAGGAATTAATTTTTGAATATTTACAGCTCTTACTAGGAAGAGGAAGAAGGGGGAGAAGATCTCAAAGGTCTCCATCCCCACCAAATAGAACATTATCGACACCTCCACTGGTAGGCCTTTTATTCAATCAACCAGGTTTATTTGACTAATTAGGATGGTGCAACCCAATCCCTATCTCAACTTTCTAGGTGACCCACTTGCTCTCAATGCACAAAATTGAATTCTAGTTGCAAAGCATTAAAGAACATTCCATATTTCAATAAAGGGGCTTGTAAATTTGGAATCAATCTTCAACCCAAATTATCAGTTCGGAAGGAAAATGAAAATATTTAGGTAAAGGGTGAGGATTCAGAGCCCATTTTAGTAGGTGAAGGCAAGATATTGAAAATTGGCAAAGTAAATACTCAACAAGAGAAATCTAAATTTGTTCAACTTTGTCAAGAATTCCTAGATGTATTCACCTAGACTTATAAGGATTTAATAGGTTTCAACCCAAAGTTAGCACAACATACTATTGAGCTAGATCCGGAATCCAAGCCTATCAAACAGAAGAAAAGGCCGGTGAATCCTCACATTGAACCTCTCATGAGAAAAGAGTTTAATAAGCTAATTGAAGATAACATCATCTTCCCTATCAAACATTCAATTTGGGTTGCAAACTTGGTGCCGAGTGAGAAAGAGAAATGGAGAAATCAGATTGTGTGTAGACTTTCATGATCTAAATAGAGTTTCACTCAAAGATCATTACCCACTTCCATCAATGGAGCAAATATTATAGGTTGTAGCTATTTCTGAAAGGTTTTCATTACTAGACAGATACTTATGCTATAACCAAGTAAGGGTGAAAGAAGACAACTAATTCAAGACAACCTTCACTACAAAATGGGGCACATATGCTTATAAGAAGATGCCATTTAGATTGTCAAATGCCAAAGAAACATTTTAGTGAGCCATGGATATGGCGTTCAAAGGACTAATCAACAAGATAGTGCTTGTATATCTAGATGATATCACTATGTTCTCAAAGAATGTAACAAACCACCTCTTTCACCTTAGGAAAATATTTTAGAGATGTAGAAGATTCAGAGTGTCTTTATATCTAAAAAGTGTGTATTCTTGGCACATGAAGGAAAATTTTTGGGCCACATTGTTTTAAGATAAGGGTTGATAGTTGATCCTAAAAGAGTTGAAGTCATCTAAACTCTTTCGTTGCCACATCACAAGAAATATCTCCAAAGCTTCTTGGGAAGGATAAAAAAATTCTACAAATTTGTGCCTGATTTTTCCACTCTTGTGAAGCCTTTAACAATGATGTTGAAGAAGAATCTTGCATTCAAATGGATAGCAGAAGGAAAAGAAATTTTTGAGGCTATCAAGCATGCAATATCACAAGCTCTAACTCTTATCAATTCAGATTTTTCAAAAGACTTCATGACGTATGGTTTTGGAGGATTAGACACAAACTCAACTATCTTGGTACAACTAAATAGAGAAAATCAAGAACAACCCATAGCATTCTTCAGTCAAATCTTGGAAGATTATGAAGTAAAGTATTCTTTCTTTGAAAACCATATCCTTGTTGTTATTAGAAGTTTAAATAAATTCATACACTTGATCTTGAACAATAAGATTCAAGCGCTAGTGGCTCATGCTAGTGTCAAGGATTTTATCCTAAACAAGGATTTGAATGAGAAGAGAGCAGGTTGGATCACTCACATAATGGAATATGATATTGAAATCAAAGTGACCAAGCTGGTCTATCGTAGAGGTTTATGCGAGTAGCTTGCTTCCAAACAACATGATGAGTCAAAAGGTGAAGAAGATTTTTTCCTGCTACTACAAAATGATCAAGAACAGCTAGCTAATGATGCACCCATTCCATGTTGGACTCAAGACATGGTGCATTATCTCCAAATAGGTTTTTTCCCTCTAGAATGGAACAAATCTAAGAGAAGATATTTTAGATTGCAATCCATTCGTATGTGCTCATTGATGGCATCCTATTCAAGAAATATGTGAATGGGGTGTTATTAAGGTGTGTCCCAAAAAGTCAAGTTGAGAATATATTACATGAGTTTCATGACGAGGAAGCAGGAGGCCACTTTTTTCCATGAGTAACACTCTCAGGATCATTAAAGTTGGTTACTATTGGCCTACGTTGTTTAGTGATTGCTACTCATGGATCAAGAAATGAAAAAGGTGTGCATTCTTCACGGGAAAAGAGAGGTTAGAAACGCTTCCCCTTCATCCAATTTCAATAGAGCAGACATTCATGAAATGGGGATTAGACTTCATTAGAGTCATCAACCAAAATTCTAGTCAAGGCTATAAGTAGATACTTACGTTAGGCAATAGATATTTCACCAAGTGGACTAAAGCAGTGGCACTTAAGGAGGTAAATGAATCCAACATCTTGGATTTCTATGAAGGGATAGTCACAAGGTTTGGAATCCCTACCACCATCATATCGACAATGCATTGGCATTTCTTAGCACAAAAATCACTAAATGGGCTATCAAGAATGGTATATACCTTAGCACTTCATCAAACTATTACCCTCAAGGTAATGGCCAAGTAGATTCCACAAACAAAAACTTGCTGAGAATCATTAGAAGAACCCTTGATGAGAAAAAAAAGGACCGACATACGAAGCTCAAATCATCTCTATGGGTTGATAGAATCACACCCAAGAGGTCTACATGCATCTCTCCATACAATCTTGTATACGGAAAGGAAGCAGTACTACCTATATCACTTGATTTTCTAGCATTAGAACTCATGAAGCAATTGGAACTAGCTAAGTTTGAGCCCATGGAAATCAGGTATGCAAAGCTGATGGAATTAGAAGAAGCAAGAGAACATGTAGTGCAAACCATGGAAAAGGATCAAGAATTGATCAAGAGGAGCTTTGACAAGAAAGATAAAGCTAGGATTTTCCAAGCGGGTGACTTAATCTTGAAGTGGGATGATGATCGTGAAAAACTAGGCAAGCATTCCAAGTTTGATGCAATATGGAGTGGCCCATATATGATCATAGAATGAAAAAATAGCAATGCCTTGTGGTGGCTAAGTTAGATGGTAAAGAATTATATATTACGATCAATGGAATTGTTATCCAAAATGAGCCCCTTGCTCATTTTGTGGCTACCACCCTTCATTCTTCCCTCTCTTGTGCCTCAGTCATAATTTTTTTCTTTTCAGGCACTCAAGGCCTTCTAGAAATGGCACCATTGGATAGATATTTTTCTCAGCTTTCTAGAAAGGTAAATTTTTCCTCCTAACTCCATGTATTTTTGAAGTTATGGCTCGGTAGAGCTTTTCAGGGGAAATTTTCCCCGAAAATCCCGAGCCAATAAGATGACGCCACATGTCCTCAGAAGTGGCGGATGGCGAGAGGTAAACTTGGAATTTTTACCAAGTGTTTGGCAATATTTCAGAAGGAATTTTTCACCCCAAAGGCCCACCAACGAATTGAATGACGCCACGTTTCCGGCCGCGGAGGAGTTGGAAAATTTTCCCAAGGATTGACACAAACAAAAATTTTGACGCCAGGCCCACATCCAATCACATTGTGCCATGTGTCCTTAGGCTAAAGGAGTGGTGGAGAGTGGAGATAAAATTGAAAATTTGGAAAAGTGTAGTGGTAAGAGGAAAGGAGAAATTTTAGCCCACAAGCCCGCGAGCCAATAAGATGACGCCACATGTCTCAAGGGGCATCAGAACATCAGCCTCCGGGAGAAATTTGGAATTTTTAAAAGGTTAACGCAAAGAGAAATGTTTTCCCCAAGGCCGCGTCAATGGGAGCTCACTACATGGCACCAGGAATGACGGAACGCGGAGGAAAGATTGGAAATTTTGTAAAGTGTTTGAAGGAGGTGCGAAAGGAAAATTCCGGCCCGAAGGCCCACAACTAGTCAAATCGAGCCACATGTCACCTCAGCATTGGGGGTCGGGGCACGAAAGGATTTTTTACTTTTTCACCCAAGTGTAAAAAATCAAAAGAAAAGTTTGCTCCCAAAGGCCGCAACCAGTTAGATCTTGCCACATGTCCACATGGCGACAAAATGGAGAAGGCAGGCCCGCAGAGAATTTTGAAAGGAGAAGCCCATGGCCTATAAGATGACACCATGTGTCCAGCTCAAGGAAATATGGTCAAAAGTGATGGAATAGACAGAGGAAAAATCCTACGGCAAATCACATCGTGCCACATGTCCTCAGGTCATCTAGCCAAAGGAGAATTTTGGAAAATTTTCCAATGGCCAAAACAGTGGAAAATGAAGTGCAGAAGGCCCATGTCTAATCAAAACATGCCACATGGCACTAGGAGTAGTGGAGCATGGAGATTTTTGGGAAAATTTTCCCAAATGCAAAAAGTGGGAAAATTTCAAATTTTCGGCCCGCCAACCCATTTTGGCCCTGTTTTGCCCTAAATTTTCAAATGGGCATAACTTTCGATCCAAAGCTCAGTTTTTCACATTCTTTATATCAATGGAAAGATGGTGAAATTATCTACATGATTCTGGGGTCAATTTTTTGTTTTGATGGAGTTTGGAGAGATAAAATTGGAAAACACCTCTGGCACGTGGAAATCAACAGAAATGACGTTTCAACCACCATTTTTAATGAAGAATGGCTCGCATTCTCTCCCAACATGGTGAAAAATGTTAGGGAATGGACCTGTAAGGATGCCCATGTTGTTTTATTGCATTTTGGTCGGTGGTTGAAGCTCCTCTCACATTTTCCCACGTTTCTCTCTCCTGGGCTTAGTTTTTGCATTGTAAAAGCCAGATTTGGCTCATTTTTGAGGTGGTTGGACAATTTTATGTTTTGCAGGCTCCCTCTTTCACCCTAGAAAGTGATTTTGTGGAATACCAGACCTTTTTCAAGGTTGCAACACATTTTCTACCTTCGTTGATGTAATGCATGTATTTTGATATTGGAAAATGACAATGCAAGCTCTGTGAATGAGTTTCAGTCCTCTCTTGTGTTGTTTGATTTACCCATGATCTTTCATTACATTTTATCAGTTTGTGTATGATGTTTTGTTGCATTTTTGTAATCTGTGTCAATCTACAGAAGTAAAAATGCTCACCACTCCTTTGGTGCATCACCTTATTAGCATTAGTTTTAGTTCTTTTGCATTCTCTATCTCTATCCCCTTGGAATTTAGAGTAGGATCTTGAATTTAAAACCTCTGCAACTTGCAAGTAATACACCTGATCAAAGGAGTTGAGGAACTAGCCTCTAACTTGGAGATTCTTTTCCATTTTTACAAGTCCCACACTTGGGGAAAAGATTCAATGTTGTGCAATCACACTGGAAGTCCAAAATGTCAAACTAGAAATCTGATCAACATCCAAGGGTGCTACTGAGTTCCACTAACAGGAATTTACCTCAAACATTGGTACTAGAAGGAATAATTTTCATCCTTGTACTTATTATTATAGGATTTCCAATTCCTCCAAGTGTTTATACATATTAATGTTTTGGTTAGAGTAGATTTCATTCCCTTAAGTGTTGGTGCACATGTTCTATTGCTTATAGTGTATGGTTGTGTATGGTTCATCATGATTTTAAAAAGGGTATTGGGCCCCTAGAATGTTGGCTAAGTACAAAAGGCACGTATGTGCGCAGGTCCTAGTTGAAGAGAGGCACGTAAGGACAAGGCACGCATGACAGGGTTTAAGAAAAGGGTTTAAGGAAGCTCGTGGCATGTAAAGACATAACCAAGGGTTCGGGACTTAGCCAAATTGGGCATTCAGGAGAACACGTGAAAAGCATGACCCGACTATGCATGTTGTGTGGATAAGGTGCTAGCTTGGTGATAGGTTGGCCCAAGAAGGAGCATGCCTACGGTAGAAGCTTCTAGAAGCACATCATGGTGAAAAGTGGAAAGTTCAAGCCTAGGAGAGCATGCTCACATGGAGGACCACATTCAGACACTTGGCATCAGATCTGAGGGCATTGGAGGATGAGTTGGCAGCCCAGAGAGGCTATAAATACTAGCACCTGCAGAGTAAACAAAGGGAGAACAAAAAGAGGGCGAAGCTCTACAAAAATACTGCAAGAACTCTGTTAGTGGGTAATGGTATTTGGGAGAGAATGTATAATGGGTATGGGGATTGCAAATTTTTCTTTGATAGCCTAGCTACATTAGTCCAGTGAAAAGCATGACTGCAGTCTGTTTCTCTATGACATTCTGTAATGGCTCCATGGATGTAATGAGGTTACCAGTTATATGAATATGAATATTAATGATTCTAATTCCTACATATTTCTCATAGGTTCTCTTTCATTTATGTTTGTGCTAAGTATGGATGCTTGTATACTTCTCTCTGTTATGGTGCAAGTTATATAATCTGTTAAGTGCTTTCTATCTGTAATGACTGTAAGGATCTAGAGGTCATTCTGAGCTCTATGGTTCTTGAATGTCTTAACCCCATTTAAATATCTTAAGCACAAATCATAGATGATGATATTTCCCACTAAACTCACATAAAAGAGAGACTCGGCACCCGCACGTGCCTCAGGTGGGTACCCAACATCTGTTGGGTGATAGGTGGTGCACATGGGGTACCTTTCTTTTGTGATAAGGGTAAAAATGACTACATCTTGGTTCCATTGCCGGGACCTCTTTTTGAAGTTGTAGTGGGAAATAGCATACAACATGATCTGTGTAGTGAGTAATGATAGAATAGTTAACTTTGGAAAGTGTTGAATCAGGGTTCAAGAGTATGGAGGATGAATTTTCTTAGAGATTCAACACTGGACCATGAGTTTGATGCACGTAAATGGGTAGAAGAGAACCTCTACCATGATTTATATGAAACATTTTTCTATTGTTTCCCAGTAGAGCTATATGAATGGCTCTTAGTGTATGCATCTAGATCAAGTTGGCATTATGGATCATGTACATGTGGACCCAAGAAGATTACCAAAGGTTGTAGGATGCAGATCTGACATGGACCCGTGTTGTGGATCATTGGTGGAAAGGAGTACTAGCTAGCTACACTCTGGAGTACGCCATTTCCACATATTCTTGTCTGGAGGTTGCTGAGTTTGAGTTTCTGCAGGAGCCTAGAGGATCATTTCTATGTGTTATCCCTCTAGCAATGAAGATCTTGGTTGTTACTTTGGGTTTAGAGGCATTTCCAATGGCCGGCTAGACCATTCAAGCATTGGGCAAGGGAGCTAGGGTGGAGGAAGATGGCAGATATTATGACGGAGAAGGAAAGGGAGGAGAGACGGCTCAAGTATAGTGAAGCACGTGAAAGGGATATTTCTAGATGACACGAGGCTACAAGTGTGATGGATCTATAGAGGCAGACGTTGCGGGAAGGAGTTGAGGTTCACGCGGAGGACATGGAACTGAAAGCATGCATGCTACCCCATCTTTGAAATCATGTAAGAGATACCCCTTCAGCTTCTGGTGAGAGTTCGTCACATAGAGAAAGAAGAGTCATTGGCACGTATCTGAACCCACCCAGTGACCAAACCCTAGTGCTTGGTTTTCTAGAACTAGGAAGGAGTATCATTGACCCAGTTGATATCAGTGGAAGTGACAGATCTACACCTAGGAGGTATAATTTTTCAGTTCCCACTTCTATGGCTACACATATTCCAAGTATTCGGAGGATTCTTTAGACAAGGAGCTAGTATTCAAGCCTTCAATATCATGTTTGGGAGTGGTGCGGGGTACAATAGTGGTAGTGGGGCACTATCACAGACCATCGGCATACAAGTTCAGTGGAACTATGGGGACACTTGGCATGACTACTACAGGACTTGGTGGGTCAGGGGGCACAGGACCTAGTGGACCTAGTGGTTACGGTGGATATGGTGACTCGAGAGGCACAGGACACAGTGGACTGGTGGATCCAGAAGTGGAGGAAACACCGAGAGGACCAAGGCTCAGCTCGGGAGGACAAGGCCCCACCATCCCCTTAAATCTTCTTTAATATGTTGTTACACTTTCTAGATTACAAAGGTATTGAGGACGTCGGGAACATGTTCACAAGTGTGAACTGCTATAGCATGTAAAGAGTATCACAACCCTGGAGCGGAAGGCTAGTTAGTTTGTAACCACGTTGCAAGGGTGCGCGCATAGTTGGTATAGTAAATATGACCCACATTAAATAGTGGTGGATTATACTACTTTAAAGAATGCATTCTTGGCAGAATTCCACATCCCTAAGTTTGAACAAAAGAGTATCATCACTTTGAAGGAGATTCAACAAGGAATGGCAGAGAGTGTGTGAGAGTATGACACATGCTTTAAAACTCTCTTGTCTAAATTATCATATGATATTCACCCTTCACAACATGCTCAGTGGTTTGTTGGAGGATTGATCACACCTTTTAGAAGGGATTTATCTCATAAAACTTTCACAGACCCGCATGAAGCATTGGAAGATACACTATGCATCGAGGTTGTTGGTAGTATTGATAGTGGTGTTAGCCCATTCCTGGAGGCTCAGATTGCTGCTATGGCTAAGCAGATGGAAAAGTTGTCTGCAAACTCAGCCCATGAGACTCGCAGTGGTTTATGGTGCACAGATTGTGAAGTAGAGGGGCATGTCAAGGATAATTTCCCCGGAGGATGGTACATGTCATGATAGTAGATTGTGAAATTTGTCGTGGGGACCATGATGCAAGTAGATGCCCCTTGTTATAATGTGCAATCCAGAAGAATGTGTCTTGCTACTATAAGATTTGTACCTCTACAACCCATGATACTAAGGACTATAGGCTCATTGATCATATCCATGAGGCCATTAATCATGGGGTGCACCAGACCAACATTTCCAGTAGTTCCAAGGGTGATGATCACCATTATGAGGAGCATACAGATGGAGGCATGCATGGAAGGGGCTTTCGAGGAGGATTTTGTTGTCATGGTAACCACAAGCAAGGAAGGACTGAGTTCCCACATGGAACCTGTTTCAATTGTGGGTCTACAAATCATTACAAATGTGAGTGCCCAAACTGTTGTAGTGCTCATGGTGTGGAAAGAAGCACAAGTATGAGGAGTTCCTGGAGCACATGAATCAACAAAGAACGGAAAGATAAGGGAGTTGCAGATGGTTAGCATTAAAAAGTCAAACACGTAGTGGATGCCACAAGTAACACGAGATGTAGGTTTCGAACTAGTTTTGGTAACAACAAGAGTAGAAGCTACGCCCACACAAGAGATACCAAGGTAGAACAACCTGATTTCAAGGAGGAAGTAGTTCATGGAAAGTATCCAGGACACTGCGCATCAAAAGGAGGTATATCAAGACACCATGGATTTCATTCAGAGTTTACAAGTGTAGATCCGAGTGTCTAAAAGAGCACTCAAGAGGGAGGAACAAGGAAGGAGAGTCAAAGCACCAAGGGATGACCTGGATGAGGTCAAGGAAGTATGTAAAATGCTAAGGAAAGAGAATATTATTCCCTTGTTAGGATAATAGTTAAGAGAGAAGGTACCACACACTAGAGGAGAGTGCGAGAGGTAGGTCTTACATACAAACCTTCCCCCTCACAGCCTTGACTATGACAAAGAGATCACATTGAATGCGATTGCAGAAGGATGGCTCCTTCATAATATCCTCATTAACATAGGCATGGAGGTCAATGTTCTAACTCTGGATGCATGGCATCAGATGGGAAGACCTACATTATAACCATCTTCGAATGTGTTGTATATAGAAAACAAGACTAAGGAAATGCCCATTAGTGTCTTAAAGGATGCAAAGTGATCACTATAAAGGGAGATAAGTTTCTTTGGGGACTTGAAGTCTTGGCACTCACCGAGGTAGATAATTTTCTAGCACTCCTTGGGCACCCATGGTGTTACAAGAATAATGCAGACCTTTGGTTCAACAAAGGGTACATCAGCTTTGAAAATAAGGAGGAGAGGGTCATTATACCCATAGAAAATGGGAAGTTGACGCCTATCTTGAACCCTGGGAGAAGAAGTTCTGGATAGGATATATGTGCATTCAATTAAAGACTTAGAGATAATACATCCTACTAATGGATTTATCTAGTTTGAGGATGCTCAATCAGTAAGTGACACCACCAGCCTAGCATGTCATAATTGGGTGCATGGGACTTATGAATTGATCAAACGATAGTTGAGAGGATCAGTAACAAAAGTAAGAAAGGCGTGCATGGTCCGATGCCTAGGAGGAAAAAAATTACCTAAGTATTTAAGAGGGGCCTTCCCTGAGATCTTTTTATAGGAGATGAAAGCTCAGTGGAAGGAGAAGAAGGAACAAAGAGGGATGCTAAGTTATGTCCTGCTTAAGCACAGTGGCATGGTGGTGGGCTACACATCAGGAGAGCCTTTTGGAATGGTGCAAGGTGAGAATTTCTCTCTCAGATTTTCTAGAAGTAACATGCCCACCGTCATCAAGAACTACAAAGGTAAGGAGCGCGCCTCTTTCCATATCTAGAAGTGTGAGAGGATCTAGAGAAATGGTGTGGAATCTTTACCACCATCCATTTGGGTACACAAGTTATATTCTACACTACAGGGTTACGTGCGTACATGGTACATGCATTTTGAGACACGCCACTAAATAAGAAATTAGCAAGAGATAGCGGTGACCTCATTTAAAAATTTGAATATCAAAGTACCAATCCATCATTTAATAACGCATTGTAAGTTGGTAAGCACCTTACCATAGGGGATAGTTGCATGGCATATGATAGGTTGTTGGAACTACTAGGTGAACCAGGTTTGGAGGTACACTTTGAAGAAGAAGTAGAAGAAACAGAAGAGTTACAATTTGAGCACGCGTGTTTGGAAAAGGAGAAAGGGAAGTTGGTATATGTGATTGATGGGGAGGAAGCATAAAGCTTAGATGTTAGCCATTCTATAGGGATGTGCGAGGTAGTGGACAATGTTGATACTCATGTGCACGCCTACCATGAGCCCTTAAAGATAAATAAGGTTAACATCAGCTTAGAAGAGGAACCTAAGGAGGCTATCATTGGAGATTACTGGTTGGAGAAGGAAGTCTCTAAGGTCATAGATCTATTGCACAAATTTGAGGATTTATTCTCGCGTGGGTACCATGAGCTCAAAGGCATCCACCATTCCTTAGGGGAGATGAGGATAAAGTTGAAGGACAGTGTGCACCCGGTCAGGAAGAGGCCCTACCGAATGAATCCCAATTTGCACATAAGGGTTAAGGAGGAGATAGAAAAATGATAGCTTCTAGGATCATTGAAGCAATGGAAGAATCGAATGGATAATTCGATGGTAATCAACATCAAGAAGGATGGGTGGATTAGGATCTGCATGGATTATAGGGAGCTGAATGTAGTTTGTGTCATCGATCCTTTTCCAACCCCCTTCATTGAAGAGATTTTGGAAGGAGTCGCTGGGTGTGAAATCTATTCCTTTACGGATGGATTTTCAGGGTACCACCAAGTCCAGATTGCAAAGGAAGACCAGGAGAAGACAACTTTCACCACTAAGTGGGGAAGTTTTGCATACATAGTCATGCCCTTTGGTTTGAAGAATGCACCTACTATTTTTTCGTGCATAGTGGTGCAAGCGTTCCAGACTTCATCCATAAGTTTCTTCAGGTCTATTTGGATGATTGGACTAGTGTATGGACTAGTAAAAGACCATTGTGACAATTTGAGGTTAATGTTTGAGAGGTGTAGGTAGTTGAGGATATCCCTCAACATTAAGAAGTGTGTATTTGCTACACCCTTTGGGACTTTATTGGGGCACATCATATGCAAGGAGGGCTTGCTAGTGGATCCTGCCAAGGTTGCAGTTATTGTGGGATTGGGGGAACCTACTAGCCAAAGCGCAGTGCATGGATTTCTTGGGCATACGGGTTATTACAAAAATTCATCAAGGGGTATGCCAAGATATCCATGCCTCTAAAAGAATTTCTCATACATAAAAGTTCCTTCCATTAGGGAGAGGTGCAAAAAAGGTGTTTGACACATTAAAAAATAGGCTTATCACCGTGCCTATATTACATTTTCCCTCTTGGGACAAGCCCTTCCATGTCCATGTAGATGCCTTAGGAACCGCCATTGGAGCAGTGCTTGTGCAACTAGGTGAAGGTATTGTTGATCACCCTCTATGTTTTACAAGTAGGAAGTTGACACCAGCAGACAGAGCAGAATTACACAATGACTGAGTGTGAAGCATTGTCATTTATCTATGCACTTTTCAAATTCAGGAAGTCTGCTGGCAACACCCTTTATATTTTACACTAACCACATGGCATTAAAGTATTTGGTGAACAAGCCCATTCTACAAGGGCGCATATGTCGGTGGGTATTGTTATTTCAAGAGTTTGAGTTCATGGTAGTAGTGAAACCTAGGAAGAGTAATTGTGGGCCTGATCATCTGTCAAGAATTGATTCAGGGGAGGACACACAGAGTATTGAGGAGACAATGCCAAATGCATAATTGTTTAGGTTACGGCGCATGCCCTCAGATTTGGAGGAGATTGCAATATTTTTAAAGGAAGGTGTGGCACTGGAAGGAATGAAATCATTAGAGAAGATACTGACTTGCCATACGTGCCTCACCCAACATGTTTATTAGTGGAGACTTATACAAGTTGGGACATGATGAAGTTTTGTGCATGTGTGTATTAGAGCATGAGCACCTCGCCATCATGGAGGAAGCACACAAAGGAAGTGTGGGTGGGAATAATGTAGGCGACACCACCGCACGTAAGATATTAATGGTAGGATTGTGGTGAGATACCCTATACAAGGATTGTAAAGACTATTGTAAAGTGTTAGACCATTGTCAACACATTGGCGGAGCCAGAAAGAGAGATGATATGCCTTTGTGCCCTATAAATAACACAGAACCTTTTGAGAAGTGGGCAATAGACTTTGTAGGCCCTATTGCACCAGTGGTGTGTAGGATTGGGTCACACTATGTCATCACTCGTATAAACTATTTGACAAGGTGGATAGACGTAGCTCTAACTAAATATTGCACAGCAGCTACAATAGTAAGATTTTTGTGGGAGAACATTATCACAAGGTATGGATGCCCTTTAAGTTTAACCAAGGATAGGGGTACACATTTCTTAAATAACACCATGAGGATCCTGTTAGCAGAGCTCATGGTAGCTCATCACAAGACTACCCCTTATCACCCACAAGTAAATGGAACCGTAGAGGCATTTTACAAAATACTGAGTCATACCCTGACCAAAATTTGTGATGTCGGAAGACAAGATTGGGATGACAAGGTATCAGCCATATTATGGGCTTACAGGAAAACTTATAGAAGGTTGAACAAAGCCACACCATTTCAATTGGTGTTTGTGCATGGAAGCTATTCTTCTAGTTGAATTTATGTTACCTTATCTACGAATAGCGTGTGTGTAGGAGGGTTGGCTAATGAGAAAGTCTGGAAGAGATAATTGATGATTTAATGAAGTTGGATGAGAGACAATCACTTGCCAGGTGGATTCAGACAATAGAGAAAGCAAAGCAAAAAGCATGGCACGATCACCACATCAAAAATAAGAAGTTTGAGGTTGGGTAGATGGTATTACTATATGATTCTAAGTTTTGCGCCATCCTGGGAAGTTGAAATTCCATTGGTTAGGTCCCTACACAATCTCATACATCCTTGATTCAGTGTGTTCCAGTTAAAAATATTGGATGGAATGAAATTTCCTAGACACTTCAATGGGAGTAGGCTGAAGCCCTACTATAAATAAGTCTTCTTGATGTTTGTAAATAAGGCAATTTTGCCAGTTAGTTTAGAATTTTCCTTTATGCATTTCTTTTCTTGTGTTTCCCTTTTATGTTGTTGTTTTGTTTTGCACCTTGGGCACCAGTAACCTTATTACTACTTTTTGATAATTTTTGAGTGCGCAGAGGACCGCACATCATTTTAGTGTGGGGTGGAGTAATGTGAAGGAGAGCATGGTTAAAATTCCAAGGAATTTTTGTTGAAAAACCTAGTTGAATGGCCCTGTTGAAAGAGGTGCTTGGAAAGAAAAGATGGAAAAAGGATGGTTGGTGCCAAGATAAAAGCTACTTTCAGATCCCACATACAAAGAAGGGAAAAGCACATAAGCAACACGAGGTAGGCAAGAGCAAAAATCAGGACAGAAGAAGTGCCTTTGGTGTTGGTTACGCGCGTGCAAGAGTCTCTTGTCATGTTGGATTGGTTGTGCACCATAACGTTGGAGGATTTCGCATGTAGGTTTGGGTGCGTGAGGGAAAGCATTGAAGTCGGGATTTGTTTGAAAAATCCACATTAAATTTTAAAATTATGGTGATAGATGAAGGAGCACTTAATGCTTAAAAAGGGAAAAACTATAAATAAAGGGGTCGGGCACTTCATTATTCACTTTTTGTATAAAGAGAAAGAATCAATTTTTACACCTTTGCAAACTAGGGCTTCCAAAAAAATTGATTCGTGTGAAGAAATGTTTGGAGAAATTGAAGCATGAGTAACTAGTTGGATTTGCGAACCAGAGGAAAGGATTTCACAGGCATAGGAAAAGTGGGAGAAGGCATCATCTTGTGAAAGGAGTATCCCAGTTAGGGTTTGAAGAACTAGGGCACGGGGTTAAGGAAATTTCTTCACAAGTTCAAGATCTAAGGTTGGAGAGAGTGGAAGAACAGAGTAACATGGAGTGATTGAAGTAGACCTAGAGAATGACACCCAAGAAACTAGTTAGCACACCCAAGAAGGGAAAGGGAAAGGGCAAGGGTAAGCAACAAGAAACTGACACACACACAAATGAGGAGTGGTATGCAGAAATGCAATACCCAGATGGAGTGTTGTTGGGGAAGGAGTGGGAGTCCCATCTAAGGAACATGTCTGTGAATGACTACAATCATCGGACAAGCACAATTGAGAAGGAGATGGCACTAGAGTTAGTGCGCCCAACAAACAAAAGGACACCAAAGGGTTTTCCCATTTATAATGATGATGTGAAGGTTAAGTTGGAGAAGGCAAGGTTATTACAACTCTTTGAGTTTCCCTACTTCAGAAACCTGAGCACTTATATCAATGGCTGATGTCACGCATGCATGAGGACTACTTCCACTTCACAGGGTGTAAGATGTGCATAACCCCTCAACTCATTTCACATTTCACATGCCTCATCTGTGAAGGAGATGGTTTGGAGGATGACTTGACTGAAAAAGAAGTGATTAAGGAAACTATCACCGCTTATGCATACAAGAAGGGGTCAAGGTATTATGATGTCACAAACATTAAGGATCTGGTAATGAAGATGGCCGCGCACCTAGTGTCAAAGTTAAATGGCTAGGAGAGATGGACCCAGGTTAATAAGCCATGGTTAAATGTTTGCAGGAAGATTTCAAAGGGAACCATATAAAACTTGTATGCATTTATCGGGATGAGATTATCAGTTGCGTGAAGGAAGGTGATAGGATCCTTTTTGGTAATGTCTTATTAACCATCATGTTTTCAGAGATCAGGGTACTGGATGCATCAGAAAATTTCATGTGGGAGTACCCTACTGAAGACCCCTCACCTGTAAAGAGCTTTTAGAAATACGTTTGTGACACCATGACAACTGTACACAAGGCGCACTTAGAAAAATGGTATACATGCCTAAGGAATGTGTTTGGGGCGGAATAGAGAATTCTCGAACAACTGCTAGCAGTCACCAAGGGAGAAGAGAAATTTACTATGTACCAGCATTTCTACTTGGGTAGATTCAAACTGTCAGATGAGACTTGGAGCCCATGGTGCAAGCTCCCCTTTGCCTTCACATCTCAATACTTCCAAGCAGGAGTAAATACGTTCAGGCAGTCTAAAAATTTTAAGCTGGACCTTGGTAATCTGGACTAGGACCACAGGGAAATGCGCAAAGGTTTGGTCTACCCCAGCAAGTGTGTGTATGTGGAGTGGTACGTATCGCATGAAGTTCAAATGACAAGTCCCATGACTCTACCCATTGTAGATGGATCCACGGCACGCGTGTACATCCGCATAAGACCCAAGTCTAAGAAGGGCACATATCTAGAGAACGAGGTATCTATACCTTAGGATCCAACTGGTAGGAAGAGACTCATGCCCAAATAGGAGGAAAAAGAGCCAGAAAATAAAATACCAAGTGTGGTGGAGACACAGGCAATAGGTTCCCCGAGACAAGCGCCAGAACCAGTATGTATGCGCACAAGAAGAAGCCCATAGTAAAAGAGAAGACTCAGAGCCAAAAAAGCCATCAGACAAGGAGTCATTAGGAGAGGAAGAAATGGAATCACCTACACCAGAATCTCTCGGTTAGGAAGAAGCAAAGGGTAGAAGAAGAGACCATCTCGGAAGAGACTGAGAGTTTGGACAAGTACATAAGAGAAAAAGATGAGAGTGAAGAGGACGAGAGTGGAGAAGAAGTAAGTGGGGAAGAGGACCTCGGGAAGGATCAAGGACCACCCGTCTTCAATATACATGATTCAAAGGAGGAAGGAAGAGAAGAAGAATAGGGGTTCCAATTAAATACATGGTAGAAGGATGGCCAGGTAGGAGAAGGTGCCCGGGACATGGGAAATTTTGAGGAAGCTAGCATGCAGAAGCTAGAGTCTCTAAGTTCTATGCAGAAACAGACAACCAAGGTGGCATAAGGAGAAGAGACCAAGAACATTTAGACCATGGTGGAGGAAAAATTAGAACACAGTGCTGAGCCAGTGTTGAATAAGGAGAAGAAGGAGAGCACAAAAGAGGAACACGGCAGCACTAGAGGCCCCATTTTGACTGTAAGTATACCTAAGGGTACATGCATGGGAGGAAGGCATGTAGAGGGGAGAGGTTGGAGATGGGTTATATTGATGACCCCAAGAAAGTGTTTCGCATGTGGTTCCAAAGTACCATTCTAGTAGAGGAGCTTGTAGCAATGTCATCTTTTGACAAGGAGGTTACATATCCATGGACAAGGAAGATGCTCTCATGGGCTATAGAGTCCCACCTTGATGAGCTAGAGTATGAGGTACACCATGGCACAATAATAACATTTCCAGGACCAAGAGAAGACAACCCAGTGGTGGATACTTGGCAGCTCTTAAATGAATAACTATGGAACATGCTTAACAAAGTCTCCATTGAGATCAAGGCTAGACTCTTTGGGAGGAATGATAGGGTTGGAGATCTAGAAGGGGAGCTAAAGAAGAAAGAGGAAGAGCTAGCTTCTATAATAAATGAGCTAAGCCAGAGAAGTTTATCAAGACCCGGTGGTGGTAGCATGAGTTGAAGAATGAAAAATATAAGGTATGCATTATGTACAAGAAGGTGGAATCCATTAATGAGGCTATAGATTTCAAGAATCTAGACCTAGCATCAACTACACCGAATTATGGATTAGCCTTGGGATTCCTAGAGGATTTAACAAGGATCCTCACCATGGAAAGACATCCACTAGCCTTAGAGTCTAGAGAAGAAGTTGCCACGCGCCTAGAGAAAGAGGATAAGTTGAAGATTGTAGTGCTCATCACGGAATATAGAAAGGTTTTTTCTGATGTAAGGGTTGCTTCCCAGGCTATTGAGACCGTGTACGATAATTACACAGATAGAGACAAAGTGGTAGGCACCTTGGTCACCACTCATGAAGTAGAACTCAAGGATTTCTAGGAGAAGAACAAGGGAAATAGGGTAGAAAGGGATAAAATCCTTGCTGAGGTCGAGAGGAAATCTGAAGCCATTGAAACCTTAAGGGGTTCAATCAAAAACCGAGTTGAAGGAACTATATCCGCGTATTACACGAAGAATGGACGTGCATTAGAGGATATAGGCAAGGAGTTGGAGAAAATCACTAATACCATGAGTGCATAAGGAGATGGACTAAATTTTGGGGAGGTGAGTGCCTGGTCGGTGACCTCTGTCAGAGAGCGCAGGAAGAAGTCAATGCTTGGAACAAGTTGGAGGCCAACTTGCAAAAGGATTTTCCTAGCTTGTTGCAATGATTCCTTCACTCTCCCATTCTTTCTTCTTCCCCATTATTTCATCCCCTTATTCTTGTTCCAAGGCATAAGCCTGTTGTATTCTTTCTTTCACTAGAGAAGTGTCCCTGTGGATAGAGAACAGAGGCATAGTGTGGGGTGATGTTGGGCCCCTAGAATGTTGGCTAAGTACAAAAGGCATGTATGCACACAAGTACTTATTCAAGAGAGGCACACAAGGACACATACGACGGGGGTTTAAGAAAAGGGTTTAAGGAAGCTCACGGTGCACACGGACATAACCAAGGGTTTAATACTTAGCCAAATTGGGAGTTTGAGACAGAACACATGAAAAGCATGACCCAACTATGCATGTTGTGTGGATAAGGTGCCATCTTGGTGACAGGTTGGCCCAGGAAGGAGCATGCCTGCGGTAGAAGCTTCTAGAAGCACATCATGGTGAAAAGTGGAAAGCTTAGGCCTGGGAGAGCATGCTCGCATGGAGGACCACATTTAGACACTTGGCATCAGATCTGAGGGTGTTGGAGGATGAGTTGGCAGCCCAGAGAGGCTATAAATACTAGCACCCAGTAGAGTAAACAAAGGGAGAACAAAAGAGGGTAGAGCTCTGCAGAAATACTGCAAGAACTCTATTAGTGGGTAATGGTATTTGGGAGAGAATGTATAATGGGTATGGTGATTGTAATTTTGTCTTTAATATCCTAGCTACATTAGTCCAGTGAAAACCATGACTGCAGTATGTTTCTCTATGACATTTTGTAATGGATCCATGGATGTAATGAGGTTACGAGTTATATGAATATGAATATCAATGATTCTAATTCCTATGAGCATAGGTTCTCTTTCATTTATGTTTGTGCCAAGTATGGATGCTTATATACTTCTCTCTGTTATGGTGCAGTTATATAATCTATTAAGTGCTTTATGTCTGTAATGACTGCAAGGATCTAGAGGTCGTTCTGAGCTCTATGGTTCTTGAATGTCTTAACCCCATTTAAATATCTTAAGCAAAAATCATAGATGATGAAATTTCCCACTAAACTCACATAAAAGAGAGACTCGACACCCGCACGTGCCTCAGGTGAGAGCCCAAAGCATTTCTAGGTGATATTTCGGTGTGTATGGGGTACCTTTCTTTTGTGATAAGGGTAAAAATGTCTACAAAGGGTTGTCACGTTAACAAACCCATGAATTACATGAAGTGGTTACAAATTTCAAATCAAAACAAATTTAGAGCAACTAAAATCAAAGCTAGATGTTGCGCAGTAGTTGGCAATCCCCGATTGTCACTCAACCTTCAATCGATATATAAACAACAGATATAAGCCATAGTGTTCCATAAGGTTTAATTATAGTTCCTACATGGATCAAATGGTGACCCAAGTCTAAAGTCGGTGCCAATCAAAGTAGCATTGGAAATTTAGAGGAAGAAATAAAATTAGATCTTTATGGAGTTCTATGATGTCCAAGGTAACGAGTTTCACTCCAGTTTTGTAGTAGTATACTTCACCCAGCCAAAATATCAGTCTCGTTTATCCACACTTGGTAGGGAATCAGATGTTGAGGCATCATTCATAAGTACTCATCATTTAGTCTCATGGATCGAGGTTGTTGGAATGGATGAAATCCAGGTTTTAAACAATTCTCTACTCTCACAAATCTTGAATTCAATATTTTCTTATGAAAGTTGAGAGTACGAGTAGTGGAATCTAGTTCTCGATGCGGGCAAAGGAATTCCCAAAGCATTTTGAGGTCAGGATTTTCAAAAGTTGGACCAGTTCATGTTGATCACATAGACTCCATGCCCAATGGATTGCTACAAGAATTTGGTCATACTCTATTTAGCAGGAAAATGACCATGTGAGTTACCAAATTGTTATCCAATTTTGCTTCCCTAGAAAAATTGGACATTGGTCGAGCATTCCTTGTCACAATTAGTTAGAAGGGACACTTGGTAAGAAATGGAAAATCCAATGCACAACCCCTAGACACCTTCATGCATCCAACTCAGCCTTGGCACAACTAGAGAATCCAAGAAATAACAAAAATGTTCAAGTGAGTGTGTAGACTTCAAGGGAATAGTATTCATTCTTAGATGCAACTCAATGAGATCACAAGAGAGCTACCTCCCAAAGACTAAGTGTTTTTTCCATTGTGCATTGATTAATTCCAATGACATGTGAGGGTATGAGATCGAGTTACATTATGCCTTTGATATATTGATTTGGTTAGGAATAAGTTGCACTAAGTTCACCCCCATGTGCATCAAGCTTGTTTTATGGTCGAACGAGCAATGTAAATGCAGGAAAACTCTATCGAGAAACTAAGCTCTTTTAAATATAAACCGAGTTGTACTAAAAGGAGGTGATTCACCAAGTTTTTTTAGGTTAGATGAAGATACCTCATATGCATCAAGCTATTTCTATTCGATGTCGAGCCAAGAAACATTGTAAAAACTGAGCCACTCCTCCAAAGGAACCGAGATTCTTCGCCAACGTAGAGGAAAGGAAAGTGTACAATTAAGGTTATTCCCTATGATGCTCGAGTTGATTCAACAGTGCATAACATAAATGGATGATCTAATTCACTTCATATCGAGATCGTGTTAGAGTCACCAAATTGTATTATAAGCTGAGTCAATTCATTTCACAAGAATATGAGAATTGAAACAAGGTCGGGACTAGTTTCATGGGAATTCATCAAGTTGTTCTTGAACGAATTAGCTAATACCGAGACCAAACTGCATCATTAAGAACTCGAGTTTTCCATGCATGAACAAGTCACTTTAGGGAATGTGGGTGAGTTTCCCCTTGAGTAGGTGAGTCATGATTTTGACCACGGGCCATCTATCTCTGAGCAGTCATGGTGAGAATCAAATTGAGATATACAAGGGAGCCATCATAATAAATGTCGAGTCGTATTGTAATTTGAAATTGAGACATTGTATAAGGGAGAGTGAGATCTACAAAAAATCACCAATGAATTTGTCTCAGTCACAATACCACACTTGTCACAGGGTATTAAGTTAAAACTCAACCCAAGAACTCAAGTGGTAAAATGAGATTTTTGAAAGAGACAACTCACTTAGAATCTAACATGTTAGGTCAAGTTTAATGGATGCACGCATTAAAATTGCAAGTGAGCTCAAATGGCCATTGACTTGGTGAGTTAGAAGTTGAGCCATCAAGTGATTCATAGACCTTTGTGGAAATATTAGGGTTAACGGCCCTCATGGCCTAGTCAATAAAGGTTGGAATCTCGAGTTACGGTGATGGGGATGAAAGAGGCTTGAGTGGCCCATAGGACATGGGTGTAGCCTAAACCCAAAATTACAGAATACCCATGAGTGATATATGCGAGATAATTTGGGAGTAAATGGCCCTGATTGGCCCATCAATAGAGAAACGTGAAGAGTGTGTGTAGATAGAGTGGGGTTGGCGGCATAGATATCCCATAACGTGAGTGAAAAAAAAAAACCTAAAAATCCTTACTTACTATGTTATGCGAGAGTTAGCTCGATCAACTGCTCTGAGATCATCGGTGCAATGTGGGTATAGTGGAGAAAATAAGCCCGAGGGATAGAGCAACATGCGAGGCCAAAAATATTGAATTCACTGATGTCAAAAGAAATGTGGGTGAATCAGTTCAAACAAGCATGGAGAGCCCGGGCCGCAAGGAGCCGAGTTTGCGGCGAGTCATCTTTTGGAGGTTGGAAAGTTGGTGACTCATCTAGAAGACATGGTAGGATCCACCAAGTAGGGAGGGGGATACATGGAGGGATGTTTCGTGTTTGAGGAAAACCAATGAGGGTGAGCTTTGTGATATAGGTGATGCTGAGTTGGTATGAGTAATGAAGGGTCAGCAGTGGTAGGTCGATGACTCGGTGGTAGAAGTCGGGGTAAAGCTCAACACATAGTGACACTCCAAGAAGCTCAAAAATGTTAAAATAGTGACTTGGCATCCAAGCTAAGTGGTCAACAATGTAAGTAAAATGGCCCATCATGGGAGAAGGGTAAATAGCCAATACAAGATAGATTCCAACTCTACCGAGCTGGTCGAGCTGGCTAAGCATTCCAACATTTAAACATTAAACACCCCTTTCAATATAAAATCAATAAAGACAATGATGGGCCCTTAAAGTTAAAAACCCCAAATCATTTAAGTCATGTAGAGAAATTTAAATGGAGGAAGGAAATATTTTAAAATATATTTTCAACTATGAATATTAATTTGATCTCATGGAGGACAAGAAAACCTTTGCAACACAAATTAGCTCCAATCACTTAGAAATCCATAACTGGAGCAATTCTCAATGGATTTTCATAAAATGGGTCTCATTGGAATCATGTTTCCAATCCCAATGCACATAAGTCAAGAAATGTTGGATTTGGTGAATTTTTTATGGATATTTTTAGGGAAAATTATCCCAATTCTATTTGGTGGTTGGAAGGTGGTTGGAGGAGCATTCAATAAGCATGGGAAATCACTCTTTCACTACTACAAGTTATGGGGTACCTTGAGATTGCTTTTGCAGGTCCAAAATCACCAACCACACTCATTTTTCATGATGTGCAATTAGTAGGAAAGTGGATTTCAGGATTTTCATTCCCTCTCTCTCTCTCCTATCAAAATTCTATAAATTAGAGTGTTGAGCTCATTATAAGAGGAGATAGTTATTAAGTAGATTTTTTTTGTCATTTTGGTTTTTGAAGCCATTGTATTGCAGACCCTTATAGCGAGACTCGTTGCATGGTGATCCAGGACTTTATTTTGTAATAGATTTAACTGTGCATATCATGAAGCAATAGATGCAAGTTTGTGGATGTATTTTCCCTTGTTGTGTTTGTTTGCATTCTTCTTGCCCTTTCAACCTCATTACAAATATATTGTGTTTATTTTATGCTCTTGCATGGATTCATTATCATTATGTGTGTATGAAATATTTTTTTGAATGTAGTTTTTAGATTGTGGAGAATTGTTATCACCCTCTCTAGTATGTACTTTGTTTCCATTTTCACACATTAGAAATTTATTCTCTTTCCCTTAGTTTTGTGCATCACCTCTGTAGTGTAGTTTCCTTTCATTAGCATATTATTTATCTATCCCTAGTCCTTTGGAAATATTAGGATAGAGATAGTTAATAGATTCATTTCAGTAGAGCTAGTTTGCACTAGGATTAGGAAGAAGAGTCATCCTTCTCTGGAGGTCTATCTCAAGTAGCAAGTCCCACAACTTGGAGATAGTACCCATGTTACCCAGTCACACTGTGAGCTCAAGAAAACACACTTGTGTAAATCGGAGGGTGTTCTAACTCTGTCATAACAAAACCTTTATGGGTTGAGGTTGTCGATTATGTAATTAAGTATTTTACCTGTGAGGGAAGATATTCTATGTTGAATATAATTCACTTCAAATTGTTAAATCACCTAAAGAAAAATAGACAAGTGAATATACCCAATTTCTTGAATGAGATATTAAAGAGGATGAGTAGAGAGGCACAAAAGGGAAAGTATTACATTGTCACACCATTGTCTCATCACCTTGATAGTAAAGCACACCCTGCAGAGGGATTATCCTGAGATAAGGTGGGAATATTTTGCAAGGGCTAGGAGTATTGATGAATTTTTGGGAAATAGGAGGAAGAGGAGAATAAGTATTGGAATATCTTCCACACATGTAGTTGAGCCTACAACATCAACCTCCTAGCCTAAAGAACCCCTTATTTTTATAATTCTTCATCTCGAGAAAACCCCGAACAATCTCACCTGAAAGAATTTTTATTGTTGAAACCCTCCTTGAATTCTCTACTCTTGAATCATCTACCTCTAAGGGTAAAAGGAAGTCCTCCAAGTCCACTCCTACACCACCAAGGTGCTCTCAGAGGCTAAAAATAAAATTCCAAAAACCTCCAAGCCAACAAAATCCCATACCATATCACTTGATAGTGATGTGGAAGCTGCAGAGGAGAACATTGAGCCCACACCAATGGAAATAGTGCATGGAGGTATTGATACTACATTTCATTAGAAAAAATTATCTAAAGAGCACATGGACAACAAATAATACCAATCCCATAATGTGCAGATAGGATGTGTAATGGAGGGTCATGTAGAGGAAAAAGAGGAAGAATTTGCAGAAGAAACTAGACAAGAATACCCTGAAGAGTCCATGAATGAGCATGTGGAGGAATCTCATACGAGATGAGACACTTTTTGAAATACAAGGTTATTAGAAGAAGATGGGAGAAAAAATTGGAAAGGAAATTAACTAGATAGTTCATGCATCAGAAGGTAATGAGGAAGAAAAATAAGAAGAAATTGGTGAACAAATTGAACATGAACACATGCCCCAAGTTGTTGAGGAAGTCATTGAGCACCTAGTACATGGAATTGAGGAAAGGAATATGTCTATAGAAGTTGAAAAAGTACAAGAACACATTCTTGTAGTTGTGGATGATGTAATTTAGCAAGAGCAAGTGCTTGGAGAAAACACCATCATTTACACCACATTTTTTTGAGAAAATACCACATGTCAGTGCACATCATATGGATGTAGCACCAAGTAACCCCAAAATTGTTATTAAGGAAATTGTAAGACAACTTGTAAAACTTGTTTACAAGGAAATGGCCACACAAACAATATTACTTAACATTGATTACTTGATGAATCAATTTGAGACCTATGTTAATAGGTTAAAAGGAAAGTGGGAAAAAGAAAAGAAGAACTCATCTTCCAACACAAGAAAGAACTTGAGGAAAAAGATAGAGAAATTAAAAGGCTAAAGAAAAATCAAGAAGATACCCTTCAGGTGGCCCATGAAATATTCAAATGTAGGCCTCCCTCCAACATTTATGTTATTTTATTAAAAGAGAAGCTTTTATGAACAAACTTACATGCATAAAATCTGAGATAAAATTTGATATAAGTGCAGCTAGGAGATTTTTCAAGTTGTATTTGAACAACCCTCATGAAATTTAGCTCCTACTTTGTGAACTATACCTTACAAATATTCTCTTGAGTATTATATGAATTGGATTCCAATCTTAGACATTGGAGATGGACGGAGTTAAATCAATTTTATTTTTATGTTGTGAATTATTTGGATAGAGAAAGAAAAATGGAGGAATACAGGAATTTGGAGAAGGTACAACCACTGATGGTCAGGGTTGAAGCTAATAAAACTAGAGAAGTTGTAGAAAAATATGCAAAATATATGAAGAACAAGGTGATTAGAAGGAGAGTCTGGCAGATGAGGAAAGAAGAACGTGAGGAAGTTTGGGACATGATTAAGGACCATGGAATACAGGTGGTACAAGCATGCAGGATGCATTGGAATGAAATGTCTCCTGAACTGCAATGAAAGAGATGCATTCTTATCCTAATATCATGTCAACTCTAAGAAGAGTGAATGCATACATTGACATTTCTACTGAATGTGCAAATACTTGGCTTCCAATTGGCTATCATCCCCTAATCTTCCACTTTCCAATACCAGCATGGATAGGTGATAGACCACTGAATGAAGTGATATAAAGAAGATTTATGTGCAATTTAAGGATCAATGATGGTCACTTATTCATAAAGTCATAAGGGATAGATACTCTAGTTGATTTCGAGACAGATTGCAACATCATACACCATGGAATTGAGCCATTCAATTGAGGACATTTAAGGAATTAATCCTAAGGTGTGATGAGTTCCTTAAATTCCCTTTATAAATAACTCATCTTTTGTAATTTTGTTAATCCATTGAATCCATGACCTTGTATTTCCAAGTGATCCGCTAAACACTACAATCATAACTTGAACTTATTGGCATAAATACTATTTTAATATAGTTATTACTAGTTATCTTTAATATGTGGTATTTTAAGTATGCATTTATTCTTATGGTTTCAATAAGTTGTTTGAATGATGATATGTGTGATGCCACTCTTATTTATAAGAAACTTGTTATATGTAGCAAAGGACCCATCCGTAGCCAAAGAGGATAACCTGCAACAAAGAAATCATGATTATGAAGAGCCCTTGAAAAGTGAAAGAACACACTCAAGTATGTACGTGTCACCGAAGGAGTAATTACAACTATAACATGAGCACTAGATGATAACTCAATAATATATCTAATTATTCATTGTAACTCACTAAAGAACTGATTGATTAGTCAACACATGATTTAAGGAACTCATTGGTTACTTGAGTTATGTGTTTAATATATGAACACTTGTTAATTAGTTATGTTGCATGTGTTGAATCTTTTTGATCTATTTGAGATATTCCACTTGTTTCATCGAAGATCTTTTACTTATTTTGTTTTAACTCCTACTTAAACTCTTCTTCTCATGTTTTTATGTAATTGAGGAGTATAAGATAGAGATTAATTCTGGAAATGTATTTAGAGATCTAGAAGGGGAGTTAAAAATAGAGAGTACACAAATACGAAGTAGCTTTTATTCCTAAATGTAATATTCATGCCAATTCAATAAAGAATCTGAGTTATTTTTAGTCAATTTTAGTTACAATCCTAGGATGGATTAGCACCTAAAGCAAGGCCTAATTATGGTATGCTAAACCCCTCCATAGTTTTGTTTCTCTATTTTATTGCATGAGTAGATTAGAAAGCAATTTTTTCCTTTATTTGCATTCTGAATTCACAAGATTTACTTTCATTCATAGTGTTAGAATCCATTTAATTTTAGTTTTGAGTTTTGTTTCAAGCATTGTACTTTCAAGATTTGTTATTTTTAGTATAGTAGTGACAAATATTTCTTTCCATGCCTCCTAAATGCTTTGTAACTGTGCATATAACACTGGCATTATTGAAATTTTACGTCCCTTGGTTTGATGATTAAATTAATGTGAATTAGTGAACACCATATTAATTGTTGCAAGTTAATTTGCACCATCCGTATAATACACTATGAAGCAAGTAGACTATACTCTGAAGCAAGATGAATAAATAAATTATGTCCTTTAGGGATATCTTAATTAGTTATTGCATACATTTTTGCATTGTAACATATGGACATAAAGCACTTGGGATTTAATATCAATTAGAAGTGAATAAATATTAATAAGGATATGTTTATTTTTGTGTTTTAGCAGATAGCCATCTTCAGCCTAAAAACCTTCAACTTTGATGTTATCCTATCTAATATCCACTTCCCGATCATGTCATGTTTATTTTTAGAACCCACGTACATCTTAATAACTCCGACATATCCTTGTTCATGAAATATCAACTATGGTATACTACACTCAAGCAAGTATACTATCTGAAGCAAGTAGACTATACTCCAAAGCAAGTATACTATACTCTAAAGCTAAGCATAAGAATAACTCATATATGCCTTTACTCTCATATAATGAGATTTTACATACAAATTCAACACTAAACATGGTTTTGGAGTGAAACATATTCAAACACCCAAAGTGCATAGCGTACATGCCTTGAGAAGGCTTATTTAAACTTGTTCATTTAATTTCAATCATCATTAGATGCTCCCGCATTAAATTTTGTTAAGTTGATTAAAAATTCTTCTTCTTGAAGTCTCCTTACACCTTATTCTCCACAGAAATATCATTACACATGGTATAATCTATGTTGAATAAGTTTTAAGTTATCCATGATCATATAAGTGTCATATAAAATAGGACCATACCATAAATAAGGTGAAATGAAAAGAAACTAAAATACATCATGCAACCAATTTATAAAAAAATAACCAAAAAAACTTTTAAAAAAAGAAGACTCTTCTCTCAAAAAATTTACATAAAGAGTTTGAAATTCAAATTGGGAATATTATTTTTACTTTCTTAAACTTTCTAGAGAACTAGCTACGCCAATTTATCTATTTTAGTAGTGGATCTCGTGACCTTTTTATAAAGTGACTATATGCACCCAAGGTTACATGTGCTACATTGTCAAAAATTAGTTACAAAAGTCCCCAATGATGATTCATGTCCTTTTAGAAGATGTTCGAGCTCTTAAACCCATTCACACCTTTGTATATTTATAGCTTAGACATCCTTAGCTTAGCTTTTCCACACTTTTTTCCAGCTTCCTGATTCATTTTGTGCATGTTTTGGCCTTTAGTGTTAGGACCGTCACCCTTCCTAGGTGGCAATTCTAAAATTGCGGCCCGTGCAAGGTAGTAGTCCTGTGACCACGCCTTGCGTAGGCGACAATCCTACGCACTTTTTCTATAATCCGTCATGCATGTTTTTGACATGTGACACTTCACTTAATTTAACTTTTAGGATGCTTTTGTGAACCAAATTACCTAAAAATAGCCTTGATTGCTTGGTTTTCCTTCCCTCTTCTATTTTTTAATATATTTAATTAGTTTGAATTGCTACCATGGTCAAGTAATTGAAAACTAATTATTCGCAACAATCATGACCAAGGGTCATCCAATAATAGCCTAGGCGAAGAATGCATTTAGCAATAACAAGGCCACTAAAGTGACCTCCACATATGCCATCGTGAACTTATTTAATGGTATAGGGGATTTCAGAGCTGGTGAGGCATCGTAAGAGAATGCCATCAAAGCCATGTTTATAGAGAAGGCCACCCATGACGACATAACGAGAGGCCTTTTTGAGAAAGGCACGTTGTCCATTATGTGTGAGATCAGGAGGCAATATAGAAAGGAAAGGTAGTCTCGTAAGTTGCTTATACCAAAGGTCTTGTGTGTTTAGTGAGGTAGTTCGGATGAGGTTAACACAACAAGATTTATAAGATGGTCTCGGTATGCATTTTATGGTAACAAAGATGTCTGAATCGGCAGGTGAAGCAGGTATTTGGGAAGTGAGGTAGGCCATGGTATCCATGAATTTATTGGTGGATCGCGGAACGGTTTGAATTTTATAGTGATCAAAGGTAGTCAACATGATGTCGACGTAACGTTTGTACTCTTGAAGTATTTCATTATGACACTGATAAACACCATTGACTTGGTTTACTACCAGTTGAGAATCACCAAAGATATTAATGGATCTGACATCTAAGGCATAGGTAGTCATGAGACCCAATACAAGTGCTTCGTATTCGGTGATATTGTTGGTGCATTTGAAGTTGAGTTTAAATTATAAAGGCATAGGTTCCCCATCAAGAGGAATGAGGATAATACCTACACCACCCCATGTTGACATTTAGAACCATCGAAGAATAAGGTAATTTGGTAAGGGTCATCATCTAAATAGAGGTTAGCAATGTATTCGTGGGGGAAATCAAAATTTGAAGGTTGATTCCAAGAAAGAGGTGCATTAGCAAGATGGTCAGCAATGGCCTATCCCTTGATATATTTTTGGTGAATGAATTCTATTTCTAGGTCAGCAAGGAGCATGAGCCAACATGTGGCACATTGATTTTGGTAGGGTTTAGCATACATGAAGTGTACGGGGTCAGTGTTGGTCATAACACAGTCTTGTGGTTCAGTAGGTAATGGCAAAGTTTGGTGGCAACAAAAACTAAGGCTAAGCAAAGTTTTTAGGGTGAGTGTATCGGGTTTCGTAGTCTAGAAGGGTATGGCTTATATAATAAACCACCTACTCCCTATGTTGTTCATCATGATGAGCGAGCATAGCCCCTAAGGAGTGATCGGTAGCAGAGATGTATAGGTAGAAGGGTTGGTCGTCTTTAGGTGGGATAAGTACGGGTGGTTAGAGAAGGTATTGTTTTAAGGCCTCAAAAGCTTTGTGGTAGTCATCATCCCATTTAAAAGAGACATGCTTTTTGAGGAGGTGATGAAATGGTTAACACCCAGTCAGAGAGTTGGGAAATAAATTGGCGAATGGACTGCAATTTACCTTGCAGGCTACGAAGTTGTTTAAGGTTAGTGGGCAAAGGCATTTCCGAATGGCCTTGACTTTAGTAGGGTCAACTTCTATACCACGTAAGGAAACGATAAATCCTAGGAGCTTTCCTGAGAGAACCGCGAAGACGCACTTTTTAGGTTGAAGGTGAATGCAATATTTAATGAGGTGGTCAAAGATGGTTTTGAGGACAGTGAGATGATCAGCCCGATGTTTAGATTTAGCCAAGAGATCATCCACGTAATCTTCCAATATGTGATGCATGATATCATGGAAGATGTAAGTCATAGCACGCTAATATGTAGCACCAGCATTTTTAAGGCCAAAAGGCATGACTCGATAGCAAAAGGTCCCCTAAGGGGTAATGAATGTAGTTTTTGTTGATCCTCTGGGGTGAGCAAGATTTGGTTATAACCCAAGAAACCATCCATAAGTGATAGCATCTCATGGCAGTGGTAAGGTCAACCAACTGGTCAATACCAAGCAGAGGAAAATCATCTTTTGGGCAAGCAAGGTTGAGATCATGGAAATCGGTGTAAATGCGAAGTCCCCTGTCACCTTAGTGATAGGGATGATGTTAGAAATCCATTGGGGGTAATCAATGGGTAAGATGAAGGAAACTAAGAGAAGGCGTTGAAGTTCTTCTTTGACAAGAAGAGCAATGCGAGGGTGCATTTTCCTCAACTTTTGTTTTACGGGTTTGGCATCGGGAATGGTTACAATATTGTGGACCATGATAGTGGGATCAATACCAGGCATGTCAACATAGGACCAAGTGAAATCATGGCTATGATTTTTAAGAAAAGAAGTGAGGGCTTCCTTCAGCAGCATCCAAAGATTGGCCAATCTTGAGAATGTGAGGGTCATCCTAAGTGTGGATGTTGACTTCGATAGTTGATTCATTTAACATTGTTTGAATCTCAGAAGCTAATGACTGGTGAATATAAGATTCATCAAAGCACCAAGGTAGGTGAGTATGGACTCGTCATCTTGTGAATGACATTAATAGAAGGAGTATCATCCCCTATCATATCAGGATACAAGAAATGAGGAGAGGAAGGAGCCTCGCCATCGTGGTGATAGGTTAGAGGCCCCAAGGAAATGGTATTTATGGAAAAAAAAAGGTAGGAGGGATAGATTCAGGATCCATTGACTCTGTTGGTGAAGGTGGTGAAGGTGGGGTAGGTGAAGAAGGTGGAGAGGGGTCAATGTCTTCAATGAGTTCAATACGGGGCTTTTTGGCAGGTAGTTTAGTAAAACTAATTCCAATACGATCATTCTATTTACATGTGGTACATGAAATAACAAAGTGTGACAACCTTGCTCATAAAATCCAAAGCCGAAACCCTTCCGTGCACGGTGGTGTAGGAAAGTGTGAGAAAAGTGGTGGTTGGTAAGAAACTCAAGCTTAGCTGAAAAAGGTCGGAGTTTGTGATGGTGGTTTGGGTGTGTAAGTGGAAATGTCAATTCCCCATAGGTAATATGGGTACAGAGAGGTGGGGAGGACCATAAAGGAGATGCTTGCCTATGCGGTGATCATAGTGAGGATGCTTGATGAAGGTTTCTGTTGGGGTGTGGAGCCTATTTTTGGTCTTCTTGAATTAGTGTTGAAGTTTTGGAGCTTGAACGGTTAAGTTTAGAGACTTCAAGAGCATTCTATAGACATTTGTAGTGACATGGTTGTACTATTGTTGCGACGTTGTTGTTAACTAGTCGTCAACATTGGGACTATTTTTTCCAGCCAGTGGGAAGTTGAAAGATCACAACTTTCAATCTTCTAGGTCGAATTTATGGATTCTTAAAAGGATTGTAATCCTATAAATATAGGTGTTATGGTATCTTGAAGATATTTTGAGTGTTCAAGAGGTCTTGAGTCTTAGAGATCAAGAGGTGATCAAGAGTGATCAAGGTTATGCAATTGGGTGTCAATTTTGGTTTAGATGTGGTTTAGCATCTTTGGAATTCTGTTGTGAGTTCATAACTAAGAGAAGACTGTGAGAGTTGTTTTACTCTTGTTGATGATAAAATTTGAGAAAGTTCTTGGTGGACGTAGCCCACATTGGGTGAACCACGTTAAATCTTATCTTGTCTTCTTTTGTGCATTATTTATTTATGTTGTTATATTTCTGCAAGTATAATTTTGCTATATAGTTTCCTACTGCTGTGATTTGAGGAATTGTTTCTGCATATTTGTTCTCTAATTCCTAACAATTGGTATCAGAGCTTTGGTGGTTTTTTGTTGAAGTTGTAAATCACAGGGAAATTTTAGCTTGAGTGGGAGCTATGGCGAGATGAGGGAAGATCGAGGGTTGAGAAGCTCAATGGGAAGAACTTTGGTTTGTGGAAGATGCAAATGGAGGATCACTTATATCAGAAGGATCTCCATGTTCCTTTGGCTAGAAAAGAAAAGAAACCTACAGCCATGTCAGATGAGGATTGGGAGTTCTTTGGATAGAAAGGCGCTCGAGGCAATTTTTTTATGCCTTGCATCTTCGTTGCTTGCTTTCAACATATCACAGAGAAGACCATGGAAGGTCTCATGAGTGCATTGGGGAAGTTATATGAAAAACCCTCTACCCCCAATAAAATATTTTTGATGAAAAATTTATTTAATATGAAGATGTCTGAGAATGGTTCATTGTTTGATCATTTGAATGAATTTAATATAGTTGTGAGTATGTTAAACTTGGTAAAAATATACTTTGATGATGAGGTTAGGGCTTTGCTGATTTTGTCCTCCTTACCAGATAGTTGGGACAGCTTGGTTATGGCTGTAAGTAATTCAGTCTCTAATAACTCAAAGTTGAAGTTTGAGGATGTAATAGGTGTGATCCTAAGTGAGGAAATGTGAAGGAAGAGCACCAGAGATTCTTCTACTTCTGGAAATGCTTTGACGGTGGAGAGTAGAGGGAGATAAAAGAATAGAGGGAAAGGTAACCGTGGGAAGTCGAATGATCATGGAAGGTCAAATTCCAAGAGTAAGTTAGAATGTTGGCACTATGGGAAGGTTGGTCATGCTAAGAAAGATTGTTGGGATCTTCGAGATAAGAAGAACGAGGAAACTAAAGAGGTAAATGTGGTAGTAGATGATTTTGTCAAGATGCCTTAATTCTTTCTTTAGATAATATTGTTGAATCTTGGGTGTTAGATTCAGGGGCTTCTTTTCATGCCACCCCACATAGACATTACTTTAATGATTTTGTTCAAGGTGATTTTGGACATGTATATCTTGGTGATGATGAACCATGCAAAGCATAGTAGGGAAAGGTTATGTTCAGGTGAAAATGTAGAATGGGAACACATGGCTACCGAAGGACGTCAAACATGTGCCTAAGTTTAGGTAGAATTTGATATCGTAGGACAACCGGGTAGTGATGGTTATACGGTTAGTTTTACAACGGGTTCTTGGAAGGTTACCAAGGAGCTCTTGTGATTGCAAGAGGTAAGAAAAATGGTACTTTGTATTTAACCAGTGGTGCTGATTATTGTAATTTAGTTGTTGCATATGGAGATGCAACTTTGTGGCACCAGATACTCGGTCATATGAGTCATAAGGGCATGAAAATTATAAAGGACAAAGCTACCTAGATTAAAGGAGTTAGATTTGGACTTGAGGAGGACTGTGTTTATGGGAAATGAATGGTGAGATTCCTCAAGGTTGGACCTACCAAGAAGGAGGGTAAGTTGGAGTTAGTGCATACATATGTATGGGGGCCAGCTAAGTTAAACTCTATTGGTGGTTCATGTTATTACGTCACTTTCATTAATGATGCAACTAGAAAAGTTTGGGTATATTGCATTAGAAAGTAATCGATGTGTTTGAAACTTTCAAAAGATGGAAAGCCTTGGTTGAGAATGAAACAGGTCTCAAGCTGAAATGTCTTAGGTTGGATAATGGAGGGAATATTGCAGCAATGAATTTATTGATTACTTGTTCAAGTAAATAGGATCCGCTTGAGAAAAGAAGCAGTTCCAAATACTCCACAGGAAAATGGAGTGTCAGAGAGAATGAATAGGACAATCATGGAGCGTGCTAGGTGCATGAGGTTACATGTGGGGCTGCCACTCATGTTTTGGGTAGAAGTGGTAAGCACAATTGTTTATCTTATTAACAGAGGACCCTTTATGGCCTAGATGGAGGTATACCTGAGGAGGTTTGGTCTGGTAAGAAAATTGATTACTCATTTCTTAGAGTATTTGGATGTGAGGTATTTGTTCACATTGATAAAGATGATAGGACCAAGTTAGAGGCTAATTCTGAGAAATGCACCTTTGTTGGATATGGTGAAGATGATTTTGGTTTCCATGTTTGGAGTCTTAAAGACAAGAAAATATTTTGGTCTAGAGATATTGTCTTTAATGCAAAAATCATGTATAAAGATCATTGCGAGAGAGAAAGAGGAATCAAAGAAAGAATACACAATGTTAGAGGACATTACAGAAAGCAAGGTGTCCAAGGGGTTGGTTTAGGTACAACATGTTCCGGCATGCTTGATTCAGTACCTATTTATCGGGAACCCCAAACTCCCTGTGGTGAGAAGTTCTTGTAGGGTAAGAAGGAACTGAACAATTTACTCCATCTTTGAATTATTTATTGCTCACCGACGGTGAGAGCCAAAATTCTTTGAGAGCGGTGCGCAGGTGGATGCCAGGAAGAAGTGGGAGCAAGCCATGGATGAAGAGCATAGATCTCTTATGGAAAACCAGACTTGGGATCTGATGGAGCTACCCGAGGGCAAGAGAGCATTGCAGAACAAGTGGGTGTATAGAATCAAAGAGGAAGATGGAGGCAGGAAACAATACAAGGCCCAATTGGTGGTCAAAGGATTTACATAGCAGAAAGGTATAGACTTTGATGAAATTTTTTCTTTGGTTGTTAAAATGACTTCTATTAGGACTGTTCTTGGTTTAGTTACAGTAGAATACCTGCACTTAGAACAGTTGGATGTGAAGACTGCATTCCTTCATGGTGAGTTGGAGGAGGAATTGTACATGCAGCAACCACATGGTTATGAGGTCAAATGGAAGGAGAGGTTAGTGTGTAAATTGAAGAAGAGCTTGTATGGCCTGAAACAAGCTCCACGGCAGTGTTACATGAAGTTTGTGATTTTATGCGGGGAGAAGGGTTACTCTAGGCGTCACTCAGACCATTGTGTGTACATTAATAAGTTTTTTGATGGTATTTATATTATTTTGTGCCTGTATGTAGATGATATGCTTGTTGCAGGGAAGAACATGTAGGAAATAAAGGTACTCAAGAAGTAGTTAAGCAAATCCTTTGCTATGAAGGATTTGGGGGCAGCAAAACAAATCCTTCGTATGAGAATAACTTAGAACAGGAAGGAGAGGAATCGGTATTATCTCGGGAAGAGTACATAAAGAAGGTCTTGTAGAGGTTTAGTATGCGGGATGCTAAACCGGTTGGTACTCCTTTGGCAGGTCACTTTAAATTATCAAAGGAGCAGAGTCCCAAGACTGAGGAGGATAGAATCCAGATGTCTAGGGTACCTTACTCATCAACAGTTGGTAGCTAGATGTATGTTATGGTATGCACTAGGCCGATATTTCCCATGCGGTGGGAATAGTGAGCAGTTTATGAGTGATCCAGTAGAGAACCTTTGGCAGCAAAGTAAAATGAATCCTTCAGTATTTGAGAGGGACCATGGGAGCACCATTGTGTTTTAGTGGATCAAACACTACATTACATGGATATGTAGATTCGAGACATATGGCGAAGATTTGGATAACAGGAGGAGCACAACAGTTATGTATTTATGGTTGGTTATACAAACGGTGAGTTGGATTTCATAATTACAAAATGTTGTGGCTTTGTTAACCACAGAGGCTAAGTATATTACTCCAACAGAGACAAGCAAGGAGCTGATTTGGTTACGTAGTTTCTTGATGAGTTGGGGCATAACCAGGAAGTTAGGAGACTACACAGTGATATTCAAAGCATTATTCATTTAGCAAAGAACTCCACTTTCCACTCTAGGATGAAGCACATTCAGCTGAGATATCATTTCATCAAGACAGCTTTGGAAGAAGATAAGTTGAAGCTGGAAAAGATTCATACCAGTCAAAATCCTACGAATATGATGACCAAGGTGGTCACAAGGGATAAGTTAAAGTTATGTTCAACTTTGATTGGCCTTCATGGTTGATAATGAAGGGTTAAGAACTTTTCTCAGTGGAAATAGTCTCCAAGTGGGAGATTGTTGGGGTGTGGAGCCTGTTTTTGGTCTTCTTGAATCATTTTTAAAGTGCTAGAGCTTGAATGGTTAAGTTTGGAGACTTCAGAGCATTTACGCATTTGTTTTCTATGACATGGTTTGTATGTCGTTCTTTGCGACGTTGTTGTTAATTGGTTGTCAACGTCGGGACTATTTTTTCCAGCCATGGGAAGTTGAAAGATCATGACTTTCAATCTTCTAGGGTTAGCTTTATGGCTTCTTAAAAGGATTGTAATCCTATAAATAGAGGTGTTAGGGTATCTTGAAGATATCTTGAGTGTTCAAGAGGTCTTGAGTCTTAGAGATCAAGAGGTGATCAAGAGTGATCAAGGTTATGCAATTGGGTGTCAATTGTGGTTTAGATGTGGTTTAGCATCTTTGGAATTTTGTTGTGAGTTCATAACTAAGAGAAGACTATGAGAGTTGTTTTACTCTTGTTGATAATAAAATCTGAGCAATTTCTTGGTGGACGTAGCCCACATTGGGTGAACCACGTTAAATCTTGTCTTGTCTTCTTTTGTGCATTATTTATTTATGTTGTTATATTTTTGCAAGTATAATTCTACTATATAGTTTCCTATTGTTGTGGTTTGAGGAATTGTTTCCACATATTTGTTCTCTAATTCCTAACAATTGGTATCAAAGCTTTGGTGGTTTTTTGCTGAAGTTGTAAATCATAGGGAAAGTTTAGCTTGAGTGGGAGCTATGGCAGATGAGGGTAGATCGAGGGTTGAGAAGTTCAATGGGAAGAACTTTGGTTTGTGGAAGATGCAAATGAAGGATTACTTATATCAAAAGGACCTCCATGTTCCTTTGGCTGGAAAAGCAAAGAAACCTACAACCATGTCGGATGAGGATTGGGAGTTTCTGGATAGAAAGGCACTCGAGGAAATTCATTTATGCCTTGCATCTTTGGTTGCTTTCAACATATCATAGGAGAAGACCACGAGAAGGTCTCATGAGTGCATGTGGGAAGTTATATGAAAAACCCTCGCCTCTAATAAAAAAATTGATGAAAAAGTTATTTAATATGAAGATGTCTGAGAATGGTTCTGTTTCTAATCATTTGAATGAATTTAATACGGTTGTGAGTATGTTAAACTCGGTAAAAATTGACTTTGATGATGAGGTCAAGGCTTTGTTGATTTTGTGCTCCTTACCAGATAGATGAGACAACTTGGTTATGGTTGTAAGTAATTCAGTCTCTAATAAATCAAAGCTGAAGTTTGAGGATGTAATAGGTGTGATCCTAAGCAAGGAAATGCAAAGGAAGAGTACATGGAGATTCTTCTACTGGAAACGCTTTGTGATGGAGAGTAGAGGAGAAAAAAACAGAGGAAAGGTAACCGTGGGAAGTCAAATGATCATGGAAGATCAAAGTCCAAGAGTAAGTTAGAATGTTGGCACTATGGGAAGGTTGGTCATGCTAAGAAAATTTTTGGGCTCTTCGAGATTAGAAGAACAAGAAAGAGGAAACTAAAGAGGTAAATGTGGCGGTAGGTGATGTTTGTCAAGATCTTTGGTGAAGGTTTCCATACTTTTGTGGAGTAAGGAATGTATTTACATTATACAAGTGATACTCCCCCATAGTGAGGCGTTGAAATACACCTTCTAAGGGACCAGTGGTTGATATATTGGTGGCTGGAATTGAGGAAGTTTAAGAAGTTAGATCAGCGGAGGTGTTGGTTAGGTGGGAAGCTGATGTGTGACTAGTAGAAGCAACAGCAGAATGACTATGGGAATAGAAGATCCGGGTGAAGGTGAGGTTGCAACTACACTAGGGGATGGGGTCATGTGTGAAAGAGATCTAGGTAGGGAGGTAGATTCCTAGCATGTGTACAAGGACATCATTGGGCTGGTAAAGTATATTGCAGGTTTTGAAAGGTGATGGGGGTCATTGAAATGGTATAGGAATGTCCTTCGTGTTCGAACATTACACATCGGTGTAAAGTAGAAGCAACACAACCCATGGCATGAATCTAGGGTCTTCTGAGTAAGAAATTATACTGAAACTCCCCCTCCAACACGTAGAATAATTCAAGAATAGTACGAGGACCCACACGAACATGGAGGATGATAGTACCGAGTGTAGAGGTAATAGTGTCATTGAATGAACGCAACATGATTGGATGTTTATGCATGCATTTGTTGGGTATGTGCATTTGTTTGAATACATGAGAGGATATGATGTTAATGCTAGCACACCCATTGATCATAACACATCAAACACATATATTATTGACATGGATGGAGATGAAAAGTATATGATCTGGGTCATCAGTTTGGTGGGGGAAAATTTCGTCATCCAAGAAGCTAAGAATAGCAACTTGGTGAATAGGTGGAGGTGATGAGGTAGATGGTAATTTGGTGAGAGAAACGACATGATGAGGTGTGATAATAGATGCTACAGTGTGGGGTCATTAGGTAAAAATTTAATAGATTGAAGGACCTCTATGACTGCTTGACAATGTGACTCGAGGTTTGGATGAGATCATAAAAGGACATTTTGAGGGGAGATTGGTGTAGTTGTTTGAGTATGGTGCGATGTGTCACTCCATTAGAAATGGGGTACGTGGGGCTGCATGGATAGTTATTTTAGGTAGGGGTACAGATGGTATGTTGGGTATAGGATTGGTTGGTGGGTTAGTTGCCTTTTCTTTTCCCTTCTGCGCACTTGTAGTGACATGTACCATGTTGATTTGAGGGAATTTGGCAAATGGAGAAGGTGTAGGGTAAGTGGTATAACGACATGAAGGGAAAAATTCTACTAAGGAGAAAAGCCTTGTGAGGTTAGTTGGGCACAATGACATTTAGGTGAAGGCATGGCAAGTGCTCTGATGCAAACCATGTTAATCTCAAATTTCGTTGGTGGTTCTATGGGATGTGAGGGTGGAGGTTGTGGTATAGGTGTAGCAGGAAGGTGTGAAGAAGGGGGTGAGGGTGAAATAGGTTCATCATCCAAGAGTTCATCATCATCAAAATGTGGGTCGAGAAGGACATAATTGAATGAGGGTTTCCTTTAGCCCCCTAACGTTCTCAATATCATGTCCTAACACACGATGGTAAGCGCAAATTTTAGTATCATCAAACCCCTTGGTTTAGGTTTAAGAGGGTCGTAAGGTCTAAGAGGAGGGAGAGTGATAGTAGAGCCTTCCCGGGAGGTTAGCCAAGATGGTGGCATATGATCCCACCAATGGATCGCAATGTGAAGTGAAAGGAGGTTTGGTTGGGAAGATTGGGTAATTGTGGTGGTAGTTGAGGTGATGCGAGTCTTGGATTATGGTTGTACTTTCTTTGATGTAGGTACAGCAATAGAAAGAGGGGTAGGTTTAACCACCTCTTTGGAAATTAATGGTTTTTTCGATTGTTGGTGTTTTTCTTAGGTAGAGGTGTAGGGAAAGCACGTGATGTAGATGGCAAGGTAGATGATGGGAGAGGATGAGTGACCCAAGGGGACAACTGAGGTGCAGCGGTAGGTGTTGGTCGAGGTCAAGAGGGAGGTATAGGTGAGGTGGAAGAAAATGTCATAAGTATTGAAGGAAGTATAGAAGTTAATGGTGGTATAGGAGGCAAAGAAGTTATAGATGGTGATGAAGGACGTAAGGTTCACCTAGGTAGAGAAACAGGCTGTGGTAAAGGGGTCAAGGGAATTTTAGGTTTACCCCTAGAGAGAGTAGATTTTTTTAAGGTAGAGGGGTGAGGTCCCAAGATGGATGGTAAGGGTGAAGGTGATAAAGGTGTAGTTGGTGAGGTTGGTGCATGCAGATTAGAAGGTTGGGTTTTTCGTTTAGGTTGAGGGATTGGTTCCATAGGTATATGGGAAGATGTGGTCAAGTGCATCTTGATAGGAGGATGTGCAAGGTTTAATGTGGGTGCGACCCTAGGACACTAATGGGTTTAGATACAAGAGATGGTGTTGGAATACATTGGCTAGTAGGTAAAGAGGTGGGTATAGATGAGGATGATGCAGTAGAAGATGTATCGAGAGTTATGTTCATGTGCGGTTTGGGTTGTTGAAAATTATTCAGATAAATGGTAGAAGTGTCAGTGGAAGATGATTGCATTTGGGTCGAGACCAGGAGTAAGAGATGCCCCCAAAGTAAAGACCTATCAACATAATCCAGGCGGTCAGCCAAATGTGAGAATGGCACTGTGGTAGATGAGGTAGATGTGGAGCGAGTGGGTATTCCCATAAAATGTGTTTGAGAAATAGGGAATTCACTGGCTTCGGCCTCTATAGGTAAGAGAGATGAAAGTAGGTCTATATGATCTTCGGTAGCTGACAGAGAGTGGTCTTTGAGTGGTAACAGAAAATCTATTGGATCCCGAATAGGTGGAGAAGATGATGGGTACTCCTCTATGGGTGGAGGAGATATAATTGGTAGTGGCTCACTAGGTAGGGAAGCTGAAAGGATAATGATATCGGTGCTAACAAGAGACTCCTCCGCAGGTGTATGGGGAGGTGAAGGGATTTCCTCTATGGGTAGAGGAACAAATAAAGTAGGTTCTTGTGTGGGTAGAGGATTTTGGGCTAGGATTTCCTCAATGGAGGGGATAGGAGATATTTGGGAAACAAGTGGTAAGTCGGTAAAGATAACATGTACCTCACATGTATTACTTTTGTTGTGTGAGGCATCACTAGTTTGATCATTAGATGGGGAATGGTTTCTTGAATATATGAAGGTCTTGATTGGCAGGTGCATTAGGGTTATCCAGGACTAACTCACCGCTCTCGAGCATTCCTTGAACAATGTTTTTAAAGGTGATACAATTGCTGTCACTGTGACCATTTACATGGTGATAGTTACAGTAGTCATTTTCCTTGTACCAACCTGGTATGGGGTGAGAGGGGTCAAAACCAATATGTGGTTTGATAGGAGGAAGGGTGATGGCATTATATTTAATAAGATTTTCTAAAACAAATGAATATGGTTCCCAATTGAGGTGTATTTCTTTTGTTCACGTTTGAATTGGAAGGCTTGGACTAGTGACAGATTGGATGAAGGTTTAGCATGATTGGATGGATGGGCAAGGCCAGCCTTAAGTACCACTGCATTGGTAGTTCCCTTGGCTTTGGAATAACTCATCTGAGGTTTCGAGGAAGAGGAAGTATCGTGTGATTTAAATGAGGAATTCTTGTTTCGTAATTGTATCTTCTTCTCTTCGATGGCACAAATTTCAAGCTTACGTGCCATGGTGAAAGCCTCATCAAATGTGTGGAAGGTTTACACCTGTAAGGTAGGTGAGATATGTCTAGCATAGGCTCGTGTGAAGAGCTCTATGAGTTCAGTTTGTGGTAATTGGAAAGTGAGTTGGTTGATTAGGCTACGCCAACGAGTGACAAAATCTGTGATAGATTCATCATCATATTGACATGTGGAATAAAGATTGGTCATGGTAACCTTCTTGAGGACATTAATCGGAAAATGATCCAAGAAGGCTTGGGCTATTTGGTTGAATGAGAAGATGGAATGTCTAGGTAATCCACTATACCACCCAATGTTGGACCCGATTAGGGACATGGGAAAGGTTCGCATAAAAGCATAGTATCATCATGGGCAATTAAGTAACACCCAAATTTGAAAGATCGCAAATGTTCAGCTGCAGTTTTCCTCACTGTTCAAGGCTGTTAAACTTAGGCATCTCCCAGTGTACAGGATATGGGTGAATGGGAATGGATGGGTGAATAGGCTCATTACAAATCTCTTCATAGGTGAGAAAATTTTGGGAGCCAGAAATAGATGCTTCTAATGTCTGCATCTTGTCCATCATTAACTTGATAAATTCATTGTTAGGTTGTGAAGATTGGGTACCCCGGGATAAAAGGAGGTTTTTGTGGGACATATGAAGAATACAACATGCGAATATGGTGGTGTTGAATAAGGAGGCAGGAATTGAGATACGATTATAGAGGGTATATATCCGGACTGATTGACCGATGTAAACAGGAGGCATCGGTAGTAGGTATGTGAGGATGGGATATTCATAGTGAACTGGTAGAGATCGAAGGTAGAGATTGGGGAATAGAAAGGACAACATTTTGAAATGGGGTAGAGGTTACCAACATAAAGGGTGGTAGCATTGTGGATTTAGTATATATGAGACAATAGGTACAGATGATGCTATGTTTTGGGTGGTGGATGAAGGTATTATGGAGACTGTGGGTGCAATAGAGGTGGTGGATGTGACGGTCAAAGTGGAGTGGGACATAAGCGCAACACGACTAGGGATAATATGGTGAGGTCACCATGGTAGGAGGTGGAGCCAAGGCGGAAGTGATCATTAGGGATGGAGGTAAGGATACGAGCATGCCATAGATCAATTGACCTGAGGCATATCAGGTGGAGGCATGGGTGAGGTAGTGGCTCAAAGTAGTGGGATTCTGATCTAGGAGTCGTGCGAACTCCATGTCTGCCTGTAGGAATGGTAATGGGTTGATTGGGATCCATGGATGATGAGATGGAAGGTGGCAAAGGACTAGGTGATGGAGGGCTAGGTGGGAGCGGTAGTCGACTAGTGTGAAATACAAGGGTGCTTTCCTGACTATGGGTTAGCACCATGTGGATAGGAACTAATTTTGGCAAGACTGTGTTATGTCTGAATGGCACAGAACACAACAAAACTAGGAAAACAGTCAACAGTGAATGAAATAGGTCAACTGGTGAGCTGTAAAAAAGCATAGGGTGACTAATGCCGGTTCGGGTAAACTGATGCTAGTTAGGTTTAACAAAGTCTAATTCTTGTGAAAAACTAACAGTCTGTTAAATGATGGTCTCAGACTGACAATTTTCACACAGGATGAGATGTAAGGTGACTGTGATTGAAGTAATGACAATATGAAAGGTGATAGGAACCTTTTACAACTCAGAAAGTGAAATAGGTGTCTTTTGGATAGGTATCCAAGAAGACTTCAGACCGATGCCGGTTGGGTTAAACCGATGTCGGTTAAAGATAACCATAGCGATTACTGTGAAATTGAAATAGAGAATAAGAAATATGGTTGTAATTTAAAAATTTGGTGTTGAATCAAACCTAGAATCCCGAGGATGATGTAGATGTGGTCCGGTACACTCGAGGAAGTTAGAATACAGACTATGATTGGGAGTGTGCAAGGAAAGACAAAAATGATGATCGAAATCTCTCACCTCAAAATGCAAATCAAGCAAAACACTAAGAAAGAACATTTGTAGAGTGCCTATTCTATTACATTTGTTCAAGCTTATGCTATTTGTATGGAGTGACTATTATGAACAGAATAATATAATTTCTTGGTGAGGAAGGCTTCCTACAAAGAAAGAATTCTAAAGGGTGAGGTTTCAGGAATGTTATGGTAGGGGCAGGCTTCGCTCTAAAGTATGACTCGACAAAAAAGAACACAGGTGCCCACTATCTTGTGATTATGTGAACACCTATAGCTTCTTCCAAGTAGGATGTTGTTTAAGAATGTATGTATTTTGAATTTTTGTGTGGTTTGGTAAGATTCAAAGAAAGAGAAAAGGATAGAAGTGATTTTCTACAATTCGTTTCTCAACCATCAGTGGTCATGAATTCCAGTGTATAGGTTGTTCTCAATTAATGTGAGCTAATGAGTTAAATCAGAATGCAATGCACTTGTTTTAAACCCAAATCGAAAGTATGATATTCAATGACAAAAATAGATGAACAGGAAGAGGGATGCTCTTTCACTAAAATGCAGAAAACAAGAATAAGAAGGTTTGTTTTAAATACACCAAAAGGAATATGTCTTTCAGATCAAATAGAAAGAAGAGAATGTTACCAAGGAGAAAGTTTTAATGTGAATGCTATTAGAAGGGAAACAAACACACAATTTTTCACCTAGGCATGAAGAAAGATGCAAGGAACCCTGAATGGGTCCCATCAGGCGTGCCAAAATGTTTCACCTGATTTCTTAGTTTTTTGAGAAGTACTTGACGAAACAGATAAGGTAAAGGTGGTAAGAGGAATACCTGGTTTGAGATGGTTGAAGGTTATATGCACGCGTATCTTGAATCCTGGATCGAAGTGATTGTGAGACCTTCCTTTTGGCCAAGAGGAACTACCGTATAAGAACCAAAACAAGACCACAAAAGAGAGTTAAACGATATATGCAGTGGACTGCCTAGCATGTGCTAGATCCTAGAAGTGCGATACTTCCTAGATGGTTGTCAGTCCATTGTTTAAGACAATTCAATGCTGAAATAAAGTAAATATTGTCCTATTGTAGTTTAATATGATTTAGGCATCTCATACAAATGCAATAGGCTATATCTAATCTAACAGGCTAGGCTAGAAGGAGATCCAGAGGTCAAATAGGTTGGTTATAGGTGAATCTGAGCTAACAGGCTAGGTTAGATACAGATCTGAAGGTCAAATAGGTGTTCAGGTAGGTATAGGCCAGGAACATGTTGTAATTCTAGCAGAGATCAGGTGACACAGAGACTGACCACGGTTTTATAAAACCGATGACGGTTGGAATGTAACCGGCGACGGTTAGGGAGAACCGATGGTGGTTAGGTCGGGGGCTAGTGGACTCACACAATCTGGGTTTTAAAGGTTTTTAGGCAAGAATGGAGTTAGTAGAAGGTGTTGGGTGATCACAGAGGAGGTATAGGTATGTTGCGAAGGTCTAGGGTTGGTGAGGTAGTCAAGTAGGTGGTTGGGAAAGGTATTACAATGGTTGGGTAAGGAGGGTGGCTGAAACTGGATATGAGGAATGAAGAAACGGTAAAAGGGATAAGATCCTTTGTCAGGAGTAATACCGATGTTAATAAAAAAATGAAATAGATGAGAGGGAAACACTTACTTTCTAGTGAGCTACTGATCTGAAGCCCAGTGGAAGAGTGGCGGTGTTGGAAGGTGTTGGGAAGAGGCTTCACTATTGTCCCAGTGAACCTAGTTATCTTGGCTGATCACAAATTAATCCTTGCTTTGTTGTTGCGTCTGAAAAGATCGAATTCACGATAAGGAAATCCAATGCCAAAGGTTCAACCTCGATTACAAAGGTTTAGATGGGTCTATATAGGCTGTTTGGTCCATCCGTTATAACCAGCGTCGTTTTAGGGAACTTACATCAATTTAGGGTAAATCGACGTCGATTTGGGCGAGATATCTCGGGTTTGTTCAAAAGTTTCTGGCAAGTTGTTCCACCATTTGATGAGGGTCTCTTCTTTTCCTCGGGGTGAAACTGACCTTAGGAGGCTTTTAATGTGAGGTGAGGGGATGGGTGTAATGTTAGGTTTGTTTTAGGACATTGGTTTAGGGTTTAGGTTAATGGGTCAAATGATGGGGGTGGTTAGGTGAAGTGTATTTAATAAAGGCAATTTTATTAAATAGGTGTGTGAGGGTAGTGAATTAATTTAATGTAAATAATTAAATTAATATGTGTGTGGGTAAAAGGTCATTAACTTAATTAAAATAATTAAATTAATATATATGGAGGTAAATGGCATTAATTTAATTAAAGTAATAAAATTAACATGTGTAGGGTGCATGAGGTGGGTGATAAGGTGTTGAGGATGAGGAAGTGATTATAGGGCTGCGGTAGGGGTCCAAGGTGATTAGGACATGATTCCAAATATTTCAAACTCCAAGGTTACCTTGTGTATAAAGGCACATCCCATCTAATTTGTATATATTCCATGCTTGTATTAAAAAAAGGCCTTAGAATTTTTGTATCTTCCATAGTATTGTTTCCACAATCCTACCGGAAATTACATAGATAAGCTCTATTCACTTGTGTTATCTCTCTTCCACCTACCTTGCAGCAGACTACCTTCTAGCTGCCATTACTCAAGCACCTTATCCTACTGCTTCCTTTACATTCCTAATTCCTTGACTCATATGGACACACAAAGAAAGAAAGGATAAACTGAGGGGAAAAATTACTACACAACTAGATTTACCTATGTTCTATGAATTCTAGGTTGGATTTGTTGTTTTATGTCCTTCATTCCTACAATTTATCATTGTTAAATCATATCAAATAGAGTATAAATCAATTTCCTTTCATTTACAAGTAATTAGCTAATTTCCAAGAGGGTTTAAATCATTAATAACAGCACTCGGTGATGGATCCTCTTCTTCCTATCCCTATGGATCTGAAGGATAGAATATCTGTAAGAGGTTGTCTACATATCATATATCATTTGGAAAACTTCTTATTTTAAGTTAATTTAGTTTCAATACACGCAACATAGGTGAATAACCACACCGGGTTATTTTGTGTGTTTAGTTTTAGTGTAGAAATATTTTAATTATTTAGAATAGAAACAAATTGTTGTTTTTATTGTAATATTTCAGTTTTGTGATTTTTATAGATTAGTTTCCTTTTAGTAGTAGCATAGGTTGTTATTTCCATCTTAGTTAATTTGGAATCTCTAAGCTAGATCAACACTTAGATCCAAGTTAGGAAAACAAACCATAAGGAATTTACGCTACCCGTTCATATCCTCTAAATATCCCCTTTGCCAACTCATCTACCAAGAGATCACACTACGAGATCTTAGTCATGATCCTCCTATAGTTATCCACACAAATTTCCACATCAGCTTCACACCAATAGGACCTCGGGAGGTCGAGTGCAATTAAAAGTTGCATATCAATTTTCATCCATACAAATTGGTGAACTTGACATGAAGAGCTAGTCTCTAAACGTTTCCACTTTCTTCATCCATCCTTTATTTTATGGGTATTATTATACCCCTTAATACATTAGGAAATGATGAATATGGTCGACCCATCCCTGGTTTTGATATCTACAACTATCAAATAGGTAGACAACAATAATCACCTTCACTCTCTACATGGGTAGATAACCATTCAATTGCTCAGGCTCAAAATCCTCTTCTTCAGGGAACCAATGTTGGTTCCTCCATATGTATTGAGGAGCTTGACCAAATCACACAGACACATCCTCCTGAGAAGTCAAGTTCTAACAACATGAATTTCACTGGGGAGGTAAGTTCGTCTCCTTGGGTTTTGTTCAGACAACCCATTAGCATGTAGTTGGACCAACTCCCACCTCTAGATGAGGATTACTTAGCACAATACACCAGAAGTAAAAACACTTCTAGAATATAAAAAAGGTATTTTTAAAGGTTACTGAGGACATGTTGATGTCTAGCTTCAAAATAATAGCACTACCCTCCAACAATGGAAAACATTACCAACGAGGGGTGCAAAAACAATGAACTATTCATAGCAGGATACCACACTCCTCAACAACCTCCAAAAGTTCAACAACAAGCACCCAAAAAAAATAACACCCCATCAATGAGTGACATCATCTCGGTGCTAGTAGACAAATTCAAATATTTAGAGATTTCCCAACATATTCAAAATTCATACGCAGGGAAAGTAAGAGTTTCTCACTATCCATAGAATTATAGACAACTACCTACTGCGAAGACTCCTCTAGTTTATACGGGTGCTCAAAGCACTGGATATTTGCTAACTAGGATGGAACCTTAGGTATGCCCTCTCACGTCACATATGGATATCTACAACAAGCACCCGGTCAAAGTGCGTTCTCAAACACCATACTAGCTAGAAATGTAACATTCCCTGGCTTTATGCCTTTGACTCCATGTTAAAGCGAGACAACCCCCTTATGTACACATGTACTCTAAATCACCACAGGGGGATATGTACACTTACCCAAGTCCATATGGACAGCCACATGGGATTCCATACGTTCCAATAAATATTTACCCTATACCATTTCAGCAACCGGTGTAACCTCCACCTCCCAATAAGGATCTTCAATGGTTTAAACATACACAATGGGGACCTATTCGAATATCTTAAGGAGCCACTAGACTTTTCCATCTAGACCTTCATGCTCCCTAGACCCTTTCCCAATCTTCTGAAGTTCAAAGGGGAGGAAATCCTAACACTCATATTAAAGCTTATGTGACATCCATTCAAGATTTTCTCCCGTGGGATACGGTTGTTGTGAATATTTTACCTAAGACACTAGAAGGTATTGCTCTCGATTAGTACTTTAGGATACCATAGGCTTCAATACACTCCTTCAAGAAACTTGTGTCAGAATTTATTAAGGATTTTAATATAAACAATCTTTTACGGATAGGAATCAAATAATTCCTTCATATCAAACAAGAGCATAACAAGTCCGCAACCCACTTCATTCAAAGGTGGCAACAGGATCTCTACTCCTTTGCGAGTGCTCAAAACATGGAAAAGACGGAGCTTTTGATTTGTTCCTCCACTCCCTCAATAGAGAGACAAAGGAAGAAGTCCAAAATTTCCCACTAAGGAGCTATGAAGAGGTGCTAGAGGGTGCTCTCAGATTGATCAAGCAACCATTGACAGTGGTTGTAAGACTTATGGAACAAATGGGAGGTTAGTCACTCCTAACCAAAATAACCCTGGTTACTCCAACAATGTGAACAATAATCAAGGACCAAAGGTCCTTAATAAGAATCGTGGGGTTACAACTGATGGTGTTACCGATCATCCCAAGAAACCCAATGTTGTTAGTTCTCCTAATATAAATACTACCAACAAAAACAACAATGGAAATAATAAGAGGAATAATAATTTCTCACCCTTAATCAATGTTGTGGATTTCAATCATCAACAATAGTAACAAAAACCTCAACAACCAAGACAAGTGAAAAAGCAAGGACCTAATCAGTACCCATGCGGGTATCCAAACCAATTCAAAAACAAAGAGTAGGGGTTCCCAAATTTTAATTATAACAATAAGTAGTTGAACAATAATCATAATTTCAGACCGTAACAAGGTGTAAACCAAAGGCCTTAAGATTATGATCCCAATTTGTATTGCGGTTTTCATAGGGTTCGCGGGCATGATGTAAGAGCATGTCATGATTGCAACAAATTTCTATAGTGTTTTCCAGAGGACCATAGGAATTTATTTTTAACATTTTTTTGGCAAACCCAACAACGCCAACTTAGAACACTTACACGGGGCTGGTATCCCCATAGAACACACCACTTAGGATATTTAATGATCCTCTCCCCACGTACCCAAAAGATGATAGAATATATCCCAATTGTTCAAAAAAATTCATTGCAATAGGAACCAACAATCATGAAGCCTCAACTTCATCAAAATCACAGGTGGCGCCTCCTTTGGATGGTCACCAACAAACAAAAATTATGGTATTGGTAGAGTTAGGAGTGAACCCCAAATTAACGTTGCCACCGAACCAAATATTATTCTTCACATCCTATCCTGATCTACCCGAATATATCATATGACATTCGTGATACACTAGGCATGCTAGTAGGAGCTTATGAATTGATCAATGACCTGACCAAAAATTTCTCTCACATTTCCTTCTTGGGTCTATTAAATAATTCCCCTACTCATAGACTCACGTTATTAGAAGCAAAAGGTCTTAGGCATCTGATTAATGTCACCCCTCCACTAGAAGCACAGATAAATTACATAGACTTTGATGTTTATCCTTTAGGGCAACTGAAAGAGATATTGGATTTGTATTTGACATCAATAAGATGCCCAAAGATGTTGAAATAACTCACAGAGGTGATCCGTATTTGTTTCTACAATTTCAGATTTACAACAATTATGTAAAACGTGTGATGATTGATGATGGGGCAGCGGTCAACATAGTCCCCTTCTCTTTCCTTCAAAATCTAGGTTATGGAGAGACCAATTGCTCTTCAACACGAAACACATTGAGAGGCTACGAAAGCCTCAAAGCAACATCAATTGGAACTATAGTATTTTCATTCACCCTTGGAGCTAATATAGTTCTAACCAAGTTTTATATTATAGATTAGGAAACCAACTATAATATGATCCTTAATCGTCCTTGGATTGATCGCATGAAGGTGATTCCCTCCACTTTGTTTCAGGAAGTAAGGCTCCTACATTTAGGGAAGGTCTTCTTAGCGTAGGGTGACCTAAAACCCTTTAACATACATCTAGATAATTTAAATAAGGTGTTAGGGGTTCATTCTAAGTTTTAGATTCATGTAAATTAGTTAAACAAACCTACAAGATCAGCACCGAGAATAATGGAGCTAGAAACTACGGGTTTGATTGAAGGAATTCCTTCCACAAAGGATGAAACCATTATCATAGATATAGTTTCATTAGGAACCACATAAAATATTTTTGAGTTATTGGAGGAATTACCTATTCTTCTTCCATTTGATTCTATGGGTATGGGACATACCTTGGGACTTAATTCTCTTCCAGTAGATGAAGTTTGTATGGTGGAAGTAACTAAGGTAAAGGAAGAAGATACAAAGAATGATCCAACATCCATTTTTCTGAGTAATTATTGGACTCTCCATTTTTATGGATCCAGATGTCATTTTGGCATCGGGAATGTGTGATCCTTACCTCTCCTGAGGGAAGGATTCTTCCTTTTCCTTCAAGTTAAACTTCGAATGTACAAATAATGGGGTTGAATATGAAGCACTCCTTCTTGGTCTCATCATAGCAAAAGGATGGGTGTTGGTAATATTAGAGTGCTAGGTGATTCACAATTGGTCACAAATCAAGTATCTGAGGTATATGAGACTAGAGCTGAGCATCTACAACTCTACAAAACAGCAGTGCTAAATCTAACAAAGGGGTTTGACTTCATATCGATTGAAGCAATTCCACGGGAAAAAAACCTTCTCGTAGAATCTATAACAACTTCTACTTCCCACTTCACTCCAAGTAGTGATTTGGAAGATACAAACTTCATGGTATTGGTTCATGCTAAAATTTTGGTTTGTAAAGTATCAATAACCCCGATGTTGACATATATAGAAGTCGAGAATGATTTTTTCATCTTAGACCATGTTGACAGTGATAAAGAAACTCTAGGATATCTAAACACTTTTGCATAATTACATCTTTCTCATCATGAGGTTGATCTTTCCCTAATCCCACATTCTTCTTCCTATTTTGGAAATCCCATGATAAAATCTTCCTCTGGGAAGGATCTTGAAATTTATGAGGTAGGAGAAGAGGGGAATTTAGAGTTACCTCCATCCCTACCTAAGTTTGAGGAAGGAAATGCATCCTTAATCAAGGGAATGATTGATATAAACATTGGTACGTGAGAGGAGGAACCAAAATACTTGAAGTTTGGATCTTCTCTAACTTCGAGAGGAAGTGGTAATAAATATTTTAATCCTCAAGGAGCATGAAAAATATTTCATATTTAGCTACAAGTAAATGATGAGAATTACATCACACAATGCAGTTTACAACCTCGTTACTTTAGCCGGATGTTAAGCCAATAAAAAAATTAAGGCCCATAAAGCCAAAGGTGGCCCTCATGGTAAAAGAGGAAGTGATTGAACTCCTACATTTGGGGTTCATAAAGCTAGATGACTATTCATAATGGGTGTCTAATATCATCCCTATTCTCAAGAAGAATGGAAAAATCTACATTTGCATAGAATTTTAGGATATCAACAAGGCTTGTCCCAAAGATGATTTCCCATTACCATCCATTGATGTTATTACCAACGTGACAAGTAGTTATGAGTTGTTGTCTCTCATGGATGGGTTTTTGGTTATAACCAAATCGAGAATCTACGAGGATCGAGACCAAAAATATATTCATAACTTCTTGGGGAAATTATTGTTATGTTGTCATGTCGTTTGGACGTAATAACATTGGTTACACATACCAACGGGTGATGACTTATATATTCCATGATCTTATCCATCGATTATGGAATCCTACATGGATGAGCTTCGGCTAAGGCTAGAAAATGTTGCGATCACCCAGAGGTGCTTCGTATCATTCTTTCTCTCTTAATCAAGTACATTTTGGGATATATCATATCTTCATGAGGTAATTATGTAGACCCAACAAAAATCTGAACTATCTGGAAATGACTCCACCATCAAAGAGTCTCGGCATCGAGATATTTTCTTGGAAAACTCATTACAATCTAAGTTTTATCCTTACTATAATCTTTTTTATTCACCCAATCAGTAATTTGTTGAAAAAGGATTATTGCATTGATTAGACAGAAGAATTCAACGAGGCGTTTGAGTCAATTAAATGGTTCTTGTTGTCTCCTCCCACACTCATGTCACCTAGGTTAGATCGCTCATTGATCCTATATTCATGAGCTATGGGTTTCTCATTAGCTGCATGTTAGCTCAAAAATATGATGATAAACGATAAGGTGTGGTCTATTTCATTAGTCGGACATTTCTTGATTATGAGACACGTTATACACAAGCGAGAGAAGGAATGTTTTGCAATAGTATTCACGAAAAAGCACTTAATACATTACATGCTAAACCAAGAAACAAGCGTTATTTTTAAATTAGATCACATATAGACATTTATCACACAAGGATCCTTATCTAAGAAATTTGGACACTTCATAACTCTTATGGGATAGTTTAAGTTAACATTTGTTAATCAGAAATCCATCAAAGGACAAATCATTGTGGACTGGTTGGCTGATAAACCGTTAGATGGAGGTGATCTAGTGAATCTAGACTTCCCCAACGAGTGTGTCTATTTTTTTGAAACCAAACCTCCATTTCTTTGTGCCCATGGTACACTGACATCATTAACTTCATAGTGGACCATACATATCTAGAAGGGGCAACATTAAAGCAAAGAAGATGGTTATGTATTATAACCACCAATTATGTCCTCTTGGAAAAGGTGATCTATCGTAGAGCCTTTGATAGAATGTTGTTAAGATGCATTGATGAAAAGGAATCCGAGAAGATTCTTTATGAGTCACATAGTGGAGTATGTAGAGGTCACTTCAGCGGTCACACCACTACTCGGAAAATACATCGGATGGGCTACTTGGCCCCACGCTAGAACATGATGCAATAGAATTTTTCCCAAATTCCATAAATGTCAAGAGCTCTCCCCCATGATATCCCCATACCGGCATAGGATTTGTAACCAATTACAACACCATGGCCCTTTTCCATGTGGGTCCTAGATTTCATAGGGAAATTCTCTTCCTCATCAACACATGGTCATAATTTCATAATGACGGCCACATAATACTTTACTAAGTGGGTAGAAGCCATGCCACTTACCACTGTGCCTAGAAGTGTAATCACTAAGTTCATTTTGAACCAAATCATTTGTAGGTACGGGGTCCCACAAGTCATTATCTCTAATAATGGCACATCTTTCAAGAATGAGGAAGTACATGAATCGTGTGAAAAGTTCAAAATAAATCACCATATGGCTTCTCTCTATTACCCTCAGGCTAATGGACAGTCTGAGGCTATGAACAAGACATTAAAATCCATCCTCCTTAAGATGGTCAAGGACAACAAATGAGATTGGCATTTAAACATTTTTTCGGCCTTATGGGCCTATGAGACATTGGTAAGAACACCGACAAGAGAAACCCCCTCTTCTTTGATATTTGGGGCAGAAGTGGTTTTACTACTTGAGGTCGAAATACCTAGTCTTCGTATCTCACTGCAAGGAATTATGGGAGAAGAAGGCTATCGAGAGGTGTAACTCTCTCAATTAGAAAGTCTTGATGAAGCTAGACTCAATGTTGAACAATGGCATAACATTTATGTTGACCGAATGGCTCAAAAATACAACAAGAAAGTCTACGAGCATGAAATATATGAGGGAGATTCTATTCTAATACTAAACAACTTGAATAGATAAAAAACCATTGAATGAAGGAAATTCAATCCCGGTGGTTGGGTCCATATCGAGTAATAGAAGACTACAAAAATGGGGCATTTCTCCTATGTACACTAGAGGGTGAGGATTTTAGAAAATCTATAAACTCTCTTCACCTAAAGAGGTATTACACATGATCTATTAGCATTTTCATATGTACATTACTACATCTGCATTGCATTTTCATCTTCCAGTTCATTTTGTAAAATGTGTGATCAAGGTACTTATTCATATAGCAACTCCTAAAAACTTCTAAAAACATTGGTAAAAATTCAAATCATACCTCTACAAATTTCCATAGTGTCATCAATAGTTTCCAAATCATTACATCAATTCAAACAAGACAAGACAAAGCTTTGACATTAGCCATACAAAGGCATGCATACTTGGTTCAACTTATAGTTTCTTCTAGGTTAGTTTGTCTTTTCCAATAGTTTTCTCTATAAGCTTCATGGTGTCGCATCTATCCTAAAAACATCTCTTTGGAAATAAAAACATTCTAAACATTTTTCCTAGATAAATAATTCAAATACAAATCCACAAAAAAAAAAAAAATTATTTTACACATTTCTTTTCCCTACCAACCTTCGGTGTTGAGCATGCATCTCTTACTAGTGATGTAGGGTTGGGAAAGGAGATAAATTCCCTTGCTCGCCTTTATGCCTTTTCCATGTTGATGAGCCCATACTTCCTACTTTGGTATCATGGGGTAAGGTGTAGGGGATCTCTTTGACAAACTTGAAAGTTAGAAATAGTTCATTCAAATATTATGAAATCATAAGTCAAAACAAATTGAATTAGATGTCCAAAATTCCAAAAGAGCTTAAAACCTCATAACCATATTTTTTCAACCAAGTGTCCATCTACAGATATAAGTCTAGATAAACTAGAAAGCAATTCACATTCTAAACTATAAATCAAACTTGAGTAAAGTGGGTGTCTCAATTTGGTTTTTTCAAAACTTTGTCTTTCTCTCATCATTACCATTCAACAAATTTCCATAACGTGTGCCCTTTATAACTCTTGGTGTTGATCCTTCACATCTTACTAGTTGCATGGAGTTAGGAGCGGGAAAGTTCATCCATTATTATTTCACTTTTTCACCACATTTTTCCAAAACAATATGAAGTACCAAAAATTTCTTAGAGAAACTAAATTTTAGTATTACAATGTCATTGCATTATCATATATCAGCATTATGAAAAAAAAAGAGGAAATCGTTTAGTTAGAATTCATATCCACTACATACATTACGAAAATCATACAAAAACGGAAGTTCTAACCATCTAGAGTACACATGTGAACTGAGCCAAGAAGAAGTCAACTCAGATACAATGAATTACTAAACCAAAAAGAAGAGTCTGTATATATCATAATAAGTCAAGTTTGTATATAATTTCATCACGCGCTAGGCATGGTCAAAACACTCACAATGAGCCCAAAATATAAAAAAATCATACAAATCCAAGAAAAATTGTAACCAAGCAATAAAAGTCCCATGGCCTATTAATCCCTATGGGATCCCTCAGATGGTGTATCGCCACATCAAGGACTCTTGCTATGGCTATGGAGATGAGAAGAAACTAAATATTATGAATTCTTGTGGTGGCATCCAATGGCCGCAATCTCATTGCGAGAGTGACTCGCCTCACCAATCATTCGGTGCCTCATACCCGACCACCTGAGTATGTAGTGATGTCATCACCTTCACTACCCTCTAGACAGGTACAAACACATCAGTGTGTCTTATGGTTGTTATTCGCTGGCTTTGAATCCTCATTTAGCTCATCTCGAGTCTTCCCTGTGGGTATTAGCAGGTGTCTACACATGCACCCATCGAATAAGCTCTCACCACTCTTTTGCATTCATTGCAAGTAAGGAAAGAAGAAGAAACAATGAGTTAGAAAATTAACAATAATAAAACAAAAAAATAAATACCAACTAACATTTCTAACTAACAAATTCAAGAGAAGAGTATCAACATACTCGGATCTCCAAGCATCCAAGTAGGGTCAGTGGGTCGATACTACTACTACTTGAGTGGCTGCAGGCCTCCCTAAATCTATAGGAAATATTTTATCCTATCACGGACTCATCTTCTCCCTCTCTGTCTTGAGGAAGTAGTCCCTCCGAGACCAAGGTCTCTCTCTCTACGCTCGCCTCCTCCCACTTCACTCTCAATATATCTTGAGTTTCATGCCACTCGGGGTCACTCTCCTCTACCTCCATGTGAGCTATCCTACTAACCTCACCACCTAACCCCTCATCACCTGTCCCCTCTCCAACCGACTCCTCCTCGGTATCATCCCTTGTGTACTCCTTAGAGTCAGAGTCTACATTAATGGGCTCATCCTCCTCTCCACTGGGAGTGGGAGCGGCCTCAATCTAGAGTAGGGGTGCTCGATAAACACCAGCTATTTTTTGGGCATGAGTAACCCACCTAACTATAATGGGAACCCCTGGAGTAACCATTTTCCAGCTAGGATCTCCTCTAGGCCCTTCGGGCTAAAAATATTTGTTAATGGCTCAATTTAAAATACCCTTTAATAACAATACAAAACATAAGACAATATGGAATTATAAACAAAATCTTGAATACAATAAATTTGTATAGTGACTCAAATAAAACTCTATCCACTATGGGAGAAAACAAACTAAAAAATTTTGACCAAAAATTTGGACTCCACAAAAAACTAAACAAACGAACAAAGATTTTATAAAGCATTAATACTTAATGCACACGAAAACAAATTTTGGAGAAACACACCTTAACGTAACTTATAAATTAATAACACAATTCAAAAACAACCTAATAAGGTTAAAATAAACATTAAAGAACTAATAAGAATCTCGACTTGACCTTTAATGACACGAGGTGGTAATGCAGTGAGTCAAACTAGATCTATCTTGAGTGGAATTTGAAGATAATAAATTATTTGTGGATGTAGATCTCAAAGAGAATCATACAATTGACTTAGGTATCATGTCGCCATATGTCAATAACCGTTGTGCAACACATTCAACACATTTCATGTATGTTAGAAAATCTTCCAATCTAATTATACATGCTTTCATTCGCCAATATGAGAAACATGAAATGTTAAACGAGAATGCATGATTGGTTCTACCAGAGCACAATATTTGAATTGTGAAACCGTGTGCTATAGGGAATTCGAGATAGATATGTTGAGAAAAACACAAGCATATCTCTATTTTAAATCGTTGATGCACGAGTTGATTTGGAATCAACTCAGATTATATAAGCTTGCGTGTGGATCTCAAATTTGGATTGAATGTTCATTGTTGCCAATGAAAATTTTACAGGTTCTCCCACCACTCCCACATAATAAGATATTTATGTTTTTAGAGAAATACAAATTTTGTATTGAATTTTGGTGACAAATTTAAATAATACACACGTGATTCCCAACTAGCTGAGGGAAATGGCAATAAATGTGGCCTTTGAAATCTTGACAAAGACCAGAGAGAGACACCTGTACAAAAAAAAATCAAAATATCCATGAAAAATCTTAAACAAAGCAAAGTTACTTTACATATGTTACCAAAATATTGTGTAACATTATTAAATAAATTGTAATATTATTAATAATGATTTTATATAACTCGTATTAATAATATAGTTGTAATAGTTTAATTAATTGAGTGAGTTGTGAGAACAATTCACATAGCTATTTTGTAGTGTGAGTGATCCTAGGGATGTTTGAGAGATATTAGGAGATAAGTTTGAGAGATTCGTGGAGAGAGATATGAGGGATTGAAGATGAGTGTTGACTCCACCATTGTAGGAGATCAAACACTATATATGTAACCTCTATCAATATCAATAATATCCCAGATGAATATAATTTACATATTATAATATTCGGTGTTTATTTCTTATTGTGCTAGTTTTTATCAGTGGTATCAGAGCATGGTCGGTCGAATGAGAGTTCTATTTGCGTGAGGAGCCTGAGAAATATTGTGCAAGCGTATACTGCCTGGTAAATAGCATTTTATTGGATCGGACTGTTCAAAATGTAAAATCTACTTAAATATTTATTTCTGTCGATTCAATGTGTGTGCATCTTTACAATAACTATTCACTGTTGGCCTTCCATTCTAGTTGCAGTCGCATTCAAAGCACTTTATTTTCCTAGACTCGAGCTTGGCTTCAACGGTTTGTAGGATTCCCAAAGCAAAATGTGTATGCATAAGGTGGATCTATAATGAAGAGAGTTGCCTCACGAGATCTGATTGTCCCTAGTTATGAAGTTCATTAGAGATGAAATCTTTGTAGATCGTATGTCCACATGTTTTGTGTCATAAAATATGTAGTCTTTTAAGTAATCTATTCTATTTTTCTACATCAAGTCTCCATTGGGCAGATCAATTTTTCATTTGTATTGTTTCTGGACATTGTTGGCCTTCCAAATACCAACAGCTTGGCTCCCCTTCACGGCATACTCGGGCTCAACAACATATTATACTGGATCTACTATGGATAAAACATAGTTACATTGAATTTCCTTCTCATCAACTTGCTTGGTTTCACAATCTCTTTTTATGGTCTGAAGATCGTGGAAAGTCTCTTTGCATGCAACTCAATTTTTCCAAATGCTCAGGAGATCCAATTGTCTGCAACCATGGCACCACTTTGGATCCCTAGGCTCAGATCTCCATTGCTGTTTTAGTCACCATCTCGGCGGGAAACGACCTTCGACTCAGATTTGGTGCAGTATTTTCGAGTTGCATTGGCAAACAACTCTCACTTTGCATCAGATTTCCACCTTGGGATAGTAGTCATTGCCTACATTTGAATACGTGTTATCAATACAAGGCGAAGATATACATGGTTCATGCCAAATGTGATACTTCCATGACTTGTGGAAATATTGTGAGTTGTTAAGTCATTTAGATTATTAGTAATTTCATTTTAATTGTTTAGGTTTTATGAAAACATATAGGGTCACTTAAATTTTTGTATCATGAGTCGATTAAGTTTCACTTTAGTTTATTAGAGGTGTTGGACTCTATAATGCAAACCAAAAAGAGTAGGTCATATGTTGAATATCCTCTTTGAGTCAATATTGTGTCTATTGCTTTATATGTTTAATTTTTATGTCATTTATAGGTTAATATTCTTGTGTCATTTTGTTATTAAAAAATCATTTTTGTGTAATAGAGTCATCATCGTTGTTAAGTGTCGAGTTGAAACATTTTTTAATGATCAATAAGAGAGTTGTTAAAGTTCATCATATGTCATTGTGAAGTTAGTGTCAATTTTCAATAAGATTATTATCGTCCAAGTGTAAAAGTTAAAAGTTGTGAAAATAAAAACAATTGCCTCACAGACGCATTTTCAGTGTTACCCGACGTCTAATGTTTTTGGAGAATGAGGTGAATAATATTGTATTTTTGATGATATTTTTGATGAATTCAAAGAAGGAAAATGTTCTTGGCTTTAGGGGATCTGCCCCTCAACCTTGCCCTATACCACAACAAGGAGCGCACCGGGCGTTTCCCAAGACCTGCAAGGGGCACTGCCCCTTGACCCCACTGGGGGCTTCGCCTTTGCCCCTGATTTTAATTTCATAACCAAAGTGAAGATTTGTGGGGAAGATGCATCAACAAAAGGTGGTGCAAATTTGAGCTCCATGGTCCAATCTATTGAGTAAGTAGCAACAAACTAGAGGACAAAGGAAACGGAGGATGGAGATCAATAAACAACCTCTCGTCAGTCACCAATGACAGTGCCACATGAAGCTTTGGTGTCAGTGTGTGTGCGTGTGTGTTTTCTTTTATTTCAGATTTGCAATATGATTTCAAAGTTCCTATTTGAATAAGTGAAATGTTCACATTGAGGGGGGGAACTAGAACATGGTCTCAATGTTCAATTTTCCCTCTATTCATTTTTTATTCAGTAAGTATTGGTTCCTACATATTCCCTAAAGGAAAGACATAGTGGACAAATGAAAGAACAAATGAAAAATAGCAAAGCATGATATTTGGGTTGTTGGTTGTCCTGTAAAACCATCCTTTGTTTTAGGTTGTTGGTTGTCCTGTAAAACCATCCTTTGTTTTAGGTTGTTGGTTGTCCTGTAAAACCATCCTTTGTTTTAGGTTGTTGGTTGTCCTATAAAACCATCATTTGTTTCAGGTTGTTTGTTGACCTAAAAACTATCCAGATCATGAGCACGCATGGGCGACAAGTTGCAGAAGGAAGTGTGATTATTTTTTCTACCTTGTCAACATTAGGGGAGTGTATATTGGGAATTAATAATGTTAACAATAGGGGAGTGAATGTTACCAAAATATTGTGTAACATTATTAAATAAATTGTAATATTATTAATAATGAGTTTATAGAACTCATATTAATAATATAGTTGTAATAGTTTAATTATTTGAGTGAGTTGTGAGAACAATTCACGTAGCTATTTTGTAGTGTGAGTGATCCTAGGGATGTTTGAGAGATATTAGGAGATAAGTTTGAGAGATTCATGGAGAGAGATATGAGGGATTGAAGATGAGTGTTGACTCCACCATTGTAGGAGATCAAACACTATATATGTAACCTCTATCAATATCAATGATGTCCCAGATGAATATAATTTACATATTATAATATCCAGTGTTTATTTCTTATTGTGCAGTTTTTATCAACATAGATTATTATTTTCGCATCGGGAGGCGAAGCCAATGGAGAAGCGCCCTATGAGAAAATCATTCATCCATCACATGAAAAGACTTCATTTTCTCTTATACCAAATATAAGCTTTGGATCAAACTCGCATAGAAAAACTCAGTTTTAACACACTACAAAATATTATATAGTTTCATATTGATTTGAAATTGTATACAAATATATCGAAGATGACAATCCTATATTTTAGGAGTTGTTTTTATCTATTCACAAATCTTCGTGTCTTTGGTTTAACAACCAAATCTCAAGAAACTAAACAACTAATAATACGAGTTGTTATTACAACTCAATATAACCATAATTATTACACCCATAGTAAACATTAATTTCCTAACACTATATACAAGTACCACGGGAGGAAGCATGTCAATGTAGGGAAGGCCAAACTGCTGAGGAACCCGACCGAATGGGTGAATCTTGACCCTCCTTATCCTTTCAACCAACTGACCACTAATGGAGAAATCTACCACCGTGGTCCCCTCCTGTCCCCACAACCCTACCATGTCATGGTATGGAGTAGCAACCATGTTCGTTGTAGGAAAAGAAACCACTAGTTGATGTAGCATTTGAAGAACTAACATCATTTTCCACCTATCTTCTCAGAAATCCCCTAGGTCCTACACTAGTATTCCCCTCCCATAAGGGGTAATACACTCATATACCCATCTCATGACTAGCATGGGATGGCTCAATGACTATCCCTGTAACCTGATGACCCTATATAGATCATGGTAGGTGGTCCCAAGGATGTCTTCTCCCAAGCATAGATGACGGCCATGTCCCTCAATCTATGCGATAATGGGAGCCCAACAATAAAGAAGAGTGTCACCTCCCTTGTCCCCGATCAACTGTGAGGCCAAGATACCCATGATAGCTCTGTAAATGATGGGAATAGGAGTAGTGGAAATAGATCAGACCTTTATCCCCTTCTTTGAACCAAATGATACAATAACATCCCCCATGTAAGTGGCCCACTGAGTCATTGAAGACCTAGCTCTTTTTTTCTCCAAGGTTAGTCACCTCCTGAGTATCGGAATCACAAAAATATAGTACACATCCTCTAGGGTGATATTCCACTCACCCCTGGCACCTAGCAGCCAGAAAGTGTTTCGATCAGAATCCTAGTACGAAAATAAGTCACATAGTGTGTGGTTTGTAGGAGTAACATGAGGCACCTATGAAATCCTCCATATCCCTTCCCTCTAGAGGATATCTGTCTCATCCTGAGTCAGCTGGTCCAAAATCTCCAAGAGCCAATCACATTCCCTCTCATGACTCCAATGGATGTATTCCTCCTTTTGCATCCACCAAAACATAGAAAAAGATAAATTTAGTAACATATTTCAAGAAGTAATCTCAACAAAAACATGAAAAAACATCAAAAATTCAAAAAAAATCAAGTTAAGCATAGGTTTGATAATTCGGTTTAGAACCGCCACCCCGCTTTGGGAAGCGGTCCTAGATAAATTTTCCAAACAGGTTTTAACCCTAGAAAACACCCAAAATGCAAAAAATACCATTTTAGAAAAAATAAAATACTGCCCTATGGGCGCCCCCTAGAGACTCATTTAAAACAAGAAATTTTAAAAATGACCCCTCCTAGGTAAACTTTTCAACATTTTTACATTTTAGGTTTAAAAACAAAAAAGTGAGAAAAACTAACCTTAGACCACATGGGTTGATCTTCCGGTCATGGAGGCATGATCACGGTCTCGCAACAAACGTTTTGATTATTCTCTTGACGAAAATGGTCACCGTAGGTCCAAAGCTCAAAAATCACCAAGTCAATATGCACAAATGAATTGAAAAATGAGTTTGTTTTGTTATATATATATATATATATATATATATATATATATATATATATATATATATGTGTGTGTGTGTGTGTGTATGTATGTATGTATGTATGTATGTATGTATGTATATATATATGTTGTTTTGACCTTGTTTTGAGCATATGTGTTCACAAAGATGGAGCACGGCATAGGTATATTTATGTATCCCCGCACAAATGGTAAGTCCTCTTGTCATTTTAATTTAGTGTTTTTTTAATATATTTTATGTATATGTACTTGAGTCTTCTCTTTGTCTTATAAGTAGCGGGAGTTTGGACAAAAAAAAAATCGACACATGGATGTGTCGGGCATAGTTTCTAACCCCCATTTCGGGAACACCATACTTGGACTCTAAATTGTATGCCTTTTCATGGCTAAGATGCTTCTCCAAGGGACAAATATGTACACACCAAAGATTACATGTGCTACATTGTCGAAAATGGTTACAAAACTCCCCAATGATGATTCATTTCCTTTTAGAATATGTTTGAGCTCCTAAACACGTTCACGAGTGTATATTTGTAGCCTAGACATCCTTACTTGGCTTAAGTTTTAAATCTTAGCTTGAAAATGTATAAAGTTGATTCAAAATTTCTTCAAATATTTCTCCTAGAAGTGTTTTTGAAATTTTTTGAAGTTCTCCGAAACTTCGATGTCTGAAAATTCAAACTTTGGATTTCAGAAGTTGTCCTTTCAGGGAATAAACTAATAAAAGCATAACTTTGACTCATGAGTTCCGAAGTCCAAAACTCCAAAGTTCCAAAATTTTGGAACTTCGGACTTTCGAGATTTGGAAGTCTCCTTTGATAGTTTTTTAGTTTTTCAACTTGGAGTTCCAAAGTTTGAAACTCTAAAGCTCCAAAATTTTGGAACTTCATACTTTCGGGTTTCAGAAGTCTATGTTACCTTTTTGAACAATTTCACCTCCAGAGTTTCTAAGTCTGAAACTCCAAAGTTTCGAAATGTCAGAACTTCAGAATTTTGGGTTTTGGAGTCCTCCATCTTTGTTTTGATGCTTTTTCCTCGGAGTTCAAGTCGAAACTCTAAAGTTACAAAAATTTAGAACTTCATACTTTTAGGTTTCAAAGTCCTCTGTGATATTTTTCATAACTTGACTCACAAGTTCAATTCTAAAACTACTCAAGTTCAAAAAATTTGGAACTTCGAACTTTCGAGGTTTTAGACTTAGGGATTCTATGGGAATTTAATTTTCACCAACCCTCCCACATGTTAGCTTTTGGGAATTAATTTCAAGTTTTCCTATATAAACTCGAGTTTTATCTATCATTGTCACCGACATTTTCTCCGACACTCGATTTTTACCAAACTTTAATACTTTTGAGGCATCATTTTCAAGGTAATTTTGTTTGGGTTATTTCTTCTTGGTTTTGTTATCCCAGTAAATTGACAAGGGAAATTTTGCAGATAACCATACCAAAATTTTTGTTTTGGTCCCCTAAAGAAGTCTGAAAACATTCAAAATGGCCTAAAACTCCCTTTCAAAAATCAAGTTTTTTAAGAACTTAGCCATTTCAGCTTTTTGGTGGGTGCATAAAATTTGTGTTGACATCATGAAATATGCACTAAGGCACTGAGAGTATTATGTTGATGCTAATGAAATTGTGCCAAGGTGCATTTAAACCGTGTCGACACTCTAGAAGGTGCGCCAAAGAAAATTGGTGAAATAATTAATTCCAGGTTTTCTATAAATAGGCTCTCAACACCTGTCATTTTCACAAATTGAAAATTATCAAAAGTATTTTTTTCGCCATCACTATCCTTGTCACCCCACGCATCTTTTTTTGAGCTTGTGGACCCCAATGCTGTCCTTTGTCCTTTATTAAACCGGGTAAGTGGCTTCTATCGTCCTTGTTGTTATGGCTTTTGTTTCTTGGTTATTGTTAGGTTTTAGGGTTGTTATAAACCAAAAGGTTAAATCTAAAAATGAATAACTTACCAATCCATAACCAACTCGGAAATCACCTTTTCCTCTCCTTCTATATCTGCAAATCTAGAAGGTCCCCGCTCTAAAAAAACCGAGGCCTTTTCCCTACTATATTATCTTCTAACAAACCTCTCTTTACCATTTGAAAAAATCAAAAAAGAGAGGAGAAATCTAGGAAATTGCAAATAAATCACTTAAACCTCGCTCGCGCACTATCCCGCTTGCAACATATTTGTAACCTACGCCCAAAATAATAACACTTAGCAACTTTTGTGAGGGCGCAGGTGCCTCCTAGCCAACATCAACATAGGATGTTGTGAGCTTTAAAACTATGCCAAGCACTTTCCCCTTTGGAGCGTTGATTTCCTTTAGAGCATATTCCAAAATTACACCTTGGGTGCACTTATAAGCCATGCAACAACATCCTTTCCAACACCCGGCTAAAGTAAATTTCCTAAAGCGCTGGCGCATGATCCTTAACATCAACATGGCATGTTGTATGTTGTAAACCTGCCCCTACGCTTTTCCTCGCGCTACCTTTTGTCATGCAACACTCTCCAAAAGTGCGCCCTTTAAAACCCTTTGGCAAATTTCTCCTGTCAACACACAGCACGCCTTTTACATGTTGACATCCCCAAAAGTGTGCCCAGCCTTTTAAGCCTCTACAACATGTTGTGAACTTGCACCTTGCACCCTAAGCCTTATAATTGCTCATTCTTCTTTTTGCAAGCTTTCATTATGAATAACATGATGGTTGACATGGCTCTTCTATGTTGGACCTCCTTGATTCTCCTTGCAGAACAACAATAGCCATCCTCGAGCTCACACATGTCTTCATCAAGCAAAAATCCAACCAAGTCTAAAGGAAAAGCAAAGTTGACAGAACAAGAGATGAAGTATAAATATCAAGAAAGTTAGGATTCCTGACTCATACACAGAGAGTGATCTCAACATCAGAGACTCGAGCTTGGGCACATTGATATGGAAGACTTCTGGGCGAGAACCAACCAAGCTACTAGTGGCCCCTGGATGAACAAACTAGTGGGCAGTGGATTGCACTTTGTAGCTGGGCTGCCAGTAAGTGTTGTGAATAATGAATTTATCATGTTGGTTTACCCGTTGCTATAACAAGGACACAAGATGTGTCAAAGATAAGGAAGGAAAGATGATCATTGACCTAATAACTCATCATTTTGAAATAACCCTGGGCATTCCTCATCACAGGCAATATGTCACCATAAGCCTAGAAGACTGCAAGAAGGCATGGGACGACAATGAGGAAAATGCATGCAAATGATGAACGAGCTCTATCTCAAGAACAAAAACCCGGTGATAGATGGCCACAGAACATCCACCGTAGTGACTTCAATGAGGAATTGAGTGATACAATCACCTTCCTGAATAGAATATTTGGGCTTCCTAATGCCCATTATTTCCATAAATGGATGTTGAGGTACTTAGAGACCATGAGCAAGAAAGTATCTGATCAGTGTTTTGGCTAGGGAGAAATCATCAACGACACCATCTCTCGAGTAGCTTCAATAGGTCCTCACAACTGGGAAGTTCTATATGAACTCCTACGTTGTATACGTTGCAACATCAACAAGAGATTTTGCAAGCCTAGCTCAAAATGGGGTATGGCCCTAGGTCAAAATATATGAATACTACCCAGAGCTAAGGCTCGAGAACAACATCCCCCAGTTCTCAAAAATCAATGATGCCTTCTTCTATGAGGTGATATGCCTATTGAGGCCGAATATGAGACACGGTCGACTAGCCCGAGTGTGATCACTATCACAAAGAAGTGGGGAGCATTGTTCACACAGTTTCCCATATTCACTTATCTCAGGGCGGTGAATTTTAGGGTGAACCGACAAAGCTACCAAGGTATGCAGGGCCCAAGCTAATTCTCTTAGATTTTTCAAGGAAACTAATCACATACCATGAGAGGTGCATGAAGAGAAAGAAAGGAGGAACTCCATTCCCCCTTATAGTGGGCCGATACACCTGCACCACACTGGCCAAAGCATGAGAAATGTATGCCGAGCTTGAATTGCTGAATCTAAAGCACAACTTCCCATCCAAGGCCTACCTTCGATTGTCGAGTTTCCTCCCAAAGGAAAAAATTGATCCTATCCATGTTCTTGAGATCGAGGACATCTACATCGACCTAACACATGAAATAGATATCAGGTGAAAGGATCACTCCCGGATGGCTCTAGAGGAAATTGTCCATTATGGCATAGCCATCGTTCCAAAAGGATTCCAAGAACCTGATCAAGAAATTGATCAAGTTTACCTTGACATGGATGGGGACGATTGGCCATTTGTAGAGATCGACAGAGCCAAAGCACCAAAGACCATTCAAGAAAGGGTTAAACCCACGTTGCAGCACACCAAACATTGGTGTAAACAGAATGGTCTCACCTACCTCGGGGTAGATTTCACTACTTCCCCTTTGGGTAGAGCACCTCCAAGAACGGCCCAGTGCTAAAAGGAAAAGGAAAGGATAAGGAGGGAGAACCAAGCAAACAGGAAGAAACTCCTGAAAGCCCTCCTACTACTTCTGAGAAGCAAGTGGTCGACCTGGTGTCTCTAGGTAAAGAAGAAGAGACCACCGAAGTTTCAATGGATACATCCACTCAGGATGTTATCACAGCTACAACTACTAAGGTACCCACCATTCCTTCTTCCACTCCTTCTCCTCCCCTGTCATTGAAGCATCTATTCCTATGGATGTTTCTTCTTCTCTCCCTTCCTCCCTTCCATCTCCCACCTCTTCCATCTTCTCCTCTCTCGTGGATCTGTCACCCAGTGTTCCCTCCATCCCATTACAGATCCCTTCCACCTCCATGTCCTTTTTTCCCCGTAGTAACTCAAGCCCCACAAGAAACAACTCGTTGGACTCCTTATCAATGCCACCACCAAGTGTCTCAACATTCTTCCCTACGGCCTCTTCAGTTGCTTCCCCTTTCACTCTTATTTCTTCTTCCATTCCCTCTACTCCCTCTCCCATAAGTCCAAGCTGGATTTCTAACCATCTAGGTCAACTCAAGAGAAAGGTTCCCATCGCACCCATGGACTTCTCTGTCATTAAAGAAGGGACCCAAGAAGCAAAAAGCTATAACTCGCTTCTCTAAGAGTGTTTTAGGAGAGAGAGAGTCATGGAGATTACATATCCAGATCCCACCAAAGAAAAGAAATATTTGTCTCCTAAAAAATTTATAGTGACCCAAGTCACGATGGGAACCTCATCTGAAATCCTATAAGGAGAGGTTGTGTCTGTTGTAGATGCCTCTGCAAAAGCTTCAGGAAGCAAAAGAGGAGAAGAGAATACTCAAGGAGCAAAACAAACATCTCCTCCAAGCATTGCAGAGAATGGGAAACGCTCCACCTATAACTACCGCCAAACCTACTGAAGTTCTTAGTCAGGATAAGATAAATGAATATGCCAAGATCGCAAACAAGGCACAGCAGTGTCCTCCTGGATAGAGCGAATCCTCAGAGATAGTGAGGAAATAATCAAGAAATTCACAGGACTCTACCAGGGTATAGATCAAGCAAATAAGGAGATACAAGTAGTAGCAAGATCCCTCTCTCGAGGAGTTGGATAATGCCAGATTGCAACACAAAACATTCCAAGAAATGGTCGACTACTCGGCAGATGACCTAGTAAAGGTCGATGCATCATTGATCACCCGTGGGAACATAACAAAGATCTCATTGCATTGGATTACCGGGTTGATCAAATGGAATATATCCTAGAGAGGATAGATAAAATCAAGGACGAAGCCCTGGATGCAAAATACAACATGGAGCAGATGGTTACAAAGATGTCTCTAGGGATGCTCAGTGAATCATTCACCTTGAGGGAGGTAGACGATACAATCCAGCTCTTCAAGGCTATCACAACCCAAGGTTTGGCGCCAGAGGTCACTTTTGACCGAGAATCAATCAATAACCTTCTAGCTTGCCATGATTTCATTGGATTCTTGATTGAGGCATGCGAAGAGTATGCCGGCTACCTGACAAGCTCAAGACTGAAAAAGAAACTTGCGAAGTTATTGGTGACCATTTCAAGGGTCTAGATCATAATCAACTTAGACAATGATCAGCAAGTTTATGGAATACCGAGCTCAGTGTCACATCAGCCTCTCCCGATCAGAAGCAAGACACTCCATTTAAGCAAAGAGATGATGAGGAGTAGTTTCTCCTCTTGTGTATGCTTGATCATTTTTGTAAAAATATTTTAAAAGTATGTTGGCATTTATGATGACATCATCCATGTTGCATCATGGGATGTTATCATCCAAAACTTGCCCAAAGTCAACTTTTGACTTTTTAGATATTTTGTAAATAGTGGTTGGTTTCTTTTTGTCTTCTTCCTCTCTTCTTCTATAAATACTAGAATACTTGTTGTATTCCAGGTGGAAATTTTTTGTATGAAAAAGAAGTGAAGAGAGAAAGACTTTGTGCCTTCTTGTAACATAAGAGATATTAATATATATGTTCGAATTTGTGCTCAATATATGTGTTATTTGCATCAGATCTTTCTTAAGTTAGATCTATGTTTCTATTCTATTGGATTCATTCTTATTATCATCATATGTTCATCAGTATTTCTTTGTTTGTTTATGCAAGTAAGTAATTTTGGATCTGTTTACTACCAGCCCAAAGCATAAACCTTCTAACCTTTCCATCTTGGAATTAATTTATTTTCTCCCTTGAGATCTATCCTTCTTTCGTTCCTTCCCTCCTACATTTCTATTTCAGCAGTTAGAACTACCTCTACTGGGATGAGATCCCAAACCCCATGAAGTTAGAATAGTGTAGATTTGCACATATTCCTGCTTGATAGAATAACAATAAACTAGTTTCGCTTTGCTATCTCAAAGAGGGGCTATGCCCTGCACACTATTGGCCTATTTTCCCACAACTTGTCTAACCGACAGATTTTCAAACCAACAGTTTTTGGTGACTCCACTGGGGATCAAACTAAGGAAATAATTAAAAATGTAAAAATCACTACCAGAGTTTGCAAATTTTAACTCTTTGTTAAAAATTAAAAATTTTGTAGAAGTGATCAAAACTAAAAATTTCCTTAGCCAAATCCATAGATCTAGGCCAGATAGAGCTTTTAGTTCGTTGAGTTTTTACAAAAACTTGTATATTTCCGTAGATCTGAGATTCTGACATTTCATGATATTTTCAAAACCTTGCAAAATTTAGGTCAAAGATCCGAAAATCAGCTTTCTAAATTAACCCACTTTTTATCCTTGTTAATCTTTGTCAGAAAACCGCAATCGGTTGTTATTAAAGAGGATAAAATTTAAAATTAAAAAGTACATGCTGCTGATTTTTGCCAGAAAAATCAGAAAATCAGCAAGTACAAACAAAAAAAAGATTGTTGTAAATCTACTCTTAATTGTTGTAGATCTGAATGGTATGCTAGTGGGTGAAAAATTTACTCATGGCAGAAGAGCTCATGGAGAATTTGATCCAATATTTGATCTACTTCAAAGGCATAATTTCAAGTATCACTCCAGATGATTCACATCACTAAGTTTAGCAGATCGATCAAGCAAGAAGTGCCTCGCCTCCACGAAGGAGCAGATTTCACAAGGTGCCTCGACATCAATTTGTAGTGCTCTTTTGCTAAGTGGAACCACACTCCCTACTCATGTTATTTTTCCCACTTTTCAAATGGCAATAAATCTACCTGTACCATGGGGAAATGCCATGGGTCCTCTAGCACTGCCACATCCAGTCAACCCCCTCCCTCATGGAAATCACAAGAATTTCCCAAAATTTGATGGGAGTGGAAATCAAAGCATAGACGCACATATAGCTGTGTTTATTATGTCATGCAAGTATTCTAGATGTGACTCATGAAGACGTATCAGTACGTCTCTTTCTCGAGACCTTGCAAGGGCCTACATCAGAATGGTTCCAGCATTTACCAGCCGGATCCATCACCAGTTGGGCCACATTACGGACTGCATTTGAAGATAGGTACAAGCCTTCAGAAGATGCATTCACATTATTGTCATGAATCACTCACATGAAGAAGGAGGCCAATGAAACCATGTGTGATTTTATCACCCGTTTCAATTCGCTAATCAACGTGTGTGCCACTGCCATGTTGCCAACATTAGAGAATCAAAAGTGTTTCTTTGTGAATGCAATGAGTTCAAAAGTAAGTTTCTTACTTTTACAAGAATAAATACCCACCTTGGTCCTTGCTCAAGCTATGGCCATTCGGATAGAAGACAACCTTCTTATATCTGGTGAGTTAAGATGAGAGTCATCAAAATCAAAGGCTTCAACTTCTTCTCAGGCCACCTCATCAGATCCAAAGCATTTTAGAAGATGGCAAATGATTTGCTCTCATTAAAGAAGCAATTGGCTCAAACATCGTCTACTACTCCTTACCGAGATATCCCACAAGGAACTTCACTCCCAACAATGCCCCCAAAGGCCGCATTTGCCTGCTACTTCTCCAAGGTTAGAAATTGAAGCCCCTCTAGTTAATGCCTTGGTTGAAATCAAAGAAGATGATACAAATTATGAAGAACCTTTGTCACAAGGTGAAGATGATCAAGATGTTGGTGAACCGACTGGTGACTCTACTATCAGGTATATGGAATTTGAAGATGAGGAATCTAATGAAGAAGAGGGTACCCAAGGGTATGCAAGTGGACAATCATACATAGTTTTCACTCACTCGCAAGGAAAAGAAGCAAAGGTTGCTGCTGAAAAACAAAAGGAAAAGGTTGTGGTAGCTCCACCGCCAACGATCGCTAAAAGAGGTAATCCCCTTCCTACTCAACCTCCTATTAAACCTTTTGTAAAGAAATATTTTCCTCCCATTTCTCCTCCAATTCAGCCTTCCTCTAATTCCATAAAGACCAGTAATCCTCCTCCACAAACATGAAACAAAGGACTCATTCCTTCATTAGTGCAACCCTTGGTTACATTTGATATAATTGATCATGCCAAAAAGACCAAGATCCAAATGTCTGAGGTTGAATACCTTCAGTCCAACCCAGAGTAGCTTGTAAGGTTAACTAAGTATATCCAAAACTAGGCTATCATCCTTCCTCCTATTTCTCCAAAAGGAATTCTTCCCACCCCTCCTACGTCTCACATAAATGTCACCTCGACTTCCACGTCGAGAAAAATTGAACCTTTTTACCTATCTCTCCTAATCAATGGTCATAAACTAAGTAACTGTATAATTGATTCTGGAGCTTCTGATAATGTTATGCCAGTAAAGGTTGCCCATGCTTTGGGCCTCACACTTACTAAACCTTTTGGCATATGCTACTCCATGGAAACCAAACAAGTACCATTGATTGGTCAGATCAAGGATGCACAGTTTACATTTGTGGCATTTCTTGAGAAAAGGGTAAAAATGACTATTCTCATAGCTGATATTCCAAAGAAAGTAGCCTATGGATACTACTAGGAGGAGCTTCTACAAATAATTTGGTGGGGAAATTCATATGGACTAGTCCAAAGCTAGGATTCTGTCAAAGGAGTGATGCAAATGTTGGAACCGAGAATCACAAAAGAAATATCTAGTCACCAACTCTGATGACCCTAAGGCTTAGATTCTTTTCAAATCATTAGGGATGGGAAACTACTTCTTGTCCACTAACTTAGATAAAATGGATGTTCTCATCCAAGAAGAGGATCTCAACAAAGTGTGGATGTTGCAGTTTGATGGCAGTTGTGCAACGAGTGGATGTGTGGGGTTGTTCTAATATCTCCTGAGGAGGAGATTTTCCTTTTTCTTTCAAGTTGCAGTTCTTCAATACGAATAATACTTGTTGAGTATGAATCCTTGTTACTTGGCATGCAAGCTATAAAAGAGAAAGGAATCAAGAATCTAAAAGTATAAGGTGATGCCAAGCTAATTGTCAATTAGGTAAAAGGGATATACCAAGTAAAGAATGACCGGCTCAGACACTACCGCAATGCAGTATGGGATAGCATCGAAGAGTTTGACACTTTCTCAATCAAAGTAATCCCATGAGCTCAAAATGACATGGCTGATTCATTGGTCATCTCAGCATCTCTCATGCTCCCTCACCCAGGGTTAAAAACAGATACATATACCATTGAGGTGGTTTTTCACCCAAGTGTGCCAGATAATTCATAACACTGGAAAGTGTTCAATGATGACAACCAACTTATCACTTTTCTGGAGAAAGCTGACAATTTCAAAGAGCTTCATTTCGATGGATCAACTTCTGCATGTCGTGAGTCTCTCACCGGTCAAGCACATGAATCTGAAAAAGAAACAGTGATACAACTCAAAGGAAATAAGATTCCGAAAGGTTTGGTTTCCTTAGAATGATTATTTGATAATCATGACCATTTTGTAAGAAAAAGTGACAGGATGATCCTTCCTCTTCTTCGAACCGAATCATCAAATGGGTACTACGGAACATCCTCATTCCGTGAACATCGAGAAGTGTTACACACCGAGGAAAAGTGAAAATTCATCAAGTTGCTAAAAAAGTACATGGATGTATTAGCATGGTCTTATGCTGATCTCAAGTCTTTCAAGCCAAAGGATATTCAAGCACGACATCCCGCTCAAGGATGACATCAAGCCTTTTCATCAAAAGCAAAGGCATTACAACCCCAAAATCTCAGGTACCATCCAGGCTGAAATTCAGAAGATGCTGGATGCAAGAATTATTTTTCCAATTCATCATAGTACCTAGGTTGTTAATATTGTACCTGTGCGGAAGAAGAATGGTGAGATACGTATATGTGTGGACTTTCACAACTTGAACCAGTCATCATTAAAGGATAACTATCCACTACCGATAATGGATCAAGTGCTGCAGTAAGAATCGGTTCAGAAATGTTTTCTATACTTAACTGGTTTTTCAGGTTACAATCAAATTCAAGTCACGCCTGAAGATCAGTTCAAGACAGCATTCACCACCCCTTGGGGTACCTTCACCTACAATAGGATGTCATTCAGTTTAATCAACGCCGGTGCTACCTTCCAACGAGCAATGGAATTTGCATTCAAAGGTATGATGGGAAAGGTCATCATAGTTTACCTAGATGACCTAACCATGTTCTCCAAGAAATGGAATGATCATTGCGATCATTTAGAACAAGTCTTGATCAGATGCCGAGAGCACGGGATTTCACTAAATCCCAAAATTCAGTTTTTGGGGTCACTGAAGGAAAGTCTGCTAGGACATGTCGTCAGTAGGGAGGGAACTAAGATAGATGTCGAAAGAGTTAAGGCTATTTAGAGCCTTACTTTTCCTACAAGCAAGACTGGTGTTCACTCTTTCTTTGGAAAGGTAAATTTTCTCAAGTGCTTCATCCCGATTTTGCTGAGAAGACTCGTCATATATCTAATATGATGAAAGGGTCCCAAACATTCCAATGGAGTGAGGAAGGCAAGGCATCATTCGAAGACATAAAGACTTCCATCGCTCATGCTCCTGTTCTGGTGTGTCCTAACTTTAGCAAAGACTTTATCATGTACAGTTATGCATCTACGCATACTGTATCGGCTATCTTGATGCAAAAGAACTCCGAGGATATTGAATCCCGATTGCTTTCATGATCTCTCCTCTCAAGCCTCATGAATTAAAGATGTCACAATTATAAAAGCATGTCTTTGCCATGGTAAAAGCAGTCAAAAATTTCTGCTACTACATTCTGAATTCTCATATAGTAGTGTTGGTTCCAGACATGGTTGTTAAGTCTATCCTGACTCAACAGGAGTTAGGGAGCTTACGAGGGAATTGGATTGCAAAGGTCAAAGAATACGATCTAGACATCAGACCAACCAAGTTGGTAAGGGGTAAGGGTCTGTGTCAGCTAATGGCTGAAAATAAAGACTCGGAGGTACCTAAAGAGCAAAGCTGCTCACATTGATGAAGAACAAAGTGAACTAGAGAAAGTGGATTCTTTACCCATGGTTCTATTTATCACAACTAACGACAAATGGTATTCTGACATCACATTCTTTCTCACCTATGGAGAGTTCCCAACTCACCTAACCACTAAGGAAAAGTGAGCGGTAAAGCTCAGAGCCACAAGATATGTCATATGGGATGATGGATTGTACAAACGTAGAATTGATGGTGTTTTCCTATGATGTGTTGATAAGCTGCAGAGATAAGATTGTTAAAAAAATTCACGATTCAGCCTATGGTGGTCACTTCTCCTCATTGTGATGGCACATAAAATCATTCGGGCCAGGTACTACTAGCCGACGCTATTTCAGATGCAGCTACCTGGGTAGCAAAATGTGAACTTTGCCAACAGTTCGTTGGCAAACCAAAGCTAGCTGCATTTCCCCTTAGGCCCGTCATTATTGATGAACCATTCAGGAAATGGGGAATTGATTTCATTGGAGCACTCAATCCTCAATCGAGTGCTAGACATAGTTACGTCCTAACAAAGAACAGATTACTTCATGAAATGGGTGGAGGCCATACCTATCAAGCATGCCACTTCTGAAGTTGTTTACAACTTCATCAAAGAGAATATTATCATGAGATTTGGCATTCCACACAAAATCATTGCTGATAATGCTTCCAACTTCTCTTCATGGGAAGTTATTGGTTTTTTTATGGATATGGAATAACCTTGGCTCATGCTTCTGATTACTATCCTCAAGGAAATGGTCAGGCATAATCTAGCAATAAGAACCTAGTGACTATCATATGGAAGCTAGTTGATGAAAATCAGCGGTTCCTAGCAGAAATCATCATACGATGCTCTATGGGTGGATCGTATCACTCCAAAGAGATCTCTCAGCATGTCACCTTTCCAGGTGTTGTATGGGACCAATGTTGAAATTCCTATCTCCGCAGAACTTCCTGCTCTGTGCTTGGCTCGAGCAATCGAAGATGAAACTTTTCAGAGTTCTCTTGAAAAGAGGATTATGTACCTAAGGAACTTGAAGAAAAGCGAGTGAAAGTGGTCGACAAGATCACTGAACATCATAATCAAGTCAAGAGGTTGTTTGACAAGAAATCTAGGTAGAGAGATTTCCAAGTAGGAGATCTTGTCCTTCTATGGGACAAACGAAGAGAACCAAAAGGTATGCATGGAAATTTTGACTCTCTTTGGAGAGGGCCATACAAGATCAAGCAACTCAATGGAGAAAATAGTTTCTATCTCTCATATCTGGATGGAACCGAACTCTTGCTTCCCTATAGTGGGCAGCACCTGAAGATTTTCAGGAAGTAGAGCTTGCTCTCTTCTTTGTACAGTTTGTTTTCATCATTTTTTTTCTCTCAGCATGTCTTTGCTTTCATTATGTGTGTGTGTACCCTTCCTTCCCTTTTTGGTCGCCCTTGTTTTTGACTCTCCATAACCCAATCGATAGGCACATGAAATCTGGGATTCTCTACCCTTAAGTTTCACTTAAAGATAGTCCCCAGAAAGAGCCAGTTGTTATCCAATAAAATTGACAAGGGAAATTTTGCAGATAACCATACCAAAATTTCTATTTTGGTCCCCTAAAGAAGTCTGACAACGTTCAAAATGGCCTAAAACTCCCTTTCAAAAATCAAGTTTTTAAGAACTTAGCCATTTTTAGCTTTTAAAAATTGCCAAGAAATTTTGCACCCTTTAGAAAAAATGCAGAAATGACGCATGAAATATTTTGTTGACATCATGAAATGTGTACTAAGGCAATGAGAGTATTATGTGCCTAAATGAAAAATGCACCAAGGTGCATTTAAACCCAATGTCAACACTCTGTCGAAGGTGTGTGCCAAAGAAACTTGGTGGTAATAATTAATTCTAGGTTTTCTATAAATAGGCGCTCAACACCTATCATTTTCACAAATTGAAAATTGTGAAAAGTATTTCTCTACGCCTTTCAGCTGTCCTTGTCACCCCCGCATGTTATTTTTTGAGCTTGTGGACCCCAACGTCGTCCTTCATCCTTTATAAAACGGGTAAGTGGCTTCTATCGTCCTTGTTGTTGTTATGGCTTTTGTTTCTTGGTTATTGTTAGGTTTTAGGGTTGTTATAAACCAAAAGGTTAAATCTAAAAATGAACAATAATAACCATCTGAAAACCCCTTTTTCTCTCCTTCTAGATCTACAAATCTGGAAGGCCCTTGCCTCTGAAAAAACCTAAGGCCTTTTCCCTACTTATTATCTTGTTGCAAAACCTCTCTTTACCATTTGAAAAAACCAAAAAGAGAGAAGAAATCTAGGAAATTGCAAAGAAATCACTTAAACCTCGGCGCACTATTTTTACATGTTGCAACCCCCACAGTCACACCTTGGCGCACTGTCCCCGCTTGCAACATATCTCTAACCTGCACCCAAGTATAATAACACTTAGCAAATTTTGTAAGGGCACAGGCGTATCCTGACCAACATCAACATAGGATGTTGTGAGATTTAAAACCACACCAAGCGCTTTCCCCTTTGTCGTGTTGATTTCCTTTGTAGCATATTCCAAAATTATGCCTTGGGCGCACTTAAAAGCCATGCAACGCCATCCTTTCTAGCGCCCAGCTAAATCAAATTTCCTAAGGCGCAGGCACATGATCCTTGACATCAACATCAACATGGCATGTTGTATGTCATAAACCTGTGCCCTACACTTTTCCCTTGGCACTACGTTTTGTCATGCAACACTCTCCAAAAGTGTGCCCTTTATAACCCTTTGGCGCAAATTTTCTCCTATCAACACAGGCGCACCTTTTTACATGTTGACATCCCCAAAAGTGTGCCTAACCTTTTTAAGCCTCTACAACATGTTGTGAACTTGTGCCTTGCACCCTAAGCCTTATAATTGCTCATTCTTCTTTCTGCAAGCTTTCATTATGAATAACATGATGGTTGACATGGCTCTTCGTGGTGACCTCCTCGATTCTCCTCGCAGTAACAACAACAGCCATCCTCAAGCAAAAAGCCAACCAAGTATAAAGGAAAAGAAAAGTTGATAGAACAAGAGATTAAGTACAAATATCAGAAATTCAGGATGCCTGACTCATATGCAGAGAGTGATCTCGACATCAGAGACTCGAGCTTGGGCACATTGATATGGAAGACTTCTAGGTGAGAACCAACCAGGCTATTAGTGGCCCCTGGATGAACAAACTAGTGGGCAAGTGGATTGCACTTTGCAGCTGGGCTTCCAGTAAGTGTTGTGAACAATGAATTTATCATGTTGGTTTCGTTACTATAACAAGGACACAAGATGTGTCGAAGATAAGGAAGGAAAGATGATCATCGACCTAATAACTCGTCATTTTGAAATAACACTGGGCATTGCTCATCAAAGGAAATATCTCACCATTAGCCTTGAAGACTGTAAGAAGGCATGGGATGAAAATGAGGACAAATGCATGCAAATGATGAATGAGCTCTATCTTAAGAACAAAACTGGTGAGTAGATGGCCACAGACCATCCACCACAGTGACTTCAATGAGGAATTGAGTGATACAATCACCTTCCTGAATAGAATATTTGGGCTTCCTGATGCCCATTATTTCCATAAATGGATGTTGAGGTACTTAGAGACCATGAGAAAGAATGTACCTTATCAGTGTTTTGGCTAGGGAGAAATCATCAGCGACACCATCTCCCAGCAGCTTCAACAGGTCCTCACAACTGGGAAGTTCTATATGAACTCCTATGTGTATACGCCTGCAAAGATCGCAAGAGATTTCGTAGGCCTAGCTTGAAATGGGGTATGGCCCCAGGTCAAAATATATGAATACTACCTAGAGCTAAGGCTCGAGAACAACATCCCCAATTCTCAAAAATCAACGACACCTTCTTCTATGAGGTGATCTACCTATTGAGGCCAAATATGAGACACGGTTAGACTAGCCGAGTGTGATCACTATCACAAAGAAGTGGGGAGCATTGTTCACATAGTTTCCCACATTCACTTATCTTAGGGTGGTGAATTTTGAGGTGAACCGACAAAGTTACCAAGGTATGCAGGGCCTAAGCTGATTCTCTTGGAGTTGTCAAGGAAACTAATCACATACCATGAGAGGTGCATGAAGAGAAAGAAAGGAGGAACTCCATTCCCCCTTATAGTGGGCCGATACACCTGCACCACACTGGCCAAAGCACGGAAATGTATGCCAAGCTTGAATTGCTAAATCTAAAGCATAAATTCCCAGCCAGGCCTACCTTGATTGCCGAGTTGCCTCCCAAAGGCAAAAATTGATCCTATCCATGTTCCTGAGATCGAGGACATCTACATCGACCTAACACACAAAATAGATATCAGGCAAAAGGATCACTCCCGGCTGGCTCTGGAGGAAATCATCCATTATGGTGTAGCCATCATTCCAAAAGGATTCCAAGAACCTGATCAAGAAATTGATCAAGTTTACCTTGACACGGATGGGGACGATTGGCCATTCACAGAGATCAACAGAGCCAAGGCACTAAAGACCATTCAAGAAAGGGTCAAACCCACGTTGCAGCAGCACCAAACATTGGTGCAAATAGAATGGTCTCACCTACCTTAGGGTAGATTTCACTACTTCTCCTTCAGGTAGAGCACCTCCAAGAATGGCCCAGGTGCTAAAAGGAAAAGGAAAGGATAAGGAGGGAGAACCAAGAAAATAGGAAGAAACTCCTCGAAAGCCCTCCTACTACTTCTGAGAAGTAAGTGGTCGACCTGGTGTCTCCAAGTAAAGAAGAAGAGACCACTAAAGTTTCAATGGATACATCCACTCACGATGTTATCACAGCTACAACTACTGAGGTACCAACCATTCCTTCTTCCACTCCTTCTCCTCCCCTTGTCATTAAAGCATCTATTCCTATGGATGTTTTTTATTCTCTCCCTTCCTCTCTTCCATCTTCTCCTCTCTCATGGATCTGTCACCCCATCTTCCCTCCATCCCATTACAAATCCCTTCCGCCTCCATGTCTTGTTCTTCCCGTAGTAACTCCATGCCCCAAGGGAAAGCAGTGTGCTTTGGACTCCTTGTCAATGCCACCACCAAGTGTCTCAACGTTCTTCCCTACAACCTATTCGAGTTACTTCCCTTTCACTCTTGTTTCTTCTTCCATTCCTCTACTCCTTCTCCCATAAGTCCAAAGATTGGATTTCGACCATCCGGGTCAACCTCAAGAGAAAGGTTCCCATCGCACCCATGGACTTCTTTTTCATTCTGAAGAAGGGACCCAAGAATCAAAAAGCTATAACTCACTTCTCTAAGAGTGTTTCAAGAGAGAGAGTCATGGAGATTACATATCCAGATCCCACCAAAGAAAAGAAAGATCTGTCTCCTACAGACTTTACAGTGACCCAAGTCACGATGGGAACCTCATCTGAAAGCCTACAAGGAGAGGCTTTGTCTGTTGTAAACGCCCTTTGCAAGAAGCTTCAGAAGCAAAAGAGGAGAAGAGAATACTAAAGGAGCAAAACAAACATATCCTCCAAGAATTACAGAGAATGGGTAATTCTTTGCCTATAACTACCGCTTGAACCACTCAAGTTCTCAGTTAGGATAAGATAAATGAATATGCCAAGATTGGTAAACAAGGCATAGCAAGTGTCCTCCTGGATAGAGTGAATCCTCAAAGATAGTGAGGAAATAATCAAGAAATTCACAAGACTCTACCAGGGTATAGATCAGAAACTATAGGAGCTACAACAAGCAGTAGCAGGATCCCTCTCTGAGGAGTTGGAAAATGCCAGATTGCAACATGAAACATTCCAAGTAATGGTCGAATGATAAGCTAATGACCTATTAAAAGTTAGCATCATTGACCACCCATGGGCACATAACAAAGCTCTCGTTGTATTGGATTACCGTGTTGATCAAATGGACTATATCCTGGAGAGGATAGATAAAATCAAGGATGAAGCCCTGGATGCAAAATACAACATGGAGCAGATGGTTACAAAGATGTCTCTAGGGATGCTTAGTGAATTGTTCACCTTGAGGGAGGCAGATAATATAATCCAGCTCTTCAAGGCTATCACAACCCAAGGTTTAGCGCCAGAGGTCACTTTTGACCGAGAATCTATCAATAACCTTCTGGATTGTTCATGATTTCATTGGATTTTTGATTGAGGCATGCGAAGAGTATGTCGGGCTACCTGACAAGCTCAAGACTGAAAAAGAAACTTGTGAAGTTATTGGCAACCATTTCAAGGGTCCATATCATAATCAACTTCAGAAAATGATCAACAAGTTTATGGAATACCAAGCTCAGTGTCACATCGCCTCTCCCGATCAGAAGCAAGACACTCCATTTAAACAAAGAGATGATGAGGAGTAGTTTCTCCTCTTGTGTACGCTTCGATTGTTTTTGTAAAAATATTTAAAAATTATGTTGGCATTTACAATGACATCATCCATGTTGCATCATGGGATGTTTCCATCCAAAACTTACCTAAAGTCAACTTTTGACTTTTTAGATATTTTGTAAATAGTGGTTGGTTTGTTTTTGTCTTCTTCCTTCTTCTCCTTCTATAAATACTGGAATACTTGTTGTATTCCAGGTGGACATTTTTTGTATGAAAAAAGAAGTGAAGAGAGAAAGACTTTGTGCCTTCTTGTAACATAAGAGATATTAATATATATGTTCAGAATTTGTGCTCAATATATGTGTTATTTACATCAGATCTTTCTTAAGTTAGATCTATGTTTCTATTCTGTTGGATTCATTCTTATTATCATCATATGTTCATCAGTATTTCTTTGTTTGTTTATGTAAGTAAGTTTGGCTCTGTTTACTACCAGCCCAAAGCATAAACCTTCTGACCTTTCCATCTTGGAATTCATTTCTTTTCTCCTTCAAATCTATCCTTCCTCCGTTCCTTCCCTCCTACATTTCTGTTCGTAGTTGGAACTACCTCTACTGGGATGAGATCCCAAACCCCCTGAAGTTAGAATAGTGTAGATTTGCACAGATTCTTGCTTGATAGAATAGCAATAAACCAGTTTTGCTTTGTTATCTCAAAGAGGGGCTATGCCCTGCACATTGTTGGCCTGTTTCCCCATGACCTATCTAACCGACATATTTTCAAACCAACAGTTTATAATTTTTGGGTCTTCTTCCTTTTTTATTTTCTTTTGTTCTTCCTTTTTCAAATTTTGGAAATGGAACTCTCATCATCCATCATGTTTTCCTTAAGAATGTTTTCTGATTTCCACAGCTACAAAATCCAACATGTGTAGGCATCTAGTCCAAATTGCATGATAATTTCTTCCAGATCTCTACAAGTGTTTGATTCTCATTCCTTGCTCATTGGTGAGTTCATAGTTTCTGATTATTCTTTCAAAACTTTCACTTTCAAATTTTTAGAGATTCCCTTTTCGGAGTTTTAGAGATTCCCTTTTCGAGTTTTGGAGGTCCTCCTTTTAGACTTTCGAAGGTTCAGGGTTTTCATTTTTGGAGTTTCAGAGGTTTGCTAGTTTCGGGTTTTCAGAGGGTTTGCACTTCAGAACTATAATCTTTTCAAACTTTTTGACTTTGGCATTACGGATTTTTTGCAGTATTCCAAAATTTGAACTTAATGTCAACCTCCTCATCCAAAGGAAAAGAAAAGATGAAATATACATTTTTAGGAGTTGGTCCTCACTCGTGTCTTTCCTCATACTTAGGAATATTAGAGATATCAATCTTGGGCAGGCATATTTTCCAAACTTCTAGGAAAGGTTGAGAGCTCCTAAAAATAAATCTTGGATACATGTTATATATGATAGTGAGCTTGCTCTCACCGTAGGTATTCCTACATCCATGCATTGTCTTGAATTCATCTTGGCCATAACTACCCATTTTGATGAAGATTATAGGATGATGAAAAATGGTGATGGAAAGGTTATAATTCGATTGGAGTCTAATTTCTTTGAATATTTTCTTAAACTCCCTGATGTTGAGGACTATGCCACAATTTCACCTGAAGCTGCAATTTAACATGGGGACAAGGAAACCAAACTGTGTGTGAGGGTCATGATGAAGAGCTACTTGTTCAAGAGTGTCACCAAGTTGCCTAATACTATGTTTCAATCAGATTTTTTCCAAGAAGTAAATGATCTCATTGTGTTGTTGAGTAGAGTTTTGGGTCTTGCTTCTCCAAAAGAGTTTCAGGAATGGATATTCTTGTACATTGCCATTATCAAGAAGAAAAAAGAATTCATACGATGGGGAGATCATATCAATAGCTCTATTTGTTTTCAATTGAGTAAATTCTTGTCTTCCAAAACTTTTACATGACTTCTTTCTTGGTCTATGCTACAACTACCATGGGGGAATTCAATGGGTTAAATACCAAAGGTGTTAGGAGTGCATCATAGATTTTCAATCTTTATCCTTTAATCACGATGGACAAGGGAAGTAGAAATTTTCACACATTCAATGATGTCTTCTTCATTGTTCTTCTTTATCATTTTGAAAAGTATTTGTATAATTGAAGGATTTATGATGAGGCTTTCAAAGAAGTACGAGAGTGGGGAGGCATTTATCTTTAGTTTCCAACATTTATGTACATCAAGATTCCTAGTTTTGTGGGTGCCCCAAGCAAGTTACCCAGGTGCCCTAATGACAAATAAGTTTTGCTAGAGCTGGTTCTCGCAAATTGTTGGATTATCACAAAATCCAAAAACAAATGGCATAAGGCAGAGTTCATTTTCCCATATCAATCGGCAGATATACATGTGCCATTATATATAAATAATAGAATGTGGATGTGAAAATGTCTAAAGTGACTTTGCGAACATTTCATCCCAACCAATTTTGACTCTTCGGGAAAGTTTAGTGAAATAGGTTCATCCATTTCTTATGTGCCTTAGCTAGTGGATATTTGGATTCGTTGTCGGGATGAGTTAATTATCTTGAAATGAGAATACGAGAGGCTAACTTTGGATGAGGTTAGACAGGTTTGGTATCGCATAGATTCCAAAGGAGATAGATAATTGGGAAGTTACTCTCCAAGCTTGGAAGAGTGCTTTGAATACTTTGAAGCCTTTAAATTACATTCGAGAATAATATTTCTCCATGATAAGTCTAATTTATTTTGTTAATAGTTTATCTATGTATGTTTTTGGATGTGGAATTCCTTAGTGTAAGTGATTAACTCACCTTTTTTTCAAATTATTGTATTTCAATCTATGGGAAAATGATGTGGTTATCTTGAATATCAACTGTGGAAATATTATATTCCTTCTATTATAAAGTTACATTATCATTAACTATCATAAAGAGAAAGGGATGTTTGGCATGTGCCTATCTTATATTGTCATGATTTGTTGATTGTGTGTTCAAATAGATTTTATCTATCTGTTAGGTATGTTTGGGGTCTTACAACCAAATGTATGTTATTTTATCTATGGTTTATTATTTTCCCTATCGAAATAGTATAAGGTGAATTGGATGGTGATGGTTTCTTTATCCTTTCTGAGTTAACCCTTTTCTAATGTGAAGATCATAAAATTATCTAGTTATACTCTTGGTGTATCACCGTATTTTCCTTATTTGTTAATTATAACCCTAAACCTTATGAATTAAGTACATTAGATTCATTTTAAATTGTTTTTAGCCTTCATGAAATAGATCTTAAATTGTGTGCCTTAAGTTCCAAAGGAATCCGGCCTTATCCAAAGGTTCATCCACAAGAAACAAGGTCCCACACCTCGAGGATGTTCCAACATTGCACAGATCTTTTAGCAATTTAACAGTGCATGATCCATGTGACCACCATTTTTGGCATGCCCGGTGAGTCAATTTGGTACTTATCATCACACACCGCATGAATCAAAGTACGTGGAGACTCCATTTCTCTATATTTTAAGTCTCAGTGTGTTCACTTATGTGAAGAATTCAGACAAGAGCTTCTTCTAAGAAAGGAAAATATCAGCATACTGAATTATCCTTGTCTCCACCAAGGAGAAAGAGAAGCCATATTTCAACATCATCCCGCATAGGTTGTTCAACTCCTCCTTACAGAAGGTTTCCTTCACGAAGGAACAATTGACTGTTATTTAAATTTTCACAACTAGGAAGTTTATTGTATTTTCAAGGCCCATTCAAAGCCAAATATTTTCCAAAAGAAAAAGAGGACTTAATCAAATCACAAAGAGAGACGAGAAGCTTGCAGACACTGCCAAGTGTCAAGAAGGTGCAACTTTAGAAGTCAAAGGAGGGGACAAAGTCTCAAACTCCTATAGGGATGACATGTGGAGTCGACAAAGGAGTAGAGTAGCAAGCTCGCAGATGGTGCCAAGTGTCTACCCAGCACTTTCCCAAGAGCCATAAAGAAAAGTAGAGTCATAAGGATGTGTGGGCCTTCCACATGGATCTTGCAACAAGCGGACTCTAGTTTCAAAGTGGGCCATAAAAATATGACAAGCCATCCACCACGTATAAGTGATTTTGGGTCTTATCTGTAAGATTTAATGCTCAAAAATTTTCAAAAGATCGAAGGTGAAGGGTCATCGACTCATCGTATTGGTGACAATCTAATGTGTAGCCTCATATGAAGAGTGTTATCCCGTGAATACTTGAGTCATTCATCTACATTCAAAGGGTCATTTCATTACAAAATACGTGTCATTTGAATCAAGAGGCCAGGAACCAATGCACAAAGGGTTGAAATATCTAGTTATGTAATAAATAGCTGAAAGGGTTTTCCCTCAAAAGGCGCGTCTATCTCAAGGGAGTCGGTTGCAGGATAATTAAAGATGCATTAAATGGGCATGGCTCTCATTCTTTCAAAGGGGGAAAAATAATGGAAAAGTGTGAGAAGGATTTGAAGAAATATGTTTCTATCACTTCATATCATTTATCATAATTAAGGGGCAGTTGGAGAAGAGTTCGAGAATTCTCTCTTACCTCCTCCTCCCCTATATATTGTAATCGAAGTTTGATAAAAAAGAAGGGGGAGATAGAAATTATTTAGTTAGATACTAGGAGAGTTAATCTTTTCTTCTTTGTCGCAAGTCTCTCTTTTGTAAAAGACAGAGGTCTTGGAACTCTAGCCTTCTACCTGGGTTTTGTAACAACAATCTTGCCTCTTTTCTAAATGTAATATTGTGCACAATTATTGGAGTAATATATATGTCTTGTGGTGTTTTCTATTCATCATTCGCATATATTTATTATCTCTAATCACCTTTATTTTCACGTAGAAACTGTGCATCTCTCAATGTTGTTACTATCTTTGAAGTTATGCTTAAGTAGTTTGAGGTAGTGTTCTGTGTGACCCTTTCTGATTTGTGGTGCATTTTGTCCACCCTTTTTCAGTTATTCACCATTTCCCTTCTCAGGTAATTGTGGTCTCGATCGATCTCTTAGTAGGATCATTACGTGCATCCTTAGTTTATTTTATGTTTTTATTTAAATTCTCCTCGCCTTTATCTCATCCTATAGAGAAGATACAAATTTGACTTCTTTAAAAATTTGGACATCTCCTTAGGGTGCACGTCCCACCAACCTAAGTATTCCCATGACTCTAACGGCTCTATCCACTAAGGATGGTTGTCAACATGTCCCTTAGTCACCATGGCTTCCAATTCTTGTTCTCCTTTCAATGCCAAAGCAGCCCCTTGCTATTATCCCAAAGAGATGTTATTCCTACAGCTACTTTGAAAAATTTTCCATTTTATACTGGAGAAACCAATGTTACTCCTTTGGAGCACATTTTGGATATAGCTAGTATATGTGCAGTACATAGTATTACGAGAGGACAATGTGGCAATCAAACTCCTCATTACTTCCTTTAAAGGTAAAGCACTTCAATGGTTTTAGAGTTTGAACATTGGTTCCATAACTACTTGGAATGAGTTAGGTGAGAAGTTTTCATAAGTAGTTTGAAGACAAAAGTGATCACCTATCACTTATGGAACAACTCACAACCATAAAAAGATCCCCTCAAGAATATATGATTGATTTTAATTTGTTTTTCAAAAAGACTTGGAGAAGAATTCCAAAATTGTAAGGCCATCTCCAAGTAATGTGTTATTGTATTATTTACGAGCCTTGAACAATGATATGGCAAAGTTATGATCCAATCAATTGGGGGAACTATAGTTCTTGATGTCTATGAAATCACTATAAGGGCTGAAAATTCTTTAATTCAAGTAGGAAATATTGTGCCTAGGCCTCCCATGCCTTTGTTTTCTGAAATTACAGGAAATAGCCAATCATTTCCCATATTCCAACAAATCCCAATCAATCAACTGTGACTGCATCCATTCCTTCGAATGATCTAGTGAGGTTAAATCGTTGTTGCAAACTTTTGGAAATGAGCTCGTAGCAATCAAAAGGAAGCAGTATCAATATTCTCACCTGTATCAATCCCAATACCAAGTGGGTCATCCCCCTTTTCAAGGAACCAATCAGTCACAAAACCAAGCTACGAATCAAGCTACAAATGTTAAGCCTTTGAATTTTTGGAACCCTCTTGCATGCTAGTTCATCCAGAGCCATAGTTCATGTCCAGAATAATCTAGTCCAAGATTATGAATGGTGTTATCCTTGTTCTCAGCCTCACAACCAAAATATTTTCCCAAATGGAGTTTTGAGCCAAGATCTTATGGTCCAAAGTGTATCTACCCCACCTAATTCAACAATAAGATCATCCTCACAGGAAGACCAAGAGCTACCTCCCGATGAAACCACATTTCTAAACTAGAAAATAGATGATTTTTGTGGTTTGAATATTGATGTTTTATTTGTAGCATCAAATACTTTTTCTAAAAAGAGAGAAACAAAATCTCCACCTTCCAAATCTGATCAATCATCTACTTCACAACCTCACCCATGAGTGATAGTTGATAGAGATGTAGGGAAGAAAGCTGTCAAAAACATATGTTAGTCAAATTACAAGGAAAGAAGGCTCTTCATGCATCAAGGTTCCAAATAAGCATTTTTAGAAAGAGGAATCTAATGCCCAAACAAGTGTCATCAAATTAGGATCAATTGTATTCAGTATTTTGGAACAAATGAAGAAGACTAACTTGAGTGTTACTATGTGAGATGCACTCTCAATTCCTTCTCAAATAAACTTGTTGCGAGAGGCTTTGAACAGTTTTGGTACAACTAATGGATCATCGGGTCATGAAGCGAAATTATAACAAGCTTGTGCCAACGAGAAGGTTAAAGTGTTCTTAAGGCCAACAAACCACCACTAGTCTATATCTCCCTGATCATTTGTAATCATTTGGTGCATAATTGCATGATTGATTTTGGAGCCGTAGTTTTGTTATGTCCAAGCAGACATGAGACGTGTTGGGAATACAAAGATACTCCAATCTATAGAGGAGCTTTTCACTTAGATTGTATAGAATTTTGGACCATCAGAGCCAACAAATGGCTCCATCCGACAATCCATGTGTTCCCTAGTTTTTCATTCACACCGGTTATAGATCTTCCTCCTCTCTTCGCCATCTTCCTATCACAAGATTTCACTACCAAGATGGGTGGTTACTGTCATTGGATTGGTCACATATGATCCTCAGAACTTGGTATGGGACAAAGGTGACTATAAGAGAAGAACCAATTTTCCATAATCATGTGGAGCCCTACACTGTCAGTCCCATAAATGGGAATTATGCCATTGGTGACCCTGAAGAAGAAGATGTCGATCATGAACCAACTACTCTTATAGAGGAAGTTCCGATATGGTGCTAGATGAGGTAAGTGTAGATCATCAATACGATCCCTACACTGATTTATTAGCAGAGGAAGAATTTGGTTTGTTGTTGTTGGAAGAAACAGATTGGGCACATATTGCATTCACGAAGAAGGAACAACCATACCACAACTTGTCAAAACACGTAAATCTTGAAGGATTATGGCAATTTTTCTTCGATGGCTCAAGGAGTAAGAATGGATCTAGTGTTAGTGTTATGCTAATTTCTTTAGAAGGAAATAAATACTTCTCATCTTTCTGATTATAGTTCAGTTGCACTAACAATGTTGTAGAATATGAGGCCCTTGTGCAAGGAATTCAGCTTGCTCAAAAGAGGGTATTAAATCCTGGCTATTTTTGGAGATAGTGAGTTAGTAGTTCATCAAGTGACGACATGTAGTGTATCCAAAAATGATCTTTTAAGATCATACAAAAACCAAGTCTGGGATTTAATCGAATATTTTAAAGCTTTTGGGATCCATGTTGTTCCTAGAAAATAAAACCAAGACGTTGATAGGCTTGCTAAAATTGGTTCAAAATATGACATATCAATTGATATCACAAAATAAGGACAATAATATATCAAAATAGTGGTTCGACCCATAGTCCCTGATAATGTAAGTAGCTAGCAAGTGTTCGATAGTGACCAACAAATTGTCTTGTTTCTACAAGAGAGGTGGAGTTTTCTGTGAAAGGTCAAGCTAAGTTACAGGAAGCATATGGTGATAAAATCATTCAATTGAAAAGTAAAAGATACCAAAATTCTTAGTTACTCTGGAATCCATATTTAATTAGATGATCAAGCTAGAAAATAGAACTCGAACATGGTGGTCAAAGAAGATGATTTTGAGGAGGTTGAAGTGGCCAGTGAGAAATTTTTGAAGATTGGTAAAGTATGTACTTCTAAAGAAAAGGAAGCTTTCATCAAATTGTGTCAATAGTATCATGAAATTTTTGCATGGAGCTATAAGGACCTGTGTGGTTTTGATCTAGGGCTAGCACAACATACTATTGAACCTGGACCCTCATGTCAAGCTAGTTCATCAAAAACAGAGGTGATTAATCCCAAAATCAAGCCACTAATGAGAAAGGAGCTAACCAAACTCATAGAGGTGTGTATAATTTTTCCTATTAAGCATTCATCTTGGGTGGCCAACCTAGTTCTTGTACAGAAGAAAAATGGAGAAATTCGGCTATGCGTGGATTTCAAAGATCTAAACTATGCCTCATTGAAAGATCATTATCCTCTTCCATCAATGGAGAAAATTATTCAAATAGTGGTAGGAGCTCAAATATTTTCCTTTCTCGATGGGTATTTAGGTTATAATCAGATTCTTGTTCAAGAATCCGATCAATTTAAAATAGCCTTCACCACCAAGTGGGGCACGTATGCTTATAACAAAAATGTCATTGGATTGTCTAATGTCGGGGCTACTTTCCAAAGATCCATGGACATGGCATTTAAAGGACTAATCAACAATATCATTTTGGTTTACCTAGATGATATAACTATGTACTCTAAGCATCCAGTGACCACATCACACATCTGAGAAAAGTTTTCTGGAGGTGCAGGAATTTTGGGGTTTCACTCAATCCTAAGAAATGTATTTTCATAGTGCATGAGGGAAATTTTTTGGGGCATGTTGTTTCAACAAAAGGACTATCGATCAACCTAGCCAGAATTCTCTCAATTTTGTCCCTCTCCCTCCCAAGTCACAAAAAAGGACTCCAAATTTTTCTAGGCACTATAAATTTTGTATGGAGATTCATTCCTCAATTCGTAGAATTGGCTAAACCACTGATACTATGTTGAAGAAGAATATGCCTTTCTCATGGAAAAAATAAGGGAAGGAGAGTTTTGAAGCTATCAAAATTTCTCAAGCTTCAACACTAGTGAACCCCAGTTTGATAAATATTTTATCCTCTATGCTATTTTGCAGGTCAAGAGATCATTTCAGGTATCCTTACTCAGCAAAATGATGACTTGATGGAGCAGCCAATTTTTTTTTCAGTCAATCCCTCAAGGACTATGAACTCAAATATTCATTCGTTGAAAAAAATTCTTTGCAGTTATTCGAGCTCTGAAGAAATTCAAGCACATGTTGTTCAACAAAAAAATTCACTTGATGGTGTCTCATCCTGGTGTCAAGGAATTTTTGTTAAATAAAGAGATGAATGAGAAGTGTGCTATATGGATCACAAAATTTATGGAGTATGGCATACATATCAAATTTACCAAAATTATCGAGAGGTAAAGGTTTGTTTCAAGCATCTTGCTACGGACATGGAATCAACAAGTGATGAAAATGTTACTTACATTCTTAAACACCGATGAAAATGTTACTTACATTCTTAAACACTGATGAAAATGATGATCAAGTTGACTAGTTATCCAAAATGAATAATTTCCTTTTCTCAGGAGTATATCCTATGAACATGGATAAAAATAAAATATGGACCTTCCATCTTCAGTCTATTCCATATGTTCTAGTAGATAATGTTCTCTTTCAAAAGATTTGAATGGTGTTCTCCTTCACTATGTAGGACCAAAGGTAAGTAAGATACTAGAAGAGTTTCACAATGGTCTATCTAGAGGACATTATTCATGTAAAAACAACTACTGCCAAGATCATGTGAGCCGGTTACTATTGGCTGGATTTTTTCAAATATGCCCATCTTTGGGTAAGGAAATGTAAGGAATGTGCCCTTTTCATTGGCAAATAGAAGTTGGCAGCCCTTCCACTGCATCCGATTCAAGTAGATCAACCTTTCGTTCAATGGGGGTTGGATTTCATCGAGATGATTAATCCTCCATCTAGTGACAAACATAAATGGGTTCTTATTACAATGGACTACTTTACTCGATGGACAAAGGTAGTAGCATTGAAAGAAAGCAATGAGAAGGCAGTTCTTGATTTCTTGGAAGGTATAATGACAAGGTTTGGTGTTCCATTTACAGTTATTTCAGATAATGCAATGGATTTTCTTGGTCTGAAGTTGAGTGAATGGGTTGTTAAGAATGGGGTCTATCTCAAGACTTCATCTAATTACTATCCGCAAGGAAATGGATTGGAAAAGTCTTGTAACAAGAATCTCATAAGGATTATCAAACACACAATGGAGTCTAACAGGAGGACTTGGCATAGATAGCTTAAGAATACCTTATGGGCATATTGAATCACACCTAAAAGAGCCATCGAGAATTCTCCTTTCCTACTTATATATGGAAGGGAAGAAAACTTTCGCTCTCCTTGGAGTTACCTTCTTTGGAGTTATCTCATCAACTTGAGGTTATGGAGAATGATTCTTTGATAGTAAGGTTTGTTGAACTCATGGAATTGGAAGAAGTATGGAACATGTCTATAAAGACTTTACAAATCAACATCAGGCTCAAGTTAAGAAATATTTTGACAAGAAAGCGTCTGATAGGAATTTTCAAGAAGGAGATTTAGTTCTCAAATGGGATGAAGATAGAGCCAAACCAGGAAAACACGCTAAGTTTGATGCTCTCTGGAGCGGGCCATACATCATTACGAGTTATAAAGAGGTGAATTCGTTTCATCTATCCAGGCTTAAGGGAGAATAATTTCCCATTCATGTGAATGGGATACATCTCAAAGCTTACTTTTGATATTATTCCCCCCTTATACAGTGTTCATTTTGAATTTTCCTCCAAGTGCTTCACACATTATGTGTGTGTTTTTTTTCTTTTGTTTATGCTCTAAAAGTAGTTCTCTTTCAAGACACTTTTTCCCGTGTGGTTTTGTATAAGGCTATTGACCTAGAAGATTAGTAGGAAATCATTCCCTATAGGTCGCCAAAAATATTAATTGTTAAATCTTACCTTGAAAATGTTAAAATTAAATTCAAATTTTCTTCTAAAATCTTTCACCCGAAAGTGTTTTAGAAATTTTTTGAAGTTCTCCAAAACTCCGAAGTTTGAAAATTCAGACTTGATTTCAGAATTTTTCCTTTTAGGGAATAAACTACCAAAATCGAACTTTGACTCGTGAGTTCCAAGTCTGAAACTACAAAGTTCTGAAATTTTGGAACTTCAGAATTTTGGGATTGAAGTCTCCTTTAACAATTTTCATTTTTTCAACTCGGAGTTCCAAGTCCAAAACTCGAGTTCGAAATTTTAGAACTTCAAACTTTCAGAGTTTTCAAAGTCTATGTTACCTTTTGAGAAATTTCACCTCGAAGTTCCAAAATTTTGGAACTTCAGAATTTCAAGTTTCAAAGTCCTCCATTGTATTTTTCATAACTTGACTCGTGAGTTTCAAGTCCGAAACTCGAAGTTCTACAATTTTATAATTTCATACTTTCAAGGTTTTGGACTTCAGGGTTCTATGGGAATTTAATTCTCACCAACCCTCCCACATGTCAGATTTTGGGCATTAATTTTGGGTTTTTCTATATAAAATCGAGTTTTATTTTTCATTTGCACCTGACCTTTTGCTTTGACACTCTGATTTTTACCGAACTTTTGTACTTTCGAGGTGTTATTTTCAAGGTAATTTTGTTTGGGTTATTTCTTCTTGTTTTATGATCGTTTTGGGTCTTCTTCCTAGTTTTTTTTTTTTTTTTCTTCCTTTTTCTTATTTTGGAAATGGTACCCTCATCATCCTTCATGTTTTCCTTTAGAATGTTTCCTAATTTCCATAGCTACAAAATCCAACATGTGCATACATCTAGTCTAGATTGCATGATAATTTCATCCAGATCTCTACAAGTGTTTGGTTCTCATTCCTTGCTCATCGGTGAGTTTGCATTTCACATATTTTTCTTTTTGAACTTACACTTTGAGTTTCGAGATTCCCTTTTCAAACTTTCGGAGATTCCCTTTTCGGAGTTTCGGAGGTCTGTCTTTTTGGACTTTCGGAAGTTCCAATTTTGGAGGTTCAAGATTTTTGGAGGTTCGGGGTTTTTATTTTCAAAGTTTGAGGTCTGCTAGTTTAAGTTTGTTAGAGGATTTTCACTTCAAAGCTAAAATCTTTTCGAGACTTTCAAACTTCGGCATTTCAAATTTTTTGCAAGATTTCTGAAATTTCCAAAGGCCCTTTTGGATTCCAAAATCTGAACTTAATGTCAACCTCCTCGTCAAAAGGAAAAGAAAAGATGAAATATACATTTTTAGGAGTTGTTCCTCACTCGTGTTTTTCCTTAGACTTGGGAGATATTAGAGATACTGATCTTGGGCAGTAGATTTTCCAAAATTTCGAGCAAGTTTAAGATCTCCTTACAAGAAATATTGTATGCAGGCTATATATGATAGTGGGATTTCTCTCCCTATTGGTTTTCATGCATCCATGCATTGTCCCTAATTTTTCTTGGCCGCATGTACCAATTTTTATGAATATTCTAGGATGGTGAAGAATAATGACGGCAAGTTCATAATTCAATTGGACTCTAATTTCTTTGAAGATTTGTTTAAACTCCCGATGTTGAGGACTATGCCACAATTTCACCTAAAGCTACAATTGAACATTGGGACAAGGAAACCAAATTGTGTGCAAGGGTCATGATGAAGAGCTACTTGGCCAAGAGTGTCACCAAGTTTCCTAAGACTATGTTTCAATCATATTTCATCCAAGAAGTAAATGATCTCATTGTGTTGTTAAGTAGAGTTTGAGTCTTTCTTCTACAAAAGAGTTTCAGGAATGGATGTTCCTGTACATTTCCACTATTAAGAAGAATAAAGAATTCATATGATGGGGAGAACATATCAACAACTCTATTTGTTTTCAATTGAGTAAAATCTTGTCTTACAAAAAAAGTTTACATGACTTCTTTCTTGGTCTATGTATCAGTTGTCATGGGGGAATTCAATGGGTTGAATACCAAAGGTGTTAGGAGTGCATCACATATTTTCAATTTTTATCCTCAAATCATGATGGACAAGGGAAGCAGATATTTTCACACTCTTTGTCAATGATGCCTTCTTTGTTGTTCTTCTTTATCATTTTGACAAGGATTTGTATAATCGAAGGATTTCTGATGAGGCTTTCAAATAAGTACGAGAGTGGGGAACCATTTATCTTTAGTTTCCAACATTTACGTACATCAAGATTCTCGGTTTCGTGGGTGCCTGAGCAAGTTACTGGTTGCCCTACTGACAAATAGGTTTTGCTAGAGTTGGTTTGGAAATTGTTGGATTATCACAAAATTTAGAAAAAACAACATAAGGCAAGAATTTATTTTCCCATTTCAATTAACAAATATACTTGTGCCAGTATTTATAAAGCAAAGAATGTGGATGCGGAAATTTCTGAAGTGACTTTGCAAAATTTTCATCCCATAACCAATTTTGACTACTGTGGAAAGTTTAGTGAAACCGGTTTATCGAGTTCTCACGTGCCTCGGCTAGAGGATACTTGTCGGGATGAGTTAATTATCAAGCAATGAGAATACGAAAGTATGACTTTGGATGAGTTTAGACAATTTGGTATCGTAGAGATTCTAAAGGAGATAGATCATTGGGAAGTTACTCTTCAAGCTTGGAAGAGTTCTTTGAATACTTTGAAGCCTTTCAATTACATTCAGAATAATATTTTTCCATGAAAAGTCTGATTTATTGTGTTAATAGTTGATCAATGTATGCTTTGTGGATGTGCAATTCCTTAGTGTAAGTGATTAACTCACCTTTATTTTAGAGTATCTTATTTCAATCTGTGGGAAAATGATGTGGTTATCTTGAATATCAGTTGTGGAAATATTATATTCCTTCTATTATAAAGTTACATTATCATTAACTGTCATAAATAAAAAGGATGTTTGACATGTGCATATATTATATTGTCATGGTTTGTTGATTGTGTATTCGAATAGATTTGATCTATCTGTTAGGTATGCTTGGGGTCTTATAAGGGAATGTATGTTATTTTTATGTGGTTTATTATTTTCCCTATCCAAATATTATAAGGTGAATTAGATGGTGATGGTTTTTTTATCCTTTCTGAGTTAACCCCTTCCGGTGTGAAGATCATAAAATTATCTAGTTATACTCTTGGTGTATCACCGTATTTTTCCTTATTTGTTATTTCTAACCCGAACCTTGATATTTGAGTATATTAGAGTCATTTTAAAAAAAAATTAGCCTTGCACATTGATCTTAAATTGGGTGCCCCAAGTTCCAAAGGAAGTCATCCTTCTCTGGAGGTTCATCTCGGAGGAAGCAAGGTCCCACACCTTGGGGATGTTCCAACGTTGCACGGGATCTTTCAACAATTTAATGGGTACACGATCCATGTGACAATAGATTTTTTATGTTTTTTTCTAGCTTCTTGCATCATTTTGTGTATATTTTTGCCTTTAATGCTAGGAACGTCACCTTGCCTGGGCGGCGGTTCTGAAACCACCGCCCATGTAGGGCCGCGGTCCGTGACCGCTACCCTACATAGGGCAGCGGTCCTGCACGCTTTTCCATAATCCAAGCATGCGTGTTTTTGACATGTGACCCTTCACTTAACTTAACTTTTACGATGTGTTTGTGAACCAAATTTCCTAAAAATAGTCTTGATTTCTTTGTTTTCCTTCCCTCTTCTATTTTTAAATAGATTTAATTAGTTTTAATTGCATCTTCTCCCAATGATTTGGCACTCCAAGGTTTCCTTGTGTATGAAGGCACATCCCATCCAATTCATATATATTCCATGCTTGTATTCAAGAAAATTTCTTAAGAATTTTGTGTATCTTATATAGTATTGTTGTCATAATCTTGTTGGAAATTGCATAGCCAAGCTCTGTTCACTTGTGTTATCTCTCTTCCACCTGCATTATAACTAGACTACCTTCAAGTTTTCATTTCTCAAGCACCTTCTCCTATTTTTTCCTTTTCATTCCCAATTCCTTGGACTCATATGGACACATAAAGAAAGAAAGGATAAAGGCGAGGGGATGAATTACTACACAATCTGGATTTACTTATGTCCTATGAATTCTAGGTTGGATTTGTTGTCGTATTTCCTTCATTCTTGTAATTTATCAACGTTACATCATATCCAATAGAGTAGAAATCAATTTCCTTTCATTTGCAAGTAATTAGCTAATTTCCAAGAGAGTTTAAATCATTAATAGCAGCTCCGGTGACAAATCCTCTTCTTCCCATCCCTGTGGATCTAAAGGAGAGAATATCGTAGGAGGTTTTCCACATATCATAGATCATTTGAAAATTTTCTTGTTTTAAGTTAGTTTATTTTAATACACTCAATACAGTGAATAACCACACCTGGTTATTTTGATTGTTTGGTTTTAGTGTAGAAATATTTTTATTATTTAGAATAGAGGCAAATTGTTGTTAGTGATTGTAATGTTTTTGTTTTGTGATTTATTTAGATTAGTTTCCTTTCAGTAGTAGCATAGGTTGTTATTTCTAGCTTAGTTAATTTGGACACTCTAAACTAGATTAACACTTAGATCCAAGTTAGGAAAATAAACCATAGGGAATTTACGCTACCCGTTCATAGCCTCTAAATCTCCCCTTTACCAACTCATCTACCAGGAGATCATACTACCAAATCTTAGTCATTGATTCTCCTATAGTTAGCCACACATATTTCCACATCGGCCACCCTGGCATGACCTCGGGGGTCGAGTTCGGTTGAAGGTTGCATATCAATTTTCATTTGTACGGTGACACCACCTTTACCTTCTTACTTTTGATTCCATGACACCACATCCTTTGTTCAAACTAGAGGATATGGTTGATGTGTGCCTCAATTTACCATACATCATTATTAACCTCATCCTCATTATTTAGTTTGTTATCAATAATCACTATAACTTATCATGGTATTTAGTCAATTTTGGGTTGTAATCACATTTTTGGTTGCTATAGGTTCATTAGGTGTGTTTATAATAAATCACCCCCTTTAATTTAAAATCATCACATCAAATGGATCCATTTCACATGTTTGAAAGGACAGATGACTCGATTTTTATTAATTAATCTAGTACATATTCGATTCAACTCAAAACAAAAACCCTTGCATTAAAGCATCATTGTTTCCTTCACTTCATATTGTTCTCAAATCACTCTTGCTTTGGAATATATTCATTTGTCTCACTTCCTGTTATTCCCTATACTTCTTTCTTCATTTATCCTTTACTTCAGATTATAAGAATGGGGCAAAAAAAGTACTTAGAACCAGAGTCCACCTCACTTTTCTTGCAAGATTCACAAGTTGCAATACTATTTGAAAAGGAAGGATGGTTGGAATTTATAAAGAAATTCCAAGGCTATAAGGAAGCAATAGTGGAATAATTCATCAAAAAAATTAAGGGAAGCTCTTCGAGGGTAAGAGGCACTAAGATTCCTGTTAATAGTAAGATCATAAGTCAAATTTTAGGGATTCCTTGTGAAGGGATGCAAATTGTAGGAAGGTCTATTTATAAATACCTAATTCAAATTTTTCATGACCTTGGAGATCCTGAACAGAATTAGCCCTAAATAATGAAAAGCATGTCAAAGGTATTACAAGATAGAAAATTCTTAAACCTTATTGGATAGTCACCTTTTGGATAGTCAATTATTTTACCTACAAAGGTGAATACAATTGCTTAGGAGCTGATATAATACATATTTTGATTCATTTGAAACAGGGTTTACACAAACTAGGGCATCGAGTAAATTTACCTCAATTTCTATTCAACATAATCTACATTATGGGAAAAAAATATAAGGTGAATAAAGGATCAATTAAGGACCACAGTCTCATTTACTTGATTTTTCAATATTCTATCATATAGCGAGAAGGGTAAAAAGGTATGAAAATATTTGATGTACGAGATGGATAAAGTTTTCAAAAAGCAGATACATACTCTCTTTGAATCTATTGCACCTAAATCAACTCCATCCATTTCTCAACATGAAGGATAAATAGTGGCACCTAGAACTAAAGAGGGTGAGATATTAGGTGCCACATTTGCTGGAAAATTTGTAAAAAGAAAAAGAAAATTGAATAAATTTGGAGAAGAATCTATCATTGAACCCCAAAGTAGAAAAAAAAAAAATAATACTTCTACAGGATGAATACCTTAAGGAGGCAACTGAAAATTTTAGAATAAAAAATTTAGCTGCAAAGGATTCTCATGACAAGCCAGACCTAAAGAAATCTAGGAATTCACTGAACAAAGGGGTCCTCAAAATTTGGCACAACCTTCTTCTTCCAGTAAGGAAACAGAAAAAGGAAAGGCTCCACTTACAGAAGAAGAACCTATATCCCTTGCTTCACCATGTCAGGTTATTGAAGAAGAACAATTGTAGCATTTCATTATCCTCTCTAAAGAAGAAGCAATCATCAAGTGATAGCAAGAAGAATTATATTTTCTAAAAATAAAGGTATAAACAAAAGAAACCCTTATCTCTTCTTTACAAGTGTAAATTGAAAAAATTGAAATGTAATGCAATGAAAAGGAACAAACATCCATTTCCTACACTAAATTAAAATTTGATAAGGAATTTTAAACTTCCTTAAACATACAGGAAGTCATAAATGTCAGGGGTATAATTTGTAACAATTTTGAAAAATTGCATTCTCAAAACGAGACATTGAGAAATAAGTTGGAAGAAGAGAAGATTGAAAGAAAGAAATAGAAAAATAAAAGGAAAAGTTCAAAAATGAATTATATGCTACCTATGTATTAGGGGGAAAATTACTTACTTGTAGAAGACCTTATTCAGTATATAGTACTTTCTTGTAAGAATAGTTCTACAGGTGGAAATTATTAAGAACAACATGTGACTTGCCCTTTGAAATAAATAATGACAGACTTTTTGAATGAATTTACAAAAATATCCCCTAACCATCAAAATTTCAAGTGTGAATTCCACTTTTGTAATCTTATGTTGGGTCACATGTCATATTAATTAATCTCTTTGTATGGGAGTCCCAATTAAGATCCTTGGCATCTACTATATAAAAACAAATAGAATGGGAACGAAGGAAAAATGATTATTTTGAGAAAGTGAAGATAGAATATATATGTATGAGGCCTCAATATCCCAAGCTAATAGAACAACATATGAAATTTAGTAGATTTTCGTAGCAACCCAAGATTCAGGACCATCATATCACATGCCTAAAATAGAGCATGACAATTGTTCACAAATTCCTTCCACAAATAGAGTTTGTAAAAGCATTGGTAACTGTGAGAAAATATGGAAAACATTGAGCATTCCCTTGAAAAGGAGAGGTAATTTTCCCCACAAATATAATGTGGTCCATGAGAAGAGAAATGGAAATTACAAAAATGATTCCAAAAAAATTTCAAACAAAGGGCTAAAAATGGATAGGAATGCAATTTAGACAACCACTTATTCTTTTCCCTGTGCCTTTATGGAAACAATAAAAATTTTGGAGCAATGAAGCATTCAAGAAATGGAAAACAAATGTTGAAGAAAATGAATGGTTTTGTGTCTCATTGGAAAATACATGGGAACTTCACCAAAGTGTTTTTGACTTGAGAAAATATCTGGAGGACAAGATTTTTGCTCCAAATTTTAAAGTACCTAATGAGGATGAGTAGTGATAGTATGTATATATGATTTTCCTAACTTTCTTCACACTATCTCAAATTTCTTGAGTGTTCTCGCCTTGGCTTGTATAGAATCCTTGTCCCAAGAAGCAGCTAACTACTTTAACACCAATTGGTGTTCTCAATGTTAAATGACCTTGATCTTTTTAATTTCTATTGATTTACTTTTGTCTAATACTATATGTCCTGAATAGCCTACCATGCTACCTCTGACTAGAGAAAGTCACACTTTCATAGTGAAGCATACAATGGTACAATTTGTGTACAAGAAGTTTTATTAAGTTAATACTAGTTAAAGGTGGTTTATATGCTCTTCTTTGTTTTTAATAAAGCTTAACATTTTGTCTAAAAATATTGTGATTTTTTTTTTAAATATGGTTATTACAAATTGTTCATCATTCTCATAAATAACATTTTTTTACTCTTCCCTTGCTTCAAATTTATTGTTGTTAATAGAATTATTGTTGTTCAAGACTAAATTCTAGATTATGGATCTTTTTCCATAGCTTCAAAGACAATGTTAATTCTAACATGTGGATGTACTACCTATTTTTAGCATAATTTGACTTTGATTATACTGAAATGTTGCAGATATCAGTTGGTGCCAACTTAGCTCAAAATAACTCTTTCATATCACTCATGATGTTTTAGATATTAGGAACATTCAACTTATAACCCACAGTCCTTTGGTTAGAAGATGGTCTTAATATAACAACATGGAGATCATACAATTAGCTTGCATATAGTTAATAACATTACCTTTCATGAATGCTCATAGTCCTAATAGGTAAATTCTTGTCTTGATATGGAAAAATCATGTTGATCATGTATATAGAGATCATAACTTGTCATAGATCATGGTGCTTAGGAGTTATATTCAAAGGCCTAACTTTGTTCACACTGATATACCCTTCCACATGTATGATTCTCTCTATTGATAAGGATCCAAACTCTTCTTATCTCCTTTAGTTTGTCCAGAATGATCAAAGTGGAGAACATAGACGTAGGAGGAGGATAATTAAGATGTTATAGGAAATTGAAGGATCATGTTTTATCTGTCCTAGCTATGTCTTAGTTGGAAAAAAATATTTCTATCCTTTTTGTAAGTTGAGATAATAACTCAACAAGGAAGATAGGACAAGTCTCAAGTTAGATAGGAGATCATATAGATAGATATTTTTGTGGTCATGATAAATCTAAGGAGGAATGGGATGAATATATCCATTGAAAAAAGAATATTATGAAGGTAGAGTATAGTTAGCATGTATGGAGTGAAGAATCTCATAGAAGATGAGAAAAGAGGTGTTGGAGGAGTGAATTTTGTAATGATGTAGACCTTGTTAGTGGTCATGAACGTGGAGCACAAATAGATTAGAAGAGTTATTATGTCTTGACTTTGGCATCTAAATACAAGAATGTGGGTATTCATAAAATCAACTAATGTTCATGAGCCAAAGTTTTGCATGATGAGGGAAAAGGGTATCTTGAATGGTTCTTATAATATTAAGATCACTGAAATCATGGAAGGATAAATATAGTTTACTTCATGTATGCCATTTTTCTTCGGATTATAGTCACTTGCTTGATTATAGTCTACTTGCTTCGGAGTATAGTCTACTTGCTTTGGAGTATAGTCTACTTGCTTCAAAGTGTAGTCTATCATAGTTGATATGTCATTAATAGAGATATTGTGGGTTATTAAGATGTATGTGGGTTATATAAATCAACATGAAATGATCAGGGGAAGTTGAGTGGGTTAGGATGACATCAAAATTGAATAACTTTAGGCGAGAAGATGGATATACAAGACAAAACAAAAAAATAAACATATCCTTATTACTATTTATTCACTTCTAATTTATATTAAATCCCAAGTGCTTTATGTCCATATGTTACAATGAAAAAATGTATGCAATAATTAATTAAGATAGTTGTCTTATAGAAGGACATAATAAAGATAATCGGAGTATATTTTACTTGTTTGAGTATAGTACTTGCTTGAGTATAGTCTACTTGCTTCGGGGTATATTCTAATTGCTTCGGAGTATAGTATAGTTGCATAAAAGTATAATCTACTTGCTTTGGAGTATTGTCTACTTGCTTCAAATTCTTTTCTATTTTCTTCGAAGTGTAGTCTACCATAGTTGATATGTCAAGACAGACTTCCTTCATATGGATTGACATAATAAAGCATCCTAGGTTTGAATTATTTTCCAAAATGACTCCTTGGATCTACTTGCAAGGTTGGTCCTTCATGATGAATTATACCCAACAATGTATAGTATAATAAGAAGGCTTAGAACTCTGACCTATCCTTGGTAAATGCATCCAAACTAGAAGTAAGGGAGAATTACTTATAACTCTAAGCTTATAATATTGTATTTTCTTTGATTTTCTATTTTAATATATGCTTTTGGATTTAAGATCAATACAACATGGAAGTATCCATAACAATATTTAAAATAGGTAAAATCACCTTGGTTGATTATTTCCATGAAGAAAAATATCTTCAAAGAAGAACATTTCGATACATATCATATCAACTCTCAATTTCTTATTAATTCACAATATATTTTGAGTGATTGTATTGATGATTATGAATTTTAATAATTTTTTGTTTGTATCATATCTTGAATGCATTGAATAAGTCTGTTATAAAAGTGAAGAGACATTGGGAGTTCTAGTTGTAGGTCTTGATACAAGGTTCTGGTTTGAAAGTTGTAGACAATATTGGTGTTGCAAGCAATACATGTGTTTGTGTATATCTTCTTGAGTTACAGGGTTGTGCATGTGGTGATTCTTAGCTCTTGAGGTTGTATTGTAAGGCTATCTCCAATTTGAGCATGAGTATTTTAATTTGATATGTTGATCTTACAAGAATGAATGAGTGTGGGTGTCTTGAAGGTTACGCAAAATATGAAATCCAAGGTAAAAGAGGTTACATGTGATTAAGCTAGAGTATTATGACGTAGAAAGGTTTTAAGTATTGGTAAAGACGTCTCGATTTGTGATTTTTATCTCGGAGTGACTCTAAGGGTGGTTGTCTTATAATTTTAGCATTCTAGTTTAGATCACTATGGCAGGATGTCTATAAGTTTTGTACAATGTGTAATTTTACTATTGGAAAGAGATTAGTTCCAAAGAAGGATCATTATTAGAATGTGGAGAAATAATAATCCACAAACCTTATCAACCCATTTAAAGATTTTACAACCTGGGAGGATAAATATCAACTAAAATATTGACTACAGAGACAATAGACCATGTCTCTAGGAGTGACTCTAAGGGTGGTTATCTTATAATGTTTAGCATTCTAGTTTAGAGCACCTTTGTGGCGATGATGTCAGTAAGTTTTGTACAATGCATAATTGTACTATTGGTGAGAGATTATTTCAAGGAAGTATCATTAGTAGAAGGTGGAGAAGTAATAATCCATAAACCTCATCAACCCATTTAAATAATTTACAACCTAGGAGGAGAAGTATCAACTAAAAGAATGACTACAGAGAAAATAGACCTGTCTTCTAGTCTTGAACAATGGAAAATGAAGAAAAAGTGTGATATTTAGAGGATAAATGAGCCTACTGGTAAGATTAACCCAAATATATTTACCAAACAGATCTCAAATGAAAATTTTAGACTTTGAAAAAATCATTGTTCTTCTTATTGCCAAATAACCCCCTACCTTAGGGCTAGTGGGGAGGTTATCTATTGTTTCAATGAGGGTTTGATGTTTTGAATATTTGCATAACTTTTATAAATCTTGAAATTAGATAGGAATGATATTGATCATGTTGTTTGATATATTTAAAATAAAATTTTATGTTTTATGGGAAAAATTTTGAGTTATGGTTAACAGTGTGCTGAGACAGTGAGAATGCACAGTCAAAGGATAATCTACATGGCCATTTTACAAGGAAACTATGATTTATATTTCAATTTCAGTATCCAAAATTTACATGTAAAAGGAAACCCTAAATGGGTCCTACAAAATTCCTTTAGTTGGTTTAATGACAGAGTGAGGCAAAGGTTATAGAGGAAAAATCCCCAGACATAAGGCTTCAGAAGCTAAAACCCATAAGGAAGAATTTTTAATGAAAAGTAAATTTACACAAAGAATGACTTCACCAATGTTTACATACAACTTATGCTTATAAAAGGATATTAAAATGTTTCCTTGGTTTTCTTGGAATACTTCTATAGTGCTCTAGTCAAGGATTCACCAAAGACTTGGTTTATTAGACCTCAAGTAGAGAAGTATAGTAAAGGGAAGGTGAATTGGACTTTTGATTGCTCCTTGGACAACCTAATGATGTAAATAGCTTCATTGAAGAACCACAAACATGAGGATATGGTTGTATAAGTTATATAAATTTGGTATTTAAGGACTCTTCTAGGTTGGAAGACACTTCCTTAAGATGAAATGTGCAATTTGAGCTAAGTAAGACTGAGTTGGGGTATAAGATAGAACAAGTAATGATTCTTGGAGTAAGAAACCAACTTTTATAGGTGAAAATGGCCATGAAGAAGTCAGAACACAAAGTATATGATCAGATTTGTAAGGTCATACTTTAAGGTACCAAAAGGAAACATACTAGATCCATTGCCACTTAAGGGCTAGTCAGGGTAGTTTACAACTGAGGTAAGAAAATTGTTACTTAAGCTTGTCAAAAATCATTTTGAGTGATGTTATAACCCTCCCCTAGAGGTGTCTAATCAAGGAAGATCAGGTTGACATAGTGAATGGAAAATGATGACTTGGTTTTAGTATGTTCTAGCTTGAGTGTGAGACAATTTAGTTTCTCTAAATTCATAATTGAGAGGATTGAAGCTAAGAAGGGCTTTGAATGAATTACAAAGCATATTACTCTGCATCACAGTCCTAAAGACATACTTAGTAGACCAACACAGATAACTTAGAGGAACATTTACAAAGAAAGGTATCTTGAGAAGTTTCAAGTAGTTGAAACCGGTTAATGGGTGTCCTAGAAGGTGGTCGGTGTTCCCAACCAGCCATCCTATCTAAATTTATAAAAGTATAACTAAATCTGAAGGGATATTATAAGAAGTGGAAAAATAAGAGAGTGATAGTAGAGAAAAGGGACTTGGGAAAAGAGTTGAGAGATAAAAATTTTCCCACACTATTGGAGCCCTAAAAGGATGTGGAAAATGATTTTAGTAGGTGTATGGAATCTATAAATCTCTGCAACCTTGAGTGTGCCAGAAGTAATTTCTTAAGAATCCATTCGAAGGAAGTTTTGCTTAATATAGGAAAACTAAACACTTTGATGATTTTAAATCACTCCAAAGGTGAAATTGGCATAACGGAAGGTTAATAACATGCTACAAAGGTTGGTGTAAGGCAATAAAATTTAAAATCAAGAATTTGCATAATTGTGAGTAATTGAGAGGTTATCAAGTAAGTTAGTTTTGAATTCCTTAAGAAGCATTGTTTCGGTATTACAAACATTCATAACTATAGTAGTCTTTAATATTCATATTTTCTCGAAAATTATATAAATGAATGATTTCTTATAAGCCTATTCTATACTTTTAATTCCTACACTTAGGTTTAGGAACCATCCCTAAATAGATAAGTCCATAAGAAATTATTATAATGACATCAACTTTATGCTCGATCAATTTTATGCATACACAATAGAATAATACCACATTAAACATGGAATTTGATGGGAAATATGATGAGCTCATTTTGTGAAGCAAAAATGGCATGGTTGAATGTGTATACATATACTCATAACTTTTAGATTCATATCCATAAAATTTAGAGAAAAAAATTTCCCCTATACAATGGGGTTAATAAGTAATAATGTTACACATTTTGATATGAAGATAAAATGTTTTGAATATGTACGAGAAAATAAATGTAGTGCCAAATAAATCATAGATTTAATGAATTGAAAACAATGTTTAAGATTCCCTTACAATAGGGTTATTCAAATATTTAATTAAGACTTTTGCACACCCCTCCATCGTATAAGCTACAAGAAATACCAGATACCACCATTATCAAATACAAGATCACAAAATAGAACCATAATACAATAAAAGTGGAATTTGTAAAACACAAAACACATATAAAAAAATTAAGCATTATTTTTCATAAACATGATGAAGCACCATGAAGCATTATTTTTCATAATCACACTAAAACCAAACTGTGTAAACCAAAAACACGAAAAAAACATTAAGCATTATTGGTCATAAAGACATAAATACCTTCAAGATGTATTCAATGTTCCAAAAGAGAGTCAGCGATGCGAGGAACTTGAATTTCGGTCAAGGGGGTTGTCCCTGTGATTCATGAAACACAAAATTAATTATTTTTAATTTAAATGAATACATCCTATAATCATACAACAATGATACTCACCCAAACTCTCTGTTATAGCTTCACAACTTTCTCTAATTGTTGTACCAGACCATTTACATGTTTGCTTGAGTATTTTTCTTCCACGAGTTGTGTCAAGAAATGTATACTCCTCATAGTTTTGAGCATCATTATTTAAATCCTCCACCATGACCTCCTTTTTCTTCCTCTTTCGAGGTTTCCTTATTACGTGACAGAACCATGGCCACAAATTTGTGGTAGAAATGGTGTTTCCAATACAATCTAAAATGAACTCAAATAGAAATTAATCGAGTCATATAAAAGCTTCTCAAATTTTTGCACACATTATCCAAAAGTAAAAATATTTTCATCAGTTTACGCACCACATCGAATAATGCTTTCAAAAACTCTTTTGATTGGTTAAGCACTTAAAATTCATTCCCATGGTTTATGTTATGTTTCTTAGGCTAGAGGTATTGTACGCTCTGTTGTATACTATCATCAGCCTCAATGTCATAAAATAGAAAATTGAATTAGTAATTATTAAATAGTTGACATCAATTTATACTAGGCATTCAACTACTTCCGCTTTAAGCATCAAGGTAAACTACAATGATAAAAATACTTTTATTAATGTACAATGAATTATTTTCATGATAACAATGATACAACATAGATGAAATAATGAAACGAAAAAATATACCCTCACCACTTAAATTTGGATCCCTTGTAGAGACACTACCCTCGTGTGCCCTCTAAAGTTGCAAAACCTTCAAAACATGTTTGCAAGTGTTGCCTTGGGTAGCCTGTGTACATTCGCAAACATGAAAATATGGGTAAAATATCCTAACCAAATAACATCGGTTCCTATATGTTTGAATTATAACCATGTAATACCCAATAATTATATGGTTATCACAACAATCACTATTAGGTATTGTTATGGCCCTCTCAATGGTGGTCAAAATTTCCTTCTCCTTATAATTTGTAAACACCCAAATCTTACTAGATAGTTTTAATACTAAAATTGAACTAATTATCCTCTTCGCGTCATTTTCGTTATAATTAGTGATTTCCTACTAATTATATAATATTCCCTTCATTTCGGTCAATTAATGACAAAATGTTAATTAACTATCCTTTTTATGCAAGAGCATCATTTTGTGCATAGAAATGTTGGTTTGCATCTTCATTTTGAATTTGTAGTAGGTCTATTAGGTGTGTTTTTGTAATATTTTTGCTTCCTATAAGTTTCATTGGTGGTTTTGGTCTCCTATTATATTTCCCTTTAAATATGAAGTATTCAAAGTTTTAATTTTCAATTCTAAGAGGAAAGGGTCTAATTGGAATGTAAGAGTGGTATTTAGTGTAAAAGGACATTCTAAGACTCTTGAAAAAGTGTTATGAACTTGTCTAAGGGTTATGTAACTTGTAATCAATATAAACTTGAGTTAGTTATCTCAAGTTAGGAAAATAACTACCATCTCTCATAATTGAAAAAGGAAGATTCAAATCGAATGATGTTAGTTACATGGGAAGGTGGTTCTATGGGAAAATCAAGTGAAGGAGGTTTGATCAACCTTAGAAGGTTTGCAAATATGAAAGAAGGCATTATAACTAGACCTTATATCTTAATCAAATGAAGGGATGCTTGTAAATTCTTGTATATGCTACAATAAATGCATTCTTGTGTCATATTTTATTTGAATAAAAGTGGTGTATTGTGATTTTCTCATGAAATATAGAGGATTTGATTAGTGATGATGGTAAAAGATGAGAAACTCGTGTTTGTAATGTCATATCTATTTGTGACAAGGTTCTTGAGTTGATTTGATATCTACTTGAGAGAGGTTGAATCTTTAATGTTGAGTGAATTTTGTATGTGTGATTTAGATGATGATATAGGCACAGTAATTTGTGAAGATTAATGAAGCTCATGAATGCATGCGGCAAAGAGATTTTCATAAGAGTGGTGGCTTGCTAATGGAAATTTTGTTTTTGAGGATTTAGAGTAAGAGTTCCAAGTAGAATGTTAACTTAATGCTTCTAAGTTTTGAAAACCCTTCTTATAACTTATAGAGAGTTGAATTAATATTTTATGAATTCCTTTCTATAGTTTTTCTAACCATGTAATTGGAAGAAGCCTTATAAAAATGAGTAATGTGCATGTACAATCTTGACAAGACATTCATGGAGTTGGACTGATCAAAGTAAGCCTTTTCAAGAAGTTTTAAGAGGTTAGAAAAAATTTCAAAGATCTTAAAAGTTTAAAAAGGGTGTATTAATTCTTTAGAGTTTCTATTTCCCACGAAAATTCAACAACAAGATTAAACTTCAAAATTCATTACTCACGCCCTAAGTGTGCATAACTAGGGTTTTAACTAGTAAGTCAATCATAACTCAATTTTTATCCATGGAAAAATATTCAAATTTTGTATAAATCATCATAGGAATGGAGTAGATATGTGGAAGTAATTTCAAAGTGATTGAGTAATGGGAAGTAGTCTAAAAGCTTGATGGTATAGTACTCTATTTTTATGGTAGAATGCAAGTTTATTTTAAGGAGATATATTCTATCCTTAATCGTTGAGAATTAATATGGCTATATGGAAAAATTGACTTGGAAAAACCAAGACTCACCATGATCATAATATGGCTATATTTAGTGCAATCAAGGAGTTTATTGAGCAACATGTCCGTTGTGTCTCTAATCTCAGCGGCATACCAGAACTCTTTGGGGCACGGAAAAAGAAAGCAAACAAACCATTCAACAGTTGGATATTACTGACCCTACTCACATGATGGCATTGGCTATGTTCACCTCCTGGCAGACTATCAAATCTAGAATTTCCAAATCCACCAAGAAGTAATTGTGGATTTATACGCTTCTCACTGACGGCCGTCGTGTTTTTGTTGTTTTTTTGTTGTTTTTTGGCTGCTCTTCTGCAGTGTTCAAACTGGTTTGATGTTTTGGGGTAACTGCTCTTTGGTTACACTAGATTTTTATGTCTTATCTAGATCTTGATCCTTCTTATAATGTTTTTCATTCCTATTCTGGCTTCTAGGCCCCTTTTTGTATACAAGGGTATAGTCCCTTTCAAAAAACTATTTACCAATAATAATAATAAAAACTATTGAGAATTAATTTTTAGGAGGAGAGGTATAATAATAAGGTGATAAAAGGATCTAAGAAATGCAAGGGTGTGTAGACCAGTTACAAAATTCAGACACGAGATTAGAACATTGTATGAAACATTTACACATAACCTTGAATATAGTCATGAGGATGTTCCAAAGGAGTTATGGTGAAAGGAAGAGCTTAACATATTAATAGGGGAGAGTAATTTGATAGGAAGTATTGAGTCTTGAGGAAAATTTCTAAGAAGGAGAATCAAATTTCTTGATATTTGAAGGTAATCCTATGGTGACTAAATTGTAGAAATATTTTAAGACCACAAGCATAATCTAGTGTACAAAGTGTTTAGAAAGGATCTTAATAAGAAATGTTGAGATTTGGGAGTAATATGTCAAGGTGAAGAAGGAGAAAAAGAGGAGGAAGTGTTAGAAATCAAGAGCTAGGCTTGAGGGAAAGGTAAAAATAGAGTTGGAAACATCGGCATATTCTAGGTAGTGGTAGAGCAATCATAAGAAGATTCTTGCAAGATTTTGTAGGTGATGATGGATGGTTAAGAGAATATTCCTTCATATGCGCTATATAGAGGGTCTTTCTAGAAAATAAAAGGAGGAGAGGATGATAAAAATAATGTATTGTGTAATGTGTGTAATAGAGAGATCTCGTGATGTAAATAAATCTACATTATTATGAACATTTCCATGGATGGAAATTTTGATGTAATCTTAGCTATTTGTATTTGGCTTATCAATATAATGGAGTAATTTTGTAACACTTTTGTAATGGATCTTGCTATGTGTTTTCCCCTTATGTTCATATGTGTGTTATAGGATTTCTTTATGATATTAATGGGTTGATTCTACTTTCATTTAGTTGATCATGTTAATCTATGCTTGGAATTCATTAGGCTAGGATTTGATTCTTACATCTTAAATCCCATGGATAAATGTATTTACCCTCTAGTTGTAATAAATCCCCAAGTAAGAATGAATATTCTCACGAATCTCACATAAAGGAGGGGCTCGGTGCCTACAAACACCTCGAGTGAGCTACAAACTAATCTGGATGATATGTCAGCTCGCTTGGGTTTGGTTGTTAAATAAGTAGTACTATGGAGAATACACTAAGATTGATAGTGTGCCTCCATCAAGATGAGAGAACTCGAAAGAGTTAGTCTTCTTGTAAGAACTAATAGTATATGGGCCTCTCCAAAGTGCATCAAACTTCAAATGGCATCCTGGTTTGGCTCTATTAGCATCCCATTTTAAGACCAAGTGCCCAATTTTTAAATCTTGAGGCCTATCATTTCTATCAAACCACCTCATTGTTGATTGTTGATGCTGTTCTAGATTGATCATGGAAGATTTCCTTGATTCTTCAAGTTTAACTTGCTCTACCAATCTGATTTCTCTCTAGTCCATGACCTTGAATTCTAGTTGTTGGGCAAGTGCTAATGAATTCAACTTAAGTATCAAAGGAAGTGTAGCCTCCTTTCCATAAAAAGATTATAAGGAAAATTTATTATTTCCTTATTTATTGTAATTATGTCTCTTGAGTGCATACGAGACCTTTGTATGCCACTATCTTTGGTTGATATTCATTGTGCACTTCTTCATCCCGATCAAGTTCTTGTTTGTTGACTCTGTCAAAGCCATTCTGTTGAGGGTAGTAATTGGAAGAGGTATTAAATTATATACCAAGACTAAGACCCCAATTAGTTATTTTAGCACCAAATAAGGTCTTAACAAAAATTACCCCTAGGTTAACTTTGGCTTTAAAAGATCAAATAATGGACTTAACCAATTTTTACAGATTGTGATGACCATACGATTTGTCAAATTGCCCTTCCAAAATGCACTGGCCATTGGTATTCAAAAAATCATGGGAGCGTAATTCAAAACATTTACGGGCTAGTTATAAAAGCCAAAGGACATTCATTGCTCATCAAAGTTTAGTGTTGGCATCAGCGGGGACATATGGCAGAAGCTCATTGGTCAAATCCCAAGAGGACAGCTAGCGGCCACTTAAAATTCAAAAAAAAATCTAAGTCCCCCAGACTTAGAAACTGTGATGTGAAGAGCTACGTGGCACCATTTCATTAGCTCGCCTTTCACAAGTTTAACAAATGCAAAGGCCTGCTAATCAGATCTAAGCACAAAGCAGTAGAGTGATAGGTTTTGACATTTGTGAAACATATATTTTCTTCATTTTCTTGTGTTCGCAGTTTTCAGTGGGGTATTAAATAAAATATTGACAATGCAAAGTATGTGGAGCCTTTCTATTGGCTCATACTTCGTAAATATCGTCGAGGAGGCTATCAAAGGTTTGACAACACATAAAAATGTGGAGCTTCCTCATTGGCTAAAATATTTCACGGATGTCAGAGGCTAGAGATCAAATAAGGGACTGACATGCGAAGTACTGGAGCCTTCCCATTGGCTCACATTTCACAATTTCAATTGAGGGGCAAATTGTGAAGAAATGTGGTCATTTCTTATTGGCTCGCATCTCTAAGAATCTAACATGGTCTAGAATGAGAAGAAGCATGGACCCTTTTCATTGTTCCATGTGTCACGGAGACTAAAAAATTCCGAGGACACCCTGACATCCCAAAGGAATGTGGAAAATTTTTATTAGCCCCTTCTCATAAAGGCAAATGCCAGCAAAACGTAAAAAGAAAGGACAAATGGCGAGTAGAGAAGTAAAGCCCGATATTGTAACCCAATGAGGGGATGAAACTTGGAAAAAAGTGAAGCAAGCACACGTGATGTTTGATGCCTGAACCAATCAAAGGCTTCCACGTGTCAATTTTTGTGCCTCCCAATAGGTAAATCTTCAAATGGCCATATCTTTTAATCCCGATCTCCAAATCAGACAAATTTTATATTGTTAGAAATCTCTCATCGAGCCCTTCAATTTGAGATCTTAAAAATCTTATTTTGGTGGCTTTTGGAGGGTCAAAATGGAAAACAAAACTTTTAGAGGTAGAATAAGGTGTTTTGGGCATGTAAGAGATTAAATCAAGTAGCTCAACCATCATAATTGATGAAGCGCGTGCATTGCATTCTTCTACATGATGAAATAGACTAAATGATGGCACTATAAGGTGCCTGTGTACTTTACTAAAGAGTTTAATATAGACTATTGCTAGTTGAAATCAAAAAAATGGTCGTGCCCCTTCTCTCCTCCTTCTCTATCTCTAATTGATATAAATTGTAAAATGGGATGACTTGGAAAGGGAAATAACTCGTAGAAAAAATGTGTCACTTTTGTTTTGTGAAGCCAATATGTTGTAGGCCTTTATAGAGGACTTCTTGCATGATGATCTTGGCCTTTCTCTTGTAATAGAATGATCTATGCATATCAATGAAGCAATAGATGCAAGTTTTTGATGTATCTTCCTTGTTGTGTTTATTTACATTCTTCTTGCCTCCTTATTCTTGTTGCAGGTGTATTGTGTCTCCTTACTTATAATGTAGAACTCATTATAGTGTGCTTCTATTAAAGAAAGTTGTGAATGTTGGTGTTAGATTATGTAGAACTATTATCACCATTTCTAATCTACATTTTTGGCTTTCGTTTCACACATTGGAGAGTTGTTCTCACACCCTTCTTTGGTGCATCACCTCTGTAGTGTAGATTTATTTTATTTTCATGCTCCTTCTCTCTCCTTTCTCCCTTGGAAGTAGGATAGATATTGTCAGTAGTTTTGTTTCATTAGAGTTAGCTTGCACTAGATTAGGAAGAGGAACTAGATTTGTAGAGGTCTATCTCAAGTAGCAAGTCCCACAACTTGGAGATAGTACCCATGTTACCCAATCACACTACTTTCCTTAACACACTCACATGCTAAGAAATTAGAGGGTGTTGTGATTTGGTGATAACAAAAGGATTTTTCATTATCTGAAATAATTGTTTGAGGAACACACCAAACCTTGTTATAATACCCTTGAGAAATTCCACAATGACTAACTCGGTTGATTCCTTGAGCGTGATAGTCTATATCCATCATGTGGAGTAATATGTAGCTCTCAATACCCATTTATGCCCAATGTTCAATGGAGGATTGATCATGCCTATGAATTCAAGACCCCATTGCGTAAAATCTTGATCTACTTAGATTGGTTAGAGGGGAAGTGCTTCCAATTTTTTCTTTCCTACAAAGAAATCACATTCTTTGCATTTCACAACCCACTTATGTGCATCAGTGAACAAGGTAGGTCAAAAGAGCCATACCATTATGATCTTCACTTTTGTAGTCTTGGAAGAGAAGTTCCCACCAAAGAATCCATCATGAAATTCTGATAGCACTCTTTCAATCTACGTACCATCAATACACTTCAACAACATGCCATCAAAATTCCTTTTGAAGATAATACCATCAATCAGAACATATGGAATAGATTGTAGCCTAAGATTTCTTCTCTTTTCTTTTTTCAAACTAGGAGGGTATGTACCCTCATAAAGTAATGTGATCATATCCTTCATCCACTATTTGCACACCAAGGGTTTCATTTTGTTTAGGTTTTGCACATGGAAGAGCTTCATCCATAAATAATGAAGTCTCAAGTTCACTTTTCCACATCTTCAACAAGCTATTTATAGAGTGCACTACCTATTACCAGCTTTGTTCATTTTATAGTCACATCATATTCAATGAGTTTGGTCACCCATTTTGCTCTATTTTCATTCATTTCTGCTCCCATAGTGAAATATCTAACATTGGAGTGGGAAACTAACACCTTTATACAATTTTTGGTGAATATGATTTTAAACTTCTTGAGTGTGCACATGATGGCATAGATATTTTTATCTCTCGTGACTATATTTTATTTCATAATCCTTCACATTCGATCAAGAAATCTACTAGTTATTATATTCCTTGTTTATTTTCTTGTGTCAGGACATCAATAACACTTGCATCAGCACCATAATCATAAAGGATGAAATCCTTTGAGTAATCTGGGTTGATGAGTGTTGGCATGTAAGAAATTTCTTGCTTGATCTTGTTGAAGCTCTCTTTTCCTTCTATTTTCCATTTGAAGGTTGTGTCCTTCTTGAGCATGAGGGTGATGGGCCTTACCAATCCTGCAAAGTTAGGGATGAATCTCCTAAAAATTTAATTTTTCCAAGGATTGCAAGGATTTTTTATTGCAAGGAAAGATTCGGGATGATTGAAACGCACTTAGGATCAATTATGATGCAACCCTTTGAGACCACATGGCCCAAAATATTTGCCTCTTCCACTATGAATTACACTTCTTGGGGTTAAGAGATACCCCAAAATTTCTACATATTTCAAAGACTTTCTCGATATGCCCATGTGATATGTGCTCTTCTTTGAACATATCGTGATTCAAGCCATAATACCCATCCATCTTGGAAAATCTCTACATGCCTGCCATAGTCTACAAAATATGTTGCGGTGTGGAGCCTATTTTTTGGTCTTCTTGAATCAGTGTTGAAGTGCTGGAGCTCAAACGGTTAAGTTTGGAGACTTCAGGAGCATTTTGCAATCATTTGTTGTGACGTGGTTATGCGATCACCGTGTCGTTGTTGTGACATTGTTGTTAACATGTTGTTAACGTCGGGACTATTTTTCCATTGTGGGAAGTTGAAAGATCGTGACTTTCAATCTTCTAGGGTCATCTTTATGGCTTCTTAGAAGGATTGTAATCCTATAAATAAAGGTGGTTGGGTATCTTAAAGATATATTGAGTGTTAAAGAGGTCTTGAGTCTTAGCGATCAAGAGGTGATCAAGAGTGATCAAGGTTAAGAAATTGGGTGTCAATTGTGGTTTATATGTGGTTTAACATCTTTGGAATTCATTGCGAGTTCATAATCGAGAGAAGACTGTGAGAGTTGTTTTACTCTTATTGATAATAAAATCTGAGCAAGTTTTTGGTGGATGTAGCCCACATTGGGTCAACCACATTAAATATTGTCTTGTCTTCTTTTGTGCATTATTCATTTATGATGTTATATTTTTGCAAGTATAATTCTACTATATAGTTTCCTACTGCTGTGGTTTGAGGAATTGTTTCCGTATATTTTTCTCTAATTCCTAACAATTGGTATCAGAGCTTTGGTGGTTTTTTGCTGAAGTTGTAAATCATAGGGAAAGTTTAGCTTGAGTGGGAGCTATGGCAGATGAGGGCAGATCGAGGGTTGAGAAGTTCAATGGGAAGAACTTTGGTTTGTGGAAGATGCAAATGGAGGATTACTTATATCAGAAGGACCTCCATGTTCCTTTGGCTAGAAAAGCAAAGAAACCTACAGCCATGTCGAATGAGGATTGGGAGTTGCTAGATAGAAAGGCGCTCGAGGCAATTTGTTTATGCCTTGCATCTTCGGTTACTTTCAACATATCGCAGGAGAAGACCACGGAAGGTCTCATGAGTGCATTGGGGAAGTTATATGAAAAACCCTCTACCTCTAATAAAATATTTTTGATGAAAAATTTATTTAATATGAAGATGTCTAAGAATGGTTTTGTTGCTGATCATTTGAATGAATTTAATACGGTTGTGAGTATGTTAAACTAAATAAAATTGACTTTGATGATGAGGTCGGGCTTAAGCGATTTTGTGCTCCTTACCGATAGCTAGACACGGTTAGGTTATGGTTGTAAGTAATTCGGTTCTAATAACTCAAAGTGAACTTTGAGGATGTAATAGGTGTGATCGTAAGGAGGAAATGCAAAGGAGAAGCACCAAAGATTATTCTACTTTTGAAAATGCTTTAACGGTGGAGAGAAGAGGGAGACAAAAGAATATAGGGAAAGGTAACCATGGGAAGTCGAATGATCGTGGAAGGCCAAAGTAAGAATAAGTTAGAATTTTGGCACTGTGTGAAGGTTGGTCATGCTAAGAAAGATTTTGGGCTCTTCAAGATAAGAAGAACAAGGAGGAAACTAAAGAGGTAAATGTGGCAGCAGGTGATGTTTGTCAAGATGCCTTAATTCTTTCTTTAGATAATATTGTTGAATCTTGGGTGTTAGATTCAGGGCTTCTTTCCATGCCACCCCACATAGACATTACTTTACTGATTTTGTTCAAGGTGATTTTGGACATGTATATCTTGGTGATGATGAACCATGTAGCATAGTAGGGAAAGGTTGTGTTCGGGTGAAAATGTAGAATGGGAACACATGGCTACTTAAGGACGTCAGGCATGTGCCTAAGTTGAGGTGGAACTTGATATCAGCAGGACAGCTGGGCAGTGATGGTTGTACGGTTAGTTTTATAGTGGATTCTTGGAAGGTTACCAAGGGAGATCTTGTGGTTGCAAGAGGTAAGAAAAATGGTACTTTGTATTTAACATGCAAAGTGCTGATTATTGCAATTTAGTTGCTGCATATGGAGATGCAACTTTGTGGTACCAAAGAATCGGTCATATGAGTCATAAGGGCATGCAAATTATAAAGTACAGGTTGTCTAGATTAAAGGAGTTAGATTTGGACTTCGTGAGGACTGTGTTTATGGGAAACAAGCGGGTGAGATTCCTCAAGGTTGGACCTACCAGGAAGGATGGTAACTTGGAGTTAGTGCATATAGATGTATGGGGGCTAGCTAAGGTAAAATATATTGGTGGTTCATGTTATTACGTCACTTTCATTGATGATGTAACTAGAAAAGTTTGGGTATATTTCATTAAATTGAAATCTGATGTGTTTGAAACTTTCAAAAGATTGAAAGCCTTGGTTGAGAATGAAACAGTCTCAAGCTGAAATGTCTCAGGTCAGATAATGGAGGGGAATATTGCAGCAATGAATTTATTGATTACTATTCAGTAAATAGGATCCGCAGAAAAGAAGCAGTTCCAAATACTCCATAGGAAAATGGAGTGTCAGAGAGAATGAACAGGACAATCATGGAGTGTGCTAGGTGCATGAGGTTACATACGAGTCTCTGTCACTCATGTTTTGGGTAGAAGCGGTAAGCATAGCTATTTATCTGATTAACAAAGGACCCTTTATGGCCTTGGATGGAGGTATACCTGAGGAGGCTTGGTCTGGTAAGAAAATTGATTACTCATTTCTTAGATTATTTAAATGTGAGGTATTTGTTCACATTGATAAATATGATAGGACCAAGTTAGAGGCTAAGTCTGAGAAATGCACCTTTGTTGGATATGGTGAAGATGATTTTGGTTTCCGTGTTTGGAGTCTTAAAGACAAGAAAATATTTTGGTCTAGAGATATTGTCTTTAATGAAAAAATCATGTATAAAGATCATTGCAGGAACAGAAAGAGGAAATAAAGAAATAATACATAGTGTTAGAGGACATTGCAGGATATAGCAAGGTGTCCAAGGAGCGGTTTGTTGGTCATTAAAAATGACTTCAAGGAGAGAAAAGTCAAGGTACAATAAGTCCCTCCTCTTTAGTGGGAGAGGCTCCCTTATTCAAAACTAAAACTTATTTTCATATGTACAGAGCATAGTTTCAAAAGTATGGAACTTGGATATCATGAAAGCATTTTGAACAATAGATCATCAATTACAAAAGTATAGAGGAATGAAGATGTGGAAATGAGCAGAAAGGCATTCTTCAGAATTATAGATGGCAAAATAATTCCTCAAACATGCCAGAATATAATGAATTGGAATAAGATCGTTTGTACTTGAATTAATGAGATGCAATTTAAAAAGACACACGCTTCTATAAATAACATCTATAAGAATACAAAACTTCTCTCGCATAATGCGAGACAAATGATCTAACAAGATCCTACAGATAGCTGCGAATAAAATAATCAGATGAACAAGGAAAGAAGATCCTTTTGTATTGATTGCTTTACTATTTCTTACACTTTCAAAAATAAGCCAAGTTCCTCCCTTAAAATGGTGAAGAGAGACCATTATATAGTTTTACAAATTAGTTACCCTTGGTAACTACTTATTTTAATTAATGTTTAGTTAAAGGGTTGTTAATCGCAAAACCCCAACTAATTACAATAAATCGAGATGAAGAAGGAAAGAAGGGAGAAAAGTTAGGAGGAAAGGATAAGTGTTCATGATTGAGGAGGACCCACTAATTTAAGGATCCGTCATCTAAACCTTTTTAACTCTTATGCTATGTCTCTACCACGTGGAACTGATGTGTTGGAAGTGGAGTGAGTCCAAAATCCGGGACACTTCTCCATCTCTTTATCAAATTTGACGTGTGTAAGATAATCCTTACTTGCTTCTTCAATAGCATTTGGATGGAGAGAGCAGATTTCTTTCATCTTTTCCTTGGTGATAGAATCCTCTTTAAAGCAGATTATTTTTGACAAAAGCTCTAAATTGATCTTTGATTTCTTACAAGGAGAGGGGTACACGTGAGGTCTCATCATGGAGGTGACAATGTATAACCTTGAAAGCGAGATACCACCAATGTCTTGAAGGCCTCACCCTTCCGCTAGCTATTTTTAATTCTCTCAAAGCCTCCTCCAAAGACCTTGATTTTCCACTCCACTCGTATACCCATGATTTTGACAAGATATCTTTTGCATCATCAAAGACATTGCTTGCCATTAAAATATTTTCATCAGCCTCGCCCCATAAGGTGAAATTCTACTATACAAACCTACTCCAAATTTTGAGCTCTTTATCTATATTTCTAATGGTGGAGGAGATTTTCTGTTGTAGATTATTCACCTTCTCATTGAGTTTGAAGGCTTCACTAATGAAATTCAACCCTGCAACGAGCATATCATCCACCATGGCCTCCATAGCCCTTCCATAGATGGAATATCTGTGTATATCTTTGATACTCTGGAATTTATCTTGGCTGAGGATCACAGGTGGTGGGAGAGTAGTCAGTGGAGTGGGGTCCAAAACTTTATCTTTGGACAGCAGTGACTTGATGAAACCTGCAAGAACCTGAGCCTACTCTTCCAGCTGCTCTATAGTTTGTTGCCCCTTTTCAACTCTCCCAATGACCCTCGTGACTGTTTCTTGAAGATTGTGAATCTCCCCTTCAGGGGTGGACTCTCCCATGGGGATCCTCGAGAGCTCTAGATCAGACACTTGCAAATCCTACTCTGGCTTGTCAACTTTGGGCTTGGCTATCTCCAAGAATTGCTGGCCCTGAGCATCAAATACTATTCTAGAGGTGGTCTTGGCCTTCTTGGCATGAGTAGGAGGGGTAGTGCCCAATAAGGCCACCACAACATCAAAATTGGGTCCCGAGATTTGGGAGGAAGACTTTCTCTTCCTACTATCAACGAAAGGTTGTACCCATGCAAAAGAGGAGGAGGAAGAAGAAGGTGGGGCAAGAGGACCAAGAGAAAGAGAACTCATGGCACTCAAAGTGTGCATTGTTGTTTCCTCTAGCTGAGATATGAGTGGAACACTCGGGGTTTCCGGTGTAGAGGAGTCAATGGTGCTCGGGAGCTCAGTCCTTTGAACTTCCTTCTCTTTATCCATTCAGCTTCGGAGTGCCTATGGAGACGGGCACTTCACTCTCTTTGCTTTTACCGAGAACAATAATGTTCTCGGTCCCGAGGGCAATTCTAAATGCTTCATCGGGATCTTCTTCAATAGGCTCCTTCTTGACTTCCTTGATTTTATTTTGGTATACTTAGGTGGATGATGAAGGAGTGGAGGCTGCAAGACCTTTATTTGATGAGGTAGGAGGGGTCTGTACAGGTGCTTCCGAACTGGGTGTCAATGCCTCCTTCCTTGGTGTTGAAGTATCCTTGGAGGAGGACTCACCTGAATACCTTCTAAGCTCACGAACTCTCCTGTAAAACTAGATTTTGGTTCTTACTAGGACAGGGGCTAGGATTTCAGCCAGATCATCCTTCTCCTTTTTGAACCAATCCAAATCCTCCAAGGGAGTGTGTTTGATCAAGGTGTCATATTCATATGAGAACAGCCAGAATTTTCATCCGAAGTCCTTCAGAACTTGATACAAGTTAAGCTCTTGAATCAGTTGAAGAGAAAACCTACCATAATGTCTCCTCCTTGCCTCAAAATCATCAAGACATGATCACCCAATAGTCTTACGTATTCCGCTTCTATGATGGTAATTGATTACGAGGTTACGCTCAATAAATTTCTTCAAGTCAAAACAAGTTCTTGGTTTGAATAAATGGACAGTGATGGGAGCTAGGGCTCTCTCTATGTTATGTGCATCTAGAGCCATCTTGTAGGTGTAGTTTCCCAAAGATATAGGGAAGTGCAGGCCAGTGATTTTCTTATCCTTGCAGGTTCTATGTAACTTTTCCAATTGCCTTCATATCTCTATCAAGGCCATTTTATCATTTTAGAACATAGGGAGCTTGAGAGGGGTGCTCTCATAGCTTGTTAGCATGATATAGGAGAATTTTCTAAATTGGATGAAGTAAGCACCGTACTTCGCTATTAGACTCATGGATTCATTCGAGAACCTCCTTATGGTGTCACTCTCCAGAAGCCTTACAATGTACATGGTGAAAGCATCATTCACCCTCCTGAAGTTGTGATTGCTAGTGTCTAGGGTGAATTGAGGGCAATAGGCATATATAGGGTCACCTTTATGAGCATCAATGTATGTGAATCCAAACCATTGCCTTGATGATGCTAGGGTATACATCAGATATGAAGTCATGTAAAACTTTTAGGTTTGTTGTAAATTAGACATCTGCTATGCTAAGTTCATGCTGATGATTTACGCTTGATTGATATTCTGAGTTCCTTCACACACCATGTTGATAAGGGGGCACATCCAGAAATGGAAATCATTGGTAGAGGGTAAGCCCATGACCCGAGCTAATAGGATTATAAAATTTGATAGCTCCTCATTGAAATCAGCATGAAACAGAGCTTTGGATAGACGGGACGCCCCCTTTTTAGGGTTTTTAAGCCAAGACTTCGCCACCCTTGCCTTGTATTTTTCATTGTCCTAATTGAAGAGTGCATGTGCCTGGTTTTGAGAGATTACTATAGAATTGTCCATTTCAAGAATCCTTAGGGCAATGCCAATGGCAGCAACATCAAGCTTGGTAATGAGCTCCCCATGCACATTCGTTAGTTCACTCGAGTCGAGATTTAAATGAGCACCGTAGACGAGTACCGTATCTGCACATTGCACTGAGATTGGGAAACCAGTGGTGAATGCCAAGCGACTATCGTGAATCATTTTTTCCATAGGAGAGGGTTCGAGTCTGTCATCCTAGTCCAAAATCTCCAAAGTCCGGTGATGAAATTCAATGTCCACGATATCGGGAACGACACACTCGAGCAAAGTAAAACTTGTTCCTAACCCCGGAATTTGATCTTCATGTTGATAGCAATCTGAAAAATAAAGTCAAAGTCTGAATTCTTGGCAAAATGGCAGGGGAATGGGTATGTGCGTAGAAATTTCGATTGTGAGGGTATGAGCAATTGATAGCAAGAAAGTAGTGTGCAAAAATGCGTAGGGGAGGTAGCTTATTAAATAGTTGTTTAGAGAGAGAAAGGTAATAAATGTGCATTAAATACACATCTACCAACTTAAAAAGCAAGATATTTGGGAAGAGCGGGAAAAATTAGCCTGGATGGCCTTTGGTTCATTTGGGACATGTGGGACATGAAAGAGCGACTCGGCCGATGCAGGCGACACGGGAAAAGAATGCACAAATGTTCTCGGGACATGAGGGACGAAAGTACGTGAAGTGCTTAATGCGGCCGATGTGGGAAAAAGGTGAACATTAAGACTGAGCGAACTTGTGTTATTTGGAACAAAATTTCCAACGGGCCCGCAAGAAAACAGATTTTCGGGAAAGCGGCCGATCGGCGAATAGGGAGCCTGAATGAACTTGGGACATCTGGGACAAAAATGTCTGACAGACCCGCAAGTCACACAAAATGACCCAAAAACGTAGATTTTCTCCAACTTTTTGACTTTTCCCTTTACCAGAACAACAGAAAAGGTGATTAACTTGAAAATTTTCAATTTTAAACTTCTCAAAAGAGGGGAAATTTTGAGAGGACAACATGGTTCAAGTACAACATGTTTTAGCACAGCCAATTCAGTACATACTCACCAGAACCCCAAACTCCTGAGGTGAGAAGGTCTTCTAGGGTAAGAAGGGAACTTGAATGATTTACTCCATCTTTGAATTATTTATTGCTCACTGACAGTGGAGAGCCAGAGTGCTTTGAGGAAGTAGTGCAGGTGGATGTCAGGAAGAAGTGGGAGTAGGCCATGGATGAAGAGCATAGATCTCTTATGGAAAACTAGACTTGGGATCTGGTGGAGCTACCCGAGGGCAAGAGAGCATTACAGAACAAGTGGGTGTATATAATCAAAGAGGAAGATGGAGGTAGGAAACAATACAAGGCCTGGTTGGTGGTCAAAGGATTTACACAAAAGAAAGGTATAGACTTTGATGAAATTTTTTCTCCGGTTGTTAAAATGACTTCTATTAGGACTATTCTTGGTTTAGTTGCAGTAGAAGACCTGCACTTAGAATAATTGGATGTGAATACTACATTCCTTCATGGTGAGTTGGAGGAGGAATTGTACATGTAGCAGCCACAGGGTTATGAGGTCAAAGGGAAGGAGAGGTTAGTGTGCAAATTGAAGAAGAGCTTGTATGGCCTAAAACAAGCTCCACGGCAGTGGTACATGAAGTTTGACAGTTTTATGCAGGAGCAGGGTTACTCTAGGTATCACTCAGACCATTACGTGTACATCAAGAAGTTTCTTGATGGTAGTTATATTATTTTGTGATTTGTATGTAGATGATATGCTTGTTGCAGGGAAGAACATGCAGAAATAAAGGTACTCAAGAAGCAACTAGGTGACTCCTTTGCTATGAAGGATTTGGGGGCAGCAAAACAAATCCTTGGTATGAGAATAACTCGGAACAGAAAGGAGAGGAAGCTAGTATTATCTCAAGAAGAGTACATAAAGAAGGTCTTGGAGAGGTTTAGTATGTAGGATGCTAAACCGGTTGGTACTCCTTTGGCAGGTCACTTTAAATTATCAAAGGAGCAGAGTCCCAAGACTGAGGAGGATAGAATCCAGATGTCCAGGGTACCGTACTCATCAATAGTTGGTAGCTTGATGTATGCTATGGTATGCACTAGGCCTAACATTTCCCATGCAATGGGAGAGCGGTGGGCGAGTTTATGATTGATCTAGGTAGAGAAACCTTTGCAAGCAAGAGTAAAGTGGATCCTTTGGTATTTGAGAGGGACCATGGGAGTAGCATTGTGTTTTGGTGGATCAGACACTACATTACATGGATATGTAGATTCGGACATGGCAGTGATTTGGACAGTAGGAGGAGCACGACAAGGTTATTTATTTACGATTGGTGATACAACGGTGAGTTGAATTTCACGGTTATAAAAGGTTGTGGCTTTATCAACCACAAAGAGGTGAGTATGTTACTCCCACAGAGGCAAGCAAGGAGATGATTTGGTTACGTAGTTTCTTGATGAGTTGGGGCATAAGCAGGAAGTTGGGAGACTACACAGTGATAGTCGGAGCATTATTCATTTGGCAAAGAACTCCGCTTTCCACTCTAGGACAAAGCACATTCAGTTGAGATATCATTTCATCAGGACAACTTTGGAAGAAGATAAGTTAAAGCTGGAAAAGATTCATACTAGTCAAAATCCTACGGATATGATGACCAAGGCGGTCACAAGGGATAAGTTGAAGTTGTGTTCAACTTTGATTGGCCTTCATGGTTGATAATGAAGGGTTAAGAACTTTCTCAAGTGGAAATAGTCTCCAAGTGGGAGATTGTTGGGGTGTGGAGCCTGTTTTTGGTCTTCTTGAATCAGTGTTGAAGTGTTGGAGCTCGAACGGTTAATTTTGGAGACTTCAGGAGCATTCTGTAGTCATTTTTGTGACATGGGTGTGCATTCATTATTCCATTGATGTGACGTTGTTGTTAAAATGTTGTTAATGTCGGGACAGCTTTTTCCCGTGGGAAGTTGAAAGATCGCAACTTTCAATCTTCTAGGGTCAGCTTTATGGCTTCTTAGAAGGATTTTAATCCTATAAATAGAGGTGTTAGGGTATCTTAAAGATATCTTGAGTGTTCAAGAGGTCTTGAGTCTTAGAGATCAAGAGGTGATCAAGAGTGATCAAGGTTAAGCAATTGGGTGTCAATTGTGGTTTAGATGTGGTTTAGCATCTTTGGAATTCTGTTGTGAGTTCATAACTGAGAGAAGAATGTGAGATTTGTTTTACTCTTGTTAATAATAAAATCTAAGCAAGTTCTTGGTGGACGTATCCCACATTGGGTGAGCCATGTTAAATATTGTCTTGTCTTCTTTTGTGCATTATTCATTTATGTTGTTATATTTCGCAAGTATAATTCTGCTATATAGTCTCCTCTTGTTGTGGTTTGAGGAATTGTTTTCGCATATTTTTCTCTAATTCCTAACAAAATATGCTCCATAGAAGGTAAAGGATAATGATCCTTGAGGGATGCCTTATTCAAATATCTGAAATCAACATAGATCCTGATTTCACCATTCTTCTTATGCACTAGAATGAGTTTCATTACCAAGGTAGAGTATTTGATTGGAAATATTATTTTTTCCTTAATGAGTTTGGACAACTCTTTCCTCATGAGGGGATCTATTCTTGGATTGACTGGCCTTTACTTTTGTCTTGTGGGCTTGATATTAGGATCAAGGTCAATGGAGTGTTGAAAAACTATTGCATAAAATACTATGAGGTTTTCATACTCCCGGAGAAAATGTCTTTGTATTTTTGATAGAGAGAGATGAAGGACTTTCTTTCATCATGTGTGCAAGCTTTACTAAGAAACAACTCCCTACCACATGTAATAGTGATTGGGAGAATTTTTTTGCATTGCATGCATATTATTTACTTCACCCTTGAACTCATCATCAAGGCTAAATATTTTCTCTAAGGTGACCAACCGTTTAGGAAACTTTTTTTGTCTTCAGCTGAATCACTTGATCATCATAGCTATCATGTAAGTCACTTGCATGCTTGAAGCAAACTCAGATTCATTCTGAATGAACTGGACTATCTGTGCATTGATGTCGAACACCTTTCATCTCATGTTGTTGTCTTGAATGGATGGTTTGATTACCATCTTGACATGTTGTGTGTTCCCTTTGATAAAATCCTCAGCAAGGGAGAGCTGGAAGATAAACGTGGTCATCTAATCTACCTCTTTGTTCATCTTCCTTAGCACTACCTATAGATTCAAAGCATAAAATATTTCAAGGAGGTCCCAAAATCTATGTTTATAAGATTTAAGAAGCTTATTCTTTATCATGCATTTTTTTGTGACATGATGGATAACCAATTATGTGTCCCCAAATAACTACAACACTTTGATCTTTTTCTTTTTCAAAGCAATAAATGACCATGCACCAAAGACCTCATACTTTTTCAGAAAATTGCAACATGTGCACAAATAATAATTTCTCATCCTTGGGAGAAATGAGAACAAATCCTATGCCCATGCCATTTTTTCTTCTAGATCCATCAAAGTATAACTTCCATAGACCCACGCTTTCTTCATTTTTCTTCAACGCATGTAGCAACACAACTTATTCTTCAAGGATGTAATATGTACCAAGCCCAATTTCAAAGGCTTCAAGATCTTCAACATATGGATCAAATTTATGGTGTCTCTTAGCCCATTCATCTAGCACTAGATCGGGTACAGGAGGTGGAACACGCCGCTTTGCTCTTCGAAACCGAAACTTGTTCTTGGATTAGGCAATTGGCTTGGGGAGGGGATGGATCATATGACTCTACATGATAGGAAAATATTGGTTCAGCTTGTATGGTAAACCAGGTACCATACCTCATCTTAAGTAACATATGGGACCAATCAAAAGACAAGTAGCCACCCACTTTAGTAGTAAAATCTCTTGATAGATACAGGGCAAACAAAGGTGGTAGGTCAATGATTGACACATCTTGAGTTATCATGAGGCTTGGACATGTATGGAGGGTCAAATTAAGATTCTTGATTATTTGTAGGGTGGTGATAGTCGATCCATCAATTTGTAGGACACCTTTGGATAAAAGGTTATACTTAAGACCTAGGACATCAACATTTTTCTTAGGAATGACAGAATTTATAGCACCTGAGTCAATTATACAATTATGAATGAGATGTTTGCCTATGATCAAGGACATATAAAATGGTGGGGTTTTGAATACCTTACTTACTTTCTTCTCCTCTTCTTAGCAGATGTTGACAATAGTGCACACTTTGTGAATAACTGAGATCAATGCTCGAAAGTTGATCCAGAGATTCATGCATCAATTTGCTTATTTGAGATGGAATGGCCATGGTGTCTCACATTGTGAAATTCACATTTGTTTTCTTTATGTGGTCCACAATGCTAAATGGAAGGCCCGTTAACTTATACATTTGAGGCATAATAACATATTTTCTTAATTATTTGGGTGTAGAGGTATGGGCTCTAGCTTGCATAGAGGCTTGACCTACCAAAGGAGGGGCGTACTCTATTTCAAAAGGAGCATTGAGTGGAACTTCACACGTAGGAACTTTTACACCTTTACTATTGGATTACTTAGCTACTTCTTTTTTCTTTTGAGGATCGGCCTATGTTGAGAATTGAGACTTGTGCACCAGATTAGAGAATTCTCTTCTTGTACCTTGTGTTTTTAGAAATCTAGGTACACGGTTTGCTTGTATCATATTTAGCTTGATTAATCAAACATAACTCCTCATTTCTAAATAATATCAAGTTAGCTTCGAGGAGCTTCTTACCTTTCTTGATGTTTTTCTTGATTGTGTTGGTGGAAGGTTCGCAATTAGAAGCAACATGAATCATGTAGGGCTCGCACATGTGCAACATTAGAGTAGTGGTACTGCTATGAGGCATATTACAAGGGAAACACCATTCTAACTCATGTGCCATGTTGTTCTTAATTGGAAATAGTGCTTGACTTGTGTTTGGGTGATGGGATAGTTTGTATAAGAGGTACCACTTACAAGGGTAGATGCACATTGGCATATTATCTATCATTTTGTTGGTTGTGCCCATATCTTTGATTTCATATTGATTCTGCCATGGCTGATTGTTTGAGTTATGTGCCTGATTAGGGTTGTTTTGAAGGCTTTTTCTTGCTACTTTTCCAAAGATATGAGCTTATTTGATAAATTCCTAATCAGGGATTTCATTTCTTCATCTTCCTTTGTTGTGTGGGAGAATATGATGTGGATGCAATAGGTTGAGTGCTCTGTTTAGGAACAGGAGAAATAGAAGGTTGGGTAGCGTGATACATTTCTAGAAATAAGGGTACATGAGTCCTGGAGCTAACTTTCCCACCTAGATGAGACAATTTTCTACCGTTATTGCAATGTTATATGTAGTAGGTAAGGTTCTACATCCCATGGATTAAATCACATTGAAGGCTTGCTTACTCTTTGCTTTTCCAAAAATATGACCTTATTTGACAAATTCATAATCGGGGATTTCATTTCTTCATCTTCATTTTGTTGTGTGGGAGAATATGATGTGGATGCAGTGGGTTGAGTGCTCTATTTAGGAATAGGAGAAATAGAAGGTTGGGTACCATGAGAAATTTTTGGAAATAAGGGTGCATGAGGCCTAGGAGCTAACTTTCCCCTAGATTAGACAATATTTTGCCCTTATTGCAATGTTGTACGTGTAGACACCCTAATTTCACATTTGTCTTAAATCAATTAATTCCCCTTCCTCATTTCTCACAAAAATACACTTTGAATTAATCAAATATAATTTGATTAATTATCCATTTCAAAATCCAAACAATAACCCAATTCTCACCACATGTCATTATTCTCTATGTTTTTCTATTATTGAATTAAAAATTCAAAATCAAATCCTCACCCACTCTTCGTGGTCCCCACTCAACTAAAAATACTCCACTTATGAATTAAAAATAAAAATAAAATCCTCACTCATTCTTTGTGGTCCCCACTCACCTAATCTTGCCCACATTTTCAAACCATGATTACTCTAAGTTAATCACTCCTCCAGACTATAAATACAGCCTTACCCCTCCCCTTTAGACACACGGAGAATAAGCTTGAATGCCCCTGTCTAATTTCTGCATCCTTTGAGCAAAGAATATCCTTACGCCTCGTCCTAATACCCAAATAGCCTCATCCTGAAGCACCCAAAATCCATAGTCATTTTACCCATTTGGGGAAAAGTAAGAGGATCATTGTTACAAGAATGTCTTGCTCCATCTTGAAGAAAAGAACCTACATATCACATAATCAGAGCTCAATTCAAGTTTCCTAGCCCATTCTGAGGTTTGCTACGAAACACGAAGGAGGAGGTATGATTATTGGTATTTTACTTCATTGTTAGTAGTGCATTTTTCCTAGCTTACATTCTGGCATGCCCGGTTACTTTAGATTTTTACCATTAATTTCCCAATTAGTGGTTTTATCTATTCTTTGTTTATTATTATTCATTATTATCTCTTTTTCCGTGCCTTATGGCCTTCTTTGGTTAACCTTCACGTTGCGTGTAGTTTTTTTGTTGTGCGGTGTCTTGTGGTGCATCTGCAGGTTGTAGTAACAATGACATTACAACGCTCGTCATCTCTTTGATCTTCACAGTGCTCGGTGTCTAGTAGAATGAACATTCATTCCTGCTCTAGATACTCATAAGTCGTCATGGATGAAAAACTTTTGGTATGGGAAACCAATCCGGAAACTTATTTTCTTTATCTATTTATTTATTTTGCTACAATAATTGTTTTTGGGCACTCAATCTTCTTTACTCATCCATTTTTAAAATATTAGTTTTAAATCTCTATCTATTTTGATTTCCTAAACCCACATATTTTTCGATCTTTGCTTAAAAAACCCAAAACAAAAATAAATATATATTTCTTTATTTCTCCCTTCATCTAGATCTGAATTTTATGACTCTAATCACTTATATTTATTTCTTTTAATCTCATTTTTAAGGTGACTATAAATCATGTTTTCGAAAAATCCAAATCCACCTATATCGATCTTTGTTTCTTTAACGTTTTATTCATGTTTTCTTTAAAACTTAGCTCTTGCATATATAACTCTTAGTTTATACATTGGTTTATTTATTTTTATTTTTATTTTTATTTTTATTTTTTAAAACTAAAATAAAATATCTATCCTAAACTAAAACCATCATATCCCCCACGTCTAGCACTCCCCTCATTCCGACCCACCTCGGTTTTACACAAACCACTCACCCTGTCTCTACTCCTCACCTCTCCCGGCTCCTCGGCCACGCTATACCCACTCATCCCCCACTTTCCCTTCCATGTAGACTCCTCCTCCATTCTCAACATAACCTTCTCCCAGCTCCCCCAACCATTCGACCTATTCCTTTCATGTGGACAACTCTCCTCACCCTCCACGTCCACCCATTCCCTCTCCTCCATTTCCACTCTCCACACTTCCCATCCCCGATCCACTTCCTCCTCATCACTTTTCCAAAACTCCACACATCCCATCTCATCTATACCCTTCTCCATGTCCCCACGTCCTCTATATTCTCTATCTATAAGCTCTCCCCACTCTCTCGGCCATGACCTGGTTTCTCCCACTCCTTCATCCCACCTCTGTCATATCTTCCCTGCTCTTTGTCACCCAGAACTCTTCCCATGCCTCTCGTCCTTCCTCCACATACCTCCCATCCAATCCTTCCTTCTCTCCTTTCACCCCCCATAGGTCCAATCAAATCCTTCCCACTCTTCCAAGATGACACCTTCTCCTCCTCCCGTCTCCTCTCTACCATGACTCCCTTTTTCCCCTTAATGAATCCAATATCCCAACGCCTAACCATGCTCTACCACACACTTTCTAATCAATCTCATCACGCTTCCCTTGCTTGACCATAGTCTCCCCATCTTGAGCCATCCCAATACCACACTTCAGCCCTATCACTCGCATATGTCACACAAGTATACATGTCTATACTTTTGACATAGCCTGGACCATCATCCACCGCTTTAGTATAGCTTACGAGGCTCGGCCATATCTCTCGCAAAATTCCAATCTTTCCATTATTATCTTCATCCCGTTTCCCATGTTCTATTTCTTCATGAACATTTCGCTTGTGTGATGACTATAAACATTCCAACACACGAGTCATTCATACCTTGCTTTTCACGTGCCCATTCTTCGACGAATTTTTTTGAATTACCTTTATTACGGTTCAAGAGAGTCGGTGTGAAGGTTCAATTTGTCTTTAATGTATCTACCACCATTACTCACTCCCATATGATTATTCACATTTGGTCAAAAACGTGCCTCCTTATCATCATATTGACTCATTTATTTTATCATTGATATATATCATTGCGTTTCATCTCTGTACTTGTTATACTCATTCTCCCACAAAGCTAATCTACCAATTTTTTATGTTATTTATCTTTTAGTCTACACTTTATTTTTCAATGTTTCATTTTAGCATTCTGGTTTATACTTCATGGTTTCCCAATTCCAATTCAACATTGTTAAGTGTCATTTCTTTCTATACATCTCACCTGACATTAAGTTTACTAACTCCACCTAAGCATTTTTAACTTACCCAATCAACGAATTTTTGTGGTAATATTTTATACTACTTCTTTGCTTTCACATGTGTTTTCTTCCATTTATATTAGATCATTAAGTCAGATTTGGCATCATTGCATCATCATTATTATTATTATTATTATTTGCTAACGTTTTGGTGCAGGCAACCTACTAATAATTTTCCTATAGGACCTTTTTTATAAGTAAAGGACCTTTTTGAACCTTTCCCGCCAACATTATTGGGTTCACATTCCTAGTCATATTTTGCACACTGGAGGCCACCCGGGCTCCGTAAAACAAAAAAAAATCCTTACATTCCAATTTTCCAAGACGACACTTCTAGTAACATTTTTTATGCTCTTCTTTTGTTGTTTTTCTTTTTGTGAAGATAATCATTATCGTTGTTTTGCAATCACAATTAATTGCAATAATTATTAAAATTTTACAAAAATATCTATTCCAATTGTATCCACATATGCTCTTTTCCTGCACCTTCAAGCGATCTGGAAAATCAGAAATGGTCGCAATTATTTAGTTTCTTGTTCTAACATTGCAGGATCCTCTAGCTTTGTTTTCTAATTGTCATTTCAATCATTATTTTACTTTGTCATATTATTAATATTTTTTCGGTCGTTGGTTGTGTATGCTCTTTTCCTATGCCTTCGAGCGATCTAGAAAATAAAAAACAACCACGATCAATTTTCTAACATGTCGTTTGTAGGATAACTACTAATCTATTCTTTGCAGGACCACATCACTAGAATATTATCAAAATAAAAACACAAAAAAAAACAAAAAATCCCGCAAAAGTACCACCATTCAAAGAAAATTGCTGAAACCAAAAAAAAAAATTAGCATGCTTAGGTACGTAATTATTTTTTGCTAGTGATTTATTTCAAGTTGGAAAGAACCTTGTGTTTAATCACTTTATCATTTTGTTTTTGCATGTAGTTGAGGTGGATTTCATCACCACCAAATCTACACCAATGACGTGGACTTGACTACCATGCACCAACAACATTTGCATCTACATTACACTTTGAGACCTAGTCTCAACATAGTGTTCGATATTTACCTCGACCTTGTTCTTCACTTATAGGCAATTTTATCATGCAATGCATGCAAGTCACACCTAAATAGCTATAACAATGAATCCAGGCATCGTCCTATAAATCTTCGAGGAGTTACAAGGACACCATACACATTCATTCCCCATCACCTTCCACCTTTTCACAAAACCTATTTTGGACATGGTGATGCACTCTAAAACAGGTAAGTAAGAATTGGTGAATCTCCTCTAGTGCTCTAAGGGTTCCCTGTACCAATTTTGTCCCACATGAATTAGGTATAGTAGGACTAGGGTATATTGGAGGACACATCTTTTTGAGTAATAAGAGCCTGCATCCATCATTCCACAAAGCATACTTGTATGATTGCATGAAACAATGATCATTCTTGAATAATTTACCTCCTAAGCCAAAACAATTGGATCCACATGATTGCTTATTGTTTGAAAACAAAATAGTTTAGCATTGTTTTATCATAAAACTTGGCTGATATTAATGTGCTCACTATAAAATTTCAAACCCTAGTTATGTTCCACAAAAAAATCAATTCTCGACCAATTCAATACCAAGCAAAAACATCCAAACAATCCAACAACGTAAATCAAAACATCACACCAATTTCATTAGCTTGCTTTAGCCAACATTACATCTGCCATATCTCGTCTTGGCTATATCCAGTGATATTGAGTGACTAGCATTCACTCCCCATATCAATTGTCAAAACATCCTTCCTATCTAATTTTCAGCTATATCAAACTAATATTGAGTGACTTGATTGAGTTCACTCATTATTTTGTCCACCATTGTGTTTATCCAAATCACATGACCAACACAAATCCTTTCATAACTCATTTTGAGTTATATCACAACCATATTGCGATTAACTTGTTGGGTTACTCGCCCGTCGATAGTCCAAAGATTATTTAAGCCAAATCTACACAACGCGCAACAAATTCCCTAATAACTCGTCTCAAGTTACATCACTATCATATTGAGATACCTTGTTTGAGTTACTCTCCTAATCAGTCATCGTGAGCTTATTCAAGCTAAATCCAAAGTAATCAAGTTCTCATTTAATCACACCTGTTCAAAATTCCTACCCATTTTTCAACTTAATCAGACACATTTCATCATGGTATTCACATGTAGTCACAATCATGAAAATTACGATGAAGAAGTCACACAAGAACTCACCAATGAAGAACAAGAACAATTCAATAGGGTGATAGAACAAAACAAAAATGAATATCTATTACGCATCCTAGCCATAGGGGAAAAACTACCCCCGACTTCGGGATGGAAAATTTAAATAAACTTATCGACAATGGTGAATCAAGTTATCACAAAAAAATACCAAACAATCCAAATGGTTCTTTGGCGATGATTTATTCACTAAAATCCAAGACTTAACAAAGAAACTTGAGGAAGTAACGACTAGAGCTGAAAGATTAAAAGACCCCAATCTAGACTCCAATACTCACGACATTTTTGATAAACCGTCCCCCACCTCTCCATTCACACAAGAATGGAAACATATGAAAGACACCATTCAGGGACTATAAAAACAATCAAAACAATTCAACTTTGAAGAATTGTGTCCTTATCCATTTGATACAGAGATATCACACTTACCATTTCTGTCATCCTTCAAAATCCCAAAGTTTGATAAATACAAAAGCAAAGGTGACCCCGTTGACATGTCAAGGAATTTTACATGCAGTTTCAGGAATTTTCCTATCGAGACACGTACCTTTTACGATTATTCCCCCAAAGTTTAGGAGGATAGACTTTAGAATAGTTTTTCCATCTTCCCAAAGGGTCAGTCACGACATTCGCAGACTTATCAGAGAAATTTGTCAAACATTTTTCCTATAACTTAGACTCAGAAATAACCATGCTTGATCTCTATAACACTAGTAAAAGGCCAAGAGAAAACTTTGCCTCCTTTTTACAATGATGGCGAAGAATTGCAAGCTGATTTCCCTGTTAATCGAAAATAATCAAATTATTACGACCTGATCTCGGACCCTTATAGGCTTTAATTAGTTTCCGATAATTTACTCCTTTTAAGTAATCAATTTAAAATAATGCAAGACAATAACGACAATTGCACACAAATTGATTACGGAGTTCGGAAATTGCCTACGTCTCGGGTTCGTGATCGAACCGTTCCACTAGTCAAAACTTGTAAGTTACAATAGTACTTTCACAAGAAAACCTAATGGAATTTTACTTTCCTATCAGTACACCAAACCTTGAGGATTTGACAAGGGTGAAAAATAGCACCCGACTTCCACCTTCCTGGCGTACAATCTCCTTCGGCTGTGATCGGCCTTCCCGACGCAAATAATGCGAAGCTAGCACTCCGGTCGACAATCCAGGATTTGCAAGTAATTGGTGTGGCTCAATGGGCCTATTGGGTAGTTTACAATTTACTCCCAATCACAAATATTTCATCTAATATTGCCTAAAATAATAGGCCAATAGACAATACCTGTCGACACATCCCATGCAAATAATCTTAACAAATAATAAGCTCGGGATCGAGTGTCTCCGTTGCACTGGTGTCCACAACAAGCTTAACAAATAATAAGCTCGTGTTGTGTCCAATGTGTTTTAATTCTGTTACAATGCAATGGGTCCCTATTTATACATTTTTAGGGCCCAAAAATATGCAATGCATATAATCCTTAGGCTAATATTAGCCTCACCCGTACATTTAAATTGGGATTAAATATATTCCTAAGGCTATTTTTAACCTTAGCCTCATCCCGTAGCATGTGATTGGGATTTAAATCGGATTGCATGTTTAATAATAAGATAAAATCCCATGTAGGGCGGCATTTGATTATTTAATGGGATTAAATCCCATAGGAAGTGCTTAAGGAGGGAGCAACATTGTTTAAGGCTTTAAATAGCCTTTCCACACGCATATAGTGGTCAAAGACCACCTTAGGATATAAACCGCCTTCTTCCACGTGGGACGGCCCACGCATGGGCCTAGCCCCCTTACCACCGCTTCACCACCCACGTGGTGGAAAATATGCATGTTTTAATACTAATGTTTTAACATTAATATATACATGTGGCTTTTGTATATATGGCGCCATTTGGAACGTGAACTTACCAATATAATATTATTTCGACCCATACAATGGTGGAATAGAAATAATCCTGTAGTCCACTTGTCGTCTCCCGATAGGCAAATCGAGCGAATTCGACGAGTGTTGGCAAGCCACGTGTCACAGTGCGATTGGTCCAAATTTTGACCAATTGACCAGAGTTGACTTTCCCGCTATCTGAACTTTGACCGAACATATCTAGAGCTCCCAATGTACGTTTATCGCGTTCTCACTGTCATTGGAAATCTCTCGAGATGATCTTCTGCACTGACACCATTTAGAGATGTTTAGGGAACTTTCAGAAATGATCCCCTGATCACACCTCCCCACTGAGAAAAGCTTTTTGTCCCAAAAAGCTTCCATACTGTCCTGAATCTGAAAACTCTGCTGCCACCTTGGAAGTGCTGTTGTAGTAAACCCTTGGGTCTTCTCCTCCAACCTTCTCACTTCGACAACTCTGCTCCAATCCTGGGACCTGTGGGTTATGGGTCCATGATGCTTCCACTACGCCACTCTGATATCCGAAGAAAACCTCCACGCCTCCGCTTTATGGTGCTAAGTTTCTGAATGAAACCTCAACGCTCCTTCTATGCGGTGCTAAGCTTCTTGATATCTGACAACAAGGATCTTCTTTTACTCTATAACATAGCTCCTGGCTCCGAGTTGATTCTGCAGAATCCAAACTGGTTTGAAGGAACTCCATGTTACGTAGAGCTTTGATTGATCCGATGTCAATGATGGACAATGCCTTGTCCCTTTACAGACCTCAACGCCTCCGATGCATGATGCTAAGCCTCTTACAAGACCTCGAGCCTCCGATGCATGATGCTAAGCCTCTTTCAAGACCTCGAGCCTCCAATGCACGATGCTAAGTCTCTGTAGACCTCAACGCCTCCGATACATGATGCTAAGCCTTTTTCAAGACTTCGAGCCTCCGATGTATGATGCTAAGTCTCTGTAGACCTCAACGCCTCCGATACATGATGCTAAGCCTTTTTCAAGACTTCGAGCCTCCGATGTATGATGCTAAGTCTGTTGATCAGCTACCATTCGTATGTGTGGTCACAATGCCTTGACACCGAATGACATTCCGAGCTGATACTTTGAGAGCTCTTCTTGTTGACATACTAATATCAGGTACCATTCTGCTGCACGGTCGCAATGCCTCTACACAGAATGAAGTTCCGACCGACGTCAATGCCAATGGTGATTCAGCTACCATTTTGCTGCACGGTCACAATGCCTCTACACAGAATGAAGTTCGAGCTGATCTCTGCGAACTCTACTGTCTACACAAATGGCAGATCAATCTCCAAGCTTTATATGAGTCAAATCCTGTATCCAAGCTGTAACAGGTACTCACACGCTGATTAGGAGATATGTTAGGAGCATTAATCAAATTTTCTAAGTAAGAAAATCCACTGAGTATTGTAAACCTTTCTCTCAGCATTTCCTCACAGAATTTGATCTCCAAACATAATACTACATACGATTCCTCAATCTGAATTATGCAATATATAATTGAAAAATTGTTGACTTACCCATTTTAAAGGACTTTCACTTTCAGGTATTACCTAGTCCTGGGTTGAATTGTCAACTAGTGGTGGAGTAGAAACTTCTCTTGCCTTTGCAATAGGCCTCCATTCCATCTTTGTCTTGCCATTACTCTGATGGCGAGATGGATGCAGTTTCTAGCAATTTTCCACCCGATGCCCATTCCTCTGGCAATGAGCACAAAAATTCCTCTTAATCTCCTTCTTCTACGGGATGAGGAACTCTTTTTGCCATTTCTCGACTCTGCATGACGAGATTGGTCTTTTTGATTTGCCTTGTTCCTGACAAACGGCATCAACTTCTTCATCAGTGTCCTTCTCTTCCAAAGATCATCGGCCCCGAATGATTATGCAATCCACAAAAAGTACATGGAAAGGAATTCCACATCTTTTGAAAATCATAACCATACTTCTTAAGCTGAAAAAGTGGATCAGAAGTTTTATTGTGCTTACGATTATGGTAAGAAACTGGAGGTGGAATCTCATTACCTCTTCGTTGATTTCTCTTACCACATCCTGCCTGTGACGATGAAGCACAACTTTCCTGCTCATAATCTTCTTGCAGGACTAGTGGGGTAATCACTTTGCTTTCGGAAGCTTGTCTCCCGTCAGCGTTCTTGGAGCATTCTCCAATTTCCATTCCCGCACTAGGATAACCCAAACCTGCAAAACGAGGACGATCCTCGACCTGTATTGGGTTAGCAATACCTTGGCCATTTTTACCAAGGCCTCTTCCATCAAATCCCATTTTATCTAGTAACTTGGATCCAATGCCTCTAGTATGCTTTTCAAACAAACCAAAGACTTTATTACCTGAATCCGAAACCAAATGGGAGGAAGAAGAAGATTCCGTGGTGAACAACTTACAGTGCAATCATCTACCATGGCCTCTGCATCTGAAGTTGAAGGTATTTCCTTCCTCTGATCACCACACTGCAACCTTGCCAAGAGCTCATCCTTGGTTTGCAATTCTGATTTTAAGCAAGTATTCTCCTCTTCCATGGAGTAATACATTGATCGCAGGAGAGAGTTCTCTTCCTAGATCTGGTGATTATACGCTTCAATTTCATCGAGCTTTGCCTGTTTAGACATCTTGCCCATAGTGCACTTGTACCTGTTCACACAAATTGAACCAACTGCACCAATCTTGAAGCAATCACTTTGTTAATCAGATTTACTGAAAAACAACTATGGAGCTAAACCAGCTCTGATACCAAACATAATCCGAAAATAATCAGATTATTACGACCTGATCTCGGACCCTTATAGGCTTTAATTAGTTGCCGATAATTTACTCCTTTTAAGTAATCAATTTAAAATAATGCAAGACAATAACGACAATTGCACACAGATTGATTACGGAGTTTGGCAATTGCCTACGTCTCCGGGTTCATGATCGAACCGTTCCACTAGTCAAAACTTGTAAGTTACAATAGTACTTTCACAAGAAAACCTAATGGAATTTTACTTGCCTACCAGTACACCAGTTCTTCGGACGACAAGGGTGAAAAATAGCACCCGACTTCCACCTTCCTGGCGTACAATCTCCTTTGGCTGTGATCGGCCTTCCCGACGCAAATAATGTGAAGCTAGCACTCCGGTCGACAATCCAGGATTTGCAAGTAATCGGTGTGGCTCAATGGGCCTATTGGGTAGTTTACAATTTACTCCCAATCACAAATATTTCATCTAATATTGCCTAAAATAATAGGCCAATAGACAATACCTGTCGACACATCCCGCAAATAAGCTTAACAAATAATAAGCTCGGGATCGGTGTCTCCGTTGCACTGTGTCCACAACAAGCTTAACAAATAATAAGCTCGTGTTGTGTCCAATGTGTTTTAATGTCTTTTACAATGCAATGGGTCCCTATTTATACATTTTTAGGGCCCAAAAAATATGCAATGCATATAATCCTTAGGCTAATATTAGCCTCACCCGTACATATAAATTGGGATTAAATATATTCCTAAGGCTATTTTTAACCTTAGCCTCATCCCGTAGCATGTGATTGGGATTTAAATCGGATTGCATGTTTAATAATAGGATAAAATCCCATGTAGGGCGGCATTTGATTATTTAATGGGATTAAATCCCATAGGAAGTGCTTAAGGAGGGAGCAATATTGTTTAAGGCTTTAAATAGCCTTTCCACGCGCATATAGTGGTCAAAGACCACCTTAGGATATAAACCGCCTTCTTCCACGTGGGACAGTCCACGCATGGGCCTAGCCCCCTTACCACCGCTTCACCACCCACGTGGTCAGAAAATATGCATGTTTTAATACTAATGTTTTAACATTAATATATACATGTGGCTTTTGTATATATGGCGCCATTTGGAACGTGAACTTACCAATATAATATTATTTCGACCCATACAATGGTGGAATAGAAATAATCCTGTAGTCCACTTGTCGTCTCCCGATAGGCAAATCGAGTGAATTCGACGAGTGTTGGCAAGCCACGTGTCACAGTGCGATTGGTCCAAATTTTGACCAGTTGACCAGAGTTGACTTTCCGCTATCTCGAACTTTGACCGAACATATCTAGAGCTCCCGATGTCCGTTTGTCGCGTTCTCACAGTCATTGGAAAGCTCTCGAGATGATCTTCTGCACTAACACCATTTAGAGATGTTTAGGGAACTTTCAGAAATGATCCCCTGATCACTGCTCAGCACTCCAAGAGACAACTAGTTAGAATTTTTGTTCCTAATCTCAATTCTGAATTATCATTCCACATGTAAAAGCATTGTCTGAATAGTTTCGAAGAAGTCATCAAAAAGGGAACACAAATCAAAAATCCCTCATTTCTAAGGGCTTACTTAAAGCACCCTTTAGGGACCAACCTTATCGAGACACCCCTCAGAACTAGGACAAATCTAAATTCTTTAACCGGAATCGAAATATCATCAACGATGGCATTACTGATTCCCACCATGTCTGAAACATTCAAAACCATCCTATCAATACATTAAAATCCAAACAACCAATCATCATCCCTAGAAAGGAAGTTCCTTCTTGGGACCGATGAAGACAGTTCACTCCTCTTGGAGAAAGTCTATCTAGTGTCTTTCGTCATTTGGAAAATGCCAATATGATTACATATCCCATCATCAAACCCTTCGAAGAAGGACAACCCAAACCAAATTGGTATAAGGACAATGAATATTGTGATTACCATCGCATAAAAGGGCACTCTATAGATCAATGCATGCAACTCCGCCATTACGTCTAAGACCTAATTGAACATGGAGACATAGAAGTTGAAAATACTTCTGAGACAAAAACACCTAATGAAAAACTTCACATGTTCAAAAATCCCTTCCCTAACCATGATAACAATTCAAAAGATAAGGGTCAATCATCAAGCAATGTCGAGTATGACTCAGTCATCTCGACCATAGATTATGACCAAGACTTAGTGGCAACTATAAAAATCAAAATTGACTGTGTGATCACCACTAGACAAAAAAAAATGTGGGTCCCTACAACAAAAAAATCTGCCACTTCGTCCCCCACATCACCTCCTAATCCACCATATAGTTCCACCGCCACTTCCTCTCCACAACCTATGCCATCATTCAATATTTTCAAATAATTAGATAAAAGCTGCAGCACAAATTTCCATCATGGAGCTACTTAATTCTTCTCCCGCACTACAACACATTCTTATGTAAACATTAAATAATGCTCATGTTCCGAGGACATCAATTCACAACAATTCCGGGCTTTAATTACACATCTTATATTCCCCAATCCTATTTTATCTTTTGGCTCCACCGACCTTCTTAATCCCAACATCGCTAATAAGCATTCTTTATACGTCGATGGTTTTGTAAATCATCGTAAGATCAAGCATGTCTTAATCGACAATGGATCTCCATTGAATATTTGTTCCATGAAAATTTACGTTGTCTAGGTTACACTTTGAAAAATGATTTACAAAACAATATCATAACTATTCATTGGTATGATAATAGCGAGAGAAAGTCTGAAGGCACAATCACGTTGCCTCTCCAAGTTGGACCCATCACCTTGGACACAGTTTTTCATGTGGTGGATGTAGAATTTGCATATAATTTTCTTGTCGGCCGACCATGGATTCATGCCATGAAATCCATCCCATCAACATTCCACCAATGTAGTAAGTTTCCTCATTTGGACAAGGAATTTACATTACATGCAGATCCCCAACCTTTTGAGTATTGTAGATTCCTTAAAGGACGGTATCGACATGATCACTATTGTCCATCAACAAATAAATATGCTCCACCTCGCATAATCCCTAATGAAACATGCATTGATCCTGATACACTCCCTAATAATGATCTAAAACCATCATCTCCTAACCAAAACACATTTTCCAATCCATTATCTTCCACTAGTCAACAATCTTCCACCAGTCCTCCTCCCACTAATCAATCATCTTCTTCCATTAATCAAGCTTCTTCTTCCAAAGAACGGTTATTCTTCCACCACACCATCTTCTTCCTCACCTAGCCAACCTTCTTCATTATTGATCAAAGAATACTTGGCAAAGATCACACAAGGACTCCACACGGGATTGCAAGCAAAGAAAAAGGCGCGAGAAGGACGGGGAAGGACCCACGTGAGGAAGACAAGTTTGGATTCAGGACTTAGCCAATTTTGGGCATGAGGATATATTTTTGGAAGATGGTGTGCAGAACACATCAACAATGCAAAGAAGTGTGCACAAATAATTGTCTATATCTAGAAGAGCGGTTCAAACGTCTATGCATGGAGTAAAGCTAAGAATAGAATTAGCACCTCGATTATATCGTAAGAGGACTATAGATAGCACACTTGCATGTGTGGTTATAAATGTAAATGGTGTATGGATATTAATAGCATGTGACCTATTTCTAGAAATGTTAGGTGGTGAAGGCGAGTCCCCACCCTATAGATGATGATTAGGTACATATTAAAGGAGAGACTGTTTTTGTATGAGGTATCGAGAGAATGTGTATTAAAGAGAGTGGTGTATGTGTGTAACATATCCATATGTGCCTTGATATAATTGACATTACTATAAGGAGATTCTATACTTATCAATAGATGGATGATATTGGTTGAATCTAAGTGCTATTCTATGTAATTGAGTAGTGCATGTTAGTAATCAATCATGATTCTTTGTTGTAGACACTAAAATTAGGTCACACCCCCCTTTAGTCCCTCGACAAATAAATACCTTCATCACATTCACCTAGCCATGGCCCCCTTCACCCCACTAATATTAATTTAATTAATTTAATTAAATTAATTCGTTAGCCTCACAATATTTATTATTTAAATATCCTAATTTAAATAATGCCCACACTTACACCTCACCTAGACACCTCACCAAGCCAACTCACCCTAAGACCTATTCTTAGTAAGTTGCCATAACTAACTAAGACTTACCCAAACCCTAAAAATCAATGCCTACATTCCCTCTAACCACATTCCCACATGTTGACAAGAAGCTTCCAGTCTGATCCATGGGTGAACGACATGAGATCTCAGAAAATCAAGGGGATCTACCTAGTTTAGTAAACCTAGGAAATCCCGCCTTGACCAACGCCGGTTACCCCTAACCGTCACCGGTTAAGCCGGAACCACCGTCGGTCACCTTTTAATCCCTAAAACAACCTTATTTTCAAGGTTGGCAAACATTGGGAATTTTCCTGAGAGATAAGACATCTTTTAGAGCAAGTTTCTGTGAGAACACGCATGCAAGGAAGGAGATCAAGCATTTTCTCTTGCACAGGCATCCAACAATCATCTAGCACTCACCCCAGCACAGATTTGATCCAACCAAGCAAAAGGGAATGCACATGCAGCCCATGCAGGAGCTTTCCAACGTTTGGTGATCCTCAATAGCATTCAACCTCTTACCAACACCTTCATCCATCACTCATAAGCACCCAGAACCAAATTTCAAGTAAGTAGAATAGTTTACTCCTCTGGTTCATTCATTTCATCATTGTATTGTCATCCTTTGTTCTCTTAGCCACCCATTGACCTCCTTTAATACTCACCCCTCCACATACCCATTAAAACTCTACCAAACCCCATCTAAACAGCCTAATACCTTGTTCCGGCCAACCAAGTCCTTTGTGCAATCATAAGGGAGACCCAAAGCTCATTCTATGGCATTCCCAGTTTTCCACAGTAACCGGCATCGGTTCTCCCCAACCGGCATCGATCTCTGTATTTACCAATACAACCTAGAATAACAACCTACCCCATCTATTCTCACATCACCCTTAATCACTTGTGACCTACCTGAGACCTCTCAGACACTGCAGAGAACAGAACCAACTACTTGACCTTTGGATCTTATTTTAACCTAGCCTGTTAGATTAGATCTTTCTTATTGTGTTTTTAATGAGATACCTAAATCATTTCAATTACAATAGGATTTACTTCATTACTAGCATCAAATTTTTTTAAACAGTGGACTGACAACCGTCTAGGAAGTATCACACTTCCCGAGATCTAGCACATGCTAGGTAGTTCACTACACATATTGTTTAACTCTTTCTGGTGGTCTTGTGTTCCATTTCAGGTAGTTCCTCCTAGCCAAAAGGAAGCTCTCATGATCAGTTGTGGATTCAGAATTCATACACACACAACAACCCAATAGCCAACATTCCAATGGTTATTCCTCTTACGCCCATTACCGTATCTCTTTCATCAATATTTCAAAGAAACATCTAAGAATCAGGTGAAACAAGCTGTGTAAGCTTGTTCTTAATGGATTTTTGGGTAGCATACACTGTAGAATGATGGATTAGTCATGAGTATTTGTATATCTTCATTCATCATTTTATCATCATGTTACAAAGAACCCTAAAGAGGGACCCAAAGTACCTTTACATGCTTTGGGTGAACACTCAGTCTAGGATGAGTGATGTGCCAACGCGACTAGGGTGTTATCTTGTAAATTCTAGGATGCATCATTGGTTCCATTCGTTGGGACCTCTTTTTAGTTATTTTCAGGATGGTTCACGATGAAGACATACCAGTTAACTCTAGCAAGTATTGAGGAATGGATACACAATCTGGAGGAAGAATATGCATGATGGTTCAACAATGGATCTAAGTTTAACGCACGTACTTGGGTAGAAACGTAATATATATAACAATTTATATGAGATATTTTTTGCTATCTTTCCAGTAGAACTTTATGAGTGCCTTACGGCTTATGCATCTCAACAAAATTGGAGATATTGTGCACTTTTTTTGACATAGGAAGAATTTAGGATCTTTATGATGCTGATTTGATTTGGACTCGTGTGGTGGATATGTGGTTTCATGGCATTCTAAACAGTTATATTCTAGAATACTCAATTTTGATGTACTCTTGCCCAAAGGTCACTGAATTTCAGTTTTTGAGGTATCTAAGAGGAACATATTTACATGGTATTCCACTAGCGATCAAGATCTTGATGGTAACTTTGAACCTGGAGAGTAAACCAATGGCTAACTAAACTTCACCACGCGAAGGTAGGAACAGGTTTGGTATTAAGATGGCAGATCTAGTGGTGGAAAAGTAGAGGGAGGAAAGGCGACTTAAGTATAATGAGGCACGCGAGAGGGAAATAGAGAAGCAACGTTCCATTGCAGAAAGTATGGCGTTGAGGAGAGAGATGGCTCATTAAGGATTTATAGCTCGCGAAGAAGATGTGAAGCTTGAGCATCGGAACTCCCCATCTTGGAAAGCATGATAGAGATCCCTTCTCAACCTCACATGGAAGTATGCCAACAGAGACTACTTGGGCCACAGGCACACATCTTAATCCACCTGGTGACCTAGCCTTTGTGCTTGGTTTTTCAATATCTAGTACAACAAGTACTCAGTAAGCTAACTTGGGAAGTATGAGAGTAGGAGTAAGTTAGGGATCAAGTACAAAGACAATGGCGGGATGAGTATGCTTCAATGTTATATGGAGGAGCATTCTTGGGCACGTCATCTACACAGAATGTGAGCACGCAGAATGTTGGATTCACCTCTAGAAGTGGAGCTACCTCACATGTAGGGGTTTAATATAGTACTACTAACAGAGCATAGGGGAGTACATCTGCAGGTCCTACTCTAACTATAGGTAGAAGATTAGGAGGTATAGGTGGTTCTAGTTCCGGTGGATCTAGTGGTTTTGGAGGTAGAGGGAACCTAGGGGGTTCTGGATCAGGTGGTCAAGGTCCACAAAGCAACCATAGAATATCTACATGGAGATGTCCCTTCATCTCCCAGAGTATAAAGGCATAGAGGATGTTGTTGAACATGTACATATGTGTGAAATCTTGTGGTGCACTAAAGGGATTATAGCTGTTGAGTGAAAGGAAAGTCAATTCGCTACTACATTACAAGGACAGTGCATAAGCATAGCTGGTATAGGAAATTTAACCCTGATCAAACTTGTGTGGATTATGTGGCATTGAGGGATACTTTCTTAAAAGAGTTCCATATCCCTGAGTTTGAGTAGAAGAGTATAAGTGCGCTCAAATATATCAAGCAAGGCACTATTGAAAGTGTACTTGAGGATGATGCTCATTTTAAGACACTTCTATCTAAGTTGTCTTATGATATACACACTAGCCAGCATGCACAGTGGTTTGTTGGAGGATTAATCACACTATTTAGGAGGGCATTATCACATAAGACATACATATATTTGTGTGAAGCTTTGGAAGTAGCTTTGTGCATTGAGGCGAGTTGGGAGCATTGATATCTGGCGTTAGTCTGCTTCTAGAGGCATAGATTGTAACTATGGCAAACAGATTAGAAAAGTCATCAAAAAATTTAGCCCATGAAACGCACTTAGGAATTTGGTGTACAGATTGTGAAGTGGAAGGTCACACCAAGGATAGTTGTCCTCACATATTTGTACGTTCATTATTATTGGACTATGAAATTTTCCATTTGAATCATGATGTTAGTCACTATCCTTTGTTGCAGTGCACGATAAGGAAGAATGTATCTTGCTTTTGCAAGATTTGCAGGTCCACGACCCATGATACTGAGGATTGTCAATTGATTGGTCAGATCCATGATGTCATAGACATTGGAGTATGATAGACAGTATAACAGATAATTCTAAGGGTAGGAATGAGCACCAAGATTGGGATCATAATCAAACGCACTATGACATGAATGAGGGTCGTTTCAAGGAGGACGTGGAAGAGGACATGGATATTGTGGTAGATATGGAGGATGAGGCTATGGTGGAGGAAGAGGGGAGTTCCCTCATGGAACATGTTATATGTGTGGATCCCCGATCACTATAGGCTCGAGTGTCTTCGTGAACAATGCATGTTCTTTCTACAAAGAAGAACCATAGCTATGAAGAGTGCCCGGACTTATATGAGCATCTGAGTAAATAGCATAAGCAAGAAAACAAAGGTGTCGGGATGGTTAGAATCCAGCGCATGGTAGAATACCAATGGATGCCCAAGATAACAAAAGGACCTGAGGCATTAACAATAAAGATCACTACATGCGTTGAAGCCGCATGCATGAGAGGCATTGCATCAGAAGCCTATGATTACCAAGGAGGAAGTTTTACACACGAGGTATCCAGATCCTTCTCATCAGAAAGAAGTTTACCAAGATACCATGGAAGTGCTAAGGAATCTTCTAGTTGAGATACAGATTACCTAAAATAGCAAAATAAAGCATTAGAGATAGTCCAAACTCGACGCCAATGATCGTGGGAGGTGTACAAGATATTGCGCTAGGAGAACATTATTCCACTATTGGGAAGTTGGTTAAAGGGGAACACTCCGTGCATAAGTCTTGAGACCGGATGGCAAATTCTGCATGCAAATCTCCCCCGATAGCATTGATTATGACAAGGAAATTACTTTGAATGTTGTTGTGGATGGGTGGTTGTTGAGCAACATATTGATTGATACAGGTGCGGAAGTAAATGTGCTGACATTAGATGCTTGGGTACAAATGGGGAGGCCTCCATTGCAGCCATCATCTAATGTGTTGTTCATGGCAAACTAGACTAAGGCCACCCCCATAGGAGTGTTGAAGGATGCATCTATAACTATACAAGGGGCCAAGTTTATTGGGGATTTTGAGGTATTAGCACTTGCAGAAGTAGACAATTTTCTAGCCTTGCTTGGATGCCCTTGGTGTTATGCAAATAATGCTGACTTGAGATTCAATAAGGGATATATCAGCTTTGAAAATAAGGAGGAGAGGGTTGTGATACCATTGACAGATGGGAAATCCACACCCTATGTTGAGCCCCTAAGTGAGGAGGACTTAAACAGAGTCTCATGTACTACGATTCATCAAAAGAAGGAATTTTACAAAGTGGGAGGATTCTCATTCTATTAGTGATACTACAAGTATTGCTTGTGACAATTTGGATCATGGTACATATGAATTGGTCGGATGCGAGGTGAAAAGTGTGGTTGTGTGCACAAATAGATTTCACTCAATTCGATGGATAGGAAACATGATACCATGGTATACGGGATAGAAGATCTTTCTACCTTTCAAGGCCATGGAAACAAAGTGGGAAGATCCGGTTGTAAGGGGAGAGATGATAGTATATACACGCATGCAGACAAAGAAGACACGCCATTTGGTGGGTAGTCCATGGAGATAATCTTATAAACTGAGAAGAGATAGGAATAGTTTTATCTACTAGGTTTATAAGGAACAAAGAACCTATGACAATCTGTACTTATCATGGTAATCAACATGTTTAGCATCACATTCAGCAGTGTGAGAGACTCTAGACAATAGGACAGGAAGCATTACCACCGTCACTCTGGGTGCATAAATTGTATTTCACACTCCAAGGATGTGCACGCACTTGGTATGTATATGTAGAACTACATAGAGAAACTAGGAACTGGCAAGAGTTGACTGCAAGTATGATCTAGACATTTGACTACTTCTCGACTCAACCTCTTGTAGTAGAGGCATTAAAATTTGTCAAGTGCTTAACTATGGGAGATAGTGCAAAATCAGAAGAGCATATTCAGGAATTATTTGGTGAGACAGAGTTTGGAGCATGTTTTGAAAAGGAAGAAGAAATAGACTCCAAACTACTTGAGCACGCTTGCCTTGAGAAAGAGAAAGGAAAGATGGTCTACATCGTGGATGATGAGGAAGTTGAGAACCTAGATATTGAACATTCACACGGGGTGCGCGAGGTCTTGGACAAAGGCAAATAAGGATACACGTGCCTACCATGAGCCCATGAAGACAAAGAAGGTGAATATAGGTTTGGAGGCTAAGCCTAAGGAGGCCATAATTGGAGATTACTGGTCAGACTCGGAGGTAGCAAAGATCATCGAATTACTCAGAGATTATCAAGACTTATTCCCTCGAGGATATCATGAACTTAAAGGCATACATGAATCACTTGGGGAAATGAAGATCAAACTTAAGGACGGTGCATGGCCAGTTAGGAAGAGACCTTATAGGATGAATCCTAATTTACGTGAAAAGGTGAAAGAGGAAATTGATAAAATGTTAAAATCTAGAATTATCAAGCCCCTTGATGAATCCGAATGGATTAGCCCAATGGTGATTAGTATCAAGAAGGACGATTGGATTAGGATATGTGTGGACTACAGGGAGCTAAATTTTGCATGCGTCACGAGATCGTTTCCTATGTCATTCACCGAGGAAATACTAGAAGGAGTTACGGGCGTGAAATATATTCTTTCACGAGATGGATTTTCCAAGTATCATCAGGTTCGGATAGCTCGGGAGGATCAAGAAAAGACAACATTTACAACTAAATGGGGTAGTTTTGCATATACTATGATGCCATTTGGATTGAAAAATGTGCCTACTGTATTTTCACACATAATTTTTAGGAATTCAAAGATTTTATTCACAACTTCTTACAAGTTTATCTAGATGATTGGACAAGTATACGGGCTTGTGAAAGATCATTGTGACAATCTGCGCTTAATGTTTGAATGATGCAGAAATTGAGTATCTCTTTGAATATCAAGAAGTGTATATTTTCTATGCCATTTGGGATACTATTAGGACATATAATATGTAAGGAAGGTTTGTTAGTTGATCCAGCCAAGGTTGCAGTCATTTTAGGCCTGGAAGTGCCTACTAGTCAAAGTGAGGTGCATGATTTTTAGGTCATATAGGGTATTACAGAAAGTTTATAAAAGGGTATGCCAGAATTACAGCACCCTTGGAAGAATTACTAAAGGGGAAAGGTACATTTTATTGGGGAGAACCGTAGCAGCACGCGTTTGAGGTATTAAAAGAGAAACTGACTACCGCACCCATTCTGCGCTTTCCATCATGGGATAAACCATTTCATGTACATGTGGACACTTCTAGTATGGCCATTGGTGCTATGTTAGCTCAACCTAGTGAAGGTATTATTGATCATCCAATCTATTTTTCTAGTAGGAAGCTGACTCCTGCTGAATGGAATTACACAACTACAGAGCGCGAAGCTTTGTCCATGATTTATGCATTGTACAAGTTTTGACAGTACTTGTTAGCAACCTCATTTTTGTTTTACAAATATCACATGGCATTGAAGTACTTGGTAAACAAGCTCATCTTACAGTGGCGCATATGCAGATGGGTGCTCCTATTTCAAGAGTTTGACTTCACAGTGGTAGTGAAGCTAGGGAAAAGCAACTCTGGACCAGACCATCTATCTAGAATCAATACAGGAGAGGAGGCACAAATGATTGAAGAAATAATGTCGGATGCATAGTTATACAAGTTACAATGTGCGCCCATGGAACTAGAAGACATTTTTGTCTTTCTACGAACATGTATGGCACTAGAAGGAATGAAATCATTAGAAAAGAAGCATCTTGTTATATGCATGGCACCATTTATGTTAATTAGTGGTGACCTGTACAAGTTAGGTAGAGATGAAGTGTTATGTCGTTGTGTGTTAGAGCATGAGCACAAGGATATCATGGAAGAAGCTCATGGTGGTATTGCAGGAGGCCATTATGTAGGTGATGCGACTTCCCAAAAGATCTTAATTGTTGGATTATGGTGGGAGACATTATATAAAGACTGTAAATATTATTGTAAGGCATGTGATCATTTTCAGTGCCTAAGAAAACCAAGGCAAAGAGATGAGATGCCTTTGAGACCAATTACTAGTGCCGAACCATTTGAAAAATGGGTCATTGACTTTGTAGGACCTATTTCTCTAGCCACGCGTAGGATTGGATCGTGCTATATCATTACTTGCATAGATTATCTCACACGATGGGTAGAAGTAGCACCAGCCAAAGACTATACGGCAGCTACAGTAGTTAGGTTTCTATGGGAGAATGTTCTTACATGATATGGATGTCCTTTGAGCTTGACAAGTGATAGAGGTACACACTTTTTGAATGAAACAATCAGGATCCTATTAGATGATTTTATGGTTGCACACCACAAAACTACACCTTATCATCCTTAGGAAAATGGAACTGCTGAGGCTTTCAACAAAATTTTGGGCCAAAATTTGATAAAAATATGTGATGTTGGAAGAAAGGATTGGGATGACAAAGTGTCAGCTGTGCTTTGGGCATATAGAACAACTTACAAGAGATTAAACAAAGCCACACTGTTTCAATTGGTATTTGGCATGGAAGATGTTCTTCCTATAGAATTTATGTTACCTTCTTTGTGCATTGCGCATGCTAGAGGTCTAGCTAATGAATAAGATTTAGAAGAACGTATTGAAAAGATGATTCAACTGGATGAGCGCCAAGCCATAGCATGATGGAGTCAGAAGCAGGAAAAGGCTAGGTAGAAAGCATGGCATGATAGAAACATAAGAGATAAAAAGTTTGAGATTGGACAAATGGTTCTTCTTTATGACTCAAAGTTCTTATGCCATCCAGGAAAGCTCAAAGTACATTGGTTGGGGCCATATGTTATCACTTCTATACTTAAATCAGGCACATGCCAATTAGAAGCACTTGATGGATCATGGATACCCAGTTACTTTAATGGGAGTAGGTTGAAGCCCTACTATAAATAAGTCTTCTTGGTGTTTGTAATAAGGCAGTGTTGTCATTTAGTCTAGGTTTTCAATTCGGTATTTCTTTAATGTATTTCCATTATTGTCGCTATGCTTTGTCAATTTAGTTGTTGTTTGTGTAATAAGCGCGCTTGCGTGCATGAAGCTAATTATTGTATGAAGAATGTTTATGCGTAGAGGACTGCACATACCTTCAGTGTGGGGTGGTTGTCATTATCCAAGAAAAGGACTGAGGCAATTGAAAGGTGAAAGAAATAATATACTATAGGTGTGCTTTATAGGGGATTGCTTCTCAAAATGTGACTAAGGATGAAGATGGATGAAGGAACAATATAACGCGAGGTAAGTGGAGGCTATGATAGCTACTAGAGAAGGTGCAGTGATGAGGTACTCGGGCGAAGGAGCACGCGCTAAAGAGAAGTCTGTGACCAGAAGGTAGGAAGGTGCACTAGAAGGTTATAGCTTGGCGCGGAGATGTACCATGTGGAATGAATGAATGTGGTCAATGAATAAAGGAATATTTGGTACGTGAGGAGTAATAAATGCATAAAATTTTGAAAAAATTATATAAGGAAGGGATGCAGATTTATTTTTATCGTTGCAACTCGAGTATTTGAGAGAAGAGCCAAGTGCAAAGAGCCGAGTGATCGATTTAAGGTGCAAAGGGTGTGAAATCAAGCGTGACAACCAGATCTGTGCTTTAAGAAGCTTGCGTCCCCGGTGGTGAAGGGTTTGAGCAAAGCAAGGAGATAGAGAAGAGTTAGGTTATAAGGTTTCCACCTAGTGCAGAGTTGGATCGAGCTAGGGTTTGATTTGCAGAGTTGTAGAGTTGAAGAAGAGACATTGGCAAGGTAGAAATGGCACCAAAGAAGGCATCTACAGTAGCAGCAAAAGAAAAGAAGAAGGTGGCCATTGAGGAAGAAGAGATGGCACCTGAAAGTCATTTTTCGAAGATGCAATACCTGATAAGGGGTTATTGTTAGCTAAGAATGGGATTCACCTATTATAAAAGTAAGGTGAGTGATTATAATCACAAGAAATCAAAGAACAAAAAGGAGCTTGACTCCTTACTCATGGTTAGAACCAACAAACGACCGCAGATGACATGCTTAGGTATATGATGATGCGGTGAAAATCCTCAAGAAAATTGGGGTATATCAGTTGTTTGAGTCGTCATATTTTGGGAAGTATGAGCCCTTGTACCGGTGGCTCATAATCGTGGTTCACGAAGACTACTACTTTACGGGGACGCAGAGTTAGAATTTTTCTACACTTGTTTCATCAGTGAAAGGTCTGAAGGCCACAGGGGAAGAAATTAAAAATGACCTTACTGAGATAAAGCCATGATTTTGAATACTAAGCAAGAGTTGGGATACTTGAAGGGTCGCGCAGGAATGGACATAAAAAAATTTAATAACTATCTAATTATACAAGCTGCATCACACTTGGTTACCAAGTTGAATGATTGGGAGCGGTGGTCGCAGGTAAACACCATGTGGTTGCATGTGGCTCGAAAGATGTCGAAAGGGACAATATACAACACATTGTCGGCTATATGATAGAGAAAATAGTCGAGGAAGCATGCATAGAAGGGAATATCAGCTTTGGGGTTGTTCTCCTATCATTGGTCTTCATGGAGATTGGAGTACCAGATGGACCAAAGGTGAAAATATGGGAATACCCCATAGAGAACAAGTCCCCAGATAAAAGATTTAGAAAATACCTACGCAGGGGGAATATGACAGATGAAGTGAAACAAAGGGTAGAGAAGTGGTATGATAGGCTCTGTGCGGTATTTGGGGAGGAATGGTGCATTCCAAGGACCTACCAACAAATGGTAGGAAAGTAAGTTTAGTTTGTTGTATACCAGCATTTATGCATAACGTGCTTTCTAATAAAGGATGGAACTTAGAGCCGTGCAAGTTACCTTATGCCTTCATTGTAAAGTATTTTCAGGATTTTGTTCATAGGTTTACCAACACACGTAGATTAAACTTCAATGCAGACAAGGTAGACTGCGACTACCATACACTACAGAAGAAGTATGTATACCCCGACAAGAGTGCCTACACAGAAAATCATTTCGAAGTGATGAACATCAAGCCAATAAGCTTGGTCATGTAGCAGATTTGGGGGTAGTGTTGGTGTATCTCCAGTTGAAGCCGAAGATGGAGAACAACAAATATGTGGAAGGTGAGTTCACACTTCCAGCACCACCAAAAGGAAAGCATACAATGGAGAATATCCCAGCACCTAAGCCCACAGAGCAAATCAAAGTGCAGGATGAGGAGGAAGAGTGCGAAGATAGTGGTGGCTTGGAGCATAGGGGTAGGAAACATCCTACAAGTTTGAGAGAATCGAGTGCACCATTACACCACCTCAAAGAACAAGAGGGGGATGAAGAGGACTTGAATGCAGTCCAAGGGGAGAATAGATTTAAAAGAGTATTTAGGAGAATAAGGACCCAAGGTGTTTTCCCAACCACTATGTGCAAGTCACCCCGACTCTCCCCCCAAAAGGAAGCAACCACACGAAATGGAGGAAGCTAAAGTTGAGTGAGGAGGTAGAAGAGTCTGAGGAGAGCGCGCCTACATCTCCTACACCCCCAGAGCACACAGAAGAAAAGGGTGAGGCATCAAAGGAGAAGGAAGAAGAAGGGGAAAGACTAGAGGAAACGGCTGCAAAAAATGTTTAGGACATAGAGACACAAGCTCCAAATTTGGAGGCTAGAGTTCCTAAGTAGCAGAGGTCTAGAAGGGTGAGTGGAGAGCACATTCCACTAGCCATGGGGTATGTAGAGGACACAAGAAATATTATCCGCACCCACTTCTAGAGCACAATAGCGCAAAAGGATCTATTTGGCTGGGAGTTGATGGATGAAGATATGGCGACCATACGAACATGAAAGCAACTATCTGGTTGATGCACACCCACATGGACGAGCCTGATTTTGATGTATGCAAAGATTCATGCATGTCAAGGTGATTAAATAAGGAACCCCAAGCTAGACACATGATAGTAAATCCTATTGTCATGTCAGACGATCAGGTTAGTAATGCGTTGGTGAAAGTTTCAGCAGAGGTGGCCAGAAGGAACATGGATAAATTTGCCACAATCAAGGTGCTACGTGAATATCTGAAGATGAAGGATGCGGAGATAGCATGCATAACGCAGGAAAGGGACTTCACAAAAAGAAGAATGAAGTATTCATAAGCGTTGTAGAGGAGATTAGGGATAATGTAATCAGAACTAGTCCACACTTGGAGCCCAAGGTACCACAAACATTTCCTTCAGCAATACACTATGTGGTGAAGTTGGTGGACTTGGTGCTAGAAGATGAAACTCTATGTATGCAAGACTGAAACAATCAAAGAAGGATGTCAAATGGGAAAAAGCATCAGTGATGAGGAAAATCACATCATATGAAGGGTTGTTGCAGGCATTACAAGAAGTCTTGAAGAAAGTGGATCAAGCTTTGAATATATGCACAGCTCCTAGAGGCGCTCATCAACATTAAGACCTTGGAAGAGAATAATGAGGTCCAGAAGGCCATGAAAGATGAGACATTGGGCCACACAGAGAGGTTGGCCATAGTTAAACAAAAGTGTGAGGCCCTGGCAAAGCAGCACAAGAGCCGCATAAAATTAGGCTAGAAGAGCTTGGAAAACTGATTGCATAGAAGATGGACCTTTTAGAATGAAGGATGACATCCATGTCCAATGTTGTGTTGGTTCTGCAGAACAAGAAAGGGAAATTGCATGGCGAGTTGGAATCCATTGTTGTGGACATCACAGAGAAAGTAGAACAGCCCTCCTTTGAATGGAAAATTTTGGAGGCCGAGATAAAAGAGGAGTATCCAGAGCTGATGCTGCAAACTGATACAGAGGAGGTTGTTTAAATAACCTCATATAAATTATTTATTGGTCCACATTCTTCATTCTTATTCTTTCATTGATATTCTTTACTTCAAATTTTTGGAGAAACCCATTATCAGGATGACAATGAGATTAGTGTGGGGTAATGTTGATCAAAGAATACTTGGCAAAGATCACACAAGGACTCGACACGGATCGGGATTGCAAGCCAAGAACAAAGGTGCGAGAAGGACATGAAGGACTGCGTGCGGAAGATGAGTTGATTTAAGGACTTAGCAAATTTTGGGCATGAGGATCTATTTTTGGAAGATGGCGTGCGGAACACATCAATGATGCAGAGAAGTGTGCACCAAGCATTGTCTATATCTAGAAGAGCAGTTCAAATGTCTATGCATGGAGGAAAGATAAGTATAGAATTAGCACCTCAGTTATTTGTAAGAGGACTATAGATAGCGCACTTGCATGTGTGGCTATAATTGTATGCAGTGTATGGCTATTAATAGTATGTGACCTATTTCTGGAAAGGTTAGGTGGTGAAGGGAAAGTCCCCACCCTATATATATGATGATTAGGTGCATAGTAAAGGAGAGATTGTTTTGTATGAGGTATCGGAGAGAATGTGTATTACGAGAGAGAGCATTGTATGTGTGTAACAGATCCATATGCACCTTGATATAATTGACAGTACTATAAGGAGCTTCTATACTTATTAATAGATGGAGGATATTGGTTGAATCTAAGTGTTATTCTATGTAATTGAGTAGTGCATGTTAGTATTCAATCATGATTACTGTCTAAGCTTGTTCTTTAATGGATTTGTGGGTAGCATACGTTGTAGAATGATGGATTAGTCATAAGTCTTTATGGTTCTTTCTTCATTATGTGTCATCCTGTTACAACAACCCTAAAGAGGGACTTAGTACCTTTTCATGCTTCAAGTGAGTGCTCATTCTAGGCTGAGTGATGTGCCAAAGCATTTACTAGGGTGTTATCTTGCAAATTCTAGGCTACAGTATTCATCCAACCACACCTCTTCTATTAATATACCTTCTCCTGTGAATAACCAAACTTCATCCTTCAATACACCCCCTTCTTCTTATAACCCATTCTCTTCATCTTTTAAAACTACCAAACTGACTTCCCCACCACATGAGGTACCTATTGGTCCCCCATCCCACACATTTAAAATCATTGACACAGGATGCGGTGAATATCAATTTCAAAATATGGCAGACTCCTTTTATATCAACAAATCCCCACATAGCTATGGTAAACCTAACGCTCCACATCTGAGAATCCATCCCACTTACCAAATGGGACAATCAGTTTGGAAAAATTTTGGTTATCTTAACAATGAACATATTCCAAGTTCTTCAGGATCTTGGTTATATAATGACGACTTTGCTCCATGTTATGAGTCCCCTCAATTTACCAAATCTCACTGAATAATGAAAAACATGCGATGGAAGGGTAAAGGACTCGGTCCAAATGAACAAGGTCATTTAGACCCAATAAATTACACACAACATCATGGTAAATATGGTCTAGGATTTAAGCTATTTGATGTTGCTCCCATAATAATTTCAAGTGATAATGATGACACCAGTTTTGATGATGACATCAGGTCTCCATGTAGCCTTTTTTAGGACCTAGTTGAAACACATCTTTGCTTTGAACATTTATCTATTAATGTCATCAATTTTGAGCCTACACATCTGACTCTCATAGACCATGGCCAACCACATCATGCGGCCATGGACATGTTCCAAAATGATGAAGCCATCGAAGAATTCCTTAGAACTCGCGACCAAATCCCTACTTCCGACCATAGAAAAGGATTTGAAATCAATATAAATAAATCATTCTAATTTCGAGAAGAGATAAAATATTCAGATCCTTCACCCTCGGAAAATTTGGATCAGAAGCATAAATAGAGGATTTCCCATAGTCAAAATCTCACCGCCACCCTATCCAACAAACATATCAATAAAAAGTCCCAACATTACACACCAAAATCTTATACCAACTCACCTAAAACACCCAACACCGATGACCTACATCAACCATTAGCATCATTCTCTGAAAAGGATACATCTAAAATGCTTGTAGAAGAAACTAAAGACAAACATTAGCACCACCGAACAGCGAAAAATTTTACAACTTGACATTAGTCTGTCTGACCAAGAATGCATGAAATTCACAACACTCCTTATTGAATTCCAATATATATTTCCATGGACATATAAGGACATGTCAAGCCTAGACCCATCTCTTATAGTACACCATCTTATGGTACATCCGGGTGAAAAACCTATAAAACAAAAACTACACAAAATGCATCCCCAAGTTACATTGCTTGTCAAAGCCGAACTCGAGAAACTCTTGGAAGCTAACTTTATTAAACTTATTAATTATTTGGCATGGATATCTAACATAGTTCCCGTCACCAAGAAAACTCTCGACATCATAATATGCATAGACTTTCATGACATCAACAAGGCTTGTCCCAAAGATGACTTTCCCTTTCCAAATATAGACATGATTGTTGATTCTATAGAAACCATGGAATGCTCTCCTTAATGGATGGATTTTTTCTGGTTACAATCAATACGTATTGCTGAAGGGGATCAATATAAAACAACATTTACTACACCATGGGGCACCTTCGTTATAATATCATGTATTTCGGCTTGAAAAATGCTGGTGCCACCTATCAATGAGTAATGATTGTCATCTTCCATGATATGTTACATGATATCATGGAAGATTATGTTGATAATATATTAGTAAAATAAAAAACATGCATAGGACATCCAGTGTGTTGAGACACATTTTTATAGATTATGTGAGTATAAGGTTCTTCTTAACCCAAAGAAATGTGTGTTCGGAGTGACCTCTAGTAAATTCTTAGGGTTTATTGTCTCACGGAGAGGCATAGAAGTGGATCTGCAAAATTCAAAGCCATTATGGAAATGCCTCCTCCTCAAAACCTAAAACAATTATGTAGTCTTTAGGGAAAGATACAATCTATTGGTGTTTCATATCATAGTTGGTTAATAAGTGTCGTCACTTTAATCAGTTACTCAAGAAAGATGTGAAATTTCACTAGAACCACGATTTCCAAAACTCTTTTGCTAAGTTAAAAGAATACCTCTCTAGCCCACTTGTTCTTATGTCACCGGTTTCGTTAAACCCATGTTTCTTTATACATCTGCCTAAACACATAGGAGCTCTACTAGCACAACATAACGATCAAGCAAAAGAACAGTTGTATATTACCTTAGTCGAACACTTATTGAGCATGAAGTACGTTATTCCCAAATCAAAAAAGTATGCTTAGCGGTCACCTTTGCATTCCATAAGTTACGTCATTACTTGCTCAATCACACAACTAAGTTGATTTCCAAAATTGATCCTCTCAAGTATCTGTTGTCCAAACCCATTCTCACGGGAAGAATGTCTAGTTGGGTCGTATTACTTAGTGAATTCAATGTTGAATTTTTTCCATAGAAGGAAATTAAAGGACAAGCCCTTGCAGACAAACTTGTCGAGGCACCCCTTCCTGGCACATAACCACTTCATTTTTCTTTTCCTGATGAATATCTCGCTACACTAGACATCATGCCGACTTGGACTCTATTTTTGATGGATCTTGTAATCTCCATGGCTTAGGGGCTGGTATTTTTCTAATCACACCTAGCAGACATTTTATCCCCAAATCATTTCGCTTAGCATTCCCATATACCAAAAATATCATAGAATATGAAGCTCTCATCGCAGGATTAAAACTGGCTAAATCTTGGAAGCTTACAGAATTAGCTATATTTGGTGATTCTTTACTTATCATCAAGCAAGTTACCGATGAATACCAGGTCAAGGATGAAAAACTTATCCCATATAAATGCATGGTGGATAGCCTTCAAATTTATTTTCAATTAATTAGCTTTGATCAAATCCCCATAATTCGTAATAAATCTGCCGATGCTATGGCAACCATCGAGATCCCTATTAAAAATCGCATCTAGTCAACCCAGGCACATTTTCTCATCAAACATCTCTTAATGTATGCTTATGATCTTTCTAAAAACACTATGGTATGTGAGATCATTGGTCCAAATAACCCTTGGTACCATGATATATATACCTTCATTTGTGATAAAACATTTCCTACCAACATTCTCTCTTTCATAACAAAGCTCTAAACTTCTTTACCCATTTCGTTTGGTCATCCATCTCATTCTTTGGTGTTGAACCCTCGCGTCCTACTAGTCATGTGGGGCTAAGATTAGAGGAAAACATTCATTTCCAAATACAAAGCACTATTGTAAAAAAATCCTTCAATTCAATAACTTATGAATAATTCATCGTCACATCTTTCATCCTTCATAGTCTTTGGTGTTGAGCCCACACTTCTTACTAGTAGTGTGAGGCTGGAAATGGAGGAAGGTGCCCTTACTCATCTACGTCTTGTCTTCGGTGATAAACCTTTACCTCTTACAAGTGGCATGGGAAAAGTGTAGAGGGTCATTCTCATAAAAGCATAAAAATATTGCAAAACATTAAAAACCAAAAAAAAAAAGACAAAAAGGGAATTCACGTATCTGTGCTTTTTTTCCTTCGGTGATGAAACCTTGTACATCACTAGTAGATGGGGCAAGGCATAGGGATTCATTTCAAAAATACAACATCTTATAGTGCTTGTAATTATAGCATCCCCAGAGAAGTAATTTAGATGCCTAAGTGAAGAGAGAACTATCCCTTCACCTCATATCTTATCAATCAAAGAAAGCCAATAATCTGTCTAAGTCTAGACGTGACTCATCAAAGTGAAGGCTATTTTTGAAAGCTGGTTCAATACCCTTATGAAGAATTGAGTCACAATTTCCCAAAGGGATTGTTGTTAGCATTTGTATTTATACTCATTATCTACCTCCTACGTCCTTCTTGATTCTCGGTGATGAGCCCACGCATCTTACTAATTGTGTGAAGTCAAGAATGGAGCTGGACTTCTTTTCATCATATCATCACCACCATATCCTGCCAATGGAAAGAGAATTTGTGTTATTCTCGAGCATAAGTTACCACAAGGAACATGGTACATGTGGATAATATCTTGGTTTATCACCTCTCAAAAATAAGTTTGCACTCTGGTCCATAAATTGCCAATAACAGTGTAAAAATCTAAAAACACTCCAAAAATTGTCAAAAATCTAAAAATAGTGTAAAAATCTAAAAACATTAGAAAAATCCACAAATCCAAAAACATTTGAAAATCGTCAAAAATCCAAAAACATTAGAAACACTCGTCAAAAATCTAAAAACATTAAGAAACACTAGTCAAAAATATGAAAACATTTGAACATCATCAAAAAAATAAAATAAAAATAGAAAAAATCATCAAAATCCAAAAACATTAGAAAATCTATATATATATAAAATAAAAATAAATAAAAATATTATAAACTTCACAAAATCATAAAAATCTAAAAATACCAACACAATTCAACCTTTGCACTATTATCCCCAACGGATGATCCAATCACTTTATGACTACCAAATTCAAAACACTTCTCCTCGCATGAATCCTCACTTGGGGAAAATCCAACTCTCATTGTTTCCTTGTTTGAGGACAATGTCCCAATACTTTATTATGTCCTCGCACCCCTACTTAGGGGTACATCTAATCAATCCTCACTATAGAACATGTTAGTGACATGTTTATTGGTTCTTGTGTTGCATTATTAGTTATAAAATATTAATTGCTTTCTTGTATCTTCATGTATTACAGGGGCATCTTGCTTCTATGTATCTTGGTGTTCTCTCTAATATTATTATGTTATCTGATTACATATCGTACTAGGGCATCATACTTTCTTGATGGCCTCTATCTATGCTCTCTTCCACTTGCATATCGTATTGGGGCATCAAACCTTTTTATGGCCCCTGTCTATGCTATCACGCATATTACAGTCTAGTCATCCTGATCTTTTATATCACGATGCATCCTGTTATGTGCTATATTAAAATTAAGATGTTTTTCATCACGTGAGTATCTTCTTGCATGATCAACATCTTACTTTACACCCCATCCATTCACCCATACTAATACATTCCCTAGTTTGGGAATCCTACTTGATCACCGTTGCAGTTTGCGAATCCTACTTGAAGATCTTTCTCAAGTAGCATTCACTATCCAGCAGCTCCTCCTCCCCACCATGATCACCATGTATTTGATCCATTCATCCTCGCTCCTCATTTTTACTCTTCTGCCACTTATCCCCATATTACCCTTCTCACCATTCTTGTCCCCTCTCACCCATTTGTATTCTTTCCTTTCACTCTTCTACTTCCTGCTTGACAATCTTACTTAATAACCCCTTCTATATGGGATCCTCAATGGAGGTTTACCCTCTCCCTAATATCTTCCCACTTTGTAGAAGCTTCTTCACCACCTCCCCTCTCATCAAACAACACTCACCACCACACACATCTTCCCATTCCACCTCTTCTACTTCTCATTCTCGCATCATTACTCTCACCACACATGGGCATCCCAATTAAGGATTCCCCTCACACTCTCCGCCCTTCACTACATATATTCTTTCATCCATTCATGTTACACTCCTTTGTTTCCTTTCTTTCTTGTTATCACCTCATCTCGTATCCTATTCCACTCAGGCATACCTCACTCACTCTTTTCTCATCCTTCCCCAAATCCGTCTTATGCCTAGTCATCCTACTTACACACTCTCATAGTATGGAAAATTCACTTGAGGGTTCCCCTTTAGTCCATTTTGTCATACCCTATTCCCACCAACTCTATCATCATTCTTCTTCTTCTTCATCTTGGCGATCTTACTTAACCATTCTCGGCCACATGACAATCTTACTTAAGACTTTCTCTTAAGGATGATCTACCCTATGGCCTTCCCCATCTCATCATGATCATCTTCTTCAACCTACCATTCCACCCCTGTACCCAATATAATTTTGTCTTTCTCCTTGCATATCATCCATGTCAGTTAGGTGATCTTACACAACCTCTCCGGTAGCATGACAATCTTACTTAAGAGATTCTCGTTAGTATGACATGTCATCTTACACTCGCCCATCACTCTACACTCTCACCATCCATCTTTCCTCTTCATTCCCCATCATCACATCTTTTTACCACCACTATCACCATCCTCTGTTTGGCAATATTACTTAACCACTCGCCCGGCATGGCGATCTCACTTAAGAGTCCCTCTTAAGGATGATTTGTCTTCTTTCCTTTCCCCATCACTACACACCCTTCACCCTTCACTTTTTCTCAAAATTCCCCATTATCACATCCTTTCACCTCCTTTTCCATTCTCACAAACACCACTTCTCACTTTCCCACTTGTCATCTCCAGTTTTTCTCACTTGGCAATCTTACTTAACCACTTCCGTCACATGACAGTCTTATGTCAGGGTCCTCCCTATGCTAAACTCATCATTGTGAACTTTTCCCTCGCCTCATTCTTCATTCACTTTGTTGATTGCTTCTTCCACCTGGTCTCTCCTACTAACCACTTTTTCCTCCTACCATTATCCTTTCTCCACCTATCCTCTTACAACATACGTCTAATCTCTTCCGCCTACAATCATGTTCTTTTCCCCCATTTTCCCCTTCTTGATCCATCATCCTTCATATTGTTTCTTCCCATTCTTTTCATGTCTTGTTTCTTCATCCTCACCTCATTCGTCCTCATTACCCGCATCCTCTCCTCACTTTCACCTAGTCCTAACTCATCCCTCCCATTTTATTTACTCTTTCCACTTCATCTTCTCAAATCCCCCCACATTTCTACCAACACACATATTGTTAACATTTCTCTGTCATTATTTCATCATCATCTTCTATTCCCGTGCTAATAATTGTTAGTGGACTTTCCCTAAAAATCATCAATCCTCATTCCGCACAACCTCGTTCACTCCCTTGGACCTTCTAGAGTTTCCCTTCATTCCTTCCCTCCTCTAAGCCCACCACTCATTGTTAGGAGATTTCCTAACATCCCTTTGTTGGCATTACCCTTTCCAATCCTTGTTACCTTTATCCTTTTCTTAATTTTTTCTCTCACCCTTCCTCACCACTCATTGTTAGTGGACTTTCCCTAATGTCCCCTCATTGGCATTGCCTCTTCTATCCCCCATTCTCTTTTCTCTCCTATTCTTTCCCCCAATCCCACCCTTTCTTGTCACTTCTTACCCATCTCTCCATCTTCCCTTCACCCTCTTCAATATCTTTATTGTCTTCATCATACATCCTTTGTCTATTTTCTTGTAATCCTAGTATCCTCATTTCATGCATCTCCGCATCTTTTCCAATTAATGTCATTCCTCCCCTCTTTCTTCTCTTTACATTCCTTATATTGTTCCCTTTCCACTTATTATCCCCTTTCTATATTCCCTTCCTTCTACATCATTTTCTTTGTTATCCTCTTCTCTCTCCCACCCCTCATCTTATTTCCCTTCCCATGTATCATCTTCTTCCCCTTTTTCCATCATGTTTCCTCCTTACTTCCCCATTGATAACCTAGCTCTTCAGTGTTGTCCTATCTTTTTTATCATACCACCCTCCACATGCATCTCCATACGGTCTGCTCCATATTATTTGCCTTGGTCTTCCTCACAATGACATGGTTCCTTCAATCTTCTCCCTGTATTCACTCTATCTTCCTTTCCTCTCCCCTAATTTTCACGTTTCTTCTGACCACTTCTCCTTTTCTCTACCACCCCTACCTTTTCATTCATTATGTATCTGTTTCTCTTCTTTTCTCTACTCTTTTTCACACTTTCCTCACCCCTCATAGTTTCATTTTTTTCTCCATTCTACTTCTTCTTTCGTCCTCTTTCAATTTTCATCAATTTCACCCCCTACTCCCACCTCATCTTCTCCTTCTTATTTATCCTTCCCCGTTTTCTACTTTTCTCAGCTCTATCATTTCTTTCACTTTCATGCATCCCTCTTTATTATCTTTGTTGCTTCCTTCATTTGGCACATCTCTCTATTTCATCCCTTCACCCTCTACTCTGTCATTTTCTTGTTTTCTCCTTGTTTGTCCTTCATCATTCCCTTCTTCCCCTATCATCCCTCTCTCTTATTCCTCCCTCTTTCATTCCTTTTTTTCCCTCCCCTGTCTCCCTTACTCTTCTCATAATCATCCCTCAATCCTATCCATTCCCTTTTCTCTTTCCACACCCTCACACCTAACATTCAAGGCCGATTGAATCGTTTCTCCATTTGCATCATGCATTCATTCTAGTCTCTTCCACTCCATTATCATCCTTTTCTCCGCAAGATTCATCTCTCCTCTTTTTGAGAGTTTTGTCATAAATTATATTCTCGTTAGTCCTCTCAAGGGGGCATCATCACATCTATCCATAATCACATCTTCTCATGACATTTTTGTCTTGGAGGATACTATGACATTCGTCACTCGCCACTTTCTATTCTCCCCAACAAACATTCGCTCTACTTTTTGCTTAAGAAAAATAGATTGAATTCTTCCCCATCTCGTCTACTTTCTTTGAAAGGAAACTACTTTCATATTACCCTTCCAAAGAGGGGCAAATGTAGACACCCTAATTTCAAATTCGTCCTACATCAATTAATTCCCCTTCCTCATTTCCCACAAAAATACACTTTGAATTAATCAAATATAATTTGATTAATTATCCATTTCAAAATCCAAAAATAACCCAATCCTCACCACATGTCATTATCCTCCATGTTTTTCTATTATTGAATTCAAAATTCAAAATCAAATTCTCACCCACTCTTCATGGTCCCCACTCACCTAAAATCCTCCACTTATGAATTAAAAATCAAAATCAAATCCTCACCCATTCTTCATGGTCCCCACTCACCTAATCTTGCCCATATTTTCAAACCATGATTACTCTAAGTTAATCACTCCCCGGGATATAAATACAGCCTTACCCTCCCCTCTAAAGACACAGAGAATAAGCTTGAATGCCATGTTTGAGTTCTTACATCCTTTGAGAAAATAACATCCTTCTACCTCGTCCTAATGCCCAAATAGCCTCAGTCTAAAGCACCCCAAATCCATAGTCCTTTACACATTTGGTGAAAAGTAAGAGGATCGTTATTGTAAGGTCTTGCTATGTCTTAAAGAAAAGAACCTACATATCACACAACCTGCTCAATCCAAGTTTCCTAGCCCATTATGAGGTTTTCTAGGAAATGCGAAGGAGGAGGTATGATTATTGGTATTTTACTTCCTTGGTAGTAGTGCATTTTTCCTATCGTATAGTATGTAGCGGGTAAGGTTATACCTCCCATGGATTGAATCGTGATGAAGGCTTGTGCTCATTACTTTTCCAAAGATATGACCTTATTTTACAAATTCCTAATCAGGTATTTCATTTCTTCATCTTCCTTATATTGTGTGGGATAATATGATGTGGATGCGGTGGGTTACGAGCTCTATTCGGGAACAAGAGCAATAGAAGAAGGTGGGTAGCGTGAGACATTTCTAGAAATAAGGGTGCATGAGGCCTATGAGCTAACTTTCCCACCTATATGAGACAATATTATGTCCTTATTGTAATGTTTTATGTAGCAGGTATGGTTCTACCTCTCATGGATTGAATCATGACTAATATGTCACTATTCAAGTCCCTTAGATAGTACAAGAAATCATGATGGGTTACTGAGGCCTTACCACTTGAGGGATTTTATCCCAAGTTTTCTAAAATTTGATATTGAAATCAATCATTTGCTCATTGGGCACCCTCTTTTTGTAGTCAATTTCTCCACCAATGATAGGTGATCTGACTTGTCTTCAAAATAATTACACAAATTTGTACTAAGTTTATCCCAAGTGGCAATAGATGAAGGTCTCAAAACTCGGTACCACTAGATTGCTTTACCTTTGAATGAGGTTACAAACAACCTGACTACTACATCATCATGCATGATCAAATAGATAGAGCACACATTGGCCACATCTTGGATGTGCTCAACAAGGATGACTTGATTCTCACCAGTGAAATATGGAATGATTTTGAGCCTGGTTGTTGGCATATAATGTTATGCATTGATATTGAGAGGGCTTCCACCAATGAAGCTAGAAAAGTTCCTCAAAGGAGGAGGTGGTTGTAGTGCCATGGTAGGGCATGTGGGTCTGTTATCGGGAGTGGAATATGTGTGGCACGCTGGAGATGGGGATGCACATGTAGGTGTTCTTCTACGTATTCTCTTTAGAGAGAGATAGAGGTACTCGAAATATGCTTGATTATTGTGCTTTATCACGTATGCACTCTTCTCATAAAAGGCACTCAAGACTGTTGAAAATAGTAGGTCTAGATGTTGGGATTCACAAGATGTGTTAAAGCAAGCCTCTAAAGGCTATAAATTTCTAAGTCATACACCAAACTTAACAATGCTAAAATTTAAGCTTTCAATGTTGGTCCCATCGGGCATGCTAGAAATTGTTGGTTGTCAAACTTGCACCCTTGTTTCGAGATCTGGTACAATTTGAGCCATTTGAGTCAACAATGGGACTTTCCATAAGTTGTGGGACCTTACACGCTTGAGATAGACCTCTGGAGAAGGCTAGTTTATCTAATTATTTCTCTATCGCTACTACTACTTCTACTCCTAATGCTAAAGGGAAAATACAAGCTAACAATGGCAATGGACCGAAATAGAAGGATATGTAAAAGGGAAAACTAAACTAAGGAGGTAAGAGCCCCGAGAAAAAGTGGGATGAACACTATATGTTTTGAGTGAAAACAAAGGAGAAGGCATAAAGGGAGGTTAGGCATGCACAACACGAGACTAGAATACATTCAAACGATTGATTCTATGAGACATAAAGAGAATATGAAAATGCAAGGGATTTAAATGGCACGACAAGCACACAATACAAATGAGAGTTAAGAAAAAGAATATAAACTTGTTAAGATAGAGAATAGCCACAAAATGATGCTTTTATTGCTTCTAGAAATTCATAATCGATTATAATAGTGTCTCGAAGGTTGATATCTAATTGCAAGAACCATATCTAGAGGTTTACAACTCAAAATACAAATATACAAAGTCCTTAGCAAACACTAGAGGATATAAAATTTCCAACCCTTTACAATGAGCCATGCTCTTACATTTATAGATGAATTGATGAGAGAAAAAGAGGAGAAGGAGGAAAACTCAGATTTGAATCACAACCACCAACAACAAGTAGTAAATACCTGCGAATCCACTTATAAATCTATCAAATGCACTTCTCCGGGTTTGTTTGGTGTATAGGAGAAGCGAGGAGGGTAGATCGGATCAAATTTGGGTGGGTGGAGCAATAAGGTATATTCAATAATGGCTAGACATATGTTTCCATGTTTCTCACCTTCCAAATCCCACTGAAATTTAAATTTGAATGGTCTGCAGAGAGTAGCCCACATCAACAACTCTCATTCAAAAATGGGTGCACATGTTTCAAATCCCTATAGCAAAAATTATGGTTTTTGAAGTCTACAGGACTCTCTAACACATGGTGTGTGCTGATTGACTAGAAGATAAACCAAGTGTGCATCCGTTATGTCATTTCTACCATGTGTCACACCTTGGTTTGTTGTCATGATTCAAGATCGTAGTTGACGCACTTTGATTGGTTGTGTGTAGCACAATCAAAGTCGATAGGTGCCACATGGAAAAGAATGGTGTAGAAGAAGGTGCGAAGATACATGCGCGAAGAGAGAGGTACTCTTGAGACCTCGAAATGACCAAGTACCTGAGGCACAGAGGGTTGTGGCACATGGAAGTAGGGCACAAAGGCTCATGCCTAGGTGGAACGGGTTCAAGACTTAGTCATTTTTTTTAGTATGGATAAAGTTGTGTTAAAGGAACATATGGAAAGGCGATGAGATTCAGTTATGGATAAAGTTAAGCTATGAAGGCTTGCAACTCAAGGAAATCATAATCTTGGGTATCATTATGTTTATCATGAAAGGATTAGGAGCTATAAAAGTGGAGTTAGTTATGGCTAGTTGGCATCTACATGCTGAGGATACTTGAGTATGGAAAGACATGATGACATTTGGCATGTTCTTGGGAAATGGTGGAATGGTTAGAGGATATTTTTTTTAGTCCCTTCAAATGTATTGATTTACAGATAAGGGACGAAATGAGGAGGAGAGATTGTGTGGAGACAAGAAATCTAAGGGTTTTATAGAGAATTCTTAAGATGAATGGGTGTATCATGTGTACTAGAGAATAGGAAAACCAGATGAGATATGTTTTGGACATTACTATAACTCCAGTAATGGAGCCATTGTAGAGAAGTATTGAGATCCTATGAATGTATCTAGTCCAATTATGAGTCACTTGATGTATTTAGTTGTAAACAATTATGAATCAATAGACAATGGATTGTTCTATATACCTATGTTTATGGGCTCAAACTTTTATGTTCTTTATATTGTTATAGCTTAGATCTGATTCCCATATGATGTGTAATGTTTACTTCCATGTTTTAGTACATCTATGTTTGGGTCTAGTTCTTTATCTTGATTCTAGGAATGGATGTATGTATCTTTTGTCTATGTAAACTTTCTTCAATTAATGATAAGAATTCTTACAAGGCTCACATAAAATAGGGGCTTGGTGTCTGCGCACACCTCGGGTGAGCGTCCAGTCTAGGCTGGGTGATAGGCAGTGCGCTTGGGGTTTGAAGAGGAGTTAGGGGTAAAAATGACTACATTTTGGTTATGTTGCTAGGACCTCTTTTGAAACTATTGTAAGAATGGTGTGTGATGATAAAATTATTGACCTTTAATAGTTTTGAGACTTGGCTTAAGAACATGGAGGACGAGTTTGCCTGAGAGATTCAATATTGGACCTAGTTTGAAGCATGTAAATGGGTAGAGGAAATTTGTATCATGAGCTCTATGAGACATTATTTTTTTGTTTTCCAGTACATCTATATGAATGGTTGTTAGTGTATGCTTCAAGGAAGAGTTGGTGATATTAACCTCGTGTGTGGACCCAAGAAGACTATCATAGGCTTCATGATGCTTTGATATGACTTGGACCCATAATGTTGATCGTTGGTAGAGTGGTGTGTTGACTAGATATACGTTGGAATACATGGTTTCTATGTTTTCTTGCATGGAGGTTGTTGCATTTGAGTTCTTAAGGGAGCCAAGAGGATCATTCTTGCTTTTTATTTTGTTATACATTAAGATCTTGATCATCACTCTGAGTATAGAGGCATTTCCTATGGCTGGATAACTTCTCACTAGGTGTGGGGAATGGAAGCTAGTGTGGTTAGAGATAGCAGACCTTGCTGCAAAAATCAAGAGAGAGGATAGGAAACTCAAGTATAATGAAGTATGAGAAAGGGAGTTGGTAAGACAGTGTGAATTTGTAGGAGTGATGGAATTATGGAGGTAGACGTTACGGGAAGGATTTGAGGTTCACACGGAGAACATAGAACCTAAGCAATCTGTGCTACCCCATCTTGGCAAGCACGGGAGAGAAACCCCCTCGGCTTCTGGTGAGAGCTCATCATATGGAGAAAGGAGGAGATTCATAGGTGTCAATCTAAGTGCGCCTAGTGACCAAACCATGGTGCTTAGTTTTCCAATTCTTGAGATAAGTGTTGTTAACCTAGTTGGTGTTGGTATTGGTAGTCGAACAACACCTAGTAGATATAATTTTTCATTTAGTTCATCTATGGCCACATAGACATTTCCATTATTTGGAGGTATTTTTGCGGTACACTATTTAGGTAAAGTGTGGGTACACAAATTTTGGGTATCACATCAAGAAATGGTTCAACGTCACAGTTGTTGGCATGTAATTCAGCGCAACGGTGGGGATGCAAAGTGTAGATTCATCATGCCCCTTACCTAGTATGGGGAAGGATATGGTGGATCTAGAGCAATAAGAGTTAGTGGTTCTAGTGGATCTAGTGGTGGAGGTAATACAGAGGAAATTGTTAGTGCAAATCTACAACACCCCCTAAATGACCTCCAGATCTGCATAATTCAGAATGGGGTCATTTAGTGTGATTGCACAACATTGAATTTTCTCCAAGGTGTGGGAACCTACCAGATGAGAAAATTCTCCAAGAGAAAGTTGGTTCTTACTCCTCTGTTTAGGTGTATGCATGAATTTTGTAGAGGTTTAATGCTAAATCCTACTCTAAATTCCAAGGAGACAGAGATAAAGGATGCAAAAGGAAACAAAACTAAGTAAAAATGGTGATACACCAAAGGAGTGATGAAATTCTATCTTGAAAATAAACACAAATCATAGAGATGTAACACCAAGCATGTACAAATTTCAGAATGTAATGAAAGACCATAAAACAATAATAAACACATGAGAGGATTGGAAGATCATTCACAAAACATGCATTACCATTCCCAAATTTGATACAATGCATTACACTGGCAGAAAGGCAAAAATGTGTCACAGGTTCCATGGAAGGCCTGAAACTCCTCAAATTCACGTGCCAAGGGGAAGAGGGGAGTCTACAAGAACAAAACATCAACCCTTTACAAATGAGCCAAAACTGGCTTTTAATGGCGAAGCAGAAGGAGGGAAAGCAAAAAACATGAGAAAAATGGTTTATGAGCTCAAATACCAATCAAATCCCTTCAATTTCACCTACAAAGTGATGGGCTTCATGGACAAACCCATACGCCAAAGTACACTACCCTGCAGATCAAAAAAACAACCCATACTTCATTAATTTTGGTGGTTGAATGTCAATTCTATATTTTTACATGTCGAGAGATGTTTTGATTTTCTCCCACCAAAATCAAAAAAAAATAAAATTGAATATTCCATCGTGTGGATAATTTCAACAACTTTCCAATGACATAAAAAACGCAAAATTCCAATTTCGGATCAAAAGATATGGCCCTCTGAAGATTTAGGGCAAAACTGGCAAAATTAGGGCAAAAATGGGTTCGCGGGCCAAAATTTGAATTTTTCCCTTTTTTAGTTTGGGAAAAATCACCAAAAATCCCCACACCCTACCACTCTGCTGCCACATGGCACCTTCCCATTCATTGATGGAAACACGGGCTCAAACCTCACCTTTTTCCTTTGATTTCACATTGGGAAAATTTCCCAAGATTTCCCCGCGCTCTGCTCTCCGGTGACATGTGTCACTCTCTGGTTCTAGCGGAGGTATGCTCCAATTTCTCACCCTGGCACTTTTTACCACTTTTTCAAATTTCACCAAATCCTTCCGCCGCCCCCGACTTCTGCCACCGGCTGGACACGTGTTGCATCCCATTACTCGGCGGGCCTTTGCAAATTTCTCCATCCTCCCTCGCGGGCCCCAGACAGTTTTTTCCTTTGAACCCTTTGCCCACTTTGGTGAATTTTTCAACTTTGCTCTGCTGCCCCAACCTCCACCACCATGTGGCAACATTTCATTGGTTTGTGGGCTGCTGAGGAAATTTTCCCCAAAAAAACTCGACGGGCCATAACTCGAAATTTACAAGGAGTTAGGAGGAAAACTTTACCTTTCTGGAAAGGTGAGAAAATTATCTATCTGATGGAGCTATTTCTAGAAAAAAATTGAGTCTTTGAAATGTGTAAAATTTTATATTGAAGCACAAGGAAGGAAAGAAAGAAGGCAAGTTAGCCAAAATAAGTAGGGGGCTCATTTTGGATAACAATTTTGGTGACTCTTAGGGGTCATCTACCTGCTAGACGAATGATCAACTACCTGAAGCAATCCATTGGGCAATGGAGTCATGAAATTAACTTGCTTGTTACTCTCAACTCATAGAAAATCTCTAGAATGAAGATTGTGAGAGTAGAACATTACTTGATCTGGAACATGATCTGCAAAAGATGCATCCTTGGGGCAACAAAACTTGTGCCAAAGCACTTAGGGAAAAGTAAATCTAAGCTACAACAAACAATGTGCATAGGCACTTGGAGGAATGAAAGAAATCTAAGCTAATATGTACAAGGTGAGAAGTTTCCCTTCTAGTAGCAATGCTTTAGATGGATTCCATTAACTGGAATCTGCAGTTCTTCACCATCCAATGTAGACAATTGGAAGGCATTGTTGTCCTTGCATTTTGTGACCATGTAGGGGCCACTCCAAATGGCATCAAATTTTGAATGCCTTCCTAGCTTTGCTCAGTCTGCATCCCATTTCAACACTAAATCTCCAACTTGGAAAGTTCTAGCCTTAGCTTTTCTATCAAAGCTTCTCTTGATCAAAGCTTGATCCTTCTCCATTGTTTGGGCTGCATGCTCTCTGATTTCTAGGAGTTCCATCAATTCGCATATCTAACCTCCATGGGCTCAAACTCCAACAATTCCAATTGCTTCATGAGTTCCAATGTTGGCAACTCAAGTGACATAGGCAAGACTGCCTCTTTCCCATAAACACACCTGAATTGAGAGTTACTTGTGGATCTTTTGGGAGTTATCCTATTAGCCCATAGAGCTGATTTAAGCTTAGTGTGCCAAGTCCTCTGATTTTCATCAAGAGTCCTCTTGATGATCCTTAATAGATTCTTGTTTGTAGACTCAGCTTGGCCATTACCTTGGGGGTAATAATTTGATGAAGTGCTCAGATAGATCCCATTTCTAACATCCCATTCAATTACCTTTGATCCTATCAATGCCAATGCATTATCTGATATTATAGTGGCAAGTATGCCAAACCTAGTTGTTATCCCCTCATATAATTCTAGAATGCTAGATTTATTTGCCTCTTTGAGTGCCACCACCTCAATCCATTTGGTGAAGTAGTTTGTTGTTGTTAGAATCCATTTTTTCCCTTGGCTTGAGTTTGGATTAATGACTCCAATGAAGTCCAAACCCCATTGTATGAATGGTTGGTCAAATAAGATTGGGTGCAATGGAAGTGTTGTTAATCTCTCTTTTCCTATGAAGAATGCACAATTCTTGCACCTCTTGATCCATGCATAACAATCACTAAACACCTTGGGCCAATAATAACCAACCTTCATGATCTTGAGAGTTATCACTCTTGGAGCAAAATGACCCCTAGCTGATCCACCATGGAATTCTTCTAACATTCTCTCAATCTGATTTGTCTCAATGCACCTCAGCAACACTCCATTTATATCCTTTTTGAACAAGACACCATCAACAAGTGTATACGGAATAGCCTGCAATATGAAGTGTCTTATTTTTCTTCCTTCATCTCTCGGAGGGAACAGGCCTATTTGTAAGAAGTGTGTTATGTCTTGGGTCCAGTAAGGAGTGAGCATACCACCATTTTCTTCTTGAAAATCTCTTTTTCTTGGCTATCTTGCAACACCAAAACAACATTCTTCTCTTTGCTTGCTTCAATTGATTGGCTCAAGGCTAATTGCTCACACAATCCTTTCTTTCCTCGGACTAGCTTGGTGACTTTGATCTTAATGTCATACTCCATGACACGAGTAATCCACCCGCATATTTTTCATTTAGATCTTTGTTGAGGAGGAAGTCTTTAACTCCCCACATGAGAAACCAGCAATTGAACCTTGTTGTTTGAAACTAGATGCTTAAATTTCTTCAAGCTCCTAATCACGCAAGAACATGATTCTCAATGAAGGAATACCTTACTTCATAGTCCTCCAAGCTCTAGCTAAAGAAGGAAATAGGCTGCTCTACATTTTCTTCATTCCGTTGTACTAAAATTTCAAAAATTGTATCATCACCGCCAAATGCATAAAGGATGAAATCTTTGGAGAAATCTGGGTTAGTGAGAGTTGTAGCTTGTGAGATAGATTCTTTGATTTCCTCAAAACTTTCCTTACCTTCAGTTCTCTATTTGAATTCCATACTTTTTCTTCAACATCATAGTTATTGGCTTGACAAGGGCTGCAAAGTTTGGAACAAACCTTCAAAAAAATTGATTCTTCCCAAGAAACTTTGAAGAGCCTTCTTATGTCTTGGCAATGGCAGTGCTTTTATTGCTTCAACCCTCTCTAGATCAATTGCTAATCCCTCTTTGGAAATGATGTGGCCTAGGAGCTTGCCTTCATGAGCTAGAAAAATACATTTTTTGGGATTCAAGGATACCCCAAATCTTCTACATCTTTGGAACACTTGTCTCAAATGAAAGAGATGATCTGCTGCACTTTTAGAAAATACAAGTAATATAATCTAGGTATATCAACACTATTTTGTTGATCAATCCTTGAACACCATATCCATTTCCCTTTGGAAAGTGGCTCTCGACGTTAGACAGCCCAAATGGCATTTTTCTATATGCATAGGTTCCCCATTTGGTGGTGAAGGTTGTTTTGAACAAATCATCTTCCTTTACCATGATCTAATTATACCCGAATAACCATCTAGTAATGAAAACCTCTTAGAGCCAAAGAACAACCTACAAAATATGCTCCATAGAAGGAAGTGGGTAGTGATCCTTGAGGGATGCTCTATTCAAATCTCTAAAGTCTACACATAACCTGATTTCTCCATTTTTCTTTACGATTTGGAACCAAGTTTGCAACCTAGCTTGAATGCTTGATGGGGAATATGATACTTGCCTCTATTAACTTATTCAATTCCTTCTTCATGAGAGGCTCAATGTGTGGATTGACCGGTCTTTATTTTTTCCTGATGGGCTTAGCACTTGGATCTAGTTCAATTGTGTGTTGATCTAGCTTGGGATTGAAACCTCTCAAGTCTTCATAGCTCCAAGTGGAACTCTTGGAAAAGTTGCATGAATTCATACCTTTCTTGCTTGGTTTCCACTTTACCAATTTGAAGTGACTTGCCTTCTCCAACTGAGATGGAATCTGAATCTTCTCCCTTGACTTGGATATTTGCTTTCTCCTTCCTAAGTTGATCATTAGGCTTAAAGATAGAATCCAAAGTCACAACTCCTTTTAGCGAGTTTTTTGGTTCTCGGCTATACCACTTGATCACCATACTATTGTTCTAACTTTTCCTAATTTTTGGCTGAGAACTCAACTTCTTCTTGCAAGAAATTGATGATTTGTTGGTCACTCTCAAACACTTGCCAACTTACATTATTGTCTGGCACTGATGGCCTCACAATCACATGGATATTTGGCTGCATTTTATCTCTTTTGATACTCTCCGCAACATCAAAATTTTCTCCAACTACTGCAATCCTATCAAGCAGCTTGGTTCTCTTTCCTAGGGATGGAGTTGATGCCAAAGCCCTCAAAATCCTCAATGAGGTCCCACACCCTATTCTTATAACTCTTGAGTAGGTCATTTTTGGCAGCATGTTATCCTTTAACTTGATTAACAATCAGCTCACTATCACCAAAGACTTGTAAGTTTTTTATACCTCTCTTTCTTGACCAATGCAATCCATGTATCAAAGATTCATATTCAGCAGTGTTGTTAGAACATGCAAACTGAAATCTAAAAGCTGAATAATACTTAATGCCTTGAGGTGAAACAAGCATAGCTCCTCCTCCTACACCTTGTCTACTTCTTGATCCATCAAAGAACAGCTACCATACCTCATTGTTATCTTTATGGTCTGGCTTGGTGATGCTAGGAAGAGGCTGATTTTCTTCATGCATGCAATAGACTCCTAGTTTAGATTCCTCTATTTCCTTGTAGGGATCAAAAGCATGTATCTTTCTTTCCCATTCATCAAGGGTCAAATCTAGAATGCTTCCAACTTTGGTGTTAGCTTCATGTGTGCTTGGATAATCCTCTTGATCAAATGTTGAATAGTTAGCATTGATTGGGCTTGGAGTATGAGGCTCGATATCAAAGTTTGCAATAGGTTCAGACCTGATTGTGGCCTTAGCTCCATACCTTGTCCTAAACAACATGTGTGACCAATCAGTAGATAGGTAGCCTCCAATTTTAGTTGTGAAATCCCTTGACAAACATATGGCAAAGAGTGGTGGAAAATCTATCACTGACACATCTTGCAAAACAGTGACATTGGGGCATGCATGCAAAGTAAGGCTCAAATCTTTAATTACCCCAACTATTGTTACTATTGTCCCATCTAATTGCACCACCCCTTTGGATATGACTTCATATTGAAGGCCCAGATGATCAGCTATTTGCTTGGGCATCACAGAACTACTTGCCCCAGAATCAATCATACAATTATGTACTAGTTTATCCCCAATGATCAGTGAAACATAGAATGGAGGGGGCTTCAAAATTTTACCTTGTTATCCTCCATGATGCCCTCCAAGCTGAGTAGCATTTGTGAGTACCTTCTCTTGCATATGAGCTGGCTGATTTGAGGTTGACCAATTCTTCATGGCAGCTTGTAGTAGATCCCTTTGGCCTAGGATGGAAAGTGACTCTCACGTAGCTATGTTCACATTTTTCTTCTTCATTTGTTCAATGATGCTAAATGGGGTTGAAACATCCCTTTGCTGCCCCTTAGTCTGCAGATTTTTCTCTTGTACATGGGCTGTAACAACCGGTATTTGAGCTGGTCTAGAAGGTGGCTTGGGCTGTCCTTGCACATTTGGAACTGCATTTTTCTTGCCAACACCTTGTGGAGTAATGGAAGGTTGTGGATCACCTGGAGCTAATGACCCTTCACCGATATTCCTCTTCTTTGACTATGTGTTAGTTGCTACACTCTGAGCAGGTATTTGATTCATACCACAAAAATCTTCAGCCTGCCAATTCACAAGTGTAGTCTCATTTGGAGTTGTATCTTGTTGAGATGTCCCGTGTTGTTGGGATTTTTCTTGACTCACCTCACTCTCTACACTAGTTGTTGTCACCATAAAAGCTTGGTTCAAAGCACCATTGAAGCACATAGACTAGTTGTGAGGTTCATTACATGGGAAACACCAATCATACTCTTGAATTATATTATTTTACACTGGCACTAAGGCTTTAGAGGTAGATGCAACATTGGGGTTATAGGGCTGAAATGGTCTATTGGCAGGAGGCCTTACTTGATTTTGATTTGCAGTCTGGGTTGGGTGGCCTATTAGGCTGATATGGTTGTCTATTAGGTTGAGTTTGAGACTAATAAGAAGGCCTAAAACTTTGGGCTTACTGCCTCTTGAGCGTAACCAGCTCATTGCCCAAATTTTGTAATTGTTTCATAACTTCTTGAAGCTCATTTGAGGCACTAGAGGATGAAGTAGAAGTTTCATTTGAACTCTGATTTCTAGGAGTGGGAATAGGAGCTAAAGTAGGTGCTTGACTAGTACTTGGGCTTTCCAAGTCTGCGTATAAGGTCATAGGAGGCCTAGGTGCAAGTTTACCAACTTGGATCAAACAATTCTCAGCCTTAATGGCGATGTTGTAAGTGCTGGGGTATAGTTGCACCTCCCATGGATTGGATCAACATAGAAATGTCGAATTTAAAGCCTTGAGAAAGTATAAGAAAACACCTTGAGCTGTTGGTCTCACTATCAATGGGATTATATCTCATGTTCTTTGAAATCTGAAATTGAAGTCTATTAGTTGCCCATTGGGAGCTCTCTTGATAGTTGTCAGTTGCTCCAATAGAGACAAGTTGTCCCCCTTTTCTACAAACTAGTTGTGGAGAGCTATGCATAACTAGTTCCAATTTTGGATAGAGCCTACCTCAAGGCTCCTGAACCATTGCAAGGCTTTCCCTTTGAATGAATATGCTAGCAATTTGATAGCAATTTGCATCTCAATAATCTCATGGATCGCACAAACATTAGCAATGTCTTTGACATGATCACCAAGAGTGGTCTGATTTTCCCCAATAAAGTATGGGATGTTCTTGATCAATGCCGCATTGGAACCGGGTTTTGTGCATTGAGAAAAAGTGGGTTGTTGCCAAAGTAAAGTTAACATAAGGATTGGGTTATGCCATTATGATTGGCCCGAGAACCCTTGTTGATTGGGTGAAATTTCTACCAGTTGGGGGAGTTGATAGAGTTCTATTTGGTGGAGATGGAGACCTTTGAATCCTTCTTCCCCTTTCTCTTCTTTCTAGGGATAATTACAGATACTTAAACAATCCCTCTTCTCTATCCCTTGACCTTGTTTGGATCCTTCTCATGAATCTTCAAGCTTGGACTATTGAAACCAGTTGATTCTATTCTTTTGGAGTCATCAGATGTGCAAATCAAGGCTCTTTTAAGCGAGAAACTTACAACAATTGCACATCAACTTTGTTGTAATTGAGATGAAGACCTCTAAGGTCCCATCGAGCGTGCCAAAACTGTTAGTGAAAATCTACAGCAACCCCTAAATGACCTCTAGATATGCAGTTCAGAATGGGGTCATTTAGTGTGATTGCACAACATTGAATTTTCTCCAAGGTGTGGGAACTGTTATCCAAAATAAGCGCCCTACTTATTTTTTTGGCTAACTCCTCCTTCTCCTCTGCTGGCACTTAAATGAATTTTTGGCATGCTTCAAGGACTCAAAAATTTCTGGAAATGGCTCCATAAGATAGGATTTTTTCTCACCTTTCTAGAAAGGTAAAATTTTCCTCCTAACTCGTTGTATTTCTCAAGTTATGGCTCGGCAGAGTTTTTGAGGGAAATTTTCCTGAGAAGACCCACGACCAATAGAAACATGCCACGTGGTAGTGGAGGTCGGAGGAGTGGAGTGAAGTTAGAAAATTTGCCAAAGGGCTCGGTGGGGGTGCAAAGGAAAATTTTGGCCCGAAGACCCGCAGCTAATAGAAACATGCCACGTGGTAGCGGAGGTCGGAGGAGTGGAGCAAAGTTAGAAAATTTTGCCAAAGGGTTGGCGTGGGGTGAAAAGAAAGATGTTAGCCCGAAAGCCCGCAGACCAATAGGAGCACGCCACATGTCCTATTTTTGGTGGAGGTCGGGGCGTGGGGAGAATTTGGCAATATTGCCAAAGTGGTCAAATGTGCAAAGGAAAAATTGGAAGTGCTTCCCGCCAACCAATGAGGAAGTGACACGTGTCACTGGGGCAGCGGAGCAAAGTTGGGAAATTTTCCCAATGCAAAATCAAAGGGGGAAAAGTGAGGTTTGGGCCCGCGATCCCATCGACCAATCAGAGAGTGCCACATGGCAGTGGAGCAGCGGGGCATAGGGATTTTGGGGAAATTTTCCCAAATTCAAAAAAAGGGAAAATTTTAAAGTTTCGGCCTGCCAATCCAATTTTTCCCTATTTTTCCCTAAATCTTCAGAGGGCCATATCTTTTGATCTAGAGAGCTCGATTTTTGTGTTCTTGGTGTCATTGGAAAGCTAGTGAAATTCTCTACATGATGGAGGGTTCAATTTTGTATTTTGATGGATATTTGTGGGAGAAAAATAGGAAAACGTCTCTGGCATGCAAAAAACACAAAAAATGACTCCAACCACCAAAATTAATGAAGTATGGACCTCTTTTTTGCTCTGTAAGGAAATGTACTTCGAAGTATGGGATTTTTGTGGAAACCCATCATTTTTGCAAGCCCGTAGGATGAATTTTGTCGGTGGTTGAAATATCAAATCGATTTGCCCATGTTTTTTAACTTTTCTTTCATTATGCTCGTGATAAAAAGCCATTTTTGGCTCATTTGTAAAGGGTTGGATGATTCTTGCACTGCAAGCTCTTCATTTCTCCTTAGCAGGTGGATTTGAAGGAGTTTTAGACCTCCCATGGAGATTGTAACACATTTTTTACCTTCTTTGTTATCTCGTAATGTATTGTATCAATTTTGGAACTGACAATACATGTTCTGTGATTGATTTTCCAATCCTCTCTTGCATTGGTTTGTTTCCTTCTGATATTTCTTTGTATTTTGGAAAATTTGTGCATGTTTTGTTGTTGTATCTTCATGATCTGTGTCTATTTTTGCAAGGAAAGGATTTCAAGCACTCCTTTGGTGTATCACCTCTGTTTTGCTTAGTTTTGTTTCCATTTCCTTGTTTCTCTCAACCCTGTCTCCTTGGTAGTTTTAGAGTAAGAATTTTGAATCAGAACCTCTGCAAAGATTGCATGTATACACCTAAATAGAGGAGTAAGAACCAGCTTCAATCTGGAGAGTTTTCTCACCTTGCAAGGTCCCACACCTTGGAGAAAACTCAATGTTGTGCATTCACACTAGATGAGTTTGCCTTAGAAAAGTAGATCCATAACTCATTTGGGGGTGCTGTGAATTTGCACTAATAGGAACCTTCCATGTGAGAAAATTCTCCTAGAGAAAGATGGTTCTTACTCCTCTGTTTAGGTGTATGCATGAATTTTACAGAGGTTTAATGCTAAATCCTACTCTAAATTCCAAGGAGACAGAGATAAAGGATGCAAAAGGAAACAAAACTAAGTAAAAATGGTGATACACCAAAGGAGTGATGAACTTCTATCTTGCAAATAAACACAAATCATAGAGATGTAACACCAAGCATGCATAGATTTCTAGAATGTAATGAAAGACCATAAAACAATAATAAACGCATGAGAGGATTGGAAGATCATTCACAAAACATGCATTACCATTCCCAAATTTGATACAATGCATTACACTGGCAGAAAGGCAAAAAATATGTCACAGGTTCCATGGAAGGTCTGAAACTCCTCGAATTCATGTGCAAGGGGAAGAGGGGAGTCTGCAAGAACAAAATATCCAACCCTTTACAAATGAGCCAAAACTAGCTTTTAATGGTGAAGCAGAAGGAGGGAAAGCAAAAAACACGGGAAAATGGTTTATGAGCTCAACTACCAATCAAATCCCTTCAATTTATCTTGCTAAAGTTATGGGCTTCATGGACAAACCCATACGCCAAAGTACACTACCCTACAGATCAAAAAAATGACCCATACTTCATTAATTTTGGTGGTTGAATGTCAATTCTGTATTTTTGCATGCCATAGATGTTTTCTCATTTTCTCACACCAAAATCCACCAAAAACAAAATTGAATATTCCATCGTCTGGATAATTTCAACATCTTTCCAATGACATAAAAAATGTAAAAATCTAAGTTTTGGATCAAAAGATATGGCCCTCTGAAGATTTAGGGCAAAACTAGCAAAATTAGGGCAAAAATGGGTTCGCGGGCCGAAATTTGAATTTTTCCCCTTTTTGAGTTTGGGAAAAATCCCCAAAAATCCCCACACCCTGCCGCTCCACTACCACGTGGCACCTTCCCATTCGCTGATGGAAACGTGGGCTCAAACCTCACCTTTTTCCTCTAATTTCACATTGGGAAAATTTCCCAAGATTTCCCTACGCTCCACTCTCCGGTGACATGTGTCACTCTCTAGTTCAGTAGAGGTGCACTCCAATTTCTCACCCTGGCACTTTTTACCACTTTGGAAAAAATTTCCAAATCCTTCCGCCGCCCCCGACTTCCGCCACCGACTGGACACGTGTCGCATCCCCATTGCTCGGTGGGCCTTTGCAAATTTCTCCATCCTCCCCTGCGGGCCCACGGGCGGTTTTTTCCTTTGAACCCTTTGCCCACTTTGGAAAATTTTTCAACTTTGCTCCACTGCCCGACCTCCACCGCCATGTGGCACCATTTCATTGGCCACACAGCGGCTGCTTAGGGAAAATTTTCCCCAAAAAACTCTCTGAGCCATAACTCGAAATTTACAAGGAGTTAGGAGGAAAATTTTACCTTTCTGGAAAGGTGAGAAAATTCTCTATCTGATGGAGCTATTTCCAAAAAAAAATTGAGTCTTTGAAATGTGTAAAATTTGATATTGAAGCACAAGGAAGGAAAGAAAGAAGGCAAGTTAGCCAAAATAAGCAGGGGGCTCATTTTGGATAATAGAAATCAAGGTCCTGGATTTGGTGGACAAGGACCTCAACCACCTCAGTGGATATTTTATGAGATGTCTCTACACTTTCCTAATTACAAGGGTGTTGTGGATACTATAGAGCATGTAAAAAAATGTGAGTTGTTATGGCATGTGAAGGGAATCACCGCCCTAAAGCAGAAGGCAAGTCATTTTGCAACTACTTTGTAACGATGCACGCATAGTTGGTACCAAAAGTATGACCCACATCAAATGACGGTGGATTATAATGTGATGCATGATGCATTTTTGGTAGAGTTTCATATTCCTGAGTTTGAGCAAAAGAGCATCAAAGACACTTAGGGAAATTCAACAAGGTATGGTGGAGAGTGTGTGGGAGTATGATGTGTGCTTTAAGACTCTTTTGTCAAAGTTGTCTTATGATATCCACCCATCTCAGCATGCTCAAGTGGTTCCTAGGTGGCTTGATAACACCCTTGGATGAGAACTCTCCCATAACACTTTCATGGATCTATGTTAGGCCTTGGAGGCTTCTTTATGTGCTAAATTTGTTGAAAGCATTCATACTGGGGTAAGTCCCTTTTTAGAAGCACGGATCGATGCCATGAATAAGAAACTTGAGAATTTTTTGTGAATTCGACTCATGAGACTTGCAGTGGACTATGGTGCACATATTGTGAGGTATAAGGACACAAAAGGGATAGTTACCCATGTGATTTGGTGCACGCCGTGTCAATAGATTGTGAAATACATCACAAACACCATGATCCTAGTAGATGTATGTTGTTATAGCGTGCACTCCGTAAGAATTTTTCCTCTTATTGTAAGATTTTCTCATCTACAACTCATGATACAAAGGACTACCAATTGATAGACCAAATCCATGATGTCATTGATATTGGTGTGCATTAGACTAGCATTGGAAGCAGATTCTAAGAATGAAGGTCGTCAGTATGAAGGGCTCGTAGATGGGAGAGGTCAAGGAAGAGGACTTCACGAAGGATTCGAGAGGTCATGGTAGTCAAGGAAGTAGAAGTGAATTTCCACGTGCTACTTGTTACAATTATGGATCTACTAAACACTATAAGCGCGAGTGTCCAAACTTGCTTCTACAATGCTCATAGTGTAGGAATAAGTATAAGTATGAGTATTTCCCTAAGTTATATTAGCACATGAGCCAAAACCATAGGAAGAAAAAATGCGTGGGGATGGTGACGTGAAGCAAGCTAATCTACTGAAGTGGATTCTTAGAGTAGCACATAACCCTAAGTTAGAAAACATCTTAGTAATTATGTGAGTTGAGGCTACATGCGCAAAGGAAATCTTGAGAAAAATGCCTCTCATTACAAGAGAAAAGGTGTTACATGGGAATTTTCCGACCCCACTCATAAAAAGGAATTCTACCAAGAGACCATGGAGGTGATTAGGATCCTGCAAGGGGAGATTCAGTGTCTAAAGGAGAAATTGTGGAAGTTGGAGCAGAAGAAGAGCGCTGAGGTCCCCTAGAAGGACATGGATGAGGTTAGGGAAGTATGTCAAATGTTGTGTCAGGAAAATATTATCCCTCTGTTAGGATAATGGATGAGAGAGAAAGTACCAAACAATGGAGGTGAGTGCGAGAGGAAGGTCTTACATGTTAATCTGCCTCCTCACAATATTGATTATGACAAAGAGATCACATTAAATGCAATTGTAGATGGATGGCTCTTAAGATACATTCTAATTGAAACACGCGCTAAGGTAAATTTCCTTACACTAGATGCATGGAATCAAATGGGAAGGCCCCATTACAACCATCTTCAAATGTGTTTGATATGGCAAATAAGACAAAGGCCATGCCCATTAGAGTATTGAAGGATGCGTCCATGACCATCCAAGGGGTAACGTTTATTGGAGATTTTTAAGTCTAAGTTTTTTTGAGGTAGATAACTTCCCAACATTACCTAGATGCCCCTAGGGTTATAAGAATAACACTGACTTGTGCTTTAACAAAGGGTATATAAGTTTTGAGAAAAGTAGGAGTGTTCCATTATTCCACTCACTGATGGGAAGTTTGCACCCTAAGTGGAACCCTTAGGAGAAGAGGACATGGATAGAATCTATGTGTGCACCATTAGAGATCCTGAGATTGTTCATCCATCGGAAGAAGGGGTCATTCACGGTTAGATGCTCACCCATGAGTGATACATCTAGCATTGCTTGTGAAAATTGGGTGCACGAGACCTATGAGTTAATTAGGAGAAAATTGAAGGGCATTGTGACTTGTGTTTTCGGCAAGTGCATGTTTAGTTATACACCTAGGAGGAAGGCCATTACAACGCTACACTAGGGAAGGTAATCCAGATGTCTTTCGCACATGATGGAATACCAATGGATATTTCATATTAAGAGGAGGAATATGCTAACTTATACCTTACGCGGGACAACAACACATTTGTGGGTGACACACCAAGATAATCTACTAGAATGGTGTGAGGTGTGAATCGCACTCTATATTAGATTTATTGGGAGTAATGCACCATCAAAGATATGTGACTATCATGGGAAGGATATTGCCTCCTTCCATGTCCATGAGTGTGAGAGAGCTTGGATGATAAGCACGAAGCCTTACCTCCTTCACTATGGGTGCATAAGTTCTATTCCACCCTACAATGATAGTGCGTGCATGCATGGTATATTCATTTAGATATGTGTTGTCAGATTGGAAACCGGTAGGAGCTAACATCGATATTATTCAAAATTTTAAGTATCAAAGTTTGAAGCCATCGGTGATATAAGGTGTTCAGCAGTGCAATCAAGCACCTTACTATGGGAGATAGTGTCATGGCGGAGGACAAGATTTTAGAGCTATTAGGTGAACCAGAGTTGGGGGTGCACTTCATGGAAGAAGAGGTAGAAGAAGTACAACTTGAGCATGCCTTCCTAGAGAAGGAAAAAGGAAAGTTGGTCTACCTAATAGACGATGAGGAGGTAGAGAACTTGGATGTTAACCATATAGAAGGTATGCGTAAATTCATGGATAGTGCAGATGTGTTGGTTGGATATGTTGTCGGACCAAAATATGAGGTTCAACCATAGTACACGGAAACTATCCCTCCTCAAAGATAGGTGAGGCTGTCACTGCTTATTACTAATCTAAAATACATCGAAATAATATATACAATATCCACACTATTCTAACCATTGGGGTTGGGATGTAATCCGAAATCCATATCATCATGAAATGGGGATGTTACAACTTTAGATTAGAAAGAATTAGAAGGGAAAATATTATAGACAAAACAAAGTGGGAAGGGAATGAGAGGAACGTATTTTCTTTCAAGCAAACACAGATCACAAAATACTTATACGAGTTCTAGATAATGAGTGTAATATTTTGAAATGATTAAAATGATTAAGAATACTAAAAAAATAATAGCTCAAGATTTTGGACATAAGAACAATCTCTCAAGATAGATGAATCCCACAACACAAAGTTTGTAAAATAACACTGTTCCTATTCTTCAATGATTAAAAAGAAAATACAAAGTTTTTCTTCTTCTTCACAATAGCTCTTAATATTCAAAAATTCTCTCCCTCTTTGAATGCACAAGCATCCCTTATTTATAATAGAGAGAGCGAGAGAGAAAATAGGATAAATCCTAGAAAATAGTCTTTAATGAGAGTCATATTTTGCTTGAATCTCACGTAGGAGAACAAGTCAAAATTTGCTTCCTATGTGACGAAACGAAAATGAAAAATACATGAAAATTTCTTGGTAGAAATGACATGGAACATTATGTTTATTCTGCTTCATCGTCCTTATCTCCTTCCAACGAAGCTTGCTTGTCTCAAAATTCTTGGAACTTCTAGATTATGCCTTGCATCTCATCTTCATTTGGTGCACTAGAATAATCACTTAGGACCTCGCAAGTTTCCGAGTATCACTTGTGTTACCAGGAAGTTTCTTCAACCTCTTGTTGAGTTTCCTTAGTGATTCCAAAACATTCTCGATCCTTATGAATTTATCAATGACTACCAGATTGAAGACGGAAGTTGGTTCATGTTGAATTGATTCCTGAATTTGTTTATAGAGATCATCGGCGCCAGTAGAATCTCCGATATTTCGCCCAACACCTTGGCAAAGATCCTAGATAGATCCTCTTTTATGTCATTGGTGGCATCAACCAGCTGATCTCTAGATTCCCTCAACTTGCTGCAAGCTTCACTGAGAATCTTTATCCTGAATCTAATGGCTTTGGCTAGCTGGAAATGTTTATCTCCATGTGGAATGATTCCTTCTTCCATTAAGACCCGGGATGGAACTGTTTCAGTGCATTGAGGTCTTCTAAAGTTAATTCAAGGTTCCTAACTTCCTGTGAAAACTCATCATCCATTTTTTCACCATCCTTCTTTATTTCCTCCAAGGATTTATAAACCTCCACTGTGTCATCTATGACCTCTCTTCCTTGTAGGAGTAGCCTCTTTATCCATTCTTCAACCTGTTCTCCCCTTCTCATTGATCTTTTCAATCATAGGCACCGATGAGAAATTGAACCTTATAGGAGTAGGGGTAGAAGATGACGGTGTTGACTGAGAAGGCTTTGAAAGCTTGAGCAATACCTCCGTCAACTGTTCAACTTTCTCCTTTAGCTCATCCCTTCTTACCTTTGTTTCCTTCATGGAAAAGCACATTCATGGCATCCTGTGCTCCCTCTGTTGTTACCTTCCCCATATCAACCCTTGTAATCTGATAATCAGTCACCGCTATATCCTCCTTGGTTTTGTCGGCTGCGGGAGTGGCAATCTTTGCAAACTTATGCCCTGAGGCATCCACTGAAACCCTAGAAACTGTTTTAGGTTTCTTGGTATATTTTTCAGGAGAAGCCTTGAGTGAATTGAAATCAAAGGCTGGTAGGGGAACTACCACCTTCCTCTTCCTTAGAGTCTAATCAACCAACCATTGAGGTACAGTGGAAGAAGTTGTCCCAATCAGAGGTGTTATGGTTGTATCCACAGGTGGGGGAATATTTACTTGTGGAGTGGTAATGAGTGCAAGTGTAGTGACTGTGGGAATAGATTTAGGGAATGAAGGGGCAAAAGGAGGAGGAATTTATATGGCCATCATGGGTCCAGTAGAGAGAGGTGAGAGGTTAGAGAAAATTTTATCCATGGTGATGAGAGTGGCGTAGAAATATGAGATGAGGAAGATTGGGAGAGAGGAGGTAAAGACTCTAAAGCCAAAGCTTGAGAAGTAAGAGAAAGACTTACTTCGACGAGCAATCCACAAAAGGAGAAATAAGAGGTGAATCCAATATCTCAACCATTTTTGTAGGAGTAGCAGATGATTCGGCCCCTTGCTTTTCTCCTTTTCTGACAAACTTAAACTTTATTTGCCTCTTGGTAGGGCTTTTATCATTTTCCTTCTCTCCCTTGGAGGGTCCCGCTTCTAAAGTAGCTATTTTTGAAAAGCTCTTTTCTTTATAACTCATTCCCTAGGAAATGAGCCATGCCTTAGTGTGGACAAGAGTCTGAGTAGCTCTTTCAGTGATAGAAGCCTTTTCAGCAACAGACCAATCAATGGTTGGGAATCCAAGTTGGTCTCCATCTGACTGTTCGTACCTAGGTTCCGAACACTTTCATTGTCTGTGGTGCCTTCAGGGATATCAACCAGATCTAACATCTGAATTTCTTCAAGTGTTAGTATGTTGTTGTCTTTTCTTTGGATGGCAACTTCATCACAAAGATCAACCTAGATATCTTCCACAGTGGGCACATGTAGGTACAAGGTTCCATATGACTTGAGGACTCCTCGGATGTCGAATCCCTCCCTCATCTTCATATGTTTCTTCAATTTATCTTGAATCTCGTGCACCACATTCTTGGCCTTAACCATGGTGGAACATGTATACCTTCCAATGGAAATGGGGAAGGAGACGGTGGCTTTGTGCCTGCTTTGTTGGAATTTGTGAAAATCCAACAATTGTCTAACCAACTCCATAAGGATCAGTTTGTCACCTGGGAACCTGGGAAAATGGAAAGGATTACCGTGGAACCTTACCACCTGAAGATAAGTAAACTTCTTGAATTGTAAGAAGATGCAACCCCATTTTGACACTTCGGTCCATGCTTCATCGGAAACCCTTCTCTTCCTCATATCAGGATCCAATCTGCAAATGTTCTCATAGAAGAAGGCGTCATTCACTCTTCTAAATTGGTCTTTAGACCCTTTTATTGTCAACTATGGGAAGTATCGATATATGTGTTTCATTGCTCGGTTTCCTTTACATCCACCCTATATAGTTTCTCATGCCCATTGCCGCATAGGTGACGTATGAAATCATATAGAACTTGCCAATAGACAAGACCATTTTCATTTGGGAGTCTATCTCATTACTTATTAGGCTACCCCAATCAATCCCTTGGTCATTTTTCTTTATGACGACCATGAACAGTACATCCAACCTTAGAATTCTTTTGAATTTGGGAGCCCAAATAACTAGCTTAGCAGGGTGATGATATCACTGACTTCAAGGATAAAATCACTTCTAGGGACCGACTTGGGAAACCTAGAAACAATTGGCTTAGCCTTGATCAAGAACTTCTTGTTTACGTGCTTGATGCAATCTTCCTGATCTTTGTCCCAGGCCTTTTGTGTTGTAAATCAACATATTTCATAAAGTTTGGCAACTTTAGGAGTTGATCAAAGTAATCTCCATCCAATTTCACTATAGATTCCCCTGCTTGATTTTTCACTGAGCGGGAGGCTGAGTCATAGTGGGAAGCACAAGCTAGGATGAATTCAAGGCATTGAGCTGATATTAAAAATCCTACTATGAGAGGGAGACCACTGCCCACGTATTGACTTCATCCATGAATTCTGAGAAGAATCCACAATTCTTTTCCAGAAGTCTTCCATATCTATATTGCCGAGCTCCATGTCCCAGATGTCATAATTACAACTTACATAAGAAGAAGATTCCATCTTCTGGTACTTATACTTCATTTTTCTTGACTTATCCGACTTATCCTTAGATGGGCTAGGGTCCGACATGAGGAGTCTTGGAAATGCCTTGATGAATTTTGGAAGAGCAGTCGGGTGTGAAAGCTTGTTGGACAAGTGCATAGACCCGACACACCTTTTGGGTTTTGAAACTTGCAGAACACCTTTGGAAACCCAACAAATTGGATTGTATGTCAGAAATTAGGCCGTGTCAAACACCAATGGAAACCCAAAATACTAGCAGATTTTGGAGGATGTCGAGCACCTTGAGAAACCCGAAACACTGGCGGGGTGTATGTCGGAAGTTAGGGCATGCGGTGCATCGACAAAAATCGACACAAGGCGGAAGTGAGATGATGTCGAGCAGGTAGAAATACCCAACACACTACGGAACTTGGAATATGTCGAGCACCTGACAAGACCTGACACGAGGTGGAAAAAATGAGATGTTGAGCAACTAGAAAAACCTGAAACAAGGCGGAAACTGGATGATGTCGAGCACCCTGCAAAACCTGAAATCAATATATCGGGTTTCTGACCTGTCAGAACATGAAAAATCCCCATCTCATGATCACTTAGGAATTTTAGAACCTTGAAATCCACAACTTACAACAAGTAAATAACCTAAGGGGTAAATTCCAAATGAGAGCCCTCATGAAAAAGACAAGAAACAAGAAAAACAACCTAAAACCCTAAAACAATAAAGAAGAAGAAAAAGAAAAGAAAACCCCAAACAAAACACCTCATAAATAACCCCAAAAGCTCCAAATATAAAGAGGAGAAGAATACCTTCAACTAGATCGAAAAATGATCAAGAATGGACGGTGAAATTGACTGGGAAGCTCAATCGGGTCTGGAGGTGGAAGAAGCATGCACAGAAATCCAACGCATCAAAAACATACTAGGTAACAAATGACGTGGAAAACCACCTATTTATAAAACCCTAACATTAATTACACATCACTTGACGTGTGTGCCAACTACCAGATAACTGGACATTAATGACATGTCATCATGCTTGGAGCCTCCGAAAACTTGATACAAAGGGTTTGGTTTAATTCAAGTTTCGGGTTTTGGAAAACATGAAGCATGACGCATGAGATGTTAAGATGCTTCTAAGTCCCGAAATCCCAACACAAAGGCTTCATTCGGGTTTCGGGTTTCGGGAATCACACGACATGAAACATGCATTGGACAAAGCATGTTCCAATGCTTGGGAGTTCCAAAACCCAACACAAAGCTAAGACAATCGGGTTTCAAGTTTTGGGAACATCAGACATGTAACATGCAAGAAACATGCTTTCATGCAGTGAAAGCCCGAAAACCGAAATTCTCCTTTAAAGGGGAATTTTAAGAGATATGTCCAAAAAATTTCTATGGTTATCTTATTTTTAGCTGGAATCACTAAAACGAGATAACAAGATGAGAAAGCATGTGCTTCCCATGAGCTATTGAAAACAAATAAAGTTAACATTGGTACAGAGACAGAACCGAAGGAAGCAATCATTGGAGATTACTATACGAGAAAGAAGTGTCAAAATCATTGATCTACCGCGTAAATTCCAAGATTATTCTCATGTGGGTACCATGAATTGAAAGAAGTACATCACTCATTGGGAGAAATGAGGATTAAGTTAAAAGAGGGTGTGTGCCTGATTCAGAAGAGGCCTTATAGGATGAACTTGAATATACACGTAAAAGTTAAAGAGGAGATTGACAAAATGATAAAATATGGAATCATTGAGGCAATTGAAGAATCTGAGTGGGTGATTCCAATGGTAATTAGCATTAAAAAGGATGTAAGGATAAGGATTTGAATGTCGTATGTGTCATAGATCCTTTTCCAACCCCATTTACTGAGGAGATCTTGGAAGGATTAGCAAGGGGCAGAGATCTATTCTTTTATAGATGGATTTTTCAGGTTATCACCAGGTGATAATTGCGAAGGAAGACTAAGAGAAGACTAATTTCACCACTGAATGGGGAATTTTTTCTTATACGGTCATGCCTTTTGTATTGAAGAATGTGCCTACTTGTGTTTTCTTGTATTGCATGCCTTTCAAGACTTCATCCATAAGTTTCTGCAAGTTTACCTAGATGATTGGACGAGTGTATGGGTTAGTAAGAGACCATTGTGACAATCTAAGATTGATGTTTGAGAGATGCAGGAAGTTGAGTATCTCGCTTAACATTAAGAAATGTGTCTTTACTACCCCATTTGGCACTTTACTAGGTCACATCATATGCAAGGAAGGCTTATTGGTAGACCTGCAAAAGTGGTTGTTATCTTGGGTTTGGAGGAACCTACTAGTCAAAAGCACAAAGTGCATGAATTTCGGGGCATATGGGATATTATAGGAAATTCATTAAGGGCTATGCTAAGATCTCCGCACCTTTGAAGGAACTGTTAAAACATAATGGTAAGTTTTATTGGGGTGAGGCACAACTGGTGGATTTTGACACTTTGAAGGAGAATCTTACCACCGCACCCATTTTGTGTTTTCCCTCTTGGAATAAGCCTTTTCATGTGCATGTTGATGTATCCAAAGTGTGGTAATTACAGCAATATTAGCACAACCTAGAGGGGGATTTTTGATAATCCCTTGTGTTTTTCTAGTAGGAAACTAACTCCAGTCAGAAAATAATTATACTACCATGGAGCACAAGACATTATCGATTATCATGCACTTTGCATAAATTTAGGCATGTATTTACTAGCAATACTTTTATTGTCTACATAGACCACATGGCATTAAAGTACTTGGTGAACAAGCCCATTTTGTAAGGGTGCATATGTCACACTGGATCTTGTTGTTTTAGGAGTTTAACTTCTCGGTCATTGTTAAACCAGGAAAGAGCAATTTGGGACCTAACCATTTATCACGGATTAACGCAGTGAGGATGTGTAAAGCATTGAGGACACAATGTCAGATGCCAAATTGTTCATATTTTAGTGCATGCCCTCTCGATTTGGATGATATTTTTGTTTTCTTACTAATGGGTATGGTGCCTAAAGGAATGAAGGCCTTAGAGAAGAAACAATTAGCTATACGCGCGGTGCCCTACATGTTAATTAAGATACCTATACAAGTTAGGTCGAGATGAGGTTATGTGTCATTGTGTGTTGTAACATGAGCATACTAAAATCATGGAGGAAGCACATGGCAGCATTACGGGAGTTCACTATCCAGTGGAATGTGATTGCGTGCAAGATCTTATTGGCGAGTCTTTGGCAGAAACAATTTATAAGGATTGTATAGAGTATTGCAAGGCATGTGACCATTGCTAGTGCCTTGGTAAACCAAGGTAAAGATATGAAATGTCATTAAGACCTATTGCTAGTGCAGAGCCATTTGAAAAGTGGGAAATTGAATTTGTGGGCCCTATTTCCATGACCACGTGTAGAACAAGTCCATGCTACACTATCACTTGTACAAACTTTCTCAAAAGATGGGTGAAAGCACCACCTACGAAGGATTTCACTATGGCTACAATAGCTAGGTTCTTATGGGAGAATATAATCAGCAAGTATGGATTCCCATTGAGTTTAACAAGTGATAGGGGTACCCAATTTTTGAATGAAATAATTAGAATCTTATTGGCGAGTTTATGGTGGTGGATCACAAAACTACGCCTGTCACCCGGAGTTAATGGAACTCACGAGGAATTTAAGAAAATATTAAGTTGCACGTTAACAAATATTTACGATGTCGAAAGAAGGGACCTGGGATGACAAAGTCTCGTAGTGCTTATGGGAGTATCATAGGACTTATAAACATTTGAACAAGGCCACACCATTTCAATTGGTGTTTGGCGTGGAAGTTGTCATGCCCGTTGAATTCATGTTACCCTCCCTACATATTATGTGTACAGAAGGTTTCGTTGATGAACAAGCGCTTGAGGAACGTATTGACAAGATAATGCAGTTGGATGAGAGACGTGCCATAGCACGATGGAGTCCGAGAACAAAAAGGCCGAGGAAAAGGCATGGCATGATAGGCACATCAAGAATAAGAAACTATCAAGAATAAGAAAGCTGGAAGTTAGGCATATGGCTCTTTTGTATGATTCAAAGTTTTTGCGCCATTCAGGAAGTTTAAATTACAATGGTTGGGGCCATACATTATCACTTATATACTTGATTTATGCACTTGTAAGTTAGAAGCACTTGTTGGCACACAATTTCCTAGTTTCTTTAACGGAGTAAGTGAAGCCCTACTATAAATAAGGCTTCTATGTGTTTGTAAATAAGGCAAGGTGTTGCCACTTAGCTTAGGATTTCCATTAATACATCTTCCTTTATATGTGTTTCCTTTTATCTTCGTTTTGCTTTGTCTTTTATGTTGTGTTTTGTGTGTAATGGCGCACAAGTAGATAAATACATTTGAAGTGATTTCATGTGTAAAGGACCACACATACTTTTAGGTGGAAAATAATTGGCGCATTTCTAAGGAAGATGGACTGTTGGAGAACTCATTTTGGGATGACTAGTAAAAGGAAGAAGAACAATTTGTGTAGAGGAGGTGTTCAAATGTGTGCTTGTGCAGTGAAAAAGGTGTTCAAATTTGTGCTGTAATAAAGGTGTCTTGGAGAAAAATATGAGTTGAGTATAGACCACACAGAGGAAAAACGATCGCGCAGTGTAACATGAGTTAGGTGGCACCATGGGGAACTACTTGGTGGATAGTGCAGAGGTTATGAACTTTAGCATGGTAAGGCACACGAAGGAGGTGTGGCGAGTGAAGCGGTGTTGGTACACTAGAAGGTTGTGACTATAGCGTATGAAGGAAGGTTGCGGAAGTTTATTTAAGTAGAAAAAGTACTTTATTAAAAAGTGACTTAAAAACGCGTGGGTTAAGGACATCGAGGTTATGAAAAAGTATAAATAGAGGGTAAAGGTAGTCATTTTAACTACTTTACCTTAACAATTTTGTGCTCCCAAACTTGAAGTGCGATGAGGGTTTTGAGAAGGAAGCGAGATACTTGTCACAAACTAGTGGAGTTGTGTGAACTGTGGTGTGATCTTGCGGTGTAGAAAGAAGGAAAGAAGACAATAGAGCAACAAGGGGTTGCGTGAAAGAGAAGCGTTTGAATTCGTCAAGTTTGGGCGTACAAGGGAAAATCAAAAACACCTAGGGCATGGAAGAATGAGAAAGGATATGGCACTAAAGAAGGGTAAGAATAAGAAACCAGTAGTGGAAAAGGAAGAACCCATGGAAGTTTATTCGAAATGTAGTATCCCCCAGGGGTTATTAAGGTAGAGAAGTGGAGCTCAAAGTTATACAGATGCAAAATCAGCGAGTTCAACCATATAACCACCGAATATGAAAAATTGATGTAGAAGGATCTGTATAAGGAGATCCCAAGGTTAGATGAATAAGGAAACCCTAGGGTAGATGATTCGGTGAAGGAGTTGCAGAAGACGAGGGTTTTGTAGCTTTGGGAGTTGTTGTTTTTTGCTAAACCCACACCACTTTTCAGATGGTTGATGTCGCGAGTGCATGAAGACTTCTTCTACTTTACGGGGAGGAGGATGAGACTCACGGGAAATTTAATCCATAGGGTAATGGGCCTACAAAACGCTGGTGAGAATATGGCCCTCAATTTGGGTGCCATTGCGAAAGTGGAAGAGTTAGCAAAACAATTAAACTATGAGAAAGGGGAAGGGCTCAAGTTATTACGGATCTAGGACCTAGCGTTGAGAGTCACTTCCCAACTCATCGATTGTGCAATTTGGGTGTGTTTGAGATATGGTAAGGTACATCAACAAGATATTCTTGTACATTGCCTATAGAGTTTCCAAGTGGGCACACTACAACTTTGCACAATTTATTGCGGATAGTATCATTGAGGAGGCACGAGTACAGAATGACTTAGGAGTGAAAATAACCTCGGGGCTCCATACTGCTATTAATTATACTATGGGAAATTGGTGTCCTATATGGACTAGAAGGGAACATGTGGGCTTACCCCCTAGCACACTTGTCCTATGTTGTATAGTTTAAGCAATTCACTTGTGATGGGAACATATCCAATACATATAAGATGTGAATGAACAAGTGGTATGAGAGGCTGCACAAAAAATTTGAAAATGAATGGCACATCCCGCATGAGCTACCATAGATTGTTGGGGACCAGATGTTGTTTTTTGTTAAGCAACACTTATGTTTGGCATGGTTCGTGATGGCCAGAGGAGAATTGGGGTCGTGGTGTAAACTTTCGTTTACATTCACCGCTAAATACATGAAGTACGCCATCAATCGGTTGAAGGATGCGCAGAAGTTAACCTTCGATGCAAATAATGTGGACGTTGATGTTCACACCTTGCATGTGACCTTCAAATATAACTCGAGGTCAACATCGGTGAATACCAGGAGCCTCGACTTTCTAGATTTTCATTCGAGATCAATGTTACCTCAAGGGCTACATCCATTGGATATTTGTATAGTTGCACCCTAAGATGTAGGGAGGAGTTGAGGTGGAAGTTAGAGACGCCACCTTCCCAAGGCCATGTGAAGCATTGATCCCATCGATAACAGTGGTCCAGGAAGATGAAGTAGTAGTAGAAGAACTAGTAGAAGAAGAAGAGGGTGAAGGGAATTTAGACACTTCCCGGAAGATAAAATACTATATGTGTCGAGGTAGCAGTGGGGTGCAAGTACATCATAGCCAAGTAGTGTTGAGGACTCATAAGAAAAGCATGAGGAAGGTGAGTTACCTAAAGGATAGGAGCCAGAACATAAGAAACAAAAGGTGCACGAGGTTTCCAATTTGGCAATAAAAACAAGCTCGGAATAAGATACCACAACCTTTAGGGAGGAACTCGAGGGTGAGCATGAGGCAGAAGAGAAGAGAAGGGCTGAGGCAGACACTAAGGCGGTGGTTGATGCGCGCACCAAGGATAAGGCTCATTCTATGGAGGAAACTAAGGATATTCCAGCGTGAGGGTCCTCTCCTACACATCCCAACAAACGGAAGGAAGAAAATAAGGGAGACTCCTTTGTCATAAAGGAGGATAAAGGATTCATTCCAAGGTCAAAGAAGCAACGAACAAAGCGTAAGGTTGTAAGGAAGAAGTGGACACCTATGTCCCCACATATGGACTTCATGGCCATTCGAGAGGATCCTAAATTTGAGGTTAGTGATCACACGATTGATACCACTCATCGAAGAAGAAGGAAGGAGATACATACAAGGTGGTGGATCCAAGCCACCTCACCGATGAGCAGGCATGCAATGTGCTACAAAAGATGTCCTCAAAAGTAATATGACGTAACTTAGATGCAAGGGACGCTGTTTGAACCTTAGTCACGGTAAAGAAATAAAAAGAAAGGGAGGTAGAGAAACTATACCACAGACTTAAGGGTGAGTAGGCGCAAATGAATGAGGCCCGTGATCGAGTTGGTGCCCTAGTTAAAAGTATCTTGGGACAATGTCTCGATGCTGGTGAGCCAAGCCAGGACAGACTATGGTGATGAAATGGAGTATCTAGAGGACCTAGTGGGGATGTTGCCGGTGAACATCAAGGATGGCATGGGGCCGATAGCCGCAAAGCTCTCCAAGGAAAAAGAGAACAACAAGATCATTGTAGAATCCTGGATCACTGAGTTGGAGGATTTCTCACCCAACTCAAAGAAGTAGATATACTAAAAGATATGGGTTTTAATATAGCCGAAAGTGTGAGCCCTCCATTGACGTGCGAGTGATAGATGAGGAGGCCACTCTTAAAGCCTCGCAGAGAAGGTCCCCAAAAACAAGTCCGAGCGCACGTTAATTGTTGACATTATTGCGTAGAAAGACAAAATAAATACCAAACGCAAAAAATTAGAGTTCGGATTGCAAACTCTAGACTCCATTAATGAATGTATGGATGAGTTCGAAGGTGTTTGTGTGGAGCTAGTGGTGGTGATTAAGGAGCTAAAGGAGAAGGTGGAAGAGATCACACCGGACCAAGTACAGTATAACATGGGAGGTGCCAGGGAAATCATTGACAAAGTTGGAGGCTTGGAAAAATTTGAAGGGGGAAATCGATGCAGAATTCCTCAAGTTAATCCAGTTAGTCCTCTAGTCGTTGGTGGCGAGATAAGTTTTTTTTTTACATTAGCTAATTTTTGGTCGATGAAGTTTTGTTCGAGGAATGAGAAGGATTGTCGTGGGCGGAAATTGAGCTAGTGTGGGGTGATGTTGAGCCCTTGAAATGACCAAGTACCTGAGGCGCGGAGGGTTGTGGCGCACGGAATCGGGGTGCAAAGGAATGCGTGGAGGTAACTTTTCGGAATGTGTGAAGGCTAGCGCCAGGCAGAACTCGATTTAGGACTTAGTCACTTTTGGACTATAGATAAAGTCGCGTTAAAGGAACACATGGAAATGCAACTGCATTGATTATGGATAAAGTTAAACTATGAAGACTCGCACTCAAGGAAAGCCATATTGTTGAGATCTTTTCCTCTTCATGGAGATAACATCTTTTGATCGCACGTAGTCACATTTGGCTCAACAAAAGGATTACCTACAATCAAAATGCCCATAAAAACATCGAGGATGGCTTATTATTTCATGTTTAATTGGATGCATTAGTTAGCTTTTCCTTTCCATGGCTTTATCATGATGTTTTGTTAGATTAGCTTAGTTATTGAGACTATTTGGTGTTAGTTTCTATTAATTAACCTATCTTGGTTTAATCACACACATACATTATTGAGTAACATTTTAGTTAAATGGATAACTATATGGGTCGAGTGGGAGTTGGGTCATATGCATATTCATTATGCTTTTGGTAATAAAAGTGATTTGGAGGGGTGTATTGATATCCGAAGATGTATTTAAGTGATATTATTGTTGAAACCGAGGATTCTAATGAGGAAATTAAGTCATGATTGCACAACTTCATGGAAAAGAGGACTGAAATGATGGAAAGTCAACCTATTGAGTGATAAAATGGGTCTGTTGGACTAGTGGAGTCATCAAATGTGTTTAGAACTTCCTCCAAAGGTTGGATATCATCAAGAACACATCAAACTTGATGATATGAAGTTGTAAAGCTCTTCAATCTTGTACCATCGGTGTGTGCAGTAATTGTTATCACCAAAAAGTAGCACCTTGGGATTTAATCATGGAAGACCAATATTTTTGGATAACATGGGATTGTCTCCAAGTGTGGGACATTGCAATCTTGATACAAACCTCCGAGAGAATGTTGGTTCCTTTGCCTATCTTAATGTTATTACTACTCCTACTGATTGAAAACACGACTATCTAAGCCTAAACTAGTCATTCATATGGACCGAGGATAGAGATGCATGGAAATGAAATCCTAAGCTACGAAAGATGTGATAAAGACCGAGAAAAGGGGATAAACACTCTCGTGAGGAAAAAATGGGATTAAATGGAGAAGGAGAGGTCAAACAAGTGTGACATGAGACCAAATGCAGCATTATCCTCCATTTTTCATGCAAAACACAATAAAAATGGGACATGTAAGTGAGAAATACATGTACAACACACCACAACAATGATGGAAAGGAAAGAATGCAATAAAACACAACCAAGGTAGAGAAATAACCATAAAATTTTATTTTATTGCCATGAAAGTATGCACATACCATTACAATTAAGGTGAAAGGAATAAAAACACATCACATTAGCCAAATCTAAGGATCGCATGACTCCATGGAAGCTTTAACAACATCTTGGCATGCTTCCTTACATTCTCAAGTGTCTAACCTCTACAAATGAGAACATTTTCCCAATATATAGAGAAAGGGGGAGAAAAGAAGGGGGAAAGAGAGGGAAATTTGAAAACACATGGGCACCCCGACAAAACCATCCCCACATGTCATCTTACCTACAAGAGGAGTATGGGCACCATGAAACATTAAATTCAAAGTGGTTGAAAGCACTGAGTGCATTTTTCCCCTTCGAACCCATGTTTTCCCTTTTGACCCCCAAAATAAAATAATTCTCTTTGTTTCTTGATGCCAAAATGTATTCCTTGATGAAATAATTCCAACAAGACCAATTTTGTGCAATTTAGAGCTCTGGATGAGAAGTTATGGGAAAAAAACCAACCAAGATTGGCTCATGTGGTGTTCCAGGGAACAAGTGGAACTAGGGAAACTTCCTCGTGGGCCTAAAAATGACCACTTTAATCATCTTTGCTTTGTGTGTGGATAAATTAGGGATGCAGGGTACTTAGTGGAAGTAGGGAGCTTCTCATTTGGTGCTTACATGGGACATTATTCTCGACTATGTGTATTATGCGGGGGTATGCGGGATCTTTGTGCACAAATTGAACGAGGGAATTGTTCCCTGTGGGTCGCTTGTGCTCGTCTCGCCAACTTACCTTACACCTCGTAGTATTGACCCTGCCCCCTTCTTCTTCGGTGGTTGCGTCGGGTTATGCGGAAAATGGTTGGAATGATGGAATGTTCCAACCGTTCTTGAGTTCCCTGCCTTAAACAATGCCCCGCCCCTTACGGTACCCTACGAACCTTGTCAATTGTTTTGGAGGTTCAAAGAACTTATAGAATAGAAGAATTATTCCCAAAGTACCCTATGAACCCGACTTTCGTAATTCAATTCCCATTCCTCCATTTAGTCGGCAAGTGCGGGGTTTTGGGAAATCCTAGAACAAAAGAATTGTTTCGGTTGTACCTCCATTGCCCGATCCACCCAATAGAACTATCCTTGTGGCTAACGAGGGTATGCGGTGAACAAGGGGAACATGAGAACTATCCTAGTCATAATGAAGAAGATTTTTACATAGATCCCCCAACATTTCCCCCGCCCATGGACTTCTCCTCCCTTTATTACCAATGACACGTGATCTATGTGTTAAGTACTTTATGGGGCTGTCAGATATTGAGAGGCTTGGCCGTGCCCGCGTTGGAGATATGTTTGGAAATTTATTCGCGCATGGACAACGTGTTTCTCCTCATCTTTTAATTTCTTTCTGTCTCGCATATTTGTGAGATAAGGTGTTAAAAGATAAGGTCGGTCGTGAATATGATATATTTATTATATGGGACAAAAACCTCCAAATAAAAGACACAAACATTGATAGCGATGTCACTAAATAAAAACGGATAATTACAGCAGTAATGAAAAGCAAAGAAGATGATGCGAATGTTTATCAAGGCTTTGATTATTCTTTCTTGACTTCATTCTAATACCATGACTTCAATACTTTAGCGCGTGAACTCAAGATTTTTCACTATGTGGTATTATAATCCAAGTACCTCAAATATGGTCAATCCATCTTTTATTTCTTCTATTCCAATCTCTTCACGACTACTATTTCTATGCAAATTTGTGAAATGACCAAGTGTGTGGTTTGAAAATACAAGTGGTGTGGTCACTTTTATTAATGTAGTTGATTAGTATTCACCAATTTATTTAATATTTCTCAAAATAAAGACCACTTATAACACATTATATTATTTTATACCTCTTTCTTATAAATTTTTCATGATAGTATATTGTTAATTAATTTGTTTCCAAAAAGGTCAAGGCATTTCTCCTTTCCGTATGCATCCATTAATTTATTTTCACTTATATTTGATTACTTCTTAGCTCATTTTCAAAACAATGTTGCTTTTAAGATCACACTTGTCGAATCATCTCAACTTGAGAAAATATCCAACGGAGACATTAGTGAGTATTGTTTAGGTTTAAGATTACAATTACTAAGATTATTTTTCACACAAGAAAGACTTTAGAAGACAATATTATGTAGGTAAATATATTCTTAAATATAATAAGACAAATACTCCAACTAATGTCAAGTTTTAATGAAATCCAAGTTTTAAAGCTAAAAGTAATCATGATGTAGAAACATTTGGGTTCGTAGATCAACATGAAATATTTCAAACTATTAGTGTCGGTTGTGTTGCATTTTGTATTATTGGTGGGACATGGAGCACTAATATTGCATTATATAATGTTGGAGTTGTGTGCAAGTTTATTGCACAATATCGGTGTTCTATGCAATCTTATTGCACATTGTTAGTGTTGTTTACAAGTCCTTTTTCCAAGGTTCAATCTATCGCATAAGTTTTTACATAATCATGCAAATACCTATGAAAACCGCACAAGTTTTGGAGATTTCACAAGCATAAAAAAATGTCACATAACACTATGGAAGTCATTAAATACTATTTGAAGTTACGTAATACTAGAACGAAAGTTTTGAAGCCACATAATCTCATATGGAGTTCAGGATATTACAAGTTTGTTTGGAAGTTGTGATGTACTAAGGGATGATCATTTGAAGTTGTGAATTAAGTACTATGATTATCATCATGACATGCCTCATGCGTGTCTTCAAGACTAGATATAGTTCCTTCGTCACAAGTAAGAGAAGTCTCAATAGAGAAGAGGTTCTATTTAACTCTAACTAATGATAGTCTATACTAGTAGGTAGGCATGTAGGTTTTGAGATTGCCTCATATCTATAGTTATGGGTCATAACATGGGTAGGAGGTGGTAGATTCTGTATATTTCATGAGATAACTATCATTATAGAAACTATTAATGCCATCATTAAATTCCTCACACATAAAGAAATCAACTAGACATGCAAAAAAATTCTCGTTATTATAAGCATGAGAGAATGGCATGGGAAGGGTAGAGTAAGCCATAAGTAACAAAAGAGAAGAAACCTCAATATTAGAGTAGGGAATAAAATCATGCATCGAGTAATGGATAATAGTGATAAATGGAAACCCTACATAAACCATGCAATTTTCCCATTACAAGGCTTGATTTAGATATGGAAACCAAAGCCAAATAGGTGAAGGATTAGAACAAGTAAGTGTGTTCATCATATAATTCACCCAAATAAGAATTTCGAAATCCTAATTAGGATAGAGATATTAAAAACTAATGTATAATCATATAAATATATAAATTCTCCAACATTTCATATCTCGACAACACATGTAAATGAATATAGAGAAATTGTATTCAATTAGGCACTTACTAAATATAATAAAACATAAGAATATGGATGAACGTGGATTTTTATTAGTCCGGAAGCTAAAATATGTGTTAATGGGGGATGAAATGGTTGGAAATATTCTACATATGCTTCATATTTGATTATGGAATTATGTTATGCTCAAGGTCAAAACTATTTTTATAGGATAATTGTTTTATGATTTGGTCATGTTATATTCTTCTCAAGTAAATGAGTTATGTGATCGATTTGTTTTCTCATACGCCGATGCTCTTCATGGCCATCCTTCTTGTAATATTAACACTTACACTTTACCTTCTTCTCTTTGGGCTCAAGTAGAAGCATTCATGTTAGGTTTGGTTTGGGTTTGGTTGGCCTTGGTTTCCTTCTTTGGTCGGTCATAGCTTTCTCTTTCTTATTTTCAATTTTCTTTTCCTTACCAAGATTGCTACAAGAGCATGTGACTTGGATTTTAAGGTCCCTGTTTGAATGAGTTTTCCTATTCTCGAATGAGTTGGGACAAAAATTGTCAAATGAGAGAATTTTCCAAGTACTTCTAGAGCAGTTTTCATGATGTGGAAAGTTAAAATGAAGATGAAGTATTCATGACTCGACTTAGAAAGAATCGACAAGATCAATCGAATCTTTCTTCTCCACCTTACATTCCTTTAGAAGTAATTTAGTGTGGAAAAAATTTGAGAAGAGGACCTATAGGTTTTCAAACTCACTAGGATTTAATCCTAGTAGTTCATTTTCCAACTCATGCACTCTCATGCCATCTTATTGTCCAAACATAGTTTCTAACCTTTCCACAGTTCAAACGGGTGTTTTAGACAACTCAATGTGGAAGATCAAGTAAGGAGAAACATACATATAAAGAATACCTAAGGCTTCATCATATCGGTTTAGCCACTTATATTTTTAGGCTCATCATCACGTTGGCCTCATCTCTCATGGTGTAGACATAAATATTGCACATTAGACAAATATTTAACCCGGTCTTATATAATCTGTTTAGAAGGTTCTCAAGCATACAAAGTACTAATAAATCCCACCTTTTGGCCATCTTCTTCTTATATTGTATTTCTTCTTTCCCACGTCATTTCTAATACTTATCACCCCAATTTCTAACTTCCCCAAGTTTCTATCCTAACTCAAGGCGCGCCCCAGCCGAATCAGGGCAGGGCCCGACGCACCCTGGTCCCATCCAGGCACCACGTTGTGCACAATCTCCTTCGCTCTTTTTGGGTCACTTCTAGTTATTGGTCATCCTTATCTTCTTCTCAGTTGGCCTTTTTGGGATTAATTACAAAATTAAACTTGAGATCCCTATAAATATAAAGCTTATAAGACCATAATAAGGGTCATAGGTCATTGCATCTTATCACTACTATCACTCCATCTAGGGTTGCATCCATTGCATCACTCACATCCACTTAGTTCCATGCATTCAAGCTAGGATATTTCACACACACACACACACACACACACACACACACACACACACACACACACACACACACACACACACACACACACACACACACACACTTCATAGGGCGGGATTCATTCTATTTCATGCACACATACTACTTACATTTCTATAGCTAATATTTCTCAGTCTTTCACAAAGTATGGTCGACACGAGAGCACACTGGGCACAACACTCACACATGCACCGTAACTACATCAAGGTTCGTAATGTAGTGTAGTGCTCTGTTATAATTCCATTAGCTTGGCGACATCGAGGTCAATCTAACCCATTCATATGCATCTTTCATTTTTATAGGGTTTACTTCTTCTACTTCAGACACGGGTCGTTCTCTAGTTCATCCGATGAATCCTGGGTGTGATGATGGGAAGTATTTAGAGGCATCTAAAGAACCATACTATATTGAGGTTCTAAGCATTTACAAATTGTCTCAGAGCACCCATTACGGACCAGGGCATCCCAGTACCTAACAAGGCACACTGTGTCATCTCGTAAAGGCTAGATCTACCCTTCGCATGGTTTCGAGTGTTCATCTACACTACCAAATTCCACTTCCAAATCTGCAACACTGTGTGACATTTTTACGCAATCGATAAGTCACTTCTCTCTCTCCTCTTGCATATTAGGTTTTAATTTACTTAGAATAATTTTTTTACATTCATTCCATATTGCTCTAGTTTTCTATTTACAACGTTTTAGTCCTCCTAAATAGATTAACATTAATACCCTAGATAGCTAGGTAAGCTCTTATTTTTGTTAATCATTTTAGTGAGCCCGATGTCTCTCTCTTCTTGCCCCTTTTATGGTTTTGAATCAGCACTTTACAACATGGGTAAGCATCATAGGAAGTCCTCTTCTCCTAAGACTTTAGTTACTTTGTAATTTGATAGCCATTGTCATGCTCTCACCAATACCCCCACTTATTCTTCTGGTTTTAACCCTTCTCCTTCATTTATTGATCTTCACTCTTATGGGATGGATCCTCATGCCATTGCGGATGTCATTACCTCTTACTTATGCATTATTAATCCTTCTACCTTAGCCCAACTTGTAGCAGAAGTTCAAGCTCTTCCTCCCGATCCTATTGCTTTCTCCCTTTCCTTGGGTATAACTAACTCTAACCCGACACCTCCTTCTTATCCGCCCACCACCGAGTCTCCTCCTCTACCAAATCCACCTACCTTAGTCCCTATTTTTTTCATGGTTGAGCTAGTCCCTTCCACTTCTTTTATCACTTCGACATCACCAAATAAACCCACCTCGTACTACTCGGTTATTTTTCCTATTCCTCCCATGTCCCCTTTTCTATATGACATGCCCTTCACAACAACTCTTCGCATGCTCAATATTGTTTCTTCCCCACCACCTGTCACTACTACTACTATTGTGCCATACCAAGCTTTCTCACCACCTCTTGATATCATTCCATTCTCGCCACCATCTCCCACCTCCTCTAGTATGCCCATCATTCACTTGCACTCTCTTCATCAACAATTCCTATTGGGAGCACATACCACTCAACACCTCATGTCCTCCCACCATTTTTTCATATGAAGGTCTCTGTTGACTTGGGTTCCACCTTGATGACCTTCATACTCCTTTGCGTGATCCACATTTGTATCATGGTTCTGTTATTCTCACTGCCGCTTATGGATTGCATGTTTTTCACCTTGTGGTTCATCTCGCACGCCATCCTACTACCTATCCACTTACACTAGGCTAGTCTTGGTTAGATTATATTGGGGGCACCCTTGATTCTGATAATATTGATATCACCTTCCCCATGCCATTTGGCACTGCTAGCATTTGTAGTAGTTCTTTTGCTTGCTATACACCCAACCTTACTACTTGGTATGCTCAGGGATTCCCATTACCCACCTTTACAGATGAACAATATGCCATGGTCATGTACATTTTGCACATTCATGGTTATCTAGATGACCTCCCACATACAATTTCCTATCAAGTATCTCAAGTGGTCTAGTATGAATTTGACACTTCTACTGATGATCCCTTTGATGCTCTTGCCCCACCATTACTTTCATGCGATCCACTTCCACCTACACCCTCTTCTATCTCCACCACCACAATTGATGAATCTCACCCTAATCATCCTCCATCTCCCACCCACTCCTTCGACATTATACAATTACTTCAAACATAGTGTCAGTCCATGGAGGCAACAATTGTGTCTCTCCGCATTGAGATTGCCTAGCGTAAAGATTTTACTAATTCGCATAATCCCACTACTACTAAAGACCCTGCATGATATTTTTCCCTTTTCTCCCCCTAATACCTCAACAGTTATACCATTACCTTCACCCCTTATTATTCCTTCCACTACTACACCACAGGACATTCTTGGCCACACCTGCTTCATCATAAACTCATTGATCTACCATCTAATCACCGCTCTCCGCCACCTCAACCAATCCACTATCGTGACCCATCATTCTTCCGCTACCACCGCATTCGAGGGCATCATACTGACTCTTGCCATGCATTGAGCCATATTATTCGAGAACTCCAACAATTCGGTACCCTTTCATTTGACACACACCCTTCTTCTATGTTATTCTCTACTCACTCGGATTTCCCACATTGTAGGGGTGAACTTGTGCTACCCACATCTCACCTCAACCACAACCTTTCCTACACTCTTCATCCTCAATTTCCAATCCAACCACTTCTACATCCTCTACTCTTCCCCACACAACTACTATGCAGTTATCTCCATTACCTCATACGCCTCTTCCACCTTCTTTCCCCCTACTCCATCCCATTAGTTCTACGCATTGGTATAGGCCTCCTACTCAGACCACTACAACACCTCGCCACTCGCCACGCCTCATTTTATCCCACAATGATCATCTTCTTATTTACGCATGACATCTCCTCGATCTCCCTCACCTACACATTTTACTATGCCCCACCATTCATCTTACATCCACCCCTCACATGCATATCAACTTCATTCTCCTGCACAACACTTATCTCCTATACCGCCATTATTAGAGCACTCTTCCACTCCGCTCCTCCTCTATATAGGTCGATGGACATCCATCCCTCGACCTTATTGGTTGATTCCCCTTTCCTACCCAGCTTAAGGGGCCTAGCCATTAGACAACCCCCCCTCCTCTCACACTTTCACATTGATACCTCTCACACCCATACATTTTTCCTTTCCTCGCATATCAACATTTTCATCATCTACAATTACACCCTCATTACTCGATGCACACCCTAGTGCTTCACTCATACTAGACTATTGAGGGATTATCATTACATTGAACCCCACACACTACACTACTGGACCTATACATATACATCCTACATCATCCTATACATACCTCATCTACTAGTCATTTCTACCTCATCTATCTCATACATGCTACACTAGTCATCATCATATATGAGTCTAGTTTTCTATGTCATCCATACATCCTATACATTCTACATGCTACACTAGATTTCCTTATACTTGGGTCTAGTTTTATCTATCATCATTACATATTCTACTTCTACCTACACATTTATTACATTACATTCCCTACTCGATCATTGCCGAGGGTTTACCAATCAAATGGACCTTACCTATATGTGACATGTCATCATACACCATTCATCGGACTAGTGACCAATGCTCTAAGCTCTATGGTCACCCACATACATCATCACGTCCTATAGTGGTATATACCTTAGGTTAAATTAACACTTCCTCCATCATTACCATTTATTCTATCAACCTTGCATTTCACTCCATCCTATCATCACGTAGTGGTATATTCTTTAGGCTAAATCACCACTCCCTTTCTCACCGCTCCTATTCAATTATCGTTCATCCCATCATCTCATAGTGGTATAAACCTTAGGTTAAATCATGACTCCTTTCCTCAAATTTCTATCATCCTATACTATTTTGTCTTCACATATCATCATTACATTGTCCTTTCATCAATCCACACTTATCCTATTCCATCACCATTCCCCCTGTCATCATTTAGTTGTATACACCGTAGGTTAAATCACTACTTGTCCATTATACTTCATTTTATCATCACGTAGTGGTATACGCTTAGTGTTAAATCACCACCATCACCTTATTCATTATATATTGGTCTATGATTAGTGCTAACTTCACCACCTTCCGTTATCCATCACCTACTCATCTACGCTCCATACACCCTCATCACCCATCTCGTAGTGACATACACTATAGCTAGATCGTCACCCTCTTCTTCCATCATAAGCTTAGGGCTAAATCACCACTCATCCAATCAACAAGTCGTGGTATACGCTTAGGCTATAGGGTCCACGCAAATCTTTCCATGCATCTCATCCTCCTCCACTCATTCTATAGTGATATATGCTTAGGGCTAAATCATCACTCACACATCCTGTGAGTCATGATATACACTTAGGCTAGAGGGTCCACACACACCTTTCTATATGACACATTCCCATCCATTCATCCCATATTGATATTCACTTAGGGATAAATCATCACTCATTTACTCAATACCTCGTGATATATGCTTAGGCTATAGGGTCCATGTTTATCCTCTATCTCCTCACCATCAAATTCTTCCATAGTGATATATGCTTAGGGATAAATCATCACTTGTCTATTCAACAAAGTCTTGGTATACACTTTCACTATAGGATCCATGCACATCAACCCATGTCGCATCTCATCATCATCATATATACATACTCATCGCAAGCGCTAGAAACAACCAACACTACTCGACCATTTCCCAATGATGCACTCTCATTTATGATTCATTCTTGATTGCTAAGGGGGAAAACAAAATGAACCTCACTGCATACACTTCCATCCACTGGGGGCATGTTGCTCCTATCATTCCATATTGCATTCCATTCCATCCATCCACAACATATTGTATTATCTTGGTAGTATTTACTTTTGTTTACTAGTGTTTTGCATGCTCATTCTATTACACATGTTAGCTTGCTTTCCTATATGTCATTATCATACACACATGCGCGTTCATGCCTTTGTTTAGTGTGATCATAGATACAGGACATTTACATGTGGCATGGATGCTCACCTTCTACCCTTACTATACTGGTCATTGGGGGCATCCACATTCATCTCATATAGGTGTTATTGTTTCATTTTGTACTTAACATATTTTACTACTTGCTCATACACATTTTTGACATATTGGTTATCATCCTAACATGCTAATGGGTGTCTCATGTGCAACACTTGTTTTGCAAGACTACATGTTTCCATGACTACTTGTATTATTACTTGTCTTCTATTGTTTTCTATTGTTTGCGGGCTTTGCCCTTTACTTGTGTGTACACTTGTCTATTGTTTGCGGCCATGATGGCCTTGCGTGTCTTACAACATCGTGAGTGATACCCCTTGTTTGTAGCCTACTTTATGTTGTTTTCTTGTTATTGCTTGCATGTTTACACTACTGTGTTTGGTAGTTTTTCTACGTTGTTTGCATTTCTACACTGATTACATGCATGTGCTTGCAGACTATTTTTTTTTTTGGATATACATCCCCTTTTGTGCGCACCTTGGTATCTACCAAGCACTTTTCCTTTCCCCCCTACAGGGTTGAGTTGGTTACAAGGTTAGAGTGTGGTTGGTCCTCTTTTGGGGCCGCATTCTCCTTCTAAGGTCATCGCATGCACCCCCAAAGAGGGGGCATCATTGAGGGTTTCTACTAACACAATGTATCTACACCGGTTCACACACAACGAGTGAGTTCAGACCAGTCTACAAACTCCATACACAACGACCATAATAGGACATGGTATCTTTCGACACAATTATGCGCAGTGGCTACATGATCAGGGGTTACAATGGGTGGCCTCTCTACACTTCTCCATCTAGTGGCGTAGGATTGCCTAAAAACCAACGCAAGACAAATATATCTTCAACAAAATTGTAGCAGAAGTGGTTAGAGTTGGACACATAACATTTCCTCCCTACACTTATTCATACAAGGTGATGTGAGATCACCCAAAAACTCGCAACAATACAAGATATCCTTCTACACCATTTTTCTTAACATGGATAAAAAGAGATAATAACGTTAAAAATGACTAAAAACACAATTTTATTTTATTAAAGCTCCTAAATTAAATTAGATCCCTAATTAAATAATAAGAGCCTAATTAAAAACTAACCCCTTAATTAAAAATTAACCCCTAGTTAAGATTAATTAAGTGACCACTTTTAAATTATTAACCACCTTATCTTATTACCTTAAAATTAAAAAAACACTCTTTTATCCAAAAAACCTTACTTTTAAATAAAAAAGCCACCTCATTAGTTAAAAAAGAACTATGTCTAAAAATTAAAAGGGCTTCAAAGGTAAGGTTGGTGAAGGGCTTGGCAATTGACACGGGAAGCCATGCAGAGCTCGGGGCTTGAGGAGGACTCGGTCATCAAGACTCGAGGTGGAAGCAGATAAGGCTTGAGTGGGAGTGAGCCAAACGACAAGTATAGGGTAGTACGACATGAGTGCCCAAGGATGTAAGTTGAAACAACAAGTAAGGGTTAGAATGGTGAGCTATGCAGATAAATGAGGATGAGCGAATGTCAATGAAAAATGCAAGCCAGGGGAGAGTCGAGGGCTAAGACATATGGGCATATGGGGGGAGCAGGGTTGGTGAGCTCGAGCTCACAGAACACAGACCAACCCAAACACAGATTAAAGGAACATAAAGCTTCAACTCGCCAATGCAAACAACTTAGGGCGGTTCTAAAACCCAACTTAACGCAAAATGAAATGCCCCAACACGCATATGGTAAAACCAACTCACAACAATGCAAATAATTGACTTGATGCAAACACTACACAACCAACCAACTTGTAGGAAAACCAACTCGGTAGGATAGACAACTCACCGAGGAGCTTGTTAAGCTAGGAAGAGAAAATAGGAAGGAATGCATAAAATCCAGGAGGAGGCGAGAACTAGGCCTAAAACAAAAAAATTCAATAAAATGTGTAGTTTAAATTGAAAAATAAACTTATAAACCAAAAATGTACCAACCTCCAAATCTAGTTTTCACTCCAAAGTTAGCTACAACTAGCTATATTTGTAGGAGAAAGTACTAAAACATGCACATGTACAATAAAAAAACCAACACAAAATCTAAAAAACAAGGTCATTGAAACTAGTTAGTAGGATTCTAAAAATGATAATAAAAACTTACATGAGAAGGACAAAACTGAAATAGAAGTAATTAACAACTAGAATAAATTAGTGCACATTTGTCGAACAATCACTCGATACCATGTGATAATGTTCGCAAGGATCAATACGAAACCTCATGCACATTGAAGAGGTTGACTCCAATGGTGACATGAATGCTCCAAGTAATCAAAGAAAAATCTAACACAAAGGAAAATCAAGCATGTAATCATATGTCTACTCATTCTCATAGCTCAAATACAAATGGTACATATAGGAATGTTGTGTAACTTCTACTCATGACACATGGAACCCTAATTACACCTAATGACCTATGATCCCGCTAAGCTATAAGACTAACCATATGACGTGGAAAAGACCCCGAGAGATGATTAGGAACGTCATATAAACCAACATAGTTATATCATATATGTCATATATTTTCACAAACTTTATAGTTTTCTTTTATATCCTTTGTAGTCATCATTTATAGTATCATTGTGATATTACCTTGTCATCATATATTGTGATCACTATTACACCTAATTTCACCATGTTCACACCTTTCTCATTATCTCCTTAGCGCATTAGAGTTTTCTCCATACTTCTTGTCTTGATTTATTGACTTTACCATGCCCACATTTCCCTCTCATATGAAATTAGCCATGTTCGATGTCATACGTTGAGTGAATTTCAATGGCTAACAATATTGACAATGGTTAATGTCATCAAATTAAAAATCATAATCGATGACACCGACTAGCATAAAATACTAATTCTATCATAAGGATATTTATATTTGGTAGATGAGTTCTCGTTCCACATCACATCCATCACTTATTCATTCTACTAGCACTTTCCAATCTTCCCTAAAAGATTAGAAGATCTTGAAGTTGGTGATATTAATCTTCATTGGATTTCACAATTAATGTGTCGGGTACTTAAAATATACAAGCATATATGTTACATTTTCCATAGTCTACAAAGAATTTTTTGTTCTATCATTAATGTTCATAGGTATTCATCTTATTCATTTGTAGTCCCTAATAAAAAGTCTCTCTCATAAGGTACGGCTAACACTAGGGAAGTTAATGCACCAATGGTGCTTTCATGCATGTAAATATATCGATGTCTCTTTCCTTTATCTTATTTAAGATTCGGAATTTTTGATATGGTCATGCATGGATTACGATAGGGCATAATATTATTTTATATTGTATTATTTATCTATAGGTCATTACCTAAATACAACCTCGCATAACCCTTAGTATCAATTTGCACACTCTTGAACCTCAATTGTAATCATTGTCACTCTTTCCTAACAAGCTATCAAGCTTTCATCTTGTTATTACCTTAATTACGATCCTATTTACAACCTTACTATAGTTATATTATAATTGAAGCTAGGTAGAAACCAATACCCTATTTTAGGTCTAGAGTTTAAAACCCTATACCTCAAGTAATGTGTGGAGTAACCCTTTCCTAGTTACATGTATACATCAAATTTAAATTTAAGGTGTGGATATTTAGTGTAGTACCATTTTTATCCTAGTCTAGAATACCCCCTATTATTGAGAGATGAAAGGATTTTTTACTGCCCCATTATTTATTTGCATACACTTTAGTGAATCTAATGTGGATTACAGATCCATCATTCTCATAAGTGACCTAGGACAATCGACACCTATCAAGGATGCCCGTTGTATGCAAGACACTCAAACAAAATAAACATGTGGAACATATTTCCCTCATATGTCATACTACAAATAATCTTCCACTAACAAGGTTCAGATATAGCTCAACTTTATTTTTTCCACTATTTCTCAACATTTGGGACGTAATTTCTACATTGAGGATTGGGAAACACGTTTGAATCACATAAATGAATAGATGTATGAACAATAAATTGTTGCATTCCATTATGCTCCACATTTGTTCACTAAAAATGAGCTTGTAAATGGCCATTACCTCAACATGTTAGAATCTTTGAACATTTTGGGTGTCCTTGCATAAATCAATGAGCATCACAACTTGACGGATCCCAAGGATGAATAGTTGGAACATAAATTTTCTATGCAAACGTCAGAAAGTAATGCTTATCTCTAATTTTGGGTCGAGGCAAGGCTTGTGAATGATTCAATAGCACAATAGTGGACACGATGCACGTTGTTTCCACTTCATCATTGGACATTCCACTTTTTGTTGTCATTAAATTTGACAAATATATAAGCCCTCCTTGGGATGCAACTAACACTTTACATGTTCCCCATCTCGCTTGTCTCTAGAGGCAACCATAAGAAACTACTTCTTAAAATGGCATGAGCCTTGGTAATCCAAAAATCCCGTCATGTCAAAAAGTAGCACCCGGGATTTTCCCGATTATGGATCCCTACTTTTGTCTAATATGGGATGATCTCACAAGTATTGGACTTGCATAAATGAGATCAATCTCCGGAGAAGGCTGGTTCCTCTACCTAATTTAATGCTAAACTAATCTTAAGGAAGGAAATGCAACTATCTATTCCTACTCTAGTAATCCAAGGACCAGGAGAGAGAGAGAGAGAGAGTGCATGAAAATGGAAATCCTACACTAACAAAGGTGATAACACCAAGAGAAGGGTGGAGAGACACTCTCAAATGAGGGAAAATGACAACCAAATGATGAAAGAGAGGGAAGCCACATGTGCCAAAGTCTAACACAACCTTGGAACCACCATATCCATGAAACTCAATAGTTTCGAACCTATAAGGAGAGTAAAGAATGTAAAAACCCGCAATATGCAATGAAAGGCAAGGAAAATGCAATAACACAACTAGGGTAAAGAACAACCATAAAACAAGTATTTTATTGCTTTAGAAAGGATGCACAATACATTAGAATGAAAATCATAGGAAATATTCACCATGTAGAAGCTTAAATCTAAGGCTTTCAGCAACTCATACACACATGTACATCACTTGAAAGAGTGCGCACACATTACAAGAATTTCCAACATTACAAATGAGCCTCCTATTACAATTTATGGAGAAAAAGAAAGAGAGACTAAGGAAACTCGGATTTCTTCTTCCGCCAACTAATAACCCACATTAAAATGTATGTAAAGAAGTATGGGCAAGCTTTCAAATCCACCCCCATGATTTTTTGTGTGTGGAAGAAGAAACATGGACCAAATCATATCAAACGATTATTTATCTACCCGAGATCGTATTCATTAATGTTGGGAGTGTTTTCTTCTTTTTCCCACCTACCCTCACCAAAATTAGATTTTCGTGTTTCCATAACGTAGTACTCAAAGAGATGCTTCCATTGATATATAAGTTATTGAATTTGGAGCATATGAGCAAAAGATATGGTGAATTGAATTCGGGGGTAATGTGAGGAACACGAGTTCTAGATCCTTCATCACGGCCAAGAATTAAAATGTCCTTTTCTCCCTTTACATTTCTTTTGGTGCAGAGAAATCGGGTCTCCGGGTACAAGTGGTACTTGGGAACTTGTTCCATAATCTCCATGTTCTCCCACAGGCCACCTTTTCTGCGCTGAACACTTCGGCACTTTCGCTTTATCTCTCCCTCACTCATTTGCGGGTATTTCGGCTCCACATAGAACTTGGGGCACATGGGGATTGGGTCACTTGGGCCTTATAACTCCAAATCTCCGCATAACACACCGCCCGATTCACTTGAATCCTTGGCCGCCTCCCTTTGATCTCGCAGCGACACCAATGTAGGGAACTAGTTCTGTCGTTTCCAAGTCCTTCCGAATTGCTCAACACCTGCACAACTCTCTGCTTCACCTCGAACCTCGCAGCCTTTGTGCTTTGACTAAGTCACTTCCACGGGAGCTCACGTCCCCGTGGCACCCTTTCCTCCCCGGCCTCGGTTCTCCACATTGCCTCATGGCCCGATTCATATCACCAATCCACATAAAACTAACTCTTGCCCATCCTTTGATCGCGATCGATGATAGACTAGTGCGAGGAACACTTGAACTCGTGGAACTTATTCCATCTCGACACCCTCAGGCCCCAATTCGGCTTGAACCCAAAATCCATCGCCCCTTTACGCTTTTTTGTTGTGCGACCAAATTGGCAAACCGGGAAACTTGTGACGAAGGAACTTGTTCCCAGTTCCTCCTAGGACCCGCATTTCGCAATACACTATATTTGAGCCCCTTTTGCATTTTTCCTCAAATTTTTCTAAGTGTTGGGCCAAGTATGGATCTAGGGAGTTAGGAAAATATAGTAAAGTGCCTCCAAAGTCGAATTTCTCCATTTTACTATTTTTTCTCAATTTTCGCTAAGTGTGGAACTCTAAAACCGGAAGAAGATGAGAAATGCATCCAAATAATTCTAAGTCCCCAAGACATGGAAAATACCCGAAATCCCGATTCTTCATTGAAATCCATGAAAGTGCTCAAGCCCAATTTTCCAAGTTGTCCTTTTTGCAAGGGAGGAAAATGGATAACAAGTTCCAAGGCTTTACATTGCCAAAGGACACTATTGATATCGGTAGCACTGAAAGGTATGGGTTGCCATTCACCACATTGTCCAAAGTCCCCTTAATTAAAGACCTTTGCATAACACAGAAAGAAGAGAAGACACACCTTCAACTCTTTAACGTTTCCCAATTTAATATATATTTGTCTCTTCCATCTTTCCCCTTGTACATATATCTTATATTAATTTTCCTTCTCTTTTCCATCTCTCATAATTTGTTAGCTTCCATCTACACAATAAAGCAAAGTTTGCACATTTAGGTTTTCCAATTTCCATACATAACCCTTTCTCTTTCTTTATATGTTAAATATTTTTTTACTTCTAATTAAATACTTTAATAATATTTTAATTTGACGTATTGATGCCCTCACCATGTACATCACCAAATTTGGAGCCGTCTATCCTAACAACAAAATCACATGACATATACATGGACATGCATGTATAGTCATCACGCATGGTTTACACACTTTCCATGACTTAATTTTTTTGGATTTTTAGTGTGGTATACACACTTAGTACAACCTCACATATATTATTACTATGCCCTACCAAACTATGCTTTATTGTAGCACATAAACATCACTGCAAAAATCATACACATTTACTTAACTTTCCAAATTCGACACCTCATCAAAGTAGGTCCCACACTATGCATGCATGTATGGGGCATTATTGGGGCATCCTGGATAGCCACGGGCATCAGATTTTTGAAAGAAGAAATAGTCCATGTGCAAATGTACGATATGTGTCAGCGGTCAAATCAAACATAAAAGTGTGGTTAAAATCCGGGCTTGGAGTCCGCAAGAATTGCTATAAATAAAGGAGCAGACCCTCTTTTCTAACTCACATCTACAGTTCGGAGTCCTGTGAAGGAAGGAATTTGTGTAGCAGAAGAAAGCTCTGAACCAGACTTACATATTACTTGTAAGCATTGTATTCCATTCTGTGTAATTATCTAGGCTGGAAATCCTTTCTTGTTCTAATAAATGTTATGCTGCGACTCTGAAATATGAGATAAATTAGGAAACTCCGAATGTATGAGCATTCATTCATGTTTGTTTTAAACACACAATTCTTTTCTAGTCGTCTATTAGCCGTTAAATCAAGGCTGTGACTATGCCTCTCTAAATCCCATATTTTCTAAAAATCATGTCATATTTTTCACAGGCTGTTGAGGTATGTGTCAAGTCGGTTAAAAATGGATTGCTTTTTAAACGTTTAATATGTTATCAAGCCGTGATCTTTTAATTTCTTTTTAAAAAGATAAGGTAGGTCGTGGGTATGAGAGATTTGAAATATGTTAGCGTTAAATGTGACGTTTGTTTAGACGTTTTTAATGATTTTAGCCGTAAAATATTTGCAAATATTTGAATTAATCGTTACACGTAATTTGTATATTTTAAGTATGACCCTTATGTTTTATATAGATTTATATATAAAATATATTAATATATATCAAAATGGTTGTTATAATATTTAATAACATTATTTTATATTTTTGAAATGTAATATTTGAAAATAACTGTCACCTAAAAATTGTTTGACAGGCATAGATGGCCGTCAAATTTAACTCCTGTGACAAAAACCACCATTGCAGGCGAGGCACGTGACCATTTAATAGAAGAGCACTAAATTTCTGATTCCACCCGTGAATGGGCTGCGTATATTAAATAAATGAAGTTACTAAACCATTATTTTATATTAATCTTTATTATAAAATAATCCGCACAGTTTCCTGTTTTACGAGGAATCTGGCGTGCTGGATGCTCTTTAATCACTAAAATAACAAAGGGCTTATATTTTTAAAGATTCTTTGTTTACGTAGGGAGAGTTGATTTAGATACTTAAATTTTGCATAGTTACCAATACATCACAACTCTCTAGCTATGGCTTTATTTAAAGGTAAAAAGATTTTTTTAATCTAGTGAAAACCTTTCTCTGCTGTTACCTGTAGAAAATCATTCTTTGCTTTTATATTACATTGACTGGTGTTTTATATACTAGAAATAAGATCTGCCTAAAACTAAATCTGTAATTTACAGCTGGGTAACTTGTAAATAGTTTTGTAAAACTGTTAAGAAATCATAGACTTTGCAGCAATGAATAAGTAATCTGGGCACGTTTTTTGCCACCCTGGGTCTTGTTGAGTGCCCATGTTGTAAGTTTCCTGCAAAAACTGGATGTAAGTTTTCCATATTTTGCAAGTGCAGTGAAACAAGGAATTTCTGTAGCGGAAAGTTCTGAACCAGACTTCCATATTACATTTAAGCACTGTATTCCATTCTGTGTAATTATGAAATCCTGTTTTGTTACATGTGACTGTTTTGTTAAACCTTTTTATTCGTGTGTTAGCCATTAAATCAAGTGTGTGAGACTGCAAAGGGCTACACCTATGGCTCTTTTAATATCTTTTTTTTAATTTGTTCTAGAAATAATTTAGTTTTGATAGGTTTTTAAATATTTGATATGAGTTGCATAGAAAGTGAGATGCTTCTTGTTTTAAGAAGAATTGGACATGCATCGGAGACTATTCTCCCCACATAATGCACCACCTTTATACCACACATAACAAGTCCCATTTGTAATAGTGGTGCATTTTGTGGGAAGAATAGCCTCCGCACCTGGGTGTGCCAAGTCATCCACAACGGGAATAATGAGATGCTCTTTCCCACTTGTTCACCATGAAGTACGCCCTACTTTTGTATCGGTTTTTGTAATTGAGAGGGAGCGGCAAGGTGAGCGCCACGATTTTGGACCACCTAAACTAGTGCTTAATGTTGAATGAACCACCCGAGCAATGATTAAGGTTGAATGAATTCATTATATCAATTAAAGTTATGTCTAAGAATATAAAAATATATTAAACTAGCCACATATTATATTATCTATATCATATACAATTTTATGGTAATAAAAATGATGTAACTAAATATGAAGATTTAAATTCACAATGAATTTGTTCATTTTCTTAAATTTGTTATGGGGAATTTATTGCACTCTTGAAGGTGCAACAACTAGTATATATATGGGTGGCTTGTTGGGGTTAACATTAATTGATATGATGGAAGAGATACACAAGGGTCATCAAATTATATGATGAAAAAATATTTTAATTGGAATGCGTGTTAAAGGAGGTATTAGAATTTAATATTTGTTATTAATAATGAAAATTAAAAGTACATTCAAAAATTAGAATAGTGCATTGGTTCCTTTCTTGTGAAATATTATAATAATTGTTTCTTGTTTTAAATGAAAAGTGAAATCAAAATTTAAATTCTAGCATATTAATGCTTGAACTAGGTGAAGGATTAATATTTTTTTAAAAATATATATTACTAAAAAGTCTCAATTTTGTCTCTATAATTAATAGAGAAATGTTGCAAAGTACTTGTAATTTATTAATTTTCATGTTTCATTCCTTGAGGTATTGGTTGACTATAATTATTTGAATTAACCTTTGCTTCCTTATCCAATACATTCTCAAGTTTGCTAATATATTAGATTTTACAATTTTTACACTTTATTTTTCTCATATTTTTAAATTTGATTTGTTTATCTATTTCCTCAAAATTTATTTGATCCTCTTATATTGTCGACTCAATCTTTCTTTCTCATCTAAATGTATTGGATAAAAGTATAAAAATATCGAGAATGTTTTCTATACCTCTATTTCAATTATTATTTGCATAAATTTTTTTGTTGCAAGTAATTTCATTGATCAATAAATTTATATTATATTGATGGAATGACATTTTTCCATTTGAATCTTACCAAATCTTATTTATTACCTTCTTTTATACCAAAGTTTACATGGTTACTAGTTTATTACATAACTACTTTATTCTATCAATGATAGCACTCTCTTAATTTCAAGTATTATTTTGTAGGATAACATATGAGCCTTATAATGCTAAATAAATAACTAGAGGACGAAACAAATTAGCACAATACAAAGTTCTTTCTTATAATGCTAAAGAAATTAGTAATGTTTGTTTATGCGAACCCTATAGGGTAAATGAATTAATAAGTGGGAGTGGTTTTGGTGTATTAGATAATGGCGAGTGGAAATGAGATCCAAGAGTTGGTTAACAATCCAAAATCCTTCTTAGAAGTTAACCGTCTTGGTTATCCCATCGAAATACGATTTAAGGGGGAAGCGCGTGTAAAATTGGATCGGCCTCGCCCACGAGAGAATTTGTTCAATCTTGTAAGGACGATCGAGTCAAATAAGTCTCAGATTGGCGTACCCGCTTTCGGGTACAAAGCGAATGAAAAGAACGACGCCTTCTTTCTGGACATTCCGAGCAAAGGCGTTAAGGAGGAAGGCAAATTTTTGTTCACTCCTAAACTGACGGGATGCTCCTTGGTGGTCACGCACGGGAAGACTACAGATACATACCGTGTCTTCCATGACTATCGTTCGAACAACGTGGTTCTCTATGATAATGTTGTAATGTATGTAGATTTTGATGACTATAAGTTTGGTGGAGATTTGTCTGCGGGAGGCTCGCGTGGCTTGCATGCGATTCGAGAGATGGAGCTCGAAATTGTTTGTTCAACAACAATTTCCTTCAATCCATAACACTATTTCCGAAAGTGTAATGGAAGTGCGTTTGGATATAAAGGAAACTATAAACGAATCCCTCGCAAAAATCTTTCACGAAAAGCGCGGATGGATGCAGCAGAGGATTAAAGATCTTGCAAAGACATTGGGCGTAAGTTCTGCTATAATCAACAATGCCAAGGATGGTGTTTATAAGGGTACAGTGAGTTCAACGAAAATGATCCTCGCTATTAATGAATGGAACAAATTACGTGATGCCATCGAGATAAAACTCCGGGAAAAGCAAAACAAGGATGAGGCCGAAATTTGCCAAATTGAAGAAAACAGACCCTTCGCGTTGGAAAACCACATTGATGAAGATTGCTTCAAATTGCCAATTACTGAGAGGAATGGTGCACGCTTCAAGGGATTAGACAAGATTTGGTCCGTGGTTACAGATAAAAAGGTTACCGGTTCAAGTCCAAATCGGTGAACTTTATGCGAAATGGACTAGAGAGATCTAAGTAGCCGTTGTGACAACATTATAGAGAAAACAGATCCGGCAATTTAAGTCTAACTTATCACTATATTCTAACCATACTTATATAAGTATGTTCCAAAGTATGTTGGTGATATATTTTCTAGTTATTTTCTTAGTAGGGTACCATGGGTATTTTGTAACGAACTCGTCCATATATTATTAGTATTTCAATAAACTTATCAATATGCCATGATACTCAATTTTCTCGCATATATTCTATTTGATGTTATTGTAATCTTTGTTGCTAATAAATGAAATGGTGTTGATACATAAATCAAATGAGGGATTCTTAGGCAGGGTGCCTACCAAAACCTCATTTCTTATCGATTTGGGAAAAAACAGAAACATTGTGACGAAAAAATCATAGCAAGTGACATACAAAACTTAATATAAGCTACGTTGTAGATGAGAAAGACCTTCAAATGTATTAATTTACTCTTAGACTTGGAGTGTTCTTTATTCATGTGTGCTATATTTAACAAACAATATTATTTCATTTTTTTGTTAAAATTATTTATTGTGCTCGTGTTAGCACAAATGATCACTAAGGCGAACTACTTTCAAGAAAGTTTCATATTATTTAATGTAGATTGTTAGTTTTTGCATGTTGCGTATCTCTTTCTCAAACTTGGTAGCCATTTGTAAAATATTATTTGTAAACTTGGTGCCAATTTGTAAAATATCATTTTTTTAATGTTATCCAGATTTTTAATTTATACATGTTACATATCTTTTGCTATTTTAAAATATTAAATGCATATAAGTCTAACATATAATTCCAACACCCCTTATTTAAACTTGACTTCTTGTACTTGGTGATGCTTGAATTACCTCTTAGATTCTCAAAACTCTCCTTAACTAATGGATTTAACTTGAGATTTTCAAATCTACAAAACTCTAGTGTATTTCACCATTGTTGACATATTATCTTATCAAATGATATCTTGTATTAACATGCTTTTTCTCTTTTTGTGAAAAAAAAATGATCTTTGATAATGCTATTGCTGAATTAATATTATCATAAAGGATCATTATTTCATTCTCTCTTTCTTGTTTCAAGTCTAACAATGACATACCTACTACATGTTCTATGTCAGTTATTAAAAGATTTATAATGGGTTGCTTTTTGGAATCTCATGACATTTCCCTTGAACAAAAATGAAAAGCATATCCTAAAGTGTGTTTTTTTGTCATACATGTTCCCTACAAAATAATTGTCTCTGTGCATTTAATTACCTTGAACTCATCTAATAATGTATATTGAATATTATAATCCCCTGTTTTACTTATGTATCTTATAATTATTTTTGTGTTTGTCAATGGAAGACTTTTGAAGAATCCATGAACCTCGAGATGAGACTCACTACATATATTGTGTTAGGTCTTGTGGATGTCAAATACATGAAATCGCTAACTAGTATTTTTATAATGATGGATACATATATTATTTCTAATTTCCCTTGTTCTATTTCAAACCTAATACCATGGGTGTAGGTGCTAGTGTAAAGTTCAACATCCTAAACCTATTAAAAATGTTATTTGTATACTTGGCTCAATGATTGAAAATTCGATCATTTTCTTGACTTACTTCAATGTCAAAAATTATTTCATTAGCCTAAATTTATCATCTCAAACTCTTTTCTTCACTATTGATTTAAACAACTCAAACAAAAAATTTCTTGTAAATATCAAATCATCAACACACATACATATAATCAAAATTTCAATTTGATCATTCATGTTGGTATTAATATGAATCCATCACTCCATAAGTACGAGTCAATGTGAATGTACCAAGTTCTTAGTGTTTTCTTAAGATTGCACATAAGTTTCTGCAATATATATACTTTTTTCTCAATGTCAAAAAAACTTATAACTTGGTTGTTGCTTGATTCAAATCGGATCTCGTATATGCCCAATTCATGGAATTTACATCGTACACACTTGAAAAAGTCCATTTATTGTAAACTTAAACTATAACCTCTACATTTTGATGACATATCCGGGTACTTCCCAATAAAATAGACACTTTAAAAAAATCGCACCCAATTTCAAGATTGTATACAAAAGTTATGACCTCGTAAAGTTAAAGGACATTTTGCTTGACATAGAAATGCCTCTCATAGTTGAAAATTTATTAATGATGAATGCACAATAATAAATTAAGAATGTTTGTTTAATTGTGACAAACACATCTTTGAAAGTCGCAGCTTATGAGTTTGTCATCGAAGTTGCACATTCATCAATGATGAAGAGCATATGTTCGAAAATGGTGGTTATGTAACTTCTTCTTGTAGAAGGAGGATCCATTTTGAGTCTAAAAAGATAAATTTAAAATGGTTGGAGACATTTCAAATTTCCAAAGTCATTTTTGGAATTTTTGGGTGTTTTTCTAAGAAAGAAACAATCAATACAAGTTTGAGGGATATCAATTATCATCAAGAATGAGCAAAGGAGTCGTAAAACAAGAATCTTCTTTCCACCAATAGAAGGTTGGAAAGTATTATTGAAAAACGTTGTTCCTAGCAAAATGTGATGTGTTCCAAGTGTTGCAAGAAGAGAAAAAAGGTCTATAAACCGTTAATCAAGTCTTGTATAAGATTTAGAGAGAGATTTCATTCCATGAAGGCCATGAATATAGAAGTACAATGTACATACTATGAATTACATAGTGAAGGGGAGTGTTATTGCCTCATCCGTTGGAGGTTTTTCCGCTTTTGGGTCTCTACAAGGTGAATCTTTTATTGTTGTGTGCTTTAGGTTGTTTTCAACACTTTTTAATGTTTTTTGTGTGTTGAACTTCATTTATTGTACTTTTAAACTCTAATTTTTATGCAAATTGAAATTTTTATTCATCACGTATTAAGTTTAAACACAAAGTATCTATGTTTGTGAAGCCTAATGTGGAATATCCACCAGATTATGGATCAAATTGGTATCAAAGTTGGTTATCCTTTTTCCCATAAATGTTTTTCTAACACTTTTCATAGTTTTTTTCTAATTTTTTATTTATTTTGTGTTGGTTTGGTGAATTTTGTTGAAGTTTTATGCCAAAGAAGCAAGCTATCACAGAAGGGTGACTCGACTTCCTTACAAGAATATACCTACACCAAGAAGTGGAAGATATAAGTGAGAAGCTTGACATGCTTTGATGATTATGAAACCTATACAAATGAATAATGGTGCCACAATTTGGAGAAATATGTTACAAGTATTCCTCTTTCATCAAGAAGTTAGATAGGATGGGGTCAACCACGAAGAAACTTGTTGTTGTGACAGAGTCACTAGAAGAAAATGAGGAGGAAACTCCCAAATGTGAGGGTATTGAATAACCACCTCATGCCAACCAAGCTTCACCTCCCATTCAAGGCTAAGAAAACATTGAAATTCGGTTGTATGATGGAGAGGTGAATGTAGATAGGTTAGACTATTGGCTAGCTCAAGGTTGAGGCATACTTTGGTTCTTACTAAATTAATAAATGTCACAAAATCTCATTTGCAAGGTTAAAGTTATGTAAACATGCATTATATTTGCTTAAGAGTTGTTGGGCCCCTAAAATATTGGCCAAGTAAAAAAAGGCGCGTGGGCGCGCAAGGCCTAGTTAAGAAAGGGCGCGCAAGGAGAAAGTGCGCAGGATAGGGTTCTAGGAGGGTTTAATAGAACAAGTGGCACACACGCAAGACAAAACAAAAGTTTCAAGACTTAGCCATATTTGACACATCAGACAGAACACGAGAAAAGCATGACCTGACTACACATGCATAATAGATAAGGTGTTAACTCGCGACAAGTTGGCCTAAGGAATATACCTGCGATGGAAGTTTCTAGAAGGCCATCATTGCAAAGAGTGGACATCTTAGACCTGAAGAAGCATGCTCCCATGAAGGACCGCCTTGGACACTTGGCAATGGATCTACAACTCCCGTGAAGGCTTGATAATGTTGAGAAAGGCTATAAATACAAGCACCGCTAGAGGAAAAAGGGAGGAGCAGGAAAAAAGGCGAAGACATGCAAGAATACTTTGTAAGAGCTCCATAAGTTGGGTAGGGATCTATAGGAAAAGGATGTAATAAGGGGTTTGGATTGTAAATTTTCTCTTAAGAACCGATGGATATAAATCGGCTATGATGTATGACTTCGATTTGCACCGCTGTGATAATCTATAATGAATCCAATGAATATAATGAGGTTACCAAACTTGATGAATATGGTTATTAATGTTTCGATCCATGCTTATAGCTTAGCCGATTGATGAATGTTTATGGAATGAATATAAATCCTTATGCATTTCCTTTCTGTTTTGGTTCCTCTCTATAATCTGTTAAGTAAAATTTGGTTTGGAATGACTGCATTTGTTTAGAAGCCATTCTAAGTTCTATGATAAATGTATGTCTCGTTCTCACTCACTCTTTTTAAGCTCCTATCATAGATGATGTTTCCCACTTAACTCACATAAAGAGAGACTCGGCACTCGCGCGTGCCTCGGGTGAGTGTCCAGCGTCCGTTGGGTGATACGCTAACGTGCATGAGATTCCCTTGTTCTTTGGTGGATATAAAAATGACTACATCTTGGTTTCGGTCTTTGGGATCTCTTTTCGAAGTTGTAGTAGGAAATAATATACATCATGATTTGTGCAATGAGTGATGACAAAACGCCTAACTCTGGAATGTATTGAATCATGGTTCAAGAGCACCAAGGAAGAATTTCCTCAGAGATTCAACATTGGGCCTGAGTTTGATGCATGCAGATGGGGAGAAGAGAACCTCTGCCATGAGTTGTATGAAACTTTCTTCTATTGCTTTCTAGTAGAGCTGTATGAATGGCTCTTAGCATATGCGTCCAGATCAAGCTGGTATTATAGATCGTGCTCGTGGACCCAAGAAGAGTACTGAGGCCGCAAGATGCAGATCTCGATGTGGACTTGTGTTGTGGATCATTAGCGAAAAAGGAGTAACGGACACCTATGTCCCCACATATGGACTTCCAAGATTAAAGAAGCAATGAACAAAGCGTAAGGTCAGAAGGAAGAAGTGGACACCTACGTCCCCACATATGGACTTCCAAGGTTAAAGAAGCAACGAACAAAGCGTAAGGCTGTAAGGAAGAAGTGGACACCTATGTCCCCACATATGGACTTCGTGGCCATTCAGAGGAGCTTGAATTTGAGGTTAGAGATCACATGATCGATACCACTCATCCGAAGAAAACGAAGGATAGATATACAAGGTGGTGGATCCAAGCCACCTCATTGATGAGCAGTGCATGCAATGTGCTACAAAAGATGTCCTCAAAACTAATACGACGTAACTTAGATGCAAGGGACATTGTTTGAACCTTAGTCACGGTAAATAATTAAAAATAAAGGGAGGTTAAAAACTACACTGCGGACTTAAGGGTGAGTAGGTGCGGATGAATGAGGCATGTGATCGAGTTGGTGCCCTAGTCAAAAGTATCTTGGGATAATGTTTGACATTGGTGAGCCAAGCCAGGACATACTATGGTGATGAAATGGAGTATCTAGAGGACCTAATGGGGATGTTGTCGGTGAACATCAAGGATGGCATGGGGCCGATAACCAGTGCAGAGCTCGCAAGGAAAAAGAGAACAACAAGATTGTTGTTGAATCTCGGATCACTGAGTTGGAGGATTTTCTCACCCGACTCAAAGAAGTAGATATACTAAAAAATAGGGATTTCAATAATGCCAAAAGTGTGAGCCCATCATTGACATGTGGGTGATAGATGAGGAGGCCACTCTTAAAGCCTTGCAGGAGAAGGTCCCAACAAACAAGTTTGAGCGCGCACAGTTAATTGTTGACACTATTGCGTAGAAAGACAAAATAAAGACCAAAGGCAAGAAATTAGAGTACTTGGATTGGCAAACTCGGGAATCCATCGAATGTATGGATGAGTTCAAGGTATTTGTGCGGAGCTAGTGGTGGTGATTAAGGAGTTGAAGGAGAAGGTGGAAGAGATCACACTAGACCAAGTACCGGTATAACAGGGGAGGTGCCAGGGAAATTATTGACAGAGCTGGAGGCTTGTAAAAATTTGGAGGGGGAAATTGATGCAGAATTCCTCGAGTCAATCCAATTGGTCCTCTAGGCGATGGTGGCAGATAAGTTTTTTTACCTTAGCTGATTTTTGGTCGATGAAGTTTTGTTCGAGGAATGCGAAGGATTGCCGTGGGCGGAAATTGAGCTAGTGTGGGGTGATGTTGAGCCCTTGAAATGACCAAGTACTTGAGGCGTAGAGGATTGTGTCGCACGGAAATAGGGTGCGAAGGCATGCATGGAGGTAACTTTTCGGAATGTGCAAAGGCTCGCGCCTGTAGATCGGGTTTAGGACTTAGTCACTTTTTGGACTATGGATAAAGTCGCGTTAAAGGAACACATGGAAAGGTGACCAGATTCAGTTATGGATAAAGTTAAGCTATGAAGACTTGCATAACTCAAGGAAAGCCATATTGATGAGATCTTTTCCTCTTCATGGAGATAACATCTTTTGATCGCACGTAGTCACATTTGGCTCAACAAAAGGATTACCTACAATCAAAATGCCCATAAAAACATCAAGGGATGGCTTATTATTTCATGTTTAATTAGATGCATTAGTTAGCTTTTCCTTTCCATGGCTTTATCATGATGTTTTGTTAGATTAGCTTAGTTATTGAGACTATTTGGTGTTAGTTTCTATTAATTAACCTATCTTGGTTTAATCACACACATACATTATTGAGTAACATTTTAGTTAAATGGATAACTATATCGCTCAAATTGGGAGTTGGGTCATATGCATATTCATTATGCTTTTGGTAATAAAAGTGATTTAGAGGGGTGTATTGATATCCCGAAGATGTATTTAAGTGATATTATTGTTGAAACTGAGGATTCTAATGAGGAAATGAAGTCATGATTGCACAACTTCATGGAAAAGAGGACTTGAAATGATGGAAAGTCAACCTATTGAGTGATAAAATGGGTCTGTTGGACTAGTGGAGTCATCAAATGTGTTTAGAACTTCCTCCAAAGGTTGGATATCATCAAGAACACATCAAACTTGATGATATGAAGTTGTAAAGCTCTTCAATCTTGTACCATCGGGTGTGCGTAATTGTTATCACCAAAAAGTAGCACCTTGGGATTTAATCATGGAAGATCAATACTTTTGGATAACATGGGATTGTCTCCAAGTGTGGGACATTGCAATCTTGATACAAACCTCCAGAGAATGTTGGTTCCTTTGCCTATCTTAATGTTATTACTACTCCTACAGTTGAAAACACGACTATCTAAGCCTAAACTAGTCATTCATATGGACCAGGGATAGAGATGCATGGAAATGAAATCCTAAGCTACGAAAGATGTGATAGCACTGAGAAAAGGGGGATAAACACTCTCCGTGAGGAAAAAATGGGATTAAATGGAGAAGGAGAGGTCAAACAAGTGTGACATGACTCCAAATCACGCATTATCCTCCATTTTTCATGCAAAACACAATAAAAATGGGACATGTAAGTGAGAAATACATGTACAACACACCACAACAATGATGGAAAGGAAAGAATGCAATAAAACACAACCAAGGTAGAGAAATAACCATAAAATTTTATTTTATTGCCATGAAAGTATGCACATACCATTACAATTAAGGTGAAAGGAATAAAAACACATCACATTAGCCAAATCTAAGGATCGCAACTCCATGGAAGCTTTAACAACATCTTGGCATGCTTCCCTTACATTCTCAAGTGTCTAACCTCTACAAATGAGAACATTTTCCCAATATATAGAGAAAGGGGGAGAAAAGAAGGGGGAAAGAGAGGGAAATTTGAAAACACATGGGCACCCCGACAAAACCATCCCCACATGTCATCTTACCTACAAGAGGAGTATGGGCACCATGAAACATTAAATTCGTGTGGTCAAGTACTGAGCCGCATTTTTCCCCTTCGAACCCATGTTTTCCTTTTGACCCCCAAAATAAAATAATTCTCTTTGTTTCTTGATGCCAAAATGTATTCCTTGATGAAATAATTCCAACAAGACCAATTTTGTGCAATTTAGAGCTCGGATGAGAAGTTATGGGAAAAAAACCAACCAAGATTGGCTCATGTGGTGTTCCAGGAACAAGTGGAACTAGGGAAACTTCCTCGTGGGCCTAAAAATGACCACTTTAATCATCTTTGCTTTGTGTGTGGATAAATTAGGGATGCAGGTACTAGTGGAAGTAGGAGCTTCTCATTTGGTGCTTACATGGGACATTATTCTCGACTATGTGTATTATGCAGGTATGCGGGATATCCGTGCACAAATTCAACGAGGGAATTGTTCCCTCGTGGGGTCGCTTGTGCTGCCTCTCGGCCAACTTACCTTACACCTCGTAGTATTGACCCCGCCCTTCTTCTTCTTCGGTGGTTGCGCGGTTATGCGGAAAATGGTTGGAATGATGGAATGTTCCAACCGTTCTTGAGTTCCCCGCCTTAAACAATGCCCGCCCCACTGCACCCTACGAACCTTGTCAATTGTTTTGGAGGTTCAAAGAACTTATAGAATAGAAGAATTATTCCCAAAGTACCCTATGAACCCGACTTTCGCAATTCAATTCCCATTCCTCCATTTAGTCGGCAAGTGCGGGTTTTGGGGAAATCCTAGAACAAAAGAATTGTTTCGGTTGTACCTCCATTGCCCGATCCACCCAATAGAACTATCCTTGTGGCTAACGAGGGTATGCGGTGAACAAGGGGAACATGAGAACTATCCTAGTCATAATGAAGAAGATTTTTACATAGATCCCCCAACATTTCCCCCGCCCATGGACTTCTCCTCCCTTTATTACCAATGACACGTGATCTATGTGTTAAGTACTTTATGGGGCTGTCAGATATTGAGAGGCTTGGCCGTGCCCGCGTTGGAGATATGTTTGGAAATTTATTCGCGCATGGACAACGTGTTTCTCCTCATCTTTTAATTTCTTTCTGTCTCGCATATTTGTGAGATAAGGTGTTAAAAGATAAGGTCGGTCGTGAATATGATATATTTATTATATGGGACAAAAACCTCCAAATAAAAGACACAAACATTGATAGCGATGTCACTAAATAAAAACGGATAATTACAGCAGTAATGAAAAGCAAAGAAGATGATGCGAATGTTTATCAAGGCTTTGATTATTCTTTCTTGACTTCATTCTAATACCATGACTTCAATACTTTAGCGCGTGAACTCAAGATTTTTCACTATGTGGTATTATAATCCAAGTACCTCAAATATGGTCAATCCATCTTTTATTTCTTCTATTCCAATCTCTTCACGACTACTATTTCTATGCAAATTTGTGAAATGACCAAGTGTGTGGTTTGAAAATACAAGTGGTGTGGTCACTTTTATTAATGTAGTTGATTAGTATTCACCAATTTATTTAATATTTCTCAAAATAAAGACCACTTATAACACATTATATTATTTTATACCTCTTTCTTATAAATTTTTCATGATAGTATATTGTTAATTAATTTGTTTCCAAAAAGGTCAAGGCATTTCTCCTTTCCGTATGCATCCATTAATTTATTTTCACTTATATTTGATTACTTCTTAGCTCATTTTCAAAACAATGTTGCTTTTAAGATCACACTTGTCGAATCATCTCAACTTGAGAAAATATCCAACTGAGACATTAGTGAGTATTGTTTAGGTTTAAGATTACAATTACTAAGATTATTTTTCACACAAGAAAGACTTTAGAAGACAATATTATGTAGGTAAATATATTCTTAAATATAATAAGACAAATACTCCAACTAATGTCAAGTTTTAATGAAATCCAAGTTTTAAAGCTAAAAGTAATCATGATGTAGAAACATTTGGGTTCGTAGATCAACATGAAATATTTCAAACTATTAGTGTCGGTTGTGTTGCATTTTGTATTATTGGTGGGACATGGAGCACTAATATTGCATTATATAATGTTGGAGTTGTGTGCAAGTTTATTGCACAATATCGGTGTTCTATGCAATCTTATTGCACATTGTTAGTGTTGTTTACAAGTCCTTTTTCCAAGGTTCAATCTATCGCATAAGTTTTTACATAATCCGCAAATACCTATGAAAACCGCACAAGTTTTTGGAGATTTCACAAGCATAAAAAAATGTCACATAACACTATGGAAGTCATTAAATACTATTTGAAGTTACGTAATACTAGAACGAAAGTTTTGAAGCCACATAATCTCATATGGAGTTGTGGGATATTACAAGTTTGTTTGGAAGTTGTGATGTACTAAGGGATGATCATTTGAAGTTGTGAATTAAGTACTATGATTATCATCATGACATGCCTCATGCGTGTCTTCAAGACTAGATATAGTTCCTTCGTCACAAGTAAGAGAAGTCTCAATAGGAGAAGAGGTTCTATTTAACTCTAACTAATGATAGTCTATACTAGTAGGTAGGCATGTAGGTTTTGAGATTGCCTCATATCTATAGTTATGGGTCATAACATGGGTAGGAGGTGGTAGATTCTCAGATATTTCATGAGATAACTATCATTATAGAAACTAGTAATGCCATCATTAAATTCCTCACACATAAAGAAATCAACTAGACATGCAAAAAAAATTCTCGTTATTATAAGCATGAGAGAATGGCATGGGAAGGGTAGAGTAAGCCATAACGGAACAAAAGAGAAGAAACCTCAATATTAGAGTAGGGAATAAAATCATGCATCGAGTAATGGATAATAGTGATAAATGGAAACCCTACATAAAACCGCAATTTTCCCATTACAAGGCTTGATTTAGATATGGAAACCAAAGCCAAATAGGTGAAGGATTAGAACAAGAAGTGTGTTCATCATATAATTCACCCAAATAAGAATTTCGAAATCCTAATTAGGATAGAGATATTAAAAACTAATGTATAATCATATAAATATATAAATTCTCCAACATTTCATATCCGACAACACATGTAAATGAATATAGAGAAATTGTATTCAATTAGGGCACTTACTAAATATAATAAAACATAAGAATATGGATGAACGTGGATTTTTTATTAGTCCGGAAGCTAAAATATGTGTTAATGGGGGATGAAATGGTTGGAAATATTCTACATATGCTTCATATTTGATTATGGAATTATGTTATGCTCAAGGTCAAAACTATTTTTATAGGATAATTGTTTTATGATTTGGTCATGTTATATTCTTCTCAAGTAAATGAGTTATGTGATCGATTTGTTTTCTCATACGCTGATGCTCTTCATGGCCATCCTTCTTGTAATATTAACACTTACACTTTTCCTTCTTCTCTTTGGGCTCAGAAGTAGAAGCATTCATGTTAGGTTTGGTTTGGGTTTGGTTGGCCTTGGTTTCCTTCTTTCGTCGGTCATAGCTTTCTCTTTCTTATTTTCAATTTTCTTTTCCTTACTAAGATTGCTACAAGAGCATGTGACTTGGATTTTAAGGTCCCTGTTTGAATGAGTTTTCCTATTCTCGAATGAGTTGGGACAAAAAATTGTCAAATGAGAGAATTTTCCAAGTACTTCCTAGAGCAGTTTTCATGATGTGGAAAGTTAAAATGAAGATGAAGTATTCATGACTCGACTTAGAAAGAATCGACAAGATCAACTGGGAATCTTTCTTCTCCACCTTACATTCCTTTAGAAGCAATTTAGTGTGGAAATTTTTTGAGAAGAGGACCTATAGGTTTTCAAACTCACTAGGATTTAATCCTAGTAGTTCATTTTCCAACTCATGCACTCTCATGCCATCTTATTGTCCAAACATAGTTTCTAACGTTTCCACAGTTCAGCAGGTGTTTTAGACAACTCAATGTGGAAGATCAAGTAAGGAGAAACATACATATAGAGAATACCTAAGGCTTCATCATATCGGTTTAGCCACTTATATTTTTTAGGCTCATCATCACGTTCAGTCTCATCTCTCATGGTGTAGACATAAATATTGCACATTAGACAAATATTTAACCCGGTCTTATATAACTGTTTAGAAGGTTCTCAAGCATACAAAGTACTAATAAATCCCACCTTTTGGCCATCTTCTTCTTATATTGTATTTCTTCTTTCCCATGTCATTTCTAATACTTATCACCCCAATTTCTAACTTCCCCAAGTTTCTATCCCTAACTCAAGGCACCCCATGATGTACTAGGGTGCCCCGACGCACCCTCGGTCCCATCCAGTGGCACCACGCTTGTGCACAATCTCCTTCGCTCTTTTTGGGTCACTTTAGTTATTGGTCATCCTTATTTTCTTTCTCACGGCCTTTTTGGGATTAATTACAAAATTAAACTTGAGAACCCTATAAATATAAAGCTTATAATACCATAATAAGGGTCCTCGATCATGATCTTATCACTACTATCACTCCATCTAGGGTCGCATCCATTGCATCACTTACATCCACATAGTTCCATGCATTCAAGCTAGGATATTTCGCATCACACACACACACACACACTTCATAGGGGCCTCGATTCATTTTATTCCATGCACACATACTACTTACATTTCTATAGCTACTATTGCCTGTGTTTCACAAAGTACGACTAACACGAGATCACCTAAGGCACAACACTCACACACGCACCAAAACTACATCAAGGTCTGTAATGTAGTGCAGCGCTTCATTATAAGTCCACTAGCTTGGTGGCAGAGGTTAGTTTGACCCATTCATATGCATCTTTCATTTTTTATAGGGTTTACTTCTTCTACTAGATACGGGTCGTTCTTCTAGTTCATCCGATGAATCCAACGCGATGCATAAGAAGTATTTAGAGGCATCTAATGACCATACCAGATTGAGGTTCTGAGCATCTATGGTGTCTAGAGTGCCCAAATTGTAGACTGTGGCATCCCAAGACCCTAATGTGCACTGTGTCATCTCGCATGTGCTAGATCTACCTTTCACATGGTTTTGAGTGTTCGTGCTTGCACTACCAAATTCCACTTCCAGATCCGCAACACTGCAACAATTTACGCAATCGATAAGTCACTTCTCTCTCTCCTCTTGCATATTAGGGTTTTAATTTTCTTGGAATAGTTTGTTTACATTCATTCCATACTATAGTTTTCTATTTACAACGTTTTAGTCCTCCTAAATAGATTAACATATACCCTAGATAGCTAGGTAAGCTCTTATTTTTGTTAATCATTTTAGTGAACCTGACGTCCCTCTCTTCTTCCCTCGTTATGGTTTTGAATCAACATTTTCCAACGTGGGTAAGCATCATAGGAATTCCTCTTCTCCTAAGACTTCGCTTACTTTACAATTTGATAGTCGGTGTCGTGCTTTCACCAATACCCCCACTTCTTCTTCTGGTTTTAACCCTTGTCCTTCGTTTATTGACCTTCCATCTTATAGGATGGGTCCTCGAGCTATTGTAAATTTTGTTACCTCTTACTTATGCACTATTAATCCTTCTACCTTAGGATAACTTGTCAGCAATTTCAATCTCTTCCTCCCGATCCTATCGCTTACCTTACCTTGGGTATAACTAACTCTAACCCTACACCTCCTTCTTATCTGCCCACCACCGAGTCTCCTCCCCTACCAAATTCACCTACCTTAATCCCTATTGTTTGCATGGTTGAGCCATTCCCTTCCACTTCTTTTATCACTTTGACATCACCCACTAAACCCACCCCACACTACTTGGTTGCTTTTCCTATTCCTCCCATGTCCCCTTTTCTATATGACATGCCCTTCACAACAACTCTTCGCATGCTCAATATTGTTTCTTCCCACCACTAGAACTACTACTGTTATTGTGACATATCGAGCTTTCTCACCACCTCTTGATATCATTCCATTCTCATTACCATCTCCCAACTCCTCGGTATTCCCATCATTCACTCACACTCTCATTCACTCCTCGCATGCCCATAATCTACAATTCCTATTGGGAGTACATACCACTCGACACCTCATGTCCTCCCACCATTTGTTCATATGAAGGTCTCCATCGACTTGGGTTCCACCTTGATGACCTTCATACTCCTTTGAGTGATCCACATTTGTATCATGGTTCTTGTTATTCTCACTGCCGCTTATGGTTTGTGTGTTTTTCACCTTGTGGTTCATCTCGCACGCCATCCTATTGCCTATCCACTTACACTAGGCAAGTCTTGGTTAGATTATATTAGGGACACCCTTGATTATGATAATATTGATATCACCTTCCCCATGCCATTTGGCACTACTAGTATTTGTAGTAGTTCTTTTGCTTGTTATACACCCAACCTTATTGCTTGGTATGCTCAGGGATGCCCATTACCCACCTTTACAGATGAACAATATGCCATGGTCATGTACATTTTGCACATTCATGGTTATCTAGATGACCTCCCACATAAAATTTCCTATCAAGTATCTCGAGTGGTCTAGTATGACTTTGACACTTCTACCGCTGATCCTCCGACACTCTTGCCCCACCATTATTTTTATGTGATCCACTTCCACCTACACCCTCTTCTATATCCACCACCACAATTGATGAATCTCACCCTAATCATCCTCCATCTCCCACCCACTCCTTCGACATTATACAATTACTTCAAACATAGTGTTAGTCCATAAAGGAAACAATTACATCTAGATTTTACTCCTCCTACATTGAGATTTCCTAGCGTAAAGATTTTACTAATTCACATACTCCCACTACTACTACTGCACTCGCACGATCTTCTTCCCTTTTCTCCTCCCCTACTACCTCAACAAGCTTGCACCATTACCTTCACCCTTTATTATTCCTTCCACTGCTACACCACAGGACATTCTTGGCCACTACGCACTATAAATTCATTGATTTACATCTAATCGCTGTTGTTCGCCACCTCAACCAATCCACTCTCAGTGACCCATCATTATGCCGCTACCATCGTATTCGAGGGCATCATACATCGACTTCGCATGCATTGAGCCATATTATTCGAGAACTCCAACAATTTGGTACCCTTTCATATGACACGCATGCCCTTCTTCTTCTACGCCAAGCTCTTCTCACTCGGCTTTCCCACATCAGTAAGGGGCGGACTCACACTACCCATATCTCACCTCCACCACAACCTTTCCTACACTCTTCATCCTCATTTTCTAATCTAGCCGCTTCTACATCCTCTACTCTTCCCCAGCACAACTACTATGTAGTTATCTCCATTACCTCCTATGCCTCTTCCACCTTCTTTCCCCTACTCCATCCCATTAGTCCTATGCATTGGTATAGGCCTCCTACTCGGACCACTACAACACCTGGCACTTGCCATTGCCTCATTTTATCCCATGATGATCATCTTCTTCTTTACGCATGACATCTCCTCGATCTCCCTCACCTACGCATTTTACTATACCCCGCCACTCATCTTACATCCACCCCTCACATGCATATCAACTTCATTCTCCTGCACAACATTTATCTCCTATACCGCCATTATTAGAGCACTCTTCCACTCCTCTCTCCTCTCATATATGGGTCGATGGACATTCGTCCCTCAACCTTATTGGTTGACTCCCTTTCTATCGGGTGAGGGGCCTAGCCATTAGACAACCCCCTCTCCTCTCACATTTTCACATTGATACCTCTCACACCCATAAATTTTTCCTTTCCGCATATCAACATTTTCATCATCTATTATCACACCCTCATTACCCGATGATGCACCCTAGTGCTTCAGTTCACACTAGACTATTGAGGGATTATCATTACACTGAACCCCACACACTACACTACCAGACCTATACATATACATCCTACATCATCCTATACATACCTCATCTACTAGTCATTTCTACCTCATCTATCTCATACATGCTACACTAGCCATCATCATATATGAGTCTAGTTTTCTATGTCATCCTACACATTCTACATGCTACAATAGATTTCCTTATACTTAGGTCTAGTTTTTATCTATCATCATTACACCTTCTACTTCTACCTACACATTTATTACATTACATTCACATTCTACCTACCTTTGTTGTTTACACTTTGTTGCCTTCTACGCATTGCACTCATCACCCTATGACACACTTGGGTTCCTCGGTCCCTACTTGATCGCCGAGGGTTTACAAATCAAATGGACCTTACCTATATACAACACGTCATCATACATCATTCATCGGACTAGTGACCAACGCTCTAGGCTATATGGTCACCCACATATATCTTCACGCCCTATAGTGGTATATACCTTAGGTTAAATCACCACTTCTTCCATCATTACCATTTATTCTATCAACCTTACATTTCACTCCATCCTATCATCACGTAGTGGTATATGCTTTAGGCTAAATCACCACTCCGTTTCTCACCGCTCCTATTCAATTATCATTCATCCCATCATCTCGTAGTGGTATACACCTTAGGTTAAATTATGACTCCTTTCCTCAAATTTCTATCATCCTATACCATTTTGTCTTCACGTATCATCATTACATTGTCCTTTCATCAATCCACACTTATCCTATTCCATCACCATTGCCCCTATCATCATTTAGTTGTATACACCTTAGATTAAATTACCACTTTTCCATTATACTTCATTCTATCATCACGTAGTGGTATACACTTAGTGCTAAATCACCACCATCACCTTATTCATCAAATATTGGTCTATGATTACTCGCTAACCTCACCACCTTCCGTTATCCATCACTTGCTCATCTACGCTCCATACACCCTCATCACCCATCTCGTAGTGACATACAATATAGGCTAGATTGTCACCCTCTTCTTCCATCATGTAGTGATATACGCTTAGGGCTAAATCATCACTCATCTAATCAACAAGTCGTGGTATACGCTTAGGCTATAGGTCTATGCAAATCTTTCCATACATCTCATCCTCCTCCACTCATTCTATAGTGATATACGCTTAGGGATAAATCATCACTCACACATTCTATGAGTCATGGTATACGCTTAGGCTATAGGGTCCACACACACCTTTCTATACAACACATTCCCATCCATTCATCTTATAGTGATATATGCTTAGGGATAAATCATCACTCATCACTCATCTACTCAACAACTCGTGGTATACGCTTAGGTTATAGGGTCCATGTTTATCCTCCGTCTCGCTCACCATCCACTTATTCCATAGTGATATACGCGGGGATGAATCATCACTCGCTTATTCAAAAATTCTTGGTATACGCTTTCACTATAGGATACATGCACATTAACCCATGTCCGCATCTCATCATCATCACATATACATACTCATCGAGTGTACTAGACATAACCAACACTACTCGACCATTTCCCAATGATCCACTCTCATTTACGGTTCATTCTTGATTGTTGAGGGGGAAATCAAAATAAACCTCAATGCATACACTTCCATCCACTCAGGGGGCACGTTGCTCCTATCATTCCATATTGCATTCCATTCCATCCATCCACAACATATTGCATTGTCTTGGTAGAATTTACTTTTGTTTACTAGTGTTTTGCATGCTCATTCTATTACACATGTTAGCTTGCTTTCCTATATGTCATTATCATACACACATGTGCGTTCATGCCTTTGTTTAGTGTGATTGCAGATACATGACATTTACACGTGGCATGGATGCTCACCTTCTACCCTTACTATATTGGTCATGGGGGCATCCACATTCGTCTCATATAGGTGTTATTGTTTCATTTTGTACTTAGCATATTTTACTACTTGCTCATACACGTTTTTGACATATTGGTTATCATCCTAACATGATAATGGGTGTCTCATGTGCAACACTTGTTTTACAAGACTACTTGTATTATTACTTTTCTTCTATTATTTTCTATTGTTAGCGGGCTTTACCTTTTACTTATGTGTACACTTGTCTATTGTTTGCAGGCCATGATGGCCTTACGTGTCTTACAACATCGTGAGTGATGTCCCTTGTTTGTAACCTACTTTATGTTGTCTTCTTGTTATTTCTTACATGTTTACACTACTATGTTTAGTAGTTTTTCTACACTGTTTGCATTTTTACACTGATTACATGCATGTGCTTGTAACTAAAACTTGTTTTGGATATCCATCCCCTTTTGTGCGCGTTGTGGTATCTACCAAGCGCTTTTCCTTTCCCCCTACAGAGCTAAGTTGGTTATAAGGTTAGAGTGTGGTTAGTCCTCTTTTGGGGCTGCATTCTCTTTCTAGGTCGCTGCATGCACTCCCAAAGAGGGGCCATCATTGAGGGTTTATATTAACACAACGTATCTACACCGGTTCACACACAATGAGTGAGTTCAAACTAGTCTACAAACTCCAAACACAATGGCCATAATAGGACATGGTATCCTTTGACAATTTTGCGCAGTGGTTATAGGATCGGGGTTATAGTGGGTGCCCTCTCTACACTTCTCCATCCAATGGCGTATGATTACCCAAAAAACCAGCACAGTACAAATATCTCTTCAACAAAATTATAGCATAAGTGGTTAGAGTTAGAGGACACATAACATTTGCTCCCTACACTTATTCATCTAGGGTGGCGTGAGATCACTCGAAAAACTTGCGACAGTACAAGATATCCTTCTACACCCTTTTTCTCAACATGGATCAAGTGAACATGTTCCATTTTTCCATTTACATTTTTATTCTAGTGTACTTTACATTTTCGTCTTTTATACAACATTTTTACATAGATACATATTTGACTACTTGATTGTTTTCTCCTTATAGGTCCACCACATGAGAAACAAACAATCAAATTTGGGGCAACAACAATAAACAACGACAATAACAATGACAAAGTGACAACGAAAAACACACCGTGACATGTACTTGCCATACTAACCATGCAGGTACATTACGCACAACAACTACACATGTGTTCCACCCAAGTTTCACTCTCTTCAATTTTTCACATTTTTCATCTATATAATCCATGCTCCTCCACATTTTTCTTTTTTCATTCCATGCTTGAGTCTATTCCATCAACACGCTTTCTTCTACACTCTATATGAATACTATGTACACGTCTCTATCTACTTTATGTTACTAAGTTTTTGCTCACCAACATAAAGTAGGGGAAAATGTAGACACAAATATTGCACATTAGACAAATATTTAGCCTGGTCTTGTACTACTATTTAGAAGGTTCTCAAGTGTACAAAGTACTAATTAATACCACCTTTTAGCCATTTTCTTCTTATATTTTATTTCATCTTTGTCGCATCATTTCCAATGCATATCACCCCATTTTCTAACTTCCCTAAGTTTTTAACCCTAAATCAAGGCACCCCAGTCAGATCTTGGAGCACTTTGAGGTGTCGTGGTCTCACCAGGCACCTGTCTGTGCATAATGTCCTTCACTCTTTTTTGGGTCACTTCTAGTGTTGGTCATCATTATCTTCTTCTCGGCTTGGCCTTATCAAGATTAATTATGAAATTAAACTTTAGAGCCCTATAAATATAAAGTGATAAGACCATAATATGGGTCATAGGTCATTGCATCTTATCACTACTAGCACTCCATCTAGGGCTACATCCATCGCATCACTTGATTCACATAGTGTCATGCATTCAAGCTAGATATATGCATCACACACACACACACACACACACACACACACACACACACACACACACACACACACACACACACACACACACTTCATTGAGGGCGAGATTCATTTTATTCCATGCACACATGATACTTACATTTCTATAGCCACTATTGCTTACTATTTCACAAAGTGCGATTAAACGAGAGAACTTAGGGCACAACATGTACACATGCACCGTAACTACATCGTGGTCTCTGTAATGTATCAGTAGTGCTCATTATAAGTCCACTAGCTTGGCAGTTGAGGTCATTCCAACCCATTCATATGCATCTTTCATTTTTATAGGGTTTACTTCTTTTACTTGCATTATGGGTCATTTTCCGCCTCATCGACGAATCCATCACGACATGCATGGATTATTTAGAGGCATCTAACGACCATACCAAATTGAGGTTTTGAGCATCTACAATGTCTAGAGCGCCCATATTACATCACCGGGCACCCCGAGCCACCGAAGTACCCTCTCATGTGCCTATGTCATCTTAGACAAGCCATATGCACCTTTCATAGGGTTTTTGAGTGTTCATCTACAATGCTAAATTCCACTTCCAGATCTCGCAACATGTGTGACATTGCACGTAATCGCCTAAATCACTTCTCTTTATCCTCTTACATATTAGGGTTTTAATTTACTTAGAATAGTTTGTTTACATTCATTCCAGATTTCTCTAGTTTTCTATTTAGAGCATTTTAGTCCTCCTAATTAGATTAACATTAATACCCTAAATAGCTAGGTAAGCTCTTATTTTTGTTAATCACATGGTGATGTGAAATAACCTTTTACTCCTTAATTTCATTACCATTTTCCATCTCCATTCGAAAAAAAATGAACGATGTGAGAAAAGGAATTGAAAAATCATCCATCGCAAAGAGAGATATAAATAAGAATGTAGAAAAAAGAGACAACCACCCGGATCAATATTATCACCCCCTTGATTTCAACACTTTATAGTTTAGTGTGTTGAATACAATCAAGTGCAAATGTGTGTTGTGAAATAATTGGTCACTCATATTGCAATCAACATAATAATGTGCAAGTGTGTAGACCACAATCAATTTCATGTGATCACAACATTTCTACACCGTAAACAAGCATAAACAAGCTAAAAATAAGAGAATGAGCGAAAACATAGTCCCGTGTGAGAAATAACGTCTCACATGACAAAGAAACTCCCCTTGTTGCAAGACTATGGTGGATGCGCTCACTAGTCTGCAAGCAATAATAAGGGTGATACAATGCAAAAAAGAGCTCAAAACAAGTCTAAGGGACCTCCAAGATGTAAAAAGGCTCCCGGGAAGCGGGAAAACACTAGGAGAGATGCCGCACACTCCAAAAATGAGTAACTAAAAACATCCAATAACGCTAAAAATCACACTTCAAATTTCCCAAATAATATACTTTTAAAAATCAACGGGATAAAAAAGAGATAATAACGTTAAAAATGACTAAAAACACAATTTTATTTTATTAAAGGTCCTAAATTAAATTAGATCCCCGATTAAATAATAAGAGCCTAGTTAAAAATTAAACCCTTAATTACAATTAAGCCCCTAGTTAAGATTAATTAAGTGACCACTTTTAAATTATTAACCACCTTATCTTATTACCTTAAAATTAAAAAAACACTCCTTTAACAAAAAAAAACTTACTTTTAAATAAAAAGCCACCTCATTAGTAAAAAAGAACTATGTCTAAAAATTAAAAAGGCTTGGAAGGTAAGGTTGGTGAAGGGCTCAACAATCGACATGGGGGCCATGCGTGAGCTCGGGGCTTGAGGAGGACTCGGTCATCAAGACCGAGGTGGAAGTAGATAAGGCTCGAGTGGGAGTGGGAGTGATGGGTCGTTGGGCAAGCATGACGAAGGGAATGAGCTCGCATGGTAGATCCAGAACGGATAAAAATTCCATGAGGTAAATCATCAAGGTAGAACGCATGAGCGCAAGGATGCAATGAAACAACGAGTAGGGGTTAGTAATGGTGAGCTATGTAGAAAATGAGATGAGCGAATGTCATGAACAATTCAAAGCTAAGGGAGATCCATCGAGATACGGCATATGGGAGGAAGGTTGGTGATTGAGCTCATCGAACACAAACCAACTCAAACAAAGTAAAGAAACATAAAGCTTCAACTAATGCAAACAAAGGGGTAGAAAACCCAAATTAGCGAAAATGAAATGCAACACACATATGGTAAAAACCAATCACAACAATGTAAAAAAATTGACTGATGCAAACACTAAACAACCAACCAACTTGTAGGGGTTAGAATGGTGAGCTATGTAGAAAAATGAAAGGATGCATAAAATCTAGGGAGTCAGAGCGAATGTCTATTTAAATAATATCCACACATACTGACTTCACTTAGACACCTCACCAAGACCAACTCAACCTAAGACCTATTCTTAGTAAGTTGCCATAACTAACTAAGACTTACCCAAACCCTAAAAATCAATGCCTACATTCCCTCTAACCACATTCCGCATGCTCACAAGAAGCTCTCTCGAGTCTAATCCGTGGGATAATGACATGAGATCAAGGAAATCGGGAGGATCTCCTAGTTTAGTAAACCTAGGAAATCCCACCTTGGCCAGACGTCGGTTACCCCTAGTTACCCCTAACCATCGGTTAAGGTTAAGGACCACCATCGGTTACCCCTTTTAACCCCTAAACTACCTTATTCTCAAGGTTGGAAAACATTGGGAGAAATTTTGATGAGCAAGAACACATCTCAGAGAGATAACGCATCTTCAGAGAGAAAATTCCAGTGAAAACTCACATCCAAGGAAGGAGATTGAGCATCTTCTCTGCCTGACCATCCCCCAGACCATGATCTCGATCTATCAAGCAAAGAGGAGTGTACATGCAGCCCATGCAGAAGATTTTCTTTAGTTGGTGATCACTTACAACCTTCAAACCCATCATCAACACCTCCATCCCTCACACACAGGCATTCAGGAATGGAATCCAAGTAAGTATAACATCATACTTTCTGGTTTATTTCATTTCATCATCATTTTATCATCCATTGTTTATCTTGCCCCCTATTGACCTTCTCAACATTTTCACCTCCATATACCCATTAAAACCTCGCCAAATCCTACTCCAGTCACCCAATACCTCATCCCGACTCACCAAAGTCCTTTGTGTAATCACAAAGGAGACCAAAACTTGTTCTGTGACATTTCCAGATCTCACGATAACTTGCAAGCACCGGTTACACCTAACCACCGTCGGTCACCCTGGCCATTGACACCGGTCTTTGTATTTTCCCCATAGACCTAGAACAGAGACCTACCCACCTAATTTCATCTCACCCTCATTCACCTGTGATCTACTACGAGACCTTTATCAGACCACCAGAGACCCAGAACCAATCATTTGACCTTTGGATTCTATTCTAGCTTAGCCTGTTAGATTAGATCTATTTTTCTTATTGTGTTTTTAAGTGAGATACCTAAATCATTTTAAAATAACAATAGGATTTACTTTGTTTACAACATTAAATTGTTTAAAATAGTGGTAATGACCATCTAGGAAGTATCATACTTCCGGATCTAGCATGCTAGGTAGTTTCACTTTGCCCATATTGTTTAATTCCTTATGGTGGTCTTGTTTTCATTCATTACGGGTAGTTCCTCCTAGCCAAAAGGAAGCTCTCACGATCAGTTGTGGATCGGAAGTCATACGCGCACAACAACCCATCAACCAACATTTGAACAAGGTATTCCTCCTATGCCCGTTACCCTATCTGTTTTCATCAACACTTGAAAATGATCTAAGAAAAGGTGAAACATTTTGGCATGCCGGTGGGACCCATCAGGGTTCCTTGCATTTCATTCATTCCTAGGAAAAATTGTGTGTTTGTTTCCCTTCGAAAAGTGTACACACTAATTTTCTTCCTTGGTAATCCACCTCTTCTTTCTATTTGCTCTAAAGGAAACTTTTCTTTTGGTGTAATTAAAAAGAACCATTTCTTCATGTTTTTTGCATTGTAGTGAAAGAGCATCCCTCTTCCTCTTCATCTTATTGTGTCATCCAATTTCACATTTTTGATTTGGGTTTAAAAATAAGTGCATTCCATTCTGATTTATTGCATTAGCTCACATTAATTGAGGGCAACCTATATCGTTGGAAGTCATGCCCGGTGATGGTTTGACAAATGAATCATAGAAAAGCACTTCTATCCTTTTCTCTTTCTCTGAGTCTTACCAAACCACACAAAAATTCAAAATACATACATTCTTAAACAACATCCTACTGGAAGAAGCTGTAGGTGATCACACGATCACGACACAGTGGGCACCCAGCTCATTGCTCTGTCGAGTCATACTTCAGAGTGAAGCCCGCCCCCACCATAACATACCTGAAACCTCACCTTTTAGATCTCCTTCTTTGTAGGAAGCCATCCTCACCAAAAACTCTATTTCACAATTCATGTGTCAGTCCTAAATAGCATAAGCTAAACAAACATAATAGAAAAGGCACTCCTAGGATCACATTTTCTTAGTGTTTTTGCTTGGCTTGCGTTTTGAGGTGAGAGATCACGTTCATCACTTTTTTTGTTCATCCTTGCATGCTCCTCATCATAGCTGGTGTATTCGGCTTCACCTGAGTGTGCTGGGCCATATCATCATCATTCTCATAGAATTTTGGGTTTGATTCTACATCAGATTTTAATTCACAACCACTTTCTTTCATCATTATTTCAATTTCACAGTAACCGTCATCGGTTACCTCTGACCGCCATCAGTTATACCCAGACATCGGTTCTAGGTCCTTTTGCTAACCTACTCAAAAGGACATTTTACTTCACTTTCTTCCACTTTTCATAGTCTCTTGTCACTTATCATTATTCCCATTGACGTTTTAAACATCTTCAGATTTGGCATACCTATCAGATTTTACCTTACTACCTGTTTGTTTACTCACTTTGTCATTTTCTACGGTAGTAACCGGTGGTTACCCCCGACCAGTGTCGATTTTCCCTAACGGCATCGGTTAGCCTATTTCACATTCTAGCCACCATTTGGTACTTAATCCACTTTTTGTCACAGATTCACTGTTCTGTTGTTCTCTGTGTCATTTACTGAGAGAAGCAGACCCTACGATCGATCTTGGTTCACATGGTGTTGACCCGAAGACAAGCAAGCGCCCTCGTATTTCACACTAGTTTGTCAACCACTCCCACCTAGTCCTTCACCACCTTCTATTTTATCACCAGCCATGGATCCCATCCAACCTATTACTATCTCTCGGAGATGAGGAGTTTCACATGACTCCTTGACCAGAACCCTGCCGCCTTGTAGTTTTACCTTTCCCACTCATCCACTCGAGATGCCTCGGGTCAGTTGATATATGACATGCCCATATCTATCCCCCGACTCTCACACCCACTCCGCATCGGCCCCATCTAGCTCTGTGCTACCCGCATCCACCTTACCCCAGTCGTTTCATGTAGTTAGGTCCTATACCCGTTATGACTGCTATGCATCTGTTACCTCTGTGGCCCCATTACATCCACCGTACCCTCGATGACTACCCCAAACACAACCTCATCCACCCCTAATGTCTCACACATACCTGTAGCTACATTACCACCTCAGTGTTGGTGACCCCTACCCCATTTCAGAATGTGGTTCTTTCCATTCCACAATCATTAGCCCCTATTGCCACTAGGGTTACCACGACCCTTCCACCCCCATATACATACTACCAACAACCTCTTGTTTCATCCATTATTCATTAGAGTATACCCCCTATTTCACTACCTTCTTCTCCACCACCCTACATGGCAGCCCCATACACTGGAGTGCCACCCCTATTATATGCCCAAAACCAACCTCTCTCTCACTGCTACGGGAGGCATCGATCATCACCTGACCCACCAATGACCTAATTAAATTGATGTTGGACAAGATCGAACATTGGAGGCATCGGTTTCCGGCTCCATGACACTCTCACCTATGATGAGATTTGCAATGAGCCTATTCACCCATCCATTCCTATCCGTTCATACCCTGTGCATTGGGAAATGCCTAAATTCAATCGTTTCAATAGCAAAGAAGACCCACAACAACATTTGTGGTCATTCAAACATGGGTGTTATCTGATCGCTCATGATGATGCCTTGCTTTTGAGAACCTTTCCCATGTCCCTCACTGGACCTGCATTAGATTGGTATAGTGGGTTACCTAAACACTCTATATTCTCATTCAATCAGGTAGCCCAAGCCTTCTTGGATCATTTCTCTATCAATATCATCAAGAAGGTTACCATGACCGATCTATATTCCACACGTCAGTATGAGGATGAATCTATCATAGATTTTGTCACTCGTTGGTGCAGCTTGATCAATCAACTTACCTTCCAACTGCCACAAAACTGAACTCATTGAGCTCTTCACATGGGCTTGTGCTAGACATATCTCCCGACCTTATAGGTCCAAACCTTCTGAACATTCGATGAGGCATTCACTATGGCATGAAAGTTAGAGATTCGGGCCATCGAAGAGAAGAAAATCCAATTACGCAATAAGAATTTGGCATTCAAGTCGAATGATACCTCTTCTTCTTCAAACCACAAACCAATTATTCAAAAGCTAAGGGCACCACTAATGTGAGTGGTACTCAAGGCGGCCTGCTCACTCATCCATCAAATTAGGCTACACCCTCATCTAATCTCTCACCTGTCCAGACTTTTCAATTTAGACAGAGAGCAGTGAAAATATACCCCAATTGGGGAACCTTACTCTTCTATCTTAGAAAATCTTATCAAAGCCGGAGCCATCACCCTTCCACCTATAAAACCACACATTGGTTTTGACCCTACTCACCCCATGCCCGCATGGTATAAAGAACATGATTTTGTAACTATCATCGAGTAAAGGGTCATAGTGATGGAAACTGCATCACTTTCAAAAATATTGTCCAAGAAATGCTCGAGAAAGGTGAGTTAACTATGGATAATCCCAATGCCACCCCCAACCAAAATCTACAAATCTTCAAAAAACCATTTCCCAACCATGCCCCTTCATCCAATCAAACCGGTGAGACATCAACTCACGATACCCATACCCATGAGGTTCACGCTATCTTTAATGAGGTACTGTTGCCTCCCAATTACCCCATATTCCTTCCATAGAGGAGATCCTAGCCGAAATCCTCCTTCCGCATTGGAACCAACCTCCCTGTTCCTTCACCAACATAGAGGAACACCTTTCATCTCCTTCATCACCTACGGAGGGTCTTCCGCTAACATTGAGCCCATCTCACCCCTAGCTTCACCACTTAGAGAACCTTTACCTACAGTACCTCCTCCACCCATAGAGGAGCTCCCATTATCTCCTCCACCCACTAGAGGAGCACCCATTGCCTCCTCCACCCACAGAGGTGTGCCCATCTATTCCTCCACTTATAGAGGAGCTCCCATCATCTCCTCCACCTATCATAGACCCAGTTGAGATACCTTTGCCTCTTGGTGAGCATTCTCCATCAGCTACCCAAAATCCCATGAGACCTACTTTTGGCTCTCTTACCCACGGAAGCTGAAGCTAGCCAATTCCCCATCTCTAAGACACATTTTACGGGAATTTCCATTAGGTCCTCACCAACTCCACCCATAGACGTGTCGTTCTCACGTTGGCCGATCACTTAGATTATGTGGATAGGGCTTTACTATGGGGGCACCTCTTACTCCCTGTCTCAACACTAGATGCAGAGATCCCTCATTGATACCTCCACTATCTACAAACACATTTGACCAATCAAACCAAATACTGACCACCTCTGTCACATGACCCCTTCCATGATACTGTTAGCACTCAAACCCACACCCTTACCCATAACCTGACCTACATCTAAACCAAACCCACACCTGACATTTGCCTCAACTAAACCTATTACCACTTTAGGGGTCACCCGACCACCAGCCTTACTCATCCACCTATTAAACTGGATTTAGCTACATCCTCCAACGTCAATACCACACCTACTCGACACCCAAACCAAAGAAACAAACTCATCGACCTCATACCCCGACCGCACCAATCACACCCGCACTTGTCCATCATCATCTTAAGACCTCAGCTGCCCAACATGGTCAAGCAACCTTCACCCATCCATAAACCAATAACACAACAACCCATTCCTTCCTCACAAACCTCTAACCTACCCAGGCACACAACATGACTTACACCACACCTGTAGTCTTTTACCACCAATACCTCCAATACCCTCAGCTATTGCTTCACTACCCACTACACTTCGTCATTGTCCCTCACACCCCAAGTATGACCCGTCATCTACCTTCTGACACCCCGTTATCCCCATGGGTAACTCGCCCTCTTCCTCCATCTACTTTTCCTTCTAGACCTCGTACACCCACATCACCTTTACCCAAGAAGGTGCAACCCAAAACAAAACCCCACTACCCCACAATAAGGTAGTCAAAACAACCACACACCCTCCTACCCGTTCATCTATTGTACCCCTACCCAAAAAAACATGACCGATACCTAAAACCACACCGGCACCTAAACCCATAGCTCGACCCATTCCTACTCTTCCAAAAATAGTTCCTCGACAATCAACCACACCTACACCCAAACCCACGTTCACTTCCCATTGTGATCCACTAGCAAGGTCCTATGCCAAAATTTTAACCAACCTCCTCGAGACTTTGTTATCACATTACCACCACTCCGACCTTATGACCCCCTCAAACCCAAGCCAAAAGGGTTTGATGATACTAAAATTTTGTGCATACCATCGTGTGCAGGGCATGATGTGGAGAACTGCAAGGCCTTGAAAACCATCCTTATCAATTGTGTCCACCAGAAACCAACTTTGATGATGATGACCTTCTTGATGAGGATCCTTCTTCACCGACACCCATTCCCACACTGCCCACTCAACAACCACAACCTCCACCCTCACCACTCCTAGAGCCACCCTCAAGATTTGAAATTAACATGGTTTGCATCAGAGAACTTGCCACGCCACCACCCCAATGTCATTTGCCCACTCACTCACCTCATAAGGCTTTTCTCCTCAGTAGGTTTTTCCCTTCATGTCGTTATACCACTCATCCTACACCTTCTCCATTTGCCAACTCCCCTCAAATCAACATGATACATGTCACTACACGTGCATAGAAGGGAAAAGAAAAAGCTGACCTACCAACCAATCCTATACCCAACATACCATCTGCACCCATACCTAAAATAACTATCCATGGCCCCCGCCCATTTCTAATGGTGTCACACATCGCACCATGCTCAAACAATTACACCAATCTCCCCTCAAAATGTCCTTATATGACCTCATCCAAACCTCGGAATCCCATCGTCAAGCCCTCATGGAGGTTCTTCAATCTATTGAGGTTTTACCCAATGACCCTACACCGTAGCCTCCATTATCACACCCCATCATGTAGCCTCTCTCACCAAATTACCACCTTCATCCTCACCCCACCTTGTTCACCAAGTGGCCTCCCTTAGCTTCTCAGAGGAAGAGATCGCGCCACACCAAAATGATGACCCAGACCTAACCCTCTTCATCTCTATCCACATTGATGACATATGGGTATGTTGTGTGATGATTGATGGAGTGCTTAGCATTAACATCATTTCATCCCATGCATTTTCTCAAATGCGCATACGAAAATTACATGCATAAACATCCGGTCATGTTGCATTCATTCAATGATGCTATCACCACCCACACTAGGCACTTGTCATCCTTCATGTTGCGTGGGCCCCCCACTTTATTCAGAATTGTTTTATGTTTTGGGGAATTCAATATAACTTGTTGCTTGGTAGACCACTGGATCCATGTCATGGGTTGCGTTCCTTCCACTTTGCATCGTTGTGTAAAGTTTGAACATGAAGGACACACTTATACCATTCAGTGACCCATCACCTTTCAAAACATGCAACATGCTTTACCGACCTAATGATGTGCTCATACCACATCAAGCCATCTCTACCTCCATGACCAATACCACTTCACCTACACCTCCACCTACCAGTAGTATAGACCACTTGCTTTCACCACACATACCTCCTCCATTCCTACCACTGCTATAACCTCCATGGCTGACCCATTAGCTTCCCAATCCATTAACTCCACCTCGCATCGACCTCGACACATCATCCATTCCAGCTACCTACATACCAACCATTGATCCCTTGGAAGGTGTTTTTCAATGCCTCACTCTGGGGGAGTACCACCTATATAGTGTCAACACATTCCTTACTCCATGAGTATGGAAGCCTTCACCAACACCCTCATTATGATCACCAGTATAGGAGAATGCCTCCTTTATGGTCCTCCTCATCTTCGTACTAGTCTCACCTATGGGGGACTTGATACTACCACTTACACACCTGAACCACCATCACAAACCCACCCATTTTCCGTTGACTTCCAATCACTTACCAATCACCATTTCACCCACACCTTCTTCACATTTGTTGTGTGGAAGGGTTTTGGTTTTGGATTTTATGAGCAAGGCCACCATATTATTATTCCATGTACCACCCACAAACATAATGACCGTAGTGGTATCGGCTTCCCCAGAACCTCCTACCAAACAGGCCCGCATTGAACTCATTGAGGACCCTAGCCCTTCTCCACCTTCATCTTCATCACCACCTTCACCTGCTCCACCTTCATCACCACCCTCACTGACGGAGTCGATGGATCCTGAATCTATCCCCCTAACTTTTTTTTCATAAACACCATTTCCTTGGGGCCTTTGACTTATCAACGTGAAGGTGAGGCCCCTTCCACTCTTCCATTCTGTATCCTGAAATGATCGATGATGACACACCTATAATTAACGTCATTCAATGTCAGGATGATGAATCCATACTCACCTACCTTGGTGTAGAAGACTCATATATTCATCGGTCGTTACCCTCTGAGATGTAAACCATGTTGAATGAATCGACTATCGAGATCAACATTCATACTCAGGATGACCCGCACATCCTAAAGATCGGACAATCTTTAGATGTTCTTTTGAAACAGGAAGCCATCACTTCTTTTCTCTCGAGATCATAACCATGCTTTCACTTGGTCTTATGTAGACATGCCGGTATTGACCCCACCATAGTGGTCCACAATATCGTAACCATTCCCGATGCCAAACCTATCAAACAAAAGCTGAGGAAAATGCACCCTCGCATTGCTCTTCTCGTCAAAGAAGAACTTCAGTGCCTTCTTTCCATTTCCTTCATCTTACCCATTGATTATCCTCGTTGGATTTCTAACATTGTCCCTATTACTAAAGAAACAGGGGGACTCCGCATTTGCATGGACTTCCGTGACCTCAACCTAGCCTACCCGAAAGATGACTTTCCCTTGCCGGTATTGATCAATTGGTTGACCTCACCGCTGGTCATGAGATGCTCTCACTCATGGATGGCTTCTCGGGTTATAACCAAATTTTTCTTGCCCCGAGAAGATCAACACAAGACCGCATTCATCACCCCTTGGGGAACCTTTTGCTATCGAGTCATGCCTTTTGGCCTTAAAAATGTTGGTGCTACATATCAGCGTGTTATGACTTACATCTTCCATGATATCATGCATCACATATTGGAAGATTACGTGGATGATCTCTTGGCCAAATCTAAACGTCACTCGAGCACCTCACCATCCTCAAAACCATCTTTGACCGCCTCATTAAATATTGCATCCGCCTTCACCTAAAAGTGTGTCTTCATGGTTCTCTCAGGAAAGCTCCTGGGATTTATTGTTTCCCTCCATGGTATAGAAGTTGACCTGCTAAAGTCAAGGCCATCCTTGAAATGCCTCCACCCACTACTAACCTAAAAACAACTCGTAGCCTGCAAGGTAAATTGTAGTCCATTCACCATTTCATTTCACAATTATCTGATCGGTGTCAACCATTTCATCATCTGCTTAGGAAGGATGTCTCCTTTAAATGGGATGATGACTATCACAAAGCTTTTGAGGCCCTAAAACAATACCTTCTCCAACCACTTGTACTCATTCCACCTAAATGATCAACCTTTTTACCTATACATATCAGCTACTGATCATTCCTTGGGAGCCATGCTCGCTCATCGCGATGAACAACACAGGGAGCAGGTGGTTTATTACATAAGCCATACTCTTTTGGACTATGAAACCGATACAACCATCAGAAAAACTTTTTTCTTAGCCTTAGTTTTCATTGCCACCAAACTCCGCCATTACCTACTCACCACAAAACCTATGTATGTGACCAACACGATCCCTTACACTTCATGTATGCCAAACCTTATCAAAATCAGCAGTGTGCCGTGTGATGGCTTATGCTTTTAGCTGATCTTGACCTTGAATTCATTCATCAAAAGTCCATCAAGGGCCAAGCTATCACCGACCAATTGGCTGATGCACCTATTTTTGGGGATCAACCCTCTAATTTTGACTTTCCGATGAGTCAATTACTACTCTTTCCCTGGATGAACCCCCTTACCAAATGACACTTTGTTCTTGATGGTTCCAAGTGTCAGTGTGGGGGTGGGGCTGGTATTATCCTCATTCCTCTGGATGGAGAACCCATGCCTTTGTCTTTCAAACTAGACTTTGAATGCACCAACAATATTGCCAGTATGAAGCGCTCGTACTAGGTCTCAAGCCGCATATGCCCTAGATGTCAAATCAATCCACATCTTTGGTGATTCACAATTGGTCATCAACCAAGTCAATGGTATGTACCAATGTGTAATGAGATACTTCAAAAGTATAAACATCATGTAGACATACTTTTGACCACCTTTGATCGTTACACCCTTCAAACCATCCCACGTTCAACCAACAAATTTGTCGATACCATGGCCTGCTTAGCTTCCCAAATACCCGCTTCCCCTGCCGATTCCAAAATATTTGTCACCGTACAATGCCTCCATTCACCTTCTTATTTACCTCATGATGTTTACTCAATCGGAAACTGACACCCCTGACCGAGTGACCTTTGGTATAAACAATACTCGACTACCTTTCTCTCTCCATCTTACCTCTGATCTCACCTGTAATGGACAACGCACGCCTTCCTTAAAAAGGTCTCTCATTTCGTCATTTTGGGGGGACTCCTCTATAATGTGGCTTTGATGGTATTCTCTTACGATGCCTCACAAGTTCTGAAATTCCTTATACCATTAAGGAGGTTCATGATGGCATATGTGGAGGTCACTTTAGTGGCCTTGTTGTTGCTAAGCGTATTCTTTCACCTAGGCTATTACTGGCTGACCCTTAACCATGATTGTTGTGACTATGTCAAACATGTTGTGTAAAATGTCAACAACATTCCAACCTTCATCATACACCCAGTCATGCCTTACAGGTCACTCGTGACCTTTGGCCCTTCTCTCAATGGGGTTTGGATCTTGTCGGAGAAATCAATCCTCATTCTTCCCAATGCCATCAATGGATCATAACTACTACCGAATACTACACAAAATGGGTGGAAGCCATACCACTCATCTCCATGAAAGTTGAGAAGATATGTGAGTTCATTAACCATCACATCATTTGTCACTTTGGTGTTCCTCATCGCCTCATCATTGACAATGGAAAACAATTCAAAAACAAAACATTGCAAAAACTTTGTGATGCCTTGACATTCACTTAGTTTCTCATCACCTTATTACCCAAAAACCAATGGCCAAGCCGAATCCACTAACAAAACCCTCAACAAAATTCTCATGAAAGTGGTTGATGATACTGGGAAGGATTGGCATACACACATTCCTTTTTCCCTATGGGCATACCGCACTAGTATTCACACTTCCACTGTGGCCACACCCTTTTTTTGGTCTACGGTATAGAGGTTGTTTTGCCTCTCGAAGTCTAGATCCCCTCACTCTGCATTTCTCTCCATGACATGCTTACTGATGATGACTTTCGTCAGGACCGCTTAGCACAACTAGAGTTATTAGATGAATGTCATCTTAATGCTCTGGATCACCTTCAAGTTTACCAACAACGTATCAAACGTGCTTATGAAAAACGTGTTCATGAATGAACCTTCCAAGTCGGTGACCTTGTCTTGAAAGAAAATCAACACGTAACCAAAGCAGAAAAAAGTAAACGGGGAAAATTCACTCCTAATTGGCTTGGACCATACATCGTAACTCATACCTATGGATCGGGTGCCTATCGTTTATCCTCACTTGATGGTAAACCTGAACCTGAGCCCCTTAATGCATTGCATCTTGACCATTCTATTGTTGACTCATTGTCCTACCTCACCCTTTGTCTCTTTACAGGCTCATCCCTTGAGCACTATCCACTCCATACACCTCCCTAATGATTAAACAAGAATCATGTGAGTACCCATCACTTGTTATCTTCTCTTGAATATGTGTACCATGACATTACACATAGCATGATTCTCATGGATACTTTTCATCTACCTTTAGATGAGATCCCATGGTCATTCCACCTTGCCTTTTGAACAAGAGTCCTATCCTCCACCTTGGTCTTGTCCATGATTTCAAAGACCTCACATGGGACCAAACTCCTTGAGTCAAACTTCTAATAAAAGATGACTCCCTCAAAAGGACATCTTCCTCTCGACAAAATTTGCTGCTATAAATAGATTGCTCCCTCGAAGGACAGCTATGTGAAGCTTTAAAAAAAAAGAGAGAGAACCGAAGCTTCCCGCATCGATCAGCTTCACGAAGACCTCAAGGAGTACCATATTATTTATCCCATATAGACTTCCCGCATCGATCAGTCTATCAAAAAAAAAAAACTTTTTAGTCATGGACTTGCCCATTGTGACCTAGGACCTCTTGCCCAAAAGCCTGTCACTCAAAACATATAAAATTAACTACCTTTCACCCTCCTTACCATTTCCACTCTCATTTCCTCAATTGCCTCAAGGGACATCTTGGAATTTAGACATTTGGTGATCTGTGACTACCTTCATCGTAGAACAGTTAATCGTGCAATGCCTTTCGGGTCTTATGTTCATCACCCCTCCAAGGTATGATCTACTCGGTATGATCCTACCCAATCAGGTGGCTTTATTGCCCCCTCTTATCTTTTAACCATCTTTGTTTACGTTTTGATTACCTTATATAGGACTTGGTCCTCGATGCTTACCTTTGAGGTAATCCTCCCCTTTCACCATAATCACCTTCACCTACATCCTTTTACCTATAATCTACCCACACCTATTAAACCTAAACCCACAACATGCCCAAAAACCTACCAACTCATTTTCATATTCTTCCCTAGCTCATGGGAGAACTACATCGGCTGAGGTCCCTTTTTCTTCGGGACTATGTAGGTAGCACTCGAGGGCATGGGGCCCTTGGAGGTTAGCTCGGCCATTCTCTACCCTAAAACAATTCATCAACCATGCCTAACTCACCATTTACATCACATTTCACTTAGTTCCCCTTTTATAACAAAATTGGAAATTAAGCCACATACATAACAAGTTGCTTACCACAACATACATTTATTACACCTACCATCTCTCTATCATCACTATGCATAGATTATAGAACATTTCACATATGACCCATAGTATCATTCATTGCCAAAATAATGAATCATAACTAAACCTACTTTTAACTCAACCATGCCTAACCTAACTAACAACCTAACCTAACTTGACTCAATCCCATAACTAACCAAACATGACTCGATCCATGCCTATGCCTAACTAACTCGATCCATCCATGCCCTAATAACTCGACTCGATCCATGCCATAACCACTGACTCGATCCCATGCCAAACTGACTCGATCCATGCCTATAAACCTAACTCGATCCATGCCTATAACCTGACTCGATCCATGCCTAAACCAACCTAACTCCATCATGCCTAACTCACCTAATTTCAAACCACATTAAAGTAACAAATCCATATCTCATCTAACACAAGCCATAAACCAATGTCTCATACACACATCAAACAAATCACAAAATACCATGAATCTCATCATATAAATCAATAAATGTGTATCTCAATATACATATCATCTCATATCTCATCATCAAAAATCATCTCAAAAATATATATATATATATATATATATATATATATATATATATATAATACAAAATGTCATCGGCACACAGGCCGGTCTCATATATACAAAAAGAATGAATGAATCAATACAAAATCTCTTCACATGTAGGCTGGTATATGCTCAAAATATACAAAAATCACTCATACATCCTCACTTGTCTTCGCATGCACATAAGGCGGTATGTGATAAAAAATACAACTATCTTTGGCACACAGGCTGACATATATATAAAAAAATCACTAGTATACATCAAAAATCAGGTGACCGCATCTCAGGCATCTCGTCGGATGTCCTCCATCTCTGTGTCACTGTACCCTCGGCCTCTGTGTCCCTGCTTGGCACATCACCTAGCTCTGGTCACCATGTGTTGGTGGCCTCTCCTGATCGGGCCTCGAGCTCGTTGACCTCTGTGCTCTCCACACTATGTGTGTGGGATCTCATCCTCTCACTGGATGCCTGTTGTGCTCTGTACTCTCCATAGGATAGGAAGTCTATCCCGGCCACCATGAGCTGATCTGATAATATCTCACCTCACCTAGGGCATCCTGTAACCTAGATATAGGCACATGGTCTATGGTGGTCCCATAGGTCTCGCCCCTGCCTACCTGCTGTGAGCACCACCCCTGCTTGACTTGTGAAGTGGGACCAGCCCTGTGCTGTGTGGTGGTGCCCCCCCTGCCCTTGTGCTGTGGTGGTGCCCCTACCCTGTGTGCTATATCTGGGCCTGTAAGGCCCCAATCTGCCTGCAGGTTGTGGCCAAATAGCCCTATAAACCTACCACTTTGAGCGATAAGGCTGCCACTGACCATCTCATCTCATCTCCATCTCCTCCATCTCCTCCACCCTCTCCCTCTGGGCCATCCATCTGGGCTATGGACTGGCCACCTGTACTCATAGCTCTGCTACCTCTACCTCTGACCCCTCTAGCTGTGTCTACAGTATACCTATCTGGGTAATCAGCGTCACTACCTACCCCTGTAGGGTGTCTCTCTACATTGTAATGGTAGCTAAGTCAGGCTGCCCGGTCTAGGTGGTATGGCTCATAACTGAGCCACCCACCCACCACTGCACTATACTGTCTGTACATCGGCATCATCATATCCACCGATCCACTTTGGCTCCTCCTCCTCCCCTGTAGGCATTGTAGGTTGTGGTAGAGGTAGAGGCCTCTCCACGTCATCTCTCGATCATTGTGGGAAGGATGGAGGAATATCCTGTATAAGCCCAAACTGCCATCGGACCCTATCTACCGGGATCATCTCATCCTCCCGGCATGGTGACCCTATATCCACCTCTCTAGCTGGAGCTCAGCTAGCTCCTCATGCATGTGCCTATATGAGGGGAATCCCACATATGGCCTCCAGATAATGTCCACTCGGGAAACCCCTCCTCCAGCTTTACCGAAAATGGGCCACATCATATGTCGGCCTATCGATCTCCACTCTCCTACAACTAGCACCCATCTCTGTATCCCACCACACATCTCATGGGAAATGCATCTACTTGGGGCATCCCTATAGGTCGAACACAGACTATGTGCTCGTAGGCCCAACAGTGTAGTATAAATGTACAACATAGGCTAAACCTGCACTGTAACCACCCATATGCCCACAACTCTCGGTATAGCTGCACCAAGAATGTTGGTGCCTAGGAAAAGTGTGTCTCATGCACCATCATATCATGGAGCACCCCCATCAGTGATGGGGAAAGCATCCACCCTCTGCATCTGGTAGTGCATAGCAGCACACTACCTCCATCAATAGAACCACTAGCCTCGTCTCATCCGGATGGGCTAGGTACATCTCGCCATAGCTCAAACTGGCACTATGGAATCTCAGATCCACCGCCCCCTCACCAAAAACTATCCCGATCAGCTCCTCTGAGGCCTCGGAGGAGATAGAGTAAACTGGGCACCCAATATGGGTAACCGCAAAATCTGGAACACGTCCTCAGGGTGATAGTCATCTCACCGTCGGAAGGTGGAACGTGTTGGTCGCGGAGTCCCATCTATCGATGAGCGTGACCATCAAGTTGGCTGCCGAACAACATGTCGGTAGCATTGAATCCCACTCAAGCCCACTGCCTCCATGTGTTGCAGCTCCAAAGGGGTTGTTAAGCCATGTAATGTCACCAGTAGAGGTGGAACCCTGTCCGCATGTGTATGCTATGCTCTCCCTGCATCAATCAAGACACGACATTAATCCTATTTACCATGACCATATTCACCAATTATCATTACCCTCCACCCTATTTTTACCCCCCCTCAACTACCTAACCTACATCACTTTTGCACCCTTGTGCCTAAAATCTGACCGGTACCGGTTTATTCTAACCGACTTCGGTCACCTTTAAACTAGCATCGGTCACCTGTTTGGTGATCGATACCGGTTCATCTTGTTGACCACGGTTACCACTTAACGCGGCATCGGTCACTGTTTGGTGACCAATGATGATACCGGTTCTACCACCGAACCAGCGCGGCCAAGCTTTGTGCGCCGGTCCTTTGTGTGAGAAAATTCCGTGACTTCCCAAACCCCCTTTTTATAAACTCTCCCCCTGCCCCTTTTACCCCACCTATAATGACCTAAACTCCCCTTAGACCCCTACCCACCCCACCTATACAATTTACTACCCTCCCCCCCCTTTTTTTCCCTGTTATTCCCCCATACCCACATTTTATTTTTAACCACCCACAAAACCAAAACCCAAAACCCACAAAACCCTACAAATAACAAATATCAAAACCTCTAATCTATCTAATCACCAATCTAGAGTTAGGTGCTTACCTCGTCGCGCTGCCACCATCTCGGTGGCACATCTAGCCATTGTCTTTGGTGGTCCGCCCGATCCCTCTCTAGCCTCTGCCATCACCGAATATCTACTCACAACCTCTGACCAATCAACTCTCTCGCCTTGATCCGTGGACCCCTACTCACTCACCCTGACCCTCAAATCAAATCATTGCTGCCGACTCTTTGTCCCATTTCCTCCGGACACTTTTCTCTCTTTTTCTCTCTTTTTGTCATTTCTTCACTTCACAAATAACAAATGAATAATAAAAATGGATTTTTTGTTTTTATAACAAACCCGACCTAACGGCGATGTCGGTTACCCTTGGCCCGGCATCGGTCGTGCCCTACCTACCTCACCGTCATCGGTTTTTCCTATACGACGTCGGTTATCCATGACCACCATCGGTCACCCTCACCTACACATTGCCCTTACTTTTCCATTTTACCCCACCCTTTACCTTGCTCCTTTACCCCATCCAACCTTTACCCAACCCATTACCTTACCTTTCTTGACCTCGTCACTTCCTACCTCCATTTTTCCTCCTTTGGGGACTTCTTATTCTTTTACCCCTACCTTGGCCTTACCCATGTCATGACCTAGATATTTGGACCTGGACCATCGCTAGTGACCTTTGACCTCATGTGTTGCTATACCTTGTGGCATTGTTACCTGTGTTGATTGACCTAATGACCTTACCTAGCCTATTGCCGTGACCGTTTATCCTGACCCTACCTTTGGTGTACTGGAACATACCTAAACGTTCCTGCACCTAACCTACGTTGTGTTTCCTGACCATATCCTATACCTTGGATACGGATTCACTTAACCTTGTTTGGATAAACCTATCGACCTTAGACGATGTAGAGTTTTCCTGCTCTTCAACCCGGTAGCGTGTTGCAGTTTATACGTGTGCGTGTGTTTGATTATTGCTACTACCTTTGACCCTGACCCATTACCTAGATTTCCCAGAGTAGACCTTTCACCCTTTCACCCTTTTCCCCTATACCCACTTGCCTTTTCCTCACATTTACCTTTTATCAAACCACTCACCACTTCAGACTTCTTTGCCTCGTCAGTTCTGGTTTGAGGGGATCACCTTCACCCACACATGGGGCAACCACATCTTATTTTTGTTAGCATCGCTTACCAATACAAGCTACACAACAAAAAGGGGCAAAATGTAGACACTAAAATTAGGTCACACTCCCCTTTGGTCCCTCGACATATAAGCACCCTTTATTACATTTACCTAGCCATGATGACCCCCTTCACCCCACTAATATTAATTTAATTAATTTAATTAAATTAATGCATTATCCTCACTATATTTATTATTTAAATATCTTATTTAAATAATATCCACACATATAGTTCACTTAGACACCTCATCAAGCCAACTCAACCTAAGACCTATTCTTAGTAAGTTGCCATAACTAACTAAGACTTACCCAAACCCTAAAAATCAATGCCTACATTCCCTCTAACCACATTCCTGCATGCTCACAAGAAGCTCCAGTCTAATCCATGGGATAATGACATGAGATCAAGGAAATCAGGAGGATCTCCCTAGTTTAGTAAACCTAGGAAATCCTTGCCTTGACCACGTCGGTTACCCCTAACCATCACCGGTTAAGCCGGACCACCATCGGTTACCCTTTTAACCCCTAAACTACCTTATTCTCAAGGTTGGAAAACATTGGGAGAAATTTGATGAGAAAGAACACATCTCAGAGAGATAACGCATCTTCAGAGAGAAAATTCAGTGAAAACTCACATCCAAGGAAGGAGATTGAGCATCTTCTCTGCACATGACCATCCCGACCATGATCGATCTATCAAGCAAAGAGGAGTGTACATGCAGCCCATGTAGAATCTTTTCTTTAGTTGGTGATCACTTGCAACCTTTGACCCATCATCATCAGCACCTCCATCCCTCACACACAGGCATTCAGGAATGGAATCCAAGTAAGTATAACATCATACTTTCTGGTTTATTTCATTTCATCATCATTTTATCATCCATTGTTTATCTTTGCCCCCTATTGACCTTCTCGACATTTTCACCTCCATATACCCATTAAAACCTCGCCAAAAGCCTACTCAGTCACCCAATACCTCATCTCGACTCACCAAAGTCCTTTGTGCAATCACAAAGGAGACCACAACTTGTTTTGTGACATTTCTAGATCTCACAGTAACCGGCACCGGTTACACCTAACCACCATCGGTCACCCCTGACCGACACCGGTCTCTGTATTTTCCCACACAACCTAGAACAGAGACCTACCCACCTAATTTCATCTCACCCTCATTCACTGTGATCTACCGAGACCTTATCAAACTGTAGAGACCCAGAACCAATCATTTGACCTTTGGATTCTATTCTAGCTTAGCTTGTTAGATTAGATCTATTTCTTATTGTGTTTTTAAGTGAGATACCTAAATCATTTTAAAATAACAATAGGATTTACTTTGTTTACAACATTAAATTGTTTAAAATAGTGGACTGATAGCCATCTAGGAAGTATCATACTTCCGGATCTAGCATACGCTAGGTAGTTCACTTGCCCATATTGTTTAATTCCTTATGGTGGTCTTGTTTTCATTACAAGTAGTTCCTCCTAGCTAAAAGGAAGCTCTCACGATCAGTTGTGGATCCGGAAGTCATACGCGCGCAACAACCCATCAACTAACATTTGAACATGTATTCCTCAAAAACCAACACAAAATCTAAAAACCAGTGTTAAAACTAGTTAGTAGGATTCTAAAAATGATTAAAAACTTACACGAAAGAAAAAAACTGAAATAGAAGTAATTAGCAACTAGAATAAATTAGTGCATGTTTGTTGAACAATCACGTTGATACCATGTGATAATGTTATGCAAGGATCAATACGAAACCTCATACACATTGAAGAGGTTGCACTCTAATGGTGACATGAATGCTCCAAGTAATCAGCAAGAAATATAACACAAAGGAAAATCAAGCATGTAATCATATGTATACTCATTCTCATAGCTCAAATAAAAAGGGCACATATAGGAATGTTGTGTAACTTCTCGGTCATGACACATGGGACCCTAATTACACCTAACGACTCCATGATCTCGCTAAGCGATAAGACTAACCATGACGTGGACAAGACCCCGTGAGATGATTAGGCATGTCATATAAACCAACATAGTTATATCATATATGTCATATATTTTCACAAACTTTATAGTTTTCTTTTATATCCTTTTGCTTGTCTTTTATAGTATCATTGTGATAAGACCTTGTCATCATCTTGTGATCACTATTAAACCTAATTTCACCATGTTCACACCTTTCTCATTATCTCCTTAGCGCATTAGAGTTTTCTCCATACTTCTTGTCTTGATTTATTGACTTTACCATGCCCACATTTCCCTCTCATATGAAATTAGCTATGTTCGATGTCATACGTTGAGTGAATTTCTATGGCTAACAATATTGACAATGGTTAATGTCATCAAATTAAAAATCATAGCTGATGACATCGACTAGCATAAAATACTAATTTGATCATTAGGATATTTATATTTGGTACATGAGTTCTCATTCCACATCACATCCATCACTTATTCATTCTACTAGCACTTTCCAATCTTCCCTAAAAGATTAGAAGATCTTGAAGTTGGTGATATTAATCTTCATTGGATTTCACAATTAATGTGTCGGGTACTTAAAATATACAAGCATATATGTTACATTTTCCATGGTCTACAAAGAATTTTTTGTTCTATCATTAATGTTCATAGGTATTCATCTTATTCATTTGTAGTCCCTAATAAAAAGTCTCTCTCATAAGGTACCGCTAACACTAGGGGAAGTTAATGCACCAATGGTGCTTCATGCATGTAAATATATCGATGTCTCTTTTCCTTTATCTTATTTAAGATTTGGAATTTTTCGATATGGTCATGCATGGATTACGATATAGGGCATAATATTATTTTATATTGTATTATTTATCTATAGGTCATTACCTAAATACAACCTCGCATAACCCTTAGTATCAATTTGCACACTCTTGAACCTCAATTGTAATCATTGTCACTCTTTCCTAATAAGCTATCGAAGCTTTCATCTTGTTATTACCTTAATTACAATCCTATTTACAACCTTACTATCATTATATTATAATTTGAAGCTAGGTAGAAACCAATACCCTATTTTAGGTCTAGAGTTTAAAACTATATACCTCCCATAATGTGTGGAGTAACTCTTTCCTAGTTACGTGTATACATCAAATTTAAATTTAAGGTGTGGATATTTAGTGTAGTACCATTTTTATCCTAGTCTAGAATACCCTATTATTGAGAGATGAAAGGATTTTTTTCGCTCCATTATTTATTTGCATACACTTTAGTGAATCTAATGTGGATTACAAGATCCATCATTCTCGTAAGTGACCTAGGACAATAGACACCTATCAAGGATGTCCTGTTGTATGAAAGACACTCAAATGGAACAAACATATGGAATATATTTCCACATATGTCATACTACAAATAATCTTTCACTAACAAGGTTCGATCTAGCTCAACTTTATTTTTTCCACCTATTTCTCAACATTTGGGATGTAATTCTCTACATTAAGGATTGGGAAACATGTTTGAATCGCATAAATGAATAGATGTATGAACAAGAAATTGTTGCATTCCATTCGCTCCACATTTGTTCACTAAAAATGAGCTTGTAGAACGGCCATTTCCTCAACATGTTAAAATCTTTGAACATTTTGGGTGTCCTCGCATAAATCAACGAGCATTACAACTTGACGGATCCCAAGGATGAACAAAGTTGGAACAAAAATTTCTATGCAAATGTCGAAAGTAATGCTTATCTCTAATTTTGGGTCGAGGAAAGGCTTGTGAATCATTCAATAAGCACAATAGTGGACATGGTGCACATTATTTCCACTTCATCATTGGACCTTCCACTTTTGTTGTCATTAAATTTGACAAATATATAAGCCCTCCTTGGGATGCAACTAACACTTTACATGTTCCCCATCCGTCTATCTCTAGAGGAAACCATAAGAAACTACTTCTTAAAATGGCTCGAGTCTTGGTAATCCAAAATCCCGTTATGTCAAAAAAGTAGCACCTCGGGATTTTCCGATTATGGATCCTTACTTTTGGCTAATATGGGATGATCTCATAGGTATTGACTTGCATAAATGAGATCAATCTCCAGAGAAGGCTGGTTCCTCTACCTAATTTAATGCTAAACTAATTTTAAGGAAGTAAATGCAACTATCTATTCCTACTCTAGTAATCCGAGGACCGGGGAGAGAGAGTGTGTATGAAAATGAAAATCTTACACTAACAAAGGTGATAACACCAAGAGAAGGGTGGAGAGACACTCTCAAATGAGGGAAAATGACAACCAAATGATGAAAGAGAGGGAAGCCACAGTGCAAAGTCTAACACAACCTTGGAACCACCATATCCATGAAACTCAATAGTTCGAACCTACAAGGAGAGTAAAGAATGTAAAAACTTGCAATATGCAATGAAAGGCAAGGAAAATGCAATAACACAACTAGGGTAAAGAACAACAAAAAACAAGTATTTTATTGCTTTTGAAAGGATGCACAATACATTAGAATGAAAATCATAGGAAAGATTCACCATGTAGAAGCTTAAATCTAAGGCTTACAACTCATACACACTTGTACATCACTCGAAGGAGTGCACACACATTACAAGAATTTCTAACATTACAATGAGCCTCCTATTACAATTTATGGAGAAAAAGAAAGAGAGACTAAGGAAACTCATTTCTCGCTTCCGCCAACCAACAATCCGCATTAAAATGTATGAAAAGGAGTATGGGCAACTTTCAAATGCATCCCCATGATTTTTGTGTGTGGAAGAAGAAACAGGGACCAAATTATATCAAATATGATTGTTTATCTACCGGGACCGTATTCATTAACGTCGGGAGTGTTTTCTTCTTTTTCCCACTTACCCTCACCAAAATTAGATTTTCGTGTTTCCATGATGTAGTACTCAAAGAGATGCTTCCATTAATATATAAGTTATTGAATTTGGAGCATCGAGCAAAAGATATGGTGAATTGAATCTGGGGTATTGTGAGGAACACAAGTTCTAGATCCTTCATCACGTGGTGCAATTAAAATGCCCTTTTCTCCCTTTACATTTCCTTTGGTGCGTAGAACCTGGTCTTCAAGGTACAAGTGGTACTTGGGAACTTGTTCCATAATCTCTCTCGTGCTCTCCCGCAACCCACCTTTTCCGCGCCGAACACTTTCACGCTTTCGCTTTCTCTCCCTCGATTTGCGGGTATTTCGGCTCCCAGAGAACTTGGGGCACCTGGGACCTGGGTCACTTGGGCCTTATAACTCCAAATCTCTGCGCATAACACACTGCCCGAATTCACTTGAATCCTTGACCGCCTCCCTTTGATTTGCAGGCTAGACACCAATGCAGGGAACTAGTTCCGTCATTTCCAAGTCCTTCCGAACCGCCAACACTGCACAACTCTCCGCTTCACCTCGAACCTCGCGGCCTTTGTGCTTCAAACTAAGTCACTTCCACGGGAACTCATGTCCTCGTGGCACCCTTTCCTCCATGGCCTCGGTTCTCCACATTGCCTCATGGCCCGATTCATATCGCCAATCCGCATAAAACTAACTCTTTCACATCCTTTCGCATCATGACTAATAGACTAGTGCGAGGAACACTTGAACTCGTGGAACTTATTCCATATGACACCCTTGTGCCTTGCAATTCAGCCCAAACCCGAAATACATTGGCCCCTTTATGCTTTTTTTGTTGTGCGACCAAAATGGCAAACCGGGAAACTTGTGACCGAAGGAACTTATTCCCCAATTCCTCCCAGGACCCGCATTTCCGCAATACACTATATTTGAGCCCTTTTTGCATTTTTCCTCAATTTTTTCTAAGTGTTGGGCTAAGTATGGATCTGGGGAGTTAGGAAAAATAGAGTAAAGTGCCTCTAAAGCCGAATTTCTCCATTTTACCATTTTTTCAATTTTGGCTAAGTGTGGAACTCTAGAACCCGGAAGAAGATGAGAAATGCATCCAAATAATTCAAGTCCCTAAAACATGGAAAATACCCGAAATCCTGATTCTTCATTGAAATCCATGAAAGTGCTCAAGCCCAATTTTCCAAGTTGTCCTTTTCGCAAGGGAGGAAAATGGATAACAAGTTCCAAGGCTTTACATTGCAAAAGGACACTATTGATATCGGTAGACTGAAAGGTATGGGTTGCCATTCACCACATTGTCCAAAGTCCCCTTAATTAAAGACCTTTGCATAACACAGAAAGAAGAGAAGACACACCTTCAACTCTTTAACGTTTCCCAATTTAATATATATTTGTCTCTTCCATCTTTCCCCTTCTACATATATCTTATATTAATTTTCCCCTTCTCTTTTCCATCTCTCATAATTTGTTAAATTCCATCTACACAATAAAGCAAAGTTTGCACATTTAGGTTTTCCAATTTCCATACATAACCCTTTCTCTTTCTTTATATGTTAAATAATTTTTTACTTCTAATTAAATACTTTAATAATATTTTAATTTGACCTATTGATGTCCTCACCATGTACGTCATAAAATTTGGAGCCGTCTATCCTAACGACAAAATCGCATGACTTCTACATGCATGTCCATGTATAATCATCACGCATGGTTTACACACACTTTCCATCGCTTGGATTTTGCAAGGCATTTAGATGTTTTGAGTCATTTTAGATGTCAAAATACAACCACTTTTAAAATATGACTGTCATGATTGACATGCAAAAATATAATTTAAACGTCAAAATACATGTATATTACAAATTTAACCTGTCAAGGTATGTATATATATATATATATATATATATATATATATATATATATATATATATATATATATATATATATATATATATATATATAAAATTAAGAAAGTTAATAAATAAAAATAGAAATTTTCAGATATGAAGAAAATAAAAATAATAAAATCTTAATATCTTATTAATGATTATGAAATAGAAACATCTATTAATTTTGACTTTCAATTAGTTTTGTTTGATTTCTTTTTTAGTTTTATTTGATTTTTTGTTTAGCTTTTTCTATTAATTTTTGATTTGTAATTGTTTGTTTTATTGTTATTTGTTTGATTTTTTACAAATAAAGATTGGAAACTGCAATTATTGCAATAAATGTGAAATTTGAGAACTTGGATGTAAGAAGATATCACTCATTTTATAATTATTTATTTCAATTTAATTTTAGAAAGTCATATAAATTTATTGTTTCAATCTTGTGGATGTAAAATTTTACTCAATTTTTGTATTTTATAATAGTTATTATAAAAATAAATTTGAAGTGCATATTATATTTTGAACGTCAAATGACATCCATATAATTTTTTAGACCGTCAAAGAAAATTATTGTGACATGTAACATTGAACGTCAAAATCCAGCACTGCTTTCCATGACTTAATTTTGTTTTGGATTTTTAGTGTGGTATACACACTTAGTACGACCTCACATAAATTATTACTATGCCCTACCTAACTATGCTTTATTGTAGCACATAAACATCATTGCAAAAAATCATATACATTTACTTAACTTTCCAAATTCGACACCTCATCAAAAGCGGGTCCCACACTATGGCATTATGGGGACATCCTGGATAGCCACGGGCATCAGATTTTTGAAAGTAGAAATAGTCCATGTGCAAATGTATGATTATGTTTAAGCGGTCAAATCAAACATAAAAGTGTGGTTAAAATCCGGGCTTGGAGTCCGCAAGAATTGCTATAAATAAAGGAGCAGACCCTCTTTTCCAACTCACATCTACAGTTCGGAGTCCTGTGAAAGAAGGAATTTGTGTAGCAGAAGAAAGCTCTGAACCAGATTTCCATATTACTTGTAAGCACTGCATTCCTTTCCATTCTGTGTAATTATCTAGGCTGGAAATCCTTTCTTGTTCTAATAAATGTTAAGCTGCGACTCTGAAATATGAGATAAATTAGGAAACTCCAAATGTATGGGCATATTCATTCATGTTTGTTTTAGGTCGGTGGCCTTAACCAGGCAATTCTTTTCGAGTCGTCTGTTATCTGTTAGGTAAATCAAGTCTGTGACTAAGCCATATTTTCTAGAAATCATGTCATATTTAAATATTTAATATGAGTTGCAAATCTAGATTATCAAGGCTGCCGTGACCTTTAATTTCTTAAAAAGATAAGGTGGGCCATAGGCATACCCCGAATGTCACATATTTATTATGTGTGGGTGAGACACGTGCCCATTTAATACACAATGATAGCTATAGCACTAAATTTCTGATCCCACCCGTGAATGGGAAGTTGGAACAAGTAAACCGCTGTTTTTATAATATTCTTTATTTAAAAAATAATCCGCACGTTCCTTAGAAAGTTAGATGCTTTCTGTTTTACGAGGAATCTGGCTTGCCATGTCGCCGACAGCTGGATGCTCTTTAATGACTCTTTGTTTAAGTGGACACAGGGGATTTGACTTACATACTTAAAATTTGCCAGTTTTCATTTTTACCAATACATCACCAACCCGTAGCTATACATAGTTTTTTTAAGGGTAAAATGAACTTTTATGTAATAATAATCTAGTATTTTTTATGCAGTAATGATAAGGGATTTAGGTGAGCTGGTAGTCTAACAGGTAGTAGAGCATTCAAAGCTTTCCACCCTCTTCAAACCTCACAAAATCACATTAGGTTGTGGTGCCACGCCGCTTAACAGATTGAAGCCCCACATATATATATATATATATATATATATATATATATATATATATATAAAGTTATTTGTTGGATATTGCATGTTTTTACATTTTATTTTTCTTATTTTTTTAAATTGATTTGAGTGATCTCTCTCTTAAGAACTTATTTGATCTTTTTGCAAAGTATGCCTAAATTAATCTATTTTTCTCATCTAAATCTTATGGGACGAAGTAAATATTGTTATAACAAAATTACCTAATAGTTTTGTAGTGTGATTGTAATGTAACTTACCTAGAAGTTGTTACAACATGTCAAATATATCATATCAAAACTTGTTCATGGTATTTGAATATATTTTTAATGTAATTTAATTCAACAAATTATGAAGACTTAAAATATTCATGTTTTAATGAATGTTTTTATCTTAATTGTTGAACATAAAACAATGTAGTATCTAATCTCCATTTATCTAAGTTCCTTGTAAAGCACACATATCTCTTGATAATTTATGTTTTTCTATATCCTTGTTTTAAATGTTATGTGTGTGTAGATTTTTTTCTTGAAAGTAACTTAATTGATCAATGGATCTAACTCATATAAATACAATGTTAGTTTCTCTTATAATTTGTCAAATCTTCTATATTACATTCTTTTGTATTGGGTTTTTCATAAGTATTGATTATCATACAAATCCCTATTTGCTTAACTATTTCATTGCATCAATTTGATACTATTTTTTTATTTAAGTCTCAAGTATTGCTTTGTGTGGCAACATGCTCATTTTTATATTAGCCTTATTCTAATTAAAAAGGAAACAAATGGGCATGAAGCTTCTTTCTTATTATGCTAGAAAAATTAGTATTGTTGTTTGTGCCAACTTCAAGTTCTTTAAACAAATCGTCCACATAAAATATTTATAACTTTTTAAGAGCATTTATTGATTTTTAATGTTCTTCTTAAATATTTTTTATTGATTTATTAGAAATTTTGGTTAAATAAATTAATAGGTGGAAATTGTGTTTGGTGTAATAGATCATGGCCAGTGGAAATGAGATCAAAGCGTTGTGAGACAATCCAAAACCTTTTTAGATGTTAATCGTCTTGGGTATTCCATTGGCCGAGATTTTAAGGGGAGGCCCTTGTAAAACCTGGTTCGAGCCTCACCCACAGAGAAATTTTTCAATCTTGAAAAGGCTTCGAGTCGAGAAGTCCATATCAAGGAAGGCGTACTTGCTTGGGTACAAGTCAAATGAAAAGAACGATGCTCTCTTTCTCGGACATTCCGAGCAAAGGTGTGGAGGATGGAAAACTTTTTTCACCTATAAATTGACGGGTGCTCCTAGTTGTCACACGCGGGAAGAATCCGAGACACATACCAAGTCTACCATGACAATCGACGCGATAAAGTGCGGTTTCAGTATAAGAATGTTGTAATGTATCTAGATTCAAGACTATAAAGTCTTTGGCTCTTTCTCGCTTTGGAGGCGCCGTGGCTTGCATGCGATTCAAAAATGGAGCCGGAAATTGTATGTTCAACAACAATATCTTGTAAAGGACCTGTAAATGCTCCGCCACAAGATTCCAAACATGTGATGCAATTGCGTGTGATCAGTAAAGGACATTGTAAAGGACAAATATATAGACTCATCCTCGAAAAGCTTTTGACGAAAAGCGTGGATGGATGCAACAAAGGATAAAGGATCTCGCAAAGACATTGGGCGTAAGTTCTGCTATAATAGACAATGCCAAGGATGGTGTTTATAAGGGCAAGGGTGAGTTTAATGAAAAAGATCCTGCTATTAATGAATGGAACAAATTACGTGATGCCATCGAGAAAAAGCTCGTGGAAAAAACAAGAATGAGGCCGAGGCTGCCAAATTGAAGAAAGATGATATTGCGTGGTGGCAAACCAAGTGGACGGCTCTATTTGGAAATAACACGAAATATTGCCCGATAAAAGTCTTTTGGAATTTGGGAATTATGCAGAATGTTACATGTTGCGGAAAACTTGGACATTATCTCGCGTGGTTACAAATAAACAAGGCTACCGGTTCACATGCAAATCGGTGAACAAGGTTATGGAGAGGGACTTGAGTAGCTGCAGTGATAACGGTTTTAATATCATGCATCTCATGAAAATAATGGCAGTTTCAAGTCTCGTTATTACTACTTTATTAGTATGTTCTAGTCAACACTAAATTTTCTAGTTATCTTTCTTAGTAGGATCATATATATAGTAACCAACTATTGTCAATATCTTGTTATTTCAATAAAATTATCATGGCATGCCATGATATTAAATATGATATACATTTTTATAAAAGTTTCTGGATATATTCTATGTTGTGCTATTACAATCCTTGCTAACAAATGAAATGATACTCTTCTATAAATCATGTGTAGGTGCATACCAAAGACTCAAATTCCTATGGATTTGGGAAAAAATTAGAAACATTTAAAAATGTTTTTTTTTGCAAATGACTATTGAAATTTGTTATATAAGGCGTATGGTTGTTGTAGATGAGAAAGAACTAAAAATGTAAGCTTCTTCTTCATCAAGTGGAGAGTATTATTTTTATTTTTATTTTTTGGTTGGGTGTGCTATATGTAACAAATATTAATCTTTTACTTCTTCTTCTATTTACTTTTGGCCTTTTGTAGTCTCATCTACATTCATTTAGAGACACCAATGAATTTGTTCAAAATAAAGAAATTAGATTGGTATTTAATTTATTTGTTCAAGTAGAGTTAGTTTGAAAATTGAATGCTGTCCACATTGTCTACGGACCAATATTAAAACCCCTCTAACTTGTTCATATATATATTAGATTTGGTTGGGTGTGCTATATGTAACAAATATTAATCTTTTACTTCTTCTTCTATTTACTTTTGGCCTCTTGTAGTCTCATCTACATTCATTTAGAGACATCAATGAATTTGTTCAAAATAAAGAAATTAGATTGGTATTTAATTTATTTGTTCAAGTAGAGTTAGTTTGAAAATTGAATGTTGTCCACATTGTCTACGGACCAATATTAAAACCCCTCTAACTTGTTCATATATATCCGTAGACAATGTGGACAACATTCAATTTTCAAATAAATTAAATATGCTCCTCACCATTGGATATCATCAAACACACATTTTTCAATTCTTCCCATTACACAATTTATTTTTAAAAAATGGCAACTGTTTTACAAGAATAAATTATAGGAAAACAAAATTATTTGAAGGAACAACTAATTAAATTGGGATTAAACAAAAGTTGAAAAGAAGCAGGTTGCAGGCCTACAAAAACACCAACAAATTGTAGCAAACAAACATCAAAGATACAATAAGAAAAAGGTCAAAAGTAGAGAGAATAGTTAAAAGGAAAAGGATAAAGTAAGGATGGAAATTATGGTATGTAAATCATTTCAAGGCTTCCGCAGCTGCTGCCCCTCCTGCCTCTGGGTATATAAACAATAAATAGGTTCATCTCGACTCTGCACGCATGGAAGATAAAATGGGAAGAATACTATCCTAAGTGACTATGTGTAAACTCTGTGATTCTTCTACAGGACATTATAACCAGCAATTTAAGGTGTGACTTTTACTTGTTATTTATTTTTACCATCCATCTAATGTTATGTATCCAGATTAAAATAATTTGTTTGTTTTCAATCAATACGAGGTCTTCTAGTGCTAGGTACCTTCGCTGTTTTTGGGATTATTAGGATATATATTTAGCATTATAGATCTAGTTTATTTTTTCGAATAGAAGTTTAGATATTATTCTTCCTGTGCAGATCTATCAATTTCCTTTATCTTAGACTTGCTTGTGTTAGAGAACATATTTTTGCACGTAGAAATCTCATATAGAAATTCCCTTGCCATTTGGTTACAAGAATGAGATATGTTAGATAGAAAATATATGTAGCTGATCCGCTTCCTTTTAAGTCTACCCATACCATTTTTGAAAGCTCTTTCACACTTTAGGGTTTCTTTTATTTGAATGATTTGCAAATATATTTTAATTAACTAGCATCCACAATTTCTGCCAGGATCCTCTTTGCCTCTTTCCAAATGGGATATCGGCACAAGGCATTTTCCTCGAAATACAGCATGGCAATTCCTAAATATTTTGAAAGAGGAGTGTTTTTACTCCCACTTTGGGTTTTAGTGTCATCTCAGGTTGTCTTCTAAAAACCCACAAAAAAATGTCACAGGAAAGATACCATGTTTGCAAAATGTGGAAGCATGTGAATGACAAAATGCAATCTCAAACTGTTCTAAAAATCCATAAAAAAGAAAAAGAAAAATGCCACAGGAAAGATATCATGTCTGACAAATGTGGAAACATGTGAACTATTTGACAAAATGCCATCTCAAACTGTTTTTTAAAACCCATCAATAAATAAAAATAAAAACACCACAGGAAAAATATATTTGCAAAATGTGGAAACATGTGAACTGTTTGACAATATGCCTTAAAAATATGTAGTCTTTGCAGGTTTGAAAGGAAAATGTTGCAAAACAAGATTATACACACTCTCTCGAGAATCTAATGTATCATATGGTCAATGTTCCAATTGAAAGGCTTTGTAAAAACTCCTGATGACACTTGTGTTGAAGCCTCACGATCATGTTAATAAGAAATTAAGATTCCCTTCAATGATGAGACATTTAGTTTTTAGAATATTACGGACATGCCCCTTAAAAATTATTGGAGTAGCATATTATTAGAGCACCCCAATCATTGCGGATTATTCCTCCAATCCCTGCTCGTCTTAGAAACTTTCTTGAAGCTCCATTGTAACTTAATGTACTTAAAGCTAGTAGTTCCCAAACTTCCAGTGGTTGAATTTGCACGTGTATTTACTAGATTGTTTCAGTATGGGTATGGTAACGATGCATTGAAATGATAAATTTGTAAAAATGTCAGGTACTATAGGTTGTGGGTACGTTCGTATAATATATTTTTAAAAAGTAAAAAATATAAAACAAGAAGCTTATGGTTTTAGCAACCTAAAAAAATATTAGAAGCCAACAACAAGCTTCTTATGAATTAGAAGACATCTAAAGAAAGATTTTTTTGACTGAATACAAGAAGACCACAAAACATTATATCTATGAGTCCATCTACTAACGGGCTCACAAACATTCCACTTATTGAACTAAGGCCCAAGGAAAGGTTTGGGGACAAGGTAATCTATTCATAGAGTTGTTTGGAGGTAGTGTCTTGGAGAGGGGGCCCTTTGTGCGACCTTATAGTATCCCAAAAGTCCTTCTCATCCTTCATAATTAGTCCATCGAGGGAGTTGTGAAAGCATTTATGAGCATTGTATGCATTATGAATCGAGATTGAGGAAGCTTATAGAAAGCTTTAATGTCTGTCCATTCCTTCCACTTCCCAAATCTGTACAAGTCATGAAATATTTTAATTCCTTTCTCAAACCAAAGTAGGGCAAAACACCCTCTTGTCAAGGCAAGGATCTTGTCATTATATTTCGTGTTCGACAAAATTGATTTGTAGGCTTGGCACCTAATGTCAAAGGAAGAGAAGATAGCCCGCCCAACCACCAAGTGCTTCATTTGTTGCCATACCTTCCAAATTGATGAAGAATTGTTTCCTCGTAGATTTACCATGTGTATATCATTCAAGGTGTCTTGCTTGCAAAAATGCAATTTTGAAGTAGATTTTCCTACCACGGATCCTTAAAAGGTCCCATAGAAAAAAACATGGTTGTTTCCAGATATATATACCAATCTTAGATCTTACTCAATCTTGTTTAAAAACATATTGTTTCCTAATAGATTTTAAAAACATAGATACTTGGGCGTCTTTTTTTTATTAAAACAAATTTGTTCTTTGTATAATTTTTTAAAAATATTTATTGGTGGTTGTCTCAATATAATTCCTTATTTCATTTCTTAAATTGGGATGGATGAATTTTTTATTCTTTCTTTTACAAAGGCATGATTTCAAAATCTTAGTAAATGTATTGTTGCATGTAAACCAATGTTGAGTTCAATTGTCTGGTTATGTAAATATTAGAACATACTTGTTTGGAGATGGGTTTATGCACATATCTCCCTCTAAATCTCAAATCTAATAATATGAATTTATAATCTTCTGCTTTATTTGTATGAAATTACATTATTTCATGTGTCAATAATTAATTTGATAGAGATGAATCTATTCAATTGTGATAGCAATTGTGATACCTAGTCAATTGTGATAGCAATTTAACTCTATGAATACTATCAAGATGATTCGTTCTCATACTATGACTTCTCAAAATACTTTAGCGTTGCCTCTTTAAGATTTTCCTCTCTCCTCATGCTTCTAATATTATTATATCAAATATTGTTAATCCATATTTTATTTCTTCTAGTCCAATCTTTCCACTACTATTTCTATGTAAATTTGTGAAATGACCATAATGATGCGTACATTGTGTGACTTGCAATAAGTTAGAATTCGTTGACCAATCTTTCCACTACTTCTATTTCTATATAAAATTGTGAAATGACCATTATGATGTGTGCAAAGTGTGACTTGCAATAAATTAGAATTTTTTTCTCAATGGTTTGAAATACAAGTGGTATGGTAATTTTTATAACAAATTAATAATATAATTTTTAACTCTTTAGTTCATGATGTTCTTGATTATTATTTGTCAATTTATTTTATTTTTCTCAATTTTATTTTGTATGACAAAAAGGAGACCACTCATAACACACATTATATCATTTTATCTCTTTCTTATAAATCTTTCATGTTAATATATTTTTAACTCGATTTGATTCCAAAGAAATTAATGCACTATTCCTTTCCATGTGTATCCTTTAATTCATTTTCATCTATATTTCATTACTTCTCGACTTATTTTCAAAACAATGTTGTTTTTAAGATCAAACTTGTTTAATCATCTCAACTTAGGAAAATATCCAATGGGTACATTAGTGAGTATTTCTTAAGTTTAAGATTACACTTACTAAGATAATTTATCAAATGTCACATGGCGATCTTTGTAATATGTATTTTAATAATTATTATCAATTGTCAAAGATAAAGTTTTTTTAGCACTTATCAATATTTTGATGAAATTTGTCACACAAGAAAGGCCTTAGTAGCTAATCTTATGTAGGAAAAGTATTTTTAAACATAATGAGGCAAATGTTCCAACTAATGCCAAGTTTAAAGACAACCAAGTTTCAGATCTAAAAGTAACAATGATGTAAAAAAATTGGGTTCGCACTCAACATGAAACAAATTGAATTATTAGTGTCGGTTGTATTACATCTTTTATTATTGGTGGGCCATAGAGTACTACTACTACATTGTGTGTGTGTGTGTGTGTTCTTTGCAATCTTATTGCACAATGTTAGTGTTAGGTGCAAGTTTATTTTCCAAGGTTCAATCTATCACATAAGATTTTGATAATCTGCACAAGCCTATGAAAAATACACAAGTCTTCGAGAGATTTCATTACATCGAAAGATGCCACAAAGCACGAAGGAAGTTTTGAAATACTATTTGATGTCACATAATACTACAAAGAAAGTTTTGAAGTCCAACAATATACGCATTGCGTGTGCATGTGTGCGTGTGTGTGCGTGCGCGCGTGTGTTGTTGCACAATGTTGGTGTTACGTGCAAGTCTATTTTCCAAGGTTCAATCTATTGCATAATATGTTGATAATCTACACAAGCCTAAGAAAATACACAAGTCTTCGGAGATTTTATAAACATCAAAAGATGCCACAAAGCACTAAGGAAGTTTTGAAATACTATTTGATGTCACATAATACTACAAAGAAAGTTTTGAAGCCGAACAATAGTATATGGAGTTGTGGGTTCTTTGTAAGTTTGTTTGGAAGCCATGAAGCACTAAGGGATGATCATTTGAGGTTGTGAAGTACTATGATTATCATCATAACATGTCTCATGTGTGTCTTAAGGACTAGATATAGATGTTTGGTCACAAGTAAGAGAGCTATAGCTATGGGTCATAACATGGGTTTGAGGTGGTAGCTTACGCATACATTGTGAGATAATTGTCATGATATAAAATATTAATACCATCACTAAATTCCTCACACGGAGAGAAATCAACTAGAGACCTAAATGTTTTCTCATTGTTATAAGCATGAGAGAATGACATGGCATGAGTAGACTAATCCATGAAAGTAATTGATAGCAATTGTGACACCTAGTCAATTGTGATAGCAATTTATCTTTGTGAATACTATCAAGATGCTTCATTCTCATACTATGACTTCTCAAAATACTTTAGTGCGTGACCTCTTAAGATTCTCCTCTCTCCTCATGCTTCTAATATTACCATATCAAATATTGTCAATCCATATTTTATTTCATCTAGTCCAACATTTTCACTTCTTCTATTTCTATGTAAATTTGTGAAATGACCATAATGATGCGTACATTGTGTGACTTGCAATAAGTTAGAATTCGTTGACCAATCTTTCCACCACTTCTATTTCTATATAAAATTGTGAAATGACCATTATGATGTGTGAGTGTGACTTGCAATAAATTAGCATTCTTTCTCAATGGTTTGAAAATACAAGTGGTATGGTAATTTTTTATAACAAATTAATAATATAATTTTTAACTCTTTAGTTCATGATGTTCTTGATTATTATTTGTCAATTTATTTTATTTTTCTCAATTTTATTTTGTATGACAAAAAGGAGACCACTCATAACACACATTATATCATTTTACCTCTTTCTTATAAATCTTTCATGTTAATATATTGTTCTCGATTTGATTCCAAAGAAATTAATGCACTATTCCTTTCCATGTGTATCCTTTAATTCATTTTCATCTATATTTAATTACTTTTTAGCTTATTTTCAAAACAATGTTGTTTTTTAGATCAAACTTGTTTAATCATCTTAACTTAGGAAAATATCCAATGGGTACATTAGTGAGTATTTCGTTTAAGATTACATTTACTAAGATAATTTATCAAATGTCACATGACGATCTTTGTAATATATATTTTAATAATTATTATCAATTGTCAAAGATAAAGTATTTTTCCTAGCACTTATCAATATTTTGATGAAATTTGTCACACAAGAAAGGCCTTAGTAGATAATCTTATGCGGTCAAATTATGTTTAAATATAATGAGGAAAATGTTCCAACTAATGCCAAGTTTAAATACAATCGAGTTTCAAATCTAAAAGTAACAATGATGCAAAAAAATTGGGTTCGTAGCTCAACATGAAATAAATTGAACTATTAGTGTCAGTTGTATTACATTTTATTATTATTGGCGGGTCACAGAGTACTACTACAGCATTATGTGTTGTTGGAGTTGTGTACAATTCTATTGTGCGTGCGCGTGTGCGCGTGCGTTCTTTGCAATCTTATTGCATAATGTTAGTGTTAGGTGCAAGTCTATTTTCCAAGGTTCAATCTATCGCATAAGATTTCGATAATGTGCACAAGCCTATGAAAAATACACAAGTCTTCTGAGATTTCATAAACATTGAAAGATGCCACAAAGCACCGAGGAAGTTTTGAAATACGATTTGATGTCATATAATACTACAAAGAAAGCTTTGGAGCCGAATAATACTATATGGAGTTGTGGGATACTGTAAGTTTGTTTGGAAGCCATGAATCGCTAAGGGATGATCATTTGAGGTTGTGAAGTACTATGATTATCATCATAACATGACTCATGTGTGTCTTAAGGACTAGATATAGATGTTTGGTCACAAGTAAGAGAAGTCTTAAGACAAGAACAAGTTCTACTTACCTCTAACTAGTGATAGTCAATACTATAGGAAGACATGTAGGTATTGGGATTTCTTCACATCTATAGCTATGGGTCATAACATGGGTTTGAGGTGGTAGCTTCGCATATGCCGTGAGATAATTGTCATGATATAAAATATTAATACCATCACTAAATTCCTCATGCAAAGAGAAATCAACTAGAGACCTAAAGGTTTTCTCATTGTTATAAGCATGAGAGAATGACATGGCATGAGTATACTAATCCATGAAAGAACAAAAGATGAAAAACCCCAAGATTAGAGTAGGGCATAAAATCATGCATCAAGTAATGGATAACAAGTGATAAATAGAAACCCTAGAAGAAACTATGATTTTCCCAAAGTAGAAGCCACCGATTTGGATATAAAACCTAAGCATATAAGTGAAGGCTTAGAATAATAAGTGTTCTCATCATATGATTTACCCAAATTAGAATTAGGAAACTCTAATTAGGATAGAGATTAGAAACTAATGCACAATAGCATTGATACAAAGCACCATGGGAGATATGAGTACAATCGGTTATGTTCATTGAGGATGGTGAGAAGGTCTAATATCTGTCAAGACATGAACGATGACAAACCACACATACACAACTAGACCATGAAATGCATTTGGAGAGTCAATGTGACTTGAGTGCACATGAAACATGTCACATGTTGCAAAAATTTCTTCTTAGTATTTCCAATTGTTCTTTTATTTCCTTCAATTTTGAGAAAAGGTCGATAGGTGTGTTGTAGAAATAGATGCTCAAAGTAATGATACATCTAACCTCTTTGATGTGTACATGCAATGGCCATCAAATATGGAGTCTATACCACTTATCAAGACTTCTTGATCTTGCTCTTACAAAAACATCAAGTTATCGATAAATGTAAACAATGCCCCATGCCTACAATTGTACATGTATCCCCCAAATTTTATTATATTCCCACTACAAAATCCACTTCGTTTGAATTTTTTTGTTAGAGTGAAATCCTTATATACAAGCCATTTTTGTAAAAAAATCGGACATAGGGAGAAAAGGAGAGAAAATCATTTCTAATTGGGAAGTTTTATGAACAATTATCAACGTTGCATGCCATTTAGGTGTTTGCATAAAGACACGCCTTGTCTTCTTGCATGAGGAATGTGGATGAAGATGGAATGGTGGGAAATTCTACTCTATTAAACGAATGAGAGATTCTAGGTTGACTCCATTATGCAAATCACATGACCCTTGATACTCTTGACATGTTGGGTCACTAAGAATTTGACATGTTGGTGCTTAATTTGATCTTGCCTCGTTTGTCCTTGAAATTATTCAATTTGCGGGCTCTGTCGTCTTTTCTATCTCCCTCGTATTGATGCATGAAAACTCGTCCTCCATTTGGTTGCCATGATTAGTCCCTTCCTTTGGTCGAGGATCACTTTAAGTCCAGAATTTGTTTTCCATTCCTTTGTCCATGTGGAAGAATTTGTAACGTGGGCGTAAACTCGGGTTTTTTCCCTTCCTTTCATCTTTCCATAGTCATGTTTTGTTTTCTTTGTCAATTTTTGTCCCAATACTTGTGGAAAAGTGGTCCTTTCTGATTGGATGCGACTCGACGGATCACATTTGGGCCTTATATCATTTCAAAAAAATTGTCCTTAAAGAAAGATTCATTTCCAGGAGCAAATGGTGATTTTCCTACATTTTATGGTTTGACGGGTGTGTTTTCCCTGTCAAATTTATATCTCAAAGATCGTGGAAATGAGGCCCTTTTGGTTGGATGCGGCTCGGAGGGGCACTTTGAAATTGTAAGGTCCGCTTCAACTCAAAACTTGTCCATGTGGAGGGCCGACACTCATCTGAAAATTTGCCTTTTGGTTTGACCTTGGAGTTGTGCCTGGGAGGCACGTGAAGGTATCCATTTGCCTTGCCCAGACTTAGACATTTTTTTCATGCGGCCGGTGTAGCTTTTTCGGACCATGGACATGTGGAGGGTCGGCGCTCATTTGAGGATCTACCTCAGGGTCCCACCTTAACAGTTGCACCAAGGGGACACGTGGTGAGCCCGCGCTTGTTCAGGGTCTCCACTTTTGGGGACCATCTCAAAGTTGCGCCGGGGAGACACGTGGAGGCTTCCGTCGGCTCCTCTTTATACTTAAAATTTTCAAGCAACTTTCTAAAGGCCTGGGACACGTGGAGGGACCGCACTTGTTTGGGGACCGCCCCTAAATTTTATTTTGAAGAAGCGCCAGGAGGACACTTGGAGGCTTCCGCTCACTCTGCCCTTGCTTGGACTTTTCAATGGCCAAGGAAAACTATCTCGGACCCTAGACACATGGCGTCTTTCGTTGATCCTTCAACATTTTCAACAACTCTGCCGGACTGAGACACGTGGTGAGCCCGTGCTTGTTTGGGGTCTCCGCTTTTGAGGACCATACCAAAGGTGCGCCAAGGTGACACGTGGAGGCTTCTGCTGGCTCCTTTTTTACCGAGATTTTTCAAAGGCCAATAGGCGTTTTTCTTGGGCCCAGGGCATGTGGAAGGCCCGCGCTTGTTTGGAAACTTGACTCTGTACCTCACCTTTATAGTTGCGCCAAGAAAAAACGTGGATGACTCTAATATAAAGTTGAGAAGGGGCAGAATCAACGGTTGTGCATCAGACTGCATCTGTTTTTCCTCCATTTTTTCTCCAAGACTCTTGGAGATGCGAATACACACTCTGCTTTTTCATCATTTTTGATGAAATTCCTTGTCGTTTTTGTCTGCAAGTTAATTTGTGAGTCCAAGGATTGTTAAGGTTGATATTTTGAATTTGGAAATGCTCGGGCACTTGCAAAAACATGAATTATGAAAGAAGTTGGATGCGGGATAGAGTTGCAGAGGAAAGAGAGGGAAAATGATGAAATGATGCAGGTTGCAGGTGCAAAGGATGAAAAAGGTGTTGCCTTGAGGGTGAAAATGATTACATGTCGATTCGGCTATATAGAGCCTCCGTAAAATGATTGAAACATGGATCTCTTCGCATGACGGAATAAAGAGAACGATTAGAAGGACTGTCAAAAAGTTGTGGCATGACATCCTAGTCATTAGTCGAGGGTTTGGGAAACGTGATCAGTTCATGATTTGTCCAACTGGAAACTTTTTGTTGCAAATTTGTTAAACGTCACTTTTTGAGACAAATTGGTAACAAGAAAAGGTCCCTCGAATATTCTTCTTTTTGGGGAAAATTTGGGATGAGTGAGCAAGTAAAATGTATAAATGCAATGAGAATACTCTTGCAAATGGTCGGGGGTTGAATTCTTAAGAGAAAATTTGAGAGAGCCCATCTTCCTGAGAGACCAATCTGAGAAACTTGTTAATTTCCTGTGTTTTAGATTTCAATCACATCAATTTGGTCATGACATGCATAAACCATTGACAAGCTCGAGACTGTTCAAAGAAACTTTCGCCTGCTGATGAATCTAATCAATTTTGAGTTAATTTGTGTCAATCTTGGAGCAATTTTTGTCTGCTTTATTTCAGAATGTCAGTAAGTAGTTTTTCTTATTCCTATTACAATCTTGTGTTAAAGTCCTTTCAAATCACACAGGATCTTGTCCTTGTGATAGTTTAGTGTCATTTGTAATTTCATTTCAAGAAGAGCCTTCATCCTACAATGAGATAAACAATTTAAAATCACTTCAATGTCATTTGTTGATAAAGATTGTCTGTAAGCCTTTGAGTGTATCTTAGGCATGAGGAACCAAGGGTCTTTGATGTTTAATTGAGTCTTTAGCTCGAGCCTTCGTGTTAGATTCTTGGAGATTGTATGAAACCGTGTGAATCTGGGCCTCCATTGATGCACACAGTTGTCAAGGAATATTTTAGCTATTTCAAGATTTCTATCATTTAGCTTTCCAATTGTTGTGAAGTCTCTCAAAGATCTGGTATAATCAACGTTATCCTGCTTAATCTCCCACCAAAATTATTCAAAAAAATGAATCCATCTTGAACTACCCCTGTTTTCCCTGTGTGTCCACAAATATATAAATTCTCACTGGGCAAAATAGGCGAAGCAATCAGGATTCCATAATGTCTTTAGTAAACTTTAACTCTGTTTAGGAAATATCACCATTCTTTAGAAGTGACAACTTGTGAGAGTTAAATTGTGGTGCATTGATCATATTTTCTCATGGTCCCCTTTCAAATTCATGCAAAGAAGGATGATATCTTCATTCTCCTTAACCAAAAAAAGGTTACAAAATGGGTCCTCTCACCTTGGTCGAAAGGAACGACCTAAAGCAATGAGGATAGATCAAATCCTTAATGAAGGTGCTATCCATTTCTTCGATGCCCAAGTGATAAAGAGTCAAACAAATCCCTCCCCATCTACAAAACGACTGTAATAAGATCTATCCGTCTCTCAATGTCCTTCTAAATCTGCGATCTTCGATCTATTTCTAAGGGAGAATCAATTTGGATACCAACATGACATACGTAACGATTGGTGAGAAAATCATGTTTCTCTTTCTTTATAGAATACCAGTCCATCTTTTATCAAGTTTGCAAGGCTCTGCGTAAGTCCATTTCAATCACCAAACTCCAAATCAGGCCCCCTTCCTTTGTTTCCTAAACAAAAACAAACTTTTAATATTGTTCTTCACCACTTCATGCATAGAGATTGATTTTTGCCTCTAAAAATGATAATTGAAGGTATTATAGGAATTGGTAAATCATATCGAGCATAAACATTACTAGGTCAACACTCTCAACTATAAAGCCTTTAAATAAGGCATCTCTCTCTTATTGTTTGCAGACCTACTAGAGTCGTTACCTTTAACATTTCCGCATCTACTATCCATACTTCTCTATTTATAATAATCAAGGAAACCAAATAGCTTGAAGGCCAGGTGCTATCATATTTTGAAGACTCGGGCTCAAACATGTTTGATATATTATCATCAATGAGATGAGCTTCATTAGGCCCAAAGTGTTTTCCAAGGTTGATTATCACCTTCGGGAATCTTTCCGCCACTTCAAGACATCCATTTTTGTAATAGATCCATCATTCTTGTTAGGGGCCTTAGCCAATTACCACCTATCAAGGATGTTTCATCAGTATGTAGGACACTCATATGGAACAAACCTATGGAATAACTTTCCCACATATGTAACAATGCAAATATTTTTCCACCAACAAGGTTAATATCTATCTCAATTTTCTTTTCGCCAATTTTTTTCTCAACATTCGGGTTGCGTAATTCCCCACATTGAGGATTGGGATTCAACACTTTTCACTTGCACAAATGCAGATATGTATGAACAATAAATTTATTTCTTTCTATTTTGCTTCATATTTGTTTTCTAAATATGAGCTCGTCAACCGCCATAACCTCAACATGTTAAAATATTTAAACATTCTAGCCATCCATCAGTATTACACAAATCACCAACCATCGCAACTCGATGGATCATAATGAAGAAAAATGCAACACAATTTTTGCTATGCAAACATCGAGAAAGTAATGATTATGGATAATTTGTGGGTTGATGCAAGCCTTGTGAATGGTTCACTATGCACAATCTTAGACATGGTGCATAATGTTTCCACTTCATCGCCGAACCTTCCACTTTTTGTTGTCGTCAAATTTGACAAATATACATGTCCTGCTTGGGATGCAACTAACCCTTTGCATGTTCCCCTTTTACCTATCTCTAGAGGAAACCACAAAAACTACTTCTTAAAATGGTTTGGGCCTTGACAATTCATAAGTCTTAGGGCCTTACATCACAAATGCCACTGTTAATATCGGTAGCACTTGAAAGGTAGGGGATGACATTCATTGCATTTTCTAAAGTCCCCTTATTTAAATATTGTTAGTGTAGAATCACAACACCCCTCGAATGTCTGCTGCAACCCAGATGGGTTGAGACTCTTTAGTGTGATTGCACAACATGGAGCATCTCTCAGGGTGTGGGACCTTGCGAGTTGAGAGAGATCTCTAGATTGAGGCCGATTCCTATCCCTCTATTCAGGTGTATACAAACAAATTACAAAGGATTTATCCTAAGTCTATTCTATATACCAAGGAGACAGGGTTAGAAAGATGCAAGAAAATAAACCTAAGCTAACGAGGTGATACACCAAAGGAATGTTAGACGCTTGTTTTGTAGTTTGACACAGACCATTAAATGCAATACAAACACTATGCACAAATGACCAAATCACAATAAGAGATCAAAGAGACAATAATGAATACATGAGAGGGTCGAGAAACATCCACAAACATATATATTATTGCTCAGGAGTTGATACAGTATATTGTAGTGGCCAAGAGGCAAAAATTGCATTACAACCCAAAGGAGAGGTTAGAAAAGCTCCACAAATCCTTTTGTGAACAAAAGAAGAAGGGAGGTGCAAAACAAAAATGTCCAACCTTTTATAATGAGCCTCGACCCTGCTTTTATAGATTCAACACAAAGGGAAGAAGGAGAGAGAAGTGGGAAAACCAGTTCGAAGCTCAACCACTGCCATTAATGCCTCCCGTAGAATCCGCCCAAATCTATCGCGCCACGTCAATTACTTGTTCGACGCCTCGAAGGAGGAGGAAACGACAGATCAGATCAAATCCGATCTGGTTGTTGGGGCAAATAGATCCTGTATTAATGGCTCAAAGATGTTTCTTCATTTTTTCCCTACCTAACCTCTCCAAAATTAAAGTTTCAGATCTCCATGGCGTAAACGAGGTGAAATATTTCCAACGGTGCTAGATTTTCGATTTGAGCCCTGAGTCAAAAGATATGCCCATTTGAAATTTAAATCAGTCCGTACAAAATAGCCTTTGTAACTGGACACGTGGAGGGATGGTGCATGTCTAAGGGCAGCCTTTGTATTCTGCTTTTGGAGTTGCGTGGGGTTGACACGTGGTTTCCTCCATGACTTGCTCAATTTTTTATGTTTTTTGGCTATATCTTTTGCTCGGGGTCATATATCCGATCGGGGACATGTGGAGGCCTGATGCTTATTTGGATACCTTCCCCCAGTTTTTCTCTTGAATTAGCACCGTGCTGACACTTGGCACCATCCGCTGGCCTGTCTCAAAGCTTTGACTATTCAACTCCGACCCTGTCCCTTTATGAAACCGGATGTGTGGAGGCTCCGCGCTTACTTAGAAACCCGCACAGGATTTTTCTTTTGAAGGAGTGTCGGGTTGACACGTGGAAGCCTCCGCAGATCTTGGAATTTTCAACGACCGCTCTTACATCTTCAGACCTTGAACACGTGGCGAGATGGCGCTCGTTCTCCATACTTAGTTGCTTTTTGGGCCCGCTCTATCCCATTTTTCAACTTGGACTACATGGTGAGCTCGCACTGATTTGGGCCTCCGCTTTTGGATCCACCTTTGGAGATGCACCGAGATGACGCGTGGCAGCTTCTCGCTAACACTTCTATACTTAGTCCTTTTTGAGGCCCGCCTTGTCCACCTTTTGAATTTTAGTTGTTGACTTTGCCTCCTCTTTGGGTCTGGGACACATGGGGGCCTGGTGCTTGTTTGAGCCTCCCCTTTTGGATTCAATCTTTGGAGGTGCGCCATTTGGACACTTGGCAACGTCCACTGTCTCCTCCATACTTAGTCATTTTTGGGCTCGTTCTGAACTATTTCAGAGCTTGAAGACTTCGAACTTTCACCATTTCTTCTCTTTGAGCCTTTGGCTTCTTTTGACACTGTTTTCTCCTTCCACGACCATGTTATTCCATTTTCGAGCCCGCATGTAATCTGTTTGTTGTATTTGAAGCACAAATTTTCTCGACAAAGCCATTTCTTGAATTTTTTCTTGCACGAGGTTGTTTGATCTTTTTTAGGGCCTGTTACTTCATTGTAGAGTCCCTCTGCAACCTGTTTGCAGGATTTGAATGTGATTTCTCTCGGTTCTGTTGTGCAAGGGGTCGTGGGTGATCAATTTTGTTAGGTGACAAAAATAGTGATAACAAATACTTTTGTATAACACATCCTTTTTCTTATAAGCATTAGTCTAAGATGTCTCTTACGATTCTCTTCAAAAAAGGAAAGAAGAGGAGATATGCCTTTCAATTCCTTAGTGTTTCCCACTTTAATATAAAGTTGTGTCTTCCATCTTTCCCCTTCTACCTATAAATTATATTATTTTCCCCTTCTCTTTTCCATCCACATCTCATAAATTTGAGCTTCCATCCATACATAAAAGCAAAGTTTGCATCTTTGGTTTTCCAATTTTCATACATAGCCTTTTATCTTTATTTATATGTTAAATATTTGTTGTTTTAATAATTTTACAAAAATAATAAATGCTTCAATATTATTTTGATATTCATTTTTTAAATTTGACATATTGATCAAGCATGCCCCCATAGTGTAGGTTGTGTTCTTCCTCACTCCCATAGCTACCTCTAAAAATATTACTCCTAGTTTACTCTATGGTCAATATTTATTAACATTAACCCCCTTTCTAGACCGAAAACATTGGTCCCCCTCCACCTTTGCTTCTATACAATCACTACTGGGGAGATGGGCCAATACTTGAACATGGTCCAAGAGTTGACATTAGGGGTTAAATTTGACGGCCACCTATGCTCTGTCACAAACAATTTTTCCGTGATGGTAATTTTCAAATACGCCCTTCAAAATTCAAAAATTGTTACTTATACCATACTAATAAAATAGATAAAAGATTATTTTATATTTATTTAACTATATATATTATATATTATTATAATATATATAAATATATATTAAGAAATACAATCGCATTTTAAATATACAAGTCTGTATAGTTATTTACAAAATTTGCAAGTATTTTATGGATAAAATCACAAAAAAAATCTAAACGGCCGTCAAATTTAACCCCGATTGACATGAGTCTTGATCACACAATACCCAATATTTTTTATAGTACCACTTCATAGTTATTACGCCGAAAGGTGTTTTCCAAATGGGCTTCGCGCCTCATGCCACTGACATGTATTAGTAAATCAACGATTGTGAATTTAACGTGCATTGTCGTCGCATAGACGTATCCTCACCATCAATTTTGTAGAAGTGGTTTTGCAGGGTTATTCACCGGTGTTTTTATAGAAGCGGTTTAATAGATTTGTACTCTTATAAATTAATAAATAGATTTATTTTGGAACTTTGCTAAACAACAACATGTCACTAATAAGTCGTCTTAAAAATTAGTGTCGAGTATGGGTAAAATAAAGTTGACACATAGATAAATTTGTAACCATCATATATCCTCATTTTACTATATACAATTTAATTGATATGAATTTGTATCTCGTATTCGAAGTGGGTTCGATGGTATCTCGAGAGAAAACCACTACCGCCGTTGTTTTGATTTTTGTATGAATAAGAAGATTGAGGATTAGGAGACGCTTCATTTAGGCACAATGTCTAGTCATTTGTATTGATTTTGCTTCTTTCGCTTCGAGCACTTGTCATACGAGCCTTGTAACCTTTTGCACCACATGAATACGGGGTAAAAGTCCCCTAACAAATAAAATAAAACATTTCCGCGGCCGAGGTGGAGGGAGGCGGTGAGGGACGGTTAGGCCACGTGGGGGCATGTCGGCTAGGGAGGAGAGAAGGCTCCACGTCGCAATATTTATTGGATTCATATTCCGTTCTTACCGGTAGTAGAGTCCGACGTTTTAAAGTATTAAAGACAATAAAATCATATAACATGCATAAGTGCGTTCATCGGGATGTCATATTTATAGGGTTTCTTCGGTGACAAAAACCACATGTCATATTATTTCCACACAAACTATGCCTATTCACATTCCCATTGACAAATAATAACATTAATCAAGCACAAGAAGTTTGTTCTTTAATTATTTGATTCTAAATCGTATGTTTTTGAAAAATGGAATATTCAACCTTGAAATTTATTGTTTTAATATTATATACTGGCTATATAATAATTATATTATTCCAAAATAGATTTAAGTACTTAACAAAAAAGAATGTTGTAATGATGTTTTCATCGTTATATAATTTATGTCATTGGCAAGCATTTCCGTAGTGGAGGTGAGGTGCTTCCCACCAGGGGATCAAATTTGAAGGGCTAGTCGAATTTTATTGTGAAGAGGAACTAGGCAAAGATTTCCGTAGTGGAGTTAAGGGGCTTCCTAAGATGTATATGTTCTTTGCTATTGTCCATATAAACGTTATATACATACGAGTACATATTTATTGAATTTTGTATATATGTACATTTACATATCTATTAAATTTCGATGTTTTGTAGATAAATTGTGATGTTTTGTTAAATTATTTTTTATTTTTACAAGAGTTATAGTTTAGTTGTTAGGATGATGACTTGTTAAGCTATTCACGAAAGTACACATCCCTATAGATAGTTAAGACAGAGAGTCAAAATGGATAGGGTTGAGATCGTTAGAATGATAGTCGAGATAAACACAACTCTTAATTTTGAATAAATCACTACCTTTGTGTTCTAAGTTAAATCCGCGTCTTCTGTTGGTGACGTGTCCAAAGTGAAACATCATTCAAATTTATTTTACATTTATATATATTTTCAACTACCCATTAAAGTCAAGATCGCATATTCAAACAAGTATTGGCTACTTGCATTTTCAAATATCTCTCGCTAAAGTTGTCATCTCTACCTTCCACAACACGAGTTTGTTCCTTCATTCGATTGACATACATAATTTTGCATGAAATCACTACCTTCATGTTCTAAGTTAAATCCGCGTCTTCTGTTGGTGACGTGTCTAATGAAACATGCATTCAAATTTCTCTTACATTTACATTTTTTTCTAATTACCCATTAAAGTCAAGATCTACAAATTCAAACAAGTATTGGCTACTTGCATTTTCAGATATCTCCCTCTACGGTGTCATCGTCACCTTCCACAACACGAGTTTTTTCCTTCATTCGATTGACATACAAGTCATGCAATTCGTAGACGATATAGTTTCACATTGGATCCATGTTTCCTCATTCATTTCCCTTTCACTTCTCCACCCTCGAATGTCATTTTCTACAATCCTCTTCCTCTCCCTTTGTTCCTCTTGATCTAGTTTTTCTTCTCCGTTGTATCCCTTTCGGCGTTCACATCGTATCAATTGACGTCTGATTGCTAGTCATAGTAATATCTAGTAGTTATTTATTTTTGACATAATATTTATGTAGAGTAGCCAATCACATCACGACATGTAAGACCTCTCATCCGTGTACAAGTATTAAAAATTCAATGTTCAAGCATTATCACCCATGTTGGAGTATTGGTTTTCACATTTATTATTATATTGCCGAAGGCAAGTATATTGCTTTCACCATAGCTATTAATTGTTTTCTCATAAATCAATAACAATATGCCACTTGTAATATTTCTTATGTTTTGTAAAGTTTATATGAAATATTTGTGGGAATATTCGTTTCCCTTTATTAAAGAATATTCTTTTTTCTTTGCTTTCTATAATTTTGTTCAAAAAAATTAAATTGAAAAAGACAATAACAAGACATGGATTTGATGGATGGATGGGGCAGTCCATCCAAAAGTCTTAAGGAAACTAATATTGGCTTCACACAAACGAATACTTATTTTCATCAAATCCAATCAATCAATGCCATGTATTTTTAAAACACATATAGGGGAGAGGACCTTATAACCGTGCACCTAACTTTAGGGGCACACAAATATATGTAGGTATGTCGGTAGCGTAAAAAATTATATCATTATGTAGGGTATGGTCGTGCCATATTGACATTTTCGATTGTGAATTTGGAGGGAAAAGTAGTTTTGAATTGATTTAATATAAAGAAAATCAATATAAAGCATTTGAAAGAGGGACCAATGACTAAGCGCCTATGTGTCACATTCTCATTAACTCTTAAAAAGTGTAATTAACCAAAAAGTGAACAACTATTGGTGCTTTTGTCAACAATCTATGGTGAAAAGAGATGTACATGTTTTGGTACCCGGTCGGTTATGGGTCCTCTCGCCTAGTTAAAGTTTCAAAGACATACATAAAAATGATGTGCTTCATTTGGCAGTTATCTCCTTTATTGCAAAGCATTGTGCATAAGCATTAATTTCTTCACCCAGGAAATTGGTGCATGACAATTGTAGGAGAATTATATGATTGGCATATGTTATGGGACATCCGTATGTGATGGCGGCTCACTGTATTTCACAAAGTTAATTAATTCACAACCCTGTTGCGCTCCATGCTTATTAAGTGTTTTTTGGAATTGATCTCTCGGATGGATCTTCAAATAGGAGTTTGCAATGTATTTCTTGTTTCTCCTATCTGTTTTTCTTCTGTAGCTGGCTGATAAGAAAATTTCCCGTATATCCGGCATGCGGAGATTTTTTTGTCTAAGCCATTGTGGACGAATGATATTGCTCTGAGATGGCCACCACATTGACAGTGTGAAACAAGTCTCTGGTTTTCAGCGGCGAGGGCTTCACTATCTTTGATTCTAATGGAAACCTTCTCTTCAGGGTGGACACCTACGACGATCTCGTCATCATGGACGCCCATGGAAATCCGCTTCTCACACTGTCGCAAGGTATACACACACTATTTCCATAGTTTCAAACATATAAACATTTAATATATTGTCCTTCTTGTGCAGCTTCCCAGCGTTCACCAGAGATGGAAAGGATTCCTTGGGGACAAGGCGAATAGAAAAAACCTCTCTTTACAGTAAAGAATTCGTCGACGCTACCGACGAAGAACTGCGTCCAAGGGTTCATGAATTGCGGCTTCTTTTGGAAACCATGCACGGACTACGAGGGGAACTTCTCTCAATGTTGTTGTACCATTTATAGTAATGCTCACCGAATTCCTACTGCACATGTAGTGTTTTTCTATATTTCTTTTGTATTTCAGGCATTTGATTTTGCTGATAAGCATAGAGGGCCATACAATAACTCCCTGAAGTCTCTGCGCAGTTTTCCATTCTATTGATCTTATTCTGTGTACCAGGTAAAGAAACTAAATATTATATTAGACATCTAAAACTTCCACAATGCGTATTATTAGAATAAATCTTATTGGTGAAAATTGTGTATGATTTTTGATAACCAAAAATATGATATGTTTTCAGATTATATTGCAATGAAATGTCACATCGGATTTAGAATATTTGGGTGCTCTGATCAAGGTGAATTGTTGTGGAGAGCTACGTGGTTGCACAAGGAAACAAGAAATCCCAAATATTTGAGCTACATTCAAACAAACGGCTTGAGCTGGGAGTCGACAAATCAGCAACACATTTGTGTGGGAAAATAAACATGTTTGAGCTCGGGTTCTTTTATCAAAGGTATAACATTGTTAACTTGATGTACACAGTTTTTCCTTGCTCCTTGTTCTTGATTCCCTTCACTATATATTTATTTATAGTGCATTCACTACAAGTGGGTTTGCATCTGATGTGCACGAGTTTTTGATAGGGAAAGTGAAGTATCTTCAAGACTACAAAGGGCATGCTGACAACTATATCTGCTCCATTTTTCCAGGAACATTATCTTCCGTGTCTAGATATACACCTGGGTGGGTGAAATACCACCCTTACTCATTTATTGAATGTGCAGCTTTGTTTGTGACATGAATTTGGAACTAATGTCATATCTGTGCAGTAGGACTTCTGTATACGTTGCCTGATGTGAATCCACAATATGTTACATCTACATCCTTCGTAGTTTTGGCCCATGCTAAATACCTCAGCTCCTCCAAACATATGGTATTCTAAGGCCAAATGGTAGTGACTCCTCACTGGTTGAGGGCAATTGCCAAATGTCGGGTATAGATTACAGTTTTCCATTATGGTTGGGAGTTTTACATAATGACTTGAAAGTGGTTTTTTAAAGACTACTTTGTAAATAGGTAGACTACATACTGGGCTCCAATCCTCTGAAGATATCTTACATGATTGGATATGGTTCAAAATACCCTCGGCGAATTCACTACAGAGGTTCATCTCTGCCTTCTAAGGCTCAACACACAGGATGTTGGATATAGTGGAGGGTTCCAGTCCTCATACAACAATGCACCCAATCCAAACTTGTTGGCAGGAGCAGTTGTGTGAGGGCCAGATGTCAATGCTCACTTTCCGGATGACAGAAATTATTATGAGCAATCTAAACTTTCAACCTACATCAATGCACCCTTATTCGGCTCTCTTTCTTATTTGGCCAACTCTGCTCTAACTTTTTCTTCTTCTTACCCCTCAATATACCCCCTTCGGCAGTATTTGCCATATCATGGCCTTGTTATTTTAAATCAATTCAAAATATGGTTTTCCCTCCAATTAAACATTCGAAAGAACAACTATAAGGTAAGACAAATCGAACTACATATTAGTGAAAAATACAATTGATTTTGTGGACCACTTAACTTAAGATGTACCACTAATATAGCCTCCCTCGAATGTATGTCACCATACAACAAATTCAGCTATCGATTTTTGATAGAATGAATTAGTCCTGTGCAAATGTATGATATGTTTAAGCGGTAAAATCAAACATAAAAGTGTGGTTAAAATTCGGGCTTAGAGTCGGCAAGAATAACTTTAAATAGAGGAGGAGACCTCCTTTCTAACTCACCCGGCTTGTCTAGGAATTTGTGTAGCGAAAGATCTAAAATAGGCTTCCATATTACATGTGAGCACTTTGTATTCCATTCTGTAATTATCAAGACATGAAATACTTTTTGTTAAAATAACTATTGTCTGCGACTCTAAAATATCTTACACCGGATAAATTAGAAAACTCTGTTTTTTGAAACTCCAAATATATGGGCATTTATGTTTTTTTAAGATCGGTGTGCTTAAACACAAAATTCTTTTCTAGTCTTACATTAGCCGTTAAATCAAGTCTATGAGTACCTAAAATTGATTTTTTTTTCTATATTTTTAAATTTTTACTATCATATTTATGTGATGTTTATATCAAAACTATTATTACATATTAAGAAAGTTTATATGTAATATTTTAATATATATTTAACATAAATAGAGTCAAAATGTCCACATTAAATCATCACAAAAAAACATTGAATATGAAAAAGGATAAATATATGGACATTTTAAAAGACCCTAAAGTATTCATAACATAAAGAATTTCTTAACTTGCGAAATTAGCATAAATATCATAACTATTTACTCGCACGCGATTTGTTTCATCCTTTTAATTAGAATGAGGCTCATATTTTACCATACAAAACAATAATTGCCAATTTGTTTCATCTTTTAAAAGAGAATGGGATGTTATCAAATTAATGGGACGTAGTAGTTAAGCAATTGGGAGATTTATATGAAGAATAGCCATATTTAATATAAAAGTAGGTAATATAAGTGTTCATTATAATAAAAGTAATATACATTTGGTTTTCACTTTGTTTAATACTAAATTTATAGGTGGAAATGGTTTTTGGTGTAATAGATCATGGCTAGTGGAAATGAGATCAACGCGTTGGCTAGCAATCTAAAATCCTTTTTAGAAGTTAATTGTCTTGGGTATTTGCCTTCCATTAACATACGGTTTAAGGGGGAAGCGCTTGTAAAATTGGTTCAAGCCTCACTGCAGAGAAATTTTTCAATCTAGATAACGCCTTCGAGCGAGAAGTCCATATCAAATAAGGCCTACCCGCTTGGGTACAAGGAGAATAAAAACAATGATGCTTTATTTTTGGAGATTCCGAGCAAAATGCATCAAGGAGGAAAAACTTTCTTTCACCTATAAAGTGACAGTGGTGCTCATTGGTGGTCACACACAAGAAGACTACAGATTCATACCAAGTCTACCATGACAATCGTTGCGACATCGCGATTCTATATGAGAATGTTGTAATGTCTCTAGATTATGAAGACTTTAAAGTCATCGGGTTCGGTGCTCCGGGAACTACTATGGCCTACATGCGGTTCAAAAACGGAACTTGAAAGCTGTATGTTCAACAACAATATCTTGTAAAGGACCTTGTAAGTGCTTCGCCAAAAGATTCCAAAACTATAATGCAATTGTGTGTGTTTGTAAAGGACATTATGAAGGACAAATATATAGATGCATCCCTACAAAAATCTTTTGATGAAAAACACAAATTAATGCAACAAAGGATTAAGGATCTTGCAAAGACACTTTGGGCATAAGTTCTGCTTATAATTGACCATGCCAATGACAATGTTTATAAGGTCAAGGGTGAGTTCAATGAAAATGATCCTTGTATGAATGAATGGAGCAAATTACGTGATGCCACCGAGATAAGTATTGAATAAAAATGAGAGAAGGATGAGGTGAGGCTAAAAAATTGAAGAAAACTTATCCTGCAGGTTGGAAACCCAAATTGATGGAGATTGCTTCTAAAATTGGCAATTACACAACAACGGTGCACACTTCAAAGGAATTAGACAAGATTTGCATGTTTGTGGTTACAAATAAACAAGGTTACCTGGGTTCGCATGTGAATCAATGAATAAGGTTATGGAGAGCGATTTGAGTAGCTCCGGTGTGACAATAGTTAAAGGTCATCCATTTCATGCAAGTAATGGTAGATCTAAGTCTCAATTATTACTATTTTCCAACCATCCTTATTAGTATGTTTTGGCAGTCAGTCAGCACTATATATATATAGTCCATATTTTGTTATTTCAATAAACTTATCGATATACCATGATACTAAATATGATATACATTTCTATAAAGTTTTTGCATATATTCTATTTTGTGATATTACAATCATTGCTAACCAATGAAATGATGCTCTTCTATAAATCATGTGTAGTTGCTTACAAAGATTCCAATTCCTATGGATTTGGGAAAAAAATAGAAACATTTTAAAAAGAAAAAAATTATTGCAAATGATTAATAAAACTTGCTATATTAAGCAAATGGTTGTTGTAGATGAAAAGAGAAAGACCTAGAAATGTAAGCTTTTTCCTCATTGACTTGAGAGTATTTTGTTATTTTTATTTTTGGTTGGGTGTGTTATATGTAACAAATAGTAATCTTTTGTTTATATATTTGTTGGATTATTTGTCATGTTTTTGTGTTGACACAAATGGATGTAAATTACCATAATCAAAGGTTTATAATCTTCATGTCACCTACTATATTGATAATTCTTTCATGATATGCATCTCTTTTGTAGACTCAATTTGAAAGCAAATCATTTAAATTTGTTAAAGAAAAAAAGAATTGAGGACTCTAAAAGTGGTAGTTTGGAAAGATATTCAATGATAGATCAAATGATTTCGTAAGTTGAATAAAAGGGTTATTGACTATTGCTTTAGAGTGTGTGCAAAGAGTAGTATATGATTGAAGTTGGTCAAATATATGTGGAAATAGAATATACATTAAAATATGTATAAAAATGTCATTTCTAAGTGTGAGAAAAACTTATGATACTCCATAAAAATTTATTGACTTTATTTCATTTTTACACAAAACAATCACAACCCCTTTCTTGATCAATTTCCTACACATAGACAACAATAAACATATAACTTTTAGACAAGTGTAGCAAAATTGTGGATTCTCACAACATTTTTCATCACTTCACTTATCCATACATCTTCTCATGGAATGTGATATTTGTAGGTTACATAAGGAAAGAGTTTCCTTAGGAAACATTGACATTGTTTCATCAAATACAACTAACAAATGCCAATTCATCTTGCCACTATTATTTGATCTAACATTATCGAGTGAATGCCTTGACTGAAATGTGTGTCAAATGTGGAAATGTACATAAAGGAAAGTGAGTTGTTTGAGAAAACGACTCAAGAAAGTGTGTTTTCATGGAATACAAATAAATCAAACTGCTCCCTCTTGAGGTGAGTAACAAACCATGAAAATGAATAAACACGTTCATTGGCAATCCATTTTGAAATTGGATTATGTTATGCATGAAACGTTTGCATATGGTGAGCGGAGACATCTTTAGTAACTCGGTTTAGGAATATTCATAAAAGGTTCTCCAATTAAATACTTTTCGAGTCCTTACTCCTTTTTTCCGCCAATTTCAAAAATTTATAAGTAAAGTCTCATTATTTATACGATTTTGGAACATTGACATTGAAAATTGCCTCATTTAGTTTCTCTCTCATATCATTTCTGTATATATTGCTTTTAAATGACCGAAAGCAGATTTTTCCTACATTAAAATTGATAGTAAGGGTGATAATGTCATTTTGATGGTGGTGGTGTTATTTTTGTTGTTCTTTCAATGCCATTGACTATGGAGGAATAAAAACAAGTGACATTCTTACAAGTAATTTGGGAAAATTCGATCTCCGCAACATTCCATTGTTATACATCCTTATCTTAGATACGCTACAATGTTTGATATAGTACATTGGGCCGCATTAGACGAGGATTGTTATTTGTTCTATTTTTAAGAATTTAAGTATAATAAGAAATTATTAAGTCTTTTGAAGACAAATTTAGAAGGATTGGGGTATGCAACCATCTTATGCTCTTGCACATAGAGAATATTCATGTAAAGTTAACTCTTTGTTAAATGTGTAAGAATTTTATTTTTCCTCTATCTAAATTAAGTCACGTGCTTTGTCCATGTAAGTATAGATACTCAAATTTTGCAATTTACCATTTGACACTGCTAATTTAACAATGCACTCTTGTTTAAACAATCACACTCTTTTTATCCTTGATTAGTACACCGTGAGTCTCTTTTCTAACTTGTTTATTCATACATACCGATATGTCAAAAATATTGAGAATTAAATGCATAAAATCTATAGGAAAACTCTACTTGACATGATGCAACCTCTACTTTTCATGCATTTCATGCATGTCTAGAAACATCCACTTTGGTTGGCTTGAGGAATCTGGTCCTAACCAACTTGAATGGCTTTGGATCAATATATCATCTATATGATATTCCAATTTAATATTCTTTAGTGGGTCATTTAACATCTCTGGGTTGACCTTTCCATGATAACTTGCCTTCGGAGCCCTATATAAGAAAGTTAAACTCACTTCATTTGTTAACCTTCCATTCTCATGAAATCCTGTTGTAAATACTAGCACTAAAGGCACCAAAGGATCCTTAAATCTCATAAAATATTATGTATAATCATTAGGGAAGAAATCACTATAGGTATGAAGCACTCTACTCAGTCATGGACTCCATCCCCCTATTTTCAAGCATTAAAACACCCTCATTTTAGGTATTAACAAGAGCCAAACTCATTTCCAAACATTGTGAAAGAGGTTCAAGTTTCCAAACTAGTTGCATTCATTCATATATCACATGCTAGGTCAAGAATAACATGTGGTTTAATGCCTCTTTGGAGTAGTGTTGATATCAGCGATGCAAGGATTGCACTTCAACCCAACTAATGTTTGTTTTGTAGGATCTCTTACCCATGGCTAGGATTTGAGATCTTACTCAGAATATTGAGAGGGCTTCACAACATGACTGACAACTAGGATTTTAAAACAATAGACATTTCCAAATAGGTGGCAAGTATTATAAAGTTACAAAGTAGGATCAAAACTATATAATTTAGGTGCAAAAATCCTAATGAATGCTCTAGTAGATCTATACGATCTTATACTAGGCCACTTTCCATCCAAATTTCCAGAGACAAAGCACTGAAAATTTTAGATCTCCAAGCTCCAACAATCTGCACACCTAAACATTTCCATACATATTTTTAAGCAGTTAAGTGCACTCATTCTCTTGTGTTTTTGAGTTCATAACATATTATATACACTAGTTTCAAGAATTAATGTGTTGTTATGATATTGCATAATTAATGTTAGAATTTAATTAATCAAAATAACCTCTTATAGCTCCTCTTACATCCTTTTAATGTATTTAACTCATTAATCTATTATTTTTAATAAGGGTGTAAACATTTGAGGAACGACTCTTGAATTGAACATCGTTCACAAAACCTTAACTATGTTAGGGTTCCTTTTTCTATTGTATGATTCTTATTATATGATTGCTTATTCTACTTCTAGTTGTAATAATGGCTTACTCTCATGATTAAACCAAATCATACCTTGAATATATAAAGTGAAACCCCACATGCAAGGATGTTCTCCTTAAAAAAAATCATAACATTTTAGATTCATCCTAATACACCTATCGAGCATGTTCAATTCATACCGATTGTTGTACTAAAATTCATCATGTTATACAAGATATTCTTGATGCACATGCTTTTGAATGGGACATCCCTTCCAATTCCACTATAAAACCTACTCTTGCCACACATTTTATTACTTGACACTCAAATCAATCACCCAATATTACCCCTCTAGTTATTTCTCATACTCTACCTACCATGGCTACATCTAATGTACCCATGGTGTTAGGAGAATCTCGTATTCCACTTCAAAATGATATACAATGACTACGGATTTTAAATTGGTTAGTTGGAATGATTCGTAAACTGGTAGGAATCCCTTACTATTTAAAATGTTTACAAGGATATTTTTAAAACTCAATCAGTTTCTAACTATTTTATCATCGAGAAGTGTCACGAGATCTACTAGTTCCAAGAATGCACAATCTGAATAATGCGAGATGTAAATTTTTCCAATAGAAAACAAAACAAATATACAAGACTACAATTTAAAAATACAAAAGAGATAACAATAACATATAAATAACTCCAATTCAATTTGAGAAAATAGAATAATGCAAGATATGCACATATAAGAGGTGAATGTGCAACCTCCTCCTAGAATCATAGAAATCTCCACCTAGAATAGTGTAGTCAAGTGGTAACCAACACCTAGAAAAGGGTAGTCAAGTGTACACCTAAGAAAGCATATCCCATAGGTGTAGGGAAACTCCAAGTGAGGTGGAATATCTCGAGTAGGATGATAAAAATAAAGTGAGAAAAATAAATGTTACACTAACACCCCCATAAGTACGACTTAGGTAGGTAGTGAAAAATGAAAGTGGTTCCTAACAACAAGGCTTGATGAGGTACCCATGTACAATGCAATCTTGCTTTTATGGAAATATATGTTGTGTATAAATGTTCATAAAGTTATATCTTTACATTTAGAAGGTAAGCATTCCAATAATAATTGATGTTTCTTTTTTACGTCCCCTACTTTCTCTCTTTTTATTTGAACCTAAGCAAACATTATTTAGGGAAACATATCAAGATTTTTAATGATATTTTAGTTATTTGCAAAATAAAATCAGTAAAGTATGTAAACGTGAGGATAATTTCAAGGTGCATTTTTCCTTTCTCCCTTTCTAGAAGTGGATTTTTGACAATTGGGCATTCTCCATAGGCATATTCTTGCTTTTCCTTTATGGATTATTATAAAATAGTTCTATATATATTATTGTGATTAATGGTCTTAAATATTATTAAATCTTGCAAATGGTTTGAAGACTTCGTAGGATTTCTCAAAAATAGTAGGAAGTCATAATGTATCTCATAGTATCAATATTTTATATATAACATTATTATTCATTGGATGAGAATGATGTAGAGTTTGTACCTTGTGGACTAGCTTGTTTTCAATATAAAGTCTTTTATTCACGAGTTCAAAACTTTTAAACATGAACAATTTTTATCTAAGAAAGATACAAATGAGTGAGCATATTTTCCCTACATTAAAATTGATACTAAGATGAAATGGTGGGTGATAATGTTAGTTTGATGGCGGTGGTGTTGTTTTGTTGTTGTTTCAATGCCATTGAGTATGGAGGAAGAAAAACATGTGACAATATTACATGTAATTTGGAAAAATTGATTATACATCCTTATTTTGGATACACCACAATGTTTGATATATTATATCGGGCCACATTAGATGAGGATTATTATTTGTTCTATTTTTAAGAATTCAAGTATAATAAGAAATTGTTGAGTCATTTGAGGAATAATTTAGAAGGGGGGGGGTATGCAACCATCTTGTGCTCTTGTACATAAAGAAGATTCATATAAAATAAGCTCTTTGTTAAATGTGTAAGCTACAAATTTTTCCTCTATCCAAATTAATTAATGTACTTTGTCTATGTAAGTGTAGAGACACACATTTGGTAATTTACCATTTGACACCGCTGATTTTGATAATGCATTCTTTCCACTTTGCTACATGGGGGAAGGGGTTTTGAGACAAAATTTAAAGACATAAATGTAATTTCGTATCTATCTTATCCTTTATAAAAATATAATATTAATATATAGACTTTTCCGCACAATGATTCTTCTTTTAGGTTTTCCCCTCTTCTTCCCCTAAAAATAGAGCACACTCATAGTTTCTTTTGAGATTTTTGCATTCTTCTTTGGCACCTATAGTAGAGATTGGAAATATCCGACACCCAAAAGTGTTCATCGAGACTGCATTTTATTCAAATTTTTACAGATCGCTTTCGAGATCCGACGAAATCACCCTCTCCAAGGTAAATAATAACATTTCCTTCATTTACAACACAGTTATTATGTATTTTTCAAAAAAAAAGATCATTGGTAATCGAATACATCCACGAACGTGGTTTCTTTAACTTCTAATAATATTTTTGGAAATTCTAGGCACTAAGAGGGGGGCGAATAAGTGCTTTTTAAAACTTTTGAAGTAATTCACAGTTATTCAATCATCCAAACTTAACTATACTAACCATGATAAGCATGAATATTCAATCATGAGAGAGAGACATGAGAAAAAACACATAAAATGAGAAGACAAGATTTAATGTGGGAAACCCATCAAGGGACAAAAACCCACTGAAACCAGAGAACTAGCTTGGACAATTATCCTATAAAATTACAATGATTTCACCATATGTTGAGCACCCACTCAACCTGAAGCACCCACTCCAATTTTTAATCACCCACTCCAATCCAAAGCCAAGCACCCACTTGATAGGTTTGTAAGTACCTACTTGCAAGGAAGCACCCACTTCTAAATTGTTGAGCAACAACTCAGACTTTTGTCATAAGAAATTTTTGATCCCCTTCTTCACCCGCTTACACCAACATTTTTGATCGTTGTCTCAGCTCACTTATCTTTTAATCTCTTCTCCTAAGTTTTCATGGTTTCAACACATTAACACTCTTCTTACTTTGTCAAGACTAATATCTCATCCCTATCAACAACAAAAATTACATGCTAAAAAACAAGCTTTTATAAATAAGCATAACCTCTTGAGATGACCCTTGACATTTCACATATAAGGACTCTTCAAATAACCCACCTATCCATATGTATAAGGAAAATGAAAAGGTATTTGTTGATAGGATTTCATCAACATTTTCTACAAACCACGACGTTAAGGAGATAGCATGCGAAAAGATAAAAGTAATCGCGAAGGAGAAAGGGAAGCCGAGGGATGAAGAAAGAAGTCACGTATAAAGGATGAAGCCGTGAAACATAAACTAAGAATGCTGCGAAAACTCGAGAAAATACGTGAGATAAGGAGAAAGTTGCATAACAACGAAAGAAGTCACGAGAAGTTGACTAAGAGCCACATAATGAAGATGAATCAAGCCAAATCAAGACCAAGCCGATAGAGGCCCGAGTCAAAGCAAGTGACTGATTAGAATGTATTGGATTTTTATATTTATTGTAATTAACCTTTTTGTAAAGGGGGCATCGCGAGAACTATAGATGTGAATACCACTTTGAAAGATTTTGTATGAGAGTGGAGATAGGAGAATGAAGAGAATGTACTCAAAGCGATGTAATTATTATTGATGAATAAATAAAGAATGGAGTTTTGGAGTAAAATTTTTTATGTGATTTCATTTACATTCCTATTCTTAGAGTAGAGGTGGTGTATTTCCCATGTACATCCTTAACTAAGATCGATATTTCCTAAGCCCTACAATCTTGTTGGGGTTTTAGGTCAACATTTGTTGTCTGAGCCCAAGTTTTTTATTAAGAAGATGTCGGGAAAATTTCACCACCAAGGTATTGGAAACCCACATTACTAGAAATTGAAAATTGGTGGGAAAATCAAATCGATATATTTTTAAGGGAGAATCAAAAAGGCGGAAAATCACTTATAAGGCATCGTAAGGTATATTTAGACAGGTTTGGAGAAGAATTTTGGTCTTATTTTCTTCATTTGTTGTGGCCCTATTTGTTAGCACATGTAAAGAGGACATAATGGATGCAAATGTACTTAAGACAACCCTTTGAGTGGATTGCAACAAAATTAACAATAGTAAAATATCTCGACGAGCCATGGACAAGAGCGATTGATTATTGGTACGAGACTACCTTAGATTATTTCATAATTACGCGGGTAATTCAAGGTTGGACTAGCTTCGATAACAAGAAACATGAAGTTCTAAGTGGAGCCTACAATCAATTTCTTTCAATTACCATTCCTAATTAAAGTGTTAATGATAGAGAAGTGATTAATTAGAGAAGCAAAAAGTTCCTTTAGGAAGAAAGGCACCATGGGATGAATTTCGCGAAGGGGGTGATATAGGATTTATGACTTATCGAATTAATGGGGTGTTGATTGGGGTAAGGAAATAGGATGACATGGGGAAAAATAAAAAGAAAAGAATTAGATAGTTGGCTAAGAGGATATTAGGAAAAATTAAGGGAAGTTAAGTTAAAAAGAGTAACTAAAATGAGGAGGATGAAATAAATATCCAGTTAGAGGTAGAAAAGAAGGAATTAGAGAAGAAGATAGAGAAACAAAGATGGGAGGGAGAGGAGAGAGTAAAGAAGTTGAAACATAGGAAGGAGAAATTAAATAAAGCTATGAAAGTAGAAAAGAAAGTAGAGAAGACAAAAGATTCACCCACATCAAGTGGAGGCCATAAATTGGCTCACTGAAAATGTAGGTGGGCACATCAAATATTTCTATTATACACATGCCTTGAAAGACCAAGAAGGGGTTGTTACTCCAAGAAATCCCATATATACTATAAAAATTCCAGTCCAACAAGCATTAACAGAAAACAACCCTAATGAGAGATCTATGACATTTAGTATGAGGATTGGAACCAAAATTTAGAAGAGTACTACATGCGAGGATGGAGTGACGAAGAGTTGAGAAACCATTAATGGTTAAGGAAAAAGGAGAAGAAGAAGTTATTGGAATGATAAGGAATTCAGAGGAAAAAATAAAAAATAGGGGATGAGGAAAAGGAAGAGGATAAGAGTATATGACAGACGAGAGGAAGAAATAATAGGAATAATAGAAGAGAAAATTGAGGAAAGAGATAGAGAGGAGGACCAAGGTAGAGAGGAAGAAAAACAAAATAAGAAAAGAAGGAGCGATGAAGGATTATAAGATAGTTATAGATTAAGGAATAAGAAAGATAGAAAGGTAGTTATGGAAAATACTAGTTACGAAAGGTCACCAAATAAAGATGCACCCCTAAACAACGTACGAGCCCAAAGGAGATGACCCCGAGAGAAAATGTCATTCCATGTGCCACTTGAAATTTCATTTTAGAATCTAGATAAAGGAATAAGTTTGGAGGAGAGATATCAAATATTGAAAGAAGAGAGTCCGAGAAGACAAGAGATAGTAAGGGAATTTCAAGAGGTATTAGGGGAACTTTAATTTAATCTTGAATTGAGCAGAGATAAAGGAAGAAATAAAAATTCAAACTCATTTTATAACCAGACAAAGAATGTAAAGCAAGTTTGTTGGAAACTAGAACACTGAGAGGGGGGAAAATCAATGTTTAATTAAATTTTTGCTAACCAAAAACTCAACCACTTAATCAAGAAGATAATTCAAAAGAGAGAAAATACACACATGAGACAAGAAATTTAAGTGGGAAACCCAAATAGGGAGAAAACCCACTGAACCAGTGCACTATGTGGCAAAAGGTTACAAACAGTTTGTTGAGCTACAAATCAACCTATGAGGCTACAACCTCAATATCACACAAGCTACAACTTGGTGAAGGAAGCATCAACTTCCTAAATAATTTAGCTAGCTATGAATCCCTAGTATACAACAATTCAACTATGATCACACTTCAAAATGATGCTCGTACATCAAATAATGATCCTAAATTGGCAATCTATCTCTACTGATTTGACTATCTCTGAATTCTTCTTCTTGACTTGATTACAATCTTGAAACTAGAGCCTTCATTCAATGATCAGCATCTTAGACATGAATAACATCAATGTACATGTAATCCACTTTTCAAACTCAAACTAGTGACCTCAATTTATCAGTCAAGAACATACTTTGCTCTGGTCAATCTTCTATTCATCTCAATTTTAGTTTCAAGCTTCTAACTTGACGGACATAGCATCAACTCTCTATACTTCACTCTCCATTTTCAATTCACTAACATACTCAGCTCCTACTTTTTACTTTACAAGATTGTTCACATATATCTTCTACATTCAATCATACCTCTTCTATATTCTTCATATCTTACAATATCCCCCTTTTTTGTATCACCCATATAACTAACACTCGATTCCGTTTTTCATCCTTTTTCCTTTTTCTTCGATTACACTTCATCTACCTTTTCAAATTATTAGGTCAGTTATCTTTCTTACATAGATCCTCTAAACACTAAAGGTCAAAAAAATGTCATAAAGGACAAACATGAGGCTCTTCAAATTCTTCAAGTGAACTAGAGGAAATCTTTGTCAATTTTTAAACCTAGGGCATATTGTTAGAGTTCTTCAAAGAAAATCAACGGAGTTTCTAATACATGACAAAATTAATTCTTTCACATTCCATGGTTTTACACATCCATAAGAATACAACCTAAACAATCATGAAGAAACATTCCAGTCCATATTATGAATAAGCACTTGATCATCAAGAAACTATTATGAATGCCACTATACAAGACATTCTCTCTTGTCTTAGACAAATGTTGAAATTCAAATAGGAATGAAATTTGTTTTGATAGCTTCAAGGCTTTGAATTTGTTCAATAAAAATAGTGGACAAAACTCTTTTTTCACATCACATCACATCGTGTGATGAACTTGGTGAATTCGAGCTTCTAACAAGATATCTTTTAACCCATATAATATGGAGGATGTAGTCTCTTCTTATCACCACACATTCCAACAACTAATCCCAAGCGTGTCGGCCTATAATCCAATATTAAACTGGAATCTCACCCAAGGCGCGTGTAGGCGTTGAGCCCCTCCTTTATGTGAGCCTCATGAGAAGGTTCTGTATCCACATGATGATGTAACACAAGCTGAGAATGAATGTAATTAACCATAAGATTTTAGATGTATCTCGTGCTTCTAGTTGATATATTCTAAATACAAATTTAACATGATCAACTAGAAGGTAAAATCATTCATGTGATAACATTGAGAAAACCAACAACATACACACATGAACAATAAAGAAAGGCACATATATCAAGATCCATTGTAAGAGTGTTATAGAATTGCTTCATTATATTCATTAGACAAATACAGTAGTTGAGATTACATCAAGAAGCTCCATCCATGACAATGTTTATGGTAGCAGATTCTTCTTCTTCAAAGAGCTCTCTATTACACACATCACACAATACCCTCATTTTATATTTTTATCGCCCTCCCTCCTCCTCTAGGAATGACCTTCTATATCAAGAAACAGAAGGAATCTTTTTGAATCATCCATCATCACCGGCCAAAGCTTGTTGTAATCACCTCATGATAGCTTTACTACTACTTAGGAATCTGCCAGATGTTGCCATGTGTTTTCCTCACTCAAGTTCCTTTAGCATGCATGTGCCAACTAATCCTTAACAACCTCGACTCCTTATTCTCTCATGATAACCATAATGATTCCCTGGAATATCCCTTTATTGAACCGCAAGTCTCCATATATTATCCACATCTGTATCTGGTCACCTTTCCATTCGCTTCTTATACACATATTTTCCTGTTCAAAAATTACCAAGTGCCGAATCCATCCTACACTAGTGCGAGCCTTCACACCTCTCCAAGGATTACCTTTATGCATGCCTTCGTACCTTACTTCCATGTGCCACAAGGCTTTGTGCCTTAAGTAGTTAGTTACTTTTTAGGGGCCCAACATCACCCCATACTAAATTGGTTTCCTCCATGGCAACCCTTTGCGCTTCCTGAATAAAAGCACTTGTCAACCAAAACTTGTTATGGAAAGAATGCTATCCCAAAGAATAAAGAATAGTGGTAGAGAAAGAATCTAAATAAAGAATTAAAAATGAAGAATGGGGTGCTATATAGCCAATTGAAGGAGCTCAGGGAATTCCACATCTATTTCACCTTTCAATTTCTCCCAGGCCTTCAGTTCTGTTAAGGCTCTCCTCGGTGCGTCACCTACAATGTTGGGCACCTAGTCCGGGATGATCTCTTTCACTTTATTTTTTAATGTGCCGATGGCTACCCCTAAATCTACATAGATACCCTCAAAATTATCCATCCATACAAAGTGATGGAGTCTCCGAGCTCACCAATTCGAAGTCCAACTTTTCACGCCTATTTTTTATCGTATCCTTCTATGTTGTGGTGTTGACAATCGGATGCACACGCTCCGCCTTATTGGTTGGGACAATATCTTAAAAAATTCAAGGGTTGTCTCCTCTTTTATCACCCATGCATCTATTATCAGCTTTCATCTCCTACGATTGTTTAAACCCCTATCAACTAGTATGTTTGCCTCCTTGAGTTAGGTGAGAAAATCCTCCAATTTAGTGATTTGGGCTTCAACAATGACCTTGTTCTCCTCCTTTTCCTTTTCGATCTCTACAACTTTCGGGCCCACATCATTCTTGATGTCAACAAGTAACATCCCTATGAGGTCCTCAAGATACTCTATTTCATCCCGTAATCTATCTGGCCCGGTTCACCAATGTCGACATTGCCCTAGGATAGTTTTGACGAGTGCATCACCCCGGTCGTGTACCTCCTTTATTTTTGCATGTTCCCCGCTCAATCCTTGGTTTAACTTATCCATCTCTTTTCCCATGTTCTTTTTTTCTATGACCAAGGTCCAAATAGTGGCCCCTGCATCTAGACTACGTCATATCACTTGAGGATATTTTGTTTAAGGAATTACATGCCTACTCATATGTGAGGTGGTTAGGATGCACCACCTTGTAAGTGTCTCCCCCTTATTCTTTAGGTGAATGGTCTCGATCACATGATTGGATACCTCGAACTTAGGTTCCTCGGCATGACAATGCATATTCGAAGTGAGCACTTTTTTGGTCTGAACATACCCCATCCTGAGTCATAAAATCCCAACCATGTAACCTTTTGACGGGACGGTGGTATAAAATCTTGCGTGCATAACCTTTTTGGGGTCATCCATGAAGTCCATATGGGGAGATACATGTGTCCACTTCTTTCTTATGGCCTTGCGCTTTGTCCTCTGCTTCCTTGCCCCTGTGGGTGAATCCTTATCCTCCTTTATAGTAAAGGATTCCCCTTTTATTCTTGTGGGCTTGTGGTTTTCTCACGTACCAGCCTTGCACGCTTGGCTCTTCTTGGCCCCTCCAGAGTGCTCTTCTTCATTCCCCCACCTCACATGTATATGGAGTTTTGACTCTTCTCCGTGTCCCTCTAACTCCACTTCTAAGTATTCCTCGAATGTAGTTGGGTCCTCTTCTTCTCCTTTCTCCGAACTTGCCATGGGGCTTGATGTACTATCTATCTTCCTTTTATTATCCTTAGGCCCTTCCTTGCACCTTGGCAATGATGTACCGGCACCATCCTATTCTCAAGTGTTGACACCTTTGCTACTCTTCGACATGTGTAGTACTTCCTATTCCTTATAGTATCTAGTCCTCCTTCTTGTTCTTGTTCTTGTTGCTCTTATTCTTCCTCTTCTAATGCCTTCATGGGCGGGATAGGTGTCCCTCGCAGCCTAGGAAAGGGAGAATTTGTTACTTCCACCTCAATTCCTCCCTGTGTTTTGGGGCACACTTATATGCACACCCGATGGATATATCCCTTGATAGTAATGCTGATCTATGGGTGTAAGTTCGGGAGTTTGGCTCCAAAACTCAACATAGGCAAGTCAAGTGTCATACTTGTCGGTTACACGTAATGTGTGGACAACAACATCCACTTTTTCCACATCAAAAATCAATTTATGCATTTCCTTAATTTCGTTAAAGGTGCATTTCATGTACTTGGAAGTGAATGCAAAGGGGAGTTTGCACCATGGCCCCATTTTCCCTTAGTCATCATGAACCTTGCTAGACCAAAGTGTTGGGTGATGGAAAACTTTACCTTATCTCCCATAATGTTGGCTAGATTTTACGTACGATTGAAAACCTAGGCGGTGATGAGATAAATCTCCCTCATTTACGATCAGGACTCCCATGTAAGATTTTGTCAATTATATATCCTAATATCTATTTGTGGGTATTAATTTAACTATTTAGCTCATGAACCATAGCTAGACAGTTCTGCAGCAAGTAAGTTGCTGTAAAAAAGAAAGGAAAAATATGCAAAAGGGGGAAATAATAGGAAACGGGAGAAAGTAGGGAGGGTGTTCAACCCAATCAATATTTTACTGAGTTGATCGCATGCTCATAGATTTAAAAAAATAAAATTATTAAACACAAAATTCAAAGCAAAGGAAACTTTCAGATCTAGATCTATAATAACACAAAGTTTATGAATAGATCTAGAAAGAAATAAGAAACAAAATGCACCATTGACACAAAGTTCTCCGGAAATCTCTTCTTTATTCCTCTGCTTGTAGAAATCAGGGGTTTCAGCTCAAAGTCTGGAACACAAGAATGCTGATTACAAATTTCGATTCTTTAACCCATAGGTTCTTCCTCTATTTATAGTGTATAAAGGGCAATTACAAATAGGAAGCTTTAAATGAATTCCCGCATGCGGAAGCTATGAAAAGGGAAACAATGGCAATCTTCCTCCTGGAATTCCTCTTTGCATGACATGCATGATTTATAACTGAAAAATAGAACCTTCTATTTTACATGTCTACCACCTATTTCCAAGTAATTGACTTCTTCAAGTAACGAATTTTAAACCAATCACTTAAGTTTTATAATTTAATTGATTTCGAATTACTTTAATAGGAGAAAATAAAAGAAAGAGGAAAAGAAATAAGAAGAAAGTCTGCAACCCTATCGTATTTTCTTCTTTCATATTCTGCATGCGGTTGACTCTTTTGCCTTTGTTTAGATCACCAAATGGATCTCGGGAAGCTATGAATGGCTGTGATTTACTTACAAGTATTGCTTTGACATGTCTTCCTTCTATCCTTGAAGCTTTTGCAATTCTTCTTCACTACATGCAAAGTAAATTCAATGAAGGATTCAATTGGAAGATTGGGAGCACATGCACAAGATCCTCGAAAGGATTTTTTCATACACTAACTTCTACATTGATGCATTAGAAACAAGAAGATGAATTTTTTTGGAAGCATTTGTAATTATGAGATCGGATCTGTCAATTCAATCGGCCTATGTTAGTATCATTGACTTGAAATCTGGAAGCTATGCATGATTTTGCTGATCTTTCTCTTTCATCATGCTTCAACATGGCTAGAACAATATTTGTCTAAGCTATATTTCTTTAATTAATTCGCCGGAATCCTTTGTAATTGGATCCATTTGTGGCACTGCGAATTCTTCATATTCGAAGATATATTCAATGTATCTAACATTGATTTGAGCTTATTTTCACTAATATGAGCACCTGTGATGAATACCTGCAATTAATTCAGACAAAGATGAAGTCGTGAGCATGAATACTTGATTTATGTGACCAAAAATCTGCATAGGTAGTTTGTTGCCCTAAAATTTGAGGTTTTGCTTGCATGTAAAGCAAGCATAAATATTATTTCTATCGCCAGAGAACTTATACCAACACGCAGATAATTAACAAGGCTTAAATCAATCTCCTCCAACTCTAGGCGCCAAACTTTTAAGCTTTCGATAATCAAAAACACTTTTTGATGAGAAAATCCTCCTTCCTTGGGTGGCAAAATTGTCCGGGCTGCAATATTTTACAAAAAGAATTAATTACATCTTCACTATGGCAGCGTATGCTTATATAACCCTCAACATTCTGTTTCTAATAATTTTCCATCCTATTTCGGCAATTAATTAATAAACAATGATGTTTATCCACTCAAATTGGGCGCCTATATTTGCATGTCTCTTTGGCTGCCATTAAATAAATTTTATTTATTTATTTTTAACATGCTACCTTCAGTTCTCTTTGATTAGCCTTCATGCATTGAATTTCTATTCATCCATGGTGCCAAAATTAGGCAAAAAATATATTAATAAATACCATTAATATCATTGTTTAATCACCAAATGGCTCACACTTTGGCATAAGTGAATTCTAAATTTAAGAAGTCAACTTTTGATGGGAATTTTCACCTTACACCACATGACTCTTAAAATACCTTCTTCCACTTAAGTGATTTGACTTTCATCATGGGAATTTTTACCTGCAAGACAGATAATAAATTCCCTCCCGCCTGTCACTTCTATTTTTCCCATCACGGCTTAAGTGATTTTCCAAAAATGTGACTTGCCCGGGAGAGGCTTTTTGTGCATGACTTCATCTTTTTGGTTAGAAATTTGCATTTTGGGGCCGATTCCTTCGGTGATGTGTTGGTAGATGATCTCTAGATGCTTCGGCAATTAAACAAACTATAATAGTGAAAGAATTGACCTAGGGAATTGCACAGAGAAACCTAGGAAAGCTCAAGAAAAACGCAAAAGAAATAAATAAAACCGAAAACGCGTTACGTTACCAGAAGTTGCAGACAATGCCCTTAATTCATTCCTAGTGAAAATCCTAATGAGATGAGTGCATAATGGCATGTAAAACTTCAACATGATTCAACCAGAGCACAATTTACTTCAAACGGGGCATTATTTATTTAATAAATAATTAAATAAAAATTTCCCACATAAAAAACTTGGCAAAGGGATAAAATGAGTTTGACATCTGGGTATTTGTAGGAATTGGCTCATATGATTCACTAGGAATATCTTAACGTAATACATACATCTTCTGGCAATAAAAACATGAAAAGACCCGTTATTTTAAAAAGAATAAAAACTTTTCAAATGGGTAGTCACATATTTGGGGTAAAATTTGGAGACACCAGTTGGCTCCGTCTGTGGACATCTTTACCTCTTTCAAAATGAAAGGAGTGAAGATGAGATCCCAACATCTCTGGTTTCATATCTTGTCCATTGGTTTTGGGGTTAGGCAAACAAAACAAAACAAAGAAAAGGAAAGAAAACAACAAAGTTTTATTTATATACATATAGGTTTTACCCTGTATCTCAGTTCTTGAACAACTTCAGATGCTTCCCATTGAAAGGTAGTGGTAACTCAATTCCATCCCGACAGGTAAGGAAGAAAGTGTCCATTCTGATAGCTCTTTTGATTATGAAGGACCCTTTCTAGAGTGAATCATATTCATCGTACATGCCCTTTGGTTCATGTCTATTATCCCACTGAAGTACCCAGTCTCCAATCTCGAACTTCCTTTCTCTGATCTTCTTGTCAAATACCTTGGGCAAGTCCTTATCAAATTCATCTAGTGATGGCTCATCTTTTCTTCCCTCCATGGTGGATAAGTCTCGCATCAACTTCCTCCATTCCTAGATTTACCTGTTGCATTTATGAGGAAGAATTATCACCATATTCTTTGTTCTTCTCTAAGTACTAATCACACTTGTTGAAAGTCTCTATTAAGGAAACTAAACCCTTGGGGATTTTGTTACCTTTTGTTGGATTACTCCACTATCGTCATCATAACCTGGATTAGTTTTCCTGTGATTGTTTGTTGTGGTGGTGATTTATTACATTCAACACACAACTGTCAAAGTTGTCTTGTTCCAGACATGCATATGTTTGTTTATCGTCATTGAAAGTCTACCACTATTCAACATTATCAAGGACTTTGGGGCAATAGACCATCTCCACTTTATAGTTTCCTTATCTGAATATGGATGGTGGTCTATCTGGATTCAATAGTGCAGTTGTGACCACCAAAGAGTCTGCCTTGGAATTTTGATTTGTTGGAATGAAGTCGATAGAGAAGGCTATAAAATCGAATGTGGCATAAAGCACTCTATCTCTGTAATGCTTCATCTTATCTCCTTTGACTTGATTTTGCCCTCGAACTTGCTTTACTAGAAGTTCAACATCTCCTTGGGATTTGAGGAGTTTTACTCCTTTATTTTTAGCTTTCTCCATTCCTAAGTAGCAATGCTTCATACTCCGCCGTATTGTTGGTGTTCTCGAACATCAGCTTATGGGAGTATGGGAATATCTCATGATCTGGAGATATTAGTAGAACACTGTCTCCGATCCAAAAGAACAATAGGTGCCTTTAAACTCCAGGTGTTCAAACTTTTTCCTGTTCTTCTAGTTTTGGCTCGGCTTTGGAACACCTTTGTCCATTTCCAAGAAATAGACCCCACGGTCAAATCTTTGAAAAATAATATGATATCTAGGATTTTTAGATTTTTTCATAGTGTACATAGAATTATTTTTGGCTTCACTTATAGTTAATCCTCTTGATAGGAATATGAGCACAGGACCAATCCATCTTTACTTCTCCTCCTAGCTCTTTGTAGAATTTTCTGCTTAGCAACATCCCGTAAGAGACATGAATATTTGCAACTAAGATTGTCATCTTTAATATTTTTTTAGGAAAATATGCCAGAACAACTTGTGCATCTTTGATTTTTCTCGATTAAAGGGTCTTGTCTCTCCATGGAATAACACCTTTTTATGGTATTTGTCAAGGTAAGCCCAAGAGCATCTGTAACTTTAGCTGGCATGACATTGTTAGACGCACCGGAATCTAGAATGCAATTGCTTAATTTGAAACCATTAAGCAATAAAGAGACAAAGAAAGGTTCTACTCTTTTTAGAAGATGATGGGGTTTTAACAATTGTAACATTGTTCTGGGGAGGAGTATCTTTGGGCTTAGGCAAAATGCCCTTTGATGTATTAGATTGTCCTGGCAATTGCACATATTTGACTAGCATATTTTACTACTCAGGAAAGGATCTAGAGAATTCAACTTCTGACATTTGAACTCTAGTTTTCTTGGCATGGTCAATAATGTCAAAAGAAGGTATAGATTTAGATACCTGAGCTGATTTTTGTGGTTGAGATGAAGAACTCACATTCTTATCTCTAGGAGCTAAAGAAGAAGGTAAAGGGCTGCCCCTTCTTTGTTCATCAGCTAATGCCTCAACTTGGTAAGTTTGTGATCTTGTAAATACTGCATATGTATGACCATGATAATCTTCATGAAGCTTCTGATCATCATGTTCAGATTTGTAGTTTAGGTAATTAATGTTGGAGCCGCTAGTAGGACCTATAAAATCATCATCCTTGAGCTGATCAATGTCAGCTTCCTAGTCTTCTTCATTCATCTCCATGTTGTTTTTGGGAGCAACTTCAATTGCTAATCTTTGGAACCAACAATGTGGTTTTGATTGTTGTTGTTGTTGAAATTTGAGTAAAAAGGTGATGGTTTCCTTGAGCCATTTGAGCCATTTGTTTCTTTACTGCGACATCTCATTTGCTAACTTTTACAATAGTCAATCTAATGTAGTAGCGAGAAGATGAACTTTCGGCTCTAGAAGTGCCGCATTTTATTTTTCCAGCAATGATGAGGTCATCTTCAATTTTAAGCATTGCCATGTTTTGAGATACTAACAAGTCAATAGGACGTGCTCTTGATTGATAGCTTACTTGAAGTAAAGCATTGATGAAAAATACTTTTGATTCTCACCATTCGGGGAAGAAGATGCTTTGGAATTTTGTAAAGTATTCTTTGAAATTTAGCAATAAAATCCCTCATGTGCTCTTCTTGTGGCTCCTTCTGCTTCGAGCCGAGTTGGGTTATCAATGTACTAGAATCTTCAGCTGGCTTGAATCATTTCAGGAATACATCTCTAATAGTGGCCCAGTTGGTTATGGTGCCAGGAGCTAGCTGGTAGAACCATTCTCTAGCCAAGTCATGTAGAGTCTTTATGAAAAGCTAGACAGACACATCTTCATGTTCTAGTGCAAGCACTCCACAAGATATAAAGAACACAGACAAGTGGTCATCTGGATTTTGTTTTCAATCTCTAAATAATTTTAGAAAATTCTTTCACTTCCCTTTAGTTAGATCATGCATAGGAGGAGTTAAATTCGGAAGTCGAAAGGCTGCACCCCATGGAACAAGTCCTGGAGGGGCAAGTGGTCGATTCTCGCATCATGATGAACGAGCGCGTCTTCTTTGAGAGTAGACTTGGTGAATAATTCGAGCTGCAGGATTATGCTAAAGATGATCCAGATATGGATGATTTTGTACTATTCTTCTTGGTAAAAGACTAGATTTGTGGCTTGTAACTTGAGAAAGCTCAGTCTCGCTAATTTGTGTTTTTCCCAACGGAGTCACCAAAAATTGTTGGTTAGATTTTCCGCACAATTGAAAACCTAGGCAGTCATGAGATAAATCTCCCTCATTTACTTGGTGAGGCTCTCGTGTAAGATTTTATCAATTATATATCCTAATATCTATTTGTGGGTATTAATTTAACTATTTAGCTCATGAACCATAGAAGATAATTATGTAGCAAGTAAGCAATTTGTAAAAGAAAGAAAAAATCTCTGAGAAGGGGAAAATAATAGGTAACAAGAGAAAGTAGGAGGTGTGCAACCCAATCAATAGTTACTGAGTTGATCGCATGCACATAGATTAAAAAAATATATTATTAAACACAAAATTCCAAGAAAAGGAAACTTTTAGATATCGATCTATAATAACACAAAGTTTATGAATAGATCTAGAAAGAAAAAGAAGTAAATGCACCGTTGACAAAAATTTCTCCGAAATCTCTTCTTTATTCCTCTCGCTTGTAGAAATTAGGGGTTTAAGCTCAAAGTCTAGAACACAAGAATGCTGATCTTCCTTTATTTATAGTGTATAAAGGGCAATTACAAATAAGAAGCTTTAAATGAATTCCCGCATGTAGAAGCTATGAAAAGGGAAACAATTGGCAATCTTCCTCTTGAAATTCCTCTTTGCATGACATGCATGATTTATAACTGAAAAATAGAACCTTCTATTTTACATGTCTACCACCTATTTCTAAGTAATTGACTTCTTCAAGTAACGACTTTTAAACCAATCACTTAAGTTTTATAATTTAATTGATTGCTCAATTAATTTGTCGGAGAAAAATAAAAGAAAGAGGAAAAGAAATAATAAGAAAGTTGTAACCCTCTTAGTCTTGTTATTCTTCCATATTTTGCATGCGGTTGACTCTTTTGCCTTTGTTTCTCACCAAACTGGATCTGGAAGCTATGCATGGCTGTGATTTGCTTGCGAGTATTGTCTTTGACATGTATTCCCTTCTATCCCTAAAGATTTTGAAATTCTTATTCAGTACATGTAAAGTAAATTCAATGAAGGCTTCAACTGGAAGATTGGGAGCACATGCACAAGATCATGGAAGGAATTTTTCATGCACTAACTTCTACACTGGCTACTTCAGAAACAAGAGGATGAATTTTTTCCGGAAGCCTTTGCAATTATGAGATTTGGATTTGTCAATTTAATCAGCCTATGTCTGTATCATTGAATTTAGTAAATCTAGAAGCTATGCATGATTCTGCCGATCTTTCTCTTTCATCATGCTTCAACATGGATGGAACAATCTTTATCTAAGCTCTTTTTATTTAATTCTGCTGGAATCCTTTGCAATTGGATCCATTTGTGCAGATCTGGAAAATTCATCAGATTCAAAAGATATATTCAATGTATCAAACATTGATTTGAATTTCTTTTCACTAATATGAGCACCTGTGATGAATACCTGTAATTAATTCGGACAAAGATGAAGTCCAGAGCATGAATACTTGATTTATGTCACCAAAATATGCATATATAGTCTGCTGCCCTAAAATTTGAGGTTTTGCTTGCATGCAAAGCAAGCATAAATATTATTTAATTATCTAGAGAACTTATACCACCATGCAGATAATTAACAAGGCTTAAATCAAGCTCCTCCAACCCTAGGCACCAAACTTTGAAGCTTTTCAGAAATGAAAAACACTTTTTGATGTGAAAATCCTCCTTCCTTGGGTGCCAAAACTATCGGGCTTCAATCCTTTGCAAAAATAATTAATTACATCTTCACTATGGCAGCCCATGCTTACATAACCCTCAAAATTTTATTTCTAATAATTGTCCACCCTATTTCTGGAAATTAATTAATAAACAATGACGTTTATTCACCCAAATTGGGCACCTATTTTTGCATGACGTCATTGGATGCCATTAAATAAATTTAATTTATTTCTTTTTAGCATGCTACCTTGATTATCTTTGACTAGCCTTCATGCATTGAATTTCTATTCATCCATGGTGCCAAAAATTACGTAAAAGCTATTAATAAATACCATTAATATCATTGTTTAATCACCAAATGGGTCGTAGTTTTTGGCATAGGTGAATTCTAAATTTAAGAAGTTAACCTTTGATGGGAATTTTCACCATGCACCACAGCTCTAAAAATCCATTCTTCCACTTAAGTGATTTGAATTTCATCATGGGAAATTTTACTGTAAGCGGGTAATAAATTCCCGCCTGCAGCCTTAAGTGACTTTCCAAAAAGTGTGACTTGCCTCGGGAGAGAGGCTTTTTGTGCATGACTTCATCTTTTTGGTAGAAGCTTGCATTTTGAGGCTGATTCCTTCTGGTGCTGTGTTGGTAGATGATCTCCAGATGCTTCGGGCAATTAAACAGACTATACTGGCAAAATAATTGACCTAGGGGAATTTCACAGAGAAATCGAGGAGAAAACCGAATAAAAATGCAAAAGAAATGAATAAAACTGAAAAATGTTACCAAAAGTTGCGCATAATGCCCTGAATTCATTCTGGTGAAATACCTAATGATATGAGTGAATACGGCATGCAAAACTTTAACAAGATTTAACCGAGAATAATTTACTTCAAATGGGGCATTATTTATTCAATAAACAATTAAATAAAAATTTCTCGCAGACAAAACTTGGTGAAGGGATAAAATGAGTTTCGACATCTAGGTATTCATTGAAATTGGCTCATATGATTCACTAGGAATATCTTAACGTAATACAAACATATTTTGGCAATAAAAATATGAAAAGACGTTATTTTAAAAAGAACAAAAAAATTTCAAATGGGTAGTCCTAAATTTCGTGGTAAAATTTTAAGACACCACATAACTTTTGGCAACTCATGGGGATGTGCCACTCATTCTCAAAGGTTCCACACAATTTTTCAAACCATATATTCATTTGTGCCTTATATGCATTTGTAATGGTCCCATTGTAGGTGAATTGCGTGAATTAGGATGCGGGAGACGTGTGTGAGGGTGGGTGAACCTAGATGTGGCCCTTTGGTCCATTCGAATGCCAATCTCCTATAACACAATCAAGAGGAGAATAGAGTCCCAAGTAATATTTGATCCTACTTCATTTTTTTCCCGCGCCTACTCGATAATGCCATTCGTGATGAATTGGGAAAATTTATAGTGTGCCCTCTTGGACACCCTGTAAGCCACGTAGAAGAATCTTCGGTTAATGTCTTTCCTCCTCTCTCGATGACCTCAATTTACATCTAATGAGTAGGAGGTGAATCTCAAGTGTTGGGTCTAGGAGGTCTGCAGTTAATTTTTCCCTTCCCCCTTCTTATAACTTAGTTTCTTTGTCATCTCCTCAATCTTAGCAAAGTGGCACACAAATCGAGTGCCATGTCTTCTGGGTGTTCCATAGGCCTATCACCATTTGAATTAAATGGCTCGTGAGCCTCATCCTCCTACCGTGAGGTAGAAGAATTCTTCGTGCACTCGTGACATTAACCACCTTAAAAGCGGGGTGGGTTTTGCAAAAAGGGTAGCTCCCGTGAGCTACAAAACTCCGGTCTTTTACAAGGTTCATTGCCAGATTGAGTCGTCCACCTTAGGGTTTCCAACTTCATCTACTTATTGGAGTGTCCGACACAATGTCTTCCCTCATCATTTTTTCATTTTTGGTTATTCTATGGTTCTACTTGCTGATCTTGCATTATCGGGTACAACTTCAAGCTCTACTTCTCGCTCTTGATGACTCCGAGAGAAGGGTATTGCATCTCTAAGTAGATCTCACGGGATCCTCCTTCTCCACCACTAGTTTCTTTGTGTGTGATTTATTTGGTGCCATATGGATTTCCTATCCTTTGTGCCCTAAGTGTTATGTTCCTTCCTTCGATCGTCTCGAACTCGACAACTTCCCCGTTTCTCCCTCACAAAACCTCATTTCTGCTCTATTGTCTTCTTCCTTCTTCGCTTTGTCCTTTCAGCCTTTACATAAATCCACTAGTTCGTGATAGTACCTCACGTCGTCCTTCATAACACGTTCATCATACTTCAATCTTGGGAGCAAAAACAAAATTTTCTAAAGAAAGGTAGTCAAAATAACTAACCTTACCTCCCATTTATACTTTATTGATGCGTTAGGGTTCTTTTTACCACATGTTCTAATGTTTCTTTTCGATAATACACTTTTTTTTTACTTAAAGAAACTTTTGTGAATTCCTCTTGTGCTTCGCAACTATAATATTCTCGCGCTCCAATACTACCAACCTGCCACATACCTCCTTCATGCATTAAACCATGCCGAAGTACACAACCTTTACATCGTCTATTAAGTATTTCCCCATGGTGCCGCTACCTCATGTTATATTGGGAAAACCTTTCCTCGTGATTGTCAAATTCTCTACCCACCTTCAGTAATTGCATGAACTTATGTATCTCTTCCTCCACGCACCTTTTTCCATCCCATCGGTTGTTTTTCTACCTTCATTCTCACAATATTTAATTCTTCACCCCACATAAAATTGAATGCGCAGTCCTCTGCACATAGAACCTTTTACAATGTAATCATCTACTTCGCACACCAACGCGTAACACAAAGACAAAAAATGTGATAAGAAAACAAGCAAAAGCACTAAAGGAAATCTAACAAATTGACAAGATCGCCTTATTGTAGACTATACAAAAGCTTTATTTATAGTAGGGATTTAGCCTACTCTGTATAAGTAACTGTAACCTCGTCCCATTTAATGCTTCTCAGAATTTGGTATGCACTTGAATCAAGGATGCACGAGGTGATATATGGTCCTAACCAATGAATTTTCATTTTCCTAGGATGGCATAAGAATTTGGAGTCATAAAGTAAGACCATCTCGCCGGCCTCAAGTTGTTTGTTCTTGATGTTTCTATCATGTCATGCCTTCGCCTGGCCTTTTCCGTTATCTAACTCCAACATGCAATAACTTTCCTTTCATCTAACTATATCAACTTATTGATCCTCTCCTCAAGTGTTTTCTCATTTGTTAACCCTCCTACACGTATTATATGTAGCGATGGTAATATGAATTCAACAGTAGTATTGCTTCCACGTCAAACACCAACCCGAAACGATGTGGCCTTGTTCATTCTTTCATAGGTAGTCCAATATGACCATAATACAACAAAAATTTATAATCCCAATCCTTTCTTCTCCCATCAAAAATATTAGTTAGTGTGTGACTTAGAATTTTATTAAACTCTTTAGTAGTTCCATTAGCTTTCGTGAATGATATGGGGTAGTCTTGTGATGGGCTACCATAAATTCTACCAACTAGATCCTAACCGTCTCATTCAAGAAATGGGTACCCCTATCACTTTTTAAACTCAACAAAAATCCATACCTATTGATTATATTCTCCCATAAGAACCTAGTTGCGGTCACTTTTGTACAATCCCTTGTAAAGGCGATGCCTCCGTCCACCTTGTTAAGTAATCGCACATGTAACGATATAACGAAAACTAGTCTTTCATGCGGCAGGTGAAATTGGTCCTAAAAAATCAATTGCCCATTTCTAAAATGGTTCAACACTAGCTATAGGTCTTAAGGGTATCTCATCTCTTTGTCTTGGTTTTTCAAGGTGCTAAGAATGGTCGAGGCCTTGCAAAACTCAATACAATCTTTGTAAACTGTCTCCCATAAAAATCTTGCTAAAAGGATCTTGTACATGGTCGCATTCCCTACATAGTTTCCTTTTGCAATCCCACCATGTGCTTCTTCCATGATTGCAATGCTCTTATGTTACGATAGGCATCGGCACAAAACCTCATCGTGTCCTAGCTTGTATAAGTCTCCACTAATTAGCATGTAGGGCGCGACACGTATGGCTAACTGATTTCATTCCAAAGCCTTCATTTCCTCCGTGCCACACCTTTTTGAGAAAGACAAGAATATCTTCCAAGTTAGAGGGTGGGCGCCATAATCTAAAGAGTTTTGTGTCTGGTATAGTTTCCTAGATTATCTACACGTCCTCACCTAAGTCAATCCTTGATAAATGATCAGGTCTGAAATTACTCTTTCCTAGTTTAACAATAACTATAAACTAAAATTCTTAAAACAACAGGACCCACCGACATATGCGCCCTTGTAAAACGGACTTGTTTACCAAGTAACTCAATGCTATGTGGTCCATGTAGAATATGAAGGGAGTTGCCAATAAATGCCTCGAACTTATGTAATGCGTAGATCATAGATAGTGCTTCGTTCTCAATAATATGTTATCTGCAAAATTAACGAGGGAAATTTTTAGGTAACCATACTGAAAATTCTGTTTTGGTCCCCGAAAGAAGTCTGTTAACGTTCAAAATGGCCTAAAGCTCATTTTTGAAAATCAAGTTTTTAACACTTAGCCATTTTTAGCTTCTTTAAACTCGGCGCAGAAAATGGTGTGTCAACACTATAAAAAACATGCCTTTTTGAACTAAGCACGGGAATTCTCATGTTGACATACCTAAATGTGCGCCCCTTAGAAAGCCCTTTGGTGCAGGAAATGTCGCATCAACATCATTAAACATGCGCCAAGTATGTGCGCTAAGGTGCTGAAAAACATCGTGTTGACACCCTAAAATGTGCGCTTAGACACTAGGAGAGTTGTGTCGACATCCATGAGGTTACGCTAAGGTGCACTTTTTGTTGTGTTGACACTCTTAAAGGTGCACCAAATAAAGTTGGTGAAACAATAAATGCTAGTTTTCTTATAAATAGGCACCCGACACTTGTCATTTTCATGATTTGAAAATTGAAAAAAGTGTTTTCTCTACGCCTGTCAGCTATCCTTGTCACCCCCGCGTGCATTGTTTTTGAGCTTGTGGACCCCAACATCATCCTACGTCTTTTATAAAACTAGGTAGGTGGCTTCTGTCATCCTTATTGTTGTTATTATTTTTTGTTTTTGGTTATGTTAGGTTTTAGGGTTGTTAAAAAGGATTAAACCTAAAAAGAAGAACTTAACAATTTGTAAATCAACCTGGGAGTCCTTTTTCCTCTCCTTCCAGATCGTAAGAACTGGAAGGACCCCGCTTTGAAGAAACCAAAAATCACCTTTTCCTACCTATTGCCTTGCCAAAACAAACCCTCTCTTTACCATCTGAGATATCCAAAAAGAGAGAAAGAAATAATCTAATGTTAAATCGAAGAAAAGCTTCAGCGCTATCCTTCCTTGCAACATATTTTGAAATTCCGCCTTGGCGCATTGTCCTTTCTTGTTACATGACCCAAACTCGCACTCCAAAAGAATAAACACTTAGCACTTTTGAAGGGTGCATGTGCATCTCTGCACAACATCAACATAGGATGTTGTGTGCTTGAAATTCGCACCAAGTGCTTTTTCCATTGGCACATTGATTTCCTTTACAACATATTTCAAAATTGCGCCTTGGGCACAATTAAACCCATGTAACACAGAATTTTCCTGTGCCCCACTAAAGAAAATTTCCTAAGGCATAGGTGTATATTCCTTGACATCAACATGACATGTTGGATGTTGTGAACCCGCGCCCTGCGCTTTATCCTTTGGCGCCCAAAATTACATGTCAACATCCAGAAAATCGCCCCTTATGATAAGAAAACCTTTTCTCCTATCAAAACTGGTGCACCTTATTCCATGTTGACATCCTCAAAAGTGCGCCCAACATTTTAAAGCTTTTGTAGCATGCTGCGAACCTGCACCTTACGCCCTAAGCCTTATACTTGCTCATTCTTCTTTCTGCAAGCTTTCATTATGAATAACATGATGGTTGACATGGCTCTTATGTGTTGGATCTCCTTGATTCTTCTTGCAGATCAACAACCATCCTCGATCTCACACATGTATTCATCAAGCAAGAAACCAACAAAGTCTAAAGCTAAAGCAAAGCAATCGGAACAAGAGATGAAGCAAAAATATAAGAAAGTTAGGATTCCTAACTCATATGCAAGAGTGATCTTGACATCAGAGACTCTGAGCTGGGGCATATTGATATGGATGACTTTTGGGCAAGGACCAACCAGGCAAGCAGTGGCCCATGGATGAACAAGTTGGTGGGCAGTGGATTGCACTTTACAGCTGGGCTGCCAGTAAGTGCTGTAAACAATGAGTTCATCATGTTGGTGGCTCGGTGATATAATAAGGACACTAGATGTGTTGAAGATAAGGAAGAAAAGATGATCTTGGACCTCACAACCTGTCACTTGAAATAATCCTGGGCATTCCTCATCATAGACAATATGTTGCCATAAGTCTAGAAGACTGCAAAAAGGCATGGGGTGAAAATGAGGATAAATGCATGCAAATGATGAACAAAATTTATCTAAAAAATAAGAATCCGGTGAGTAGATGGCCACAGACCATCCACCATAGTGACTTCAATGAGGAATTGAGTGATACGATCACCTTCCTGAATAGAGTATTTGGGCTTCTTGATGCCCATTATTTCCACAAATGGATGCTGACGTACTTAGAGACCATGAGCAAAAATACGCCTGATCATCATTTTGGTCAGGGTGAAATCATCACCAATACCATCTCCCATCAACATTAACAAGTCCTAACAACTGGGAAGTTCTACACGAATTCCTATGTTGTCTATCGCGAAACATCAGTAAGAGATTTTGTAGGCCTAGCTTGAAATGGGGTATGGCCCTAGGTCAAAATATATGAATTCTACCCAGAGCTCAAGCTTGAGGCCAGCATCTCCCTAGTTCTCCAAGATTAATGATGCCTTTTTCTATGAGGTAATCTACTTATTGAGGCCGAATATGAGACACGGTTGGACTAGCCCAAGCGTGATTGCTGCCATGAAGAAATGGGGAGCATTGTTCACATAATTCCCCACATTCACATATCTCAGAGCGGTGAATTTTGAGGGTGAACCGAAAAATCTACCAAGGTATGCGCAGGCCCAAGCTGATCCTCTTGGAGTTGTTAAGGCAACTGATCATTTACCATGAGAAGTGCATGAAGAGAAAGAAAGGATGAACTCCATTCCCCCTTACAGTTGGCCGATACACTTGCACCATATTGGCCAAAGCACAGAGATGTATGCTGAGATGGAATTGCTAAATTTGAAGCACAACTTCCCAGCAAGGCCCACCTTTCGATGCCGGAGTTTCCTCCCAAAGGAAAAAATTGATCCCATCCATGTTCCTGAGATCAAGGACATCTGGATCACCCGACACATGAAATAGACATCAGGCAAAAGGATCACTCTTGGCTGGCTCTGGAAGAGATCATCCATTATGGCGTAGCCATCGTTCCAAAGGGATTCCAAGAGACTGATCAAGAAATTGATCAGGTTTACCTCGACACAGATGGTGACGATTGACCATTCACGGAGGTCGACAGAGCCAAAGCACCAAAACCATTCACGAAAGAGTTAAGCACACGTTGTAGCACACCAAGCATTGGTGCAAACAGAATGGTCTCACTTACCTCAAAGTAGATTTCACTACTTCTCCTTCAGGTAGAACACCTCAAAGACCGACCCAAGTGGCGAAAGGAAAAGGAAAGGACAAGGAGGGAGAATCAAGCAAACAAAAAGAAGCTCCTCAAAGCCCTCCTACTACTTCTGAGAAATAAGTGGTTGACCTAGTGTCTCCAGGTAAAGAGGAAGAAATAACAGAAGCTTCAATAGATACATCCACCTAGGATGTTATCACAACTACAACTACTAAGGTACCCACCATTCCTCCTTCCGCTCCTTCTCCCCTTGTCATTGAAGCATATATTCCTATGGATGTGTCTTCTTCTCTCCCTTCCTCCCTTCCATCTCCCGGCTCTTCCACTTCTACTCTCTCACGGATCTATCACCTAGTGTTCCCTCCATCTAATTGTAGATCCCTTCCATCTCCATGTCCTTTTCCTCTCCTGTAGTAACTCCAGGCCCCACAAGTAATAACACGTTGGACTCCTTGTCGATGCCACCACCAAGTGTTTCAATGTTCTTCCCGAGGCCTCTTCAGTTGCTTCCCCTTTCACTCCCATTTCTTCTTCTATTCCCTCTACTCCCACTCCCATAAGTCCTAGCTAGATTTCTGACCATCTGGGTCAACACAAGAGAAAGGTTCCCATCACACCCATGGACTTCTCCATCATTCCGAAGAAGGGACCCAAGAAGCAGAAAGCAATAACTCGCTTCTCTAAGAGCACTTCGGGGGAGAGAGTCATGGAGATTGCATACCCGGACCCCACCAAGGAAAAGAAGGATCTGTCTCCCACAGATTTCACAGTGACTCAAGTCACAATGGGAACCTCGTCTGAAAGCCTACAAGGAGAAGCCTTGTCTGTAGTAGATGCTCTTTGTAAGAAGCTTCAAGAAGCAAAAGAGGAGAAGAGAATACTCAAGGAATAGAACAAACATCTCCTCCAAGCATTGTAGAGAATGGGCAACGCTCCTCCTATGACTACCGCCAAACCCATTGAAGTTCTTAGTCAAGATAAGATAAATGAATATGCTAAGATTTGCGAACAAGGTGTGACAATATCCTCTTGGATTGAGTGAATCCTTAGAGATAGTGAGGAAATGATTAAGAAATTCACAAAGTGCTCTACCAAGATATAGATCAAGCAAATAAGGAGCTACAAGCAGTAGCAAGATCCCTCTCCGAGGAGTTAGACAATGCTAGGTTGCAACATGAAACATTCCAAGCAATGGCTAACTACTCAGCTGACGACCTATTGAAGGTTGGCGTCATCGATCACCCACGAGCACATAATAAAGCTCTCATTGCATTAGATTATCGGGTTGATCAAATGGAATATATCCTGGAGAGGATAGATAAAATCAAGGATGAAGCCCTGGATGCACGATATAACATGGAGCAGACAGTTACAAAAATGTCTCCAGGGATGCTCAGTGAATTATTCACCTTGAGAGAAGTAGACGACACATTCCAACACTTCAAGGCTATAGTCACTCAAGGTTTGGCACCAGAGGTCACTTTCAACCGAGAGTCAATCAATAACCTCTTGGCCTGCCAAGATTTCATTGGCTTCTTGTTTGATGCATGTGAGGAGTACACTAGGCTACCTGACAAGCTAAAGAATGAAAAATAAACTTACGAAGTCATTGGTGACCATTTCAAAGGTCTAGATCATAATCAACTTCAGTCAATGATCAGCAAGTTTATGGAATACTCGAGCTCAGTGTCACATCACCTCTCCTGATTAGAAGCAAGACACTCCGTTTAAGCAAAGAGATGATGAGGAGTAGTTTCTCCTCTTGTGTACGCTTTGATCATTTTTGTAAAAATATTTAAAAAGTATGTTGGCATTTATGATGACATCATCCATGTTGCATCATGGGATGTTGCCATCCAAAACTTGCCCAAAGTCAACTTTTGAATTTTTAGATATTTTGTAAATAGTGGTTGGTTTGTTTTTGTCTTCTTTCCTCTTCTCCTTCTATAAATATTGGAATACTTGTTGTATTCCAGGTGGACATTTTTGTATGAAAAGAGAAGTGAGGAGAGGAAGACTTTGTGCTTTATTGTAACAGAAGAAATATTAATACATATGCTCAGACTTTGTGCTCAATATATGTGTTATTTGCAGACAGATATTTTTTAATTTAGATTTATGTTTTTTATTCTGTTGGATTCATTCCTATTATCTTCATATGTTCATCAGTATTGCTTTATTTGTTTATGCAAGTAAGTTTGGCTCTGTTTACTACCAGCCCAAAGCATAAAATTTCTGACCTTTCCTTCTTAGAATTCATTTATTTTCTTTCTTCAGATCTATCTTCCTCAGTCCCTTCCTTCCTACATTTCTATTCATTGTTAGAACTACCTCTATTGGGATGAGATCCCAAACTCCCCGAAGTTAGAATAGTGTAGATTTGCACAAATTCCCGCTTGATAGAATATCAATAAACTAGGTTCGCTCGCTTTCTCAAAGAGGGGCTATGCCTTGCACACTATTGGAATGTTTCCCATGACTTTCCTAACCGAAAAATGTTCATACCAACAATTTTTGGCGACTACTGGGATCAAAATAAGGGAATAGTTAAAAAGCGTAAAAATCACTACCAGTTTGCAAATTTTAACTCTTTGTTAAAAATTAAATATTTTGCAAAAGTGATCGAAATTGAAAATTTCCTTATACAAATCCATAGATCTGGACCATATAGAGCTTTTAGTTCATTGAGTTTTTACAAAATTTTTATATTTGGTAGATCCGAGATTATGACATTTTATGTTATTTTCAAAACCTTGTTGGATTTCCTTTGACGTGCTAATGCCTTTTTTTTCTCAAACTTAGGGATATGAAACTCTTCTAATAAAGTATTTCGTAGCACGTTGTAGTCTACCACCATCCGGTGGAGATCATTCTTGTGATACCAACTATGTGTGTGTCCCCGTAACATTATTGTAAAATGACTTGCCTTCCATTCTAGGGTTGTGATCCTCCTCACATGCCATAGTGGTTCACATTTGTGTATATGTCCTACAACATCCTCAACACCTTTGTAGTCCGGTAGATGCAAGAACATTTCAAAAACACTCACGAGGTGGTTGGGACCCTTGTCCACTTGACACGTAACCTTGATTTCCTCCAAAGTGTTGCCTTTGCCACAAGACCCACAGATCCACCAAGGCCTGTCCCGCCCTATCCACGAGATCCTCAAAATCCTCCAGATTCACTAGGTCCACTAGTCCCTATTCCACCTGATCCACTTCTCGTAGCTGGTAAAGGTCCTCAAGTGCACGTTCCTTGCACCCCCACTATCATAATAAACTACATGCCAATGCTTTGTGATATAACACCGCTACTGGATGCTTTTCCCACACCACTTCTAGATGCGATACTCAAGCCTTGTGTACCCATATCTTTCCCAAATGTTGTCCCGGACATTAGACCTCCAAATATAGGAAAAATTGTGTAGCCATAGATGTACCAAATGAGAAGTTATACCTCCTAGGTGTTTGATCGATCACTTCCACCAATACTAACTAGGTTAGTAATACTTATCTCTAGATTTGGAACACTAAGTGCCAAGGGTTGGTTACTGGTGGATTTAGATGTGTTATCCTGTAAAATTGACAAGGGAAATTTTGCAGGTAACCTTACCAAAATTTTGTTCTGGTTCCCTTTCAAGGTTCCTCAGTGTTCGAATGGTGTAAAATCCCTTTTCAAAAAATCTGGTTTCTCGAACTTAGTCATTTTGGTCCTTTTGGCTAGGCGCAACTTTTGTCTATGCAACACAGGATAAATTTGCACCCCCTTTATTCCTTTGGCGCACCCTTTGGAGTGTTAACACAACAATTGTTGCGCCTCCCCATGATGCACCTTTCTTTCTGTTCAGGCACATGCGCCATCCTGTCAACAACAAAAATGTTGTGCCCTTAATTGGTGCGCCAAGGTGCTCAAAATCCCGTGTTGACAGTCCTAAATTTTTCGCTAAAGGCATGAGATATTTCCTTGCTGACAGACGTATATCCGTGCCAAAGGGCACAAAGTTTTTCATGTCGACACGTATTTTGGTGTGCCCTTTAAAAAGTGGGTGGCACATTTATTACACTTTTGGCTATATATAGGTGCATCCGCCCTGTCATTTTCATGATTGAAAAACACGTGAAAACTTTATTCCTCTGCACCTGTCAGCGCTCCCATCATCCTCGTGTCGCATTCATGGACCCCACTTTGTTTCTCTCATCCTATATATTTCGGGTAAGTGGTCCTTGCTCTTCTTGTGTTTTTTTTTTTGGTTTGGTTGTTTGTGTGATGTAATAAAATGAATCTGAAGAAACCATAACCCCTCAAGCCCGTTTTGCAATTTTTCCCTCCTCAGCCAATTTCACCCTCCTTCCAGATTTGCTGGCCTGGAGGGCTTTGTTTCAAAAACAAACCCATAATATTCTTCGCTCGACACCCCCTTCACCATCTAAATCCATGTCGAAGGAGGCCTGAAACCGCAAACCCATCAGGAAGAAAGAAAACCTAAAAAGTTATCATTTCTACCCACGGTTTTTCTTTGGCGCAAACGCCATTCCTGTTACATAAAACACAGTCATGCCAAGAAGGCACATTGTCCCTGATTGCAACATGCATCTTTCTGTGCCATACAAAACCAAGTAAATCCTAACCCCAGCGCAGGTGCAATCCTACTTACACCAACAAATTTTGTTATGCAATCCTTTCCTGTGCTCGCGCCAAAGGCCCCTTCGACGCACATAAAGTTAGTGATACACATTGATACCACACCCTTAGCACACCAAAATTTCATGCAACATGTTCCATATCTGCGCCATTGGCGCATCATGCCCTCATGTAACACCAAATTTATTTACGCCTAGTATAAAAAGCTCATATAATGGTGCAGGCGCACATTTGTCTAGAACAACAATGATGTTATATACAAATTTTGTGCGCCTGCGCCTTTGGTGATGATTTCTTCCTTCCAAAGTTCCACTTCAGTGCGCCATACTTTTGACCTGCGGCTGTAACTTTTCTGCGCCTATGCCCGAGAGGTTTTAAATTACTAACTCCTCATTCTGTAAAGTCTTGATGGATAATCTAATGCCTAACATGGCTCTTTCAAGCGTTGGAATTCACTCCTTGTAGATCAGCAAATGAACTCAGATTGCATGTCTACATCAAGCAAAAGGCCAACCAAGTCAAAGGGTAAGGCCAAACTCATAGAGGAAGAGATGAAATACAAATATCAAAGGGTCAGAATGCCCGAGTCCCAGGTAGAATGTGACCTAGACATCAGAGATTCCGAGCTTGGCCACATTGACATGGAAGATTTTTGGGCTAGAACCAGGAGGGTCATAGGCAGTCCTTGGATGGACAAACTAGTGGGCAGTGGTCTACATTTCACTGGGGGAATCCCGTTAGTGCGGTGAATAATGAATTTATGATGGTGGTGGCCCGTTGTTATAACAAAGACACAAGGTGTGTTGAGAATGAAAAGGGTGAGGTCATAATCAACCTCACTGCCCGGCACTTCGAGATCATGCTAGGTATTCCCCACCACCGACATTTTGTGGCTATAAGCCAAGAGGACTGCATCAAGGTGTGGGAGGAAAATGAAGACAAGTGCATGCAGTTAATGAACGAAGTGTATTTGAAGAATAAGAAGGTGATAACCAAGTGGCGCTAGTTATTCACTGCAGTGAATTCTTTGAGGAATTGAGCGATACCATCACCTTCCTAAGTAGAGTATTTGGGCTTTCGGATGCCCATTACTTCCACAAATGGATGCTCAGGTATCTTGAAACGATGAATAAGAACGTGCACGATCGGTGTTTTGAGTGGGCGAAATCATAAGCGTACCATCTCGAGTAGCTCCAACAACTCACCACGGGGAGGTTCTACATGAACTCCTACGTAGTCTACGCTGCAGCCTCAGAGAGAGACTATCCAGTGCTGAGCCGATGTGGGGTTTGGCCTTAGGTGAAAATATATGAATACTACCCGAGTTGAAGCGGAGAACAACATCCCATAGTTCACCAAGATCAACGATGCCTTTTTCTATGGCATCATCTGTCTTTTCAGGCCTAATATGACTCACGGTCGGATGACCAAGAGCATAGTCACTGCAACTGAGAAGTGGGGGGCATTATTTACGCAATTCCCCACCTTCACCTATCTCAGAGCAGCCAACTTCTTGGGGGAGCCCACCAAATTGCCAAGGTATGCAGGCCCTAAGTTGATCCTGTTGAAGCTCATAACATATCACGGGAAGTGCACGAAAAGGAAGAAGTGTGGAAATCCTTTCCCCTTATAGTGGGTGTGTACACTGCACTTCTCACACCAAAGCTCGAGAAATGTTTACAGAACTGGAGCCGCTTAACCTAAAGCACAATTTCCCAGCAAGGCCCACCTTTGATCCAAGAAGTTGCCTCCCAAAGGAAAAACTTGATCCGATCCACGTTCCACAGATCGAGGACATCTACATCGAACTGTATCACGAGGTCGAACTTAGGAGAAAGGATCAATCCCCACACGGCCCCCGACGAAATTATTCAATATGGCATGGCCATCATCCCAAAAGGTTTCCAAACAATTGATCAAGAATTTGATCAGGTATATCTAGATACGGATGGGGAAAATCGTTGCATTGCTGCGATTGATAGGATAAAGGAACCTCAGACCATCGAGGAGAGGGCTAAGGGCACATTACAGTGCACGGAGCATTGGTGCAGATATAACGGCCTCATCTACCTCGGGGTAGATTTCACCACGTCCCCTTTGGGAAATGCACCCACCAGACTGAAACATTTGTCGAAGGGAAAAGGTAAAGATAAGGAGGGAGATTCAAGCACCACCTAAGAAGAAGCTCCTCCCAGCCCTCCCTTCGTTGCACAAGAACAGGTTGTAACTCTGGTATCTCCAGAGAAAGAAGCGGCAGAGAGTGTTCCTATAGGTACATCCACTCAGGATGTTGCCACTACTACAACCATGGAGGTTCCCACCATCCCTTCCCCCGCTCCTCCTTCTCCTCCTCCTGTCGCCCAAGCAACCATTCCTTTGGTTGTGTCTTCTCCCCCATCTTCTATTGTTCCCCTTTCCTCTTCTTCTATCTTCTCTTCCCTCGTGGAGCTGTCCCCTAGTATTTCTTCCCTCATCTCTCAGCTCCCTTCTACCCCCATAGTTTCCTCTCCTACAGTAGCTCCTACCCCTGTGAGCGTTGGAGGTTCAGCTTCTTTATCAATGCCGCCACCAAGCGTCTCAACTCATTTCCCCGAGTACACTGTAGTTTCTCCTTCTTCTTCCTCCGTTCCTTCTTCTCCCTTAAGTCCAAAGCATGGATCTCCCAACACCTGAGTCAGCATAAGAGGAAAGTCCCCATAACACCTATGGACTTCTCTGTCATCCCAACGAAGGGGGCTAAGAAGCAAAAAGCCGATAACCCACTTCTCTTAGAGTGCATCGGGAGAAAGAGTAATGGAGATCGCGTATCCCGATCCCTCAAAGGATAAAAAGGATCTTTCTCCTACAAATTATATGGTGACGCAGGTCACAATGGGAACGTCATCCGAGAGCCTTCAAGGAGAGGCCCTATCTGCGGTGGATGCCCTCTACAAGAAGCTTCAAGAGCGAAGGAAGAGAAGATCTTTGCTAAAAGAACATAATAAGCATCTTCTCCACGCCTGTAGAAAATTGGCGGTGTTATCACCGAATCACAAGCACCCTTATGTTTCCATAAGTGCATATACTTGAACTTACGGTGTGATTGGATAACATGGGTACTATCTCCAAGTTGTGGGACTTGCTACTTGAGATAGACCTCTAGAGAAAGCTGGTTCTTGCTCCTAAACTACCTGCCACAATCTACTCTAATGCAGGGGAAACTAACTATTCTAATCTAAATTTCCAAGGGACCAGGGAGAGAGAATGCATAGAATGAAAGCCTACACTAAAACGGTGATACACCAGAAAAGGAGGGTGTGAGAGTAGTTTTCAAATGCGTGAAATACAGAAGCAAAGTGCACACTAGAAGAGGTGATGACAGTTCTCCATAATCTAGCAAAATGCATTCACAACGATATTCCAAACATACACAATGATAGTGGATCCTTGCATGAACATAATAATAGACACAATATTCTTGTAATCAAGGTTGAAGGGGTAAGAAGAATGCAAGAAAACACAGCAGGGGAAGATACATCCACAAACTTATATTTTATTGCTTCATAATATGCACAGTTCAATCGGTTATAAGAAAAGGGCCTGGATCACCATGCAAGGAGTCCAAAACAAGGGCCTACAACACATTATCTTCACAAAGCAATTTTGGCAGAGCTTTGCTACAAAAACTACCTCTTCTTACAATGAGCCCAACACTCCAATTTATAGAAAAATGAGAGAGAGAGAGAGAGGAAAATGAAAATCCTGAAATCTATCCTTCAACCACTTGTAAGAGGCATTAAATGGAGTAAAATGATTATATATTACTTGCAAAAGGCTCCCCATACTGTCCCAGGTGCTGCAGCAGAGAAAGAATGATGACCATGCCTCTTAATTGCACTCCCAACTACCAAATAAAACACTGTTATGAACTCGGCCACGTTTTATAAAAAATATCCATTGATCTCTCACCAAATCCATAATTTCTTGATTGTTGTGCGTCGGGCTCGGAGCCATGATTCCAACGGTACCAATTTTGTGCGATTTCGTTGAGAAATGCAAAAGTTATGGCCTTCTGAGTGCGGGCAGCTATTTTGGGTCTAGCAGGCGTTTTCTGTCATTTGACGGGAATGAGCATTAACTGACTAGAGCCGAATATGTTTCTTTTAATTAAATATATCTACCCTCATTGAAAATAATAAATCCAGTTTTTTAGCGTAGAGGACGTCGTGCTCATTCTAGAAAGTCCAATTTTATGAAAATCGGAGCTCGGAGTCAAAAGTTATGGCCGTTTGAAGTTTCACGGGTCAAACATTGACTTTTCTTCTTTGCGCTTCGGCCGATTCGGCTTTTCGCGTCCCTCGCGTACTTTTGCCTGGATGTCCCAAATGAAAATCTCTGCTTCGGCCGATTCGGGCTTCCTTGTTCCTGTTTGAGGTGAAGACACGTGGCGAGATTCCATTCGTTGGCGGCTCTTTCGGCTTTCTGCGTCCCATGCGTACTTTTGGCCCAACTGTCCGGATGAAAGTCCATGTTTCGGCCGAATCGGCGGTTTGTGTCCTGCGTAATTTTGGCCCGGATATCCCAAACTGTCTAGGACAAATATCTCTGAACGCCCGAAATGGACCGACTTGCGCCAAACCGGTCGATCCGCGTCCCGCGCGTACTTTTGGCCCAGCTGTCCCAAACCGCACGAAATAAGACTTAGGCAATTTTTCCCTCTTTTGGCTGATTTGGATTTTTGCGTCCCACGCGTCTCGATGTCCCAATTGTCTCGCGGACCACCTGGACTAGGACTTAGCCGATTTTCTTCATTTTTTCGGCCCCCAAGCTTCAGTACAATGAACCTTAGTATGATCCGGACCCTTCGGACCGAAATGCCTTAACGATCCTGACCTTATTTTTGCATTTCTTCCATTTTCTCAACCTGTTGGGATTTCTTCTTGGGTGGGGAGTTAGAAAAAGGCTGAGGGGACCCCGAAAAACATGATTTTGGGCCTCGAATCAATCTTACTCGCTTGGGACTGAATAATCTGATGCTTGTTATCAAAATTACCTTGAGGGGTGAATTTTGGATAACAATTTTGGCGACTCAGCGGGGTCATCTGCCTGCTAGATGAATGATCAGTAGCCTGAAGCAATCCATTGGGCATGGAGTCATGAGTAGTAGCTTGAAAATTGATTTGAACTTTGAAAACTTCCCTCTGAATCGCTTGAATCCCACTGGACATGGAGTTGTTCCCACCAAAATGCCATCAAAACGAACTGTGCAAGAGCGAAACCAACAGCACCAAAAATATGTACAAACCGAAAATCATACATTCTCTAAATGGAACATGCAAAGTGTGCACAAGCACTTATTCTACTAAAAGCAAACCTACCTACTCTACTCTAACCGGAAGCAAAGGTGAGCTAAATGAACCTATGAATGGTTGTGTAAAATAACATCCTTTCTTCAAAATTGGCAGCCATGCAAATGATTTGGAGTGAGTATGGCTGATTGGATGAGTGGAAAATCAACAAGAAGCTGATCTTCTACCCAAATTAGCAAGGTGTCAACTAAAAACAAATCCAATACCTCTTTTAGTTGCTCGCATTTGGATTGGAGAGGTATGACGCCTGATCCTTGGAACTTTGCAGCTCATCCTCATGCTTAGAAGCAAGCATGCATGGTTGTGGCTTCTCCTTTGGCTCCAATGAAGCCAAATACGATTGGGCAAGGTCGATCCATTGAGTATGCCCATAACTCGATTTTCAATTCCAAGAATGAAGTTCTCTTGTAGACCTTGAATGGATGGTGTGGAAGCAATGGTAGAACCCTTACGCCTTTCTCTTCCTCCGATGAAGGACATGAAAGATTAAAATCTTCCAATCTTGGTTCCAAAGAGCTTCATATAAGATGCAAGCTGCTGCAAATGAATACTCTCCTCCATGACGAGGCTCTTGTGTTTGGAAGATGGATGATGAAAGAGAGAATGGTGGAAACTCAACCGGTTCTTCTTCATCAAAACAGTCCTCCAAATCAGACAGGTAAACTGCCTCATTGTTGTCCTACTGCAAATGTTCAACCTCTCCCATGGCGTTCTCTTGATTTGCAACTTGATCACCATGGTTTCTTTCATCCTCCAACATTGAGTTTGAGGGATCAAACTCTTCTTCAGTATTAGAACTTGAGAGAGATGAAGTAGAGAGAAGAAGTGAAGGTTCTTCTATAACCCGCTTTGTGCTCAAAGCCTTTGGATCTGCGCTTTTCTCCCCCACACTGGAATGTGCTCCTCTTCTTTTGGATTTGGAGCAGCTTTCTTCCTTCCTTTCTGTCCCTCATGACTGATTTTTGTAATTTGAATTGGATCAGCATTTCCTTCAAATAGGGTGCCAACATGGACACTATATTTCGAACAAATTGATTGCTGATCTCCGCAACTCCTTTTTACTCTTCTTCGCTGCAACAAAATCAGTCCCGACCACCATTTGTTCTTTAACGCTAACCTCTTGAAGGTTTCATCAGCAAAGGGATCTTCTTCATCCCAAATTTAAGAGCCCAACTCTTCAAAATTTGAATTTCTTCATCCTTGTTTGGCTTCTCTTTTTTGCTGTCCTTCATGGTGATTTTTGAAATTTTTGTGGTGGTGGAGGAGGTAAAACCTCTTGTTTCTTTGGAGGAGAGGGTGTTTCATTTAGCTCTTGTGGAGGGGATGACTGTTTGGAAGGGAAAAGGACAGAAGAATTGAGATGAGGTGGAAGACTAGGGGGTGGAGAAATGGATTCAACACTTGGGACGAGTAGATGGAGAGTTTAAAATTTGACAACTCTTTGAGATAAAGCAGTTGGGAAAGAGGAAAAGAAAATGCATGAGATGGTGTGCTTACCCGTTGACAAGGTTCTTTGAATACTCCTCTCATACACCTCTATTCCTTCAATCCACTTTGCAAGCAATGGCAGTGTTGCAATCATGAAGTCAAGCTTTTCTTGGCCAATTTGTCATGTAATGCCTGGGAAAGGTCCCACCCATGGATGGGTGCTCCACAACCGATTCCAAATGCTTTCATTTGTGCTTGAGCCCTGGATTGCACCATGTTTACCTCCATCTTTTGGATTTTCTCCATGCAGACCAGCATCTTGCATCTGATTGTCTTCATTGTATGCACACCCTTGCTCTTGGAAAGCTCCATAGCCAAACTGATTTTGGCATTGCTGCTCATATGGGTATGTATGCTGATTTTGAATTTGTTCAAAATGCTGATTTGGAGGATTTAAAAAACATGTTGGAGGTGGGAAACATTGTTGCTGTTGTAAATGTGAGTTCCATGATGGAAATGAAGTCATGATTACACAACTTCATGGAATGGAAAAGAATGAAAGAGATGGAAAGAATAATAGATGGAAATGGATGAAAAACAAGTCTTCAACTTCAAGAAATGGGTTGCTGATCAGATGGAGTCGCAGATGTGTTTGCAAGTGCCTCCAAAGTTTGAAATCTTCACAGGAACACACCAACCTGCAAAAGATGAAGTGAAAGATCTCTAAGGTCCCACCGGCATTCGTGCTGAACTGTTATCACCGAATCACAAGCACCCTTATGTTTCCATAAGTGCATATACTTGAACTTACGGTGTGATTGGATAACATGGGTACTATCTCCAAGTTGTGGGACTTACTACTTGAGATAGACCTCCGAGAGAAAGCTGGTTCTTGCTCTAAACTACCCGCCACAATCTACTCTAATGCAGGGAAACTAACTATTCTAATCTAAATTTCAAGGGACCAGGGAGAGAGAATGCATAGAATGAAAGCCTACACTAAAGCGGTGATACACCAGAAAAGGAGGGTGTGAGAGTAGTTTTCAAATGCGTGAAATACAGAAGCAAAGTGCACACTAGAAGAGGTGATGACAGTTCTCCATAATCTAGCAAAATGCATTCACAACGATATCCCAAACATACACAATGATAGTGGATCCCTACATGAACATAATAATAGACACAATATTCTTGTAATCAAGGTTGAAGGGGTAAGAAGAATGCAAGAAAACACAGCGAGGGAAGATACATCCACAAACTTATATTTTATTGCTTCATAATATGCACAGTTCAATCGGTTACAAGAAAAGGGCCTGGATCACCATGCAAGGAGTCCACAACAAGGGCCTGCAACACATTATCTTCACAAAGAAATTTTGGTAGAGCTTTCCTACAAAAACTACCTCTTCTTACAATGAGCCCAACACTCCAATTTATAGAAAAAATGAGAAGAGAGAGACATAGGGAAAAATGAAAATCTTGAAATCTATCCTTCAACCACTTGTAAGAGGCATTAAATGGAGTAAAATGATTATATATTACTTGTAAAAGGCTCCCCATAATGTCCCATGTCTTTGCAGTGAGAGAAAGAATGATGACCATGCCTCTTAATTGCACTCCAACTACCAAATAAAACACATTACGAACTTGGCCACGTTTTATAAAAAATATCCATTGATCTCTCACCAAATCCATAATTTCTTGATTGTTGTGCGTTGGGCTCAGAGCCACGATTCCAACGGTACCAATTTTGTGTGATTTCGTTGAGAAATGCAAAAGTTATGGCCTTCTGAGTGTGGGCAGCTATTTTGGGTCTGGCAGGCATTTTCTGTCATTTGACGGGAATGAGCATTAACTAACTGGAGCCGAATATGTTTCTTTTAATTAAATATATCTACCCTCATTAAAAATAATAAATCCAGTTTTTTTGGCGTAGAGGACGTCGTGCTCGTTCCAGAAAGTCCAATTTTATGAAAATCGGAGCTCGGAGTCAAAAGTTATGGCCGTTTGAAGTTTCACGGGTCAAACGTTGACTTTTCTTCTCTGCCTTTGGCCAATTCGGATTTTCACGTCCCTCACGTACTTTTGGCCCGGATGTCCCAAATGAAAATCTCCTGCTTCGGCTGATTCGGGCTTCCTTGTTCCTGTTTGAGGTGAAGACACGTGGCGAGATTCCATTCGTTGGCGGCTCTTTCGGCTTTCCGCGTCCCACGCATACTTTTGGCCCAACTGTCCCGGACGAAAGTCCCCTGTTTCGGCCGAATCAGCCGGTTCGCGTCCTCCGCGTACTTTTGGCCCAGATGTCCCAAACTGTCTGGGACAAATATCTCCGAATCGCCGAAATGGACCGACTTGTGCCAAACCGGCCGATCCGCGTCCCGCGCATACTTTTGCCCAGCTGTCCCAAACCGCATGAAACAAGACTTAGGCAATTTTTTCCCTCTTTCGGCTGATTCGGCTTTTTGCGTCCCACGCGTCCCTACGTCCGAACTGTCTCGCGGACCACCTGGACTAGGAATTAGCCAATTTTCTTCATTTTTTCGGCCCCCAAGCTGGGTACAATGAACCTCGATCGGACCGAAATGCCTTAACACGGTCTTCTGCAACCTTATGTTTTGCATTTCTTTCATTTTCTCAACTTGTTGGGATTTCTTCTTGGGTGGGGGAGTTAGAAAAAGGCCGAGGGGACCCCGAAAAACATGATTTTGGGCCTCGAATCAATCTTACTCGCATGAGAATTTGAATAATCTAATGCGTGTTATCAAAATTACCTTGAGGGGTGAATTTTGGATAACAGGCGATGCACCTCCTTCAACTACCACTAAAACTCTTGAGGCCCTTGTTCGGGATAAGATAAATGAATACACCAAGTATGGCAAACAAGGCATGGCGATTCGCCTAGAGAGACTAGATCCTCAAAGATAGTGAGGAAGTAATCGTCAAGTTCACTTGAGCTATATCGGAACATTAATCGGCGTAACAAGGAACTCCAAGCTATCGTAGGACCTATCTTCAAAGAGTTGGACCATGCTAGGTTGCAACACGAGACGTCCAAAAGATGCTCGAATGTTTAGTCAAAGATTTAGTTAAATTCAGCGTCTTGATCACCCCGGGGCACCCAACAAGATCTTTGTTGCTTTGGACTATCGGGTCGATCGGATGGAATTTGTCCTAGAGAAGATAGACAAGGTCAAGGAGGAAGCTCGGATGTAATGCATCAAATGGAGAAAATTATCCTAAGGATTTCTCGGAGCTTACTCACTCCGTCTTTCGCCTTGAGGAAGGCGAGATGAAACCATCGGATCTTCAAAGAGATCGTCTCGCAAGGATTAGGGCCAGAAGTTACTTTTGACACTGAATCTATCAATAACCTCCTGGGCTGTCGCGATTTTGTAGGGTACCTGATGGAGGAAGGTAATGAGTACTTCAAGCTCCCTGAAAAACTTAGAGATGAATGGGTGACTTGTGAGGTCATCGGCAATCATACCAAGGGTCTGTGGCCCAAGATCAACTTCAGCCGATGATCAGTAAATTCATGGAGTACGGACCTAATTCCATATTGCCTCTCGAGCGAATGGTAAGTAAGGTACTCCTTTCTAGCCGCGAGACGATGACGAATAGCCTTCCTCCTCTTGGCTTTCCTTTTATAAATATCTAAAAGTATGTTGGCACAAACGATGACATCATGCATGTTACACCATGGGATGTTGTCATCCACCAAGTTGCCCAAAGTCAACAGTTGAATTTTAGATATTTTGTAATTAGTTGTTGGTTCCTTTTTGCCTTCTCTCTTCTCCTCCTTCTATAAATACTTGAATACTTGTTGTATTCAAGGGGTGGACATTTTTTAGATAAAAAATAGAAGTGAGAAGGAAAGGCTTTTTAATTTTTGTAACAGAAGAAAACATTAATACAAATATTGAGAATTTGTGCTGAATACGTGTGTTATGTACATCAGACCTTTCTTATGTCAGATCTATGTATTTATTCTGTTAGATCTATCTCTACTTTGTTGTCATTTGCTCATCAATATTGCTTTGTTTGTTTATACAAATAGGTTTGGCTCTGTTTACTACCAATCCAAAAACATAAACCCTCTGACCTTTCTACTTTGGAATTCATTTCTTTTCTCCCTTCAGAACTATCTTATCTCCTCTCTTCCTCTTGTTCGTTTATGCTCACACTCAAAAATACCCCAACTGGGACGAGATCCCAAAACCCTGAAGGGAGAATACTGTAGGACTTGCGTAGATTCTGTTGGTAGAATAGCAATAAACCGCTTTGCTTTGCTATCTCAAAGAGGGCTATGCCCGCACTTGCTTGTTAGCTCGTTTATCCATAGATCCGCCTACCCGACATATTTTCAGACCTCTGGTTTTGGCGACTCTACTGGGAAAGAACCAGATCTATGTGAGTGTTGTGTCGGTTAAAAGACACTAACAGTTGTTAAAGTTGCTAAAGTAACTAAGAAAATAGATAAAACTGTAAAAATCACTACCTGTTTGCAAATCTTAACTTTTTGCTTAAAATCTAAAATTTTTGCAAAAGTGATCCAAACTAAAAATTTTCTTCAGAGATCCATAGATCTGGGCTAGTTAGAGATCTTTAGTTCGCTGAGTTTTTAAAAAAACCCGTATATTTCCGTAGATCTGAGTTTCTGACTATTTTACAAAAATTTCAAACCCTTGCAAAAAGTCAACTCTAAGATCCGAAAATCAGCTTACTAAGTCGACCATCATTTTATCCTCGCTAATCTTTGCCATTAAACCGTAATCAGTTTTCAAAAGAAGGATAAAATTAAACATCGAAAAGTACATGCTACTGATTTTTGTCAGAAAAATTAGAAAATCAACAAGTACAACCAAAAAGAGTTTTTAAATCTGCTCTAAAATATTACAGATCTGAGAGATACACTGGCAGGTGAACCATTCACTCATAGCAGGAGAGCTTGTGGAGAAGTTGATCCTACTTTCAATCTACTTCAAAGGTACAACTTCAATATTACACCAAAGACGCTTCTCGTCACTAAGTTCAGCCAGCCGGTTATCCAGAAGTGTCTCACCATCACGAAGGAATCATTTTTCACAGGGAGCATCTTCATCTCTTTGCAGTGCTTTGTTGCTTAGTGGAACCATGTTTCAGCTCGCGTCCTTTTCCAGCTTTTCAAATGGCAGTACCATGGGGAAATGCTATGGGCCCTCTTGCTTTGCCACATCCTGTTCACGCGCTCCCTCATGGGAACTGAAAGAATTTCCCCAAATTTGATGGAAGCAGAAACCAAAGTACGGATTCACATATATCCGCTTTCATCATGTCATGTAGCATCCTGGATGTGACTCATGAAGACGTGTCAGTTCACCTCTTTCTGGAGACCTTGCAAGGACCCACAATGAATGGTTTCAGCATTTGCTAGCCGGATCTATCACTAGTTGGGCCACATTACGGACTGCATTTGAAGAAAGGTATAAGCCTTCAGAAGACGCGTTCACGCGTTTATCAAAGATCACTCACCTGAAGAAGGAAGTCAATGAAACCATGTGCGATTTCATCACCCGTTTCAATTCACTAATCAACCGTGTGCCGCCTACCATGCTGCCAATGCCAGAAAATCAGAAATGTTTCTTTGTGAATGCCATGAGCTTGAAAGTAAGTTTTTACTCTTGCAAGAACAAGTCACTACTCGGTCCTCGCCAAGCTCATCGCCATTCGGATTGAAGATAATGTTATCAACGAATCACATCACCCTATATTTATACAAGCGCATATACTTGAGCTCATGGTGTGATTGGATAACATGGGTACTATCTCCAAGTTGTGGGACTTGCTACTTGATATAGACCTCCAGAGAAAGTTGGTTCTTGCTCCTAAACTACCTGCCACAATCTACTCTAATGCAGGGGAAACTAACTATTCTAATCTAAATTTCCAAGAGACCAGGGAGAGAGAATGCATAGAATGAAAGCCTACACTAAAGCGGTGATACACTAGAAAAGGAGGGTGTGAGAGTAGTCTTCAAATGCGTGAAATACAGAAGCAAAGTGCACACTAGAAGAGGTGATGACAATTTTCCATAATCTAGCAAAACGCATTCACAACAATATTTCAAACATACACAATGATAATGGATCCCTGCATGAACATAATAATAGACACAATATTCTTGTAATCAAGGTTGAAGGGGCAAGAAGAATGCAAGAAAACACAGCAGGGGAAGATATATCCACAAACTTATATTTTATTGCTTCATGATATGCACAGTTCAATCTATTACAAGATAAGGGCCTGGATCACCATGCAAGGAGTCCACAACAAGGGCCTGTAACACATCAGCTTCACAAAGCAATTTTGGTAGAGCTCTGCTACAAAAACTACCTCCCCTTACAATGAGCCCAACACTCCAATTTATAGAAAAATGAGAAGAGAAAGAGAAGGGAAAATAGAAATCCTGAAATATGTCCTTCAACCACTTGTAAGAGGCAATAAATGGAGTAAAATGATTATATATTACTTGCAAAAGGCTCCCCATACTGTCCCAGGTGGTGCAACAGAGAAAGAATGATGACCATGACTCTTAATTGCACTCCCAACCACCAAATAAAACACTGTTATGAACCCAGCCACGTTTTCTAAAAAATCTAGATCAATCCCTCATCAAATCTAGAATTTCTTGATTTCTACGCATTGGGTTCGGAGCCACAATTCCAATGGTACCAATTTTGTGTGATTTCGTTGAGAAATACAAAAGTTATGGCCTTCTGAGTGTGGATAGCTATTTTGGGTCGACGAGGCATTTTTCGTCATTTTGACGGAATGAGCATTAACTAACTGGAGCCGAATATGTTTATTTTATTTAAATATATCTACCCTTGTTAAAAATAAGAAATCCAGTTTTTGTGGTGTAGAGGACATCGTGCTCGTTCTGGAAAGTCTAATTTTGTGAAAATCGGAGCTCGGAGTCAAAAGTTATGGTTGTTTGAAGTTTCACGGGTCAAACGTTGACTTTTCTTCTTTGTTGCAGCTATTTCGGAAAATCGGCCGATTTGCGTCCCTCGCGTACTCCCCCCGCTGTCCCGAGATGAATTCTCCCGCATCGGCCGATTCAGATTCCTTGTCCCTTTTGCGGCCTTTTCACCTTTTCGCGTCCCGCGCGTCCCTCGCGTACTTTTGTCTCGGCTGTCCCGGACGAAAATCTCCGAACTACCCGAAATGGACCGTCTTGTGGAAAATCGACCGATTTATGTCCTGTGCGTACTTTTGTCCCGGTTGTCCCAAAACCGCGCGAAACAAAAACTTGACGATTTTCCCTGCTCTCGGCCGTTTCGGCTTTTCGCGTCCCATGCATCCCTCGCGTACTTTTGTCTCGGTTGTCCCTGCATTTAAAATTTCTGAAGCGCCGAAATGGACTGTCTTTGCGGAAAATCGGTGATTCGCATCCGCGTGTACTTTTGTCCTGGCTGTTTCAAAACCGCGTGAAACAAAACTTGACGATTTTCCCTGCTCTCTGCCATTTCAGCTTTTCGCGTCCCTCGCGTCCCGACGCCCCAATCTTGTCCCTCGGACCGCCTGGGACAAAAATGTCTCGACTTAGCTGATTTTCTTTGTTTTTCGGCCCCAAGCTTGTGTAAGTTCAGCAAACTTTTCACATGAAATAATAATTTGATATTGTATTCTCCCCACATTACAAATAATAATAAGGCTAATAAATAGCCAAGGAAATAGAATCTGACTTCCTACAAACCAGGAAGTCACACAACAAAACACCCGTTAATATCATTACGGGTATAACAAAATTATATTGTTGAAACAATATAACAAACCTGTATTATTAATAATGAGTTATAATATAACTCATATTAATAATATTACAATATAATAATGAGAGCACTATGATATTAAATCCTAACATTCCCCCCCTTAGTGCGAACACGGGAAAACACCATCTTCAACCAAGCAACATGCCGCTCCGTAGCCTGCACATGGTCTCGATCCTCAACACTGACTGTGGGAACTACATCATCCAGGGACCGTTCAACCTATTAGATGAATACATGAATTGGGACCGTTCAACCAATTCACATCAACCATCAAATCAGTCTGATCAAGAACACTTCCTGCAATAGTATCAATGGTACAATTTATCATCATGGGGGACACACAAGCACTGCACTGCACACAGGAACAGGGATGCTCATCTGTTCTTATTCATCACACAAGACACCAAGATGTCACTAAAGTAGTTTGCGGCCTCTGAGGTAGTGACGAACTCGAGGACGCTGATTGTCCTCCTGCCTCCGTTGCCTCCATCCTCCAAAATGAGGATAGATGCTCAAAACAGATAATCTTCATCACTTGAATAATTAATAGGTTCATTGTCACTTGCAGGATTAGAATAATCATCCCAATCTTCTTCAGCAGCTAAAGCCTTTTGTTCCAACTTATCATCTAAGAGATCTTGAGCTCTTTTCTTACAATTCACAAAACCATGTCCTGGTTGTTTACAGTAATGACACAAAAGACGTGTCTTTGACGATACAAACTTTTTTTTACCTTTATAGAATGATGATTTATTGTTTGCAACCATGACAGTTTCTTGTTCTGGTACACACCTTTTGATTTTTTCTTCCTCATCAAGCAAAGAGGAAATTAAATTTTCCAAACTAGGATTGATCTTACTAAGAGTAAAAACAATACTTGAATATTCTTTTGGCAAACTATTTAGTAAGATTGCTTTAGCATCTTCTCCATCTACCTCTGCTTTTATTCCTGCTAATTGATTTAAAATGGATCGAAACTTACTGATATGTTGAACCATATTGTCATTTTCTCCCATCTTTAGCCCAAAAGTTTTTGCTTCAGCGCCATTGCTGCACTACCTGCTTGAGATCCAAATAATTTGTTCAATGTTACCCAAATGTTATTAGATGACTTGGTTAGATCAATATGATGCAAATATGCATCGGATAGACCAAGACCGATAATTGCTATTGCTTTCCGATCCTTACTTTCCCATTTCGTTGCTTCATCTGCATCATTCGGTTTTTTAAATTTTCCATCGACAATGTCCCATAAGTCTTTGTCAATCACTGTAGTTGGGTTCGTACTTGCCACGTGTGGAAGTCTTTACCATCAAATCTTTCAATTAAATTTATCTTTTCCATTTTGAAACTCCACTAAATCAGGAAACTTGAACCAAACAATAATAAACTTCTTTATACTGGCAGAGATACTAATATATTAGAACTTGACAGAAATCCAACTTACTGATATAAACAAGCAGATTTTAGAATGATCGCCAAACCAAAATTCCCATTTCTTTATTCACGCCTCTGCTAATACTGACCACACATTTCAATTCTGAGAATATTAAAATCTTTGTATCAACTGTTCAATGATGTTTCAGATCAGAATGATGTTGATCGATGGATCTGCAACAACAAACTGTATTTTTCCTTTTTTTTAATATAAGATAAACACAAGAATCAGACCACCTTTCAATGCAACGTTGTTCCTTATCACACAAGTGTTGAATAAATAATTCCTTCTAACAACAGTCAAGTTGCATGGAATCTGTGTGAATTGGATCCAATTATAGTGGAGACGTCCCAAAATTTGAGAATACCTCTCAGAGCAGAACAAATGCGGCTGCAAGTATTAATTGATTAGATCCCTCTAATGCATGAGTGTGCAAGAAAATCCTAGGAAATCTGTGCATTGACCCACAATAATCCCACGTGGCTGCACTCAGAATATTATGCCAGGTTTTAACGCCTTATTTTCAGTCCTAGGAATATATAAAAATTCAGATTATCTTCTTCATAAATTTTACCAACAACACCAAATACTCTTATAGCTGTCACGTTTTTTTCTTGGCTAAAACAAATAAATGTATAACAATCTAAAGCGTTTAAAATGCATACAGAGATTAAAAAATCTCATCACAGATTTTCATATACGGGGAAAAAATAAACAAATCAATTTTCCATCTGAGGACAAACCAGTTTCGCTCGATACCAAATGTAAGTTCAGCAGACTTTTCACATGAAATAATAATTTGATATTGTATTCTCCCCACATTACAAATAATAATAAGGCTAATAAATAGCCAAGGAAATAAAATACTGACTTCCTACAAACTAGGAAGTCACACAACAAAACACCCGTAAATATCATTACGGGTATAACAAAAGTATATTGTTGAAACAATATAACAAACTAGTATTATTAATAATGAGTTATAATATAACTCATATTAATAATATTACAATATAATAATGAGAGCACTATGATATTAAATCCTAACACTGGTACGACAAACCTCAAAGATTTAACCCGAATCGGTATGACCGAACCCTTGACCCGAAATGCTTTAAAACAATTCCTGCAACCTTATTTTTGCATTTTTTGCATTTTTTTTCTATTTCGTTGGGACTTCTTCTTGGATGGGAGAGTTAGAGAGAAGCCAAGGGGCCCCCAAAAACATGATTTCGGGCCTTGAATCAATCTACTTGCTCAGGATTGAATAATTTGATGCATGTTATAAAAAATTACCTTGAGGGTGAATTTTGGATACAGATAACTTGCTAATATCTGGCGAATTAAAACGAGAACCGTCCAAGCCTAAAGCTTCTACTCCTTCTCCCTCCACTTCGTCAAATGTGGCATTCCCAAAGATGACAAATGACTTTCTCGCGTTAAAGAAGTAGCTAGCTCAAGCTTCCCCCAGCTCTTCGTACCGGGATATCCCATGAAGGAATTTCACTACCAACAACGTCCCACAAAGGCTACGCCTACCTGCAGCTGCTCCACGGTTGGCACTTGAGGCCCCTCTGGTTAATTCTCTAGCCAAAATTAAAGAAGAGGAGCTAAATTATGAAGAACCTTCATCTCAAGTTGAAGATGACCAAGAATTCGGTGAACTCGGATGACGACTCTACTATTGGGTATATGGAATTTGACGAGGAAGAATCTGATGAAGAAGAGGGTACCCAGGGATATGCAAGTGGGCAGTCATATGCTGTTTTCACCCGCTCGCAAGGAAAAGAAGCGAAGTTGCTGCCAAGATACAACAAGAGAAGGCTGTGTCAAACACGCCTCCAAACATCGCTAAAAGAGGTAATCCTCTTCCTGCTCAACCTCCTATTAAGCCTTTTACGAAGAAATATTTTCCTCCCATCTCTCCTCTGAATCAGCCCCCTCTTTTTCCCACAAGGACCGGTAATCCTACCCTACCATCGTGAAATGAGGGACTTATTCCTTCATCAATGCAACCCTTAGCTGCATTTGACATAATCGATCATGCTAAAAAGACCAAGATTCAAATGTCTGAAGCCAAATATCTTCAGTCTAACCCTGAGCAGCTTGTAAGATTGACCGAATATATCCAAAGCCAAGTTGTCATAACTTCTCAGACCTCCCGAAAGGAATTCTTTCTACCCCTCCTGCATCTCGCATAAATGTTGCCTCGACTTCTACGTCAGGCAAAATAGAACCTTTCTATCTCTCTCTCCTAATCAATGGTCATAAGTTAAGCAACTACATAATTGATTCTGGGGCTTCCGATAATGTCATGCCGACAAAAGTAGCCCATGCTCTGGGCCTCACCCTTACCAAGCCTTTCGGTAGATGTTACTCCTTGGAAACCAAAAACAGTTCCATTGATCGGCCAAATCAAAGATGTGTAGTTTGCATTTGCAGCATTCCCAGAGAAAAGAGTAAAGATGACCGTCCTCGTTGCCGATATTCCGACAGCATATGGAATTCTACTAGGGAGGATCTTTTGCAGTGAAGTTGGTGGAGAGATTCATATGGACTGGTCTAAGGCTAGAATCCCTGTCAAAGGTGTAATGCAAACATTAGAGCCGGAATCACAAAATAAGTACTTGGTTACTGACTCTACAGACCCCAAAGCCCAAATTCTCTTCGAATCATCGGGGATGGGAAATTATTTCTTATCTACTGAGTCTGATAAAATGAACATTCTTGTCCAAGAAGAGGATCTTAAGAAGATATGGACGTTACAGTTTGATGGCAGCTGTGCAACTAGCGAATGCAGTGCTGGAGGTGTGTTAATTTCCTCGGAGGAAGAGATTATTCCTCTCTCTTTAAAGTTTCAGTTTTTCAACATGAATAATACTGCTGAGTATGAATCTTTGCTACTTGGCATGCAAGCCGTGAAAGAAAGGGGAATCAAGAACCTAAAAGTATAAGGTGATGCAGAGCTAGTCGTAAATCAAGTGAAAAGGATATACCAAGTAAAAAATGAAAGGCTCAGGCATTACCGTAACGTGGTATGGGACAACATTGATGAGTTTGACGCTTTTTCAATAAAAACCATTCCAAGAGTTTAGAATGACATGGCCGATTCATTAGCCATCTCAGCATCCCTCATACTCCCCCACCCAGGTTTGAAAATAGACACATATACCATTGAGGTAGTTTTCCGCCCAAGCGTGCCAGATAACTCTCAGCACTGGCAGGTATTCAATGATGAAAATCAACTTATTGCCTTCCTGGAAAAAGCAGAAAATTTCAGTGAGCTTCATTTTGAAGGATCCACTTCTACATGCCGTGAATCTATTACTGATCAAGACAATGAATCAAAAGGAAGTGATGGCATATGTCAGCTCAAAGGAAATAAAATTCCAAAAGGTTTGGTTTCTCTGGAATGTTTGTTCAACAGACATGATCATTTTATCAGGAAGAATATGCAAGATAATCCTAACTCCTCTCTAGAGACCGAGCTGGTCAATCTAGGTTCTGCAGGAACATCCGCAGTTTGTAAACATCGAGAAATGTTGCACACCCAAAGAAAAGTGAAAGTTTGTCAAATTGCTGAAGAAATATATGGATGTATTGGCATGGTCCTATGCTGATCTAAAGTATTTCAAGCCAAAGGACGTCCAACATAACATCCCATGAAGGAAGGTGTCAAACCCTTTCACCAGAAACAAAGGCACTATAATCCCAAGATCTCAGGTACCATCCAGGCTGAAATACAAAAGATGCTGGATGCAAGGATCATTTTTCCTATCCATCACAGTACCTGGGTCATGAATATCATGCCAGTACGTAAGAAAAATGGCGAGATACGCATACATGTAGATTTTCGAAACTTGAATTAGGCATCCCTGAAGGACAACTACCCGCTTCCCGTAATGGATAAGGTTCTACAAGTAGTAACTAGATCAGAAATGTTGTCCATGCTTGATGGTTTTTCGGGCTATAACCAGGTTGAAGTCTCACCTGAAGACCAATTCAAAATAGCATTCACTATCCCTGGGGCACATTTCCCTATAGCAGAATGCCTTTTGGTTTGACCAACGTTGGTGCCACCTTTTAGCGAGAAATGGACTTCGCGTTCAAAGGTATGATGAGAAAGGTTATCGTAGTCTATTTAGATGACTTAACTGTGTTCTCTAACAGTGAAGTGATCATTATGATCATTTGGAACAAGTATTGACTAGATGCCGAGAGCACGGGATCTCCCTGAATCCGAAAAAGTCTATTTTCGGGTCACAAAAGGAAATTTGCTGGGACATGTTGTTAGCAAGGAAGGGACAAAGATAGATGCCGAAAGGGTTAGGGCTATTCAAAGCCTTACTTTACCCACAAGCAAGACCGGTGTTCACTCTTTCTTCGGAAAAGTAAACTTTCTCAGGTGCTTCGTTCCTGACTTTGCTGAAAAGACTCGCCACATATCAAACATGATGAGAGGGTCGTCAACTTTTCGGTGGAGTGAGGAAGGAAATGTGTCATTCGAAGATATAAAAGCCTCTTTCGCTTGTGCACCTGTCCTGGTATGTCCCAATTTCTCCAAGGATTTTATCATGTATAGCTATGTATCTAAGCATACTGTATCGCCATCTTAATGTAAAAGAATTCTTGAGGATGTTGAATCCCCGATCGTGTTCATGAGCTCTCCCCTCAAGCCTCATGAATTGAAGATGTCTCAGTTGGAAAACATGCCTTCGCCATTGTCAAAGCAGTCAAGAACTTCAGGTATTATATTCTAAACTCTCATACAGTAGTACTGGTCCCTGACACGGCTAGTCAAATCAATCTTAACTCAACAGGAGTTAGGGAGTGTGCGAGGAAATTGGATCGCAAAGGTCCAAGAGTATGATCTAGATATAAAACCAACCAAGCTGGTAAGAGGCAAGGGCCTATGCCATCTTATGGCTGAAAACAAAGATTCAGAAAACCTTGAAGAAAAGGATGATTGCATTAATGGGACACAAGGTCAGCTGGAGAAAGCTGATTCTCTACCCATGGTTCTATTTGTCGCGACTAGCGATGAGTGGTATTCTGATATCACTTTCTTTCTCACTTATGGTGAGTGCCCAGCTCATCTAACCCCAAAGGAGAGGCATACTACAAAGCTCAGAGCGGCCAAATATGTCATCTGGGATGACGGTTTGTACAAACGCGGAATGGATGGCATCTTCTTGTGATGTGTTGACAAGCCACAACAGATAAAGCTACTTGAGAGTTTTCATGATTCAACCTGTGGTGGTCATTTCTCCTCTTCTGTGACAGACACAAGATCATCCGAGCCAGGTACTATTGGCCAATGCTATTTCAGGATACAACCACCTGGGTAGCAAAACGTGAGCTTTGCCAACAGTTTGTTGGCAAACCAAAAATGACTGCTTTTCCCCTCAGGCCGATCGTTATTGATGAACCTTTCAGGAAGTGGGGAATTTACTTTATCAGTGCACTCCATCCCCAATCGAGTGCTAGACATAGTTATGTCCTGATAGTAACAAATTACTTCACCAAATGGGTGGAGGCCATACCTGTCAAGAATGCCACCTCTGAAGTTGTTTGTAATTTCATCAAAGAGAATATCATCGTAAGGTTTGGCATCCCAAAAAAATCATTGCTGATAATGCTTCCAACTTCTCCTCACGGGAAGTTATTGGTTTTTTCTATGAATACGAGATAACCTTGGCCCACGTCAGATTATTACCCCCAGGGAAATGGTCAGGCTGAATCCAGTAATAAAAACTTAGTGACCATCATACGGAAACTAGTTGATGAGAATCAGCAGATGTGGCATAAGTCATTGTATGACACTTTGTGGGTGGACCGCATTACTCCCAAGAGGTCTCTCGGTATGTCACCTTTTCAAGTGTTATATGGAATCGACGCCGAGCTCCCCATTTCCGTAGAACTTCCTGCTCTGCGCTTGGCACGAGCGATTGAAGATGAGACTTTCCAAAATTCTCTTGAAAAGAGAATGATGTATCTAGCAGAGCTCGATGAAAAAAGGGTAAGAGTGGTTGATAGGATCACCGAACATCAGAATCAAGTCAAGATATTGTTTGATAAAAGGGCTAAGTAGAGGGATTTCCAGGTGGGAGATCTCGTCCTTCTATGGGACAAGCGAAGAGAGCCAAAAGGCATGCATGGAAAATTTGATTCTCTATGGAGGGAACTTTCAAGATCAAGCGGCTCAACGAAGAGTATAGATTCTATCTCTCATATCCAGATGGAACTGAGCTCCCACTTCCCTATAGTGGGCAACATCTCAAAATATTCAGGAAGTAGAGCTTGCTCTCTTCTTTGTATAGTTTGCTTTGGTTGTGTGTTTGTTTTGTTTGTTGTGTGTTTGCTTTCTATTTGTTGTGTGTTCCCTATCTTCCTTTTTGGTCACCCTTGTTTTTGACTCTCTAACCCAATGGATAGGCACATGTTGATCTGGGGTTCTCTACCCTTAAGCTTCGCTCAAAGATAGTCCCTAGAAAGAGCTAGCTGTTATCCTGTAAAATTGACAAGGGCAATTTTGTAGGTAACCTTACCAAAATTTTGTTCGGTTCCCTTTCAAGGTTCCTCAGTGTTCGGAATGGTGTAAAATCCCTTTCCGAAAATTTGGTTTCTCGAACTTAGTCATTTTGGTCCTTTTTGGTCTGGGCGCAGCTTTTATCTATGCAACACAGGATAAATTTGTGCCCCTTTATTCCTTTGGCGCACCCTTTGGAGTGTTAACACAACAATTGTTGCGCCTCCTCGTGATGCGCCTTTCTTTCCTGCGCGGAGGTGCTTGCGCTATCTTGTCAATAGCAAAATGTTGCACCCTTAATTGGTGCGCCAAGGCACTCAAAATCCCGTGTTGACAGTCCTAAATTTGTGCTAAAGGCGCAGATATTTCCTTGTTGATAGACATATATCCGCGCCAAAGGGCGCAAAGTTTTTCATGTCGACACATATTTTGGTGCGCCCTTTAAAAAGTGGGTGGCACATTTATTACACTTTTGGCTATATATAGGCGCATCCGCCTGTCATTTTCATGATTGAAAAACATGTGAAAACTTTATTCCTCTGCACCTGTCAGCGCTCCTGTCATCCTCGTGTCGCGTTTGTGGACCCCACTTCATTTCTCTCATCCTATATATTCTGGGTAAGTGGTCCTTGCTCTTCTTGTGTTTTTTTTTTTGGTTTGGTTGTTTGTGTGATGTAATAAAATGAATCTGAAGAAACCATAACCCCTCTAGCCCGTTTTACAATTTTTCCCTCCTCAGCCAATTTCACCCTCCTTCCAGATCTCATTGAGCTGAGGGCTTTGTTTAAAAACAAACCCATAATATTCTTTACTCGACCCCCCTTCACCTGTCTAAATCCATGTCAAGGAGGCCTAAAATCAGTAAACCCATCAGGAAGAAAGAAAACCTAAAAATTATCATTTCTACCCATGGTTTTTCTTTGGCGCAAACGCCATTCCTGTTACATAAAACACAGTCATGCCAAGAAGGCGCACTATCCCTGATTGCAGCACGCATCTTTCCTGCACCATACAAAACCAAGTAAATCCTAACCCCGGCGCAGGCGCAATCCTGCTTACACCAACAAAGTTTGTTATGCAATCCTTTCCTGCGCCGCGCCAAAGGCCCCTTTGACGCACATAAAGTTAGTGATACACACGTTGATGCCGCACTTGGCACACCAAAATTTCATGCAACATGTTCCATATCTATGCCATTGGCACATCATGCCCTCATGTAACACCAAATTTATTTACGCCCAGTATAAAAACCTCATATAATGGCACAGGCGCACATCTGTCTACAACAACAATGATGTTATATGCAAATTTCCTGTGCCCTGCGCCCTTTGGCACTGATTTCTTCCTTGCAACATTCCGCTTCGGTGCACCATAATTTTGACCCTGTAGCCTGCAACTTTCCTGCGCCTTATGCCCAAAGGATTTTAAATTGCTAACTCCTCATTCTGTAAAGCCTTGATGGATAATCTAACAGCTAACATGGCTCTTCTGCATTGGACTTCGCTCCTTCTTCTTGCAGATCAACAACTGAACTCAGATTCACATATGTCTACATCAAGCAAAAGGCCAACCAAGTCAAAGGGTAAGGCCAAACTCACAGAGGAAGAGATGAAATACAAATATCAAAGGGTCAGAATGCCCGAGTCCCAGGCAGAATGTGACCTAGACATCATGGATTCCGAGCTTGGCCACATCGACATGGAAGATTTTGGGTTAGAACTAGGAGGGGTTTGGGCAGTCCTGGATGGACAAACTAGTGGATAGTGTTCTACATTTTTCCAGGGGAATCCTCGTTAGTGTAGTGAATAACGAATTTATGATGGTGGTGGCCCTGTTATAGAAAAGACACAAGGTGTGTCGAGAATGAAAAGGGAGAGGTCATAATATACCTCACCGCCCAACACTTCGAGATCATGCTAGGTATTCCCCACCACCAAAATTTTGTGGCTATAAGCCAAGAGGACTGCATCAAGGCATGGGAGGAAAACGAAGACAAGTGCATGCAGTTAATGAATGAAGTGTATTTGAAGAATAAGAAGGTGATAACCAGGTGGCCACAGGTTATTCACCGCAGCGACTTCTCTGAGGAATTGAGCGATACCATCACCTTCTTAAGCAGAGTATTTGGGATTTTGGATGCCCATTACTTCCACAAATGGATGCTCAGGTATCTAGAAACGATGAATAAGAACATTCCTGATCAGTGTTTTGAGTGGGCAGAAATCATAAGCAGCACCATCTCTGAGTAGCTCCAACAACTCACCACAATAAGGAGGTTCTACATGAACTCCTACATAGTCTACGCTGCAGACTCAAAGAGAGACTATCCAACACTGAGCCGATGTGAGGTTTGGCCTCAGGTGAAAATATACGAATACTACCCAGAGTTGAAGCTGGAGAACATCATCCCACAGTTCACCAAGATTAACGATGCCTTTTTCTACGGCATCATCTACATTTTGATGCCTAATATGACTCACGGTCAGACAACCAAGAGCATAGTCACTGCAACTGAGAAGTGGGGGCGTTATTTACACAATTCCCCACCTTCACCTATCTTAGAGCAGCCAACTTCTTGGGGGAGCCCACAAAATTGCCAAGGTATGCAAGCCCTAAGCTGATCCTATTGGAGTTGTCCAGGCAGCTCATAACATATCATGAGAAGTGCTTGAAAAGGAAGAAGGGTGGAACTCCTTTCCCCTTACAGTGGGCTGGTACACCTGCACTTCTCACACCAAATCCCGGAAATGTTTGTAGAACTAGAGCTGCTTAACCTAAAGCACAATTTCCTGGCAAGGCCCACCTTTGATCCAAGAAATTTCCTCCCAAAGGAAAAACTCGATCCGATCCACGTCCCATAGATCGAGGACATCTACATCAACCTGTATCACGAGGTCAAACTCAGGAGAAAGGATCACTCCCGCCTGGCCCTGGCAGAAATTATTCAATATGGCGTGGCCATCATCCCAAAAGGTTTCCAAACAACCGATCAAGAAGTTGATCAGGTATATCTAGACACGGATGGGGACAACTGGCCTTTTATTGTGATTGACAAAACAAAGGCACCTCAAACCATCAAGGAGAGGGTTAAAGGCACATTATAGTGCACGGAGCATTGGTGCAGATATAACGACCTCATCTACCTCGGGGTAGATTTCACCACGTCCCCTTTGGGCAATGCACCCGCTAGACCAAAAAATTTTCCGAAGGGAAAAGGTAAAGATAAGGAGGGAGAGTCAAGCACCACCTAAGAAGAAGCTCCTCCCAGCCCTCCCTTTGTCGCACAAGAATAGGTTGTAAGTCTGGTATCTCCAGAGAAAGAATCGGCAGAGAGTGTTCCTACAGGTACATCCTCTCAAGATGTTGCCACTACTACAACCATGGAGGTTCCCACCGTCCCTTCCCCCGCTCCTCCTCCTCCTCCTTCTCCTCCTCCCGTCACCCAAGAAACCATTCCTTTGGTTGTGTACTCTTCCCCATCTTTTAATGTTCCCCATTCCTATTCTTCTATCTTCTCTTCCCTCACGGAGCTGTCCCCTAGTATTTCTTACCCCATCTCTCAGCTCCCTTCTGCCCCCACAGTTTCCTCTCCTACAGTAGCTCCTACCCTTGTGAGCATTGGAGGTTTGGCTTCTTTTTCAATTCCACCACCAAGCATCTCAACTCATTTCCCCAAGTACGCTGTAGTTTCTCCTTCTTCTTCCGCGTTCCTTCTTCTCCCTTAAGTCTAGCATGGATCTCCCAAAGACTCGAGAGTCAAGATAAGAGGAAAGTCCCCATAGCACCTATGGACTTCTCCGTCATCCCAATGAAGGGGGCTAAGAAATAAAAACCGATAACCCACTTCTCTCAGAGTGCATCGGGAAAAGAGTAATGGAGATCGCGTATCCGATCCCTCAAAGGATAAAAAGGATCTATCCCCTATAGATTATACGGATACGCAGGTCATAATGGGAACATCATCCGATATCCTTCAAGGAGAGGCCCTATCTGCAGTGGATGCCCTTTGTAAGAAGCTTCAAGAAGTGAAGGAAGAGAAGAGGTCTAAAAGAGTAGAATAAGCATTTTCTCCACGCCCTGCAGAAAATGGGCAAAGGCACCTCCTACAACCGCCACCGAAACTCCTAAGGCCCTTAGTCGGGATAAGATAAATGAATACGCTAAGATTGGTGAATAAGGCATGGCGGATTCGCCTTGAGAGACCAGATCCTCAAAGACAGCGAGGAAGTAATCGTCAAGTTCATCGAGCTATATCAGAACATTAATCAGGTGAACAAGGAACTCCAGGTGATCGCAGGACCTATCTCTGAAGAGTTGGACCATGCTAGGTTGCAACATGAGACGTTCCAGAAGATGCTCGAATGTTCAGTTAAAGATTTAGTTAAATTCAGTGTCTTCGATCACCCCAGGGCACCCAACAAGATCCTCTTGCTTTGGACTACCGGGTCGATCAGATGGAATTTGTCCTGGAGAAGATAGACAAGGTCAAGGAGGAAGCCCTGGATGCAATGCATCAAATGGAGCAAATTATCCTAAGGATGTCTCCGAGCTTACTCACTCCATCTTTCACCTTGAGGAAGGAAGATGAAACCATCTGGATCTTCAAAGAGATCGTCTCGCAAGGATTAGGGCCAGAAGTTACTTTTGACACTGAATCCATCAATAACCTTCTGGCCTATTGCGATTTTGTAGGGTACCTAATGGAGGTAGGTAATGAGTACTTCAAGCTCCCCAAAAACTCAGAGATGAACGGGTGACTTGTGAGGTCATCGACGATCATACCAAGGGTCCTGTCCAGGATCAACTTCAGCCGATGATCAGCAAATTCATGGAGTACCGGGCCCAATTCCATATTGCCTCTCCTGAGCAGAAGCAAGGTACTCCTTTCCAGCCACGAGATGATGATGAATAGCCTTCCTCCTCTTGGCTTTCCTTTTGTAAATATATGAAAGTATGTTAGCAGAAATGATGACATCATCCATGTTGCACCATGGAATGTTGTCATCCATCAAGTTGCCCAAAGTCAATAGTTGAATTTTAGATATTTTGTAATTAGTTGTTGGTTCCTTTTTCCTTCTCTCTTCTCCTCCTTCTATAAATACTTGAATACTTGTTGTATTCAAGGGGTGGACATTTTTTAGATGAAAAATAGAAGTGAGAAGGAAAGGCTTTGTACTTTTTGTAATAGAAGAAAACATTAATACAAATATTGAGACTTTGTGCTGAATACATGTGTTATGTGCATCAGACCTTTCTTATGTCAGATCTGTGTATTTATTCTGTTAGATCTATCTCTACTTTTTTGTCATTTGCTCATCAGTATTACTTTGTTCATTTATGCAAATAGGTTTGGATCTTTTTACTACCAATCCCAAAACAGAAACCCTCTGACCTTTCTGCTTTGGAATTCATTTCTTCTCTCCCTTCAGAACTATCTTATCTCCTCTCTTCCTCTCATTCCTTTCTACTCAGTCAAAAATACCCCAACCGGGACGAGATCCTAAAACCCCAAGGCGAGAATCATCAAGGACTTGCGCAGATTCCTGCTGGTAGAATAGCAATAAACGAGTTTCACTTTGTTTTCTCAAAGAGGGATATGCCCCACACACTGTTGGCTCATCTATCCATAGATCTTCCCACCCGATGATTTTCGGACCAACAAGATGCATGCCCACAACTCTCCTTTCTCCAAATGATGATATCTCATCGAAGTCAAGGTTTTTTTCTCCCACGCTTGCCAAGATGGGGTAGTATAGACCGCTTAGGTTCCATGTCCTTTGTGTGAACCTCAACACCTTCCCATAACATCTATCTCAATAACTCCATCACTCCTAAAACTTTGCATTATTTAACCAAATCCCTTTCACATGATTCATTATACTTGAGTTACCTCTCATCCCTCTCCTTTTTAGCCACAAGGTCCATGCCATCATCCTCCACCCTAGCTTCCTCACCCAGGCTTAGGAGAAGTTTAGCTAGCCATAGGTAATTCTTCAAAACTCGGAGTAATGACCAAGACCTTTATAGCTAAAGGGATAACACACAAAAATGATCCTCTTATCTCCTTCGAAACTCAAACTCAAAGAACCTCTAGACAGAATACATAGAAATTGCATATTCAGGTGTAACTCATCAATACTCTATTCCACTAATGATCAACATCATGCAGCCTCCGATACTTCTCTTGGGTCCATACACGAGGTCTATAGTACCAACTTGATCTAGATGCATACGCTGAAAGCCATTCAAACAATTCCACTTTGTAAAACAACAAAATAATGTCTCATATAGCTCATGATACTAATGTTCTTCTACCCATTTACATGTATTAAGCTCAGATATGGTATTAAACCTCTGGGAAATCTCATCCTCCATACTCTTAAACAATTCTTCTAAATTTTCCAAGGTCGAGCATTCTATCATCATGCATCACTCTCACAACATCTTCGAAAAGAGGTCCCAACAACAGAACCAAAATGTAGTATCTTCTTATCACTTCTCATTCCAATAACTAATCAAGTGGGCCAACCTATCATCCAGTCTTAAATCGAAAGCTCACCCAAGGCGCATGCAGCATCATACCCCTCCTTTATGTGAGCCTCGTGAGAATGTTTTGTATCCACATGATGATGCAACATTAATAGATAATGAATGTAAATAACCATAGGATTTTAGATGTAGCTCATGCTCCTATTTGATATATTCTAAATACAGATTTAACATGATCAACTAGAAGGTATAATCATTCATGTGATAACATTGAGAAAACCAACAACATACACACATGAACAATAAATAAAGGAACATATATCAAGATCCATTGTAAGAGTGTTATAGAACCGCTTCATTATATTCATCACACAAATACAATAGTTGATATTACATAAAGAAGCTCCATCCATGACAATGTTTATGGTAGCAAAGTCTTCTTATTTTGTAGATCTCTCTATTACACACATCACACAATACCCTTGTTTTCTCTTTTTCTTGCTCTCCCTCCTCCTCTAGAAACGACCTTCTATATCAAGCAATAGAAGGAATATTCTTGAATCATCCATCATCACCTACCAAATCCTACTAGAATCACCTCATGATCGCTTTGCCCACTACTTAGGAATATTTCAAATGTCGCCATGCATTTTCCTCACTCGAGTACCTTTAGCATGCATGTGCCAGCTAATCCTTAACAACCTTGACTCCTTATCCTCTCATGATAATCGTCATGATACCCTAGAATATCCCTTTCTTGAATTGCAAGTATATATGGCTTATCCACATCTCGTATCCTGGTCACCTTTCCGTTCGCTCCTTATGTGCATCTTTATTGTTCAAAACTTACCAAGTCTTGAATCCATCTTACACTGGTGCAAGCCTTCGTGCCTCTCCAAGGATTATTTTTGCATGCACCTTTGCGCCTTGCTTCGTGTGCCACAAGGATTCATGCCTTAGGTACTTAGTTAATTTTTAGGGGCCCAATAGAGGATTAGTTTGAAGCTCCAAATATGCTCTTTGTAGTCTATTCAAACCGCTTAAACTCTTTTCCAAGACAACTATGAAGCCAATCATTTATAGTCTAAGAGAAAACTAAGAACGGATTTTCTAGTCTCGGAGAATTAAAATGCAATCAACACCCCATCTTATGCTCCCGGGACTCTTGCTAAAGTTTGATGATGATCCTTCAAACCTACTATATGAGTTCTATTTAATTTTATTGATAAATACAATCACATTGATCCAAACCTCATTGAATTGAAACCTTAGTCCATTATATTGAGTAGATCCCCGATAAATATGAAAAAAGACTAAATTATTCAACATAGTTGAATGAAGATGAAATTTGAGGACTTATGAAGGTTCTACAAACCTGTTTCCACCTCTCCAAAGTGATGAAGATCAAAGATATGATGGCATTTGTACAACTTGAGAACTTTTTACATGTAAATGGTTAAAAGCTAATCGCATGATTTACTTAGAACAAGATAATCTTCATGAAGAAAAACTCACATTTCTAAATATATGGATGAGATTAATATTATAGATGCATACCTTAATGAATTGCATGTTTTAGAGGTTACTTATCTCACAAAGACTAATTCATGTTTTATTTTGACATAGCCTTCAAATGGGATAGTGAAGTAGTCCATTTTACAACCCTAAACTAAGTAAATTGGCCTCTAACATCCATCATGTCAAATGAGAAATTCACAATCAAAACAAAACCACTTTCTTCTATTTGGCCCTATATCCATGTTGTCAGCTATATCAAGGCATCAGTAATCGGAGAAAATTCTCTTAGGGTGGTGCGTTGACATGCATTGAGAAACATGCTCTTTAGGACAATCTTGACCATCAAAGTTTGAGTGAATTAAAATGCAACCCAAAATTGAAAATAATCACACACATTTCCATGTGTATGTAGAATATATCTAAGAACTTGTTTAGAAATTTCTCTATTTGAACCAGTTGATACATTCATATGTCAAAGCAATCATACTAAGACATGGTTTTAGAAGTAAGTACTTGTATTTTTAAGAAATAAAGACTTCAAATGATTTCTAAGCATTAAAAACATCATAAATGAGCCAATAAAATACTCTAGAGGCGATAAAAGCTGGACTTGGAGTCCAAATTTTTTTTTTTGCTCTTACCGATTTGGTGCACACCTAGGAGAGAGAAAACATGCTCCACCAATATGCTCATAAAGTTTCAACCACACCTCCTTTTGAGATAATTATTTTTACACACGATTTTTATGCAAATTTACTCCAAAATTCCTTCTATAATTTCTTCAAAGGAGACCGTATAATTTTTTTCGTGAGCTAAGAATCCAGGTAACTCAAAATGAGTTTTTCAAAAGGTTGTTTTACAAAAACTCACATAACTTGAACAAATGACCTAACATTGACCTGAAATTTTGCATGAAGAATAAAGACACATTCCTTTATCATCATCCTTAATTTATAGAAAATGATATGTCTACATTTTTGAAGCTAATCTCATTTTCAAGATAGAACATTGCTTGTTCTCAACACTATTTCTGACCAACATACAAAACTAACTCCTGGAGCTAAATTGAGTCTAAAATTTACTCATAAATGTTTTATAGGCTCTCTTAACACCTCTCCCATGATTTTTCTAACCTTTACCATTATGTTTCATTATTTTAGGTAGCTGAAACCACCCTACAAGGACACTACCACTCACCATCCAAGAACCTACCTTCTTGAAACCTTGTGAATTAAATTTAAGCCTCTAAAAACATCTGATAAACATACCCTTGCACTCTCCCTTTGCCATTAATTCCTTTGAGATCAATAATAACAACTAGAAAATTAACAAGATGCATCAACCTCCCCCTTTTCATTGATGACAACCTTCAAACTTCATGGCAAACTAAAATATGAGAAAATTTCTAGCAATTTCTCTCCCCCTTTGAAATCTATGACAAAGATGCACAATCACACCAAACTGATTATATTTGAAAAATTTAATCAAAATAATAATGCACATACCTTACATGCACTCCCCCTGGAAGAGTGTTGTTTTCTTGTCTGAATAAGCCCAAGGATTACTGCTGATTTTCTTTCATGTAACACCCGCAATAATTCTTCTGATAATATTCCAAAATCATCCATCACACTTGTCTTTACATGACCACAAATTTGTGCCTGGAATTGTAAAACCAACTCCCCTTGTTTGGACTCAAATTGATCCCTTTTGGAGCAAATGTGGCACCTTAGTTGCTCCCCTATCTTTTTGAGACCTTTGATGATTTTAAGGGCTGGAAATACCCTAGTTTTTCTCTCAACCGCTCAAAACCAGCTCTAGGTAATGGTTTATTCATTATATCAGTCACCTTCTGTTTTGTAGAAACATGCACAAGCTTAATTTTTTCAATTTACTGTTCTCTCGAGAAAGTGATACTTTATTGGTATGTGTTTTGTCTTTGAATGCAACACTGGATTATTTGATACACTAATGACACCGGTACTATCACAATATAAAGGGATTGGCTCTTCACATTCCACCTTGTAGTCTTCAAGAGTATGTTTCATCCACATGACTTGGGTACAATAAATGGTAGCTGCTACATATTCTACTTCACAAGTGGAAAGAGCTACAAGAGACTGTTTCTTACTCAACCAAGAAACAAGACACGTACCAAAAAAGAATGCTCCACCTATTGTGTTCTTCCTGTTATCTGCACTACCTTCCTAATCTACTTCTGTGAAGGACTTAATCTAAAATTCATATTTAGGTATCTTCTTGATTTTGAATGTTTCTTAAAATTCTTCTTGTTTGAACTCCCGCTTCCTTATTTCCTATGATTTGACTTGAAGGATGGTCTCTTTTAACTTTCTTGGAAGGTGATTTTGTATCTGGTCTTTCTGATTTTGAGCAACTTATGGAGCTTCATTTGGCTGAATTTTCATTTTCCTTGGATGTGACTCATCAACTACCATGTTTGTACTTTCAACTATTTTGTTTTGGATCTTATTATAACACATGTATCTTTGAACTAATGGCTTGAGTATCCCAAAAGTATACCTTCATCACACTTGGAGTCAAATTTACCTGGATTCTCTTCATCTCTCTTGTTATAACATTTTCTCACAAACACTTTGAGATGCTTTACAGCTTGTAGGTTTTCCCGCCATGGCTCATATGGCATCTTTTTGTTGTTTACTCTAATTTTTCCTTTATTTAATATGTACACCGTAATGCTTATGCTTCTCTCCAATATTCAATGTAATTTAGCCTCATTCAACATAGTCTGACCATTTCTTCCACTATTCTATTCTTTCTTTCAGCCACTCCATTTTGTTGTGGTGTTCTTGTAGCTGAAAATTGTCTTTTATGCCATGAGTTTCACATAGCTCATCAAACTTAGCTGACAAAAATCTCCTCCTCTATCGATCATAAAATCTTTATCTTACCATTATTTTCATTCTCAATAAGAGCTTTGAAAGATTTGAATCTCTCTAATGCCTCTGATTTCTCTTTCAAGAAAGCAACCCATGTCATCCTACTAAAATCATCAATTAATAACATGAAGTAGCTATCTCCTTGTATGATTTCAAGTCTAGTAGGTCCCACAAGGTCTGTATGAATCAATTCCAAAGGCTAAGTGGTGGGGTACTACTTGCTTTTAAATATTCTCTTTGTTTGTTTCCCATGAAGACAAGATTTACACAATTTATTATCAAGTTTTATAATCTTGGGCATATTCCTAACACATCCCATGGAGCTGATTTTAACAAGGTTATCAAAGTTTAAATGACCCATCCTTCTGTGCCAAAGCCAACTCTCATCCACTTTGCTTGAAAAACATTTTTCTTTGTTCACTTCTTTCAGCACATACATATTGTTCTTAGTCTTTTTTTTCTTTTCCTACCACTTTACATGTTTCTCCTTTCCTTATGTCACATCCTTTATCATGAAAGAGAATTATGTAGCCTTGTTTACACATTTGACTGACACTAAGAAGATTATGTTTTAGGCCTTCAACATACAATACATTTTTAGTTATTGTTTTCCCATTGTCAAGACTTAGTTTACGTTTGCCAACAATATTTGTTGATGTATTATCATCAAATATTACTGTGCCATATGCATTTTCTTTTAACGAAATGAACATGATTTTGTTCCCAGTCATGTGACTAGAGCATCCACTATCAATATACCATTCTAAATCATCACTATGTGAATGAAAGGTTGTTTGAACTATTAAACTTTTCTCCTTAGTACCTGCATAGGACCTGATTTGACTCTGTACACGTCTTGATTTGTTGTGGAGTCCTTTGATAGGAAAACATGGCAACATGCACATACTTTTGAAAATTATAGAAAATTAGTTCATCCTTGTTTCTTTCATGATAATAACTCATATACCTACCATAACCTTTGGAGTAGAATCCTCATTTAGCTTCTTTGTGGCAAAATTCACTACAAGTATAACAATATCCATAGAAGGAATAAACATACCTCATGGCGTAGAGTCTTCTTGGATAGTTGTTCTTCTTGAAATTAGTATTCTTGGCTTTAGGAGGCTCTTCAATTGTATTCTCCATTGTTTTTCTCTTTGATTTGTCCTCTACCTTCTTCTCTTCATAACCCAAACTAGATTTATCACGTGCATCCTTTTGCTTGTTTAGAAGATCACTCAAATCAGCAGTGCTTTTCTCAAACTTATGATACATTTTCAGTTTTGTAGAAATCTAATCTAACTGTGTTTTCAGTTGTTCTATCTCAATTTTGAGATTTAAATTCTCTTCTTATTTAGTCTTGAAAGCATCTCTAACTAGTTTCACTTGTGTTTCATACTTCTTGATAATTTATTCATGTCCTCTCGGCTTCCTTTTCATGATTTTATTCAAGAGACCTGATTTTTGCTTCATATTCTTTAACCATGATTTTTAACTTTTGAAATTTTTTCTTTTGATGCTTTATCTCATCTAGATAAATTATTAATTCAACTTCAAGGTTTACTTGATTCTTCTTCATTTGAACTCGAGTTTGAAATTTTCCTTTGGAGTTGTTTGCTTCATTTATCTCAATTACCATAAACAAAGTTTCATCTTAAATACCTTCATCATCACTTTCTCGAGTTGTTGGAATCACTGATTGTGAAGAGCTTGATCTCCCTTGTGTGTAGAGGTTTTTCTTGTTTTGAAATACTTCTTTTTCCCTCCATACTTCCTTAAGCTTTTTTTTTGTTTGTTAGAGGAATTTTGATCTTCCTTATTTTTATTTAGACATTTAGAGATAAAATGACCAACTTGTCCATGATGAAACATTTAAAAGGTAGTTTACCTTTGTATTTTCTGGTCCCCTTTTTATCTTTCTTACAAACATAGTTTTAACTTATCATCATCTATGTCCATGTCTAAATCAGTTGCTTTGTTCTTTTCTTTTGACTCTTTATCAGCTGCTTTAAAGGCTACCTCCTTCTTTACTGGCTTTGAATCACTTATTCTCATCTCATATGTTGTCAGTATGCCATGAAGGTCATCCATTGTTAGTGTTGTTAGGTCTTTAGCTTCTTCTATTGTTGATACCTTAGCATCAAACTTTGAAATCGGTGACCTAAGTATTTTACGTACTATCACACTCTCTTCCATTTTCTCTCCCAAACTTCTGATCTGATTTATGAGTTCATCAATTCTCTGTAAGTATGAGGATATACTCTCACTTTATTTCATCTTCATGCTTTCAAATTGTGCTCGTATGTTTGAAGTTTAGCTCTTTTCACCTTTTTATCTCCTTCATCGAATGTTTTTCAGTTTATCCCACATTTTTTTGGTTGTATGAAACTACATAGCTTTGACAAACTCATACTCATCTAATCCACAAAGAATTACATTCATAGCCTTGAAGTTGTTTTCAACTACTTTCTTTCTGCTTGGTTAGTACGGGGTGTTGTTGGAACATTATAACCCTTATCAATTACATCCCGGACACCAAACCCAAGAGACATTATATAAGTCTTCATCTTGACACTCCATAAGGCATAATTTGACCCATTGAACAAAGGTGATTTGGAAGTAGAAAATACACTTGCTTGATTGCTTACCATAATTAAAATTCTTTGGATCTCCTTGAGTTTGTTAAAATCACTTTATAAGGGACTGCTCGATACCAATCATTGGAAACTCGGAACAATAAGAGGGGGAAAATAAACACATGAAACAAGAAATTTAAGTGGGAAACCCAAATAGGGATAAACCCCACTGAACCAGTGCACTATGTGGTAAAAGGTTACAAACAATTTGTTGAGCTACCACTCAAACTATGAGGCTACAACCTCAATATCACACAAGCTACAACTTGGTGAAGGAAGCATCAACTTCTGAATGATTTAGCTAGCTACAACTAGCCTTCTGCAAGCTTCTACCTACAAGGAAGCTACAAATCCTTGTTATGCAACAATTCATCTTTAATCACACTTCAAAATGATGCTTTATACATCGAATCTGATCCTAAATTGGAAATCTATCTCTTTTTCTCTAAATGTCTCGAATTCATCTTCTTAACTTTGATTGCAATCTTGAAACTAGAGCCTTCATTCACTGATTAACATCTCAGACATGAATAACATCAATCTACCTATACTCCACTTTTTAAACTCAAACTATTGACCTTAATTTAGTAGTCAAGAACATACTTTACTCCCGCTCGTCTTCTATTCATCTCAATTTCAGTTTCAAGCATCTAACTACTATGGACATGGCATCAACTCTCTATAATTCACTCTCCATTTTTAATTCACTAACATACTCAATTCCTGATTTTTACTTTCCAAGAATGTTCACATATATATTTCGCATTTAATCATACCTCGTTATATTCTTCATATCTTGTAGTTTCCCATATATTTTTTTATCACCCATATCACTAACACTCAATTCAATTTTTCATACCTTTTCTTTTTCCTATCTCTTTGAATACACTTCATCTACATTTTCGATTTCTTAGGTCAGTTATCTTTCTTACATAGCTCCTCTAAACACTATAGGTAAAAAAATCTCATAATGAAAAAGATGAGGCTCTTCAAATTCTTCGGTGAGCTAGAGGGAATATTGGTCAATTTTCAAACCAAGGGCGGATTTGTTAGACTTCTTCAAAGAAACTCAATAGGTTTCGATACAAGAAAAATGAATTCTTCCATATTCCATGTTTTGACACATATTTGAGAATACAACATGAATAGTCATGAAGAAACCTTCCATCCATACTTGTGAATAAGCGGTTGATCATCAGAAACTATTATGAATTCCACTTTACAAAACATTCTCTGTTAGCTTAGACAAAATTTGAAATTCAACTAGGAAGAATTTTTTTAATAGCTTCAAGGATTTGAATTTGTTCAATACAAAATAGTGGAAAAAACTCTATTTTTCACATCATTATCACTTTGACATACCTTGGTGAAGTCAATCTTCTAACAAGATAGCTTTAGACCCATACAAAATGGATGATCAATTTCAAAAGCTCCAAATATTATCCTTGTATTATGTTCTTCAAAACTTCTCAAACTCTTTCTCCAATAAAACTATGAAGCCAACCATTTACGGTCTAAGAGAAAAGCGAGCATGGGGTTTCTAGTCTTAGAGAATGAAGATGCAATCAACACCCCATATTATTCTCCAAGGGCTCTTGTTGCAGTTTGATGACGATCCTCCAAACATATTATATGAGTTCTATTTAATTTCATTGACAAATATAGTCACATTGATCCAAAACTCCTTTAATTAAAACCCTAGTCCAGGTATTGAGTACTTTCTCGATAAATATGAAAAAAAAGACTAATTTATTCACCATAATTGAATAAAGTTTAAATTTGAGGGCTTTCGAAGGTTCTAAAACTCATTTCCACCTCTCCAAAGTGATGAGGATCTCAAATATGATGGCATTTGCACAACCTTGAGTACTTTTTGCATATAAATGATTGAAAGCTAAGCATACAGTTTGCTCATAACAAGATAATATTGATGAAGAAAAAAATCACATCTACAAATAGATGGATGAGCTTAATATTACATATGTATACCTTGATGAATTTCATGTTCGAGAGGTTACTTTTTTCTCACAAAGACTAATTCCGGTTTTCATTTGACATAGCCTTCAAATGGGAAAATGAAGTAGTCCATTTTACAACCCCGATCTAAGTAAACTAGCCTCTAATTTCCACCATGTAAAATTAGAAAATTCACACTAAAAAAACTATTTTATTCTGTTTTGCTCTATATCCATGTTGTCATCTTGATCAAGGCATTCGTAACTTGAGAAAAATCTCTTAGGGTGGTGTGTTAACATGCATTGAGAAACATGCTCTTCAAGACAGTCTTAACCATCAAATTTTGAGTGAATTACAATTGCAATTTTTTTTTTTAAATGCTCACACAAATTTCCATGTGTATGTATAAAATATATAAGCACTCATTTATCACTTTGTCTATTTGAACCAACTGATACATTCATATGTCAAAGCATTCATACTAAGACATGGTGTCAGAAGCAAGTACTGTACCTTCAAGAAATAAAGCCTTAAAATTATTTATAAGCATGAGTAATATAATAAATGAGATGATAAAATACTCTAGACGTGATAAAACTTGACTTGGATTCCAAAAACACATTTTTTCTCTCATTGATTTGGTGCACACCTAGGAGAACGAAAAACTGCTCCACCAAAATGTTCATAACTTTTCAACCACACCTTCTTTTGAGAAAATTATTTTTACACATGATTTTTATGCAAATTTAATCCAAAAATTCCTTCTATGATTTATTCTAAGGAGACCGTATAATTTTGTTTGAAGGCTAAGAAGCCAGGAAACTCAAAATGAGTTTTTCAAAAATGTTGTTTTACAAAAACTCACATAACTTGAACAAATGACCTAACTTTGACCTAAAATTTTGCATGAAGAATTAAGACACATTTCTCTATCGTCTCCCAAAATTTATAGAAAATAAAAAAATCTACATTTTTCAATCCCATCTCATTTTCATGCTAGAACATTGTTTGTTCTCAACACTATTTCTGACCAACATACAAAACTGACTCCTAAAGCTGAACTGAGTATAACCTTTGCTCATACATGATGTACATGATCTCTTAATACTTGTCGCATGATTTTTCTAACATGTACCATATTATTTCACTATTTTAGGTTCTGAAACCACCCTAAAAGGACACTGCCACTCACCATCCAAGACCTTATCTTCAAACTTGATGAATTCACTTTGAGCCTCTTTACAACATCCGATAAATATTACCTTGAAATATCCATTTTCCATAAATTTTTTTGAAATAAATGAGCCAATAAAATATTACAGAGGTGATAAAACTAGACTTGGAGTCCAAAAACACATTTTTGCTCTTACCGATTTGGTGCACACCAAGAGAGAGAAAATTTACTCCACCAAAATGCTCATAACTTTTTAACCACACCTCCTTTTGAGAAAATTATTTTTGCACATGATTTTTATTCCAATTAAATCCAAAATTCCTTCTATTATTTATTCAAAGGATACCGTATAATTATTTTTAAGGGCTAAGAAGCCAAACAACTCAAAATGAGTTTTTAAAAAGAATGTTTTACAAAAACTCACATAACTTGAACAAATGACGTAATTTTGACCTAAAATTTTGCATCGATCATCAAGAAAAATTCCTCTATCATATCCCATAATTTATAGAGAATCATAGGTCTACATTTTTCTATCCCATCGCGTTTTCATGCTAGAACTACTTGTTCTACAGTGATTTCGACCAACAAACAAAATTGACTCTTGGAGCTGAAATGAGTCTAATCTATACTCATAAATGTTGTAGATGATATATTAAAAAATATCCCATTATTTTCTAACTTGTACCATCCTATTTCACTATTTTAGGTACCGAAACCACCCTAAAAGGAAAATGCCACTTACCATCCAAGACCCTATCTTGAAACCTTATGAATTCACTTTGAGCCTAGGAACAACTTTTGATAAACATTACCTTGAGCTATCCATTTTCCATTAATTCATTTGACATCAATGAAAATAATTGGAAAATCAACAAAGGTGCAACAAATTTAAGCAACAACCTATTATTCAGCCAAGAAAAAATACTCAATCGATAATGGCTTAGAAGGTGAAAATGCCAATTTTTAAAAGGACTCGATAATGCATTGGAGCAATTATTCCTATTGGAAACCTACGAAAAAAAAAAATACCAGAGATGAATTTGTGAAGATACAATATTTTTCATATTCACCGAGAGATGATGCATTACACTGGTACATGAAGATAACCTCTTAAGGAACAAAACCCGGGCTGACCTTCAAAGAGAGTTTAGAAAAAATTTCACTTCCTAGAAGCGCCGGTAGAAGGAGTAAGAAATATGAGAGATCTGTACAGAGAGAGGGAGAATTAGTGAAAGAATTTAGCCAAAGGTTCAAGAACACCATTAGAAAGTTGGAAGAGCCCCTAATAGATAAATGGAGAATTGACTCGTTTAGTTTAGGGATACTTCCCTACCTTAGAGTGGCATTAGATACACAAAATTTTAGATCCTTATCGAAAAAATTGAGATGGAAATCAAACTAGAAGCCCAACCATGGAGAAAATAGGGAGAAACTTCATTGAAGTGTAAGCTAGAAAGGATACATCTAGAATTACTAAAACTAAAATTACAAGTATGAGATCTAGAGGATTGAAGGATTAAGAAATAGTTCACCACAAAAGAGTAATATGAGGCCAAAAATATGGTGTACTTTCTATTACATAGAAGATCATAGCAAGACTGAATTTCCATATTTTGATAATGCAAAAAGAAAAATTGCAGTAAGAGTACATTCATCACAAAAACCATCATATAGCAACATACAATCTTCAAAGAGGACATGTTGCAGGATTTTTAGACTTTAGGACTAGCACACATAGGACACTTGTCCTTTATTATAAGTACCACCTCCTACAAATCGTTAATGTACTATATCGCACGTGGTTAATATAATTACTATCACCATAATTTCCCCTTAGTCGATGCATTGGATAATTTGAAAGGTTATACTACGAGGAGAGAAATGAATGCTAGACAGAATCCAACACTGACCCTCCCTCTACTCAACCACAAATGCTACTAAAAAATACACCACCTTCACAGAAAATGATAATCGCACCACAATATGAAAATTCACAAAGTAGCCAACCACGGTTTGGAGGTGGATATCAGGGAAATAACTATAAGCCAAACTATAAGGGATATAATGTTGGTACCCTCGGTGCATATAGAGGAAATTTCCAAGGTGAATATCGAGGTAGGTATAGAGGCGGCTATAATAACTACCATGGTGGTAGAGGATATCAAGGTTATAATGATGGGGGCTACTATGGGGGTTATAGAGATAACCAATGAGGTGGATATCATGAGAGATGACCCATGAAGTGTTACAAGTGTGGACAAGATGGGAATCTTGCAAGAAACTATACATAACCGAATCCCTGTAGATTTTTCCACGAGAAATGACATGATGCATTCAATTTTCCCAAGGCCACCCAATTCTACAGAATCGAACAACAAGATTAGAATCCTTAGGAGAAAATTCTTATAGTAAAGTGCAACATATCACTAAAATCCCTTGGGATGATGAGACTATATAAAAAGGTAAATCTACGAGGGCTTATACCTTAGGAATTGGGCCTAGGTAAGAAGAAAATAAATAATATGCAAAGGAAAGTTATATGAGAAGAAAAGTGATGAGGGAAAGAAAAATTCTTGAAGAGCCTCTATATAGAGTGGTTGTTATAACTAGAAGTGCTGCCAAAAAGGAGGCATTACTTAAAAATAAAAAGATCAGAAGGTTACCAAAAGAAAAACACTCATCTAATGAAGAAGAGTGGAATGTTAAACAAGTTATACCAAACTTACATTTCAGATAAGTTGAGAAGAGTAAGGCTATAGTAAAAAAACAACAAGCAATAGAAGATAGAGTGAAATTGTTTTGTTGAAGAAGAGATCCTTGCATTAAAATAATTGGCTAAATTGACAATCCATAATGGGTTTGTAGATAAATTAAAACAATTAAACAAGTATTGGAACAAGGAAGAAATTAATGTTCATGTCCACATAATTGAAAGAGGACCTTGCCATAAACCAAATAACATATTTTGAACTCAAAGAACATGGCACACATCTGCCATTTACTTAGATGTGGATATTTTTCATACCACTATTATAAAAGTACTACTTGATCTTGGCGCGAGATGTCAACATGATGTCTAAGACTACATGGGAGATGCTTGGGAGGCATACATTAGAACCCACAAAATACTTTATTAATGACAGATGGTTCATCAAGATAACCACTAAGAGTGTTGAAGAATATAGTGATAAATTTCATGGGGATAAATAAGATGGGGAATTTTGAAGTGGTAGAAAATGTGGTGGAGAATCCTTCATACAATGCCATTCTATCCTTGGAATGGTTTGTATACTATAATGGAACCTTGAACTTAGAAGAAAAAGAAGTAACCTTGAGCACTAATGGTATATGCGCTCATGCACTCGCAGACATGCTAGAATGAGTGTCACATGGGTAGAGGAAGTATGGCATGACACACGATGAGGATGATTTTGATGAAATACAAGGAGTGTATGCATTGAATAAATTATCTAACATTGAAAAAGAATTTGAACCAAAATCAGATATAGAGATATCGGTCAAATCCAAAGATACCATCGAAGAATCGTATAATGTGCGTGAAGCTTGGTTACATGGGTACCTAGAGTCAAAAACAAGAAAAGTACTCTATGAAATAAGGATACCATTGAAATTCATAAATATAGAAGACAATTATAATACCGTGGGTGACATTTTTTTACTTTCCATGGAAATATTTGAAGAAGGAGAAGAATACTATTCCACAGAAGAAGAAGAAGACCATGAGATCTTTATGTCAGCTAGAGATATATTTTTCAGAGAAGAAGAAGAAATAATAGACCTTACCATCAAGAGAGTATACTGAGACTAAGACACGGTGCATCTCATCAAACATTACCAAAGTATTCATGATTTAGAGATTTATATGGATACATAAAGATCCTTATTTCCCAACCTAAAAGTAATAATGGAGGTGTTGGATGATACCTTAACTATCAATGCTACAATTTGGTGGGAAGAACATAAATCAAATGTATCTCATTGGAATTCAGTGACAACCTTTTTGAAAGCAAGATACTTAAAAAGTGATGGCTACTATGACGTAATTCTCGAATACACCAATTGAAAGCGATCTCGTGGAAAAATATTCAAACTTGTGAACAACACTAGAGACTATGTGGGGAGACTTCTCCCTTGGTATGGATTCAAATATCCGTATGGACCCTAGGGTGCATACCTTAGTCTTGGTGTTTTACCGTTTTCTTTATTTTTTTAAATGATGAAACAAATAGGGTTATGGGCTAGGAGGAATACTCATTAAGTGGGTTGGTTGATGGTTATTGCATGCATTCTGACTTCTCGATCTAGTGCCGATTGTGAGATATTCCTTTTGGCTAGGAGGAACTACCTGTAATAGAAAACAAGACCAAAAAGAGAAGTTAAATGATATATGACAGTGGACTGCCTAGTGTATGCTAGTTCTGGGAAGTGTGATACTTCCTAGATGGCTGTCAATCCACTGTTTAAAACAAATTAATGCGAGAAATAGGTAAAGTCTTACTATATTTGATATGATTTGGGTATCTCATTCAAGTACAATAAGAAAATTCAATCAAACCAGGATAGGCTATAGTTGGATCTAAATGATGAGGTTGCTTTGTTAAGGTACTAGGACCTGGCCGTGGTCGATTCGGGTTGTTTAGGTCAATGGGTGGGAGGTTATTTGACTCTATTCTTGGGCGGGTATTAACAATAGAGATTGACGTTAGTCTAGTATGACCGATGATGGTTTAGGCAAAACCAACAACGGTTATGGGTAACTGGCGCCGGTAAGGTTGGGATGTATAAAACTCAAAGAGATCTGATTGCAAGGTTTGATCTGGGATTTGATAGAGATGGTAGGGTGGATAAGGAGGTTTATAGAAGTCTCAGGTGTATTTAGGGATGAAAAACAGGTGAGGATGGGTGATTTATTGGTGTGGGTAAGGAAATGGTTGAGTTATAAGTTGGTAAGGGATAAAAGAACGGGCATGCAAAGTGTAGATTAATAACAGGAGTAACAAAAGCTACTAATTGAAATAACAATGCTGGTCAGGGATACACTTACTGTGATGTAAACTGGATGGCTAAATGGTAATGGTAGTTAATCAGAAGGATGGTATTTGGTGCCGTAGTAGTGAATCCTGAGTGCTTCCATGAGTGCAATGCTTATGGATTTGTCCTGGTGCTAGCTGTGAGTGCTTGGATGTGTGAAAGGATGTTGGTTCCACTTGCATGTAGCTATGATCTCCTCTCTTTGGTCCATGATGTGCCAACCTCTCAAACAAGGTTGCTAAGGTGAACAAACGATAATCGAATTTGGTTCCATCTTGACCGGCGTTAGTTTAGGTCTGATCGGCATCGATTAAGGTGGGATTCCCTAGGTTTACTAAAATTTGTAGATCTTTCTAATTTCTTGGGCCTAGTTGGTTTGTTGTCACGTGAGATCATAATGGAAGCTTCCCTTGTAATGATAGGGAATGTGGTTAGAGAAATCTTAGGTATTGATTTTAGGGTTAGACCAAATCTTAGATCATTAAGGTAGGTAAGACTTAGTTATTGTTAGTTATGGAAACATGCCAAGAATAGGTCTAGGGTGAGGTGGCTGGATGAGGTGTCTAGGTGAGGTGGAAATTAGGTCAATTAAAGTAATTAAATGATGAATATTGTGAGGATGGGTATTAATTAAATTAAATTAATATTAATGTGGTGTGGAGGGGGCCGTGGTTAGGTGCCCATGTTTAAGTTGGTTATCCGATCAGGGGCTAAGGGGAATGTGACCAAATTTAGGTGTCTACACTTAGTTTACACATCAAGATATCAAAGTAGAGTCCAATGATTGGGATCAAATAGTTAAGGATTATTTTCGATATTTTTAACTTTTGGGATGTAGATTTGAATATTTTGAGTGTGTTACAAAAGATCGAACTTTCCTATTTTTAACACGAGAAGGGGAAAAAGAGTTGTACTATGAAGAAAAGGAGAAAATAGAGCAAGAGGTAGCCTTAGAAAATTAGAAGATGCTAAAAGAATAGAAAAATAAAGAAGAATAATAGAAAATAGAGAAGGAGAAGAAGGCTAAAGAAGAGGCAAGCTTAAAACAAAAAGAAGAATAAAATAGGAAGGAAAAAGAAGAGCAGACTCAAGAAGGAGAAAAAGGAGAAAAAAGAAAGGAAAAGAAAGGAAGAAGAAGAACTAGAAGATGAGGAAAAGGAGAAGGTGGAAAAAGAAAAGGAGGAATGGGAGAAAAAGAAAATAGATCTTAAAACCTCCTCCTCCATTAGTATAATGTCTAAAAAAGTACCCTAGAGACTCATTAATGAAAATCAAGCAATCTCTACAGCAAAGGAAATAGGAGCAATCAATCCAACTGCAAAAAGGAGTTTTGGAACAAACCATGGAGGGATTCAAAGTCAACCTAGATAAACTCACTCCATTACAGAAATCTACTTGCAGTCAAGTCTTAGAGAAAAGTGCTACACAAGATTGGATGCAAAGGTGCGTGGAACTAGAAGAAGTAATGCAGAAAATGCACCCCGCCATCTAAATGCAGACAAGCTACAAATCAAGATTGATCCTAAGATCTCTATTAAAGAGACTACATGAGATGAGGTAGGAGAAATTTTGAAAGAACACCACATAAAATTGGAAGAAGCAAAAGAAATAAGTTTTAAGAACGTAGTAGATGAACACAAGTTAAAAGTCACTAAAAGCGCATATAACAGAGAATCAAAAGAAAAAAGAGAATTACAAACCGTGTGGTAAAAATATGGAAATAGAGCTGAAAAATGCTGCTCGTACTATACATATACTATTGGATGGCCAAGTATGAACGCGGAAGACAAGGTAGATATGGAAAAGCTAGAACAAGAAATTCATAAAGCCTCCACTAAATATGATATTTCAAAAGATAAAGATGGATTATAGAGAAGGAAGCGCTGCACAACTCACGAAAAATATCAAAACTAGCAAGCGGTGGGAATGGAAAGATAAGATATATGACATGCAAGAATGTAGCACTACCTTGGACAAAGCATTGGTAAGGATGCAACAAGAAACTACAACTACACATGATCAATGGAATAAGGTACAAACACATCCCACTCTAGCATAATTAGTTCCACTCATTCAAGAAAATACCCAACTTCAAGAATGGATAGATTAGGTGAAAAACCATTTGGCTTCTTGGTTCAAGTATGAAAAGAATATTATTCCACAAATAAAAATATATGCTTTGCCAAATACACTTGAAGGGATTAGAGGTGGGCATCCCACAAACCCGAGCTTAGGCAAATCGAGTGAACAAAATTTTCCTTATGCTAGATGTCTAAGTTTCTAGGGATGTTTATGTCTCTACAAGATCGGTGTCCCACAAATCCATTCGAGCGAGGGAATCCTTCCCTACGCTAAACGTCTAAGTTCAGTGATTGATGCCCACATATGAAAATTTTGAAGAAATTTTGTAGAGGATAGAAAAATATTCTTCATCAGTTTTTGGTTGTCTCAAGGATGAGAAATTTTTTAAGAGTGAGAATAATTTTGATAGGAGTCTTCATCAACAATTTTTACAAACTGCAAAGTTAAGGAGATAGCTGTGAAAAGATAAAATTAACTGTAAAGGAGAAAGGGAAGCCGCATGATGAAGAAAGAAGTCATGTATAAAGGATGAAGCTGTGAGACATAGAGAAATCCATGATAAACTAATAATGTTGTGAAAACTGAGCAAAGCCACAAGATAAGGAGAAAGTCACATAACATTGAAAGAAGCCACATAAGTTGACTAAGAGTCATGTAATGAAGATAAATCAAGCCAAATCAAGACCGAAGATGACAAAGGCACGAGTCAAAGGAAGTGATATTTGGAATGTAATGAATTTTTTATATTTATTTTAATTAACCTTTTTGTATATGGGCCATCATGAGAACTATAGATATGAATACCAATTTGAGAGATTTCAGATGAGAGTAAAGATAGGAGAATGAAGAGAATATGCATGTATTGGAAACTGATGTAATTATTATTGATGAATAAATAAAGAATGGAGTTTTGGAGTAAAATTTGTTATATTCTTTCATTTACATTTATGTTCTTAGAGTAGAGGTGGTGTATTTCCGTGTACATCCTTAACTAAGATCGATATTTCCTAATCCCTACAATCCTATTGGAGTTTTTAGGTCAAGGATCTTCATAAAGTTGCCTCACACTTTGTCATTTTACATATAACATGCATTAGTTACATCTTCATGATCTCGCATGCTATTTTAATATTCCTTGAGGTCAAATGATGATGTCTAAAGCCTTTACAATTTCCTAACAAGCTACCACATCTGAAAAATTTCCATCTACCCCCATCAACCAATTTTGTAACTAACAAAATATTATTTTGTCTTATCTTTCATGTTGCAAACTTTCTTATGGCCAAGAATAATAGGTTGAAAATTTTCCTTCTCATGAAATCAAATTATAAACTCTTCAATTTAATCCATGATCTCTTGACCATCCCATTGTACTCGACATTTCATTACACATCTCATTAAAACACATAGGTGCACTATTTTATGAGTTCTAGGTGCACACACAAGAAAATACAATTTTGAACTTGGCGAGTGTATAAATTTTTGAAGCTAATATATTTTCATGATTTTATAGGTATTGAGGATATCTACACCATTGATATGTGCTTGAGATTCATCACAACAACTCTTCAAGACTCCTTCCTTCAATAGTTTAACTAGTTTATAGACAAGCTTGATATCACAGTCCCGGTGACTTTCCAAACTGCATGCAAGATGTCTTCATCTGATTTATAGCTTGAGGAGGATGTATTGTGAATGTTATATCACTTACAAGTCATAAAAATTTGTACGGTATTGTATTTCACTTCAGAATCATGCATTGAATCAAAATGTACCTAGTTTGTATACACCGATTGCACCTTCAAAGAATGACCAAGAATGCACACTTTAACCATCTTGTTATCAATTTATTAAATAATTTGTAGGATTTTTAGGTAGGTTTTCCACTTATTAGTACCATCTATTGATTCCTTTCATGGAGACTAGTCCAAACTTGCACGGGATCTTCGAGGAATGCACATGTAGACTTGTTCCTCTAGATTTATTTTCAACTCTAAGAGTGGAAAATGAACTCATACACACCAAAGGCACAATGATCATGTCTAAAACCTCTTATAACACCAAGTACATCTCATAAAAATCCCTTAATCCTAGAGATTTTCTTTGGGACCTCTTAAGATAGGATTGTTTGCACAAAACTTACAAAACAAGGTACAATCCGTACAATAGATTCATACTTAAAAATCATAACTACCAAAAATATTTATCTAGAATGATTATTTAATACCTTTGAGATGTTTTAACAGCTTTCAAACTTGATTTGGATTCATAACATTTGATTTCATGTCCATCGCTTTAGAAGGGAGGTTTGGAGAGAGAAGAACATTGTTAGTAAAATGAATATAACTTTTTTGTCTTTTCTCCTTTTGACCTCAATTTTTAAAAAAAAAGTTATGTATTTGAGTGATATTCAAAAAATAATTCTATAATTTATTCGAAGGAGGATTGATAAGATTTCATGAGTGTTAAGAAGTTGAGGTGCTCATTTTACATTTTTAAAAACTAGGTTTTGGTAAAACTTAAATAACTTACACAAAACACCTTTTAGGTCCTCAAATTTTGACCACACATTCAAAAATCCTTCCTCCATGAGTTATACTAACCAATTTTTCATATCTTTCTCTAAAATTATTTTTCCCATCTCATTTATGCAGTATTAGTTCTTTAGTTATGAGAAAGTGTGCTATAAAAACGTATATTAAGCTCTCAAATCACCTCCTTGGTCACTTGTGAAGCTATGTATACCTCATTTACCATCATATATGCTCATGCCATGCTTATTTTGAATTATCATTCCTTGGCTCATCACCCTCACGTGCCTACTAGGCCTCAGACATTACTTGAAAACTTTAGAATCACCATCTTCATGCCCTATAAGCTTGATCCTTGACCCGATACTCCTCCTATGTATGATATTACAACTCATAATAATCCAAACATGCTTTACCTTATTTTTATTTGTTAAAATCTCATGTTTCCACGCCAACCCGCTTGGTGCGGGACTAAGATTAAGCCTAGAACTACTCCGACTCTTCAATAATTTGAACATGTTGACTGTTACAAACACATTAACAACTTACGCACATCTCATTGACCATTTTTGACCTTATGAAACCTGTATACAACCTTGGGAGAATACATTCACACAAATTTCTTGGTTGACCATGCATCTAAACCATGCTTGAACAACTGAACTCATGACTTGACATCTCATGAACACACCTAAACACCTTGGGCATCATTTGACATTAGTGAACACTTGACATAAATGGAAACACATGACTATGTCATCCAATAGATATGAAAGGACCATTAGATGATTTGGGTCAACTGGAGGGCTTTGTCAGCAATGCCAAAAGAGTAAGGTTTTTTGTACTCAGTAAAATCAAGACTTTATTTTGGTATCTTTGTTATTTCTCTTTCGGTCTCTTATTCCAAGTTTCTAAACTCTTCTCCTCATCTTTGAATCATGTCATATTCAATGGGAAATGGTGAAACCCAATGAAAATGGTTATAAATATTTTATTTAAGGCCATAAATGTGGCAAGGTAGTAAGGATTCCCATTTTAGTGCAAGAAATGTAGAAAAATCACATAGATGTTCATTTTTATAGGTTTTTTCCTCTTTAATAGGAAAAGAGAGTTTTTTTCCAATAGTTCTGCTCACGAATACTAAAGTGGCTTCAAATTTTACACAAATCCAAGCTCATATTTATATGATCTTTCCCTCTTAGTGATCCAAAAACAATTTTTACATCCTAGGTACCTTTTAAAAAAATCCCGATGCTCGAAATTCTGATTTAAATTGATCAATAATTGGTTATGGACTCACCTAATCATGTTTTAAAAATACATTGATTTCCAATTTTTCTATTTATGGATCAATTTCCTTTTAGCTCAACTTTTGTTATTCAAGTGGATTTATTACAAACCATTAAAAACTTATCACAATATGATTTTGAATGCATATCAATTTGATTTAATTCATCATCGAAATTAATTTGTGCACATATTTGTCTATTGTGGATAATGGATTCAATTTTAAATTTAATCTAATTTTTCCAATTAATTTGTTTTCTAAATCAAATATTCAGTCCCTTATTGAAATTCAAAATCTTATAATAAGAAGCAATTAAATAATCAAATAACTCCACAACTTGATAATGAGTTCACCCATATGGTTTACCTCTTCGGATTCACTTAATCGTGAATCGATCTATTAAAATTCACTTGAAGAATTTTTTTTACCTTTCGAAGTGAATAATAGATCACTATCACCTATAAAATTGAGCATATTCAGAATTGAAAACTCTACCAAATATCGAAATACATGCCCAAATCCATCCATGGCTCTAAAATATCTCCACAAAGTGAGTTCTATGCAAAAATGAGTAAAAACTCCTACAATAGGAAAATTATAGCACTCCATGGAAAAATAATGGCATCACTATGGTTGTCTTTGAATTTAGAACATTTCTCCGTTTACACCAAAGTTTGAAACTAATCCTAAATCATTCAAAATGGAGTTTTTCTACAAACGGCTCTAAAGCGCCCTCTACACAATCTTGGCAAAATTGTGTTTAAGTATAAAGCGAGCTCACTTTGTACCTCGCCAAGCTCCTATGGCTCAATGGCAAGCCGAGTATTTTGCACTGGGTAGTCTTGGGGTTGAACCCCTTCTCCTCATTTTCCGGTTGAATTTTTATGATGGATTTCAATACCACATTATCTCGTGTCTTTGGGAGGTTGCATTATATATATTGGGCTTGGCCTCCCAAGTACTCCGTGGCTTCGGCCATGCCTGTGATTTTTTTTGCCATGTAAGAGGCATATGATATATTAGCCAACTGATTATTTCATTGTTTACTTAATTTAGGTGTCACGTATATTGTGGCTTATGGTTTGTTACCATGTGGGCTGGTGGATTGTGCTTGTCTCACCGACGGTTACACCATTTAAAGGGTTTTTTTGGTGTTGATCTACCATGTAGGTGGTGGGTTGGTATAGTTTGAATAGACAATGTGTTGGGCCATGTTATCAATTATGTATGTGGATCTTCTCGATAGGCACGTTGAGTATAAAGCATGGAGATAAGCTCAACCGGTGGGGAGTTGTTCACTCCACCGATATGCTAAGTAGCTAGGGTCAAGTATTCATTGTGTTGCCTCTAATGTACCAAGTTTCTTCATAGCTTGAGAAAGATAGAGTAGATACAATACAATTTAGTCCCAATACAATGCACAATTAAATACCTTGAAATAATAATCCCATATGTAGGATACAAACACATAATTTGGCATATATATACAATATCAATACAATGATATAATAAAGATCGAAGGCCAAGGCACCGCTTTACAAAAATATTATTCGACCCTAGCTAATGGCCCCCTATTCGAAACCGACTGTTGAAGACCGATGTTACAAAATATAAATTTTACTTCATACCCATTTTTATACTTGATGCAATGTGATTCATCCACTTGGTGGGTTTGCACACATCCAAGTCAACAAACCTAAGCACAGTCATCTTATTTTTACTAGTTGACTAAAAATTCAGCAGATGATATCTTGTGCACATACGAGATTCATTTCTCAAGTTCTTTATATCGACAGAAATATCTCAAGATTATCTTAAATCATGTAATGTTTTAGGGAGATTTAGGGATCATCTACATTGAAAAATATCCTCTCGGATCACTCCTCCCAATAAGACCATTTTTTCCCCAAAAAGGAAACTCACCTAGCTGAACTGTTAATAGGTCCTCTACATATCACAAACACATAGAACCCATTTTATAGCATGGTGATATCAAAAATTGCAATATATATATCAAATATCCATTAAGAAGTAACATAACCCATGGCCAATACTACAACTGATATGAAAACCAAAAATGCCATACTCATTTGTTGTACATTGATCCTGCATTGTTGTCACTATGCAAAATGTAACCTGCATCACAATTTGTTAGTGCAATAATTATACAAACTATTTGTAACCATGTTTGATAGTTACAAATATTAAAGCCTAAAAAATAGACTTATAAAATGTGCAAAAATCATGCATGGCTACAAATTATTTGTATAATTGCTACACTTACAAACAATGCCTACTTGATACATTTGCACAACTTAAACAACAACATACTCGAATACATGCTTTCCAAAATAGACATCTGATCAAATGATCATACCCCATAAGAAACACTTGTATACGTTCTTTGTCAAGTTCAAAAATGAAGTTTTCCAAACCCATATTAAAGAGAAAATTATCCAAGTATGATAAACATGTCACCTTGATTTCCCCCTTCAAGTTACTTCATCAAATTTAAAGCTATATATATATGGGATTTTTTTACTTTTTATCAATCAACAAGAATCCCAAATTGCTTTGAAAATAATGCATGTTATTCATCATTTACAACTATGCAAATATAAATCTATCCAAATTACATGAGTTTTCATTATCCATATCAAAATAAAATGGACTTATTTGTGGATAGATCCAAGGTTGATTCATTCTTAGCTGGTGGATTAACAAATTTTACCTTGTAAACCAACTTGTTCTTACCATTCCTTGGATGGCTTGTTGGATGAAGTTTCCAAAATTTTCAACCTTGTGTCCACTCATGTGAAAATGAGTGCAATAGTTCCTCTTATCCATTTTCTAGGATAAGGAAATAATTTTACCATTTCTTGCCTAAAATATATGAGATTGGTTTTTCACATTAAGCTCATCAGGAAAATGTACGCACCCAAAATTTCATGTGTGAAATTGTCAAAAAAATGGTTAGAAGATCCCCAATGATGATTCATATCCTTTCAGAAGTTGTTTGAGTTCCAAAAATCCATTTGCAATACATATTTGTAGCATGGACATCCTTACTTAGTGCTCATATTCTTTTTCCTAGCTTCCCGATACATTTTAGAGTAATTTTGGCCTTTAGTGTCAAAATCGTTGCCCCGCAAAACCTAGAGAAGAACTTTTATCTTTGTCATTGTTGAATCTGTTGCCTTCTTTTTAGAAATTTCCAAATCCTAATCATAGATAAATTGAGCTTGCCTTCTTCTAGGTACATCGTTGCCTCGTCAATCAATCCAAGCTACTAAGTTGTCCAACATCTTTCTTCTTGTTTTTGTTACTACATTCCCATCAACTGAACTCACGTGAACATGGAAATTGAAAGTAAACTGAGGGGATAATTTCAACCATATTTACCACTAGTACATGTATATCTAGGTTGGATTGTTGCTTTCTTTATTCAAATTGTCAAGTTAGAATTCATTGTTTTAGACTCATATCAAATAGAGTAGCTAAATCTTTCAATCATTTCAATTATTAAACATCAATAGAGTAGATCAATTTAGATATTCGTTCTTTAAATATTGTCATGGAAGTTGTAGAGGATAGTAGTTTCTCTGAAATAGTGACTATTCTCTACCTCTGAGGCATGATTTAGAGCTATGGAAATAATTCATTTAGTTAATTATTCTAGGTTAATCTCATACAAATTGCACAAGTGATTGTCTACATCCAGGTAATTTCTTGTTTAGATTCATTTAATTAGGTTAGAAGCTTTCTTTCTTAAAAACTACAAAAACAACAAAAATATTTCATTTATTAGATTAGTCATTTTGCTTATTTATAAATCTGGAAAATACAAAAACATATCTTAGTTTCAATTCCTTTTGTCAATTTACTTAGTTAGATGCTTTCAAATCTGCATGACAATTAAAGAACCTAGACAAGTAAGAGATTTCTATTTTGAGCCAATAATTCCACAACCGAACCTAGTAGTTCCTCTTGTAGACATAGATCAGGGACTTAGGTATAACATTTTCAAATCAACTAGGGATGTGAATAGTATCAATAGACATAGTTGGACACACTAAACATAGAGGATGATAAGGCATTCAAATATTGGTCAAGACAACCTGAACTACCAATTAAACTGAGTATCTATATGACCATCAACCAACCCTAAGAGAAAACACATGCAATTGACCCAATAATTCCTCAACCAAATGCAAACGATCTTACCATAGACATAGACACAAGATTATGCATACTTGTAGCTAGATCTCTTGTACTATATTCATAAAATATTGAACAACTTCTAGCATTAAACATTGAAGAAGAAAAGGCTTATGACTATTAGAACGATCCCATACGTAGAGTTCCTAATCATCATTGGGATTAGACCCTAAAAACACTACATGACCATAGTAATTATGTGACTAAAGAGAGTTTATGGTTGTGATCCTACGGTTCCTCAACCGAACGGAACCGAGAGCCAATCAGACATAGATCTTAGATTAAGAGCGTTAGTATTTAGATCATCACCACTCCTAACAAATATCATTAGGAAGTTATATGTCCTAAATGAGAAATCTCATCGGACCCTCTCGTTTTGGAGAAAACCTACTAATTGTCCATAGAGCTAAACGAAATCACACCTCTCACTTTTTCTTGTTCCATGACCTTGTCAGGCAGATTAATGAGGCCCCATTCAGTTTCCCACACATTCTGTAACTAGTAGATAGGATATCCTTGGAGCTTGACATTGATCGCAGCCATGCATTACCATCTTTACCAACTTCTCCATCAGAGCCACCCAAGTAAGAGAGGCTTTCGCTGCGCTTGATGAGAAGATTCCATGATTGTAAGTTGAAAACATCGTATTGTGTTGTTCACCTTCACCTAACATTTCCACATACTTTTCACCCATTATCATATTCTGCTACCACATAGCCATCCAATTTCCACATCGGCTACTCTGGCATGACTTGAGGGAGTCGAGTGAGGATCGAAGGTTACGTGTCTAATTTCATTGTACGGAAACCACTTCTACAAGAAAGACTTTCTCTTCCAAAAAAGGCAACAAAATGATTATGCAATCCACAAAAAGTGCAAGGAAAAGCATTCATCATTTTTTGTATATCAAAACCATATTGTTTAAAATGAAAGAGTGGGTCCTTAAAAGTTTTACAATTTTTCCCAGGCTTATGATCATGATAAGAAAGTGGAGATGGAATCTCAATATCTCTTCATTGAATTTTCTTACCACATCCATTATGTTGTACTCGTGGGGTACACACTTTGTTGTCGGAATCTCTTCTTCCTTCAATGTGCTTGGAGGATTCTCCAATTTTCATTCCTTCACTAGGAAAACCCAAACCTATATAACAAGGATGATCCTCAACCTGTATTGGGTTAGATATTGTTGGTGTGTGGGATCTTATGTGTCCTCCACTCACATATGGAGGGTCATCTCACATTGGTTAGGTTTAGGGTTTGCTTGTGTGTCATGCACTAGGGTTACTCAACACCATATATGTGTACCCTTTTATTCCTGATTAATGAGTATGCCAAGACACTTTTCTATCTTTCCTCTATGTGCAAGCTTTATTTCGTTGATCAAGTTCTTCCATTGTTGATCGATTCTTATGATTACATTGGAGCTATCACGATTCTGTTTGAGTGAAAATAATTCATGGTGCATCGTTTCTAATTTGATTCTTGCAAACTATTTCATTGTATCAGAGTAGAGATTGGGTAAACGTGCATTCATCATCTAAGTTATGATTACTCTTGGTTTCGTTATTTTTACTCCTCGTGTAAGTTTTTCGATCATTAGATTATGGAATTTAATTTGCTAACGTTCTTAAAAAATTATTCTTGGAAAGTTTTGGTTTTGTTGTGTTCTTCATGCATGTGCAGATCTCCTTGAGTTTTTAGGGGTTTTATAGCTACATTTAGCTAGCTATGGATAAATTTAGTAGATCAGCTAAAAATAGAGGTTCTTTATTCTTGTTTTTTAATTTTTATTAAACTGGAAATTTTTAGATCTCTATTTTTTTGTCTCTCTTCTGTGTTTGCATGGTGGTTTTATATAAATTTAGATTCAAAATTATAGGTTTGATGTTTGGAGTTTTGGTGCACTGCTCCCAATTGAGCTCTCCACCGAGCTCCTCAACTCACCTGTGAGCCCCTTTCAAATTCCTCTGAGCTACCCCTTTAACCAAGTTTCTCTGTGTGAGTGATTTTTGGTTTGCCTCATGTTTCACCTCTGCCAAGTTGGTTGTGTTCTACCCTAGCTGAGATATTCCATGTTACCTTGTGCTTGGGAAGTTTTGTTTTGACCACGTAATTTTAAGAGAGTTATTTTGGCTATGCCCCAAGTGTCTCTCTTCTCCCTTTCTCACCCTTATTGGCTTGCCCTTTGCCCGAGCTCTGCGTGGTCTCCCCTGGTTCAAGATTACCTATTTTGGCTCTACCCCGAGTCATCCAGCTGAGCTAGTTTTTCCTCTTGAAGCTCATGTTCGGCTCGACTGCGGTCCTCTCGATTGGCTCTAGTTCTCCTCTGTGTGGTCTACGTGACCTTTCCCTTTGTTGAGTCTCCCATGAGCTCGCATATCTACTGGAGCCTTTCCTTGGATGCCGAGCTCACTACCAACTGTCGCCATCTCCAATGGCTTCTCCAACTCACTACCGGTCGTCCTCGGGCTTCAAACCGTGATCCACGCTGGGATCCTCACTTTTCCCTCAATTGCCAAGCCCAACTCGGGATCCTCCCACGGTCTCCCTCCAACTCGGGTTTTCAAACAACCGTAAGTTTGTTAACATTTATTTATGGTAAGTTTTTTAAATCTTTTGGTGGATTTTTTAAAGTGGGTAGTTAGAATTATTTAAGGCAAGTCTCCAAACATGCTTTTTGGTAAGTTTGGTAAGTTCTTAAAATTTCAAATTTGAGGTGTTTTTTTATAAGGTGGGAATTTCTTTTAAAAGGGAAAGTATTTGATTTTTAATTAGGATTTAATATTTTTAATAGATCTTAATTAGTTTTTCATAATTAATTAAATTTAATTATATTAAATCTATTCCTATTAATTACAAATCTCATTTACGATTAGTAATAATTTAAATTGTCTTTTAAATTAACGTTAATTATCATTTTTAAAACTCCCATAGCTTTAAAATTAGCTAAATTAGGTATTTCAAAGTGATAATTTTTAGGCGTTATTGTCAAATTTTTCTACTAATCATGCACTCAAGTGTGTAGTGAAACTCTGAGCACCTATTTATCTTCCGCGTGCCTTTCCGTTATTCTTAAGATCATTGGGACTCATCTTGAGTTCGTCTAAAACTTGTATTTACCCTTATTATTGCTTGTGACTAGTGAGCACATCCACCACAGTTTGCAGCAAGGGGGTATACATTGTGACGTGCGATGCTTTTCTCACATGCCAAGATTTGATTTCACCTTCTTCCTAGTTTTTTACAAATTGTGCTTGTATGGTGTCACTTTACTGCGCTCCACGAAACACGATTGTGGTCTCCTCTCTTGTGCATTATTACGCTGATTGCAAGGTGAGTTACCAACTATTTCAAGACACATGCTAGGACCTGATTGTATTCAATGCACTAAACTATAAAGTTCCGAAAGAAGGGGGGGTTGTTATATTGTTCGGGTGGTTGTGTTTCATTTCGCATTCCTTCTCTCTCTCTCTCTCTCTTCTCTATGGATGCACTTTCAATTCCTTTACTTACACCGCTCAACTTCTTGAATGGAGATCGAAAATAATTATAAAACTAAGGGGTAAAGGGTTATCACACATCACCATGGGAATTGAGACTGAACCAGATGACGACCCTAAAAAATCTAAGTGGTTAAATTGTAGTGATGAAGCTTCAGGTATTCTTTGCATGTATGTTTCTCCTAACTTGATCTTCCACATTGAGTCGTTTGAAACACCTAATTCTGCTTGGAAAATGTTAGATGGAATGTTTGGACAATAACATGACATGAGAGCACATGAGTTGGAAAACAAACTAGCAGGGGTTAAATCCTAGTGATTTTGAAAACCTACAAGCATTCTTCTCTAAGTTTGTCCAAACTAGATTGTTGTTAAAGGAATGTCAAGTAGATAAGAAAGGTTCTCAACTGATCTTGTCGATTCTCTCTAAGTTAGGTCCTGAATATTCTTTGTGTCAACTTTTTACGCTACAAAAGATGCCTTGGGAAAGGATTGGAATATGCCCTCCTTTGACTATTTTTGTCCCAACTCATTCGAGAATATGACAAAATCATTCAAATGGGGTATCTCAAGTCCAAGTCACATGCCCTTATAGAAAGTACTAGTAAGGAAAAGAAGAAAGAAAGAAAAGATCAACCTAAGAAGGAATGATGTAGCCTAGAATTTACTAGATAACACCCTAGTCACGCTGGCACATCACTCACCTAGATCGATTGCTCACATGAAGTGCACAAATGTACTGAGGTCCCTCTTTAGGGTTCTTTGTAGCAGGATGTTAGCATGATGAAGGAATAAACATAAAGATCCATAACTAATCCACCATTCTACCATGCATTCTACATTTAGATCTATGAAAGAACAAGCTATAAAAGTAATCATGATTGAATCAATACCATGCACCACTCAATTACACACAAGAGTGACACTTAGATTTAGTGAATATATTCTATTTATTAATAAACACAGAAGATCCTTACAATAATGTCAATCTATAGCAATGTGCGCATGGATATGATCACGTAATCCAATAATATGCACATATCTCTATATCTCCATACATCCATATCTCTTCTACACTCTCTATCTATCTTCTACTATGTGCTTCACATCATATATATAGGGTAGGGACTTTCCCTTCACCACTTATCTATTCCATAAATAGGCCGCATGTTATTAATAAGCATGCGCCGTTTACAGGCATATCCACACATACAAGTGTGCTATTTATGGACCTATTATAGTTAACTGAAGTAACAATCCTATTCTTAGCTCATCTCCATGAAAAATGATTTGATATGATCCTCTAAAGATAGATAATGTGTGGCGTGCACGTCTCTGCATCGTTGGTTTGTTCTGCATGCCATCTTCTAAAAATAGATCTTCATGCTCAAAATCAGCTAAGTCCTAAATACTAAACTTTCCCTCCACGCGCGGGTTCTTCCTGTCCCTCCGTGCCCTTGATCCTGGATTTCTCTCCCATGCAGATTTCTTGTATGAGTTCTCCAAGTGTTCTCTGATCAACATTACCCCACACTAATCTCACTGTCGTCCCGACAATGGTTATCTCCAAAATTGTAGTAAAGAATAGATGAATGGAAAGAATAAGAATGAAAGAATGTAGATAGATAAAGAAGTTTTATGAGGCTACGAGGCAGCCTCCTCTACATTAGTTTGAATTATCAACTTTGGATACTCCTTTATTCGGGCCTCAAGGCCATCCATTCGGCCGAGTGCTTGTTTTCTTTCTCTAGAATGTCCACAACAATGGATTCCAACTCATCCCTTGTAATCTCTCCTTTTTCATTCTGTAGAACCAACACAACGCTAGACATCGATGTCATTATTCCTTCTAGAAGATCCATCTTCTGCACAATGAGCTTCCCAAGCTCTTCTAGCTGAGTCTTATGTGGCTCTTATCTGCTGCAGGGGCCTCACGCTTCTACTTAACTATTAACCATTTAACCTACCTAAAAGGAAGATTATGTGTTAGCCAAAGATATTTTTAGAAATCCTTGCTGATAATTTTTTCTAAGGCTGAAATCTAAAATATGCAATTTTGGACTTGGAGTTTTCCTCTTTTAGAGTTTTTAGCTCGGATTCAGAACTTCCTTTGAAAATTTCCGAAGTCTGAAATTCGATTTTTGGACTTTTGGGCTTTCAAGGTTTAGGAATTTTGGCCCCTCTTTGTGTAAATCCCTCTTGGACTTTCAAAGTCAAAATCTTCAAAACCCGAATTTTGGTTTTTGGGTTTGTGTTTTGAGAATTCTTTGAGTCATTTTTAGGATTTTTCACTTGAAATTTTCCGAAGTCCAAAATCCAAATTTTTGAAATTTTGGGCTTTCGGGTTTTGGACCTTTGGGGATTTTACGCATATTTAATTTTCACCTACCTCTATAAGGATCATATTTTTACCATTAATATCGGGATTTCTATTTAAACTCGTTTTTACTTGTTTTTTTACGACACATTGCTCTACGACATTCCATTTTTGTACTTTGCGATGTCTTTTTCAAGGTATGGTTTTTTGTTTATTTTCTTTTTGTTTTATGTCTTCTCTTTGTTTCCTTCTCTCATTTTGGTTTCCTTTTGGTCTCCTTTGCGTTTTTCAAATGACAACCCCTTGGTTCACCATGTTTCACATTTCAAGTTTTCTTTAGGTATTTAGAGTTGTTTAAAGGATCTTCTCGAGCCTCACATACTTCTTCTCATTCTTCACCTTTTAGAATTTGGAAGTTAGTGTTGTTTGGAAAAGTCCTTTTCGGGATTTCGGAGTAAATTGTTCGGGAGACTCTTTCGGAGAAAATTGTTTGGAGATCTTGTTCAAAGTTTTTTTCCTTCTAGTTTTCAGAATTTCGAATTCGGGAACTCTTTCAAAGAAAATTATTTGGAGATCTTGTTTGGAGTTTTTTCATTCGAGTTTTCAAAATTTCTAGCTTGGGGAACTCTTTCAGAAAATTGTTTGGAGAAAAGTTTTGAGAGATTTCCTTGAGAACTTCTAGTTTTAGATTTTCCGGTTCGAGATAAATCTTTTGGAGATTTCAATTCGGGAAATATTTTCAGAGAAAATCAGTTCAGAGTTTTTAGTTCAGTGATTGCTTTCGAAACTTTTCAGTTGGGAATTTCAGAAGTTTTCCTTTCAGGTTTATGGAATTTCTATAACCTTAGCTTCCAAAACATAGGGTTTGATGTCTACTTCCACTTCAAATGGGAAAGAGAAGATGAAATACTCATTTCTTGGGGTTGATCCTCAATCCAACCTATCTTATGACTTAGGAAATATTGGGGACATTGATCTAGGACAAATTGATCTTCCCAATTTCTGGGAAAGAGTAAAATCTCTGAATAATAAGCCATGGATGCAGGCCATCTATGACAGTGGGCTTTCCCTTGTCACTAGTTTTTCTCGCATCTATGCATTGCCCATAATTTGTCTTAGCTGCAACATCCCACTTTGATGAAGACTCCATGTCAGTTAGGGATAATGATGATAAGGTGGTAATCCGTTTGGACCCAGACTTCTTTGAAGATATGCTTAAACTTCCTTACGTTCAAGATTATGCCACAATTTCACCAAAAATAGTAGTGGAACATTAGGATAAGAAAGAGGAGGTATGCTCAAAGATTATGATGAAATCCTATCTGGCTAAGAATTTTTCCAAATTACCCAAAAATATGCATCAATAAGATTTTATTCAGGAAGTCAACGATCTCATTCTCTTGTAAGCTGAATTTCAAGTCTTCCTTCTACAAAGGAACTCTAGGAATAGATGTTTTTGTACATTGCAACTATAAAGAAGAATGATGAATTTATCCAATGGGGGGAGCATATTAGTAGCACCATTCTCTATCAATTAGGTAGAGTGTCGAAAAAAATACATTCTACAAGACATCTTTTCTCGGTATATGTGGCTAATGTTATGGGAGATTTTGTGGGTTTGAATACTAGGGATGTTCACAACACCTCCCAAATATATGACTTTTATACTCAAATCACTCGAGCATTTTTTCGTAGTCAAAGATGCTTTCTTATTGTCATTCTCTATCATTTTGATAGAATTATATAATCAGAGGATTTCTAATGAAGCTTTCAAAGAAGTCTTTGGAATGGGAGCAATCTACTTTAGATCTACTACTTTAACCTATATCCGTGTTCTAGATTTCATAGGTGCCCCAAAAAAATTGCCAAGGTGCCCCACCGACAAATGGATTCTATTAGAATTAGTTCAACAGCTTTTAGATTATCATCGAATCCAAAATAAGTGTCACAAAATGGGAATGCATTTCCTGTATCGAAGCGGGTTCTCTTGCCCAAATATTCATAAGGAAAAAAATGTTAATTCGAAATGACAGAGGTAACCTTGTGGACCTTTCATCGTGGACTAATATTGATTATTAGGGTAAGTTTGGGAAATAGGTCGATCCAGTTCCCACGTGCCCCAATTGGAAAATATCGGATTCATTGTCAAGACGAATACATCATTCAAAAAATAGATTATTAAAGAATGACTCTTGATGAAGTTTGGCGGTTTGGTTTGGTAGATGTACTAAAGGACATGCAAGATAATGATGAGGTTTTGGATTCATCATACAAGAACGATAATGTTTCAAATCAACCGCTGCCATGGATTGATTGGTATGTGGAAGAATTTACCAATACTAAGGAGAGGGGGACCCATTTTAAAGAGGACTTTAAGTTGGTTGGCCACCTTGGGAATATAACCAAAAGGGGAAAATCAACCTAAAAATATAGGAACTACACCAGAAATAAGCCAACCAACACCTACTAATGGAAAAAGGTCGGCTCAAAAGGCTCCCATAATTCCAAAGAATATTTCATTCATTATTGGTGGCTCATATCTCTCCAAGTCCTCTGCTTCCAAGGTTACATCTCTTGTAGTGCCTATGATAGAGGTGGTTGAAGTCGGTGATTCTCCGATATCATCCAAGATCCATCACACCTTATTCTTCCTCCATTAGTTCCTTCCATTTCCACAATCCTTTCTTCCTTCCCATCGCCTTATATAGCCCAAGTATTCTCATCACTTCAGATTCTACCAGTGGGAAAATATTGGGTCACCCATTTCCTCCTCGATTGCTTTAACTCTTCCATTTTCTTCAATCACAACCCCTAACATTGTTCGTCAATTCCTATGGTTGTTCCTACATCCACACCTTCCATCATCACTACCTCTATTCAAATACTAGTTGGTATTTCTAGTGATCTTTCCTAATCGATGTCTCAAGTATTGGATCTGCCACTCCATCTTCATCGACTCTAGCCATACCGAGAATGGTTGTTTAGACAAACTCCTAAGTAAAATAAAAAGGTTCCTCTGGGAGATATCATAGATCTCAGCATATTGGAGCAGATGCCCAAGAGACAGGCCAAGAGACTGAGAAACGTATCAAGTCTGATGGTTAATTCATTCTGGAGAGGGTGAGATAGAGGTGGCCACCCCCTTGAAGGAAAACCAAAGAAACAATCACAACAACAGACATTACAGATTTTAAAGTTACGATTGGGGAAAGCTACTCATGAAGGATCCAAGAAAGATGTACACACCGCTCTTGGGGCCCTTTTAGAGAAATATGACAAAGAAAAGGACACCAAGGATGAGCTTGTTGGTCGTCAAATAGGACTTTTTAGAGAGCAACAGACAGGAGACGAAAAGTCCCTCCTCTTTAATGGGAGAGGTTCCCTTATTCTGAAACGAACTTATTTACAAATATACAGAGCATTATTTTATGGTTAAACTTGGATATTACGAAAGTGCTTTCCACAAGGATCATCAGTTACGTAAGGACTGAGGAAAAAGAATAAGAAGATGAGCAGAACAGCAACATTCAGAATTATAGATAGCAGAATAATTCTTCGTGTATGCGAAGCTTCAAAGGAGTTAAGACAAGATCATTTGAATGAGATTAAATTTAAAGACACAAAGTTCCGTAAATAACCTTCTTCAGATTTATTAGTCAAGGACACAAAGTTCCTTCTTGGTTGTACAAGATCGCTGTATTTGCAAAACTGGACAGTATGCAATCAGAGAGACCAAACGAGTTAAGAACAAAATGATCTTCACAATATTAAAGGGAAACACAGAGACAACAAGAATCAGATAGACAAAGAACGGAAAGCCCTTTTTGTATTGATTTCTTTTAAGATCTATTTACACTTTCAGCAAATATCCAAGTTCTTCCTCCTTCCAAAATGGCGTGGAAAGGCCATTATATAGCTTACAAGTCGGTTACTCTTCGTAACCGTTTCTTTTAACTAAGAATAGTTAAGTACCGCCAATTGCAATACCTTAACTAATTACAAAGAATACGAAAAGAAAGGAAAGAAGAGGAAAGGAAGGAGAAGGAGACAGGTGGCCGGCTACTGGGAGGGACCCACTGTCTTCAGAATCCGCTGCCTGAACTTCTTCAATGACTCAGCTATATCTCTGCCACGAGGGACTGATGTGTTAGTTGCAGACTGAGTCCAAAATCCCAGGCATTTCTCCATCTCTTTATCAAACTCGACGTGAGTATGATAGTCTTTGTTTGCTTCTTCAATGGCAGACTGAAGAGAACAAATTTCCTTTATCTTGTCCTTAGAGATGGAGTCTTCCTTGAAAAGATTATCTTTGACAAAAGCTCTGAACTGAGCTTTGATTTCTTGCAAGGACAAGGGAACGCCAGAGTTTTCATCCTGAAGATGACAATGCATATCTTTGAAAGCAGCAGCTGCTAGCGTCTTGAAAGCTTCTCCCTTTTGCCAGCTATTCTTCATTTCTCCTACAGCTTCTTCCAGGACTCTGATTTTCCACTCTACGCTGTAGACCCAGGATTTTGATAGATTATCTTTGGCATCATCGAAAATCTTATTTGCCAGTAAGATGTTCTCATCTGTCTGTCCCATGAGGCGAAGGTCTACAATGCAACTGCCCCAGAGTTTAAGCTCCTTATCCATAACCTCAATGGTAGAGGATAGCTTCTGTTGCAAATTGTCTACCTTTCCATGTAGCTTAAAAGCTTCGTCGATGAAGTTTAGCCCGGCAACAAGCATGTCATCCACCATGGCTTCGATAGCTCTACCATAGACAGAATACTTGTGCATATCTTTAATTTCTTGCACTTCATCTTGGCTTAGAATTACAGGAGGAGGTAGAGCAGTCAAGGGAGTAGGGTCCAAAACTTTGTCCTTAGACAAAAGTGACTTGATAAAACTCGTGAGAACTTGGGCTTGTTCTTCCAGCTGTTCAATCGTCTGCTGCCCTTTCTCTACCCTTCCAATGACTCTGGTGACTGTTTCCTGGAGGTTATGAATCTCACCTTCAGGAGTAGACTCTCCCATAGGGATCCTTGAAAGCTCCAAGTCAGATGTCAGCAACTCTGATTCCGATTTGTCTACTGTGGGCTTAGCAATCTCCAGGAATTGCTGACCTCGAGCATCTGACACAATCCTGGAAGTAGTTCTGGCTTTCTTGGCACGAGAAGGAGTGGTGCCCAACAAGGCTGCTACAGCATCAAAATTTGGTCCCAAGCTTTGAGAGGAGGATTTTCTCTTCCTTTTATCAACCAGAGGTTGCACCCAAGCAAAAGAGGAAGAAGAATCTGCAGGAGAGGCAAGGGGACCAAGAGACAGGGAGCTCATGACACTCAAGGTCTGTGCAGCTGTTGACTCAAGCTGAGATGTAGGCAGAACACTGGAGGTAATGGCGGCAGAAGAATCAGTAGTACCTGGAAGTTCAGTGCTCTGGACTTCTTTATCTTTATCTGCTGGATTTTCAGGAACACTTGCAGGAGTTGGCATCTCACTGTCTTCACTTTCACTGAGAACGATGATGTTCTCTGGCCCTATAGGCAACTCTGCCTGTTTTCTTGGAGGGTCATTCTCTGCAGGCTCCTTCTTTACCTCTTTGAGTTTCTTCTTGTATACCTGGGTAGATGGAGAAGGAGTAGATCCTACAGGTCCCTGAGCTGTTGAGGCAGGAGGGGTTTTCACTGGTGTCCCAGACTCTGGAACTGATGCTTCCTTATGGGTGTCGAATCATCTTTGGAGCTGGATTCTCCTGAGTGCCTCTTGAATTCTCGGATCTTCTTACTGAACCAGACCCTAGTTCTGATCAAGACTGGGGCAATAATCTCAGCCAGATCATCTCTTTCTTTCCTGTTCCAATCCAGGTCCTCCAGAGGGGTGTGCTTAATCACATTTTCGTACTCATACGAATATAGCTCAGAATTGTCATCTTGGAGACCTTCAGGAACTTGGTACAGACTGAGTTCTTGGATCAATTGCAAGGAGAACCTGCCACAATGCCTTCTTCTGGCTTCAAAATCATCTGCACAGTCGGCCCAGTAGTCTTCTGTATCTGCCCTATGATGATAGACTATCTTGATGTTCTTTTCAATGAACTTCTTCAAGTCAAAACAGGTTCTTGGCTTGAAGAAATGAACAGTGATAGGGACCAGGGCTCTTTCTACGTTCTGAGCATCCAGAGCCGTTTTGCATGTGTAGTTTCCCAGAGAGATGGGAAAGTGCAAGCCAGAAATCTTCTTGTCTCTGCAAGTTCTGTGCAACTTGTCCAGTTGCCTGCATATCTCAATCAAGGCCATTTTGTCGTTGCAGAACATGGGAAGCCGCAGAGGGGTGCTCTCATAGCCAGCAAGCCTGATATAAGAGAATTTCCTGAACTGAATGAAATAGGCTCCATATTGTGATATCAGGTTCATAGCTTCGTCTGAAAACCTTCTGGCAGTGTCACCTTCGAGCAATCTGACCACGTACATGGTGAAAGCATCATTGACCCTTCTGAAATTCCGATTGCTGGTCTCTAGGGTGAACTGCGGGCAATAGGCGTACACTGGATCATCTTTGTGCGCATCAATGTAGGAAAAGCCAAACCATTGCCGTGACGCTGCTAGGGTATACATCAGATACGAAGTCATGAAGAACTTCTTTGTTTGCTGCACATTGGATAGTTGCTCGGCCAAATTCATGCTTATGATTTCTGCCCAATTGATGTTTTGCGTTCCCTCGCACACCATGCTGATGAGCGGGCACATCCAGAAATGAAACTCATTGGTTGAGGGCAAACCCATAACCCGAGCCAGCAGGATTATAAAATCTGACAATTCTTCATTGAAATCCGCCCGGAAGAGGGTTTTGGTCAGACGAGAAGCTCCTTTCCTAGGGTTCTTCAACCAAGACCTCGCCACTCGAGCTTTATATTTATCACTGTCTTGGTCGAACATGGCCTGTGCTTGATCCCGAGAGACGACTATAGCATTGTCCATCTCCGGAATCCTCAGAGCAGCTCCAATGGCGGCAGCGTCCAGCTTGGCAATGAGCTCCCCGTGTACATTTGTCAATTCGCTCGAATCGGGGTCGAAGTGAGCTCCGCATGAAAGTACCGTATCAGCACACTGCACTGAGATAGGGAAACCTCCGGCGAAAGCTAAACCGCTATCATTAATCATCTGTGCCATCGGCGTAGGGTTTGCATCTGTCATTCTTGACCAAAAATCGCCGAAGTCGAGATGACGAGCTTCACTGTCTCCGATATTGCTAACGGCAGACTCAAGTGGAGAAATTTGCTCCTGTCCCTGAAACTTGATCTTCATATTGATAGATTCGGAGCTGCGACCCAGACTCTGGAAGGAATTTGCAAAGGGAACTAGATTGCAAGGGTTTGAGCAAACGATAGCAAGGAGGCAATGTGAAAAATGCGAAGGTGGTATGCTTGGTTATATAGCCGTTCGAGGAGCGGAATGAATTTAATGCGCATTGAATACACCACCACCAATTTGAAAGAGCGTCATATTCGGAATGAGCGGGAAAAGCTAAGTGTGAATGACACTTGGTACGCTTGGGACAGGTGAGACGCGAATGTGCGAAACACGCGGCTCGGCTCTGTTCAGCGAAACAGGGAGAACACGCACAAATGCATTTGGAACAAATGGGACGAAAATGTGCGAAGTACGCGATTCGGGTGTTTCGGACGAAATTGGAACAAAAGGGCCCATTTGGACTTGGGAGAGATGGGACAAAAAAAATCCAGTACGCGGCTTGACCGGTTCGGCCGAAAATGAAGCAGGGCGCATTTTTGAGAATGGGATATTTGGGGCGAAAACACGCGAAGGACGCGGTTCGGGCAAATCGGCCGAAATTGGATCATTTTGCATTTTTTGATTTGGGACAAAGAGCTCTGAAGTACGCGACTCGGGAGTTTCGGCCGAAAATGGGAAAGCTCGCACTTTTAACTTTAGGTCATTTAGGACAGGAAAGTACGAAGTACGCGGGAAGGATGATTCGGCCGAAATAGGAACAACTCGCACAAAAGTTTTGGGACACTTGGGACAAAATTTTCCGACGGGCCCGAGAATGGGACAATTTCGGGGATTTCGGCCGATCGGGGAACAGGGTGCACTTTCGTACTTGGGACAGGTGGGACAAAAAGTTCCGACAGACCCGAAAATCACACAAAAAGACCCAAAACACAGATTCTTTCGACTTCACGACTTAGGCATTTCAGAGAAAAACCCTTCAACTCAAAATTTTGAAAATTTTACTCTTATCAGAGCGGGAAATTTTGAGTGGACAATGAGCTCAAGGCCAAGTTGAATAAATCACTTCAACTGCTTTGCAAAGTAACTCAACCCACTCTATCCACCGAAGTATCAACTACTATGGCTAGGTAAATTTAATCTACAATCGATGATATTTCTTATCATGAGCTCGAGAAGCTAGGGTAGAAAGGGAGATCGGTGAGTGGATGGATGGAAATATTTATGTAGGAAGATGATCCTTTGATCAAAGAAGTAGTTGAGATATATAATGATTTGCGGGTTGCGAAAACCACCATTTCCAAGATGGATGAATCCTTCTCTCAAGATAACAATAATTTAAATTTAACTTTGGCAACATGGAGTGATATTAGGAAGAGGATTTTGACTTGCTTCTTCAGAAGAGGTGATCGACGATGCCTCTAAATTATTTGAATATCAAAAGGCCATGGAATTCGGTGTGAAGTATTACAAGATCTGATTAAGAAATTTGAGGAGAAACGAGTGGAGATTACAGATGCCTTGAATGACATATCAGATGAGTTTGAAAATGCTAATTACAAATTCTTCAATGAAAATAGCGATGCTCTTCCTAAGGATCATATTAAGGAAAATTTCAGACATTTGGTGAAATGTGATGATGAGCTTACCAATAATTTCAATAATGACAACATTGATTGGTGGTCTTATGTCAAAATTTCATAGGGAGACTAAAGAAGGTTACAAATAAACTTTAAAGTTTTCCCTCCAAGATCACAAAATATATTGAGACAATAGGTGTAGTGAATCACTATGCATGTGGGCCTAGAGATGAAGAAACTCAGGGGGTCATCAAGCGCTTCTTTGAGTACAGACATCGAATGGTTGTATGGGAGGAAGGACAACAAAATCTTGCTGGTAAAGGAGATGTAGATGAATAAAGGAAAAGCTGAGTGGCCATGAAAGAATAGGTCCAAGATATGATCAATCAAAGTTGTAGGGTTGATTGATTCAAACCCTTGCAACAAATTCACTATTTTCATGGGAGCCTGTTCCCTTAATATTAATGAAATTTCTATTTTTAGTTAAATGTTAGTTAAGGGTCCAGTTGTAATGGCTCAGCCTAGGTACTTATAAAAAGTGGAATGCTTCCATTATTTACTGGGATTTATTTTTGAGAGGTGTTGCTCTTCAAGATTCGAAGAGTGCTTTAGAGATTCTAAGACACCTTTTAATTATATTCAGAGTTACACCTTGCTTTTGAATATCTGATTTATTGTGTTGAATGTTAATCAGTGTTTACTTTGTGAATTCACAATTCCTTATTGAGAGTGATTATCTTGGCTTTATTTCAGTTGAACTATTTCATGCTGTGTAGGAATAATATTACTATCTTTTATGTTAGTTGTGAAAACCTTATTTTCCTTCTGAATTAATTTTATGTTACTATTATCCCTAGTTTAAGAGATAGATGTGTGATATATGCATGTGTGGTTTCCTCATGATGAATTAATTGTGTATTGAATCTGTTTTGATCTACCCTTGTGTATACTTGAGTTTAACAAAGGAACGTCTTTCGTTGATTTGTGGTATTTTGTGCCCTTTCTAGTTGCTAAAGGTTAAGGTGGTTGATGATGTAAACCTTGCTCCCACATTAACCCTTCCAGATGTTGAACATTCCCTTAAATTGAGTGCATCACCACTTCTATTTTAAGTTTGATTCCTTGTAATTATCTCTCCCTAATCTCATGAAATGTTAGCATAGGTTTAGTTAGCCATTTTACTGCATTAGAAGTAGTGTTGTGCTTAGATTAGGAAGAGGAATCCGGCCTTCTCCAAAGGTTCACCTCGAGCCCAAGTCCCATAGCTTGATAGGTGATCCCCTATTTCCCAATCAAATCAAATGTTGTGATTCATTTTCAGGCCATTCGGGGTGTAGTGATTTGGTGACAACATTAACCATTGTCAATCTTTCTACATGGCCCAATGTTTCTTCCTTCATTTCTCTTTGGACCTTATTGCTTTCTTCCAAGGTCTTTATATTGATAAGCACCTCCAGAGTTGTGTAGATGTTCAAAGCTTGGTCTTATTTCTTTAATACTTCTTATAGTGTTTGCATTAGCTCTTCATATGATGCATTATTTCGCATCATTGACACTTTCTCTTTCTTTTCCTCTTGTTCGAGTTCCTTGGCGTTGTCATACACAGAGGTTCATCTTGAAGCTCCAGTCCACCAAATTACCTAAATAATTTAGTGCCGAGGAAACATTTGCGGTACCTTGGTCTCGCATGTGTGGGCTAGCTCTTATGACATTATCCCCAATCTCCTCTATGGTGATAAATACTTCATTTTTCTTTTGTGCCAAATCCCTCTCTTGTGTTATGTGAGCTATCTCAAAATCCTTTGTCTTTATCTTCTCATGTAATGCTCTTATTCTTGTAGCCTTGTCCATGTTTCTCATCACTTCCATTCTATCATTTGGGAAAATATTGGGTTTCCATTTCCTTCTCACTTCCTTTAACACTTCCATTTTCTTAAATCACAACCACTATCATTGTTCTATCAATTCCTACGGTTGTTCCTACATCCATGGCTTCCATCATTGCTATCTCTACTCAAATACCAATTAGTATTTCTAGTGATATTTCCCTAACCGATGTCTCAGGTATATGATCTGCCACTCCATCTTCATCGGCTCTAGCCATACCAGAATGGTTGTTTATAAAAACTCCCAAGCAAAAGAAAAAGGTTCCTCTAGTAGATGTCATAGATCTCAGCATATTGGAGCAGATGCCCAAGACATAGGCCAAGAGGCGAGAACCATATCAAGTCTGATGGTTAATTCGTTTTGGAGAGTGTGTGATAGAGGTGGCCACCCCTGTTGAAGGTAAAACCAAGGAAACAATCACAACAACAGATTATTAGATTTTAAAGTTTTCATTGGGGAAAACTACTCATGTAAGAGACAAGGAAGATGTACACACTTGCTCTTGGGGCCTTTTTAGGGAAATATGACAAAGACAAGGCCACCAAGGATGAGCTCAAGGCCAAGGTCTAATAAATCACTTCACTCATCGCACAAAGTAACTTAACCCACTCCATTCACTTCGAAGTATGAACTACTATGGCTATGAAAATTTCATCTACAATCGATGATATTTCTTATCATGAGCTCGAGAAGCTAGGCCAGAAAGGGAGATCAGTGAGTGGATGGATGGAAATAATTCAGCAGGGAAGTCGATCCTTTGATCAAAGAAGTAATTGAGATATATAATGATTTGCAGCTGAAAACACAACCATTTCCAAGAAGGAAAAATCCTTCTCTGAAGATAACAATAATTTAAATTTAACTTTGGAAACATGGAGTGATATTAGTGAAGAGGATTCGACTTGCTTCTTCGGGAAGAGGTGATCAACGATGCCTCTAAATTATTTGAATATCAAAAAGCCATGGAATTAGGAGGTGTCAAGTATTACAAGATCTCGATTAAGAAATTGGAGGAGAAATGAATGGAGGTTATAGATGCCTTGAATGACATCGAGAGGAGTTTGAAAATGATAATTGCAAATTCTTCAATGAAAATTTTGATTCTCTTCGCGAGGATCAAATTAAGGAAAATTTCAGAGATTTGGTGAAACGTGATGATGAGCCTACCAAGACTTTCAATAATGACTCCATTGATCGATTTGGTCTTATGTCAAAATTTCATAGGGAGAATAAAGAAGGTTACAAATAAACTTCAAAGGTTTCCATCTAAGATCACAAAAGATATTGAGACAACATACATAGTAAATCACTATGCATGTGGGCATGGAGATGAAGAAAGCGAGGGGGTCATCAAGCGCTTCTTCAAGTACAAACATCGAATGGTTGTATGGGAGGAAGGACAAAAAAATCTTGCTTTGGTAAAGGAGATGTAGATGAATCGGGGAAAAGCTGAGCGGCCATGAAAGAATAGAACCATGCTCTTATCAATCAAAGTTCTTGGGTTGGTGATTCAAACCCTTACAACAAATTCGCTATTTCATGGGAGCCTGTTCCTTAATATTAATGACATTTCTATTTTTAGTTAAATGTTAGGTAAGGGTCCAACTCTAATGGCTCAGTGCTAGGTACTTATTAGTAGTGGAATGCTTCCATTATTTACTTCGGGATTTATTTTTGAGAGGTGTTGCTCTTCAAGCTTGGAAGAGTGCTTCAGAGATTCTATGATATATTTTAATTATATTAAGAGTTACACCTTGCTTTTGAATATCGATTTCTTGTGTTGAATGTTAATCGGTGTTTACTTTGTGAATTCACAATTCCTTAGTGAGAGTGATTATCTTGGCTTTATTTCGGTTGAACTATTTCATGCTATGTAGGAATAATATTACTATCTTTTATGTTAGTTGTGAAAACCTTATTTTCCTTACGAATTAATTTTATGTTACTATTATCCATTGTTGAAGAGATATATGTGTGATATATGCATGTGTGGTTTCCTCATGATGAATTAATTATGTATTGAATCTATTTTCATCTACCCTTGTGTATACTTGAGTTCAACAAAGGAATGCCTGTCGTTGGTTTGTGGTAGTTTGTACCCTTTCTAGTTGTTAAAGGTGAAGGTGGTTGATGATGCAAACCTTGCTCCCACATTAACCATTCTAGGTGTTGAACATTCCCTAAATTGGTGCATCACCACTTCTAGTTTAATTTTTATTCCTTGTAAATATATCTCCCTATTCTCATGAAATGTTAGCATGGGTCTAGTTAGCCATTTTTTCTTGCATTATAAGTAGCGTTGTGTTTAGTTTAGGAAGAGGAAGCCAACCTTCTCCATAGGTTCACCTCGAGCCCAAGTCACACAACTTGAGAGGTGATCCCATGTGTCCCAATCACACCAAATGTCATGATTCATTTTTAAGCCATTCATGGTGTGCGGTGATTTGGTGACAAAAGTTTTTGCACACTCACTAGGATGAGTTGGTACTTCTCCTATAATTCTATTGACTAAAAGTACCGGTGAGTCCATCTATTTGGATTTAAAAGTCTAGTATATAAAATTATGTGAAGAATTCGCATAAGAGCTTCTTTAAGGAGGGAAAATCATAAGAATACAGAGCTTTCCTTGTCTCCACCAAGGAGAAGAGGAAGAAGCCTTTCAGTAGCACTAACCACCACTTTACCTCGTAGAGGGCATTCAACTCTTCCTTAAAGACATCATCCCTCACCAAGACAAAACCAAATTTTGAACGTCATGGAAGACAATGCTTGTCCTCCTTTCAATACTAGCAGTCCTTTGATGTTAGCACAAAGAGACACCATACCAATAACAACCTTGAAAAGTTTACCGTTTTATAATGGAGAGACTAATGTTTCACCTCGGGAGCACATACTGGATGTAGCCAAAGCATTTCCTTTATACATAGTATCACGAGATAATAGCGTGACAGTTCAAATCCTTGCTACCTCATTCAAAGGCAGAAGAGCACTTCAATGGTTCCAGAGTTTAATCGCTAGATCCGTTACCACTTGGAACAAGTTAGGCATGAAGTTTTGTAAGAATTTTGAAGACAAGAGTGACAATCTCTCGCTTGTAGAACAATTTCATACTATCAAGCAGTCTCCTCAAGAGTATATGAGTGATTTCAACCTCTTTTTGATAAGACTTGGAAATGGATCCCAGCACTTGTAAGGCCATCCCTAGATAGTGTATTTCTATATTACTTACGGAAATTGAATATTGATGTCACTGTCATGATTCAATCCATGGGGGGAACTATTATCCCTGATGCTTATGAAATTGTTGTATGAGCTGAAAATTGCTTGATTCAAGCAGGTAAAATTGCTCCTAGACCTCCCATACCTATTTTTGTAGAGCTTGCAAGCTAACAACCAGTCATTGCCCCAATTCGATAGCTTCTATTCTAATAGCTACGCATGTGTCCAATCCCTCAAATGATCTGGCTGAGGTTAAGTCATTGTTACAAACTTTTGGGAATGAACTCGTAGCAATGAAGAGGTAGTAGTCCTAGTATGCTCACCCCTTTCAACCCCAATATCAGATGAGCCATCCTCCATTCCAAGGAAATGGTCAGTCATAAAATCAGGCCACAAGCTAAGTTGTGAATGTAAAACCTTTAAATTTTTAGAACCCTTATCTTTGCCGCAAGTTCTTCTAGAGCTATAGATCTTGGTCTATAACAACCTCATCCAAGACTATGAATGGTGTTACCCTTTTTCTCAGCCCTATATTTAGAATCTCTACCCAAATGGAGTTTTAAGTCAAGCCCTCATGTTCCAAAGCATACCCACTCTACCTAAATCATCTACTGAACCATCAACTTTTGAAAGTCAAGACCAACCTCCGATGAAACCACACTACTAAATTGGAAAGCAGAAGAATTTTGTGGTTTAAATACGATGTATTCACTATTGCATCTAACACACATTCCAAGAAAAGGGAAATAAATCCACATTCTTCCAATACTAATCAGGAATCTACTTCTCAGCCCCCAACACAAGTACCAGATGGTAAAGGCATGAAAAATAAATCATCAAAAATATCGTTGATGAGTCTATAAAGAAAGATGGAACTTCAAGTATCATGATGCCCAATAAGCATTATCCAAAGGAGGACCCCAATTCCCTAAAAGGCATTAGCAAAGTGGGAGCAATTCCATTCAGCATTCTGGAGCAAATGAAGAAGACTAATTTGAGTGTTACAATGTGGGATGCGGTCTCGATCCCTTCGAAAGGAACTTGCTACGAGAGGATTTGAATAGTTTTGGCATTACTAAGCGATCGTCAAAGTTAAGAAGTAGCAGTGGAAACCAACTTATGCCAACCTGAGACAAAAATACATGTTAATCCCAACAAACCTCCACCATTCTATATTTTTCTAATTATTGGTGACCATTTGGTACAAAATTGTATGATCGATTCTGGAGCCAACAATTCCGTAATGCCTAAGCATGTAGCGGATGTCCTGTAAATTCCATATACTCTAATTACAAGAGGGGTTGTTCAACTAGACGGTACTACAGTCCAAACTATGGGGGTCATTAAAGGGCTTCAACTTACTATCCACGCATTTCCTAGCTTAACATTCACACAGGACATATCTATCATTGATCTTCCTCCCCTCTTTTCCATTTGTTTATCATGGTATTTCACCACAAAAATGGGTGGTTGTTTGTCATCAGACTGGTCACATATGATCCACGAGGACTCGGTATGGAACTAAGGTAACAATAAGGGAGAGCCAATCATCACAATCACGTGGAACCATATACAACTAGACCCATAAATGGTAACTATACTATTTGTGATCACAAAGATGAGGATGCGAGATCTTGAGCTAACTACTATCATCGAAGAAGTTCTAGATATGATTCTCGATGAGGTGAGTATAGATCATCAATATGACCTTTATGTTGATTTATTGGCAAATGAAGAATCAGTCCATTTATTTTGGAAGAGACTAGATTAGGTACATATTGTATTCATGAAGAAGATGCCATCGTACCTCAATTGGTTAAGGCATCAAGCGATACAAATGGACTATGGGAGATGTTTTTGATGGTTCATGAAGTAAAAATGGATCAGTGCGGGGGTTATGTTAATTTCACTAGAAGGAGATAAACATTTCTCTTCTTTTTGGTTGCGATTCAGTTTCACTAATAATGTTTCAAAATATGAACCTCTTACACAAGGAATTCATTTGGCCCAAAGAAGAGGGATCCAAACTTTGACGGTGTTTAGTGATAGTGAATTGGTTGTGCACCAAGTTACAACCCGTAGTGCATAAAAAAATGATCTACTGCGGTCATATAAAAATTGGGTGTGGGATTTGATAGAAGATTTCGAGGCTTTCATAATTCATGCAGTCCCAAGGAAGTAAAATCAAGATGTTGACAGGCTAGCTACTATCAGTTCTCAATATGATGTACCTATGGATATCATGAAAGAAGAGCAGCAGATAGTCAAGATGACATTTCATCCCGTGATACCAGATAATGTGAGTAGTTGGCAGGTGTTTGATAGTGATCAACAAATTGTTCTCTTCCTACAACAGGAAGCAGAATTCACTTCCAAACATCAAGATAAACTCAAAAATTCTTACGATGATCAAATTATATAGTTGAAAGGAAATAAGCTACCAAAAGGCTTGGTTACATTCGAATCCATTTTCAATTTAGATGATCAAGCTAAACAAATTACTAACATGGTGGTCAAGGAGGAAGATTTTGAAGAGGTTAAGGTGGCAAGTGAAAAGGTTCTAAAAATAGGTAAGGTATGCACTACTCATGAAAAGAAAGCCTTCATCGAATTATGTCAGGAATATCATGATATATTCACACGGAGTTACTGAGGACTTGCGTGGTTTCAATCTCGGCTTAGCTCAACACACTATTAAACTCGGATCTCGAACTCCAAGCCAGTTTGTCAAAAATAGAGGCCAATCAATCCCAAAATTGAGCCTTTGATGAGGAAAGATTTGACAAGGTTTATCGAGGCCTACATAATTTTTCCCATCAAACATTCTTCTTGGGTTGCCAATCTGGTGCCCATAAGGAAAAAGAACGGTGAAATTTGGTTGTACGTAGATTTCAGGGACCTGAACCACGCCTCTTTGAAGGACCACTACCCTCTCCCATCAATGGAACAAATCCTTCAAATAGTGGCAGGGGCTCAAATATTTTCCTTGCTTGATGGACATTCAGGATACAATCAGATTCTGGTTCAATAATCTGATCAATTCAAGATGACATTCACCACCAAATGGGGCTTGTATGTTTACAACAATATGCCTTTTGGATTATCTAATGCAGGGGCTACCTTTCAGAGAGCCATGGATATGGAATTTAAGGGACTCATCAATGATATGATCTTGGTTTACCTTGATGACATCACTGTCTACTCCAAACATGTTGAGGATCATATCACCCATCTCAGGAAAGTTTTTTGAAGGTGTAGGGAATTTGGTGTCTCACTGAACCCAAAAAAGTGCATTTTCGTAGTGCAGGAAGGAAAGTTGTTGGGACATATTGTCTCAAAGATCGAGGTTTTCTATCAACCTAGCTAGGATTCAGTCAATTATGTCCTTATCCCTCCCAAGTCATAAGAAGGGTCTCCAAAGTTTTTTAGGAACTATAAATTTTGTTCGAGATATTTATTCCTCAGTTTGCAACATTGGAAAAACCGACGGCCATGCTTAAAAAGAATATCCCATTTTCATGGATGAAGGAGGGAAGAGAAATATTTGAAGCCATCAAGATAGCTATCTCCCAAGATCCTACATTGGTGAATCCTCAGTTTGATAGGTATTTTATTCTCTACACTTTTGTAGGTCAGGAAAGTATTTTAGGAATTCTCACTTAGAAAAATGATGACCTGATGGAGCAACCCATTGCCTTTTTCAGTCAGTCTCTTAAGGAATACAAACTCAAATATTCCTTCGTTGAAAATAGGTCTTTATAGTCATTCGAGCCCTAAAGAAGTTTAGGCATTTGTTGTCTAACAAAAAAATCCATTTAATGGTTTCTCATCCTGGCGTCAAAGAGTTTTTGTTGAATAAAGAGATGAATGAGAAACGCGTTGGGTGGATTACAAAAGTAATGGAGTATGACATACACATCAAGGTCACTAAGCTTGTCAGGGGAAAAGGGTTATGTTAGTAGCTGGCTATGGACATGGAGACCAAAGATACAAAAGATGTCATACTTCTGAATGATGATGAAGGAAATAATCAGATTGATTGATCAACTAAGATACAAAACTTTCTTGTCTTGGGGATATATCCTCCAAACATGGATAAAGTCCAATGACATACCTTCCATTTCCAATCTATTTTGTATGTCGTGATAGATAATGTTATCTTCTGAAAGGATCTAAATGGTGTTATTCTATGCTGCATTAGGCCGAATAAGTGAACAAGGTATTGGAGGAATTCCACAATGGCCTGTCCAGAGGACATTACTTTGCATGAACAACCACCACCAAAATCATGCGAGCCGATTATTACTAGCTTGGACTTGTTCAAAGACTCTCATATCTGGGTGAGGAAATATAAAGAGCGTGTTCTTTTCGTAGGTAAACAGATATTGGCAACTCTCCCATTATGCCCCATTTAGGTGGATCAACCTGTTTGTTCAAGTGGGGATTAGATTTCATTGGGATGATTAATCCTCCATTTAGCGAGGGCATAAATGGGTCCTTACTACCAAAAATTATATCACTCACTATATTGAGGCAATATCCCTCAAAGAAAGTAATGAAAATGTTGTTATGGATTTCCTAGAAAATTTGATGACAAGATTCAGAGCTCCTTTTTTGTTATCTTAGACAATACTATGGCTTTCCTCGGGATGAAGTTAAGTGAATGGGCCATCAAGAATGAAGTCTATCTCAAAACTTCATCTAACTACTACCCATAGGTAAATGGGTTGGTCGAATCCAAAAAAAGAATATTATAAGAATCATTAAGCACACGATGAAGGCCAATAGAAGAACGACATACACGGCTCAAGACCGCCCTATGGGCTGATTGAATAAAACCTAAAAAGGCCATCCGGATTTTTGCTTTCATGCTTGTATATGGAAGGGAAGCAAAACTTCCACTTTCTTGGAAATGCCTTCCCTGGACTTGGCTCATTGGCTCAAAGTTATGGAAGATGAGGCCTTAACAATGAGTTTTTTTGAACTCATGGAGATAGAGGAAACTCAAAACACCACCATGAATATGTTGATAGAACATTAGGCTCAAGTTAAGAAATTTTTCAATAAGAAATCCTCTGGTAGGATGTTCAGGGAGGGAGATTTGGTTTTAAAATGGGATGAAGATCACACCAAACCCAATAGGCATGCCAAGTTTGATGCTCTTTAGAGTGGGCCCTATGTTATTACAAGCTGCAAAGAGGTGAATTCATTTTGCCTCAATGGAGAAGAATTTCCCATTCATGTGAATGGGATACACCTCAAAGCTTACTTTTGAGGATGTTCCATCCTATACAATGTTCTGTTTTTTTCGTCCAAGTGCTCCGCACATTATTATTTTTTTCTTTTCTTTTCTCATGTGTTTTATATTTTGGTTTTCATTTTTAGACTCATTTTCCCAATGTTTTTCTTAAGGCTCTTGGTCTGAAATCTTAACAGAAATAATTCCTGGAGATCGCCGAAAATGTTAACCATTTAACCTACCTAAAAGGAAGATTATGTGTAAGCCAAGGTTTTTAGAAATCCTTTCATATTAATTTTTCCTAAGGCTGAAATCTGAAATCTTCAATTTTTGGACTTCAAAGATTTCCTCTTTTAGAGTTTTTTTAGCTCGGATTCGGAACTACTTTTGAAAATTTCTGAAGTCCAAACTTTGAAAGTATGATTTTTGAGACTTTCGGGCTTTGAGTTTCAGTCTTTGGCCCCTCTTTGTGTAAATCTCTCTTGGAATTCCAAAGTATGAATATTTGAAAACCTGAATTTCAGGTTTTCAAGTTTCGTGTTTCTGTGTTTTGGAGTTCTTCGAGTCTTTTAAGGATTTTTCACTTGAACTTTTCCAAAGTTCGAAATCCTGAATTTTCAATTTTTGGCTTTTGGGTTTCGGACCTTCAGGATTTCTGTGCACATTTAATTTTCACCTACCTCCATACGGATCATATTTTTACCATTAATATCAGGATTTCTATTTAAACTAATTTTTTTACTTGTGTTTTTTACCTGAAAACATTCCTCTAACATTCCGTTTTTTTACTTTGGGACGTATTTTTCAAGGTATGTTTTTTTGTTTATTTTCTTTTAGTTTTAGGTCTTATCTTTGTTTCCTTCTCTCATTTTGGTTTTCTTTTTAGTATCCCTCGCATTTTTTCAAATGACAACCCCTTGGTTTACCATTTTTCACATTTCAAGTTTTCTTGAAGTATTCGAGTTGTTTGAAGGATCTTCTCGAGCCTCCCATACTTCTTCTCATTTTTCACCTTTCAGAATCTGGAAGTTACTGTTGTTTGGAAAAGTAATTTTTGGGATTCTGGAGAAACTTGTTCGGGGAGACTCTTTCGAAGAAAATTGTTCGAGAGATCTTGTTCGGAGGTTTTTCCTTGAGTTTTAGAATTTCGACTTGGGAACTCTTTTCGAGAATATTATTTAGATATCTTGTTTGGAGTTTTTTCCTTTGGGTTTTAGAATTTTTTTGGATATTTCCTTGTAACTTACGGTTTCAAAGCTTCGGTTTGGAGATTTCAATTGGGGAAATTTTTTCAGAGAAAATCGGTTGATTTTTCGAGTTCGGAATTTTAGAAGTTCTACTTTTGGGTTTTCATAATTTCTACAATATCGGCTTTCAAAACATAGGGTTTGATGTCTACTTCCACTTTAAAGGGAAAGAGAAGATGAAATACTCATTTCTTGGGGTCTCTCCTCAATCTTGCCTATCTTCCGACTTAGGAAATATTGGGGACATTGATCTACAAAAATTGATCTTCTGATTTCGGGAAGGAATAAGGGCTCGAATAAGAAGCCACGGATGCGAGCCATCTACGACGGTGGGCTTGCCCTTGCTGCTGGTTTTGTTAAATCTATGCATTTCCCAGAATTTGTCTTAGTTATAATAGCATAATTTGATGAAGAATCCATGTTAGTCGTGACAGTGATGATAAGGTGGTAATCCATTTGGAGCCATACTTCTTTAAAGATCTACTTAAACTTCCCGACGTTCAACATTATGCCACAATTTCACCGAAATAGTAGTGGAACCTTGTGATAAGAAAGAGGAGGTATGCTCAAAGATTATGATGAATCTTATTTGGCTAAGAATTTTCCAAATTACCCAAAACTATGCATCGATTGGATTTTATTCAGGAAGTCAACGATCCCATTACTGTTTGTTAAGTAGAATTTAAGGTTTTCCTTTTGCAAAGGAATTCCAAGAATGGATGTTTTTGTACATTACAACTATTAAGAAGAATGATGAATTTATTTGATGGGGGGAGCATATTAGTAACACCATTCACTATCAATTGGATAGAGTGTCAGAAAGAAAGACCTTCTACATGACATCTTTTCTGGTATATGCGGCTACTGCTATGGGAGATTTTGCGGGTTTGAATACTAGGGGTGTTCGCAGTACCTCCCAAATATATGACTTTTATCCCCAACTCACTCTAGATGAGGGAAGCAAGCATTTTGCGAGGGTCAATGATGCTTTCTTTGCTGCCATTCTCTATCGTTTTGACAAAGAATTATATAATCGGAGGATTTCTGATGAAGCTTTCAAAGAAGTGCGGGAATGGGGAGCAATCTACTTTTAGTTTCCTACTTTCACCTATATCCGGTTCCAGGTTTCATAGGTGCCCCAAGAAAATTTCCAAGGTGCCCCACTGATAAATGGATTCTCTTGGAATTAGTTTGTTAGTTGTTAGATTATCATCGAATCCAAAATAAGCATCATAAAACGGGAATGCATTTCCCTATTTTGATTGATAGGTACTCTTGCCCAAATTTTCACAAGGCAAAAAATGTTAATGTAGAAATGGCAGAGGTAACCCTACGAACTTTCATCTCGTAGACTCATTTTGATTATTGGGGTAAGTTTGGGGAAAGCAGTCGATCCAGTTCCCACGTGCAAAGCAATTAGAAGAAATCTTGATTCATTTTCGAGACAAATACATCATTCGACAAAGAGATTATGAAAGACTGACTCTTGATGAAGTTTGGCAATTTGGTTTGGCAGATGTGCCAAAGGACATGCAAGACAATGATGAGGTTTTGGATTCATCATACAAGAACGATAACGTTTCAAATCAACCACTTTGCCATGGATTGATTGGTATGTGGAAGAATTTACTAATACTAAGGAGAGGGGGACCCATTTTAAAGAGGACTTTAAGTTGGTTGGCCACCTTGGGAATATAACCAAAAGGGGAAAATTAACCTACAAATATAGGAACTACACGAGAAATAAATAAGCCAACCAACACCTACTAATGGAAAAAGGTCGGCTCAAAAGGCTCCCATAATTCCAAAGAATATTTCATTCATTATTGGTGGCTCATATCTCTCCAAGTCTTCTACTTCCAAGGTTTCATCTCTTGTAGTGCCTATGATAGAGGTGGTTGAAGTCGGTGATTCTCTTGATATCATCCAAGATCCATCACACCTTCTTCTTCCTCCATCAGTTTCTTCCATTTCCACAATCCTTTCTTCCTTCCCATCCCCTTATATAGCCCAAGTATTCTCATCACTTCCAGCTTCTATCAGTGGGAAAATATTGGGTCACCCATTTCCTCCTCGGTTTCTTTAACTCTTCCATTTTCTTCAATCACAACCCCTAGCATTGTTATGTCAATTCCTATGGTTGTTCCTACATCCACTCCTTCCATCATCACTACCTCTACTCAAATACCGTTAGTATTTCTAGTGATCTTTCCCTAATCGATGTCTCAAGTATTGGATCTGCCACTCCATCTTCATTGACTCTAGCCATACAAGAATGGTTGTTTAGACAAACTCCCAAGTAAAAGAAAAAGGTTCCTCTAGGAGATGTCATAGATCTCAGCATATTGGAGTAGATGCCCAAGAGACAGGCCAAGAGACTGAGAACCATATCAAGTTTGATGGTTAATTCATTCTAGAGAGGGTGTGATAGAGGTGGCCACCCCCATTGAAGGAAAACCAAAGAAACAATCACAACAACAGATTACCAGATTTTAAAGTTACGATTGGGGAAAGCTACTCATGAAGGATCCAAGAAAGATGTACACACTGCTCTTGGGGCCCTTTTAGAGAAATATGACGAAGAAAAGGCCACCAAGGATGAGTTCAAGGCCAAGGTTGAATAAATCACTTCACTACTGCGCAAAGTAACTCAACCCACTCTATCCACTGAAGTATCAACTACTATGGCTAGGAAAATTTAATCTACAATCGATGATATTTCTTATCATGAGCTCGAGAAGCTAGGGCGTAAAGGGAGATCAGTGAGTGGATGGATGGAAATATTTATTTAGGAAGATGATCCTTTGATCAAAGAATTAGTTGAGATATATAATGATTTGCGAGTTGCGAAAACCACCACTTCCAAGATGGATGAATCCTTCTCTGAAGATAACAATAATTTAAATTTAACTTTGGCAACATGGAGTGATATTAGGGAAGAGGATTTTGACTTGCTTCTTCAGGAAGAGGTGATCGATGATGCCTCTAAATTATTTGAATATCAAAAAGCCATGGAATTCGGTGTGAAGTATTACAAGATCGATTAAGAAATTTGAGGAGAAACGAGTGGAGATTACGGATGCCTTGAATGACATATCGATGAGTTTGAAAATGCTAATTACAAATTCTTCAATGAAAATAGCGATGCTCTTCCGAGGATCATATTAAGGAAAATTTCAGAGATTTGGTGAAACATGATGATGAGCTTACCAAGAATTTCAATAATGACAACATTGATTGGTGGTCTTATGTCAAAATTTCATAGGGAGACTAAAGAAAGTTACAAATAAACTTCAAAGGTTTCCATCCAGGATCACAAAAGATATTGAGACAACAGACGTAGTGAATCACTATGCATGTGGGCCTAGAGATGAAGAAACTCGGGGTCATCAAGCGCTTTCTTTGAGTACGGACATCGAATGGTTGTATGAGAAGAAGGACGAAAATCTTGTTGGTAAAGGAGATGTAGATGAATCAAGGAAAAGCTGAGTGGCTATGAAAGAACAGGTCCAAGATCGATCAATCAAAGTTGTAGGGTTGACTGATTCAAACCCTTGCAACAAATTCACTATTTTCATGGGATCCTATTCCCTTAATATTAATGACATTTCTATTTTTAGTTAAATGTTAGTTAAGGGCCCAGCTATAATGGCTCAGCCTAGGAACTTATAAATAGTGGAATGCTTCCATTATTTCTTGGGATTTATTTTTGAGAGGTGTTGCTCTTCAAGATTGGAAGAGTGCTTCAGAGATTCTAAGATACCTTTTAATTATATTCAGAGTTACACCTTGCTTTTGAATATCTCGATTTATTGTGTTGAATGTTAATCGGTGTTTACTTTATGAATTCACAATTCCTTAGTGAGAGTGATTATCTTGCCTTTATTTTAGTTGTACTATTTCATGTTGTGTTGGAATAATATTACTATCTTTTATGTTAGTTGTGAAAACCTTATTTTCCTTCCGAATTAATTTTATGTTACTATTATCCCTAGTTTAAGAGATAGATGTGTGATATATGCATGTGTGGTTTCCTCATGATGAATTAATTGTGTATTGAATCTATTTTGATCTACCCTTGTGTATACTTGAGTTTAACAAAGGAACGTCTTTCGTTGATTTGTGGTATTTTGTGCCCTTTCTAGTTGCTAAAGGTTAAGGTGGTTGATGATGTAAACCTTGCTCCCACATTAACCCTTCCAGATGTTGAACATTCCCTAAATTAGTGCATCACCACTTCTATTTTAAGTTTGATTCCTTGTAATTATCTCTCCCTAATCTCATGAAATGTTAGCATAGGTTTAGTTAGCCATTTTACTTGCATTAGAAGTAGTGTTGTGCTTAGATTAGGAAGAGGAATCCGGCCTTCTCCAAAGGTTCACCTTGAGCCCAAGTCCCATAGCTTGAGAGGTGATCCCCTGTTTCCCAATCACATCAAATGTTGTGATTCATTTTCAGGCCATTCGGGGGGTGCAGTGATTTGGTGACAACATTAACCATTGTCAATCTTTCTACATGGCCCAATGTTTCTTCCTTCATTTCTCTTTGGACCTTATTGCTTTCTTCCAAGGTCTTTATATTAATAAGCACCTCCGAGTTGTGCGGATGTTCAAAGCTTGGTCTTCTTTCTTTAATACTTGTTATAGTGCTTGCATTAGCCCTTCATATGATGTAATCTTTCGCATTATTGACACTTTCTCTTTCTTTTCCTCTTGTTCTAAGTTCCTTGGAATTGGCATACACAGAGGTTCATCTTGAAGCTCCAATTCCACCAAATTAGCTAAATAATTTAGTCTTTGAGGGAAACATTTGTGGTACCTTGGTCTCCATGTGTGGGCTAACTCTTATGATATTATCCCCAATCTCCTATGTGAAGTTGATAAATACTTCATTTTTCTTTTTGCACCAAATCCCTCTCTTGTGTTATGTGAGCTATCTCAAAATCCTTTATCTTTAGCTCCTCGTGCGGTGCTCTTATTCTTGTAGCCTTGTCCATGTTTCTCCTTGCAACTTTGGTAGAAACCTTCACTTGAGTTGTTGACTTTCTCATCCGACAAAACAGTAGGATTTACCGTCATGTGTCTAGCGTGGGGTGCCTTCTTCACCATCTCGAAATGCATTAATCTTCACATACATCAAAATCGGGGTCATCTATGTGGGTGTGCATTGACCATGATAGTTTCTTCCGAGTGCACACAGTCACCATATCCTCATCCATTAGCTCCCATCTAAATAAATCCTTTTGTGCTATCGTGCTCTGGAAGCGGGCATGGATAATTTTACTTGCATCCTCTGCATACCCCATGTTTGGTGGAATGTGCTCTCCACTCATCCTCTTCAATCTAGGACCCTTGGGAATTATAGCTTCAAGGTTAGGAGCTTGTCTGTTAAATGCTAGCGATTGCATGTGCTGATCCAGAGGTTTCCTTTTCTTTTTCTTCTCCGTCCTTCATCTCTTCATCTTTTGCTCTTCCTCATTCTGTGGCTCATCTTCTTGCTTGAGTGGGGTAGCGGATGCATGATTTCTCTCTTCGATTCCTCTACTTCATTATCCAAATTAAAATTTCTTCTCTTCTTTGGTTCAACAGTCTCATTGTGTGGAGAGAGACGAGGTGATTTCTGTATCATTTGTGGGGTTCCACTTTGAGTCCTTATGCATCCGAGCACTTTATTAATTCTATGCCCCCTGCTTAACCTCTCAGAACTTCCTCTTCGTCTTGTCCTTGAGGTGGAGTGGCCATACACCATGAATCTTCTTTGTCATATGGTTTCTTTCTTCTATGTTCCAAGCCCCCACTATCTCCACGCTCCTCCTCTTCACCCTCTACTTCAACAGCTTCTGTGGGCCTTTGCGCCGGTATGTTTTCTATTGTGTGCTTACCCTTCCACACACGGAAGTGTGAATTCATTTTCCACATACTTATTATACTCCATATTTGGCTTTAGCTAAAGATACACTAATGTTTCCCCTACATCTGCTACATCCAAACTTATTGGATTCATATTCAACACTTTTGAAATGATTCTCTCGGTGTAGGCACTTCTTCTAGGATACACATGCTTCTTCCTCAATGTATGGTAGTCATAGTCTACCTTATTGGAATTGAATACAATTCAGCATGTGTCTATAAATCTATGAATAGATGCTCTCTGAAATACCTTGTAGTGAATACATAAGGTAATTTACACCAAGGGCTCTAGACTCCATCTCTCATTAGGAAGCACACAATGTAGAAATGTTGATATACAACAAACTGGGCTTGTTTCCCTACTATTGATGGTAGGTCCTTTGGGATGCACTACTATTCTCCAAATGTCACATGAACCTTATCATACCATTTCTCCACCCTTTTATTGATGTCATCTATCGTGGCCCCTTTACATAGTGTTTTCGCAAATGTGCAACAAGGAAATTGACAATTTCCAAGCACAACAACGATACCCCAATGTTAAGTTTTTCAAGTCCCATCATTCCAAGACACCCCGGGTCTATCCAATCAGTCCAAATGACATCCTGAATAATGTAATCTCATTCCCTTAGGTGATTTAGGTAAGTATATTAATTACCCCTATGTGATTTAGGGAGTTATGAAAAGATACTATCTTCTGGCAGTATTGGGAAGGGCTATCGCTGGCCTTCTAGGAATGGATCAACCCCTGGAGTGGAAAAAATGAAAAAATTAAACATGGAGGTGAATAGAAGACATTGTAACATCATGGAAATGATTTTGGAAGGTCTGGGCAAGTTTTGCAAGACTTGGAGCAGTCTGAGTAAAAAACAGGGTTCACAAGCCTAAGCAGTACACATGCCTAAAACAACTGCTGGGATTTAGAAGAAGATTCTAGGAGCTCCAGATGGAGTTAGGAGCAAAAAAAAATACATTTAGAAAGAGGATTTCAAGGCCTAAATTATGGTGAAATAATATTTTTCACAACACTTTGGAGCTTCAGGTCTACAGGCAGTTTTTCTTAGGCACAGGTGGAGTACAAACTCAAAAATACTATTTTTAGGGATCAAATGGAATAATAAATACATTATACACAAACCATTGGATTCATAAGGCCATTTATAGTCAAGATCATATAAATTTTTTCCAAAAAAGTCCATTAGGAGCTCAAGTTATCACTATTACAAGTTCAGGACTTAGCCAAATTTTTGGGAGGACACGTGTCAGCACAACACTGAGCCGGGATTTTGTGTCCCTCATGTCCCCCAAGGTTAGGGAAAATAAGGTTATAAAAGTGAACCCAGCCCCCTTGAATCCCTCTCACCTCTGGACCTCATATGACCTCTAGACTTGACAGGATTCAGCCCCTGTGTGCTTATTTAAAGTATGCATTCCCCTGCCGTCGGATTGGGCGCCACGTGTAAGCTCTAGGACAACCGTGGAATTTTATGTCCCTTGGGAACTTGAGGTGGAGGACATCAGAACTTGAAAAATTCACCCATCCCCTATGGGGAGTCATTTTGACACCCATGTGACCGACTTTCAGCCCCAGGTGCATTTTTGGAGCAACCATTCCCTACCGTCGGATCGGGCACCACGTGTCACCTTTAGGACCACCGTGGAAAACGATGTCCCTTATATACCTAAGGTGGGGACATCAGACATGGAAAAATGCACCCAGCCCCTATGGGGAGTCATTTATACATGCACATGACTAACTTTCAGCCCCTGTGCATTTTCAAGCAAATCCCCCGTCGGATGGAGGACACATGACATCGCCTCGACCACCATGGAAATTGATGTCCTCACATCCCCCGAGGTCAAGGAAATTAGGGACATAAAATTTTTACCATCCCATCCATGTTCATGTTTTTAAATTTTAAATTTGGCACTTAGCCATTTCCTTCCTCCTCATTTCTCCTTCACAACTTCATACCTTGTCATGGCTCCGTGCATGATTGTCCAGACACTTGGTCCACCATTGTTGCTCAAACCAGCTCTGCCATGGCCACATAAACTATCCACACCATGAATACATATAAATATATAGGTATTAGAGAAAAATGGAGTGAAATGATGAAGAAATGAGAGAAAATGAAGGGTTTTTCCAGATAACCATGAAGTCACCCGATCGAAAAATGTTCATATATCACAAGATACAAGTCAGACCGAGATGCCATTTTTTGCAGAATTATTAAATTTTCAAGGTGATCAAGATTAAACAAACAAGATGCCAAATGGTTTATAGAATCATTTTCTCTAAAAAAATCCTCTCTTCGTGCACCGGCTCACATTCGTGGATTTTCCGTTATTAAACAATGGAAACGAGATAAAAACTTGCACATGAGCTCCAAATAAAAACCTATGCAATGGATTTTTTTTTCATTACAAATAGAGAAAAACCACACCTACAAATTTTGAGCTCCATTAATGGCTGCCATGGCAGCTCCATGCTGAAACTAAGTCAAATTTTCAAAATTTATTTCTAGGCATTCTAGTGGGCAAAACTATGTGAAATTCAAAGGGTGTGATTGTAATGACAAGAAGAGTCCAAAAATTATGTTCCATTGCAAATCAAGTACTGGAAACACCCTTTCTAAAATTAGTAAGTTTTCCTACACATGCTTGCTATTTTTGGTAAGTCTTCATTAAAAGTGGCTATGGAAAGAGCAAAGTGTGCATTGAAATTATCCAAAAGGCTAGAATGATTATCCATACTAAAATAGTAAAAATTACCACTTAATAAAAATAGTAAGTCCCTCATCTAGGAATTTATTAAAAATAGTAAGCCACTCTCAAAAAGAATAGTTTTGGCACAATGGGACATTGAACTTTAAGCCACACTCGCATCAAAGATTTCCATGAACGGGGACCAACAGACTTCATCGGGTGACATATCCTCTTCTTCTTCTCTCTCTCTTTCCCTCTCCTCTTCCCCCAACTTTCTCTCACTTCAAATTTTCTAATTCTTCGTTGGGGTTTATACTTTTTGATATGCCTTTAAGTCACTTAAAAGTGACTTTAGAAACATAATGTAAATTAAGTCACCTTGCTATTATAAAAGGGACTTAAATATTTAAAGTGGAATATGAACAATCTTAAGTCATATTAAGGCATATGGAGGGTCATGAGGAAGATGATAAGTCACCTCTCACTTTATAAATTGTTACGCCATTCCCATTTCAAAGGGTTGGGTATTGATCTTGTAAACTCAAGAGTATATTGTACCTTGAGAGAACAAAGGAGATAGCCAAATTATTCCATTCCCCTCATTCTCAAATTTCTTCTATTTCTCCACTATGTACAACTTTGATTTCAGCAATCAATACAAGAAGAAGGAGTTTCCAACTTTCTTTGACTAAGGGGTTTCTTGATACTTTGTGATCGATAAATTCTATTTGGTCTTGTTGTTATTTACAGAGTTGTTTCTTCTCATGAATGCATGTGTTGAAGTTTCTAACTAGTGTGTGTGTAGGAATATGATTATCTACCTACAACATTAGTTCTCCTACCTCTTTTCTCACTCCCTTTCCCACTTTAGACAAGTCCTCTCTAGCAAGAGATTTGCAAGCTTTGCCGTAGGTCGGTGGAGTGTCCCCTGTTGATCTCCGATTAAAAGGCCACCACAGAAATCCACCTTTTCACGCGCGCATGCATTTACGTAAGCTACTGCACACGATTAAGTAGAGGACTTAGATTCCCAGAGCATTGGAAATAAATCCACAAGTTTTTCCACCCAAAAAATTTTCTCGCCAATAGTTTTTAGTGCCCACCATGGGGTAGATTTAGCAGCATTTGCACCCAATATACGACCATAAGGTCTTAAAAAAAAAAATCAGATTTCAAAGGAAAATCATTTTTGAAGGTGACTCCATCAAGGAATGAACTCCTTTACATTCATTTCCTACATCATGAAGAAATTTCTAGATTGGAGTGAAGTACCAATGAGTGATAGTGAAGAAGAAGAAGAAGATGTCTTCCTGGAAAAGAAGATCATTGATCAGCCATGGTTCCGGACTAGTGTTGAAAAAGGAAAGAAGAAATAGCCTTGTCATCGATGAAGAAGAATGGATTCAAAGGAGACATAAGATAAGGTGTGAAGTTCGAGAATATGCGAAATTCTTGCAAGAGATGAATGAGAAACTTGAAGCAGCCCATAGTGAGAAAGAAGAAGAGGATAATTATCCTATAGAGGAAACCCCTGAAGATCATTTGTACCATAGGGTTTTCATACCCGAAAGGTTCTTGAATGCCGCTGAAGAAAATCTATCCTTGAGCCTTCCGATGAAGATAAAATCAGCATTCAAGAAGATGATGAAAGACAAGATGGTGCAAGATCCACTGAAGAAGATTTTTGCAATCTCACACAACTCACTACAAAATTGAGAACGTTGTCCTTCTTCCACCATTCTCTAGATGAATTCATTGCATATGGTGATGAAGAAATGAACATGTTGAAAAGAGAATATGTGGAAATACTTGAGAGCATAATAAAAGGAAATTTTGAACCGAAGTCTTTAATGAAATTTGGAGGTATGCTTTAGCTCTACAGAGAAGATATGAACATTTTGAAACTCCGCATCAAATGGAGGAAGAAGATGAGATGCACCCTATGGAAGAAGACTCGGATTGCTGCCCATACTATGAGGTTTTCATTCCCAAAATATTCTTGGATGCTTCTAAAGAAGATCTTGTCATGGAATCTCCCAATGAAAGCCAAAGCAATGTCATGGAGAAAGAAGTTGAAGAGACAAAGATAGGATCACCATTCAGCAATTCCATTTGGCTCAAGTCATAGCCCATGGGGGGAATAATATATTTAGTAAAGGAAGATCCTTGCTGCATAATGGATGATCCAATGCTCTCAAAGACTCCACCAATGATGAAGAAGATGGTCAATTCAAAGTAAGCATGGATGATCTCTTTTCAAGTTTTTATCTTTCAATTGATGATGAAATGGAGAGATGTGAAGAAGTGCAAGAAACTCAGCCGACATCATGGCCCAAAAATGATGAATTCAAGATGGTCATAGATAATCCTCTTGATTCCTCAAGTGACGTAAAAATGTTGCATGAAGAAATGAAGGAAGTCAAAGAATCAAACTCTCTCCCGATGCAATCATGGATGATCAAATGGAAGAATCCCACTCTATTTTCAAATCCAAGGAGAATGAGCAATTTAAACATAACCTCTACTCACTCGAGGAGAAGAATCATCATCATGGTGAAAACATAGCCTTTCATCTTTCACCTGAGAAAGAAGATTCGATAATGGATGGTCAAGATATAGCAAAAATTCTTCTCATATTGTTGTCCCAACATGGTTCTCTGCTTCTTACCAAGAAGAAGATGATATGGATTTTGAGCTTGAAGGAGCACCCTTCCCATGAAGCTTGTATATCTTCTCCTTGTTAGTAGGTTTCATGAATCAAGTATGCTCATATTTGTAGAAAGTGAATCTTTGGCAATGCAAAGCATGGAAGAGGTGAATGAGGATGTTTCAAATGAATCATGGGCCCGTATGGATCATATTTTTAACCATCTCCTAGAGGCACAACAAGAAGATTCTTCCAATGAAGATAAAAATGATCCTATGGAAATTTCAGAAGAACTATCCATACAAGATATCTTGAAGGTTGTAGAAGAAACTGAGGATCCTCAAATCAGTCTTGAACTCCTAACCGGGCCATGGAGATACAAGAAAAGTATGAGTCAATTTGTGCTTCCTATTTTGGTGCACCAATTTTTGATGTTGAAATGGAGTAGTGGGATAAGCTTGATGACTTCTCTAATACTTTGGTTGATGAGAATAAACATGAAAACATGCCTTTTTCTTCCACATTGTGTGAAGAAGTTCATGAGTGCAAAAGAAGAAAAGTTCATGTATCTCCTTTGGACATCTCCATTCTTGAAGACAACACCTCCACCATGGAAGAAGATAATAGGGAAAACATTGAGCTGATTTGCATTGAAGAGAGTTTTTAGAACATGGCAAAAATCAGCTTTGGGGCAGTGATGAGATGCTCGATGGAGAATCATCTATATGGATAAACATGGAAGGAAACTAGCATGATGAAACTGATTTTAGAAGGGACGAAGGCAGTGGAATTTCCAAGCAAGGACCTAAGCATCAAGAACCTCACATGGACTCACTCCTACCAAGTACACAAATAATTGTGAAAGCACATGGCTTTCATAAGAAGCTGAGGAGGGGAGGCTACTTTCTGGAACCCATCAATGGATTTGCAGAACATCATCACTCAGTGTTTCCCACTCATGGGTAACTTTTGAGAAATGGAAAGTTCTTGAAAGTGGGTTGTCCCCCACCCTATACCATAGGTGATTTCTAGGTGTGTTTCCCTTTCTGTTGTGTGTGTTTCCCTTCATGTTGTGTGTCATGTGTTTCCTTTCCTTTGTTTTGTGTGTGTGTTCCCTTCTCTCTCTCTCTCTCTCTCTCTTGTAAGTTGTACATGACTCACATGGCCCAATGGATAAGGCACTAGTCAACAAACTATATGGTCTAAAATTGAGATTCTAGATTCCCATGTCATGTCTTCACTATGCTCAGTCCATGTCATGTCCCCAAGCTAGAGCCATTGTTTGTCAAATGTGCAACAGGAAATTGATAATTTCCAAGCACATGACAACAATACCCCAGTGTTAATTTTTTCAAGTCCCATCATTCCAAGACACCCGGGTCTATCCAATCAGTCCAAATGACCTCCTAAATAATGTAATCTCATTCCCCTAGGTGATTTAGGTAAGTCTATTCATTACCCCTATGTGATTTTAGGGAGTTCTGAAAAGATACTATCTTCTGGCAGTATTGGGAAGGGCTATTGTTGGCCTTCCCAGGAATGGATCAACCCCTGGAGTGGAAAAAAAGGAAAAAATTCAACATGGAGGTGAATGGAAGACCTTGGAACATCATGGAAATGATTTTGGAAGGTCTGGGGAAGTTCTGCAAGACTTGGAGTAGTCTGAGTAAAAACATGGTTCACAAGCCTAGGTGGTACACAAGCCTAAAACAACTGTTGGGCTTCAGAAGAAGATTATAGGAGCTCCGGATGGAGTTAGGAGTAAAAAAAATATATCCAGAAAGATGATTCCAAGGTATACATTATGGTGAAATAATATTTTTCACAACACTTTGGGGCATCAGTCTTATAGGTAGTTTTTCTCAGGCACAGGTGGAGTACAAAATCAAAAATCTGATTTTTCAAGGATAAAATGGAATAATCAAGACATTATACCCCAAACCATTGGATTCATAAGGCCATTTCTAGTTAGGATCATATAAATATTTTTCCAAAAATTCCATCAGAGCTCAAGTTATCACTGTTACAAGTTTAGACTTAGTGCCAAATTTTTGGGAGCTTGGCGGGATTTTGTGTCCCTCATGTCCCCCAAGGTTAGGGACACCAAGGTTGGAAAAGTGTTCCCAGCCCCCTTGAATCCCTCTCAGCCCTCATATGACCTCTTGGACCCTCATATGACCTCCAGACTTGACAGTTCAGCCCCCAAGTGCTTATTTGGAGCATGCATTCCCTGCCGTCGGATCGGGCACCACATGTCAACTCCAGGACCACCATGGAATTTTATGTCCCTTGTGCACCTAAGTTGGGGGACATCAGACCTTGAAAAATATTCCCAGCCCCTATGGGGAGTCATTTTGACACCCATGTGACCGACTTTCAGCCCCCAGGTGCATTTTTGAGCAACCATTCCCTGTCGTCATATTGAGTGCCACGTGTCACCTCCAGGACCACCGTGGAAACTGATGTCCCTTATGTACCTAAGGTGGGGGACATCAGACATGAAAAATTCACCCATGCCCCTATGGGGAGTCATTTGGACACCCACGTGACCGACTTTCAGCTCCCAAGTGCATTTTTCAAGAAAATCCCCTGTCGTTGGATCGAGGACACATGACATCACCTTGACCACCATGGAAATTGATGTCCCTCACATCCCTGAGGTCAAGGACATCAAGGACATAAAAATTCATGCATCCCCTCCATGTGTTCATGTTTTTAAATTTTAAATTCGGCACTTAGCCATTTCTTCCTCCTCATTTCTCCTTCACAGCTTCATACCTTGCCATGGCTCCGTGCATGATTGTCCAGACACTCGGTCCACCATTGTTGCTCCAAACTAGCTCTGCCATGGCCACATAAACTCTCCACACCATGAATACATAGAAATATGTAGGTATCATATAAAAATGGAGTGAAATGATGAAGAACTGGGGAGAAAATGAAGGGTTTTTGCCAGATAACCATGAAGTCACCCGATCGAAAAATCTTCATATCTCACAAGATACAAGTCGGATCGAGATGCCATTTTTGCAGAATTATTAATTTTTCAAGGTGATCAAGATGCAACAAACAAGAGGTCAAATGGTTCCTAGAATCATTTTCTCCAACAAAAAATCCTCTCTTCGTGCACCGGCTCACATTCATCGGATTTTCCGTTATTCCAACAATGGAAACGAGCTAAAAACTTGCACATGAGCTCTAAATGAAAAACCTATCACAATGGATTTATTTTTTTCATTCCAAATTGAGAAAAAAACCACACCTACAAATTTTGAGCTCCATTAATGGCCGCCATGGCAGCTCCATGCCTAAAGCCACTGCTAGGTCAAACTTTCAAAATTTATTTCCAGGCATTCTAGTGGGAAAAACTATGTGAAATTCAAAGGGTGTGATCATAAAAAAAGAAGAGTCCAAAAAGTATGTTCCATCACAAATCAAATACTGGAAACACCCTTTCTAAAAATAGTAAATTTTCCTACACATGCTTGTTATTTTGGTAAGTCTTCATCAAAAGTGGCTATGGAAAGAGCAAAGCATGTGCATGAAAGATCTCCAAAAGGCTCGAATGATTATCCATAGAAGAAAAAGTGGAAAATGACCTCTTACTAAAAATAGTAAGTCCCTATATGGGAATTTACTAAAAATAGTAAGCTATGTTCAAAGAATACTTTTGGCACAATGGGACATTCAAAACTTTGCCACATCAGAGATTTCCATGAACGAGGACCAACGGACTTCATCGGGTGACATCTCCTCTTCTTCTTCTTCTCTCTCTCTCTCTCTCTCTCTCTCTCTTTCTCTCTCCTCTTCCCCCTAACTTTCTCTCACTTTCAAATGTTCTAATTCTTCGTTGGGGTTTGCACTTTTTGATATACCTTTAAGTCACTTAAAAGTGACTTTAGAAACATAATGTAAATTAAGTCACCTTGCTATTATAAAAGGGACTTAAATATTTAAAGTGGAATATGAACAATCTTAAGTCATATTAAGGCATATGGAGGGTCATGAGGAAGACGATAAGTCACCTCTCATTCTATAAATTATAACACCATTCTCATTTCAAAGGGTTGGTGATTGATCTTATAAACTCAAGAGTATATTGTACCTTAAGAGAACAAAGGAGATAGCCAAATTCTTCCATTCCCCTCATTCTCAAATTTCCTCTATTTCTCCACTATGTACAACTTTGGTTTGAGCAATCAATACAAGAAGGAGTTTCCAGCTTTCTTTGACTAAGGGTTTCTTGATACTTTGTGATTGATAAATTCTATTTGGTCTTGTTGTTATTTATAGAGTTGTTTCTTCTCATGAATGCATGTGTTGAACTTTATAACTAGTGTGTGTACAGGAATAAGATTATCTACCTACATCATTATTTCTCCTACCTCTTTTCTTACTCCCTTTCCCGCTTTCAGAAAAGTTCCTCTCTTGTAGGTATTTGCAAGCTTTGCCATAGGGTCAGTGGAGTGTCCTTGTTGGATCCCGGTTGAAAGGCCACCACAGAAATCCACCTTTTCATGTGCATGCATATACGGTAGCTGCACCGGTTAAGTAGAGGGACTTAGATTCCTAGAGTGTTGGCAAGAAATCCACAAGTTTTTCCACCCAAAATTTTTCTCGCCAACACATAGGTACTTGCTAAACCGTTCAGCTAGTGACTTATTCTCCACGGGGTATTCCCATACCTTTTCCTTCGGCTGTCATCCAATACTCTAATTTCCATGAATACTAGTGATAGTAGAACATCCCCAAAGTTGATCTTCCCTCCTGTGTGCGCTTCCTCGACTATTTGTTCTACAATGTAGCATACAATATTGTAGATTGATCCTTCTGACATCATACGTGCAATGTGTAGCCACATAGTATTTACCTGTGACCACCGCTCTTGATCATTCAAATTTGTAACAAGGTGTGTTGTTTCTTACACAACTAGAAAGTTATTCAATTTGTCTATATCCATTCTCTGCGTGGACCCGTCAAGTACCCCAACTCTGTCTAGTCTTTAAGGTCGTAGCTTTATCTCGTGAGATCATTCTTTATGTCCTCTCCTCTGGCCTTCAAACCTATAACTGATGAGATAAGCATAGATGAGATTCTAACTCTACTTCTTGCAAAGTAGAAGAATTCCTCGTGCACTCTTCTCATTAGCCTTCGCTTCTGAGGATCATACTTCATGAAATATGGAAGATCATATAATTGGTAGACCCTAATTCTCTTCAAAATTTTATTACCTACATCATCATAAACTGGTATGTTATCCACCATACGCTTGTTTTTCCTCGCGGTGAGTAGGGAATCGAGCTCCTTCTTATTCTCCATGGTCATGTGATTGTATTCGCTCACTTTGCTCTTTCGATAGGTGAATCCTATTCTTGTCCAACGATGACTCCTTCGGAGATTTCATTTCTAAAAATCACTTTCGGGTGCCATCTCTTCTTTCTCGACGACCACCTTCTTCTTTCCTTTTGCTCCTGCTAAAGCTTTCTTCTTAGGTGCCATTTTTTTTACCTCGCAAATGTCTCCTCTTTTTAATGCTCCAACTCATGAATCAAACCCTAGCTTGATTCAATCATGTGCTAGGTGGAATTTTTTTTCCCTAACTCCTCTCTATCTCCTTGCTTCGCTCAAACTATTCACCACCGGGGACACAAGCTTCTTTTCACATAGATTTTTTTGTCATGCTTGGTTTCACACCTTTCACACCTTAACTCGATCACTCGGCTCTTTGTACTTAGCTCTTTTCTCAATTTCTCTTAATCGCAACAGTAAAAATGTATTCACATCCCATCCTTATAAATACTTCTCAAATTTTGATGCATTTATTACTCCTTCACCTACCAAATATCCTCTCATTCATTGACCAAATTCATTCATTATGTAAGGTGTATCTTCATGCCCCAACTATAACCTTCTAGTGTGCCTTCCTACCCTATGGTCATAGACTTCTCTTGATGCACAACCTTGTGCCCGAGTAACTTGTTATTTTACCTTCTTCGGGTAGTTATCATGGCCTCTGCTTACCTCACATTATAATTTTTCTTCTTTCATCTCCATCCTTAGTCACTTCGAGAAGCAATCTTCCTTTGAATTAAAGCACACCCATGTGACTTATTCCTTTATCCTTTTAATTCCCATGTATTTTACTTGGATAACTACAACCACCCCACACTAAAAGTATGTGCAGTCCTATGTGTATAAACATTCTTCACATAGTAATTAGCTTCATGCACACAAGTGCACTTATTACACAAGAAAAACAACTAAATTGAAAAAGCATAACAACAATGACATAAATACATAATGGAAAACCTAATCTAAATGGCAATACTACCTTATTACAAACACAAAGAAGACTTATTTATAGTATGGATTCAGCCTACTCCCATTGAACTAAGCTGGGTAGCCATATTCCATTAAGTTCTTCTAACTGGAAAGCACTGATTCAAGTATGTGAATGATGACATACAGCCCCAACCAATGTACTTTGAGCTTTCTGGATGGCGTAAGAACTTGGAGTCATAAAGAAGTACCATTTTTCCAATCTCAAGTTTCTTATCCCTTATGTTCATGTCATGCCATGCTTTCGCCTAGCCTTTTCCTTCTTCGACTCCATCGTGCTATGACTCATCACTCATCCAGGTGAATCATCTTCTCAATACGCTCTTCTAAAGACTACTCATCAACTAGACCTCTAGCACGTGTAATACGTAGATAAGGTAACATAAATTCTATAAGGAGAACGGATTCTACGCCAAACACCAACTGAAATGGTGTGGCTTTTTTCAATCTCTTATAAGTTATTCTAGATGCCCAAAGAATAGCTGAAACTTTATCATCCCAATCCTTTCTTCCAACATCACAAATTTTTATGAAATTTTGGCTCAAAATCTTGTTTTATGGCGTGAAACCATAAAATCATCTAATAGGATCTGATTGTCTCATTCGAAAGTGTGTACTTCAAAATGTGCTATAGACTCGCCTCACCAAATAATTCCTGAATATGCTCTTTGGATTTTGTACTATCTCCCATAGTTAAGCGCTTGATAAATTTTAATGCCTCTTCTATTGGAGGTTGGGAAGAAAAGTAGTCAAAGGTATGGATCATTCCTGATCAATTTTTCCATCTCCGAGTCTCTCAATGTAGTTTTGCATATACATACTAGGCATGTGCACATCCTTATAGCATAGAGTATAATCTATGCACCCAAAGTGAAGGTTGTAATGATTCTTGTCCTGTTGTCCAAAGTCTCTCACACTGCTTGAATGTGATCTTTGAAGGTTGATTACCATGATAAGTGCATATTTGCGTAGGTGCATTATTCCTTACAAACCTAATAAATAAGGTGACTCCAATCTCTTCCCATGTTAAAAGATTATCTCTTTGGACTACCCACCAGTGCGTTGTTGTCGCATGCAAGGTATATACTAACATATCTCTTCTATTAATTTGATCATCCACTTTGTGTTTCCATGGATTTCAAAAATATAGGAAGATCTTCTACCCCTGTAAACCAAGGTCTTGTGCTACCTATCCATCGAACCGAACGAAGTCCATTGTTGTGCACAACCATGCTTTTCACCTTATGCCCTACTAGTTCATATGTTTCATGAGCCCAATTTTCGTAAACAAACAATACTTGTAGTATCACTAATAGAATGAGAATCCTCCCTTTGTAGGATTCCTTCTTTTGATGGATCATTAACCTCACGAGTCCCGAGTAACGTGTACATAAATTTTTTTTAAGTCCTCCTCACTTAGAGGCTCAACATATGGCATAGAATTCCCATCTGTTAGAGGTATCACAACTCTTTCCTCCTTATTCTCAAAGATGATATATCCCTTATTGAATCTCAAGTCAACATTAATCGAATAACACCAAGGGCATCCAAGCAAGGCTGGAAAATTGTTTGCTTCTACAAGTACTAATACCTCAAAATCTCCAGTGAACATGGCCCCTTGTATGGTTATAGATGCATCCTTAAAAACTCCTATGGGAGTGGCCTTAGTCCATTTTTCCATAAAAACACATTAGATGATAGGTTTGTAATGGAGGCCTCCCCATTTATACCCATACATCTAGTGTAAGCACATTTACTTCCACACATGTATCAATCAATATGTTGCTCAGTAGCCACCCATCCACAACAACATTTAGATTTATTTTGTTGTCATAGTCAATGCTATCAGGGGGAATATTTGCATGTAGAATCGTCATCTGGTCTCAATAATTACACATGGAGTGTTCCCTTTTAACCAACTTCCTAATAGTGGAATGATGTTCTCCTGGTGCAACATTTTGCACACTTCTCTCAGATCATCGATATCAATTTGGACTGTCTCTAATGCTTTCTTATGCTCCTTTAAGTACTATATCTCACCCTAAAGATTCCTTAGCACTTCCATGGTATCTGGTAAACTTCCTTCTGATGAGTAGGATTTGGGTACCTTGCATGCAAAACCTCCTCCTTAGTGATCATAGGATTCTAGTGTAATGCCTCTCTTGCGTGCACCACTTCAGCTTGTGTAGTAATCTTCACTATCAATGCCTTAGGTTCTTGTTATCTTGGGCATCCACCGATGTTCTACCACACTGGATTCTAACCATCTCGGTGCCTTTTTTTTCTTACTTATGTTTCTTACTTAGATGCTCATATAAGTCTGGGAACTCTTCATAGGTATGGTTCTTTCAATAGAAAGAACATGTAACATTCTAGTGAAATTCGTGCCTATAGTGGTCGGAAGATCCACACGTATAACATGTTCCACGAGGGAACTCGTGTCATCCTCCACCACAACCTCATCCTCCATATCCACCACGATTTCCATGTCCCCTTCCATGACCTCCTTCAAAACGGCCCTCATTCCTATCATAGCATGTTTGATTATGATCCCAATCCTATTACTAATTATTACTCTTAGAATTATCTCTTTACACTTGTCGGTTGTACCCGAATGTATATGGCATCTTTGATCGACCAATCGATCGATAATTCTCGTATCATGGGTTGTGGACGTGCAAATTTTACAAAAGCTGGATACATTCTTCCTTATCACACGTTGTAATAAAGGAAAGTGACTACTATCATGATTTAAATGATAGGTCTCACACTCCAATGATAATGATCGTACTTATTCTGCAAGGACAACTATCCTTGGTGTGACATTCTACTTCACAATCTATACACCAAATTCCCGAGAACGTTTTATGGGCTAAATTTTATGATAGCTTCTCTAATTATTTGGCCATAGATACAATTTGTACCTCTAAGAATATACTAACACTAGTGTCAATGCTCCCAACTACCTCGGCATGCAAAGCTACCTCCAAGTGCTTCACGTGGATCGAGTGTATGTCTTATGTGACAATGTGCTTCGAATGGTGTAATCAATCCTCTAATGAACCATTGTGTATGCTTATTGGCGTGAATATCATAAGATAGATTAGAGAGAATGGTATTAAAGTGGGCATCATACTCACGTACACTCTTGGTAGTGCCGTGCTTGATATCTTTGAGTATGTTGATACTTTTCGCTCAAAGTGGGATATAAAACTCCTTTCACTGAGCATCCTTCAATCTTTGCATAATCCACACAAGTTTGATCGGGTCAAAATTCCTATACCATTTATGTGCTCATCCATGTAAGGTAGTAGCGAATTGAATTTCTTTGCACTCAAGCAACCATGATCCCCTTAATGAACCATAATATTTCACACATGTGCACATGCTCAGCAACATCCTCTATGCCTCTATACTCCGGAAGACAAAGGGACATCTCCATATAAATATTATGTGGTTGTTGTGGTCCTTGACCACTTGATCGAACCTCCTGTGTTTCCTCTGTCTCTAAACCCACTAGATGCACCGAACTAGAACCACTTATACCTCATGATCCTCCACCATGTAGCTGGAATAAGACATGTAGTTTGTACTCCCTTATGTCTTGATAGTAGTACTATATTGAACCCCTATAGTCTGTGAGGTAGTTCCACTTCCAGAGGTGAACCCAACATTCTGCGTGCTCACATTCTATGTGGACGATGTGCCTAAAAACACACCTCTAAATAACATTGAAGCCATCTATCTTGCCATTGGTGTACTTTCTCTCCGACTTACTACTCTGCTCTCTCTTACTTCCTAAGTTATCTTGTTGGTTACTTGGCGTACTAAATCTTGAAAAACCAAGCGCAAGGCTAGGTCACGGGTGGATTAAGATGCGTGCCGCGACCAAGGTAGTCTCTACTTGGCACACTTACGTGTGAGGCCAAGGGGGATCTCTATCACATTTACCAAGATGGGGAGTTCACGATGCTCGGCTCCACGTCTTCTACGTGAGCTTCATATCCTTCACAATCCATCTCTCTCCTCAATGCCATACTTTCGTAATGGAACACTTCTTCTCTATCTCCCTCTTCCGTGCCTCATTATACTTAATCCACCTCTCCTCTCTCTACTTCTCTACCACTAGGTCTGTCATCTTTCACCAAACTTGTTCCTGCCCTCATGCTTGGTGAAGTTTAGTTATCCATCAGTTTACTCTCCAGGGTTAAATTTTTCATCAAGATCTTGATCACCAGTGGAATACCTTGCAGATATACTCCTCTAAGATACCGCAAAAACTAGAATTAAGCTACCTCTGGGAAAGAATACATCAAAATTGAATATTCCGAATATAAGCTGTTTAGAACACAATAAAACCACGTATCCATGACATGAGTCTCGATCAAATCAGCATCATAAAGGGCCTGGAATTCTTCTTGTGTCCAGACAAGTGTGTGATACCTCCAATTCCACTAAGATGCATAAGCAGTAAGCCACTTGTATAGTTCTATTAGAAAGATGGCAAAAATCTCTCATATAAGTTGTCATATAGATTCTATTCTACCCAAGTGTGTGCATTAAAATTAGATCCACTATTGAACCATCGTGCATATTCTTCCTCCAGATCATGTATCCACTCCTCAACACTTGCTAGAGTTAACCGGTATGCCTTCATCATGAACCATCCTGAAAATAAATGAAAAAGAGGTCCAGACAATGAAACCAATGATGATTCCTAGAATTTACTAGATAACACCCTAGCCGCGCTAACACATCACTCAGCCTAGACTAAGCACTCACTAGAAGTATGCAAAGGTACCAAGTCCCTCTTTTGGGTTGCTTTATAGTAGGATGTTAGCGTGATGAAGGAATAAACATAAATATCCATAACTATTCCACTATTCTACCATGCATGCTACCTTTAGATCTATGAAAGAACAAGCTTTAAACACTAATCATGATTGAATCAATACCATGCACCACTCAATTACACACAGGAATGACACTTAGATTCAACCAATATCTTCCATTTATTAATAAAAATAGAAGATCCTTACAATAATGTCAATCTTATCAAATGTGGGCATGGATTTGATATAATAATCCAATAATGTGCGCATATCTCTATATCTCCATAAATCCATCTCTCTCTACACTCTCTATCTATCTTCTACTATGTGCTTCACATCATATATATAGGGTGGGGACTTTCCATTCACCACTTATCTATTCTAGAAATAGGCCACATGCTATTAATAGCCACGCACCATTTACAGGCATAGCCACACATGCAAGTGTGTTATTTATAGATCTCTTATAGTTAACTAAAGGAACAATCCTATTTCTAGCTCATCTCCATGCAAAATGATTTGATCTGTTTGTCTAAAGATAGATAATGTGTGGCGTGCTCATCTCTACATCGTTGGTGTGTTCCACATGCCATATTCTAAAAATAGGTCTTCATGCTCAAAATCGGCTAAGTCCTGAAAAATGAACTTGCCCTCCATGCGTGGGTTCTTCTGTACCTCCGCACCCTTGATCCTAGATTTATCTCCCATGTGGAATTCTTGTATATCAAACAAAATGCTCCAAAGGTGAGTCTTCTACTTTGCAAAAGGGTCTAAATCTCGATAAGAAGAAAGGAAAGGACCTTATAGCCAAAGTTGTTGCTTCATCGATGTGGATTATAGATTCGGTGTCACACCACATGGCTTCTTTGCTTGTTGATTTCTCCAACATCAAGCCTTGTGGTATGTCCCAAATCATGATGGGTAATGACATGACAGTGTTAGTTTCTGATAGTGGATCGGTAGAGATGGATGGGGGAACATTCAACCAAGTGTTTAGTGTTCCTAATCTCTCTACCAATCTCCTATCGATTTACCAAATTACTCACCTTGGTAAAGGAATGCGAGTGGAATTTAGTCCTAACTTGGTGATTATTCATGAGCTTAATGATGACACTACAGTGGTTGAGGGAAAGGTGGATCACCATTCATGGTTGTATACCTTTTCCCACTTTACTTCTGATTCTATGTCCACTACCTTGCTCACTCATACAAATGAGGTTAGTAAGCTATGACATGAGCATTTTGACATCTAAATTATCATTACTTGAACAATTGAGCCAAAATGAAATGGTCAACGGGTTACCCCACGTCAATTTTTCTAAGGGTATTTGTGAGGGTTGTACCCTTGGAAAGCATCTTGAAAAGAACTTTGACAAAGGAAAATCCTAGAGAGCTACTCGTCCCTTAGATCTTGTTCACAACAATATTTCTGGTCCATTTCCATCTCCTTCATTTACTAGAGCTCTTTATGTGCTCACCTTCATTGATGACTATTCGCGATATACTTGGGTATATTTTCTTAAGCTTAAGTCTGAAGTATTTCAACATTTTTAGGAATTTAAGGCTCTTGCTGAGAAACAAGGGGAACAATCTATCAAGGTTCTTCAAACTGACAATGGAGGTAAATGTGTAAACAATATGTTCATGGATTTCTATACTTTTGAAGGGATCTCCTTTCAGCATACAGTTGCTTATAGCCCTTCGCAGAATGGAGTCATAGAAAGAAAGAACCATACTCTTAAGGAGATGACCACTTGTATGATTCACTTGAAGTCTCTTCCTCTGCAATATTGGGATGAAGCAATGAATTTTGCTAATGAAATTCAAAACCATATTCCACACAAGGTAGTAAGAGGGATGACACCCTTTGAATCCTGGTTTGGACGTAATCCCGATGTTGAGCACTTTCGAGTCTTCAGATCCAAGGCTATGGCTCGGATTCCCAAGGAAAAACACAAGGCATTAGAACCACAATTCAAGCATTGTATCTTTGTAGGGTATCCTAATGGCATGAAGGGGTATCGATTGTTGAATCCTACTTCTCATGAGATTTATATTGAGAGAAGTGTTAAGTTCAATGAATCTTCTTCGACTTCTACTTCTCTACCTATTGAGGTTCTTGACTTTGCTGATTGATTCGACTCATCCGATGATGATGTTGTTGAGTGTGCTCCTCTTCTCGATCCTCTCAACCATTAGACCTTTAATTCTTCCAATTCTAAAATTAGTGATGATGAGGAATATGTCCCTTCTCACTCGAGTGATGAATCTTCCGAATGCGAGCCTAATCCTCCCTGGTCCCCTTTGGGATAGGAAAATTTTGCAAAGTCTTTGGAGATTTAGTTGGAGATACTTCGGATATGAGTTGTACTCACTCGGGTTTCATTGGACCCCACTCTTTCTTCACCTCTGCTTTTGATCCATAGTTTTTCTGAGAGGCTTCTTGGTATTCTGAGTGGGATTCGCCATGGGTGAGGAGTATTCCTCTCTTATGAAGAATGATACATGGGATCTCACCCCTCTTCCGAAAGGAATAAAATTTGTTCGATGTAAGTGGGTGTTTTGAACAAAGTATGGAGTAGATGGAGACATCAAAAATTTTAAAGCGTGATTAGTAGCTAAGTGTTTCTACCAGATATTTGGGGTTGATTATCTTGAAAACTTTGCTCCAATTGTGAAGATGACTTTTATTCTACTTACTCTTGCCATTGCCACAAAAAATAGATGGGACAGTCCATCAAATGGATGTTAAGAGTTCCTTCCTTCATGGTGACCTAGAGGAATATATCTACATGGAATAACCTTTTTGGGTTATGTCCATGATCCCTCCATTGTTTGTAAGTTAAAGAAGTCTCTTTATGGCCTTAAACAAGCCCCTCGGGCTTGGTATGCCAAGATGGAATCCTTTTTACTTACGTTAGGGTTTACTAGGTGTCACTCTAATCCAAATGTTTATATTATACAAAAATGACTCCATACTCATTCTTGTTCTCTATGTTGATGACTTGTTGATCACAGGAAGCTCTTCCTCTATCATTGATTCTGTGAAGATTGCCTTGGCCAAAAGGTTTTCCATGACTGACTTACATCTTCTTCATTACTTTCTTGGGATCAAGATTTCACAATCTAACTCAGGAATTTTGATTTCACAACCTAAGTATGCTCTTGACTTGCTTGCTCATTTTCATATGTCCGATTGCAAGTCTTCTCCTACTCCTTTTCTTTTCGGGGTTAAGTTGGTTTCTGATTTCTCTATTCCCTTGGTTAATGGTACCCTTTATCGACAGTTGGTGGGGAGCTTGATTTACTTGACTCATACTCGACCAGATTTATCTTATGATGTTGGGATCATGTAGAGATTCATGTAAGAGACACATGAGCTACATTGGAAAGCAAGTAAGTGGATCTTTCATTATGTTCGTGGCACCTATACGATGGAATTCACTATTATGGAGGGGATATTGACTTGATTGGGTTCACATGATTTTGATTGACCGGTGACTTAGATCATCGAAGTGTACATCGGCTACGGTTTATCTCTTGGTTTAGGTCCTATTAGTTGGTCCTGGCAATAAGTAGAATGCAATTGCGATATCTTCTATAGAGGTAGAATACAAAGGAGCAGTTAATGCTGCCATAAAGGCTATTTGGCTATAGGGTATTTTGATAGAGTTTGGCATCCACTTTCAGAGGCCTACCATTATCTATTGTAATAACACGAGCACTATCTCAATTTTCAGAAATCCAGTTCAACATCAATGGATGAAGCACATTGAGATCCATATGCACTTCATATGATAGCTTATTCATGATGGTATCATCGACATTCAGTACATTCAGATAGATGATCAGATTGCAAATATATTCACCAAGCCCTTCACTAAAGTGAATTTTCTTCTCTTGCGGTCTCTTCTTAGGGTGAGGTCTTATGCAGATGCTCATCTTCTTTGGGATATATAGTATTTCTCTTCTTATTCTTCTTAAGAAGATTTTATTTGTATATGGGCACCTTATCAGACCTTTAGTTTCTGGGCCCCTTTGACACATCTTTCTTAGTTGTTTAGGAGTGTCTTCTTGTTCTTGTCTAATTCATCATAGCCGCTACCCCAACTTTGATGAAGGGGGATGTTTGTGTGTGGGATCCTTTGTGTCCTCCACTCACATATGGATGGTCATGTACTAGGGTTAGATTTAGGGTTTTCTTGTGTGTCATGTACTAGGGTTACTTAGCACCTTATATGTACCCTTTTATTCTTGATTTATGAGTATGCCAAGACACTCCAATGTCTTTCCTCTTCGTTGAATCTCAATACCTCAATACCTCTTCGTTGAATTTTCTTACCACATCCATTCTGTTGTACTCGTGGGGTATACACTTTACTACCAAAATCTCTTCTTCCTTCAATGTGCTTGGAGGATTCTCCAATTTCCATTCCCACACTAGGAAAACCCAAACCTGCATAACAAGGATGATCCTCAACCTGTATTGGCTTAGATATACCTTGGTTGTTCTTACCAAGAATAATTTCATTAAATCCCATTTTATTCAAAATTTAGATCCAATACCTTTAGTATATTTTTAAAAATATCAAAAAATATCATTACCTGCATCTAAATGGGAAGAAGAATCAAAATTAGGTGGTGAAAAACTTACATTACATTCATCGATCATTGTTTCTACATCGAAGTCAAAGGTATTTCCTTTTTTGTTCATCACTCTCGTAACTTTACCAAGAGCTCATCCTTGGTTTGCAATTTTGATTTCAGTCGAGCATTCTCCTCTTTTAAGGAGTAATACATTGATCTCAGGAGAGATTTATCTTCTTGGATTTAGTGATTGTAAGCCTCAATCTCATCAAGCTTTTCCTTCTTATACATCTTGCCCATAGTGTACTGTACTCTATTCAATCACATTGAATCAATGCACAAATGAAGCAATAAAATTGTTAAATCATCCTGCTCACGATACCAAAACCGATCCAAAAATATTTTTACCTCCCATGTATCTTTTTTAAAAATTCCAGATACTCAAAATTCTTATTTGAATTGATCAATAATTGGTTATAAACTCACCTACTCATGTTTTAAAAACCCTTTGTTTTCCAATTTTCCTCTTAATCGATCAATTTTACTTTTAACTCCACTTTCGTGATTCAAGTGGATTTATTACAAAACCATTAAAAATGCTCACAAGATGATTTTTGAATGCATATAAATATGATTTAATTCATTTTAAATTTATTTGTGCACAAATTTGTCTATTGTGGATAATGGATTGATTTTAACTTTAATCTAATTTTTCTAATTAATTGCTTTGCTTAATCAATTATTCATTCCCTTATTAAAATTCAAAATCTTATAATAAGAAGCAATTAAATAATCAAATAACTCCACAACTTGATAACAGAGTTCATCCGGATGGGCTACGTCTCCGAATTCACTTAATCATGATTTGATATATTAAAAATCACCCAACGTATAATTTTTACCTTCCAAAGTGAATAATAAATTAACGTCACCTACAAAATTGAGTTGATTAAGATTTGAAAACTCCACCAAATGTCGAAATATGTTCCCAAATCCATTCATGGATCTGCATTATCTCCACAAAGTGCATTCTCTATGTAAATGAGTCATAAAAAACCCTAAAATAGAAAAACTATAGCACTCCATGGAAAAATAATGACATCACTATAATTTTCTTGGAATTTAGAACATTTCTACAATTTACACTGAAGTATGAAACTAACTCTAAGTGCTTCAAAAATGGATTTTTCTACAAATTTATCTATACTTCCTATTGGGATTAGCACACTTTGGTTATACATACAATATATCGATCTAAGCATACATGCAAATAAAAGAAGATATTCTACTAGAAGAAATATACAAAACAAGAGACATAATTCAATGCTAGATTTAACGTGGTTCACCTAGTGTGGGCTACGTCCACTAAGAAACAATCCAATCTATTTTTCCAAAGCTTTGACAAGATATACAATGAAGATTCACAAACTTTCACACCTCTCAAATGTACAGTACTTTCTTTCTCTCAAGCTTTTGCTTCATCACCAAGAATTCTCTCTCTCACCAAAGTTTTCAATTTCTTCTTAATTCTTGTTAATACTTACTTCTAAACCCTATCTTTCATGCTTATATAGTTGTTTATAGACTTAGGGCAATTACAATTAATAGATATACTTTAATGTTAAAAATAGATCTAATTCTCGAGAGTTAATTAAAATATCCTCACAGTGTAACCGAGGTCAAATTTCCCTAAGTGATGTTAGTCCTAGGTGACCGATGCCGGTCCCTCCTAACCAATGACGGTTACTATGTTTTCTAGCAAGTTTTACATTGCAACCTAAACTGAAGTAATTGAGCTCCACAACTCAACAATCTTCCACTTGGATATTATTTACTACACCATACATGTACATCATCATTCTTGGATCCTTTCTTTGATCTGTTTCTTCCTCTTTAAGTCTCAAACTCGAAGACCAACAAAAGTGGAGTGTAGCTCCAAATTTTACTTTGTTAATGGATTCATTAACATATCGTAGGGTTCTCACTCATATGAATCTTTTCTGATTCAACTGTCCATCTTCCAACACATCATATGAAGTGATACCCCAATGAATGTGTTTCATTCTCGAATGAAATGCTGAGTTCTTTGCTAAATGAATTACACTTTGACTGTCACTAAATAGTTTATAATCACCTTGCTCCTTTCCCAACTCTTCCATGAACCTACTCATCGATATCATCTCCTTGCTATAATTTGTAGCTGTAACATACTCTGCCTCTAAAGTAAACAAAGCCACAACCTTCGTAATCTTGAAATCTAGCTATTGTCATCCCACCTCTTTGTGAAAATATATCATGTAGTGATCCTTCTACCATCTAGATCTCCAACCATATCCAAATCAACATAGCCACATAATGAAATATCCAAACCTCTATAGCATAACTGCATGCTAGATGTTCCTTTCAAATACTTGGGTATGCATTGAATTGATTTCTAATGCTCTTTACCTGGATTGGCCATATATCTACTCACAACTCCCACTACCTATGCAATGTCTAGTCTGGTACAAACCATAACGCATACATGAGACTCCCAAGTCGATGAAGTATATGGAACTCATTGCATGTATTTGACCTCCTCATGTGATGATGGACACTGATCTTTACTCAATTTGAAGTGTCTATCCATAGGTGTACTAACGGGTTTTGCATTCTACATTTTGAACCTTTCTAATACCTTGTAGATGTAATTCTCCCTAAGACAAATACACTTTCTTGCTTTTCCTATCTCTATGTATTTACATACCAAGGATTCTTTTTGCAACTCTTAAATCCTTCATAGCAAATGTGTGAGCTAGCTTTCCCTTAATCTCACCAATGTCCGTATCTAGATCCTACAATAAGCATATCATCCACATAAAATAACAAAATAATATAGGTCCCATTTTGAAGCTTTTGAAATAAACACAATGGTCGATTCACATCTCATGTAACCATTCTCATGAATAAAAATATCAAACCTCATGTACCATTTCCTTGGAGCTTGTTTGAGCCCATATAGGCTCTTTTTCAACCTACACACTAATTTATCCTTACCATTGACTTCATAGCCAAGCAATCTGTTACATATAAATCTCTTCATCTTATTTCTCTGCAAATCCTTTTATTATAAGCCTTTCTTGTATCTTTTTGTCTACCCTCTTCTTCCTTAATTATGCAAACCCACTTTTCTATAATGTTATCTTACCTGCTAGCAACTTAACCAAATCTCAAGTCTGGTTTTGTTCGAGGATTCCATCTCCTCATCCATGTCATGCTCTCCCTTTGGAAGTGGGTCTTATTGTGGATTACTTCTTCAAATATCTCGGTTCACCATTATCAGTCAATAATAAATAAAATAGATGTGTAAACCTTTTCGGAGGTTTACTTACCTTTATGACCTTCTCATAGGATTTTGGGGTACTGGAGGCTCAATCTAGACCTCCTGGACACTTATTTCCAAATATGTCAATGACCGACATCGGTCACCTCTAACCGACCTTGGTTCCGATAACCGGTGTCGGTTTGGATCTTTGTAATTGATATTGGTTCTTTTGACCAATGATGGTCGGGTAAACCGACACCGATTATTGTGTAAAACTTTGTAGGTAATACTTATAAATATGAGAGTTCATTTTCATTCACAAACTTCTCATTGGTTCATTCTTTGGTACCAAAATTTGATCCATGTATATTCTCTTTTCATTCCATTCAACGTCACGACTCCTAATAATTTTAGAATTCTCTAAATCCCAAAAACAGAATCCAAAATCACTAGATCCATAACCAATGAAAGTACATCTTTTTGATTTTGCATCCAACTTTTTCCTATTTTCCCTATCAACATGCATAAAATCTTTTGAACTAAAAACTTTAAGAAAAGAAAGATCTACCTCTTTTCCAATCCAAGCTTCCTCTGGTATTCCTCCATATAGTGAACTTAAAGGCCCACGGTTAATTAAATAAGCTGTTCATTGTATCAACTACTTATACCCAAAATTGCAAAGGCAATCCAAAATGTATCCTCATACTTCTAGCATGTTCCATGATTGTCCTGTTTATTCTTTCTATAATACCATTCTCTTGTGGTGTTCTTGGAACCGTTATTTTTCTACGTATCCCATTCACTAAACAATAATCATTGAAATCCTTGCTACAATATTGACCACCATTGTCAGATCTAAGGCACTTTAACTTAGAATTTGATTCATTATCAACAAGGACTTTCCATTTTTTAAAAGTCTCAAAAATATCATATTTACATTTAATACAATAAACCCATACCTTTCTTGTAGCATCATCAATAAAAGTAACATAATACTAGGATCCACCATGAGAAGCTACCTGAGCTAGTCCCCACACATATGATTGTACAAGCTCCAATTTATCTTGCTTCTTAGGTGCCCCAACTTTGAGAAATCTCACTCTTTTTTTATTTCCAAATACATAATGCTCACAGAAATCAATATCTAAATCTTTCAAATATGATAACTTACCCTTAGCCTTTAATATTTGCATTCATATTTGACTCATATGGCCCGGCCCGGTTATGCCACATGCATGCATCCGAATCAAGTAGATAATGCCAAAAGGAATCGATAATACTGAGGTAGATAAATATAACGTTCCTACCTTCTTACCTCTTGCCACAAAAAAGCACCCTTGGTGACTTTCCAAGAGTCTCCTATAAAAGTAACCATGCAACCAGATTCACCTAGTTTCCTGCAGAAATAAGATTCCTCCTGAGGCTTGGCACATGCCTCACATCTTTCAATACCCATGTATTTCCATTCTACAATTTTAGATGAACTTCTCATTTACTAGTAATACTACAAGGTTCATCATCACCCAAATAAACATGCCCAAAATTACTCTGGACATAATTTATGAAATAACCCTTATTAGGGGTTGCATGGAAAGAAGCTCTTGAATCTAAAACCCATGATTCAATTCTATTATCTAAATAAATAATAAGAGCATCTTGCATTACCTATGATGTAGCAATATTGCTTCTTACCTTTGTCTAGTTGTTGGTTCTCTTTGTCCTTTGACCAACAATATTTCTTTGCATGTCCTTTCTTTCCACATTTCCAACAAGTAATTCCCTTACTTATGGATTTAGATATGCTATCCCTTGACTTTGATTTCCCATTACTCTTACTCTTAGATCTCTCCTTCTATTTGCCCCTTCTTTCTTCATTCAAAGCATTTCCAGTTGATGATTCCTCTGTACTCTTCTTATGAATTTCTTCATTCAAGGTTATACTAACCACATCATTAGAATTCAAAATATTATTAGCGGATGATGTATTACTAACAACCATTACCAAGTTATCCTAACTATCGGAAAAGAACATAAGAATAAAAGTGCTTTCACTTCATCATCAAACAATATGTAAACCGATTTTAACTAATTTACGATAGATCGGAAATAATTCAAATGAATATATGCAAATCCACCTTCATGCATCTTAGCACTAAATATTTTCTTCATCAAATAAAATTTATTTGAAGCACTAGGTTTTTCATATAAATTATCAAGAGATTTCATTAACCCTATCGTAGAAGTCACTTCTGTACTATTGGAAGCCACCGATGCTCCTAGGCTCAATCTTATAGATCCCAATGCCTTTCTGTGAAGAATATGCCATTCTTCATCGGTCATCTTTGTAGGTCTAGGCTTCTCATCCAATGGTAAATTCAAATCTCTTTGATACATATAATCCTCAATCTACATCTTCCACAATTGATAATTTTGGCCGTCAAATTTCTCCACCTTGTATTTGTTTTCTTCTCGGCATTGTTGTAGCTCCCACTTAATCAAAAAACCCTCTGTGATTAAATTTGTCAACACACAAAACCCTCAAACAAAACTATGATACCGATTTTGGGGTTAGCACACCGGTTATACGAGATAATATATCGAGATCTAAGCATACATGTAAATAAAAGTGGATATTCTACTAAAATAAATATACAAAACAAGAGACATAAACCAACACCATATTTAACGTGGTTCACCCAATGCAGCTACGTCCACCATGAAACAAGCCAATCTATTTATCCAAATCTTTGACAAGATGTACAATGAAGATTTACAATCTTCCACACCTCTCGGATGTATAGTAATTTCTTTCTCTCAAGATTTTATTTCATCACCAATTATTACTTACTTCTAAACCCTAGCCAATACATGTTGTGTTATGTGTGTGTTCTTTTTTTTGATTTACATTATTCTAGTTTATACTTCCCTTCTTTGTAGATTTTGGGGAATTGTTTAGATCCTATGTGCATGATTTTGTTTGTTATTAGATAATAACACTATTCCACACTCCCGAATTCCCAAAAGCTGGTATCGAGAGATTCAAAATGGCATCACTATAAGCTGTCTTGGAATTTAGAAAATTTCTACAAGTTACATCAAAGTATAAAACTAACCCTAAGTGATTCAAAAATGGAGTTTTATACGAACTTATCTATACTTCCCTCTACACAGTTGTGGAAAAAGTGTGTTTAAGTATAGGTGAGATCACTTTATAACTCACCAAGACCCTATGGTTCAAAGAACGAATTTGGATCTTTTCGCAACTAGGTAGCCTTTGGGTGAAACTCCTCCTCCTCATTTGTTGATTTACTTTTCTATTATGGAGTTTAATCCCACATTGTCTACACATTGGGAGGTTTCATTGTATATATTGGGCTTGGCCATCCAATACACCTATGGCTTCGACCACGCATGCACTTTTTTTTTTTTTGGCCATGTAAGAGGAATAGGCTATGTTAGCTCACCGATTTTGGCACTCGGCTTGATTTGGGAACCACGTAGATTGTGGCTTGTGGTTTGTTACCATGTGCATCAGTTTATTGTGCTCATCTATATTTGTTACACCATTTGAAGGTTTTTTTAGCATTGATCTACCACGTAGGTGGTGGGTTGATATAGTTTGATTAGCCAATGTGTTGAGCCGTGTTATCAATGTGACATGTGGATCTTCTCGGTTGGCATCTTTGAGTATAAAGTGTGGAGATAAGGTCGAATGGTGGGGATTTTATCACCCATTGTATTATTAAGTAGCTAAGGTTGAGTATTGGTTGTGTTGCCTCCAATGCACCAAGTCACTTCATAGATCGAGTGAGTTGGACCAAATATAATACAATTAAGTCCCAATACAATGCCCAATTAAATACCCTGTAACAATAATCCCACATTCAAGATACATAAGCACAATTTGGCATATATACATATCATTATAATGATATAATGAAGATAAGAGGTCAAGGCACCGCTCACGCAAAAAGAGTGTGTTGACTCTGTGAGGGCCCCTCTGTCTGCGCAACCGAGTGTCGAAGACCAAAATTTTTACTTCATACCCATTGTGCCAATTTTTTTAATGTGATTCATCCACTTGGTGGATGTGCATGCATCCAAGTTAGTAGACCTACGTGTAATCCTCTATTTTTTCCACTTAACTAAATATTTCAGTGGACAATATCTTCGCAAATACGAGCTTCATTTTTCGAGTTATTTATATCGGCAGTAAATCTCTCGAGATGATCTTCAATTTTGTAATGGTTTAGGGATGTTTAGGGATCATCTTCACTAAAAATATCCTTAAGATATGTAGACACTGTCGCTTTTTTCAAAGCACTATTATTCCTAATATTGCACTAACTATTCTCACTCCTCAGAAATTGACGACATACCGTAAGTTAGACCTATCTAAATCCCCTCTTACAACACTCTTTTGGTCTTATTCCTCTTATAAATCAATTAAGTAGGCTATTCTAGCCTTATTTTACTAAACCGTCTTCTCATTTGTTTTTAGACTACTTCTAATAGCTTCCTAGACTATCAATCCATTTCATTGGATTGATTAGACCTCTCACAACTCTCTCAAAACCCTAATTCCTCTCTAAACAGGATTAACTAGCCTAACCTAGTTTAACTAGTGCTAACCATGATTAACCCCTTCTAAACCTAGTCAAATATTACTTTGACTCCTAATCAACATTTTGGCTTATCCTTTACTCGCCACATGCATAAAAATTCCCCCACTTTCCCAAATGGAAAACTATAAATAGCCCACTTATCTCAAGACTATTTCTAAGAACTCTCCTTCTTCCTAACATAAAGTACAACATTTTTCTTAGGGTTTGGAGCTTATTTCATTTGTTTATTAAGCTATTGCTTTTCCATTTCACCACACACACAAGCATTGAGTAAATGGGAAGAACCATTGGCCTTGAGTCCATTAATGGTGAGCTCCCACTCTCATAATCACAAAATGATTGCTTAGAATCCTTAGTAGGTTCATTTTTAAATCTTTCAAGAATAGAGGATTACTAAATATGTTAGGTGCTTGTTTCTTTCAATTTTAATGCATGCAAAGTGATGAATCCTTGTTTATTTCTTATCTGATGGTCCACTGAATAGTTTGTTAAGAGCCTTTGGGATTTCTTTAGAGATTCTTACCCCATGTTCATGGCTTTTACAACCTTTTATTGAACATAAGATCATTCAGAGTAAATAATAACATTTCCCTCATTTATATATCAAAAGTTATTATTTATTTTTCTCAATAAGTTTTAATAGCACAATTTAGGAAATGGGTTATGTGATTCTTATGGAGAGCCTTTCTATGTTGTAAGACCATATCACTACCCACATAGATGTGTAGAGAAACTCTTAAAAATTCATTATCAAAGAATGCAATTTTATCCATTTTTACCTCTAACTCTACTAGCTTAGCATTCATTTTGATGGATCCCAAGTGAAGTCTAATTTCTACACCATTAATAACTTCCCCATCCAAATTATGGTTTTGTAAATTGTACATTTTATCTTTTTCTTGGGAAAACATGGTTTTCTATTGTAATATGAAATTTGTGCATCTAAACAAGGCAGATTAGTGGAATTAATTGCATGTGTTGGGATGCATTATGCTACCATGCTAGAGAACCTTACAGTACTTAGTACTTACTAATATGTTGTTTGTATATGTTTATGTCTACAAATACTTGGATATGATATAAATTAAAAGACCGGGCTTGAGATCAGCTTGACACATTCATGTCTTTCACTCATTATATGTGCGTCGACACTTTTATGGCTTCTAAGTTCACATATTAGATCTCTCATCCCTTACACACTTCTATTTATATAGGAACAAAATGGTTGAGATTATTAACCATTTATGCAATGTATGCTACCATGCTTCCTAGTTTATAACCAGATTTTCCCTTCAATTGTTAGCTAAGGTGTACATTTTTGTTTCATTTTGAGCCTGATATTGACACCCTAAGCTCAATATTTCTAAAGGAAACTATACCGGTGTATGGATTATTGTAGGATGAAATCGGTGAAATAAGTGACTTATTTATCATAGCTAATGGCCTTGTAAAATAAAGACATTCCTTTTAATGTTAGTTGTAAGATAAGCAGAGCTAAACCTCCATGTCACTATTTTAATTTATAAGATACATGTTTATTAGAACATCCATGTTGATATTGTTATTCATTGAGAGAAAAGTATGCATTATCTAAAACCTTCTAGCTAAGATATCATAGGATGTTTAACAATTTACATCATTTTATTTTGTAGGAGTCCATCTTAACCTCAAACACTCTTTGTTATTGTTGCTACCTATAATAGAATGTTATATAACCATGGATAAAAGCCATCAATTTATCTCAACAATGCAACATGCAAGTGCATGGAAAAAAATTCTAAGCACATACACATAAAGAGCCATGTTATGGCTTACCTCCTTTCTAACAAAACCTAATTTTCATTGTAAATAACCAAACATGAGAAGAGCGCAAGGGGAATGTGATGAGGACCACAAATAGGGAGGTAACCTCGATTATTTTAATAATATGAAATAATGCGATTACATCCAAATTACATAAGAATGAGAAGGCTAAAATATTATAGATATTGCACAACCACATACTGACAAATTGGATGTTGTAACAATGCAACAATAACCTCACGATGCACAATAAAACAATAAAGGTTCTAATAATATAACCAAAAATAATAATAATAAAAGTCACTAAAGTAACTACTAAACAAAATCAATAATAATATAGTTACCTATAGTAAATGCTAAATTACTAAGGTAAACTAAGTTTTACCTAATATTCCCCCCCTTAATTTTACATTTCCTCAAAGGATGAGGAGAGGAACTCTCTAAAAACTCAAGATGCTCTAACATATGTATTCCCTTTTGCTACCAGTCTCTCTTTGTAATTTTCTATGGTCCCATCTAATTTTTACTTTGTTTTGAATATCCATCTACAACCAATGGGTTTCTTCCCTGGTGGAAGATTGAAAAATTGTCAGTGTTGTTTTTCATCTTTGAATTATTTTCAACATCCATGACATTTTTCCAATCTTTGAACCGTAAGGATTCCTAGATAGTAGAGTGATAAAAAAACTTAACAACTCTACTCATAAAAGTAAATTTTACCTTTTCACATGCTTTACTGTGATTTTGTGGTCCAATGGTGGATTTATCCAGTTTTACATCTCGAATCATATTAGTATATGTTGTACTTTTCTCATGGGTCATGGTCTTGTTTGATCATCACCATCATCCCCATTATCATTGTCATTAGTGGGAAGATCTGATTATTTTGTACAATAGGTGAACTTTCTACATCTAGTGAGTTTGGAGGAGTCTCGGCTTCCTTCTTCTCAAAGAACTCAACATATTTTCTAGTGTAGAATGATTAAGTGAAATGTGGATAATATGCCTAATCTAAGTGTTATTGTAGTAGTAAATAAATGTAGAAATTAAGTACATAAATTAACCTAATAAAAATAATCAATAAAATGTGAAACCCTAGTTGTAAAGAGGGTAAGAAAGGTTGTAGTTGATTTGCGGTGGAAACTAGATTGTGCCGAAGTGTTGACCAAGTGAACAAAGAAGGTAGGAGTGTCACAAAGAGACCGAGGAAAATACATATCTCGAGGAACAAACTGGATAGGGGACCCAAAAGGGGAAAGGGAACCTATGGGCACCACACACCAGAAATAGGCACTGTGACTATGAAAAGGTCACAACTCATCCTTTTTAGGTCACAATTTGTTTTATGTCCTTTGCCTTTAGTCGCATAATAATTGCTTTGAGTTCACTTTGAAAAACCTACAATGAAGTATTGACCTACAAAATACTCAAATAGACATCAAATCCTAAGAAGGAAAGATACAAAATGAGGGGTAAAATTGTCCTCGGCTATCACAATGGTGACCTTATAATTGAGCATTGCACTACATCTCACAGCCAATGTAGTTTTATATGTGTGTATGTGTGGAATCATGCCCTAGGTGATTCTTGTGCATGTTGCACTTGATAGTGAGAAAAGTAGCTAGATATAAAGAAATGTAATAGATGTGAGCATAAAATAGAATAAAATCCTCCTATGAAGTGTATGTAGAATAATGGAGTCTTGCTCCCTTAAATTGATGTTAGAATGGATTCTTTAATGCTCTTGAATATCCTTTAGATGCAACCTTAGGTATTGATAGATAATGCTTAGTGCTTGGTCCTTTATTCGATCACATAACTTTATATCTACATGATTACCTTACTTAAATTTTGTAATTAACCCCAAAAGGTTGACTACCAAAAAGATAAGATGCCCAAATGGCTAGAAAGGACCCAAAATATGTGAGTAAAGTACAAAGAGGTCAGGGGTGCCCAGAGGGGATGGTGGCACCTAACGATAGCATCTTGGCTAGGTCTTTGGTGTCCTAACTCAAAGAAAGCGAAGGGTCAGAGGTCAGACTAAGCAAGAAGGTGTGTAAGACCAAATTGATAGTAGAAAGAAAGAAAATATGGCCAAAGACATGGGTTAATTAGTAATTTTTTTACTTAGGAATCATATGAATAATAGTATGTAGTGAGGACTATATAACTACCCAAATTGCATGATTTTGTGTCTACAAATTCCTCTAGAACTAGAAAATTAGTGGTTTTCTAGCATTTGGATCCATTAATATTTACCCAAGAGCCTCTTCACTATAACCAATGAAGATGATTTTATGTGATTTCATATCCAACTTCTTTTTATTATGCTTGGATATGTGCATGCTATATTTGCACCTAAATACTTTGACGTGTGCAATGATGGTTTCCAATTCGACCATGCTTCATGTGGTATTACTCCATCAAGAGAAATTTTGGACTCTCTATTCAAAATATATGATGATGTCTTCGTTGCTACTACCTAGAATGTCCTCACTAGTCCAAAAATATAGATCGTGCAATGCACCATCTCCATGATAAGACGGTGCCTTCTCTCAACAATATCATTTTTCTATAGTGTGTGTTGAGGAGGAATATGTCAAAAATCTTGTGAGATAGTAGGTAGTATTTTAACACATTACTAGTGAATTCCCCCTCGATCCGAGTGGATAGAGCTGATATGTCCACCTAGGTATCATTTTATACAACCACTTTTAACTTTTGAAGTTCTCAAAAGCATCACTTTCATTACAAAGACAAAAAATCCATATTTTTCTTGAATAATCATAAACACATAACATGAATTATTAAAGTCCATAATGACTAGGTTGGATTATACTTTAAAGATTGATATTAGCCAAATTAAGCTTACTTAGAGCTCGATAAGTACTTTTCTAGAATGAAGTTCTATGTTTTTTACCTTCTAGGAAATTAGGACACTTATATGTATCCTTTTTAGAGATGGAAAGCTTCTCACCAAATTTTGTCAATGAAGTGTATCTAGATATTTGAAACTGATGTGACCAAGTCTTTGATGCCACACCTATGTAGAGGAAGAATTCTTAGCCACTAGTGCCTGATCATCCCTATGGAAAAATTCAAGCTGGAACATACGTCCCACATTGAAGGATTTTGCAAAACAATTTGAGGCACTAGATTTATCTCAAATAAAACACACTTTCTTACTTGATTAGCTATCAAAGTTAATCCTCATATTAGGATCAGAAGATGACTAAATAATAAAATATTATTTGTTAATCTAGGGACATATAATACATCGATAAGCTATAATTTCATGAAACAAGAGGTAGAGAAATGTTCCCAATACCTTTTACTATATAAGAAGAATCATCACCTAACGAAACATGGTTTTTGAAGGTGCATCCCTCATGGTGATAAACTAGTCTTTATGCTTGATGTAGACACTAAATCATGCACTTTGAGTCATTATTTAGTCCTGGTCTCATACTACTATTCATACGGTTGTCAAGTGAAAAGAGTAATAATTAACCCATGTCTTTGGCCATTTTCGCATTGTATTCTATTTCTATTTTAGATCTTGCACCCGTACTTGCCCAATTTGTACTCTCATTCTACATTTTTCCTATTTTTGACTGGGGCACCTAGCTAGGACTAGGGCACCCTGGTCCCCTCTGGGTGCTCTGATCCTCTTTACACTTTCCTCTCACTTTTTGGGCACTTTCTATCCATTTGATCTTATTACATTTTTAATGGTTGGCCTTTTCAAAGTGTTAGTTATGAAATTAGAGCAAGAGAACCATATAAATATAAAGTTATGTGACCATAATTACGGACCAAGAACTAAGAACTAGCTATCTCCACCTAAGGTTGCATCCATCAAATGCTTATATAGCTACATTTACATCCATCTAGCTCCGTCACAAAGCACACAAGGCTAGTTCATCTACATCACACTTCATAGCGAGGGGATTCTATTGTTTACATGTACATATTTATTAAATTATATATCTAGTTACTTGATTCCTACTTCAAAAAGTTAAAATGACACAAGAACAACCTAGGGCACAATTACATGACACACACACACACACACACACACACACACACACACACACACACACACACACACACACACACACACACACACACACACACACACACACACACCTAGAACTACATTAGATATGAGATGTAGTGCAGTGCTCAGTGATAAGTCCATCAATTTGGAAACTAAGGACAGTTTGAACCCTTCACATGCATATTTATTTTTAGGGTTTTGATGTTTTTATGGTATTTTGTAGGTGATTCTTTGTTGCGGGTTTATGGCGAAATCTAGAGAAGTGTAGCGAAATTCACGTGACAAGAAGGGAACACACAAGAACACTCAAGAAACCTCGAGGAGGTTTTTCGGTCATTTCTGAGACTAGAGCTGCTAGATCTCGGATGAAGGTGACCATGAGTGCCCCTATCCCTCTTACAAAGACCTCAAAGCATACTAAGATATCTTGGATCTACATTTTTCAAGCTCCTAAGTGACGGTTTACTCCTCCTGTTCATCCAGTCTCCTTTGCAACACCTTGTCCCATAGTATCTTTAAATCAACTTAGGATCTTCCAAATCTCTTTGCATAATAGGGTTTCACATTTCAGAGCTTACTTTTCTTTGGTATTATTTTAATATTTTTTTACTTAATTAATTAATTTATTTTACTAATTCCATAACATTATATTACACTAGAATATTCACATTTTAGTTTAATCATTCAGTGAACCCAAACAATCAACCCATTTCTTGAATATGTCTTCTCCTTACAAAGTCATGACTCAATCATCGATCTTTCTTTCGTGCTAACTAAAATCTCTAGTATAGTCACTCTCATTGCATTGATTTTTGCAAGTTTGTACTCAACATCAACCTCACTTTATTACACCTACGGTTGATCCCTTCATCAATGTACTTAATTCTCACTATCTGATCCCCATGACAGCTCCTCCCACTTCCATTCCTCCACCTATCGCTTCCTTGGCTCCTTGGCTCCTAGTGGTTATGGTATCATTGGACAACTTAAAAAAAACCATATAATATTTCTCTTTATGAATTATTACATAGTGCACCAAACTATTATAATATGCTTTATAAGAATCCCTTCATGTCAGTCATATGGAAAGTGATAACTCTATGATGGCCTTTACATACCTCATCTAGTCTCTTAGAAATCTACCACATGCTATATCATTCATTGATGAGGATATATCACCTTTTACCAATGTGATATAATGCAAGCAAAGTCCCATCTAATGTTCACCAATGTATCAAATTATTACATGATGGATAAGAACACACTATTTTGTTTGATCCAGGAACCTTTCAAATTTTGTCGCATAGACCCCATTATGGCTACAATTATTCCTCCTAGACAATGTATCCCATACATTAGTATTGATACACATGACATTGGTCAATCTAGTGCTTTGCAACCTTCTTACGCCACTCTAAGCACTCTAGCTATTTCTATTCACATTATGGAAATTAACACACCTACCATGTCTTCTTTCTAAGAGCAACTACTCCACGTATTGATATACCTCGCACTCCTCCACCTAGTACAACTCCTAATAATAGACTCAAAAAAGCTACACAACATGATGATGCTAACACAAATGACTCTAATGATGAAGTTGACCTATCGAACTCAGCGATGAAACATTAGGAAAAATAAATTTTATATATTTCAATGTAGATGAATCTTACTTCAAAGACACCTTTGTGGCGAAGGTCTAGGAAAATATAAATTCAATACCGCTCCTTCTACCAATACTATTATACTTTATGAGGGCTCTGTTAACACTTTATACATTGTTTCATCTCCCCGCATAGTTTGTATCCTTGCCACCTACTTTAACATGCAAATTATTCAACAATAGATCCTTTTAGCATAACATGTGGATCGAGTACTTTCTCGAGATAGTATTTTCATACTTGAAGGCCTAACTAGGCTTAGTTTGAAACTTAATGACATCTTCCTAGCAATTCACTCACCTCATCTTTATCATTTTTTGTCACATTATGGCCACCTAAGGCCGTCGTGTGTTTCATTTGATGAACTTCGTTTAATGTGCCCCTTACACTCCTCCATTGATGCTTTGGATTAATCTTGGCTTGACTATATTAGCAGTACTTTAGATATAGACCACACTTTTATCAGATTTCCTATGCCATTTGGAATTGTTTCCATCAGTAATGACTCATCTCCTACTTATTCTCATAATATTTCTCATTGGTATGCACATGAATGTCCACTAGTACCCTTCACTAATGAAGAATATGCCATGAGTGTCTACACCCTACATTGTAAAGGTTATTTATACAATCCACCTCATTCTATTTCTTATCACCTCTTAAATCTTTCTCTGGTGGGTTTTGATCATGGAAATGATCATTTTCTAGACAATGTCACATGATTATAATCACCACCACACATTTGGGGGCATGGCATCTATAATCCTCCCCCTCCAACATCACACAACACCTTATTCTTCTTACTTACACATATATCTTAGCATACGTATCTACATCGTCACTACCCAATGACATAGTATTATGGTTTGGTTCACACTTTAATGTTGAGGGAAATCTTTACACACGAAGCCCACACAATAAACTATAGACATTGCAAATCTTCATACATTATATACATTGCATCCTACATATTTTCCTACATGCATCATGCACATTCTACTCACACTACATCATAGCTACTACATATTGCAAATTTTCACACATCCTACTTGTCATCCTACATTTTACATCCTACACCTTACATGTTACATCTAGCATCTTTAGACACCTAAAATTAGCATCACTAATTTCCTATATCATCGTTTACTAGCATCCCTTCGTTATCACATCACCATCATATCATACATTAAATCCTTATCCTAAGTCTTATTCCTCCATCATTATATTTACTCCCGATAAATGTTCTTCTACATCCTGTAATATTCCATTCTACGACCTCTTAAAACCACTTAAACCACTTACAAATCAAAATCAAATATTCTAACCATACTTATATTAGTATGTTCGGTATGTTGGCGCTATATTTTCTAATTATTTTTCTTAGTAGGATCCCATAGGTATTTTGTAACGAACTCATCCATATATTATTAGTATTTCAATAAAATTATCAATATGCCATGATACACAATTTGCTGCATATATTTTATTTGATGTTACTATAATCTTTGTTGCTAATAAATGAAATGACACCGATATATAAATCAAATAAGGGATTCTGGGCGGGGTGCCTACCAAAGACCTCATTTCTTACCGATTTGGGAAAAAGCGAGAAACACGTTATGAGAAAAAAATCATTGCAAGTGACATACAAAACTTAATATAAGCTACGTTAAAGATAAGAAAGACCTTCAAATGTATTAAGTTACTCTTAGACTTGGAGTGTTCTTTATTCATGTGTGCTATATTTAACAAACAATATTATTTCATTTTTTTGTTAAAATTATTTATTGTGCTCGTGTTAGCACAAATGATCATTGAGGCGAACTACTTTCAAGAAAGTTTCATATTATTTAATGTAGATTGTTAGTTTTTGCATGTTGCGTATCTCTTTCTCAAACTTGGTAGCAATTTGTAAAATATTATTTGTAAACTTGGTACTAATTTGTAAAATATCATTTTTTTAATGTTATCTAGATTTTTAATTTATACAAGTTACATATCTTTTGCTATTTTAAAATATTAAATGCATATAAGTCTAACATATAATTCCAACACCCCTTATTTAAACTTGACTTCTTGTACTGGTGATGCCTGAATTACCTCTTAGATTCTCAAAACTCTCCTTAACTAATGGATTTGTGAAAATATATTTAACTTGAGATTTTCAAATCTACAAAACTCAAGTGTATTTCACCATTGTTGACATATTATCTTATCAAATGATATCTTGTATTAACATGCTTTCTCTTTTTGTGAAAAAAATGATCTTCGATAATGATATTGCTGAATTAATATTATCATAAAGGATCATTATTTCATTTTCTCTTTCTTGCTTCAAGTCTAATGATGACATACCTACTACATGTTCTATGTCAGTTATTAAAAGATTTATAATGGGTTGATTTTGGAATCTCATGACATTTCCCTTGAACAAAAATGAAAAACATATCCTAAAGTGTGTTTTTTATCATACATGTTCCCTACAATATAATTTTCCATGCATTTAATTACCTTGAACTCATCTAATAATGTATATCGAATATTATAATCCCTTGTTTTACTTATGTATCTTATAATTATTTTTGTGTTTGTCAATGGAAGACTTTTGAAGAATCCATGAACCTCGGAATGAGACTCACTACATATATTGTGTTAGGTCTTGTGGATGTCAAATACATGAAATTACTAACTAGTATTTTTATAATGATGGATACATATATTATTTCTAATTTCCTTGTTCTATTTCAAACCTAATACCATGGGTGTAGGTCTTTAGTGTAAAGTTCAACATCCTAAACCTATTAAAAATGTTATTTGTATACTTGGCTCAATAATTGAAAATTCAATCATTTTCTTGACTTACTTCAATGTCAAAATATTATTTCATCAGCATAAATCTATCATCTCAAACTCTTTTCTTCAATATTGATTTAAACAACTCAAACAAAAATTTCTTGTAAATATCAAATCATCAACACACATACATATAATAAAAATTTCAATTTGATCATTCATGTTGGTATTAATATTTGGTTTATTTATGCTTTTTCTAATCCATCACTCAATAAGTATGAGTCAATGTGAATGTACCAAGTTCTTAGCATTTTCTTAAGATTGCACATAAGTTTCTGCAATATATATACTTTTCTCTCAATGTCAAAAACTTATAACTGGTTGTTGCTTGATTTGAAATTGGATCTCGGATATGCCCAATTCATGGAATTTACATTGTACACACTTGAAAAATTCCATTTTATAAACTTAAACTATAACCTCTACATTTTGATGACATATTTGGGTTCTTCCCAATAAAATAGTCACTTTTCAAGATTGTATACAAAAGTTATGACCTCTTAAAGTTAAAGGACATTTTGCTTGACATAGAAATGCCTCTGCAGGTTGAAAATTTATTAACGATGAATGCACAATAATAAATTAAGAATGTTTGTTTAATAGTGACAAACACATCTTTGAAAGTCACGAGTTATGAGTTTTTCATTTGAAGTTGCACATTTGTCAATGAAGAACATATGTTTGAAAATGGTGGTTGTGTAACTTCCTCTTGTAGAAGGAGGATCCATTTTGAGTCCGAAAAGATAAATTTAAAATGGTTGGAGACATTTCAAGTTTCAAAATTCATTTTTGGAATTTTTGGGTGGTTTTCTAAGAAAAAAACAATCAATACAAGTTTGAGGGATATCAATTATCATCAAGAATGAGCAAAGGAGTTACAAAACGAGAATTTTCTTTCCACCAATAGAAGGTTGGAAAGTATTATTGAAAAAATGTTGTTCCTAACAAAAAGTGACATGTTCCAAGTGTTGCAAGAAGAGAAAAATGTTTATAAACTGTTAATTAAGTCTTGTATAAGATTTAGAGAGAGATTTCTTTCCATGAAGGCCATGAATATGGAAGTATGATGTACAAACTATGAATTACATAGTGAAGGGGAGTGTTATTGCCTCATCATTGGAGGTTTTTCCGTCTTTGGGTCTCTACAAGGTGAATCTTTTATTGTTGTGTGCTTTCATTGTTTTCAACACTTTTATATTTTTTTTTGTGTTGAACTTCATTTATTGTACTTTTAAACTCTAATTTTTATGCAAATTGAAATTTGTATTCATCATGTATTAAGTTTAAACACAAAGTATCTATGTTTGTGAAGCCTAGTGTGGAATATCCACCAAGATTATTGATCAAATTGGTATCAAAGTTGGTTATCCTTTTTCCCATAAATGTTTTTCTAACACTTTTCACATTTTTTTCTAGTTTTTTTATTTTGTGTTGGTTTGGTGAATTTTGTTGAAGTTTTATGCCAAATAAGTAAACTATCACGGGAAGGGTGAATTGACTTTCTTGAAAGAATATACCTACACCAAGAAGTGGAAGATATAAGTGAGAATCTTGACATGCTTTGATGATTATGAAACCTATACAAATGAATAATGGTTCCACAATTTGGAGAAATATGTTACAAGTATTCCTCTTTCATTGAAGAAGTTAGATAGGATGGGGTCAACCATGGAGAAAACTTTGTTGTGTGAGTCACTAGAATAAAATGAGGAGGAAACTCCTAAATGTGAGGGTATTGAATAACCACCTCATGCCAACCAAGCTCCACCTCCATTCAAGGCTAAGAAAACATTGAAATTCAGTTGTATGATGGAGAGGTGAATGTAGATAGGTTAGACTATTGGCTAGCTTAGGTTGAGGCATACTTTGGTTCTTACTAAATTAATAAATGTCACAAAATCTCATTTGCAAGGTTAAAGTTATGTAAACATGGATTAAATTTTCTTAATACTTGTTGGGCCCCTAAAATATTGGCCAAGTACAAGAAGGCGTGTGGGCACGTAAGGCCTAGTTAAGAAAGGGCGCACAAGGAGAAAGCACGTAGGATAGGGTTCTAGGAGGGTTTAACAGAGCAAGTGGCATGCACACAAGACAAAACAAAGGTTTCAAGACTTAGCCATATTTGACACATCAGACAAACATGAGAAAAGCGTGACCCGACTACGCATGTGGAATGGATAAGATTCCATCCTGATGACAGGTTGGCCTAAGAAGGAATATACCCTGCGATGGAAGTTTCTAGAAGGCCATCATTACAAAGAGTGGAGAGCTCAGACCTAAAGAAGCATGCTCCCATGAAGGACCACCTTAGACACTTGGCAATGGATCTACAACTCCCGTGAAGGCTTGATGATGTTGAGAAGGGCTATAAATACAAGCACCCACCGAGGAATAAGGGAGGAGCGGGAAAAAAGGTGAAGCCATGCAAGAATACCTTTGTAAGAGCTCCGTAAGTTGGGTAGGGATCTATAGGAAAATGATGTAATAAGTGGTTGGGATTGTAAATTTTCTCTTGAGAAATGATGGATATAAATCCAGCTATGATAATCTATAATGAATCCAATGAATATAATGAGGTTACCAAAATTGACGAATATGGTTATTAATGTTTCTGATCCATGTTTATAGCTTACAATTATGATTCATGAATGTTTATGGAATGAATATAAATCCTTATGCATTTCCTTTCTATTTTGGTTCCTCTCTATAATCTATTAAGTATCATTCGGTCTGGGATGACATAATTTGTCTAGAAGCCGTTCTGAGTTCTATGATAAATGTATGTCTCGTTCCCACTCACTCTTTTAAGCTCCTATCATAGATGATGTTTCCCACTTAAGTCACATAAAAGAGAGACTCGACACCCGCACATTCCTCGGGTGAGTTCCCAATGCCCATTGGGTGATACGCTAACGTGCATGGGATTCCCTTGTTCTTTGGTGGGTATAAAAATGACTACATCTTGGTTCCATTGCTGAGACCTCTTTTCAAAGTTGTAGTAGGAAATAACATACATCATGATCTATGTAATGAGTGATGATAAAACACCTAACTCTGGAATGTATTGAATCATGGTTTAAGAGCACGAGAGGAAGAATTTTCTTAGAGATTCAACACTGGGCCTGAGTTTGATGCATGTAGATGGGTAGAAGAGAACCTCTACCATGAGTTGTATGAAATTTTCTTCTGTTGCTTTCCAAAGAGAGTTGTATGAATGGCTCTTAGTGTATGCATCCAGATCAAAATGGTATTATAGATCGTGCACGTGGACCTAAGAGGAGTACTAGAGGTTGCAAGATGTAGATCTGATGTGGACTCGTGTTGTGGATCATTGGTGGAAAGGAGTATTAGCTAGCTACATTCTAGAATATGCTATTTCTACATATTCTTGTCCGGAAGTCACTAAGTTCGAGTTTCTGCAGGAGCCCAGAGGATAATTTTTGCATGTTATTCCTTTGGCAATGAAGATCTTGATCATTACCTTGAGTTTAGAGGCATTTCGATGGCTAGATAAACCTTCTTGAGCGCTAGGCAAGGAAGCTAGGGTGGAGAAGATGACAAATATTGTGATTGAGAAAGAAAGGGAGGAGATACGACTCAAGTATAGTGAAGCGCGTGAAAGGGAGATTGCTAGACAATGTGAGGTTACAAGTATGATGGATATATGGAGGAAGACACTACGGGAAAGAGTTGAGGTTCATGCAGAGCATGTGGAACCTGAGCAATCTATGCTACCCCATCTTGGCAAGCGCGGGAGAGAGACCTCTTCAGCTTTTGATTAGAGTTCGTCACGCGGAGAGAGATGAGTTGTTGGCATGCATCTAAACCCACCTAGTGACCAAACTTTGGCACTTGGTTTTACAAATCAGAGAAGTGTTGATAACACAGATGGTATCAGTGGGAGTGACCGATCAGCACCCAAGAGGTATAATTTCTCATTTAGGACCTCTATGGTTGCACATACAATCCTATTTTCTGGAGGAGTTTTTAGGTAAGGAGAAAATACACAAGGTTTGGATAACGTGTTGGGGAGTGGCACGGGGCATACATCTGGTAGTGGAATGATCTTATAGACCATTGGCGCACAGTTTAAGGGGACGTTGGGGATGCTTAGGTGCGATCGCTTCAGCCCATTATTGGCCACAAGAGGGTCTGGAGGTGGAACTGGTGGATCAAGAGGCACAAGACCTAATGGATCCAGAGGATCTGACAGAGGAAACAATGGAGGAAACCAAGGATTTGGACCAAGAGGACAGGGGCCTCAGCCACCTCTTCAAGTACTCTTTGAAATGTCTTTGCACTTTCTAGACTACCAAGGCATAGAGGATCCTACGGAGCATGTTCACAAGTGTGAATTGCTATGGCGTGCGAAGGGGATCACAACCCCAGAATGGAAGGCCAGTCAATTTGCAATGACGTTGCAAGGGCACATGCATAGATGGTATAGGAAGTATGACCCCCATCAAATGGTGGTAGATTACACTGCGTTGAAAAACACCTTCCTATCAGAATTCCACATCCTTGAGTTTGATAGAAGAGCATCAGCACCCTTAAGGAGATTCAACAGGGAATGATGAAAATTTTGCAGGATTATGACATGCGGTTTAAGATTCTCCTATCAAAGTTTTCATATGACATTCACCCTTCACAACATGCTCAATGGTTTGTTGGAGGGTTGATAACACCATTTAGAAGATACTTATCTCATAAGACTTTCACAAATCCACGCGAGGTGTTATAAGCTTCTCTGTTATGAAGCTATTGGAAGCATTGATACTAGTGTTAGCCCATTTCTAGAAGCTCAAATCACTACTATGGCTAAGAAGCTAGAAAAGTTATCTGTAAACTTAGCTCATGAGACCCGCGTTGGAATGTGGTGTATGGATAATGAAGTAGAGGGGCATGCCAAGGATATTTTCCCCTGGAAGACAGTATGTGCCGTAGGAGTAAACTATGAGATTTGTCATGGGGACCATGATGCGAGTAGATGTCCCTTGTTGTAACACATAATTTAGAATAATGTATCTTGCTACTATAAGATATGCACCTCTACAACCCATGATACTAAGGATTATAGGCTTATTAACCAGATCCATGAAGCCATTGATCATGGTGTGTGTCATACCAGCCTTACAAGTAGTTCTAAGGAAGATGAATGCCATTATGAAGGACACACGAATGGAAGAAATTCTCACAGAGGCTTTCGGGGTCATGGAAACCATAGAGGAGGAAGAAGTGAGTTCTGCATGGGAAAATGTTATAAATGTGGATCTACAGAGCATTATAAACGTAAATGTCCTAATCTATTACAATACTCATGGGGTAGGAAGAAGCACAAGTATGAAGAGTGTTTAAAACTCTTCGAGCATATGAACCAACATCACCGGAAAGATAAGGGCTCTACTATGGTGGGCATAAAAAGGGCTGATTCATAATGGATGCTAAGAGTGGCACGTGAGTTGGAGCTAGGTCCTATATTGGTGACAACGCTTGCAGAGGCCACGCGTGCCAAGGAGATACCTAGATTAATGACATTAGTTTCCAGAGAGGAGGTGCCACATGGAAAGTACCGGACCCTGCCCATCAAAAAGAAGTATACCAGGAGACTATGGATGTAATTCAAAGTTTACAAGGGGAGATACAATGTCTCAAGGAGAAATCAAGGCAAGGCGGGGTAGTGGAAGGATAACAAGGTTCCAAGAAGTGACCTAGATGAGGTCAAAGAAGTATGTAAAATGTTAAGGCAAGAGAATATTATTCCCTTGTTGGGAGAATGGCTAAGGGAGAAGGTACCATGCATCGGAGTAGAGTACAAGAGACAAGTTTTACATGTAAACCTTTCTCCACATAGCCTTGAATATGACAAAGAGATTACTCTAAATGCAATTGTTGATGGATGGCTCCTGAGTAATATCCTCATCGACACAGGAGTAGAAGTGAATGTTCTTACCTTAGATGCTTGGCATCAGATGGGAAGGCCCGCATTGTAACCATCTTCAAATGTGTTGTATATGGCAAACAAAACTAAGGCAATGCCCATTGGAGTATTAAAGGATGCAATGATTACCATTCAGGGGGCCAAGTTTACTAGAGACTTCGAAGTCTTGGTGCTCGCGAGGTAGACAATTTTCCAGCATTGCTTGGGCACCCATGGTGTTACAAGAATAATGCTGACATAAGGTTTAACAAAGGATATATCAGTTTCAAAAACAAGGAAGAACGGGTGGTCATCCCTTTGACAGATGGGAAGTTGGCACCCTACATAGAGCCATTGGGAGAAGAAGTCCTTGATAGAATATACGTGCGCTCAATCAGGGATCCTAAGATAATTCACCCTACAAAAGGAGTTATCCAATTTGAGGATGCCCAGTCTGTGAGTGATACCACAAGCATGGTGTGTGAAAATTAGGCACATAGGACCTATGAGTTAATCGGACAACATTTAAGAGGATCGGTAACCAAGGTGATAAAGGTGCATACAATCTCGGTGCATGGGAGGAAGAAAACTACCAAGTTACTCAAGAGGGGATAATCTAGAAGATTTCTTATGAGAAATGGAGGCCCACTGGAGAAATGAGAAGGAAAGGAGGGAAATGTTTAACTATAGCCTACTCGGAACTATTGGATGTTGGTGGGCGACACATCGGGAGAACCTCTTGGAATGGCGCGAGGTGATGGCTATAAAAGACTACCATGGTAAAAAAATGCTTCCTTCCATATCCAAGCATGTTAGACAGTCTGGATGGGGAGCACAAAAGCATTACCACCTTCATTATGGGTTCATAAGTTATACTCCATCCTACAAGGTTATGTGTACGTTTGGTATATCCACTCGGAGATGCGTTGCCAAATGGTAATTAGAAAGAATTGGTGGCTGATCTCATTCAAACATTCGAGTATCAGAGTACAAATTCATTAGTACATAAGGTGTTACAGGTAGTCAAGTGCCTTACAACAAGGGATAGTGTTATGAGAAGATAGAATACAAGAATTGCTAGGTGAACCTGGCCTGGAGGCATGCTTTGAGGAAGAATAAATAGAAGAGATATAACTTGAGCATGCATGTATAGAAAAAGAAAAGGGGAAGATGGTGTATGTTATTGATGGGGAAGAGGTAGAAAGCTTGGATGTTAACCATTCTGTAGGGACGCGTGAAGTCATAGATAGTGTTGATGAATGGGTGCGCGCCTACCATGAACCTTTAAAGATGAAAAATGTTAACATCGGCTTAGAAGTAGAACCCAAGGAGGCAATCATTGGAGACTATTGGTCAGAGAAATAAGTCTCTAAAATCATTGATCTATTACACAAATTCCAAGATTTGTTCCCACACAGTACCATGAGCTTAAAGGTGTCCACCATTCCTTCAGGAGATGAGAATAAAGTGAAGGAAGGTGTGTGCCCAATCAGGAAGAGGCCATACCGGATGAATCCCAATTTACACATAAAGGTCAAGGAGGAAATAGAAAAAATGATAGCATCAGGTATCATTGAGGCTGTGGAAGAGTCAGAATGGATAAGTCCAATGGTGATTAGTATCAAGAAGGACGAGAGGATAAGGATCTGTGTTGATTACGGGAACCGAATGCGATGCGTGTCAATGATTCTTTCCCAACCCCATTTACTGAAGAAATATTAGAGGGAGTGGCAGGATGCGAGGTCTACTCTTTCACAGATGGATTCTATTAGTGTAGGTTATTATTTATCCTTTTATTTATTTATTAGGATAATTCTTACACTTGTGTTAGCCCTACACTTGTTGGGTTAGCTTGCTTAGGTGTACTAGTTACGTGGAGTTAGTTTCTTAGTTATGTCGAGTTAGCTCACTAGTATTTTGGAGTTAACGTAACTACCGATGATCGTGGTAGTGGGAGTTCTTCACCATTGATTTAGGTAGTAGTTGCACTTCCCTCCTCCTATATGTACATCTTTCTTATTGAATAATTCAATTCATTCTATTGTAATGTAAATAGCATTATGGATTATTATGGATTTCCATATATGGCATTTTAGCTCTTACGCTTTGCAAATCTAATGTGGTGTGCTATTATCATCCGAGATCATGGCTTGGAACAATATTCTTATCATTCCTTTTAGATTCTCGAGCTATCACCAGGTAAGGATTTCAAAGGAGGACCAGAGGAAGATGACTTTTGCCAATGAGTGGGGAAGTTTTTCCTATACAGTCATGCCTTTTGGTTTGAAGAATGCTCCTTCTATGTTCTCGCGCATTGTGGTGAAAACTTTCAAGGACTTTATCCATAAATTTCATCAAGTTTACCTGGATGATTGGACAGTATATGGGTTAGTGAAGGACCATTGTGACAACTTAAGGTTAATGTTTGAAAGGTGTTGGTAGTTGAGGATATCCCTCAACAATAAGAAATGTGTCTTTGCTACCTCATTTGGAACATTAATGGGGCACATCATATGTAGGGAGAGCTTACTAGTAGATCCCGCCAAAGTTGTAGTAATTGTGGGATTGGGGAAGCCTACTAGTCAAAGCATAGTGCACGGATTCCTTGGACACAAAGGTTACTACAGAAAGTTCAAGGAATACGCCAAGATCTCCATGCCTTTAGAAAAGTTACTTAGACACAAGAGTGCCTTCCTTTGGGGAGAGGCACAATAGAAGGATTTTGACACTTTACAGGAAAATCTTGTCACTACGCCCATACTATGATTCCCCTCTTGGGATAAGCCCTTCCATGTTCATGTTGATACCTCAGGAACCGCCATTGGATCAAGACTTGCACTGAACCTGGTGAAGGGATTGTTGATCACCCTTTATGATTTCTAAGTAGGAAGTTGACACCAGCAGAGTAGAATTATACTACAATCGAGCGTGAGGCATTGTTAATGATCTACGTGCTTCACAAGTTTAGAAATTATTTGCTGGCAATCCCTTTTATATTTTAAATTGACCATATAACATTGAAATATTTAGTGAACAAGACCATTCTTCAAGAGCATATATGTAGGTGGGTACTATAGTTCAAGGAATTCGAGTTCACGGTGGTTGCCAAACCAGGGAAAAGTAATTATGGACCTGATCATTTCTCTAGAATCAATTCGGGGAGGACGTGTAAAGCATTGAGGATACCATGCTAGATGCAAACTATTTAGGTTGAATGTGTGGGATGAATTATTTTGGCGGGTTATTATTGGTGGATGCCCAATTCCCAATTGGGAGGCATAAGTAGCTTCCCCCATAGGCCTTGCTCCTTTGGCTTGCAAGATCAAGCTGAGTTCTATTTTGAAATTTTTTAAATGTAGTTGTGAACTACTATTTGTTTTGTGTTGCATTGTGTTTCAAAAAAAAATGTGTATGTGAAAGAATGTTATGTTGTGGAAGCTAGTTGTTTCCATGGTTGAATTACACCTTTGATTGTACTTTGGTTGGGGCTCAAGGGCCAATGATGAAGGAAGGCTTCTCCTTTCATTGGATGTCTTGGTTGGGTGGAGAGCGTTGCCTTTCCCCCTCTTTTGTTGTGATCAACTTGGAGAAAAAAATAGAAAATGAGCATGTTGTTGTCCTGGAGCAAAAGAAATGTACAGTTTGACAGTCCCTTCTTGTGAGCAAGTTTATTGTATTCCTTCCCACTTTGAAGTGGATGATTTGTATAATTATTGTAATGAGAAGTTGCTTGTATTGATGAGGAAAGTTTGAAAGTGAAATGTGAAATGTAAAGATTTATATTCTCTTCTCTATTTTGAAAAAGGAATGTGGAAGAGTGTTGTATATTTTGTAAACTGTATTTGAAACCAAATGAAAATTTTATTAATTGTATTCAAGGAATGAAAGAATGTAAAGATGTTTCTCTTTTTGAAGTCAATAAGGAATTACAAGTTCATCTCTTATTCACATTGTTGTAATTGAAATGGGAATATCAAATGGTGATTGAATTACTATTGTGAATGGAATCTCTATTTAATTGCAAAGGAAAGAAAATACGCATGAGAGAATTATATTGCTTGTCTTCTTTTGAAATATATCAAATTGGGAAATCAGGTTTTAAAAATCTCATTTGGAAATGAGTTGTTAGAAACAACTAAGTGCAATAGACTAGTTTAGAAACTATATACACATTTAAATGATAAAATTGATATACAGACTTAAAAGAAAAAGATCATTGTTATAAACTTTATACCGGCAATTCATTTTAATAAAAATGAATATTTCAAACCTACACACATTAATTAACTTGGAGATGTTAAAATTTAGTATGTTGGTTCACAAATGAACCCAAATTGACAAAGAAATCTCAAGAAAACAACTTAACCATTGCTAATTTGAAAACGATCCCTCCAACAGTCATTTTCTGTCACTTGTTGGAAAAATACAATTTTGAATCAATTAAACAAATTAACTTTCGAAAACACTCTAAACCCTCCCTAGATCAATACTCCATGTCTGTTTGACATGTTGAGTGAAGGAGGAAACCAAATTTAATCAAATTGAAAAGTTAAAAATTGTCAGTTTGCCAATTAAAATCTTGTAGATCCTTTTTTTAAAATTGACCCTTTAAAACTTATCAAAAGTAAAATTTATGCTTCTTGTGCAAAGAGGGCATCGAGAGCTTTCCAAAAAGTCCTCGTTTGCCCAAAACTGAGCTTTCTAGCTCAAGTTATGGCACTTTGAAGTTTTTGTGCCTTGGTGGGAGAATTTGGGAAAATTTTCCTAGCGGGCCCACAACCCAAAAATTTCCCGTCATTTTGGCCTTAGAAAAGTTTTTGGAAAAATTTTGGTTTGGGATTTTTTTCCATTTTCTGTGCCGACTTAGCCTGTGAGTTAATCAGAGGGTGCCACATGTCCTCTTGGAGCTATGACAATGGAGGTGACTTCCTTTCAACCCTTAGACCTTTTGAAAATTTTGGGGAAAAATTTTCACGTTAGCCCCGTCGGCCCGTAGCTAATGAGAATGTGCCACGTGGCACCTTGGGGTGGCAGCGGGGAGGGCAGACCCCTTGTCTTTTTCAGTTTTTGGCCTTTGGAAATTTTTGAAAGTTTCCCCGTGGCTCCATTTTTCTACCCCGCCTTGGAATTTTCTTCTTCGCTGGGTGTGCATGGACCCGCGCATCCCTTTTCCCTTTTTGTTCTCCCTTTGGTGAAATTCAGCAATCTTCTCCGCCACTCCACCAACCCCTCACCCCTTTTCCCGCCTTTGCGCTAAAACTCGACACATGTCCACCAGGGACCCGCGGAGGCATGGAAGAAATTTTTCCTTTATGCCCACATGATGGAAAAAAATTCCCAAGCCACCCCATGACCCGCCAACCCATTGAAGGTGCTTTCCCCACCTCTTGACACGTGTCCCCCTAGGGGAAAATTTGACCTAAAAACTCCACCCGCTCATATCTTGAGTTCTGTAAGGAGTTAGGAGGACTTCTTTATATCACCGAAAGGTGAGAAAATTTCCTATCCATTGGGAATGGTTTAGGGAAATTTTGGAAGTGCTAAGTATGAGAGAAATCTAGTTGAAACTCTACATGTTAGAGAGTGGGTATGGGGTAAATTACTCCCTGAACCTAACTGAAACTTCTAGCCCTAAGTTTTGGACCTTGTGACCTCTATGAATTGTTAATAAAAGAGAATTTTGTTCTTGTGGATTTGAGTTGTTCCAGAATCTGTTAGTGGTAGTTGTTGCCTAGCAACCTAGTTGTAGACACTCCTAATCAAGTTTTGGGAGTGGGTAAGTGAGACCTTACTCTGTTGATTTTAAATATGTATTCCTTTCTCACTGCAATTAAACCCTGCTCTTGTCTTGATCTTGTGGAATTAAATACCTTGGGTATTTAATTGTTTTGGGTCCCTTAACCCTAATATTTCTAATCAGGAAATATTTAGCTAAAATGTCAATGTAATCAGTAATTAAATTAATCCCTAGGGAGATTTGAGCTAGGTGTGGACTTATTGCTCTTGTTGCTTTTTAATGTGGAATTAGTAATTATTATAATGGGAAAAGTTATCAGTTGAATTTAACTATCTTTGAGACTTTGGTCATTAACTCCTAATAAAAAAAAATTATTCCATAATTTTCTAACTAAACCTAGGTTGTTCATGGTTCTCAAGTGGGTTGTTTTAACTGGGCATCACACTTGGTATCAGAGTAGTGGTTCAAAAGCTTGGGCCATTGGGCACACTAGAAAACTTGAGACATGAACTGTAAACCTAGCACACTTTTGAATCTAAGAAAACAAACTTGTTTGAAAATTGAAGAAGAAATAAGCATGAAGAAATATTACATTACTCTGTTCATTTGAACTTCCAGAATTAAAATGATAATAAAATAATAATAAGTTGTTTGAGTTGTTGTGCTTGCTTAGTGACATTTTTCTAAACCGGGGTAACTAAGAATGTCAGATTAAATTGATTTTGTGAACTTATAGTATAATGGAAACTTGGTTCCCCTTTGAAAATGTGTTGTTTTACAAGTCCTAAAACTTGATTTAATTGTATGATGCATTAAGCCCTTTGTTGAGACCCTTCCTTATTGGAGTTGTTGGAATGATGAGTTGTATGATGTGATCCTTGTGGTTGGACAGTAGTGGTTGTGTTCTAGGTCGGGAAGAGCTAATTAGAAGTTGTTTAGAGCTTCCTTCCTTGAGTGGTTAAGAAAGAGGGTTTGGTTGTCAGTTTTCCATGTTGTTACCCATATGAGAGGGTGGACACTAAGTCTGGGTGTCATCTAGGACCCAATCTTGTGTATGTGTTCTTGGAACTAACCTCGAGGTAGAGTACCCCTATTGGTGGCCATGAAAGGCTGGAGTGAATGTGGTGTTAAATTTTGTGTTTTACATTCATAATCTTGTGTATTTTATCAAGGACCAACATCTTATTTTATGATTGGATTGAAGAAGCTCTGAGGATCTTTTATTTAATTATAATTCTTGCAAGAATTTTCAAACTTTGCAATGTGGCTACTTAGCCACTTTTATTGATTGCCGATATTTCTTGGACTTTATTTGATTGATGACTCGGAGCTCATGATGTTGTTGGCTACTTGGCTAAATGTTACGTGGTTTCCTTCTTGCATGTTGTTGAGCTGGTTCTATGCTTCATGTATGGTGACAATTGTCATATGGGGGTACACCCTGGGTGTCTTGAATGTCCTTTTAGGTGCTTAAAGTCATGCCTTGGTTATGGATGCATGGAACCTTGAGTGTGTCTAAGGTCTTAGAGTGACCCTTTTTGTTGCTTGACCTTGCTAGAAAGAAAGTTTGTTGTGTAGTGTGGTCTAGAGGGAAGTCGTTTGACAAAGCGGTAGTGGTGATTCTATTTCAATCTGGTAAGAGCTTGACCCTCGTTGGAGTAGAAGTGTTTATTTATGGGCTTTTAGATTTTGTTAGGATTGGATTGCCTTTGGTTGACTGTAAATGTTACTGGAAAAGTGTTTGTTTTGATAGTGACTTTTCATCGATGGCATGTTAAATTGTATCTTGGGTTCCTGGTTGCATCATAGAAAGTTTTGACTCGTGGAATGTATGCATCTTGGTAATTATGGATAGATTTAAGCCTTTTAAGTAGTGTGTTTATTTAAGTGTACTTGTTTTACTCTCTTGACTTATAAATAAGTTTACCCTTACCTTAAATTTCCTTTACTATGAATAACATTCTATGACCTATTAATCTTTGGGTTACTTGGAAACACTTATGGATGCTTTGGGTCTTTTGGATCTTTCTCTTAGAAATGTTAGTTTGGTAGATCTTAATAGATAATCTTGGTGGTGCTTATATTGTACTTCCTCTTTAAAAAAAAAAAAACTATAACTCTTGGCTGTAAAGTCCATGATTGGTAAATTATTTGGTTGCCCCATTGCATTTGATGCCTTTTAGTGTGGATGTGGTTCCTTGGAGTATAGTTGCATTGTCATCTGGTTGCTTGGCTGGTGGTATCTTGTGGGGACATGAGTATTGATTGGAAAACCTTCTTTGGTTATTAGGGAGTAAAATGTTACCATCCTAAACCAAAAATTTTTTTTTTTGTTAAACCTTAATAGATTTGTAAAAGTAAGATTATACCTCTTTAATGAGCCTTTCTTGAAAATTTCTTATGAAACTTGTGGAGACCCACTAAGAATGTTTAATGATGCTTGAAATTATTTGGTGAATTTTTGAAATCTTGGTGTGATTCATGTTGGTTCATTGTTTCCTAGTTCTTATAAAAAATTAATAATGTGTTTTCTATGTTGAATGTCTCTTGTTCCTTTAGAATCAAAATGTGGTGTGTTGATTTGTATCTCCTTCCCATAAAAGTAATTTTGTGATGTGTTTGAACCATCATTCTCATCAAAAGTTGATTGATAAGATGACTCAACCAAAACACCATAAAACTATAATTAAGGAGATTTGACCTTGGAACTTAACTGGAGCATAGAAAAGGGAAGTGATCCTTGTTATACCCTTGGTAGATTAATAGAAGAAATAAAAACCATGTAGAAGAATAGAAGGAAATCTTGTCCATCCACCTTCCTTGCAAGTAAACTAAATGCTCTCTGCCTATACAGAATGGTGAGACATCATGCCCACCTTAGTGGTGCTCTTTATAACGTAAATTGATGATGTCATAATAGAAGGAAGTTTGTAACTAAGGAAGCATGAAAGGAATGTTATTATCAAGAAAAGATATAACTTTTGACTTAATAAGTTGATTTATAAAATGGGTAAAATTTATGTGTATTGAGTGTAATATATAGTTGAACTTGTAGTTTTGTCACCTACCTGAAATTGTGAAACACCCGGTGGATAGTAATGTGTTCTAGTTGCTTATTACTTCTTGTCCATGGATGTATGTGCCTTTCTTGTGGGAGTTTTGGGTCATCACACCCTTATCGTCTCGTAGCTCGATGGATGTGAGTTGTGGTCCTTTTGGATTGAGACTTATCTGTTGTTTGAGAAGCAACCTCCGTGTGTGTTGTCTTGTCCTTGGAAACCTAAGTTGTTGTAATTTTAAGGCAACATATGTTAAGGATATAAGATAATTTGGGAAGTCTTCTTTTCTTCATATTTTCTTGGGTCACCTTGTTGTTGTAGCCCTTTTTCCCATTAGGATGGAAAGTGCAAGATGATGTTATTCACCCTTGGATTTGATTGGACCCCATGTTACTTGCTCTTCTCCCTAGCAACCTTGAATGGTCCTTGGTGTTCCTTGTGCTCTCTTTATGGCTATTCCGAGCTTGAGTAGGAAATAAGATAGATAATCCCCATTGTGCTTTAATGTATGGTGCTTGAATTGATATGTTATAGGGGAGATATATATATATATATATATATATATATATATATATATATATATATTTCTTTTGCTATATGGTTGACTTCTTTAGATTTGGTTGGTATGGTGTGTTTGATTCTTAAAAAAAAAGTGTAAAAATCAGACTATAGGAAAACCTTGTGGTCTTGACTTCACTTGCATTACCATGAAAAGTTAATTGTGCCCTCTCGAGTTATAGAAGTGATTTCCTTGATAGTTCCTTGATTGTAAATGTTTTTTTGATTTAGGTGTCCTTGTTGATTAACCTCATCTTGTGTGATCTCAATTTGTGGGACCTTGTGTAGACTTGTTTCTCATGCAAAATTGGTCATAGTTGATTTTGCTAGCCTTGTATGGACAATGAACCTTGAAATCATGGCTTAAACATGTAGAAACCTTAACTTTTATTAATGTGGTATGTGTATCAATGGGAAATTGTGTGGTCATCTCAAGTTTATGGAAATTTTCCCTATAATTCCCTTCCTTGGTGGTTACTCTTGATGATATTTTGGGAACTCTTCTTGTTATATTGTTATGTGTTGTATCTTGTTTGATAGCGTAAAGTTACTCCTTAGATTCTTATGTTCGTAGCCTTGCATGCTGAAAGTTTAGAACTCATCCCTTGAAATCCCCTTCTTCTTGTTAAATTATATTGGACCAAACTGGAGTTCTGTAGACCCACACTTGTTGAAGCAAAGCAATTCCAAAAAGGGCATGATCCTTTCTCTATTGCATTGTTTCCACATCGGTTCTTGTGACTTCCAGGAGGAAGTCGAGTCTAAGGGGAGGGGGATGTAGTGCCCACTTTCCTTCGACACTTTTATTCTGATCATGATACTGTAGACTCTATGATGGACATCCTTATAGTTTGGATTTAGTATGGTGTTAGATGTCAGATCCTGGATTATTGTTGAATCTGATTATATATGATGCATGGTGATTATTAGAGACACTCATATGTGGATGATGATATACTATTGACATGGATGTTTAATGGAAGTTATTCGGACATGTGATTTTGGATATTATGAGTAGATCTAGAAAATGAATATTTTATGATGTTGATATAGTTGTGGATTAAAAATGCAAATGATGTAGTTGTTGCTTTGATGTTGTTGTGATTCATTTATATAGTTGGTTTTGTGATTTATTTTATATCACGTTGGATGTTCTGATATGGCCATGAGGCTGAAGGAGGTATTTGTGTTTTGTAGGTTTAAAATATCACAACAAACATTGGGGATTGGAGACCAACCACAATAGAATTCTAGGTGAATTCGACAAGGTCACCATGGCAACTTGTTTTATTGTGTTGTGTGTTGTATTTAGTTAGGGGATCCCATGGGGGGATTTCCTTATATGTGACCATGGGTTTGTGTATTTTATTAATGTGTTTCTTTTATTTATTGTTGTATGTATTTTATTTGTAATGTGTTCTCTTCTTTTAATAAATTAATTGTGATAGATTAATGTGAGGAGATCATATGTTTAAAATTTAAATAAATTAAATTGGGATATGGGAAAGTAATTATTAGAGTTGTTGGTTGTTGTATTTAATTTGTAAGTGATGTGTAAGTTGTGTAAGAGCTTGTGTAAGGTTGTTTTTGGAGTAAGAAATACTCCACCTCCATGGAAATTCGAATTTGTCCTTGGGGGCAGTTTTTGGAGGCTTGTGGGACAAGTAAAACTTGTCCCATGCCTCTAAATTTAATTCACCAACCATACTAATGGTTGGAGATGTGATTTTTGACTTGTATAATGAATTTTATTCATCATGTTGCTTGTTTTGGATTGCACTCTCTTACATTTCATTTAATTTTGTCCCTTGAGGTGTGGGCTCTTTTGAGTGTGCAAGTAACTTGTCATTTTTCACCCACCTCTTTATTGAGCCTTGGAGTTTGGAGTTTGTCTTTTGTGTTTGAATGTGAGGATGTATGATGTGGCATCCTACATGGATCCACATCATCCTCTTCTTTCCCTCTTCTATATATTTCAAACTCTCTTCTTGTTTTGGGTTGTTGAACCATGCATTTGGGCACATTCTTCCTTTGGGAAGCTTTGGGAAGACATTTTGGTTGTTGAACCTCTTTGGAGCATCCTTGGGCACATTTTTTTGAAGAAAGCTCTTATTTTTGGAGATAGCTTTGCATGCTTGGGAGCTTGTTATTTTGGGCTGTATGTTTGGCATTTGAAGCTTACTGTTTGGAGACCAAATAACCATGGAAAGGTAGGAATTTAACTCTCTTTTATTTCTGTTATTTTCTTGTTGTGTTGTGTGGAAAATGCATGTTTGTTTTATTTGTTGGCTGGTTGGGTAGACTGCCTTAGGAAGGTGTAGGAGAAGGCTATGGGGAATCCATGTGGGGGCATAAGGAAATGCCATGGGCATAAAAATTTTGTGGAGGGAGTTTGGGTTTGGGATCCACCATGGAAAAGAAATAGCTTGCATTTCTTACTTTGGGGGGGAAATCTATGGGGGGCATAAGGAGGGATTTGTGGGGGCATAAGGAAAATGTGTGATGAATTATTTTGGTGGGTTGTTATTGGTGGATGCCCAATTCCCAATTGGGAGGCATAAGTAGCTTCCCCATAGGCCTTGCTCCTTTGGCTTGCAAGATCAAGCCTGAGTTCTATTTTGAAATGTTTTTAAATGTAGTTGTGAACTGTTGTTTGTTTTGTGTTGCATTGTGTTTCAAAAAAAGAAATGTGTATGTGAAAGAATGTTGTGTTGTGGAAGCCAATTGTTGCCATGGTTGAATTACACCTTTGATTGTACTTTGGTTGGGGCTCGGGGCCAATGATGAAGGAAGGCTTCTCCTTTCATTGGATGTCTTGGTTGGGTGGAGAGCGTTGCCTTTCCCCTCTTTTGTTGTGATCAACTTGGAGAAAAAAAAAAGAAAATGAGCATGTTGTTGTCTGGAGCAAAAGAAATGTATAGTTTGATAGTCCCTTCTTGTGAGCAAGTTTATTATATTCCTTCCCACTTTGAAGTGGATGATTTGTATAATTATTGTAATGAGAAGTTTCTTGTATTGATGAGGAAAGTTTGAAAGTGAAATGTGAAATGTAAAGAGTTATATTCTCTTCTCTGTTTTGAAAAAGGAATGTGGAAGAGTGTTGTATATTTTGTAAACTGTATTTGAAACCAAATGAAAATTTTGTTAATTGTATTCAAGGAATGAAAGAATGTAAATATGTTTCTCTTTTTGAAGTCAATAAGGAATTGCAAGTTCATCTCTTATTCACATTGTTGTAATTGAAATGGGAATATCAAATGGTGATTGAATTACTATTGTGAATGGAATCTCTGTTTAATTACAAAGGAAAGAAAATATGCATGAGAGAATTATATTGCTTGTCTTCTTTTGAAATATATCAAATTGGGAAATCAGGTTTTAAAAATCTCATTTGGAAATGAGTTGTTAGAAACAACTAAGTGCAATAGACTAGTTTAGAAACTATATACACATTTAAATGATAAAATTGATATACAGACTTAAAAGAAAAAGATCATTGTTATAAACTTTATACTGGCAATTCATTTTAATAAAAATGAACAGTTCAAACCTGCACACATTAATTAACTTGGAGATGTTAAAATTTAGTATGCTGGTTCACAAATGAACCCAAATTGACAAAGAAATCTCAAGAAAACAACTTAACCATTGCTAATTTGAAAACGATCCCTCCAACAGTCATTTTTTATCACTTGTTGGAAAAATACAATTTTGAATCAATTGAACAAATTAACTTTCTGAAAACACTCTAAACCCTCCCTAGATCAATACTCCATGTCTGTTTGACATGTTGAGTGAAGGAGGAAACCAAATTTAATCAAATTGAAAAGTTGAAAATTGTCAGTTTGCCAATTAAAAGCCTGCAGATATTTTTGTAAAATTGACCCTTTAAAACTTATCAAAAAGTAAAATTTATGCTTCTATGTGCAAAGAGGGCATCGAGATTTCCAAAAAGTCCTTGTTTGCCCAAAAACTGAGCTTTCTAGCTCAAGTTATGGCACTTTGAAGTTTTTGTGCCTTGGCGGGAGAATTTGGAAAATTTTCCTGGTGGGCCCACAACCCAAAAATTTCCCGTCATTTTGGCCTTAGAAAATTTTTTTGGAAAATTTTTGGTTCAGGAAAATTTTTCCATTTTCCTCGTTGGCCTCGTAGCCAATTAGAGGGCACCACGTGTCCTCTTAGAGCTACGACGGAGGCGATTCCTTTCAACCCTTAGACCTTTTGAAAATTTTGGGGAAAAATTTTCACGTTAGCCCCGCTGGCCCGCAGCTAATGAGAACGTGCCACGTGGCACCTTGGGGGTGGCAGTGGGGAGGGAGGACCCTTGTCTTTTTTTTTTTGGCCTTTGGAAATTTTGAAAGTTTCCCCACGGCTCCATTTTTCCACCCCACCTTGGAATTTTTTTCTTCGCTCAGCTGGGGTGCATGAACCCCGCATCCCTTTTTTTTTTGTTCTCCCTTGGAAAAATTCAGCAATCTTCTCCGCCTCTCTCGCAAACCCCTCACCCCTTTCCCCGCTTTTGCTGCTTTGAACTCGACACATGTCCACCAGGGACCCATGGAGGTGTGGAAGAACTTTTGCCTTTGTGCCCACATGATGGAAAAAATCCCCAAGCCGCCCCCACGACCCGCCAACCCGTTGAAGGTGCTTTCCCCACCTCTTGACACGTGTCCCCCTAGGGGAAAATTTGACCTAAAAACTCCACCCGCTCATATCTTGAGTTGTAAGGAGTTAGGAGGACTTCTTTATATCACCGGAAAGGTGAGAAAATTTCCTATCCATTGGGAATGGTTTAGGAAATTTTGGAAGTGCTAAGTATGAGAGAAAAATCTAGTTGAAACTCTGAGCATGTTAGAGAGTGGGTATGGGGGTAAATTACTCCCTGAACCTAACTAAAACTTCTAGCCCTAAGTTTTGGACCTTGTGACCTCTGTGAATTGTTAATAAAAGAGAAGTTTGTTCTTGTGGATTTGAGTTGTTTTAGAATCTATTAGTGGTAGTTGTTGCCTAGCAACCTAGTTGTAGACACTCTAATCAAGTTCTGGGAGTGGGTAAGTGAGACCTTACTCTGTTGATTTTAAATATGTATTCCTTTCTCACTGCAATTAAACCCTGCTCTTGTCTTGATCTTATGGAATTAAATACCTTGGGTATTTAATTGTTTTGGGTCCCTTAACCCTAATTTTTCTAATCAGGAAATATTTAGCTAAAATGTCAATGTAATCAGTAATTAAATTAATCCCTAGGAGATTTGAGCTAGGTGTGGACTTATTGCTCTTGTTTTTTTAATGTGGAATTAGTAATTATTATAATGGGAAAAGTTATCAATTGAATTTAATTGTCTTTGAGACTTTGGTCGTTAACTCCTAATAAAAAAATTATTCCATAATTTTCTAACTAAACCTAGGTTGTTCATGGTTCTCAAGTGGGTACATTATTACAAGGTATGGGTGCCCTTTGAGTTTGACTAGTGATAGGGGTACACATTTCTTAAATGAGATAGTAAGGATTCTATTAGTGGAATTCATGGTGGCTCATCACAAGACTACCCCTTACCATCCACAAGAAAATGGAACCGCGGAGGCATTTAACAAAATACTAAGTCATACCCTAACAAAAATTTGTGACATTGGTAGAAAAGATTGGGATGACAAAGTATCATCCATTCTTTGGGCATATAGGAAAACCTATAAGAGATTAAATAAGGCCACACCATTTCAATTAGTGTTTGGCGTGGAGGTTGTCCTACCAGTTGAATTCATATTACCTTCTTTGTGTATAATGCGCAAGAGGATTGGCCAATGAACAAGCGTTGGAAGAAAGAATTGACAAGTTAATGCAATTGGATGAAATACGATCACTTTCCAGTGGAGCCAGAAGACTGAAAAAGTAAAACAAAAGGCATGGCATGATCGTCACATTAAGAAAAAAAAGTTTGAGGTTGGGTAGATGGTGCTACTATATGATTCCAAGTTTTTGTGCCATCCTAGGAAGTTAAAAGTCCATTGGTTGGGTCCCTACATCATCTCGTACATCCTTGATTTAGGCACGTGCTAGTTACAAGCATTGGATGGGACGAGATTTCTGGACACTTCAATGGGAGTAGGCTAAAGCCCTACTATAAATAAGTCTTCTTGGTGTTTGTAATAAGGCAAGTATTTCCAGATAGGTTAGGACTTCCTTTAATGCATTTTTCTTTTCTTGTGTTTCCCTTCTCGTTGTTGTTTTATGTTGCGCCTTGGGCACTGGTAACCTTGTTACTTTTTAAAGGTTATGAATGTGCAGAGGACCGCACATCATTTTAGTGTGGGGTGGAATGATGTGAAAGAAAGTGCAAGGTGTGAAGTACCAGGAAGGATTGCGTTGGAAAGCCCAGTTGAATGACCCTGTGAAAGGAAGCGCATGGATGGCCCTGTGAAAAAAGGGTGAACAAGGAGGGTGGGTGTCAAGATAAGACTACATCTTGGTTCCACATACAAGGGAGGAAGAAGTACCTTTGGTGCTGGTAACGTGCACATAATAGTATTCTGTTAGATAGATTGTTTGTGTGGCGAGAAGGTTGTAGGATTGTCCATGCAAAGGTTGGGCGCATGAGTTGGGGCGCTAGAGTAGCTTAGTGGAAAAATCCGTAATAAGTGTTGAAGTATGGTGGTAGGTGAAGTAGCATTTAATGCTAAAAATAATGAAAATCTATAAATAGAAGGTTGGGCACTTCATTATGGACATTGCGAATATGAAAAAAGAAATCTCTTGCAGACTAGGGTTTCCAGAGTTGATCTGTGTGAAGAAAAGTTTGAGGAATTAAGGTGTGAGTGACTAGATTTGATTTGCAAACTAGAAGGAAAGAAGTTCACAACCGTAGAAGATCTTTTGTGGAGGAGCTCTATCTTGTGAACAAGGTTATTCTAGTTAGGGTTTTGTAGCTAGGGCACGGGATGAAAAGGGTTTCTTCACAAGTTTGAGGTTTGAGATTAGAGAGGGTAGAAAAGCAGTAGAGCAAGTAAGAGAAGTTGAAGTGATAAGATAACCTAAACCATGACACCTAAGAAACCAACTATATCACCTAAGAATCCAAAGGGAAAGGGAAAGGAAAACAACTAGAAACCCCCGTAAGCATGAATGAAGAATGGTATATAGAGATGTAGTACCCGGATGGGGTTTTTCTTGGGAAAGAATGGGAGTCCCACTTAAGAAACATGATGGTGAGTGATTACAACCATCACATGAACACGATAGAAAAGGAATTGGCACTAGAGTTGGTGCACTTGACAAACAAGAGGACACCAGAGGGTTTACCTATCTATAACGATGAGGTAAAATTAAAATTAGAGAAGGCGGGATTATTGCAACTCTATGAATTGCCTTATTTTGGAAAACCTGAGCGCCTCCATCAATGGCTAATGTTGCGCATACATGAGGACAAATTTTACTTTACAGGGTGTAAGATGCACATAACTCCTCAGTTGATTTCAAAATTCATAGGCCTCATCTGTGAAGGAGAAAGTATAGATGACGATCTGAGCGACAAGGAAGCCATCAAAGCAACCATCACCACATATGATTATAAGAATAAGTCACGATACTTTGATATCACAGAAATCCAAGACCCTACTATGAGAATGGATGCACACTTGGTGACAAAGCTAAATGACCAAGAAAGGTGGACACAAGTAAATAAGGCCTAGTTAAATGTGTGCAAGAAAATATCAGAAGGCACCATCTACAATTTGTCTGCCTTCATCGTAGATGAAATTATCAATAGCGTGTAGGAAGGAGATAAGATACTCTTTGGAAATGTCCTCTTGACAATTATGTTTTCAGAAATCGGAGTGCCAGATGCGGTAGATAAGTTTGTTTGGGAATATCTAGAGGAAGACCCCTCACTTGCGAAAAGATTTACAAAGTACACTTGCGATAGCATGATGGCTGCTCACAAGGCACGCCTAGAAAAATGGTATAAGTGCTTAAGGGATGCATTCGGGGTAGAGTGGAGGATCCCAGAGCAGTTACCAACGCTCATTGATGGAGAAGATGAATTTGTGGTGTAACATAATTTCTACATTGAGATTTAAATTGACAGATGAAAACATGGGCCCTTGGTGCAAACTTCCCTTCTCCTTCACCGCTCAATATTTCCAAGTAGGGGTAAACAGGTTTAAAGAGGCCAAAATACTAAGGTTTGACCTTAGTGAGGTAGATCAAGACCACAGGGAGCTACGTAGAAAGCTCGTTTACCCCAAGAAGCGCACATACATGGAGAGGTATGTCTCCCACGAAGTTTAAATGATAAATCCCTAACTTTTCCAATAGCAGGAGAGACCGTGGCAAGGGTATATCTATGCATAAGACCAAATTTTGAAAAGGTTGCATACCTAGAATGTGATGTCTCCATTCTTGAAGACCCCATGGGAAGAAAGAAGCCTGTGCAAAAAATAAAGGAAAAGAAGAGGTACAAGGGAAGAAGGCACCAAGTGTCCAAAGTATGCCACAAGTGGGCGCCCTAGGGACAAGTGCTAGAACTAGTACTTACATGCGCAGGAAGAGGTCCCCAGTTAGAGAGGAGGCACTAGAACAAGAAAATCCTATCACAAAGGAGAAATCACCAGAGAAGGAAGAAGAAAGAATAAAATCTCCTATACTGGAATCCCCAGTTAGGAAGAAACATAAGGTGATAGAGGAGGCTGATTCGGAGGACACGAGAGAGCTTGGAGGCCTATAGAGGTGAGAGGGATGATGACAAAGAAGATGAACTTGAAGGAGCCCAGGAACCACCAGTGTTTGATGTGCATGATTCAGAGGAAGAGGGAAGAGAAGAGGAAAATGAGTTTCTCTTCATGTGGAGGAAGGGTAGCTAGGAGGAGGAAGGCACCCAAGATAAGGGAGGAAGCGAAGAAGTGAGTACAAAAATTAGACTCCAAGCCTCACACAGGAGCAGATAAACAAGGTGGTAGAAAAAGAAGTAGCAAAAATCATTGAAGCCTTGGTAGAACAAGAGTTAGAGTGCAGCACTGATTTAGTAATGAATGAAGATAAGGAAGAAAGTGTGGGAAAAGATTATCGAAGCACGGGAGGAGGCCCCCGGTTGTGGTATTTATTCCTAAGGGAATGTGCAAAGGAGGAAGGTGCATGGAGATCCAGAGACCAAGAATGGACTATATTGATGATCCAAACAAGGTGTTGTACATGTGTTTCCAAAACACTGCCAACAGAGCAAATCTTGGCTATGAAGTCATTTGATGAGGAAGGTGCATACCCTCGGATGAGGAAAATGATTTCTTGGGAAATTGAGTCCCACATCGATGAGCCGAAATTTGAGGTAAGCCAAGGGGCAATAATGAAGGTTCCTGAGTCAAAAGGAGACAACCCCTTGGTGATCTCTTAATAGATATTAGACAAACATGTGCAGTAATGTACTTGAACAAGGTCTCGGTTGAACTAGAAGCTAGGTTATTTGGGAGGAACGACAGGGTAAAATTCCTAGAGGTAGAGTTGGAGAAGAAGGAAGAAGAGCTCAAAGAAAGGACCAAGGAATTAAAGCGGGAGGAACTAATCAAGTGCACAGCTAAGGCATGAGTTGAAAGAAGAGAAGGCAAGGGTGCATGAGGTTTGCAAGAAAGCAGAGATGATCATAGATGCCATTTTCTTGAAGCATCCAGATCTAATGCCACCGCGCATAAGTATGGATCCACCTTAGAGTGTCTAGAGGAAGTGACCCACATCCTCACAATGGAAAGGTGACCACTAGCCTTAGAGTCTGTGGAGGAGGAATCAACGTCCAAAGAAAAGGAGGATAAGATGAAGGTTGTGGAAATTGTTACCAAGTACAGGAAAGTCCTCGCAGATGTGAAAGTTTTCGCCAAGCCATTGAGGCCATTTATGACAATTGCACTAATAGAGATAGAGTAGTGATCATTCTGGTCACCTCCCATGAAACGAAGCTCAAGGAGTTCAGAAGAAAAATAGGGGAATAAAGTGGAACTTGATAAGATTTTAACCAAAGTTGAGAAGAAATAAGAGGCTATTGAGACCTTGCGGGGCTCAATCAAGAACCGGTTGAAGGAGTTGTATCCCCAGATCACTCGAAGGATGGACGCACTCGAAGACTTGGGCAAACAATTGGAGGAGATCGTGGAAATGATGAATACCCAAGGAGAGGGGCTAAGATTTGAAGAGGTGAGTGCCCTAGTTGGCAATATTTTTCAGTGGGTGCAGAGCAAGGTTGATACCTAGAATAAGCTAGAGGTAGACCTAACAAAATATTTCCCTCTCCTCTTACAGAAGTGATCATAGTTCCCCCATTCTTTCTTTCTTCCCCAAAGTTTTTCATTCCCTTTCCCCAAACCATTTAAAGGTAGTCATTCTTTATTCATTGAGAAGGTGTTCCCATGGGTGGAGAACAGGCATAGTGTGGGGTGATGTTGGGCCCCTAAAATATTGGCCAAGTACAAGAAGGCACGTGGGCACGCAAGGCCTAGTTAAGAAAGGGTGCGTAAGGAGAAAACATGCAAGATAGGGTTCTAGGAGGGTTTAACAGAGCAAGTGGTGCACACGCAAGATGAACAAAGGTTTCAAGACTTAGCCATATTTGACACATCAGGAAGAACATGAGAAAAGTGTGACCCGACTGCGCATGCGAGAATGGATAAGGTGCTAGCTTGGTGATAGGTTGGCCTAAGAAGGAATATACCCTATGATGGAAGTTTCTAGAAGGCCATCATTGCAAAGAGTGGAGAGCTCAGACCTGAAGAAGCATGCTCCCATGAAGGACCACCTTGGACACTTGGAAATAGATCTACAACTCCCGTGAAGGCTTGATGATGTTGAGAAGGGCTATAAATACAAGCACCCACCAGAGGAAAAAGGGAGGAGCAAGAAAAAAAGGTGAAGCCATGTAGGAATACTGTAAGAGCTCCATAATTTGGGTAGGGATCTATAGGAAAAGGATGTAATAAGGGGTTGGGATTGTAAATTTTCTCTTGAGAACTGATGGATATAAATCCAGCTATGATGTATGACTTCGGTCTGCACAACTGTGATAATCTGTAATGAATCCAATGAATATAATGAGGTTACCAAACTTGATGAATATGGTTATTAATGTTTTTGATCCATGTTTATAGCTTATAGTTTATGATTCATGAATGTTTATGGAATGAATATAAATCCTTATGCATTTCCTTTTGTTTTGATTCCTCTCTATAATCTGTTAAGTACCATTTGAGTGGGATGACTGCATTTGTCTAGAAGCCGTTTTGAGTTCTATGATAAATGTATGTCTCATTCCCACTCACTCTTTTTAAGCTCCTATCATAGATGATGTTTCCCACTTAACTCACATAAAATAGAGACTCGGCACCCATGCGTGCCTCGGGTGAGTGCCCAGCACCCACTGGGTGATAGGCCGACGCGCATGGGATTCCCTTGTTCTTTGGTGGGTATAAAAATAACTACAAGAGTTATGGTAATTAGTTGGTTATGAAGAAACTACCACTCTTTAGTATCGGGATAAATTTAGAGTTATGATAAAGAAAAAAATCTATCTCATTTTCTATAAAGAGGATAGATTGATTGTTTGGAAATATATTTGTCAAAAACAAGGAAAAAGTGTGAAGGATTATACCAATGTTTTTCAAAAAAAGATGACGGTGCAAATATTTGAAGACAACTATGATTATGACATCTTTATGAATTATATTAGGGATTACATAGTCACTTGAGGAGGCTGATGTTGCTAGCTAAGCCCAAGGATCTTGATGAGGCTTGTTCTCAAGCTCATTATATTGAGATGGATGAAGACAAGGGTTCATCTCCCTCTTTAGATGATGATAAGGAATGTGAAATTTAATGCTAATTATATTATAAAAATAATGTTTAATAAAGCTGTGGGCATTGTGATGTGGATGGTCATATAGAGGAGACTTGTGGGAAGTTGCATATAGAGTTACATCCTTTTAGGAACAAGAGGAATTTATGACCTCAAGTCTATTAAAAGAGTATGGGGGCAATGAGGATGGAGAAGATAAAAAGTGTTTCACTTCTCTTTAAGGGAATGTATGTTTGGGTAGTTTCAATGATAAGGCTAATCCACAAAAAGAGTATCTTTATTATTTTTTCCATATTAATATTCACATTATGAAGACAAACGTTGGTGCTCTTTTTTATTCATGTTCTCTAGAAAATTTAATTTTTAGAGCGATGGTAGTGTAAACAATAAAATTTGGTAATTTACACTTTGGAAACCCTTGATTTGACTATGCACTCTTGCTATGATAAACACAACTTCTCTAGTCCTACTTAACAATTTACAAGGTCCATTGTTTAGATATTGTATCCTTGCACCTAACATGTTGAAAAATCCTAAGAATAAAATGCAAAAAATTATAGAGATATGTCTATGTACTAGCTCTAAATTTCATTTGGCACATTCCTTCTCTTGGGTAGGACTTTACAGTTTAGTCAAGGCCATAACATACGATGTGGACCTCTCTGTAAAGTCTTGGAACAACATGTCTTCCAACTACAATGTCAAATTCAAATATTTTTTTAAGTCTTGTAATTTATCCGGGTCATGTTTAGGAAAATCATCTATGAAACCTTATGTAAGAAAGTATACACTACCTCATTTGTTATCATGGAACTCCTATGGAAATAAGCTAGAGAACTAACTTGAAACACTTGCAAAAGGAACCCAAAAATCCCAAAATCTTATAATTGCACATCTACAATCATGTTAGGAAGAACCCACATCAGGTCTAAAACAACAAAATATGTAAAGGAAGCCATATATTCTATCTACAAGAATCTAAACATCCTCTCTCCAAGTATTTTAGCAATTGTAAAAGAAACTATCAAATCTAATTAATCTATCTAGATATCACATGCTAGGTGGAGAATAACATATGGTTTGAGGCCTCTTGAGTATTGACAACATTAGTGATGCACAAGGGTGCCCAATACCCTTTTAATGTTTGTTTTGTAGGAATCTTCATCCATATCTAGTATTTGAGATGATGATCAATACATTCAAAGAGATTCACTACATGCACAAAAACTAGGTTTGACAAGAACATACAAATCCAAGAAGGTGAGTAACCCAAATATAATAGTAGCTAATTCAAAACAATTCTAATACCATATAGAAACTCCTAAACCGTATGGTACAGTCTTTACTTGTGTCATAAATCCCTGAAATTGAAAGATTCACGGCCCAATCTAGGTTTTGAAGGTTTCTTAGGTTTAATCCCCTTTTTTATTGCCCAATCCCAAATATTTCTAAAAATTAGATGCGAGAAAGTTGCTTGCCCTCATATTTATTTTAGTGCTTTTGATTATATGTTAGATTAAGTGGTATATGCAATTTTTTATTTTTTAATTTGATTTGTAAATCTAAATTACTTTCTTGTACTATCACATTTTTATTATATTTGTAAATCAACTCTAATCTAGTCATAAAATGAATTAATTTGACTTATAAATTATATTTAGGGTTAAACATTTTGGTGAACCTAATTTTGATCGAACCCTTAACCTAATCTAGGATTCATTCCTTGTGTATTAGGTCTCTTGGTCTCTAAACCCTAATTGTCTTACATTACATATATATATATATATATATATATATATATATATATATATATATATTATCTTCATATCCATAACTTATTTACATCTATCATATACCCTAAATATGAGTTTCCCAAATTCCCCTAGGGTTTCATGGTTAGTTCTACACTTAGGGTACATTTCTAGAGCTCCTAATTGCCCAATCACTTTTGTTTCATATGTGGAGAATAATGTTTCTATTTTCAAATTAATTTGAGCTTAATTTTAAATTTTACAAATTTAACAAATACCTATTTTTTATTTTCCCTAATTTTATCACACTTTCTAGAAATTCAAAATTACAAATTTTAGTAGTTAGGGAATAATCGAAAAAAGATACAATTTTGGAAAAATCCCTTAGAGGTTTTTATTTTGGAAAATGGGGTTACAAAAAAACCTCCTTTTCTTTGTGAAATTAGAATTATATTTTGAGATGTTGTCATTTTATTCATTTAATGACAGTCTCATTGTGCTCAAAATTACTTTTAGGTCTTATCTTTTAATGAGTTTTGGCCTATGGTGTATGATTCTAATTTTAGGTCTTATTAGAGCTCAAAATTTCAACCTACCCCAGGTTACATACAACCTGGGATTTTGAGGCAACATTGGAGTGTCTCTAAGTTGTTGGACTCAAACCGAGACAAACCTACAGAGAAGGCAATCTTCCTCTACCTATACCTAATTCTAAACTACTCCTAATAAATGAAGTTCAACTACCCTAACACTCGTCTATAGTTCCAAGTGACTAGGGAGAGAGGGAGATGCATGAAAATAAAATAATAAACCAAGGGAGGTGATAACATCAAGAACAAGGGTGGAGATATTCCTAGTGAGAAAAAATAGAAAGATAACAGAGTATGAGAGGGCGAGACAGAGGTGCCACGGTCGAAAAAAACATTCAAATCTCCATTCTCATGGAGCACAACGAATTTGAGTCTGGAAGGAGAACAAAGTATGCACAAAATACCGTAGGGGCGGTAGAAGGCAAGAAATCCAATAAAACTTGAGCCGAGGGGTAGGATAAACCACAAAACAAAAATATTATTGCTTAAAAGTATGCACAATCCATTACAAAGCAAATACAAGGAAATAATTCTTTGCAGAATGCAAAAATTTGAGGCCTGAAACTCACAAGTTCTAAAACAATTTTGATAGAGTTCCTTTACAATTTAGAAAATTCCCCTGAAAAATGAGGGAGGCAATTACATTATATAGAAAATTTTCCTCACTTACCATGCATTAATTCCCTAACAAGTAGTTGATCTACATGAACTATTGCCATTAATTTTCATCTCGTAACTAATGTTTATGTGGTTTTCTAGTAGCATGCATGTTTCACTCTCGAGATGATAACACTTCATTCCCAATTGAATGGTTTCATATAATTATTGATGTTGACCGGGAGAAAGTTTTTCTCCTACTTGGTCGGATTGCATTTCATTATATTTTTCTCTTGCTATCAACTGGTTGCATAAATACAATCAGACGTTAGCACACTCCATCTTTACTAGTATCCTGCATTACCATGAATCAAACCTTTCCTTTTAACTGCACGGACGGTAGCACAAAATATGTTGTTGGATGGTAGCATCAGTATAACTTCTACTTCCACACTTGATGTCAATAGATAGGTCCTCATTATTACCTTTGTGCTACCATCCGGTAAAAGCACCCAAAATGCTATCGACTTATATCATTAAAAATGCTCTTTGAAACACTCAAACTTTGTGACACCACCGTCTGTACCACTACCACCTAGTAGCACATAAAATCCTATCGGTTGGTAGCATCTTATGATGCTATTGATGGATTTTTTTGTCACTTTCTTATGTCAATCCTCACCTTACTATTGAAACTAGATGTTAAATTTGTGATTGTCCACACTTCATGTGCACATATTCCAACTTATGAATGGGTTATCCGAATGTGCAAGGGTGTGAAAATTTGGGATAACGGTTTGGTGACCTCTAAGGGACATCTTCCTACTAGATGAAGAGACCAACTACCTCAAAGCATCCATTGGGCATGGATTCAATATGAAAACTAAAACTAATATGATATTGAAAGTTTCACCCATGAATTTATTTGGAGTAATGCATGAATATTACTCGATTTGAAACTACATGAGATGAAAACTGATTTTTTCATCAAAAAGGAATTTCCTAAAATTGGAAAGTACAACAACAACAAAGGCACAAATATGTACAAAAAGAAAATCATACATATCCCAAATGGAATATGTAGAGTGTGTAAAAGAACTTATCTAAAAACATACCTAAACAATCAAAAAAACAATGTCTATGCAAGCACTTAGAGGAATTAAAATTCTAACTAATATGTACAATGATGCAACAAGCTATCCTAATGAGAATGCTTAAGATAAATCCCATTGAATGGGATTGGTAGTGCATAACCATCAAGATCAGTAAGCTCAAAATAATTTACTTCTTTGCAAGAAGTAATGGTATATGGACCACTCCAAATTGCATCAAACTTGGAGTACCTCCCTGGTTTGGCTTTGTCAACATCCCACTTCAAGACCAAATCACCAACCATGAATCTCTAAAATCTGGCCTTTTTATCAAACCATTTCTTGGTGGATTCTTGATGCTCATCTAACTTAATCATTGTAAAATTTCTTAGTTTTCAAGTTTAACAAACTTTGTAATTCTGATTTCTCTCTCATTTTCCCCTTCAAACTCCAAGCTGTTGGGACAACTCATGTGAAGGCAACTCTAATGACAAAGGTAACCTTGCTTCCTTATCATAAACTAGCTTATAAAGTGAAGATCTAATTCCCTTTTTCATTGCAATCCTATTAGCCCAAAGAACATTCCTAACCTTGGTATGCCATTGCCTTTGTTCCTTTTCATAATTCTAATTAGGTTCTTGTTAGTAGATTCTACTAAACCATTTCCTTGAGGGTAATAATTGGAATAAGTTTTCAAATAAACACCAAGACTAAGAGCCCAATCAAAAATTTTAGATCCTAGAAAAGCCTTTGCATTATCAGAAATTATGGTTTTGGGACACCAAACCTTGTGACAATCTCCTCAAGGAAGTCAAGAATGACTTATTCAATTGCTTCCTTCAATGTCACAACCTTGATCCACCTATTGAAATACTTTGTAGCTGTTAGGACCCATTTGTGGTCAGCACTTGACAGAGGATTGATCATTCCAATAAAATCAAGGCCCCATTGAGAAAAATGTCGATCTACTTGAATTGGATGCAATGGAAGAGCTACAAATCTTTTCTTTACGGTGAAGAAACCACAATCCTTACATTTTATGACCCATTTATGCCAATCAGCAAATAATGTGGGCCAAAAATATCCTACCTTTAGTATTTTCATTCTGTAGCTTTGGATGAAAAATGACCACGGATAGGTCAATGTACGCACCCAAAATTGCGAGTGCTACATTGTCGAAAAATGGTTACAAAAGTACCCAATGATTATTCATGTTTTTTAGAAGGTCTTGAGTTCCTAAACCCATTCACAGTGTATATTTGTAGCCTAGACATCCTTACTTAGCTTTTCCATGCTCTCTTCCAGCTTCTCACTCATTTGTGTCCATGTTTTGGCCTTAGTGTCGACCCACCTCCCGGGTAGGGTGTGATCCTGGGGACCGCCTCCCAGAGAAAAGCGGTGATCCTAGGACCACCTCCTAGGCTTGGGTGGCGATCTGAGGACCGCCTCCTTGCGTAAGGCAGTGGTCTTGAACACTTTTTCCTGAATCCTTCATGCGTAATTTTAACACACGTGATTTTACTTAACTTTTAGGGTTCATTTTTAACCAAATTACCTAAAAATAGTCTTGATGGCTTAGTTTTCCTTCCCTCTTATATTTTTAAATAGATTTAATTAGTTTGAACTACCTCTTCTTTCCTTGTGCATGAAGGCACATCCCAACCCAAATATTATATATTTCATACTTGCATTCAAGAAAATGGCACGAGATTTTTATGTGTGTTTTGCATAACATTGCTGCCATAATCCTGCTAGGAATTACATAGCCAAGCTCAGATCTCTTGTGCTATCTCTTTTCTACTTGCATTGCAACCAAACTACCTTCAAGTTGTCATTTCTCAAGTGCCTTCTCCTACTGCTGCCTTTGCATTCCCAATTCCTTGGAATCATATGGACACATAGAGAAAGAAATGAAAAGCGAGGGGGCACATTATTGCACAACTAGATTTACCTCTATTCTATGAATTCTAGGTTGGATTTGTTGTTTGATTTCCTTCATTCCTGCAATTTATCATTGTTACATCATATCAAATAGAGTAGAAATCAATTTCCTTTCATTTACAAGCAATTAGTCGATATCAAGAGGGTTTAAATCATTAATAGTAGCTCCCGATGACAGATCTTCTTCTTCCCATCCATGTGGATTTGAAGGAGAGAATATCTATAGGAGGTTGTCTACATATCATAGATCATTTGAAAAAGTTCTTGTTTTAAGTTACTTTTAATTTCAATACACTCAAGCACATGTGAATAACCACACCAAGTTATCTCGCTTGTTTAGTTTTAGTGTAGAAATATTTTAATTATTTACAATAGAAGAAAATTATTATTTTTAATTGCAATATTTCAATTTTGTGATTTGTTTAGATTAGTTTCCCTTTCAGCAAAGTAGCATATATTGTTAGTTTCATCTTAGTTAATTTGGACACTTCAAACTAGTTTAGCACTTAGATTCAGTTAGGAAAACAAACCATAGGGATTTACACTACCCATTCATAGCCTCTAAATCTCCTCTTTGCCAACTCAACTACCAGGAGATCACACTACCAGATCTTAGTCACTGATCCTCCTATAGTTATCTACACACATTCAACATCAACTACTCTGGAAATACCTCGGGGGTCAAGTGCGGTTGAAGGTTGCATGTTAATTTTCATTAATACTGACCACCATCAAATTATACTAAAACTTTCTCCACTTGTTCTCCTTCAATACACCTATGCAAGATTCCATATTTATTTCTTTTGAATAAAATGCCATCCACCAAAACATAGGGAATGGATTGCATCCTTAAATGTTTCTTTTTTATTTTTCATAAACTAAGGGTTATGCACTGTAGATAGAAAAGTGATCATATCACTCATCCAACTATGACCATTGGTTGCATGTTCTTAATTTTTTGAATTTCTCTTTAATGTGAAGGTTTTTCATTCATAAAGGATGTTTCTTTATCATCTTGAGAATCCAAATAAAGTTACTCACATAACCCTCTTCCTCTTATCGGTTTGTGGCCTTGATAGTCACATCATATTCCATTATCTTTGTTACCCATCCAACTCTTTTCTCATTAATATATTCCCTCATAATGAAATCTCTCACACTAGAATGTGAGACCAAAACCTTGATGTTATTGGAGGACAACATAATTTTGAACTTTTATAGAGCTCTCATAATGGAAAATACTGTTTTTCAATATGACTATATTTTAATTCATATTCCTTCTAGTGTTTGACTAAAGAAAGCCACTAGTTGTTCCATACCTTCATCATTTTTCTATGTCAAAACAACAACTATACTAGCATCAACTCCATATGCATACAAAATGAAATCCTTACCATAGTTGGTATTAACACGTGTAGAGTTCCGAGAAATTTCTTGCTTGATTTTAGCAAAAATTTCCTTTCCTTCCACTATCCATTTGAAAATTGCATCCTTTTCTAGCATCAAAGTGACGGGCTTGACTAACCCTAAAAAATTAGGAATAAATCTCCTCACAAAATTAATCTTTTCAAGAAAATATTGAAAGGATATTTAATGAGTAGACAATGAGAGAGAGAGAGGATGGCTGAAATTTTATCCGAGTCGAGAATAATGCCATATTTTAAAACAATATGTCCACAAATATTTCTGTAGGGAATGCAAAATTACACTTTTTGGAATTAAGGAAACCCCAAACTCTCTACATCTCTAAAATATCTCTAATATCATTCAAGTACACAAGGATGAACTCATTAATGTAACATTTGAAAGTAATATCCATTTCTCTTTGAAATATGGCACTGCATTTGACAAACCAAAAGCATCTTTTGATAGGCATATGTAATCCACTTCGTAGCAAATGCAGTCTTTAATTGATATTATTGCCTAATATTGATTTGATTAAAACCTGAATACCCATCCAACATGGAAAACCTTTCATCCCCTACAACATTTTGCAAATTTGTTCCATAGAAAGGGTACCGGTCCTTTAGGAAAGCCTTATTCAAATCACGTAGAAATCAACACAAAGTCTGATTTCCCCATTCTTCTTTCTTATCGGGACAAGATTTTCCACCCATGTAGAGTACTTGATTGGAAATATTACTTTTGTTCAATGATTTTGGAACACTCATTCCTCATGAGGGCTCTATTTTAGGGTTGACCAACCTTCACTTCGCCTAATTATCTTGACACGGGATCAAGATCTATTGAATGTTGCACAATCTCTGGATAAAATCCCCTAAGATCTTCATAATCCCAAGAAAATACATCAATGGTTTTACACACAAAAAAATGAAATCTAGTTTCACCGTTTCTTCACATACCTTTCCCAACAAAACCTCCTTTCCTTGTGGAATGGTTACTAGTTGATAGTACTCCTTTTCTCGCTAGAATGTTCCTTTCATCCCCTTTGAAATAATCATCCAGGCCAAAAATATGCTCCAGTGTGACTAGTATCTTTGGCAACTTGTTCGTTTTAAGTTGAATAATATGATCAATGTAAATTCCCTCCAAATTAGATTGTATATTCGAAAAAAATTGAGCCTTATTTTGGATGAACTAAAAATTTGTTCATCATTATCAAAAACCTACCAACTTGTTACATTATTTGGAATGTATGGCTTTGGGCCCATGACCACCATCTTAATGTGGTACAAATTCCCTAAATCAAATCCTCGGTAGGTGATAATTATGTTCCAAGGATGTCATGATCTACCTCTTTATTTATCTTCCTAGGCACCACTGTAGATCAAGAGCATCAAAGCTCTCCAACAGTCCCAAGATCTATACTTATAAGCTTTCAACAACTTATTCCTTAAGACAAATATCCCTTGCACTGATAAATTACCAATTTTTGTGTCTCCAAAAATCTACAACATTTTTATCTTCTTCTTCTCTGCAATCAATGCAGACCATGGATCAATGCCTCATATTGTACCATCTTATTGGAACACACAAACCGCAACTGTGAGAAAAAAAAACTTCTCATTCATAGGAGAAATAATCACAACACCTTCCCCAACTCCATTTTTCTTCTTGAACCATCAAATAAAATTTTCCATACTCCAAAATTTTCTTTTTCTTCTTTAAGCATTCTAGGAAGTTTAATTTTTTCCTCGAGGACACATAAGTACCAAGACTAGTCTCAAAGGATTTAAGCTCTTCAACATAGGGATCAAATTTATTATCTCTCTTAGCCCATTCATCTAACAATAGATTAGACATAGTGATATATTTGGATCAGATTTAATTCTAAAAATAATAAAATAGGACACCACAAATAATAGGAAAATAATATACTTCAAATTTTATTCATACAAGATTACAATTACATTGATGGAGAATACATTTTATAATGTTTGAGCTCCTACAAAGGTGGAGTCAAACTTCATCTTCAATCCTATCTCCTAGTATCTCTCTCATCCCTCATTTTCTCTATCAATCCCCAGATATCTCACACATAATTATCTACGTGAGTTGTGCATTACAACTATTTGCACACTCATGTATTATTTAAATATTAAATAATACTTATATTCTAATACACTAATGTTCACACTATGAACATGATTTTCCTAACATTCACCCCCTTAGTGTGAACATGGGTGAGTTCTGTCTAGTACCTGCTCATGTTCTACAATCTAATGGTTTTCAAAGAGTACCATCAACTCCAACAGGTTTTCTAGTGGAACCATTAACCAATCTGTATGTGATTTTTGAAGAGATTCACAAACTCCCAAATTGGTTTTCTAGTGGACCACCAACCACTTTCATAACAACATACATGTTTCCTCATCCACATTTTACAAAAAGAGAACAAAATATAGGAAAATATGTTCCTAACTATGAACAGGAATTATTCATCTGTTCTTATTTACTACCACACATGCTAAAAGAAAACACACAACTAAAAATGAAGTCACCATAGAAAAATGCGGCCCCATCGTTGGTGACTGACGAGAGGCGTTGATCACCCTCCTTCCTCCATTGCCTCCTACTTTATCTATGATGTTATTTAGTTATCAAACGTAGCTTTTAGGATCATTACATAATTTTTCTAGGTGTCGGATTCAACTGATAATGCACCCCCTAGTTATGGACATTGCATGTAAGTGAAAGCGCATCAATTTTTCAAAAGTGAGGCACTATATATATATATATATATATATACGTGTGTGTGTGTGTAGATGCAATTTTTGCAAAATTAATATTTTGAAATTTTTGGTCTAAGTAGGGTTTTTCTCTCTAAATTTAGCTAGTTATAACTAAATTCAAATTTACCGCTAAATTTAATGGATCCACTAAAATTCCTGCCAAAAGATATGTGAAGGGGATTTGACCTCTTGACCTCTTCTTATTGAAGAGTCTTATAAAATATTACCTAGCCACTTGAACGCCCAACCTAAACAAGTATATGTTAAGGTGAAATTCTATTTAAACACTTAAAACAAAAGCCTTAACCCATCTCTTATTTTAAAAACCACGGTTTTGCTAAAAGGTGGTTTTAAAAGAATTTCCAGCAAGGAAAAAATAAGAAGTAGTTTTGGAAGGCGGTTTTACATTGTTTGAAGGTGGTTTTGCTCCTTTCTTTTAATCCATATGTTCCACGTGGATGAACATTAGGCTCTTGATATTCTCCACCACGTAATGGAAAATTGATAGATTTGCGCATATGAAAATCTCTCCTGTAGATGCTTCCACAAATTTGTCAAATCTCTGACATATGCCAATGCTACGTATTTATTAGCAAAGGCATATAAAACAATATTAATCCTCACACTAAAAACATGGAGCTATCACAGAATTTGACTTGATGAAGAGCGCACTTCAGATTCGGCAAAATTTGTTGTTTGATACGGTGCTATCAATGTGTGGCTAAATTCCAGTGAACCAATCAAACTCACCGTGCAAAAAATACTATGAAATCAGAATACCAAAAATCTAACAAGCTTGAAATACTGCTGCCCCTAGCACGTCACATTACTTTTATTAAAGAACAAGATCACCTTGCTCACGATGCGGATGATATATTTAGATCAGATTTAATTCTAAAAATAAAAAATAGGACACCAAAAATAATAGGAAAATAATATACTTCAAATTTTATTCATACGGGATTACAATTACAATTACAAAGAATACGAGTTTATAATGTTTGAGCTCCTACAAAGGTGGAATCAAACTTCATCTTCAATCCTATCTCCTAGTATCTCTCTCATCCCTCATTTTCTCTATCAATCCCCAGATATCTCTCACACACAATTATCTATGTGAGTTGTGCATTACAACTATTTGCACACTCATGTATTATTTAAATATTAAATAATACTTATATTCTAATACACTAATGTTCACACTATGAACATGATTTTTCCGAAACATAGGAGGAGGAATGGGTTTTCTTACGAAACTATATCTTGTTCTTGAATTTCTTGGATTAGGTAGTTTTCTCGAGAGGCGTGGGGTCATATGAATCTATATGATAATCAAATATAGGCTCAGCTTGTATGGTAAATTTAGTACCATACCTGGTTCTCAAAAGCATATGGGTCTAATTTGAAGATAAATAACCACCCACTTTGGCAGTAAAATCCCTTGACAAGCACATAGAAAAATAGGGGCAAGTCAATTACTGATATATCATGGGTTATTGTTAGACTTTGGAAAGCATGAAGGGTTTATTTCAGATTTTTAATGACCCCTAGGACACCTACAATTTCCCAATCAAGGCTGTAAGACCCAAGATATCAACAATTTTCTTTGGCATAATAGAGGTACTAGCCCCTGAGTCAATCATACAATTGTGAACTAAGTGTTTTCCCACAATCAATGACATATAAAAGGGTGGGTTCTTGACAAATTTACTTACTTGTTCCTCCTTTTCTTGGAAAATATTAATAGCAACAAGGGCCTTTTGAATCACTGGATCAACAAGGGGAAGCTTCTTAAGAGCTTCACATAAGAGGTCCCTTTGTGACGGGATAGCCAAAGCATCCCACATTGTTACATTGACATTTGTCTTCTTCATTTGTTCCACAATATTGAAAGGAAGGCCTGTAGATTTCTGCAATTGTGGTATAGGATTCTCCTTTCTTTGTTGTTGTAATGTTGGAACATGCATTTTAGGTTGGGGAGCAACCTCCTTGCTAGGAGCCTCAGGTGCTCTAATTTTTCTTGCATCAACCTCCTTCTCCTTGTTAACAACATTTCCCTGATTAGAAGAGGATGCATGTTGTGATTCCAAAATTATTTTCTTAGACTTGGTATTATTAGCAACTTCCTGATTTAATGCACAAAAATCTTCAACTCCAAAGAACATAATATTTGCATCTTGATTGGCCTCCTGAGCTCCTTCCACATTAGGATTTGGTGCTTCCACCAATGGCTCTTGATGATTGGAGGAAATCGAATCATGAAAGCTTGAACATGTAAAGCCCTTTCACAAATAAGTTAATTGTGTGGCTGGTTGCAAGGAAAACACCACTTTGTTTCCTGAATCACATTATTTTGTACTGGAACCAACACTTGACTAGAGCTAACAATAGGATATGGTTGAGAAGGGGCAACCGATACAAGTGTAAGAGAGGTATTTTGAGCATAACACCTATTATTTTGCTAATTTTTTCTATACCTCTGATTGGATTGGTTCTGTATGGTTGATAGCATTGATTGAAACCCTAGTTGGAAGAATGCCCTTCATTTGAATAATTTTTGTAGGATTGGGCTTGTTGTTTCTCCAAAGATATCACCTTATTAGAAAAATTTCTAATCAAGGCCTTCATTTCTTCATCCTCATTTTGTTGTGCAGGAGAGTAAGATGTAGAGGCAGTGGGTTGGGAATTTTGATTGGGAATAAGAGCAATGGAGGGATGAGCAACTTGGGGTAATTCAGGGTATAGAGGCATAGGTGGCCTAGGAGCTAATTTTCCAGCTTGAATAAGAAAATTTTCATCCCTAATGGCTATAACATAGGCCACAAAAATGTTATACCCCCATAGATTGAACCATGATAGAAATATTAGAATTTAATGCTTTTAAAAAATAAAGAAATGTACCTTCAGCTCTTGGTCTTACTAGACTGGAATTCTTTTCCCAGGTCTTTTGAAATCTGAAATTGAAGTCTATCATGAGCTCATTGGGATCCTCTTTATAGTTGTTAGCTGCTCTAGAAAAGAGAGAATATCTTCCTTCTCTCCAAATTGATTCGCAGATGGTTGTGCACAATGTATTCCAATTTACAATTGACCATGCTATCGAATCTGAACCATTGCAAAAATCTTCCTTTGAATGAAGAAGCTAACAACCTAATAGCCACATCTTGTTCAATGATTTGATGGATGACACATACGTTGACAATGTCTTGAATGTGGTCTTGGTGGAGTAGTATGATTCTCCCTAGTGAAAAAAGAATTATCTTAAGAGAAGATGTTGGATTGGGATTGTTAGCACTAATAGAAAGAGGACTACTTCCAATAAAGATAAAAATCCCAAGTTCGATGTGTTTCCATTGTGATAGGTCGATAATTCTAGTAGAGACTGCATGGGAAAGGGACACCAAGAGGTGGAGTAGAAAGAGTCATGTTTGGTGGTTCAGGTGACCTTTGAAATTATCTTCCTCTTCTTCCCCTTCCTGGTGATAACTACAGGTACTCAAAATCTCCTTCCTCTAATGTTTTAGACCTTATCTAAATTCTTCTCATGAACTTTGGCACTAACACTCTCGAAACCAGTTGATTTTAATGATGGAGTCACCAGATGTCTAGAACAATCCTGCAAAGGCTATAAATTACTAAGTCACACACCAATACTTAACAATGATGAAGTTGTAGACCATACAAAATATGACTCAAATTGATCCCATCGGGTGTCCCAAAATTGTTGGAGCTCATAATTAGACCCCGCCGAGGTTACAAACAACATAAAATTTTGAACCAACATGGGATGATCTCTAAGTTGTGAGACTTAAAAGTGAGACAAACCTCTTGAGAAGACTAGCTTCCTCTACCTATACCTAATGATAAACTACTCTTGGGAAATGAAATTCAACTACCCTAACACTAACCTACAATTTCAAGTGACCAGGGAGAGAGGAATATTCATAAAAATAAAATCATAAACTAAGGGAGGCGATAACACCAATAACAAGGGTGGAGATATTTTGAGTGAGAAAAAATAGAAATAAAATGGAGAAGGAGAGGGAAAACATAGGTGCCACAAGTCTAAAACAACATTCGAATATCCATTTTTGTGGAGCACAATGAATTTGATTCTGTTAAGAAGAACACAGTATGTAAAAAACTGCGCAGAGTGCAATAGATTGCAAGAAATGCAATGCAACTTTAGATAGGGTAGGAAAAGCCACAAAACACATTTTTATTTCTTAAAAGTATGCACAATCCATTACAAAGTAGACACAAGGAAATAATTATTTACAGAATGCACAAATTTGAGGCCTGAAACTCACAAGTTCTGAACAATTTTGATAGAGTTATTTTACAATTCAAAAAATTCACCCCAAAAAATGAGGGGGTCAATTACATTATATAGTAAATTTTCCTCACCTAAGATGCTTTAATTCCATGATAGGTAGTTGAGCTATTTGAACTACCGCCATTAATGTTCAACTTGCAATTGATGTTTCATTGTTTACCAGTCATATGCATGTTTTTCTCCCGAATGGTAGCATTTCATTCCTAATTGTAGTTGCATAGAATTCTTGATGTCACCGAGAGAAAGTATTTCTCTATCATCGGTCGATTTCATTTAATTATATTTTCTCTTTTTGTCGCTGTTGCATCAATGCAATAGGCCGATAATGAGCTTGACTACTACCAACATTCTACATTACCATGACCCAAAATTTTCCTTTTCGGTACTAGAACTAACGCAAAATTTGTTGTCATCCGGTAGCAGCATCCGTACACTACTACTGACATAGTTTTTGTCGAAGGGAGGCTCCTTAATGTTACCTTTGTGCTACTAGTGATAACACCCAAAATAATACCGACACACTCCAACTCTATGACATCACCATCTATCCCACTACCAGTCGATAGCTCATAAAATTCTACCAGCTGGTATCATCTTACTTGCCACCGTCTAGTTGTTCATAAAATGCTACCGGCCGGTAACATCTCACCTGCTACTTTCTGGTAGCATATAAAATGCTACTGACATGTAGCATCATAGGATGCTATTGGTGGCTATTTACTGCTTCTTTCTTATGTCAATCCTTGCCTTGATATTAAATCATGATGTTAAATTTAAGGACCAATTCCACGCCACAATCTCGTTTTCCAAATTTTGAATGGGTTAGCTAAATTTGCAGGGGTGTGTAAATTTGGGATAATAGTTTGGAAACCTTTAGGGGACATTTGCCTACTAGATGAAGAGACCAGCTACCTCAAAGCATCAATTGGGAATGGAGTCAGTGTGTAAATTGAAACTGATATGATATTGAAAGTTTCACCCCTAAATTTTGTTGGATTACTACATGGACATGACTCTGATCTGAAACTACATGAGCGATAACTGATTATTTCATCAAAAGGAATTACCTGAAACTATAAAGTGCAACAACAACAAAGGAAAAACTATGTACAAACAATGAAAATCATACACATTCCAAATGGAATATGTAGAGTGTGCTAAAGCACTTATTTAAAAGTAGACCTAAACTATAAATAGAACAATGTGCGGTAAGCACTTAGAGGAATTAAAATTATAACTAATATTTACGAAGATGAAACAAACTGTCCTAATGAAAATGTTTAAGACAAATTCCATTAAATGGGATTGGTAGTGTATAACCATCAAGATCAGTAAGCTCAAAATAATTTACTTCTTTGCAAGTAGTAATGGTATATGGACCACTCCAAATTACATCAAACTTGGAGTGCCTCCTTGGTTTGGCTCTATCAACATCCCACTTCAAGACCAAATCACCAACCATGAATCTCTGAAATCTAGCCTTTTTATCAAACCATTTCTTGGTGGATTCTTGATGCTACTCTAACTTAATCATTACATAATTCCTTAGTTCTTCAAGTTCAACCAACTATGTAGTTTGATTTCTCTTTGATCTACCCCTTCAAACTCCAACTGTTAGGCCAACTCATGTGAAGGAAACTCCAATGAAAAAGGCAACCTTGCTTCCTTGCCATAAACCATGTATTACGGTGAAGATCAAATTATATTTTTCATTGTAATCCATCAACCCAAAGAGCATTCCTTACCTTGGTATTCCATTTCCTTTTATTGAAATTCATTGTCCTTTTCATAATTCTAATCAGTTTTTTTAGTAGATTACGCTAATCCATTTCCTTGAGGGTAATAATTGGAATAAGTTTTCAAATAAACACCAAGACTAAGAGCCCAATCAGAAATTTTAGATCCTAGAAAATCCTTTGCATTATCAAAAATTATGGTTTGTGGGACACCAAACCTTGTGACAATCTCCTCGAGGAAGTCAAGATTGGTCGATTCAGATTACTTCCTTCAATTTCAAAACCTCGGTCCACGTAGTGAAATAATCTATAATTATGAAGACCCATTTATGGCCAACACTTGATGGAGGATTGATCATGCCAATAAAATCAAGGCCCCACTAAGCAAAAGGATAATATTCTTGAATTGGATGTAATGGAAGAGCTGTCAATCTTTTCTTGCCGGTGAAGAAAGCACAATCCTTGCATTTTATGACCCATTTATGAAAATCAAAAAATAATGTGGGCCAAAAATATCTTGCCTTTAGAATTTTCATTGCTATGGCTTTGGCTGAAAAATGACCACCGGATAAGCCACCATGTAATTGTATTTAAAATTTCTCTGCTTGTTCTCCTTTGATACACATGAACAAGATTCCATCCACAAAAATATAGGGAATAGACTACAACCTTAAATGTCTCTTTTTCATTTTTCTTAAACTAAGGTGGTATGCACCTTTAGATAGAAAAGTGATCATATAGGTCATCCAATTGTGACCATCGGCTACATGTTCTTCATTTTGTTGAATCTCTCCTTCATGTGAAGGTTGCTTATTCATGAAGAAGGTTTCTTTATCATCTTGAGAATTTAAAGAAAGTTGCTCACATAACCCTCTCCCTCTTTCCATTTTTGTGGCCTTGATAGTCACATCATATTCCATTATCTTTGTTACTCATTTGGGTCTTTTCTCATTTATATACTCCCTCATAATTAATTATCTCATACTAGAATGTGAGACAAAAAAATTGATGTAATTGGAGGACAACATACTTTTGAATTTTTAGAGCTCTCATAATGAAAAATACTTGTTTTTCAATATGACTATAATTTAATTCATATTCCTTGGTGTTTGAATTAAGAAAGCCCAGTAGCTGCTCTATACCTTCTTCATTTTTTTGTGACAAAATAGTAGATATACTAGCATTGGTTCCATATGCATGCAAAATGACATCCTTACCATAGTTGGTATTGAAAAGTGTAGGAGCATGAGAAATTTCCTACTTGATTTTGGAAAAAAATTCCTTTCCTTCCACTTTGTCCATTTGAAAGCTGCATCCTTTTTAGCATCAAAGTGATGGACTTGACTAACCCTAAAAAATTAGAAATAAATTTCCTCACAAAATTAATCTTGCCAAGAAAATATTCCAAGGATTTTGTATGAGTAGGCAAAGAGAGAGAGAGAGGATTGAAATTTTGTTTAGGCCAATAGCAATGCCATATTTTGAAATAATATGTCCTAAGAGATTACCCCTAGTGACCACAAAATTAAATTGTTTAGGGCTAAAGGGACACCCCAAACTCTCTACATCTCTCAAATACCTTCTCCAAGTGACTGATGTGATCCTTGCTTTACTTTGAGAAGATATTAATATCATCCAAGTACACAAGGATGAACTCATTAATGTAACCTTTGAAAGCAATATCCATTTCTCTATGAAATGTGGCACCTGCATTTGACAAACCAAAAGGCATATTTTGATAGGCATATGTACCCCACTTAGTTGTAAATGCATTCTTAAATTGATCTTCTTCCCTAACCTTGATTTGATTAAAACATGAATACCCATCCAACATGGAAAATATTTCAGACCCTACAACGGTTTGTAAAATATGTTCCACAGAAGGTAAAGGGTAGTGGTCATTTAGGGAAGCCTTATTCAAATCACAAAAATCAAAACAAAGTTGTATTTCCCCATTCTTTCGATCTGGTACAATATTTTTGTATTCATTTTTACCTCATTACAAAATAAAGGAACCCCATGCACGCCGGCCTATCACCCAGCCAAGCACCGGGTGCTCATCTCGAGGCACACACAGGAGCTGAATCTCTCTTTTATGTGAGTTTAGTGGGAAACATCATCTATGATACATGTTTAAGGGATTTGAAAGGAGTAAAACATACAAGCACCATAGAGCTCATAACGGCCTCTAGGTCCTTGCAGTCATTCTAGACAAAAAGTGCTTAACAAATTGTATAACTTATACCAAAATAGAAAGAAGTTGTATAAGCATCCATACTTAATCATAAAACTAAATGAGAAAGATGCATGATTTAGAATCATCAATATTCATATTCATTGTAAGATGGTAACCTCATTACATTCATGGAGCCATTACAAAATATATAGAGAAGCAGACTGCAATCATGCATTATATCTGGACTCATATGGCTAGGATCTCAAAAGAAATTTATAAACCCCATACCCCTGATACATCCTTCCCTAAACACAATTACCCAAACTAACAGAGTTCTTGTAGTATTTCTGCAGAGCTCCACCCTCTATCTATATCTCTCTATTTACTTCTACAGGTGCTTGTATATATAGGCTTTCTGGACTGCCAACTCATCCTCCAACGGCCTCAGATCCGATGCCAAGTGTCTGAATGTGGTCCTCCATGCGAGCATGCTCCTCCAGGCCTGAGCTTTCCACTTTTTACCATGATGAGATTCTAGAAGCTTCTACCATAGGCATGCTCCTTCCTAGGCCAACCTGTCACTAGGCTGGCACCTTATCCACTCCACATGCGTAGTCGGGTCATGATTTTCATGTGTTCTACCCAAAATTCCCAATATGGATAAGTCTCAAACCCTTGGTTTTATGTGTGCATGTGCCACGGGTTTCCTTAAAGCCTTCCTTAAACCCTGCCCTGTGCACTTTATCCTTACACGCTTTTCTTCAACTAGGCCTTGCATGCCTATGCACCTTTTTGTACTTAGCCAATATTTTAGGGGCCCAACATTACCCCACACTATGCCTATTCTCCGTCTCGTGGGAACACTTCTCCAGTGAAAAGAAAGAATACAATAGACTTACACTGTGTGAAAAGAATAAGGGGATGAAAGAATATGGAAAGAAGAAAAATGGGAAGTGATAGAATCACTACAAATGACTAGGAAAATCATTTTGCAAGTCACCTCCAACTTGTTCCAGGCATCAACTTTTCTCTGCACTCTCTAACAGAGGTCACCAACCAGGGTTCTCACCTCCTCAAATATTAGCCCATTTCCTTATGTGCTTATGGTGTTAGCAATTTTCTCTAACTCTTTTCCTACATCATTCAGTGCATCCATTCTTCACGTAATCTACGGGTACAGTTCCTTCAACCGGTTTTCTTTCAACCTCGGCAAGGATTTTGTCCATTTTCACCCTATTTCCTTTATTATTCTCTTGGAACTCCTTGAGTTCCACTTCATGAGTGGTGACCAAGATGCCTACCACTTTGTCCCTGTCCACGCAATTGTCGTATGTGGCCTCAACAGCAGTCTAGGAAGCAACTTTTATATCAGCAAGAACCTTGTTGTACTCAGCTACGAATGCCATGACCTTCAATTTATCTTCTTTCTCCAAGCGCGCAGCCACTTCTTTTGTAGATTCCAAGGCTAACGGCTACCTCTCCATGGTGAGGACTCTTGTTAAATCCTCCAGGCATCCCAAGGTAGATCCATACTTCTACGTGGGGGGTGCTAGGTCTGGATGCTTCAATACTATAGCATTATTAATAGACTCCACCTTTTTGTACACCATGCACACCTTGGCCTTCTCGTCCTTCAACTCACGCTGTAACTAGGCGCTGATTAGTTTCTCTTGAATTAGCTCCTTTGCCCTTGCAGCTAGCTCTTCCTCTTTCTTCTTCAGGTCCTCCTCAGATCTTTGATTCTATCATTCCACCCAAAGAGTCTAGCTTCGATTTCAATGGAGACCTTGTTGAGCACGTTGCACAGTTGTTCATCCGAGAGCTATTGAGTGTTCACCACTGGGTTGTCTTCTGTTGGTCCTGGAAATGTTATTATTGCCCCATGGCTTACTTCAAATTCTAGCTCATCAAGATGGGACTCAATTGCCCATGAGAGCATCTTCCTCATCCGTGGGTATGCAGCCTCCTTGTCAAAAGATGACATTGCCACGAACTCTTATGCTGCTAATAGTGCTTTAGAACTGATGTGAAACACTTTGTTGGGGTCATCAATATAACCCATCCATGGCCTCTCCTCCCATACATTGCTTTCGCCCATGCACATGCCCTTAGGAATACTTACAGTTAAAATGGGGCCTCTAGTGCTGCCATTGTCATTTTTGCGCGCTCTCCTCCTTCTCTTCGTCCAACACATTTCAATTGCATTCCAAATTCTCCTCCTCTAAGGTCTCAATGGCCTTTGTTTCTTCTCTCCTTGGCACCTTGGTTACCTATTCCATCGTAAGGCTTAGAGCCTTACGTATCCGCTGCGGCATCCTCTTCACTTCTCACATCCTAGGTGCCTCTCCCTTCCTGGCTATCCTTGCGCCGCATGAAGAGGAATTCTTGCTCCTCTTCTCCACCTTCTTCATCCAAATCATGTATGTTGAAAACAAGTGGCCCTTGTTATTTTTAGGTTCGTCTTCCCCACTAACATCTTCTTCGCTATCTTCTTCTTCACCTATGTGCTTGTCCAAACTTTTAGTTTCTTTCGAGGTAGTATCCTCTTCTAGCCTCTGCTTCTTCCTAACCGGGGATTCTGGTGTAGGTAACTCTGTTTCTTTTTCACCTAAGGACTCCTTATCCGATGGATTTTCTATCTCTGGAGTCTTTTCCTTGACTATGGGCCTCTTCGTGCGAATACATACTTGTTTTAGTGCTTGTCCTGGGGAACCTATTACCTATGTTTCCACAACACTTAGTATTTTCTTCTTTGTCTCCTTTTCCACCTACTTGGGCGTGGGTCTCTTCCTGCCAGTTGGATCCTTAGGCATAGACACCTCATTCTCCTAGATATGTGCCCTTCTCAGATTTGGGTCTTATGTGGAGGTACATGCGTGATGTGGATCCCCTCGCAATGGGTAGAGTCATGGGCCTTGTCATCTAAACCTCATGTGACATGTACCTCTCCACATACATGTGCTTTCTAGGGTAGACCAACCCTTTACACATTTCCCTGTGTTCCCAGTCCAGATTACCAAGGTCTAGTTTCAGCTTCTTGGACTCTTTGAACTTGTTTACTCCCGCTTGGAAGTATTGAGTGTGAAGGAAAAGGGGAGCTTGCACCATGGGCTCCATGTCTCATCCATTAGTTTAAACCTACCAGGCATAAATGCTGGTACATAGAAAATTCAGCTTCTCCTTTGGTGGTGCTAGTATTTCTTGAGAATTCTCCATTCTTCCCCAAATGTGTTCCTTAGGTGCATATACCATTTTTTCATGCGCACCTTGTGCACAGTTGTCATGGAGTCACATGCGTATTTTTCAAATCTTTTTGTGGGTGAAGGGTCCTCATCTAGGTACTCCCATACAAATTTTTCTGATGCATCAGGTACTCCATTTTTGAAAACACATTGTTAGTAGGACATTACCGAAAAGGATCCTATCTCCTTCCTTTGTGTAGCTGAAAAATATCATCTGCAATGAACGTAGACAAGTTGTAGATGGTGCCTTCTGAGATCTTCCTGCAAACATGCAACCATGGCTTATTGACTTAGGTCCATCTCTCCGGCTATTTAACTTTGTCACGAGATACACGTCCATATTTCTTTATCGGGTCCTTGATGTTTGTGATATCATAGTATCTTGACCCCTTTTTGTATGCGTAGGTGGTAATAGTCTCCTTAATTGCCTCTTTATCACCTAGGTCATCTTCTAAACCGTCTCCTTCACAAATGATGCCTGTGAAATGTGAGATGAGTTGAGGGTTAATGTGCATCTTTTGCCCTACGAATTGGAAGTAGTCCTCATGCATGTGTGACATCAGCCATTGATATAGGCACTAGGGCTTCCCGAAGTAGGACAACTCAAAGAGTTGCAATAACCCACCCTTCTCCAACTTTACCTTCAGATCATCGTTATAGATGGGAAAACCCTCTGGTGTCCTTTTATTTCTTGGGAGCACTAACTCCAATGCCATCTCCTTCTCGATTGTGCTCATACGATGATTATAGTCATTTACAAACATATTTCTTAAATGGGACTCCCACTCCTTCCCTAACAACACTCCATCTGGGTACTGCATTTTTGCATACCACTCTTCATTTCTATGTGCGTCCGTTTCTTGTTGTTTGCCCTTTCCCTTTCCATTTCCCTTCTTGGGTGTGCTAACTGGCTTCTTGGGTGCCATTATATGGTTCTCTTCCTACTTAATCACTTCTTATAGCTCTGTTCTTCCACTGTTTCCCACCTTAGATTTCAAATTTGTGAAGAAAACACCTTAAACCCATGCCCTAGTTCTTCAAACCCTAGCTGGGATAATCCCTTCACAATACTGATGCCTTCTCAAAACTCTCTTACACCCATGAAATCCCTTTCTTCTAGTTCACTGAGATCCAAACTAGTCACTTACGCTCAATCTCTTCAAATTTTTCTTCACACGGATCATTTTTTGAAGCCCTAGTTTGCGAAAATGCAAAAAGTGCTTCTTTCTCCTTATACACAAAGTGAATAATGAAATGCCTCGACCCTCTATTTATATTTTTTCCCTTTTTAAGCATTAAATGTTACTTCACCTACCACTATACTTTTCACATTTAATGCAGATTTTTCAAACAAAGTCCAACTTTAGCACTTTAACTCACACGCTTGACCCTCTGTGCGGACAATATTTTAATCTTCTTATGCACAACCAATCTATCTAGACAAGAGACTCTTACATGCATGTCACCGGAACCGAAGGAACTTCTTTCCTTATTTTCTCTCTCACCTACCTCGTGTTCCTTATGCACTTTCTCCTCCTCCTTTGACGTGGAATCGAAAGTAGCCTTATCTTGACACCAACCATCCTTTTCCATATTTTCTTTCAACGGGGCCATTCAATCGGGATTTTTAACACAAAATTCCTTGGCACTTTACCCATGCTCTCCTTGACAACAAAATTCCTTTGGCATTTTACCCATGCTCTCCTTCACATCACTCCACCCCACACTAAAACGATGTGCGGTCCTCTGCGCACTCAAAAATTCTCAAAGAGTAATAAGGTTACCGACACCCAAGGTGCAAAACAAAACAACACAAAAGGGAAACACAATAAAAGCAATACGTAAAGGAAATTCTAAATTAATTGGAAAAACTACCTTATTTACAAACACCAAGAAGACTTATTTATAGTAGGGCTTCAGCCTACTCCCATTGAAGTGTCCAGGTAATTTCGTTCCATCCAATGCTTTTAACTGGCACGCGCCTAAATCAAGGATGTACGAGATTTTATAGGGACCTAACCAATGGAATTTCAACTTCCTAGGATGGCACAAAAACTTAGAATCATACATAGTAAGACCATCTTCCTAACCTAAAACTTCTTGTTTCGATGTGGCGATCATGCCATGATTTTTCTTTTCTTTTCTCGTTGTTTGTCTCCACTGACGAGTGATTGTCTTTCATCCAAATTCATTAGTTCATTGATTATCTCTTCCAAGACTTTCTCATTAGCCAACCCTCATGCGTGTGCTATTCATAGAGTATGTGACATGAATTCAACTAGTAGGACAACTTGCACACTAAACACCAATTGAAATGGTGTGGTTTTTTTAGCCTTTCATAAGTTGTCCTGTAAGCCCATAATATGGCTGATACCTTGTCATCCCAATCTTGTCTTCTGACATCAAAAATTTTGGTCAGGGTATGACTCAATATTTTGTTAAATACTTGCAGTTCCATTTGCTTGTGGGTGATAAGGGGTAGTCTTGTGATGAGCTACCATGAACTCTGCTAACAGGATCCTCACAGTCTCATTTAAGAAATGTGTACCCCTATCACTAGTTAAACTTAAAGGAAATCCATACCTTGTGATAATGTTCTCCCACAAAAATCTTTCCGTTGTGGCTATTGTGCAATCTTTAGTTGGGGCTACCTCGACCACCTTGTCAAATAGTCCGTGTAAGTGATTACATAGTGTGATCTAGTCCTACGCGTTGCTGGTGCAATAGGGCCTACAAAGTATATTGCCCATTTCTCAAAAGGTTCAACGCTAGGGATAGGGTGCAAAGGCATTTCATCTCTCTTTCTGGCTTGCCAATGCACTGAAAATGGTCACACGCTTTACAATAGTCCTTGTAATCCTTATATAGAGTTTCCCACCACAATCCTACCATTAAAATTTTACGTGCGGTGGTGTAACTTGCATAATTTCCACTCACAATTCCTCTTTGTGATTCCTCTATGATGGTGAGGTGCTCATGCTCTAATACACACTGCGTAAAACTTCATCACACTATAACTTGTATAAGTCCCCACCAATCAACATGTAGGGTGCGACGCGTATGGCTACTTGCTTTCTTTTTAATGCCTTCATCCCTTCGGTGCCACACCTCCTTTAGGAATACTTGTGATTTCATCCAAATCCAAGGGCACGCGTCACAACCTAAAAGCGATTGCGTGTCTAGCATAGTCTCTTCAATACTCTATGCATCCTCCCGAATCAATCCTTGACAGATGATCAGGTCCACAATTACTTTTCCAGGCTTCACAACTACCGTAAACTCAAACTCTTGAAATAATAGCACCCATCGACATATGCGCCCTTGTAGAATGGGCTTGTTCACGAATTAATTTAATGCCATGTGGTCGGTGTAAAATATAAAGAGTGTTTCTAGAAAATACTATCTAAACTTGAAAAGCACGTAGATCATTAACAATGCTTCGTGCTCGGTCATGGCATAATTCTACTCTGCTGAGGTCAACTGCCTGCTTGCAAAACATAGAGGATGATCAAAAATTCCTTTACCTGACTATGTAAGCACTGCTCCAATGGCGGTTCTTGAGGCATATACATGAACATGGAAGGGCTTATCCCTAGAGGGAAAACATAATATAGGCACAGTGACAAGCCTATCCTTTAATGTGTCAAACACCTTCTACTGCACCTCTCCCAAATGGAAGGTACTTTTATGTCTGAGTAATTCTTCTAGATGCGAGACTATCTTGACATGCCCCTTGATGAATTTCCTGTAATAACCCATATGCCAAAGAAGTCCACGCATTGCACTCTGCTAGTAGGCTCCCCCAATCTTACAATAACTACCTTGGCAGGATCTACTAACAAGCCCTCCTTACATATGATATGCCCCAATAACATCCCAAAGGGTGTAGCAAAGACACACTTTTTAATGTTGAGGGATATCCTTAACTATTGACACCTCTCAAACATCAGCCTCAAATTATCACAATGGTCTTTCACTAGCCCATACACTATCCAATCATCCAGATAAACCTGAAGAAATTTGTGGATGAAGTCCTGGAATGCCTGAACCACTATGTGCAAGAAAATAGTAGGCGCATTCTTCAACCCAAAGGGCATGACCATGTATGTAAAAATTCCCCATTCAATGGCAAAATTTGTCTTCTCTTGGTCTTCCTTTGCAATCCAAACTTGGTGGTACCCCAAAAATCCATCCGTAAAGGAATAGATTTCACGCCTAGTGACTCCCTCTAAAATTTCTTTAGTGAAGGGGGTTGGAAAAGGATCGATGACACAAACTACATTTAGCTCCCTATAATCCACATAGATCCTAATCCGCCCATCCTTCTTGATGTTTATTACCATCGAACTTATCCATTCTAATTCTTCCACAACTTCAATGATCCTAGAAGCTATCATTTTGTGTATTTCTTCATTTACCTTTACGTACAAATTGGGATCCATCCGGTATGGTCTCTTCTTAACCAGGCACACATTGTTCTTTAGTTTGATCCTCATCTCCCCCAAGAAATGGTGGATGCCTTTGAGCTCATGGTACCCGCGCAGGAATAAATCCTCAAATTCACACAAAAGATCAATTATTTTAGAGACCTCCTTCTCCAACCAGTAATCTCCAATAATATATTCCTTAGGTTCTTATCTTGAGCCAATGTTAACCTTATTTGTCCTTAAAGGCTCATGGTATGTGCGAGTCCAAGCATTAACACTATCCACTACCTTCCGCGCCCCTATAGAATGGTTAACATCCAAGCTCTCTACTTCCTCCCCATCAATAACATATACCAATTTCCCTTTTTCCTTTTCCAAGAACATGCGCTCAAGCTCGATCTCTTCTGATTCTTCTACCTCTTCTTTAAAGCATGCTTCCAAACCTGGTCCACCTAGTAGTTCCAACATCCTATCTTCTGCCATGGTACTATCCCCCATGGTAAGGCACTTAACAACCTTAATGCCTTATCAATTGATGGCTTGGTACTTTGGTATTCAAATGTTTGAATGAGGTCATTTGTTAGCTCTTTTCAATTTCCTATTTGATGGCATGTCTCGAAGGTATGTACCATGCATGTGCACAACCTGCGCAGTGTAGAATACAACTTGTGTACCCAAAGGGATGGTGGAAAAACTTTTCACCTTCTCTCTAGACCTTCTCACAAGCTTGGATGTGGAAAGAGGCGGGTTCCTTACCATGGTAGTCCTTGATGGTGGTGGGCATGTTGCTTCTAGAAAACCTGACAGAGAGAGAAATTATCACCTCACACCATTCCAAAAGGCTCTTTTGATGTGTAGCCCACCACCATGCAATGCATTTGTCTTTGAGTAGGAAATAACTTAACATCCCCCTCCGTTCCTTCTCATCCTTCCACTAAAATTCCATCTCCTGTAAAAATATCTCAAGGAAGGCTCCTCCTAAATAATTAGGTAGCTCTTTTCTTCCTAGGTGCCAAACTTTACGTACCTTTGTTACTTTTGTTACCGATCCTCTCAAACTAACGTCAATCAATTCATAATTCCCATGTGCCCAATTATCATATGCTAGAGTGGTGGTGTCACTTCTTCGACCGAGCATCCTCAAAGTTGGATAACTCTGTCGGTAGGATGGATTATTTCGGATCCCTAATTGAGCACACATATATTTGATCTAGGACCTCTTCCTCCAAAGGTTTGGTATAGGGTGTTGACTTCCCATCAAGAAAGGGTATAATAACCCGCTCCTTATTTTCAAAGCCGATGTACCCCTTGTTGAACCGAAGGTCAGCATTGTTCTTGTAACACCATGGGCACCCAAGTAGTGTTGGGAACAATGTCTTAAGCCATTAGGTGTAGGCGCGACTACAATTTACAGTCTATATAGAGGCTATCGTATAGTCTATATAGGAGGGAAAGGGGAGTAGAGTATACTAGGGAGATTGAGAGAGCCATATTGATGTACTGTCTACCTCAAAGCAAGTGCCAAAACTTTGAAGTCCCAAGTAAAATTAGCTCCCTAGATAGTGATAGCTACATCCTTTAAGACACCAATGGGTATTTCCTTCATTTTTTTCCATATACAACACATTCGAAGATGGCTATAATGCAGGTCTCCCCATCTAATGTCATGCATCCAAAGTTAGAACATTGACCTCTGCACCTATGTCAATCAGGATATTACTAAGGAGCCACCATTTTACGACTGCATCCAATGTGATCTCCTTGCCATAGTTAAGGATGTGAGGGGAAGGTTTGCATGTAGGATCTATCTCTCATGCTCTTCTCCAACATGGGGTACCTTCTCCCTCAACCATGTTCCTAGAAAGGGAATAACATTCTCTTGCCTTAACATTTTACATACTTCCTTGACCTCATCTAGGTCATCCTTTGGCGCCTCAAACTTCCTCCTTTGCTCCTTCTTCTGGACTACTCCTTTAGAAACTAGATTTCTCCTTGCAAACTCGAATGACATCCATGGTATATAGATACACTTCCTTTTGATGCGCAAGGTCTAGGTACTTCCCATGAACTACTTCCTCTCTTGAAACCAAGGTCCTCTACCTTGGTATTTCCTTTGCGTATGGCCTCTGCTCTTGTTGTTACTAAAATAGGTTCCAAGCCTACATCACGTGTTACCCGCGACATCCATTGTGTGTCTGTCTTCTTGATGCTTACCATTATAGTGCCCTTTTCTTTTCATTGCTGTTGATTCATGTGCTCAAACAACTCTAGGCATTCCTCATACTTGTGCTTCTTTCGCACCATGAGCACTGCAATAGGTCTAGGCACTCTCATTTATAATGTTCTATAGACCCACAATTAAAATAGGTTCCACGTGGGAACTCACTCCTTCCTCCCATGTGGTTACCATGACCATGGAATCCTCCACGAAATCCCCTTCCACGTGTGCCACCATCTATGTGCTCCTCATAGCGGTGATCATCCCCTTTAGAACTATTGGAAATGTTGGTTTGGTACACCCCATGATCAATGGCCTCATGGATCTGATCAATGAGCCTATAGTCCTTAGTATCATGGGTTATAGAGGTGTACATCTTATAGTAGCAAGACACGTTTTTCCAGATTGTGTGTTGTAACAAGGGGCATCTACTTGTATCATGGTCTCCATGACAAATTTCACAGTCTACTGTCACGGTGCGTACTACCCTCTGGGACAACTACCCTTGACATGCCCCTCTACTTCACAATTTGTACACCATAAACCATTGTGAGTCTCATGGATTGAGTTTGTGGACAACTTCTCCAGCTACTTAGCCATAATAGCAATTTGAGCCTCTAGGAACGGGATAACTCCAATATCAACACTACCAACAGCCTTAGCATGTAGAGCAACTTCCAACACCTCGTGCGGGTCTGTCAAAGTTTTATGAGATAAGACCCTTCTAAAAGGGGTGATCAATCCTCTAACAAACCACTGAGCATGTTGTGAAGGGTGAATATCATACGATAACTTAGAAAAGAGAGTTTTAAAGCGTGCATCATACTCTCACACACAATCTTCCATTCCCTATTGAATCTCTTTCAGGTGATGATGCTCTTATGTTCAAACTCAGGGATGTGGAATTCTACCAAGAAGGCATTCTTTAAAGTAGTATAATCCACCACTATTTGATGAGGGTCATATTTTGTAATAGCTATGCGTGCACCCCTATAATGTTGTTGCAAATTAACTAGCCTTCCGCTCTGAGGTTGTGATCCCCTTTGTGTGCCATAGCAGCTCACACTTGTGAACATGCACAGTAACATCCTCAATACCTCTGTAATCTAGAAAGTCTAATGATATCTCAAAAAGACACGAGGGGGTGGTTGGGACCCTTGTCCTCCCGAGTCGAGCCTTGGTTTCCTCCAGTGTTTCCTCCTCCACCGGATCCACCAGGTGCACCAGGTCCTGTGCCTCCTGAGCCACCAGATCCACTAGAACCACTAGGTCCAGTAGGTCCTGTCCCTCTTGACCCACTAGATCGACCAGAACCACTAGGTCTTGTAGTAGTCATGCCAAGTGTCCCTCGGGTTCCTTTGAAATGTGTGTCGACGGTTTGTGATAACACCCCACTACCACTATTGTACCCCATGCCACTCCAAGACATGAGACCAAATGCTTGTATACTTATTCCTTGTCCAAAGACTCCTCTAAATAATGGAATATGTGTAGCCATAGAAGTGGGAACTGAAAAATTATACCTCCTAGGCGCAGATCTGTCACTTCCATTGATACCAATTGGGTCAATGATACTCCTTCCTTATCTGGAAAACCAAACACCAGGGTTTGGTCACTGGGTGGGTTCGAGATACGTGCCAACGACTTCTTTTTCTGTGTGAGGAAATATCATCAAAAGCCAAAGGGGTCTCTCTTACACACTTGACAAGATGGGGTAACACAAAATGTTTAGGTTCCACGTCCTCTATGTGAACCTCTACTCCTTCCCACAACATCTACCTCCATAGATTCATCACACTTGCAGCCTTGCATTGTCAAGCAATCTCCCTTTCATGCGCTTCACTATACTTGAGCCATCTCTCCTCCCTTTCCTTCTCCGTCGTAATATCTGTCATCTTCCTCCACCCTAGCTCCCTCACCCAATGCTTAGAATGGTTTATCCAGCCATTGGAAATGCCTCTAAACTCAAAGTAATAACTAGGATATTCTTTTCTAGAGGGATAACATGTAGAAATGATCCTCTGGGCTCCCACATAAATTCAAACTCAAAAATTTTAGGCAAGAATATGTGGAAATAGCATACTCTAGAGTGTATCTAGCCAACACACTTTCCCACCAATGATCCACAACACGAGTCCACGTCAGATCTGCATCCTACAACCTCTGGTATTCTTCTTGGGTCCACACACACAATCTAGAATACTAGCTTGATCTAGATGCATATGCTGAGAGCCATTCATACAGCTCTATTTGGAAACAACAGAAAAATGTTGCATATAAATCATGGTAGAGGTTGTCTTCTACCCATCTACATGCATCAAACTCAGGTCCAATGTTGAATCTCTGATAAAATTCATCCTTCATGATTTTGAACCATGATTCAAAACTTTCTAGAGTTAAACATTCTGTCATTACTCATTACCTAGATCATGATATATGCATTTTCCCTCTACAAATTCAAAAATAGGTCCCGAAAATGGAACCAAGATGTAGTCATTTTTACCCTCATTAAAAAAGAAAGGAATCCCATGCACGCTGGGTGTTCCCCTGAGGCACACGCATGGAGCCGAGTATCTCTTTTATGTGAGTTTAGTGGGAAACATCATCTATGATCCATGTTTAAGGGATTTGAAAGGAGTAAAACATACAAGCACAATAGAGCTCTTAGAGCGACCTCTAGGTCCTTGCAGTCATTCAGACAGTAAATTTCTTAATAGATTGTATAACTTATACCAAAATAGAAAGAAGTTGTACAAACATCCATACTTAATCATAAACATAAATGAGAAAGAACTATGAGAAAGATGTATGCATTAGAATCATCAATGTTCATATTCATTGTAAGTTGGTAACCTCATTACATTCATGGAGCCATTACAAAATATATAGAGAAGTAGATCGTAGTCATGCATTATATTTGGACTCATATGGCTAGGCTCTCAAAAGAAATTTATAAACCCCATACCCTTGATACATCCTTCCCTAAACACAATTACCCAAACTAGCAGATTTCTTGCAGTATTTCTATAGAGCTCCACCCTCTATCTATATCTCTCTATTTACTTCTACAGGTGCTTGTATATATAGGCTTTCTAGACTACCAACTCATCCTCCAGTGGCCTCAAATATGATGCCAAGTGTCTGAATGTGGTCCTCCATGTGAGCATGCTCCTCTAGGCCTGAGATTTCCACTTTTTACCATGATGAGCTTCTAGAAGCTTCTACCGTAGGCATGCTCCTTCTGGGCCAACTGTTGCCAGGATGGCACCTTATCCACTCTGCATGCACAACCGGTCATGATTTTCACGTGTTTTGCCAAAAACAACCAATATGGCTAAGTCCCAAACCCTTGGTTCTGTCCACGCACGTGCCACGGGTTTCCTTAAAGCATGCCCTACGTGATTTATCCTTTCACACTTTTTCTTCAACTAGGTCTTGTGCACCTATGTGCCTTTTTGTACTTAGCCAATATTTTAGGGGCCCAACAATTTTCCACCCATGTAGAGTGGCGATTGGAAATATTGTTTTTGTCTCAATGAGTTTGGATAAATCCTTCCTCATGAGGGGATCTATTTTACTGTTGACCGACCTTTGCTTCTTCCTATTTGGCTTGACACTGGGATCAAGATCTATAGATTGTTGTACAATATATAGATTAAAATCCCTCAAATCTGTATAATCCCAAGAAAATACATCAATGAATTTGTGACACAAAGAAATGAAAGTTTTTTTCTTCTTTTCTTCACATACCTTTCCCAGAAATATCTCCTTTCCTTGTGCAATGGTGACTAGTTGATAATCCTCTTTTTCTATTATAATGGTCCTTTCTTCCCCTTTGAAATAATCATCCAGGCCAAAAATATGCTCCACTGTGACCAATCCCTTTGGTAACTTGTTCATTTTTAGCTGAATAATCTAATCATTGTGAATGCTATCCAAATCATATTGTATATTTGAAGAAAATTCAGCCTCATTTTGGATGAACTGAACAATTTGTTCATCATTGTCAAAAAATTTCCATCTAGTTTCATTGTCTAGAATGGATGGCCTAACCACCATCTTAATGTGTTGAACATTCCCCTTAATGAAATCCTAAGTAGGTGAGGATTGTGATCCAAGGGCCACCATCGATATTCCTCTTTATTCATCTTCCTAGGCACTACCTGTAGATTAAGAGAATCAAATATCTTCAAGAGGTCCCAAACTCTATAGTTATAATATTTTAACAACTTATTCCTTGTGGCACATATCCCTCATGGTGATGAATTACCATTACTGTGTCTCCAAAATCTGCAACATTTTGATCTTCTTCGCTCAAAAATCAAATGATCATGGATCAATGCCTCAAATTTTTCCATGTTATTGGAACATTCAAATTTGTAACCTATGAGCAAAGAAAAAATTCTCATTCATAGGAGAAACAATCACAACACCTTCCCCAACTCCATTTATTCTTCTTGAACCATCGAAGAACATTTTCTATAGTCCAAAATTTTCTTTTTCTTCTTTAAGCATGTTGGGCAGTACAATTTTTTCCGCAAGGAAACAGTAAGTACCAAGACTAGTCTAAAAGGATTTAAGTTATTTAGCATAGGGATCAAATTTATTATCTCTCAGCCCATTCATCTAATAATAGATCATGCATGGGTGGAGTGTGTTGTTCTTTTCGAAACTGAATCTTGTTCTTGACTTTCTTCGATTAGGCAGTTTGTTGGGAGAGGGGTGGGGTCATATGAATCAATATGATAATCAAATATAGGCTCATCCTATATGGTAAATTTGGTACCATACTTGGTTCTCAAAATCATATGGGTCCAATATGAAGATAAATAACCACCCATCTTTGTGGTGAAATCCCTTGATAAGCACATAGAAAACATAGGGGGCTAGTCAATTATTGATATATCATGGGTTATTTTTAGATTTATGTAAGCATAAAGGGTTAATTTCAAATTTTTAATGACCCCTAAGAAACCTATAATTGACCCATCAAGCTGTAAGAACCCCTTTGAACTAGGACTGTATTCAAGACCCAAGATATTAGTAATTTTCTTTGGCATACCAGAGGTCCTAGCCCCCGAGTCAATCATACAATTGTGAACTAATTTTTTTCCCACAATCAATTACATATAAAAGGGGGGGTCTTGACAACTTACTTACTTGCTCCTCATTTGATTGGAAAATATTAACAATAGCAGGGGCCTTTTGAATCACTTGCTCACCTAGGAAAGCTTCTTAAGAGCTTCACATAATAGGTCCCTTTGTAAAGGGATAGCCAAAACATCCCACATTGTTACCTTAACATTTGTATTCTTCATTTGTTCCACAATATTGATAGGAAGGCCTGTGAATTTCTGTAATTGTGGTATAATATTCTCCTTTCTTTTTGTTGCTATGATGGAACATGCATTTTAGGTTGGGGATCAACCGCCTTGCTAGAGCCTCAGTGCTCTTGATTTTTCTCACATCAACCTCCTTATCCTTGTAAACCATATTTTATTAATTAGAAGAGGATGCATGTTTTGATTCCAACATTATTTTCTTAGACTTCATATTATTAGAAACCGCCTAATTTAATGTACGAAATATTTAGCTACAAAGAACATAAGATTTTCATCTTGATTGGCCTCTTGAGCTCCCTCCACAGTAGGATTGGGTGCTTCAACCAATGGCTATAGCTGATTGGAAGAAATTTGAATCATGAAAGCTTAAACATGAAAATATCTTTCACAAATAAGCTGATTGTGTGGTTTCTTGCAAGGAAAACACCACTTTGTTTCCTGAATCACATTATTTTTAGGGGAAAGAGTGTCTGTCTATAGCTAACAATAGGAGATGGCTAAGAAGGGGAAACTGGTATAAGTAGAAGAGAGGAATTTTGAGCCTGCCACCTATTATGTTTTTAATTTTGTCCATACCTCTAATTGGATTGGTTCCTGTATGGCTAAAAACCTTGATTGGAACCCTAGTTAGAAGGTTGCTCCTAATTTGAATAATTTTTGTAGTATTGCGCTTGTTGTTTCTCCAAAGATATCACCTTATTATACAAATTTCTTATCAATTCCATCATTTATTCATCCCCCTTTTGTTACGAATGAGAGTAAGATATAGAAGTAGTGGGTTGGGGATTTTTCTTGAATAGGAGCAATGGAGGTCTAGGCAATTTGGGGTAATTCAGGGGATAGGGGCATAGGTGGCCTAGGAGCTAACTTTCCAACTTGAATCAAAAAAATTTCACTGTAATGGCTATAACATAGGTCCGAGGCCTTTGTTATACCCCCCATAGACTAAACCATGAAAACAATATTTGAATTTAATGATTTAAAAAAATAAAGAAATGCACCTTCAATGCTTGGTCTTACTAGGATGGAATTTTATCCCACCTCTTTTCAAATCTGAAATGTAATTCTATCATGAGCTCATTGGGAGCCCTCTTTATAGTTGTTAGCTGCTATAACAAAGAGATATTACTTTCCTTCTCTCCAAATTGATTACGAGGAGTGAATAGAGTCTTTTTGGTGGTGAAGGTGACCTTTGAACTGATCTTCCTCTTCTTCCCTTCTAGGTGATAACTGCGCAGTACTCAAAATATCTTTCCTCCGATGTTCGGACCTTGTCTAAATTATTCTCATGAACTTGGAAAGTAGCACTACTGAAACCAATTGATTTGAATAATGGAGTCGCCAGATGTGTAGAAAAATCCTCCAAAGGCTAGAAATTACTAAGTCACACACCAAGACTTAACAACAATGAAGTTATAGACCATACAAAACTGACTCAAATTGGTCCCATTAGGCATGCCAAAATTGTTGAAATTCAAAATTGCACATTGCCCTAGGTTACAAAAACCCAAGATTTTTAGGCAACATGGGAATGTCTCCAAGTTATGGGATTCAAACCGAGACAAACCTCGTGAAGGTTGGCTTCCTCTACCTATACCTAATGTTAAACTACTCCTAGGAAATGATATTCAACTACCCTTACACTAACCTAATGTTCCAAGTGACCAAGGAGAGAGGGAGTTGTGTGAAACTAAAATCCTAAAATAAGGGAGGAGATAACACCACGAATAAGGGTGGATATATTCGAGTGAGTGAAAATAGAAAGAGAATGGAGAAGGAGAGAGGAAAAGGTGTCACGGTACCAAAAAAATTCAAATATCCATTTTCGTGGAGCATAAAGAATTTGAGTCCTGTAAGAAAAAAGGTATGCAAAAAGTATTTACAGTGCAATAGAAGGAAAGAAATGAAATAAAACTCAATCTAGTGTAGGAGAAGCCACAAAACATAAATTTTATTACTTAAAATTATGCACAATCCATTACAAAGTAGATACAAGGAAATATTTTTTTGTAGAATACACAAATTTGAGGCCCGAACTCACAAGTTCGGAACATTTTGATAGATTTCCTTTACAATTTAGAAAATTCCCCGAAAAATGAGGGGGCAATTAATTTTATAGAAAATTTACCTCACCTACCATGCATTAATTCCCTGACAAGTAGTTGAGCTACTTGAACTATTTCCATTAATGTTCATCTCGTAACTAATGTTTCTATGGTTTTCTAGTCACATGAATGTTTTCTCTCGGATGGTAGCACTTCATTCAAAATTTACTAGTTGAATATAATTCTTGATGTTGGCACGGAGCAAGTTTTTCTCCAGTCATCCAAAGTTGTATTTCATTATATTTTTCTCTTGCTATCGAGTAGTTGCATAAATACAATCATCTAGTAGCATGCTCCACTACTATTGGCATCATGTATTAGCATGACCCAAAAAATTTCCTTTTCCACAACCTGCCGGTAACGCAAAATCCGTTGTCGTCCGAGCAAGCGCCCCTACAACTACTACCGACACACTTGTTATTGGCATGATGTCCTAATAGGTATTGTCATTGATGCAAAACCACATTAATGATAAATTGAATGTTATAGAATGATGTCATGATGTTTTTGTGGTGATAAGATTCTGGTTTAGATGTTTATTTTCTGCTACAGTGGGATTCAATGAGGTGTGTTTGCTCTTGCAAGCCTATACAGGTGCCTAGGAGGTGTTTCTTGGAAGGTTGAGCTTCTTGGTTGCTTGGGAAGCATGTTTACATGATTTATAACATGATTTGAGGGTGCTTGAGCACTCATAATAGTGGCATAGTGTAGAACATGTGAATCACCAGTTACGGTGCTCATGAGAGCAGGTATGGCAACTTGGAAGTGCAAAAGATTAGATTGGAGACATTTTATCTTAGGTATGCATGTTATCAGGTGTATCATAGCATATGAGATATGTTTGGGTCCTTTTTAGAGGTTTCATGATCAATTATTGCACTATTTTAGTTGGTCCTAGTTATTACTGGTGAGAATTTAACATGCAAGATATGTAAGTCTTAATGATTGGAGATATTGGGCTATGGTGTTATCATTATAATTATTGGAAATTTTATATGGATGAGTCTTAGTTCTCTAAAAAAAAATTCATGTCCCCATGAAGTATATTTTTCCAAATATGATTGATTTTGTAAGACATGGTCAACAACAAGTTAAAATGAAGATGAAGTTAAACTTCGATGCTGTTCTGAATTTTGTGCTTTACATGGGACCTTGTGGAATTCAAGTATGATTATAAGGTGATTTTATAATATTTTAAAAAAATGAGTTCGAGTTGATCATCATGGTTTTATGAACAAATGTTAAGAAGGTAAAGAGGTCTAAAACCCTAATTAAACTATAACTAGGAGTAGTTTGGAGAAAATGAAGTATACTAACCTAGTTTTTATTGTAAGTAAAAATTTGATGATTTGATGTTGTAAAGGAATAATTTCCAGAAATTTATGGTTGAGGTCATGGTGATGAGTGGGCCCCACCTAAAAATAGCAGTTTTTGGGAAAGAAGGTTATAGAGAAAGATGGTCCAAGGGAGTAACATAAAACATTGATGGTGCATGATGAGTGGAATTTTTATTTATTTCCATGGAAGTTTTAGGACATTTTCATGCATTTTCATGGTGTTTTGAGGTCCAAACATGTTGACTAGTCAAAGGGCAGTTTTGGGGTCTCAAATAATAGGGTCTAGTAAACTGAGCATAACTTGAGATACAAGTGGATTTATGAGATGATTCAAGTTGTTTTGGAAATTAAATTCAGATATATTTCTATTGATATATGGATTTCATCATGAAAAGGTCATTAGATAGGGTTTCAGGTATTTCTTTGAGAAATAATGTTTTTTTGGCGATTCAGAAAACATCTATTTTGGTGTAAGTTTGATGTTATTTGAAGCTTGAGATGGATTTTATGATGCTTCCAATTACCTATAATGTGAATAGGGATGAATTATAAATCCAATGAATCCATTTTCAGTTCTTAAATGTATGTAGAAATGATTTTATAAGCTGACATTTGGAGATAATATTTTTGGTAGGTTGATCTGGTGAAAGAAAATGTTGTTGTGGTTTGAAGTGAAGTATGTTTCATTACTTATATATTGTTTAGAAGTGATATTAAATTTATTTTTATTTTTCATATGGTATTTTTTGTTAAGTATAAGTGATTTGATGATCATATGAAGTTTCCAGGGTGTTGAAGTGTGCATGAAACAACTATTTTGAGAAGTACAAAGAGCTCTAGGCCCAATAAATGAAATAATTTGATTGGATGAGATAAATTGAGACCATATATGATGTTTAAATTTTATTTTAAAAATGTGAGATTATTTTCACAACTTTACTAAAAATAGTTTTGGATATTTTTGTCATCCCAATGCAAGGGGTTTTGAGATTTTTGGTGCATGGATGAAGGGTTTTAGCTAGGCTCACCCCCTTAGGTCAAATGTTACTATTGAGGTGGATGTTATTAAATGTTATAAGCATTTATCAATCAAAAATATCATGGGTAACCTACCTCTTTTGAGTTATAATCAAGGAAAGGCTATAAAAAGGAGTTTTTGGGTACAACTGTGCTAGCTTTTGAAAACCCCTTTTATATTCTTTTGAAGAATTCTTTTCTGTAAAGAAAAACCCTTTGGGCCTAGCCCAAAACACATAGAATATCATTCTAGGACATCTTCTAGTTGATTTTTCATGAGGATAATTTGAGCAAGTGAATGTTGGTGTTGTTTCCTTGAGAGCGAGTTGGAGAAGGAGAACAATAATCTCTTTTCGAAGAATTATATCTTCTTGGATATTCATATGACTATATTTCTCATCTTGATACATCTTTAGTGCATCTTGTTGATCTTTTTAAAGGAATTACTCTTGTGATCTGATTTGAATATCAATCTAAGTGGCTTTATATTTTTATCATTTTGGTTCTTGCATTGTGTATCTTTCATTGAAAAGACTATATGATTTTATGAGATCTAATTGATATTGTATGTTAGGGTTTGAATCATAAGTGTTAAATTTTATTGGGGATTGATTCACCCCCTCTTAGTTATTGTCATCTCCAAGGATCGGTATCAGAGTAGGACCTTGGAAGTAGCCTAACAAGCTAGAGGGAGATCTTTTGTGATAAGATGTCACTTCCATCATTGGAAAAATTGAAGGTAATAACTTTAGGATAAGGTAATTGGTAGCTAAGAATTGTGATAAGGTTGAAAATTTGGCTGAAACCCATGAAGAAGTAGTCAAGGTTTTGAGAATTCAACTTAAGGAGGCTCAAGATGAGTTGAAGACCAAGAGAGAAGAATGTCTCAAACATGAAGCTGAAAGAGAAGAAATAGTCAAGGTTCTAACAAATAAAATTGAGGAGACACAAGATGAGTTGAAGATCAAGAGGAAATAAATAGATGATTTGAAGAAATATCTAGGCACCATGACAAGCAAGGTATTATCCTTTCAAGTAAGTTCAACAAATCTAAGTAAGATGTTGGAAAATCAAAAGGCCTATGGTGATAGGACATGCCTAGGATTCAATGAGGGCTCATAAATAAGAAAATAATGAAGAAGAGTCAATTCAAGGATCAAATGAAAGAAGGAAGCCAAGCAAGGGAGAAAGTTCAAGGATTCCACCTCCTAGAAGATCACCTATCAGGAAGCCAAGTGCATATAGGTATGGTGTTTTTCATGGTAATTGTTATAAATGTGGTGCTTATGGACATAGGGCTAGTTTTTGTAGTCCTAAAGTTGAAAAGAAGTATTCTAGAAAAGGAAAGGAACATTGTGAAGATAAGAAGGAAGAATAATGTCAAGACAAGGAGAAAAAGGTAGGTCAAATGTATGGAGTTGAATGCTATCATTTCAAAGAAAAGGGACATCTTGTAAAATATTACAAAAATGAGCCATCAAACACAAAGAGGTATGTAAGCACATTCAAGGGGTATTGCTATGCTTACAATGAATATGGTCATATGGATTATGAATGCAAAGGAAGGAAATTGAATGTTTTAGGTGCCACAAGATAGGGCACATTGTAAGGTTTTGTAATGCAAGTCAATTAAAGAAAGAGTCATAAAAAACTAAGCCACAAGCTCAAACATACAAAAGGAAGGATGAGACTAGTCAAAGTGCTAAAGAAGACTCCAAGGATGTGACTGAGCTAAAGGAGGGATCTGCTATAATAAATGAAAAATCAGAAAAGGAGGAATTAATAAAGGTGTAAAAAGAATGTTTGAGACCTACTTAGGCCTCTCATCAATATCCTCCATGGTGAAATATTCCTCTATTAGGATTCTTAGAGGTATATAGGTGAAAAATAAGCATTGGAGTGAGAAGGAGATGTCTTAATCAATGTTGTGTGTTTTATCCATGGCATTGAGTTATGTCTCTTCAAATCATAGGGCATGATCTTAATGTTTGTATATGGTTGTTCAAGTTGTAGTTATATAGGTATCAGTCCTAGTGTATCAAATGGAGTATGATAGTGTCATGTATGTGTTATGATATCATGTTGGAAAAATGACCTCTATCATAAGTAGATATATAAGTCCTTGAAAGTGTTAATAGAGGTATGTGTATATATGAATATCATTTAGGAGGTCATGAGTCAAATCATTCAATCTCTCGAGTTTAAGGTTTGAAGTGTAAGTAAGTGTCTTCATGGAATGTGTCAATGTTGTTTTAGTATTATAATGCATCATGAAGTCTGTAGCTCCTATGTGTTAAGGTAAATCAAGTGTATTCAAGGTATTCTAAAGGAAATGTTGCTCTAAGCCTGCGAAGGATGTTATAAGAACAAAATTAATAATGTATGTGTTACGAAATATGTCTAAAGTATTCGAACTAGGTCAAACCATATTAAAAGGTATTAAAAATTTCAAGATCTATATAAAAGTACGAGTCTTTGATTGATCGTACTAAAGGTAAAAAGTGAATCTCTAAGATGTTTGTAATTAAGTTTGAGTAAAATTAAAGATAATCATCAAGTTCTGTGAGTCCGAGTTTTAGCCAATGTCTTCAAGGCTTGTGTCAATTTTTCTAAGTATTTTATGATGATTCATTGAATGTCATGGATTCATAACGTTTGTATTCAATTGTGGAATTAGTTGGTAAAGGTGTCTCTGTATTGTCAAGGTTTTGTTGAATCCATTATAAGCTTTGTCATTTATATTGGTTTGATCTAGGTCTCAGTACTCTATGAATGTTGTTAAATCTTATCATAGGTGTCATGGAGTCACAATTTTAGCGATGATACTAATCATATGTGTTTTTCATGTAGACGTGTCCTTGTTAAGTGAGGCTTCATGAATTTTACTAAGGTAGGTATTTAAAAATTATTCTAATTCCATATAAGCTATCCAAGAATTTGTCACTGTCAAAAGTTGTTTAGAGTTTTTTTATGAAGGATATAGGGATTCTTATCTCCCAAGATGTCTGAGAATATTTGAAGAATAATATGGAGTGATCAAGTATAAACTTGATCATTGGATGGAGTAAATGGCTGTTATGGTCAAGAAATCCCATTTTTAGTGTTTCAAAAAGCAAAAGAGAGAGGGTTCAAGTATGACCTTGTGGTTTCAAGCTTCGTATTCATGATAAAAGGTGCTTAAATGTATTGGAGGATGTTTTCCAACATACATTATCAATTCTTGAGGACTTCAAAGACAAATACGGGTGTATTTTGAAGTATTTTGCCATGTCTTGTGTTTTGTCACAATGAATGTGACTATGTGAATGGAAATTTGATTTTGAAGATTGTTAGCGAGAAAATTTGTCAGGTGGACAAACTTTGTGGATTTATTTCCAATAATATGGGAATTTAAGTCCTCTACTTAACTGGTACAATTGTTGTATATGCATGCATGAGTAAAGGTGGATTTTCTTGGTGGCCTTGTGGCCGGGGATCCAATAGGGGCACTCCAATGACCCTATGGAAAAGCTAGAAATCTCTTGCTAGGGAGACTTTTTCTGAAGAGTGGGAAAGGGGAGTGAGAAAATAGGTAGGGGAACTAATGTTGTAGGTAGAAAATCAGATTCCTGCACACACTAGTTATAAGTTTCATCACATGCACTAAAGTTAGGAAGAAACAATACTACAAACAACAACAAGACCAATTAGAATTTAATGAACACAAAGTATCAGTAAACCCCTTAGTCAAAAAAGGCTCAAAACTCCTTCTTGTATTGATGCTCAAGAAAAAATTGTACATAGTTTGAGAATGGAAGACATTGAGAATATGGGAGAAGTGGCTAACTATTTTCACTCACAAGGGAGAAAAATCTCTCTCATGAACTTACAATAATACAACCAACTAGAAGAATTTTAGAATTAGAAGAACCCTTTGGAATGAAGATCTCATTACAATTTATAGCAATCTGAATTGACCTTTCATCTCCCTTACATGACTCTTCATTTCCATATTTCACTCACGACCTTTCATTTTCCATGAATTAAGTATTTCTCTTATAATTTTTAGAAGATACTTTTACAATTAAAATGGGCCACTTAAGTGAATAGGATGAAATAAAATGATGATGCATAACAAAGAATTAGAAGGGGGAGAGAAAGTAGAGAGGGAAACAGAGGGAGAGGGAAGGGATGGAGGGGAAAACACTCCTCGTGATAAAATGTTTTGAATGCCTTGATGTTGTATGCAATGGAAAGGTTTGCAAAGCTATGGAAAGAGGTTAAAGAACCTCAAAGCTTGCCTAAACTCAACCATGCACCATAATATTAGAGCTAAACAAGAAACTATGTATGCATATATAAATTTGAAATAAACATTCAAACCCTAGCATATATACTACTCTCTACTCCATGAAAGCTTAATGAAAGTGAACCTAGTTAGATTCTAAGCAATCAAATTGTGTGTTGTTTACTCTCCAAACATAGTGAAGAGATCTCTCCAAGTTGGCTACATGGCCAAGCTTTAGATCTTCCCTTACTAACTATATTTGGAGTGGATGGATGCAAGATGGAGGAGCTCTTAACAATGGAGTATGACCAAGATCCAAATGTTCTATAGCTTAAAGCTATCACAAATGATTTCTAATGCCAAGATCTCCAAATATGAGAGATATTTTGTTATGTAAACAAGGTGTAAAATTGAAAGGGAGGGGTGACCCTTGTATTTATAGTTTTCCACTTAGGAGAGTTTGGAATTTGGGTGCATGTGGGACTAAAGCTCAAAAATAACTTTTAGATTAGATTAGGATAAACATGCTTTAGGCTTAGTTAAGCTTGGTTTAGGCTAGTTAACTAGGGTTTAGGCTAGTTAAACTTGATTTTGAGTGATTAGAGACTCATTGAGAGTTGGGACGGGTCCGGATAACCATTTGTGGTGATAGATAGCCTACGAAGCCTACGAAGTGGTTCATAGAGAACTAGGGATATTTTGGATCGACAAAAGGAGGAATGCTTAGCTAATAAGAGAGATTATAGCCAAATAAGTTGATTATAGGGAGGAATACAACCGAGAAGGTGTTTTAAATGGGTATCGAGAATGGAGTAAAGAATAGGGAATTAATAGAGTGTCATAAATTGGTTGAATTGGAGGAAATACTAAGTGTAAGAATACTTTAGGGTCTACATTTTCCCCTCTTTGAGGTGGTGTAAGTGACATCACTTCAAAGAAAGTAGACAAGTATAAACAAGTAGAAAATTTTGAAGGGATAGAAGAAAAATGATTAGAATGAAGGATGCCCCCTCGATTTTCGATGGGGTGATGGAAGAAATTGATTGACGATGGAAAAGATAACATAAAGAGAATAGAAGAAAGAATAGTGTGAAGAAGAATAAAGGGGATATAGAAGAAATGGAGAATGAGGAAGGGGGATTGAGCCAACATCCATCCAATGCCTTTTAAACAACTTTATTTTTCATCATATTGCTAGTGATATTCATCATCGGTCCTTATTAAAAAGAATGAAAAAGTGTAGTATGACATGAAAATCCATATACGAACAAATGTCCATTGCTAAAAAAACCAACTCCATGCAACATACAAAATGTAATGCAATACGAGAAATTAAAATATGCCTAACTCCATGCAACATACATAATGCAATGCAATACAAAAAAGTAAACAAGCCAAACCAATAGAGAAACATAATGTATTTTTTTGTAATTGAGATTCAGTTCCAACCTATTTGAATTAACGACATGAGTTAATGATGATGCCCCAAGAAAGGATACATGCGAGGGGAATAATAGAGGACACTTGGGTCTGATGAAAAATCAATGTGCACTATGAAACAATACCAGATAACTCGTTGTGCCCCAGAGTATGCACGGGAAGTAAGTAACCTAAATTTTGTTGATGAAGGTAGATCAAGATGATCCATGAGTTGTGCACATGAACAGGGGAGAACCAAAGAGCAGCGTTTTGTAGGATAATTTATAATGTTTTTTATTTTTCTTGAAACATGTTTGAATGCTTTTCTAACATATTTTAATGTTTGATGACTTTTCTAACATATTTTAATGTTTTTGATTTTGAAATTTTTTTAAGCTATGTACAGAAGACAAGGAAACATGGATTTCCCTAATGATACATGGGATGTACAAGGGAATAAGGCCACGTGTGTACAAGAAAGGTGAAGATGCAAAAATTCCACAGTGATTAGGTGGGAGTATTCAAAGGAAAAATATTCATGGGTAGAAGTGGGACCCAAGGCCATTATGGATAGGTTTAATGTGATGATGAACGTAAACCAATGAAGTGTTGGGAAGAAGCAAGGATGCCCCCAAAGCATAAGTTGGCCTAAAAGCACATGATAGAAAGGAAGTGGAAAATTATTTTTGTGAAATGTGACAAAGATGTCTGTAAACATGGAAAAATTAATCTTATACACATGGATGTTTTGAACGAAGTAGAAGAATGACATGAATGATATGAATGTAGCTTAGAAGCCTCAAAATGAAGAAGCGATAACCAAAGGAAAAAATTGTGAGACGGGATAAGGACTAAAGTAAGAGTCTAAACAAGTTCCAATAAAAGACACTTAGTAACATACTAATCTTGTTCACTCATAGAGATCCAGTGTGTGCATGTGGAATTTATTACCTCTTGAAGGGAAGATTTAATAGACAATAAGTGAAGACACCCTAGCCAATGTGTAGGAATGATTTATTTTGAAAACCATTTGTGAATGGAGGGTGGAAGGATAGCCATACATTGCTTTGTTGTCAGCCAGACATCCATAACCCTGACGAAGATGCATTTGATTCTAATCACAACATTTCTCTACTACCCGATGGACATCCATAGCCCCGAGAGAGATTATTGGAAATACCCCAAGACAGAGTAATATATAAATTTGTTTTTGCTTTGTAGCTTTTCACTTTTGATTGATTTTGATTCTTTTACTTTCTAAAAATTATTTCAGCTCTCTCTTTTGACAAGGGGTTAAGAACCACCGATGGCTTGATGGAAGGAAATGGAAGTGATTGTGATGACGACATTGGATAGTGTCAACAAATATGTCTAAAAGTTCTTCGCAACAAGGTTATTAGATATTGATTGGGATAAGATCTCTACGAGGTCATTTGTTCTTTAATTTACCAAGGTGATAAAAGGGCCGTGGTCAAACAGATATCATAGAGATAAATTTCACAAAATGCATGCGAATAAGCTATCCAAAATAACATCAAAGGGATGTGTTGTCGTGAAAATGTGCAACAGGGAAATTGACAATTTCCGAGCACGACAACTATACCCAGATGTCGAATTTTTCATGTTTTATCATTCCCAGGAACCCCAAGCCAAATCCGTTATTCTTTTCACCCTCTATTTGATGTAAAATTGGTCCCTAGGTGATTTAGTAAATTATATTCATTCCCCCTAGGTGATTTTAGGGATTTTTGAAAAGATGTTATCTTCTGGCAGTATTGGGAAGGGCTATCGCTAGCCTTCCCAAGACTAGATTCAACCCCCTAGAGCGGAACATAAGGGAAAAATTAAACATGGACATGAATTGAATACATTATAACATCATGGAAATTATTTTGGAAGGCTTTGGGAAGTTTTGAAATACTTGGAGTAGTTTGAGAGAAAAACAAGGTTCTCAAGCCTAAGCGGTACATAGGCCTAAAATAGCTATTGGGATTCAGAAGAAGATTCTAGAGCTCCGGATAGAGTTGGAAGTAAAAAAAAACATATTTGGAAATATTATTCCAAGACCTACATGATGGTGAAATAATATTTTTCACAACACCTTGGCGCATATGAATGGAAGGAAGTTTTTCTCAGGCACAAGTGGAGTCCCAGATCAAAAATCTGATTTCGGGGATCTTATGGTTGAATTAATACATTAAACCCACACAATTGGATTAAAAATTCCATTTCTAGTCAGGATCATATAAAATTTCACCAATAAATTCCACTGGGAGCTCAATTTATCTGCATTCCAAGTTACCCTCTCAAAGGTAGTTCAGGACTTAGTCATTTTTTCGAGAGGACATGTGTCACCACCAGGAGCTGGTGGGATTTCATGTCCCCGATGTCCCTAAGGTCAGGTACATCATCCCTTGGAAAAATTTCCCAGCCCCCATGTGACCTCTAGGACCCTCATATGACCTCTAGACTTGATAGTTCGGCCCCGGGTTCTTATTTGGAGCATGCATTCCCCGCCATTAGATCGGGTGCCACGTGTGTCTCCAAGACCACCATGGAATTTGATGTCCCTTATGTACCCTGAGGTGGGGGACATAAGACCTTGAAAATGTTTCCATCCCCTATGGGGAGTCTTTTGACACCCACGTGACTACAATTCAGCCCCTGTGTTCATTTTTGGAGCATCCATTCCCTGTCGTTGGATTGGTCGTCACGTGTCACCTCCAGTGACCACCGTGGAAATTGATGTACCTTATGCACCTAAGTTGGGGGAAATAATACATGGAAAAATTCACCCAGCCCCTATGAGTAAGCATTTGGACACCCATGTGATAGAGTTTCACTCCAAGTGCTTTAAATCAGCTTTTTTCCTCCTTCATTCCCTATCGTTGGATCTAGCGCCACGTGTCTCCGTATTTCTCATTGTGGAAATTGATGTCCCTCACATCCCTGACTTCAGGAACATCAAGCATGGAAAAATTCACCCAAGCCCTACCTATGCATATATTTTTGAAATTTTTCCAAGTGTCACTTTTTCCCGCTTCTAACTTCTAACAGTTATATGTGCACTTCATTCCTCCATACTTCCTCTACAACATTCTTCCATCACTCCGCCATTGAAAATGCTCAGACCTGCTCAACCCAAGAACTGAAACACATTCCCCATAGTGATTTTCAGGTCTCATAAGGAATCCTCATCAAACACAGAAGGAGAAGCACGGAGCACAAAAGGAGAAAATAGAGAAAACTCCATAGCCATGAAATGAGAAGTTGAAGAAATCTCCCAAATAGATGCATGAAACAACAAGATATATTTTTCTTCTCATTCCTCTACCCAAGGCCATCAAGAAGACACCTTCAAAGTCCCCCCATGTGTGACAGAGCATCCACAATGAAGAAATCTCCTTTCCGGCTCAACGAAGAAAGAAGTGGGATTTCCCGTCAAACCGGTTGCCGGATCGAAGTAAGATTGCACATGAAGCACCAGAAAAAAAAAAGCCACATTAAAAATATAATTTTCTTTGCAAATGGACGAGAAAACCAAACCTACAATTTTGAGGTCTATTAATGGCTTCCATACCTAGAAGCACCGCTGCCAGTCTGAAAAGTAAAACTTTAAAATCTCCAGGGTTATTAAGGGGGCGGGCCTAAAATTTCAAAGGGATGATATTGGGCAAAACCCATATAAAAACTTCATTCCACGTCAATATGACTCCCAAAGGCCAACTTTCTAAAACTAGTAGGTCTACTACATAGGAACTACTATTTCGGGAAAGTCATTAATAGAAGAACCTGAGAAGGAGATGAAGATATCAAAGGTGCACTATAGCTGAGAATTCACCAAAATGGAAATTTTTGGCACTTACTAAAAATAGTAAGTGGGCTCTCGAACACCTGCTAAAAATAGAAATTTGATCCAAAGAAGTGAGGAACGTAGGGAGAAAGGGGAATCAAGGTCACAACACTCAGCTAAGGATCAAGGGAGTTACTTTTTCACACTTACTAAAAATAGTAAGTTACACTCAAAGAGAATTTTTGGCACAATGGGATGTACAAGGATAATCATTCAGGGGGACATCATTGTTCGGGAGCATCCTAGCCATTTTTCATAGGGAATTCGAGATCCACCTTAGTTCATTCAATTGGGTGAGCATTCGGGAGCTAATTTGGAGGAGTTTCATAGTGTGTAAGGAGTTCAAAGATTCAAAGTTTCACTGTATTTTGAGATTTCCATGAACGAGGATTAACGGAATTCATCGGGAAACATCTACTCTTTTCTTCTCTCTCTCTTTCTCTCTCCTCTTCCCCCAACTTTCTCTCACTTTCAAATGTTCTAATTCTTCATTGGGGTTTGCACTTTTTGATATGCCTTTAAGTCACTTAAAAGTGACTTTAGAAACATAATGTAAATTAAGTTGCCTTGCTATTATAAAAGGGACTTAAATATTTAAAGTGGAATATGAATAGTCTTAAGTCATATTAAGGCATATGGAGGGTCATGAGGAAGACGATAAGTCACCTCTCATTCTATAAATTGTAATGCCATTCCCATTGCAAAGGGTTGGTGATTGATCTTGTAAACTCAAGAGTATATTGCACCTTGAGAGAACAAAGGAGATAGCCATTTTCTTCTATTCCCCCTTCTCAATTTCTTCCATTTCTCCACTATGTACAACTTTTGTCTAAGCAATCAATACAAGAAGAAGGATTTTCTAGCTTTCTTTGACTAAGGGGTTTCATGATACTTTGTGTTCATCAAATTCTATTTGGTCTTGTTGCTATTTATAGGGTTGTTTCTTCTCATGAATGCATGTGTTGAAGTTTCTAACTAGTGTGTGAAGGAATCTGATTTTCTACCACACAGCATTATTTCTCTTACCTCTTTTCACACTCCCCTTTCCCACTCTACTGACAAAGACTTACATAGTAAGAGATTTCTAGCTTTGTTGTAGGGTCAGTGGAGTGCCCCTGTTGGATCCTCCTACGAAAGGTTACCATAGAAATCCACCTTTTCACGTGCATACACGTATGGAAGCTACATCGGTTAAGTAGAGGGACTTAGATTCCCAGAGCATTGGCAATAAATCCACAAGTTTTTCCACACGACAAATTTTCTCGCCAACAGGATGAAAATGGTAGAAAGAATTGTAGTATAAATTACAAGGAAGGGAAGAAATAACATCCATGTGCATGCAATACCTGATTGTAATGTTTGATCTTTGTACCTTTGCTTTTTGTTGTGTTTTTCATTTTTTTATATTTTTGAATTATTTTTTATTTTTATAGTTTTTGGAAAGTTGAGACCAACAAAGTCACTCAGATGATAAGATCTAACAATAATGTTAGATACCTCCTTGTTAAGGTAGATTATGCGTGTTTGTTTATCAAGTGTAATATTTTCTCCAATCTCGATGATTGTGGTGAGCTCCTACACAAAAAATGACTACGATTTTTTTGAAATGAGGATTTTAGATGTGGAAGGTTGAGTTCCATATCCATAGGTTTCTTTACTTTTTTCCATACTTGATGGTTACATTGATGTGTGTTCTTGAATCACGCTTGATTTATAATTTTGAGATTGTTTGAGTTGTTGGGGGCTTTCAAGCTCTTGGAAGTTTTGACTTGAGTATGATTAAGAAACTGTTTGGGTTTATTATAAACTGATGTGTGACCTGTCTGATCTTGAGAAGGAGAAGAAAGTGAATTTGGAAGTTTAGAACTGATGTGAGAAATGACCGTGGGCTTGCCACAACCATTGATAGAAGAAAGGTGTGATGGATGAAAAGGATACGGTCCAAGAATTGAAGAGGATGGGCTACCAGGAGGTGAGCCATTAATAGAAGATGATGAAGGGATGCTATAATATGGCCCTAAGATGGAAGAAGTTGGGCTACAAGGACATGGCCTAAGAATAGAAGAATATGACGAAGGGTTGCTAGGGTGTGGCCCAAGTATAGATGAGGAGGGACTACCGGGAGGGGTCCCATAGATAGAAGAGGAAGGGCTACTAGGACGTGGCCCAAGAATAGAAGGTAATGGGCTACTAGGAGCTGAACCATAAGTAGAAAATGGAGGGATACTCAGGGGTAGCTTTATTATAGAAGAAGACGATGGGCTACTCAGTGGTGACCCAAGGTGATATTTTGATTGAGGAATGATGATAGATAAGGAATGAGTTGGCAATGAGAAGATAGGCCATGGATCAATGCTAGACCTAACATCTCATCATGCTTAGAGGAAGGTGAAGATGGAATAACAGAAGAAGAATCAAGTTCCATGAATTTAGGATCTTCCTTTATATTCTATCGAAAAATATCAATTTCTTCTCCCCAATACGCAAGCGCATCAAGTTCTAGAAAGAATATTTGTTTACAATCCTCTAAAGGGATATCATCGTGTAGTCTAATTTTTCCTTCATTCTAAGAGAAATAAATTAGTAGAGGTTGTTTTTCTTCACCCATAGGAAGTTGAATAGAAGAAATAGGTCCGATAAGTAAGGAAGATTGATTGAAAAAAGAATAATCAAGTTATGAAGTAGGCTTAGTGGCAAGCGTCTCATGAATGCATGATTTAGATCTAGTCTTAGATCATTTTTCTAAAAGATGACTTAATGTGGAAGAGAAAATAGGATCATATAGCCATCTACTAAGTTGTGACGTAGGATTCAAATTATATGATTGACTAGATGGAATCTGAGTCGTGGAATTCTTTGATGGAGGAAGAGGTCATTGAAGCGAATGGTAAAGGTGGTCCTGTGAAGGAAGGGAGGACTATGACTTAAGAACCAAATCAGATGTTCGATCAATGGAACTTGGAGTCACATGAGTCTTAAAAGGAGGAATACATCATTGAGGTCATTTGGAATAAAGGTCCTACTAAAGAAGGGAGGACTGTGATTTGATATTTGATCTAGGGTATTCGAACGATAGTTAGGATCTGAATCTTCGAGAAGAAGAGTGGGAATCGAATGGTAGTTTGGATCTAAATTAGAAGATGAGTGGGTGGAACCCAAATAATAATTTTGATTAGAAACATCTAAACCATATCAATGACTATGAGTTGAAGGTGGGGAACACGGTACACCGAATGGGCCCTCTAGCATAAATAACCAAATGAGGTTTAGTTGTAATGGGAATATTTGATTTGAATGCCTAAACCTAGGTTGTGTATTGTTGTAAGCATGAGGAACCGCATGATCCATCATTGTTAAGCACAAATGTCTAGATATATATAGTGTGATGGAACTCCTTCAAAGGGAAGAAGGCTCTATATCAATTCGAGTAGCATAACAAAAACCAACTAGATGCTTCGTAAGTATGGAGATGCATGCGTGATTTTCTAAAGAAGGTCTAAGGAAAATAGACATCGTGAAGACACAATCTTGATGAGATCAAAAATGATTGTCCTAGAAAACAATTTTTCCAAATGAATGATCACAAGGAACAATCACGCAAGTGTGAAACACAAATCCAATAAATAAGGAAATACTCCCTATATAAAATGTGTGTGAAAAATGATAGTTCAATGCAAATATGATCAATATAATGTCAATATTTACGCTAAGCTAGAAATGAACAAGGCATAGATATTAAAAAAATGGTAGAAGTGATTCCCAATAAAAGGATACTATGACAAGTTCAACAACCAACAAGGCCTAAATTTTAAAGGGCAAGGATTAAAAATATAAGCCATGAAACCACACCAATTAGACATGTTAATCAAGCTTCACAAAGAAGTGAGATATTAGTGCCAAAGTGGTATCGAAACGACACAAATAAAGTAAGCAAAACTCTTCAATATTTTGGACAATGTTTGAAGTCAAACTAAGTCAAAGTATACTAAGGATGTGCTAAAATGTGGGCAGCGTAACGCCACAATGCGGATACTTAGATCACATTTATGAAAAACATGACATAAGTATCTTAATTGTGTCAAGACAATGTAAACAAGGTAACACATCAAAGGGAGATCAAATGATGAACCAATCCTAACTATGAATATGATCTTGAAATCAAGATCAAAGGACTATCAAAGATATGAAAATGTACTTGCACACTTTAGATGTTTAACAACCCAACCACAAACATGGATAGATGTAAATGGAAAAAAAGTGACGATTACCATCTTTGATAAGAATCACGAGGTATGCTTCCTTCTCATTACAAATTGGAAGTGAGAACACAAGATTATAGATCAAAAAAGATAAAAATAAACTAAGTGCCACTTGGGCAGAGTTTCACCTTGTCCGAAGGTTAGAAAGAAACCGAGCTAAGTGAGAAATCATTTAGTTCCATAATGAAAGACACTTAGCTCAAACTTACGTGTTCGATAAAAAGGTTTAGAATCCAAGTGATTCATAACTTCATGTTGACTCGACGTGATAATGGAATAGTAAAGTGGGCTCCAAGATAGAATGGTCTCCCTAACAAGCTCTCTCAACTAGGTGTCACAAGTTGTCTAAGAGTGGGCACGATTTACCAAGAAAAGTCACATTGAATAATTTTGGAGTATCTCGGCTTTCCCTCTTCAAGTACAATGGGCAATAAATGCATCAATTGTGTACTCTTACCAAGGTTGTGATATAGACAACTGGTGACTCTAATTCACAATGAAAAACTAGTAAAGTGGGTAAGCGGAGCACTTCTTGTTTCATCCATGAGGTTACTCAAGTAGTGGATTACTTTAGGGTTTCCGAACCACCCCATTGTTTTAGCTTAAGGGGTTATGCCAAAGGGGTTATGTTCCAGTTGAACGGATAGGTACGCACTTTTACGAAACCCGTAATACATTGTGAAGGGGAATGGTGTGTTTTTTTATCTTGCTTAACTTAATGTGGTTTTAAGTAGCACACCGTATGAAAACACATGTATTAGAAGGTTTTTTGTTTGAGTTTTGAATCCTTTCTTTGAAAATCGTTAGGTCCTATATGCAAAGAGTTAGTAGTTTTCCACAAAATATCATGATATCAAAAGAGATTTTTCATGTTGCTTTTGATTCCTAAGATCACCAAAAGGCGTAAAGGAAGAGCATACGCAATGCGAAAACTCAACTAAAACAATTTTATGGAAAATACATTAAGTGTTTTGCAAATGTTTGAGTTAATTTTAACCAATTTTGAAATGTTCATCCATTAGGAAGCGTAAAGTAAGTGTTTTTGAAAGCAATAAGAGGGTTTTGGAAGTATTTTTGGTTCCCAAGATCACCTAGAAGGTGTGAGGGAAGAGCATACACACTTCGAAAACCTCTATCAACTAAGAAACAAAACACTTAACTAAGTTAGTCAAAAACAAGACAAAAATAACCTTGTAAACAACTGATTAGTGCCACAAAACCTTTCAAAGTGTTAGAATAGCCAAGAAAACAATTTTTCAAACTTTAAGATACGTTAGAAAATGAATAGTTATCTAATAATGTAAACCATAATTTTTTTGTAAGTCAAAATCCTAATTTTATGTTTCCATTGTGTATTTCTCTTCAATACCTTTCCAACGCAACAAAAACAGGAGTCGTTTCAAGTTTGGGAGCAAAATTTATGGCCTCGGAAGATTGGTAATGAACATAGTTCAACACATACACACCTAGTAATGACATGTACATGCCTATTTCAATGAAACATGCCCGATTCGACGGAGACATGCCCTAGTGCAAAATTAATAGTAACCGTGATGTATACATGCCTGAATGATGGATAAGCACCGTGTCAATGGATACACATGCGCGTAGGTGTTTTTGCACCAAAAACACGTGTACATGCCCAAAATGACACCTACGTGTGCATGTAGGTGTTTTTGCTTCTTGAAAGATGTGTACGTACTGCTTTAATGGAAATGTGCCTATTTCAATGCATACGCACCGATCCAAGACATGTACGTGCAACCCTTGTAAAACCTACAATAATACATAGAAATGAATTTTTGTTCAAAAGAAAACATGCTAAAGGTTAGCCAAAGAAGCCTATTTCTAGCTCAAACCCACAAAATATATGCAAACAAGGGTGATTTAACTAGTTTTAGTAATGGAAATAAGCAAATAACAAGTTGTTTCCTCTAAAAACCTTGTAAGTGAACTTTGAAAAATTGAAAAGACCTCCATTAATGGAGGATGGACATAAGTTTCCCACCAAGTGTGCCAAATCTATGCAATGGAAAGGTTTACAAAGCTATGGAAAGAGGTTAAATAACCTCAAATATTTCCTAAACTCAACCATTCACCATAAGATTAGAGCTAAACAAGAAACTATGTATGCATATATAAATTTAAAATAAACATTCAAATGCTAAAGACATATACTACTCTCTACTCCATGAAAGCTTAATGAAATTGAACCTAGTTAGATTCTAAGCAATCAAATTGTGTGTGTTGTTTACCCCCAAACATAGTGAAGAGATCTCTCCAAGTTGGCTACATGGCCAAGTTTTAGATCTTCCTTACTAACTATATTTGGAGTGGATGAATACAAGATGGAGGAGCTCTTAACAATGGAGTATGGCCAAGATCCAAATGTCCTATATCTTAAAGCTATCACAAATGATTTCTAATGCCAAGATCTCCAAATATGAGAGATATTTGTTATGTAAACAAGGTGTAAAATTGAAAGGGGGGGGTGACCCTTGTATTTATAGTTTTTCACTTGGGAGGGTTTGAAATTTGGGTGCATGTGGGACTAAATCTCAAAAATAACTTTTAGATTAGATTAGGATAAATATGCTTTAGGATTAGTTAAGCTTGGTATATGCTAGTTAACTAGGGTTTAGGCTAGTTAAACTTGATTTGCAAGTGATTAGAGACTCATTAAGAGTTTGGAGGGGTCCGGATAACCATTTGTGGACTCGATAGATAGCCTACAAAGCCTCGCATAAGTGGTTCGAGAGAGAACTAGGAGATTCTCGAATGGATGAAAGGAGGAATGATTAGCTAACAAGAGAGATATTAGCCAAATAAGTTTATTATAGGAGGAATACGACTAAGAAGGTGTCGTAAATGGGTGTATGAGAATGGAGCAAAGAATAGTGAATTAACAGAGTGTCACCAATTAGTTGAATTAGAGGAAATGTTAAGTGTAAGCATACTTTAGGTGTCCACAGATGCAACCATGAACTTTGAGTGAGGATTTCTTCCACTGGTGATCTTATACAATAATGAAGATTGCTCCCTTGAATAATTTTGAATCATTTTACTAATCTAGTGATGACCGCAAAATCTATGATGCATTGACATCCTAGACCATAGAATGAGTGTCTAAAAACACTTTTATGATGTTTATCACTACAAACTTGAGATGAACCCATGATGATCCTCCTTGAAACATGGTTGATGAACCCTTTGATTCATTGAAATCGTTCTGATCAATTCACTTTGGATCACTCAGGATTACTTAAGTGATGAAGATGAATTCAAATGATGTGCCTTACAATGCCTTTGTTTCGTAAACCATCACTCTCAAGATGATGCTTCTATGATCTCTGTGAAGTTCCCATTCCTCCTTTTCAACTCACGAAACTATCTCATTATCCAAAAGGGATTCCAAAAAGCAAAGTAAGGTGAGTGAAAATGAATTCATATGTAACTTTCCACTTTGAAATTAAAACTTTCTATTTTTAGAATAAGAGCTTTGCTCGCTATTCGAGACATATCACATGTCTTGTTCCAGTTTCAACTTTTAACTATCTACCATATTCCAACCTCTTTTTACTAAGATATTGCTATTTTTAGTACATTTCTATCTTAGCAGGTTGTTATTTGGGGACCTGCTATTTTGGAAGAAGTCATTTTCCCTCTTACTTTTCATTTTACCCCTTTTCTTATTATCCTGAGTGACAGAATTTGTAATTTAGTGGGACTCATCATTTATAGGATGTGATGAAATATAACATATGATATTTTTAGTAAGTGGTGAAAACGACCTCTATTTGTGATAGGAACAATGTTTTTGGATTCGAATCTTCGTCATGAACTCGTGCTCCAATTTTCATCATGATTCGCTTTCCAAAATCTCAAAAATGAAAAATGGAAATTTATGTCTTGTAAGAGCTTCAGGTATGGAGCTACCAGGGAAGAATATTGATAAAAATTTAGTCCTTCATATCTCAAGAAACTGGAAACTTTGTTGTGCAAAAACTAGTTTGAGAGAAACTAGATTTTTTGGAGACCCTTCCCTCTGAATTTTAGATGATTTCACTTGCCGAATCTTTGGGAATTTGAAAATTTCTTCAAAGAGGGAATAATTCTGATAAAAATACAGCCCTCTATATCCCTAAAAATAGGGACTTCATGGCATGAAAACTAGTTCACGCGAAACTAGATTTTTCAACGATCGTTTCCTCTAATTTTTGGGCGATTTCACCCACTAGAACCTTGAGAAGCGGAGAGGTAGCTCGCTGATTTTTTACATTATTGTGTCATGGTAGCCATTAATGGAGCTTTAAATTTACATGTATGGTTTTTTTTTTCATTCGCAATGAAATAAATTCCATTGCGATAGGTTTGTGTTTCGGTGCTTCAAAGTGAATTTTACTTCAATCCGAAAACCGATTTGATGGGAAATTGAACTTTGTTCTTCGTGGAGCCGAAAGTGAAATTTCTTTGCTGTGACAATTACTTGCTGAAAATTTGAGGTTTGAATATTATTTTTTAATGTCCTTTAAGAGATAATAACTCAACAACAAACAGTTTGTCAATTTGTGCAACGGTTTGCAAGATATGTTCAATTTGTGGTTTTATGACAATGGAGTTTTCAAACTTCTTTTCCTCTGTTCTTCATTATTTATTCTTGGTTTGATCAATATTCCTTCGAGAATTGTTTTCCATCATGGATTGAAGGATAATGTGCTGTTATGGATTTGGTTTGAGCTTTGGCGGTGGTGGAGTGGTGGAGTGTTGTTCTCTGTAACTTTTCTTTTGGGTGAACTTTTCATGTATTGATGTTCCTGACCTTAGGGATGTGAGGAACATCAAATTCCACAATGGTCCTAGAGCTGACACGTGTCCTCCCAAAAATTGACTAACTCCCGAATTGTCTCCAAGAGGGTAACTTGGAATGATGATAACTTGAGCTCCCAATGGAATTTATTGGTGAAATTTTATATGATCCTAACTGGAAATGTAATTTTTAATCTAATGGTGGGGATATCATGTCTTTATTCTTCCATCTTATCCCTGAAAAAAATATTTTTGATTTGGTACTCTACATGTGCCTAAGAAAACTGCCTGCAAACCCTATGCCAAGGTGTTGTGAAACATTTTATTTCATATTATTATAAGGATTTGAATTATATTTCTAGATATGTTTCATTTTACTCATAAATTCATCTAGAGCTCCGAAATCTTCTTCAAGCTAAACAATTTTTTTAGGCTCGTGTACTTGCTAGGCTTATGAACCTTGTTTTTATTTAGATTGCTCCAAGTCTTGCAAAGCTTCCCCAAACATTCCAAAATCATTTCCATGATGTTCTAAGGTCTTAAATTAACCTCCATGTTGAATTTTTCCCTTCCATTCCACTCTAGGGGTTGATCCAGTCCTGGGAAGGCCAACGATATCCCTTCCCGTGATCGCTTGAAATTTGCATTTTTAAAGAACCTCCTAAAATCACCTAGGGATCAATTTTATATCAAATAGGGGGTAAAAGGACTGAAAGATTTGACTTGGGGTTTTTAGGAATGATAAAACATGAAATTTTTTGCAAAGGGATATAGTTTTCATGTTTGGAAACTTCAAATTTCCCTGTTGTACATTTGCACGACAACAAATGGATCTAGCTTAGGGACATGACATGGAGAATCTAGAATCTCAATTTCAGACCATATAATCCATTTACCACTGCCTTATCCATTGGGCATTGTATATTCATGTAAAACTTACAAGAGAAATGAATAACAAATAAGGAAACACACACACAAACAAAACAACAGAAAGGAAACACATGACACACAACATAGAGGGAAACACACCATAGAAAGGAAATTATATACAAGTGGAGGAAAATCTATAGAGGTGAAAAAAGGATATACACATACCCATAAATGGGTTGAGAAAAGTACATACCCATAAAGGGGTTGAGAAGAAGAAGGCTAACCATAATTCCATCCTTGTACTCATATTGTATTGAGAATGTTTCTTCATCCATTGTAAACTTGGTTAACCTCTTGAAACTTTTTCATTTTGAATATTCCTCTTGATGTCCCGCAAACATGAGACACCATCCCTCCATGTCTTCGAGAGTGGGAAAATTTTTGCTATCATGAAAAAATTCATCTTCTTTGAATTGCAACCTCAAATTGTCTCTCATATCAGCAAAACACTTGGAAGGAGTGAGGAAAAATTGGTTTTCTTCCCATTCAAGAACTTCCCGAACATCCCGCTTTGTTTCTTTGAGAAAGTGTTTTTCAGACATGGAGGTTAAATCATTAAGCTGGAGATCTTCATCATCCTTGAGATATTGTTGCAACATGGGAACATGTTCAAGGTGAATCTAATCTTGGAGGATGGTGAGTGTAGTCTAATTTTTGATCATTTAGCAAGAATCATGCATACTCTTGCTTTGTTATCTAGAGAAATGGTTACCAATATGCATTTGTTTGGAGTGCATCTTGATATCATTTTCAAAATTACAGCTTTTGGTTTGGCCATGTAAGCATTCTTCATTCTTCATTGGAATTTTCCACATGAACTCTTGTTTTTCATTGATGTACTATTCCGAAATGGTGGGATCGAGTTGGTTTTGAATATACTCCAAACATTTCGCAAATTTTCACTATGTTCCAAATAACTTTCTTCAATGCAAATTAGCTCAATGTTTTCCCTATTATCTTCTTCCATGGTAGAGGTGTTGTCTTCAAAACTGGAGATGTCCAAAGGTGATTCATGAATTTTTCTTCTTTTGCACTCATGAAATTCTAAGCACGATGTGGAAGAAACAGACATGCTTTCATGTCCATTCTCATTAACTGAATTATTATGGAAGTCATTGAGATTATCCAACTGCTCCATCTCAACATCAAAAATTGGTCTACCAAGATAGGAAGCACAAATTGACTCATACTGTCTTGTATCTCCATGGCCCAGGTTAAGAGTTCAAGACTAAGTTGAGGATATTCATTTTCTTTTGCAGCCTTCAAGATATCTTGTATGAATAGTTCTTCTGAAATTTCCATAGGCTCATTTTTATCTTCATTGGAAGAATCTTCTTGTTTTGCCTCTAGGAGATGGTTAAAAATATGATCCATATGGGCCCATGATTTATTTGAAACATCCTCATTCACCTCTTCCATGCTTTGCATTGCCAAAGATTCACTTTCTTGCAAACATGGGCATACTTGATTCATGACACCTACTGACAAGGAGAAGATGTCCAAGCTTCGTGGAAAGGGCACTCCTTCAAGCTCAAAATCCATATCATCTTCTTCTTGGTAAGAAGCAGAGAACTATGTTGGGGTAGTAGTATGAGAAGAATTTTCAGCTACATCTTGACCATCCATTATTGAATCTTCTTGCTCAGGTGAAAGATGAAAGGCTATGTTTTCACCGTGATGATGATTCTGCTCCTCGAGTGAGTAGAGGTTGTGTTTAAATTGTTTGTTCTCCTCATATTTGAAAAGAGAGTGGGATTATTCCATTTTATCATCCATGATTGCATCAAGAAGAGAGTTTGATTCTTTGAATTCCTCCATTTCTTCATGAAACATTTCTACATCACTTGAAGAATCAAAATAGGAGGGAAGATTATCTATGACCATCTTGAATTCATCATTTTCAGACCATGATGTTGGGTGAATTTCTTGCACTTCTTCACATCTCTCCATTTCATCATCAATTGAAAGATCAAAATTTGAAAAGAGATCATCCATGCTTACTTTGAATTGGCCATCTTCTTCATCATTGGTGGAGTCTTTGGAGAGCATTGGATCATCCATTATGCAAAATCTTCCTTTGTTGAATATATTATTCCCCCATGGGCTATGACTCAAGCCAAATGGAATTTCTGAATGGTGATTCTATCTTTGTCTCTTCTACTTCTTCCTCCATGACATTTCTTTGGATTTCATCGGAAGGTTCCATGATAAGATATTCTTCAGGAGCATCCAAGAATCTTTCGGGAATGAAAGCCTCATAATATGGGCAGAAATCCAGGTCTTCTTCCATAGGGCACATCTCATCTTCCTTCATTTGATGTGGAGCTTCAAGATGTTCATATCTTCTCTGTAGAGCTAAAGCATACCTCCAAATTTCATCAAAGACTTCAGGGGTCATAATTTCCTTTTATTATGCTCTCAAGTCTTTCCACATATTCTCTTTTCAACATGTTCATTTCTTCATCACCGTATGCAATGAATTCATCTAGAGAATGGTGGAAGGACAACATTCTCAATTTTTTAGTGAGTTATGTGCAAGATTGCAAAAATCTTCTTCGGTGGATCTTGCACCGTCTTGTCTTTCGTCATCTTCTTGAATGTTGATTTTATCTTCATCGGAAGGCTCAAGGATAGGATTTTATTTAGCATCATTCAAGAACCTTTCAGGTATGAAAACCTTATGGTATGAATGATCTTTAGGATCTTCCTCTATAGGAAAACTCTCCTCTTCTTCTTCCTCGCTATGGGCTGCTTCAAGTTGCTTGTTCATCTCTTGCAAGAATTTGACATATTCTCAAACTTCACACCTTAGCTTATGTCTCCTTTGAATCCATTCCTCTTCATTGGTGACGTGGTTCTTTCTTCTTTCCTTTGTCAACACTAGTCCAAAACCATGGCTGATCAATGATCTTCTTTTCCGAGAAGACATCTTCTTCTTCTTCTTCTTCACTATCACTCATTGGTACTTCACTCCAATATGGAAATTTCTTCATGATGTGGGAAACGAATGTGACATGGGTTCATTCCTTGATGGAGTCACCTTCACAAATGATTTTCCTTTGAAATATGATTTTTATTTATTTTCAGACCTTGTGGTCATATTTTGGGTGCGAAGCTACTAAATCGCCTTACGGTGGGTGCCAAAAACTATTGGCAAGAAAATTTGTATGGTGAAAAAACTTGTGGATTTATTACCAATGCTTTAGGAATATAAGTTGTTATACTTAACCGGTGTAGTTGTCGTATATGCATGTGTGAGTAAAGGTGAATTTTCTGGTGGCCTTGTGGCCGACGATCCAACAAGGGCACTCCACTGACCCCTGCATGGAAAAGTTGGAAATCTCTCGCTAGGGGAGACTTTGTTTGAAGAGTGGGAAAGGGGAGTGAGAAAAGAGGTAGGGGAACTAATGTTGTAGGTAGAAAATCATATTCCTGTACACACTAGTTAGAAGTTTCATCACATGCACTAAAGTTAGGAAGAAACAATACTACAAACAACAACAAGACCAATTATAATTTAATGAACACAAAGTATAAGTAAACCCCTTAGTCAAAAATGATCGAAACTCCTTCTTCTTGTATTGATGCTCAAACAAAAATTATACATAGTTTGAGAATGGAAGACATTGAGAATAGGGGAGAAGTGGCTAACTCTTTTCACTCACAAGGGAGAAAAATCTCTCTCATGAACTTACAAGAATACAACCAGCTAGAAGAATTTCAAAATTAGAATAACCCTTTGGAATGAAGAGCTCATTACAATTTATAGCAATCTGAATTGACCTTTCACCTCCCTCACATGACTCTTCATTTCCATATTCCACTCATGACCTTTCATTTTCCATGAATTAAGTATTTCTCTTATAATTTTGAGAAGATACTTTTTACAATTAAAATGGGTCACTTAAGTGAATAGGAAAAAATACAATGATGACACATAATGAAGAATTATAATGGAGAGAGAAATTAGAGAGGGAAGGTATGGAGGGAAAAACACTCCTCATGATGAAATGCTTTGAATGCCTTGATGAAACCATGAACTTTGAGCAAGGATTTCTTCCACTAGTGATCTTCTACATTGATGAAGATTTCTCCCTTGAATAACTTTGAATCATTTTCCCAATCTAGTGATGACCACAAACTCTATGATGCATGGACATCCTAGACCATAGAATGAGTGTCTAGAAACACTATTATGATGTTTACCACTAAAAACTTGAGATGAACACATACGATTCCCACAATGACCCTCCTTGAAACATGGTTGATGAACCCTTTGACTCGTTGAAATTGTTCTGACCAATTCACTTTGGATCACTCGGTTCCTTAAGTGATGAAGATGAATTCGGATGATGTGCCTTGTGATGCCTTGCTTTTCTTTTATAAACCATCGCTCTCAAGATGATGCTTCTAGGAACTCCGTGAAATTATCAACACTCATTTTCAATGAATGAAACCACCTCATTATCTAAAAGGAGTCCAAAATCAGTAAGGTGAGTGAAAACGAAGTCATATGCAACTTTCCACTCCGAAATGAAAACTTTCTATTTTTAGAATATGAGCATGTGCTTTGTTATTCGAGACATATCACATGTCTTGTTCCAGTTTCACCTTTTGAACTATCTACCATATTCCAACCTCTTTTCTTACTGAGATATTTCTATTTTAACACATTTCTATTTTTATCAGATTGTTATTTGGGGACTTGCTATTTTGGGAAGAAATTGTTTTTGTCTTACTTTTCATTTTACCCCTTTTCTAATTGTCCTAAGTGACAAAACTTGCAATTCAGTGGGAATCATAATTTATAGCATGTGAGGAAATATAACATATGCTATTTTTATTAATTGGTGAAAATGAATATTGTTTGCGATGGGCACAAATTTTTTGGATTCAAATATTTGTCACAAACTCGTGCTCCAATTTTCATCATGATTCACTTTCCAAAAAGCTCAGAAATGAAAAATAGAAATTTATGTCTTGTAAGAGATTTAGGTATGGAGATACTAGGGAAAAATACTGATAAAAATTCATTCCTTCATATCTCGAGAAACTAACAACTTCATCATGCAAAAACTAGTTTGAGAGAAACTAGATTTTTTGGAGACCCTTCCCTTTGAATTTTGGATGATTTCACCCGCGATCTTTGGGAATTTGAAAATTTATTTGAAGAGGGAAGAATTTTGATAAAAAATAAATCCCTCCATATCCCTAAAAAATATGGACTTCATGGCATGAAAACTAGTTCACGCGAAACTAGATTTTTCAACGATCATTTCCTCTAATTTTCGGGTGATTTCACCCACTGGAACCCTAAGAAGCGGAGAGGTAGCTCACTGATTTTTTCCATTACTATGTCATGGTGGCCATTAATGGAGCTTTAAATTTTCAGGTCTGGTTTTTGTTTCTATTTGTGATGAAATAAATTCCATTGCGATAGGTTTTTTGCTTCTGGTGCTTCATGCAAAATTTTACTTCAATCCGACAACCGGTTTGATGGGAAGTGAACATTGTTCTTCGTGGAGTGGGAAGTGAAATTTATTCATTGTGAGAATTATTTTCTGGAAATTAGAGGTTTGAATATGAGTTTTTAATGGCTATTAAGAGGGAATAACTTAGGAACAAATGGTTTTTCAATCCGTGCAATAGTTTGTAAGATATGTTTGATTCTTAGTTTTATGGCAATGGAGTTTTTCAGACTTCTTTTCCTCTGTTCTTCATTATTTATTCTTGGTTTGATAAATATTCCTTATGTGACCTATGTGCCATCATGGAGTGAAGGATATTGTGCTATGATGGATTTTGTTTGAGCTTTGGCAATGGTGGAGTGGTGGACTAGTGTTCTCTGCAACTTTTCTTCTGGAAATGAGAAGCAACAAGAAGCAACTAACAGTTAGAAATTTCTTCAATTTTTTGAGTTTGAGTTGGGCGCATTTTTCACGTCTTTATGTCCCTAACCTCAGGGATGTGAGGGACATAAAATTCCATGGCGGTCCTAGAGCTGACACATGTCCTCCCGAAAATTGATTAACTCCCGAACTGTCTCCAAGATGGTAACTTGGAATTATGATAACTTGAGCTCCGGTGGAATTTCTTGGTGAAATTGTTTATGATCCTAACTAGAAATGGAATTTTGAATCCAATGGTGGGGATATCATGTCTTTATTCTTCCATCTGATCCAGAAAAAATGGATTTTTGATTTAGTACTCTACATGTGCCTGAGAAAAACTGCTTGCAAACCCTATGCACCAAGGTGTTGTGAAAAATATGATTTCATCATATTTTATGGATTAGAATTATATTTATAGTGATGTTTCATGTTACTCCTAACTCCATCTGGAGCTCATGAAATCTCCTTTCAAGCTTAGCAGACTATTTTAGGCTTGTGTACTACCCGGGCTTCTTGTGAACCCTATTTTTATTCGATGCTCCAAGTATTTAAAAATTCCCTAAACCTTCCAAAATAATTTACATGATTTTCAAGGTCTTAAATTCACCTCCATGTTGAATTTTTCCCTTATGTTCTGCTCTAGGGGTTGATCTAGTCCCGTGAATGCTAATGATAGCCCTTCCTTTGACTGCCCAAAATTTGCATTTTTAAAGAACTCCTAAAATCACCTAGGGGGAATGAATGGAATTTCCTAAATCACCTAGGGGACCAATTTGACATCAAATAGGGGGTGACCAGACTAACGGATTTGACCTGGGGTGCCTAGGAATGATAAAACATGAAAATTTCAGCATAGGGGTATAGTTTTCATGCTTGGAAACTTCAAATTTCCCTGTCGCACATTTGCATGACAACAAAGATCCTAATCATGATGTAGAAGAATAATTTTTATATATATCATATACATTATGAGGACTAAGGAATTCAAGTACTTTTGAGGTGGAATAATATATACACTCTCTTGTTTTCATGACAGAGTTGAAAAGTAGTCTTTGGTGCATATAGACCTTATTTTTGTTAGGTTGTTCTTTGAAATATGGGCATGATTCATTAAAGGCGAGCCTTCAATATTGTTGGAAGATGACTGCAAGGTATATGGGTCAACATCTAGTAAGAAGCATTTATGATTGAATTCACATCAAAACTTGAATGTGCATTTTTAGAAATCAGGGCTAAAAGTATGTGACAGTGGTATAATTAATGGAATGAAGAGAAAATGTCTACAAAGAGTATCCAAAAAATCCATTTGTCTATTATTAGTGAACTAATTTATTAAGAACCAAGATTATTCCTATGTGAAGTGGGCTAAATTGTTCATATCAGTTGTGGGAGATGTTGGGTTGGTTCATAGTCATATCCTAAGCCATTATTGACCATCTACATGTGTACAAAAGGAAGAGTGTGAGTGTTTTCTTAGCACATGTGTTGAAGGAATTTGACATGATCAATGATCTCGAGTGTTTGAAATCTTCTAAACTGAAGAAGACATGATCTTACACTTTGATACAATAAAGAGAAAGGTATTAGGTATGTGATTGAAGAAGGGTGCAAAATGACTTGCTACACAATTCTTGTGCATTTGAGGGTAGAGCATTAAGGGTCATCATCTATATAACATGAGTGTTTAAATAAACGAAATATCAATATGATGCTTCATGAATTGTTGCTACATTTGGCTCAACATAAATTCAAGTTCTTGTATAATAAATCTAGTCACAATGGTATAGAATGAAAATGAGCCTCTACTGAGGTATGTACAATGATGCTCTACATTTCTAAAATAATTTTGAGTATCTATGAAGACTAACATAAAGTTACATTAAGATGATTTTATGTCATGATGTCATGAAAATGGTTGTCAAGTAGACCTTTGAATAATACTAGCAAGTCCCAGTGCATAACCCATAAAAGAGACAAGATTTCTACTATATTTCAAGCCTATAGATGTTCTGAGAGGTGTAATGGAGTACATGCAAAGAGTTCTTGTGTTTTCATATATTTCTAAGGTAAAAAAAATAGTAAAGGTATGAAGAAGTGATTCTTTTGGTCTTAGTTGATCATGTTGAGCAAAAGATGTTAATTCCATACCTCAAGCCCGACCGGTGCTAGTGATAAAGTGGAAAGAAGAATGTAATCTACATGTGAGGGAAGGCTTTGTGCCTAATAGGATAGGGGGAGAGTATTTTTATCCTCATTGAAGGTTATTTATGAAATTATTGACTTAATTAATTAATGATTGAGTCAAAATGGAGGGTAAAGAACCAAATTAAGCTTGTTATAAATGCTACACAGTGGTTTGATATTGTGATCGTACAGTCTAAATATTGCTTAAGGTGTGTATGAGCCTATTATGACAAGGGGAGTTCTTGGTATAATATCCTTCAAGTTAGAATGAAGTATTTAAGGCATCCAAGGTATGTAGAGTTTGTTTTCTCCTTGTTTCAGATGTGTTTGGAGTTTGATTGTACTATCTCGGCCAAATATGAATGTCAAGACTAAGAAAAAGGTTTTGGACTAGTAAAAGTTTCTCAAGATGGTTTCAAGACAAGAATCTAAGGTGTGTAGCTCAAATTTGTTCTTGAAGGATAGAAATTGGTGTCTAAAGTCTAGAGGATTGTTGTCTTGTTAAGTCATGTGTTGTATGAAGTTTGGGGAACATCAAATTTGGTTAAAAATGCACTTTGAAAAGTCTAATTAAGGACTTGTGTTCTCAAGTCAGTTTGGTAAGCAAGAAAGTGTATGTCTATGCTAGTTCTAGGACTAAAAAAGGTGATACAATGTAAAGAAATAAGGAATGATATATTTGTATGCTCAAATGTGATATTTTTGGCATGTCCATGGTATGGATGGTTTAGATATTTCTCGGTTCTTGAAGGCCAAAACAGGATGACAATGATTTTAGCTCTTTTACATGCCAAAAATAGTGGATAAAGGTGTTTTCTACTCCAAAATAGGTAATATTATGTTTCTTTCATGATTATTGAACATGATCAGATGTTGTATCTAATTGTTCTAGGGGAGCTTGTTGCTTTGCATGCCTAAAATGAAGGCAAAATTCAATTTTTGGGAAAAATCAAGAATTTGAGCTTATTTAATACCTTTGGTTGATGTTTCTAACCAAAGCATGATGATATGAATCTGAATAAGGTGAAGAAGGTAAGATATAGGTATGCCTTTTTCATTAATGTAAAAAGGGGGAGAAGTTCAAGGTGTTTTCCATCAATGACAAAGGGGAGATTGTTGGCATGGTGTCCTAATAGGTGTTTTCATTGATGCAAAACCACATTAATGACAAATTGAATGTTGTAGGATGATTTCATGATGTTGTTTATGGTGCTAACATGATGGTTCAAATGTTTATCAACTACTACAAAGTGGGATTCAAAGTGAGATGTGCTTGCTCTAACAAGCTTAAACAAGTGCATAAGAGGTGTTGCTTGGAAGTTTGAGATTATTGGTTGCTTGGGAAACATGTTGACATGATTTATAGCATGATTTGAGGGTTCTTGAGCACTCACAATAGTGGCATAGTGTAGGTATAGGTGAATCACTTGGTTACATGTGCTCATTGGGAGCAGGTATGGTAGCTTGGAGGTGTGATAGAGTGTATTGGAGCCATTTGAGGTCATGGATGCATGCTATCGGTGGATCTTAGAGGTATGTTTGAGTCATGTAGAATATGAGGCACACCAAAACTAGAAATGTAGAAATGTAAGGCACATACAAATATGATCTAAATAAATGTAAATGAAGTGATACGAGCGGGTTGACGATGACCCGGACTATGCGAGAGGAAGGTCAACGACGACTGGATGAGTGGATATGGACAACAATGTATAATATGTAGACTGCAAGGATATGGATGCAAACCGAACATAACTTAAGCCTGTAAATGTAAGTGGATAGCACGCGAGAACAAATCTATGGGAGAAGAAACCAGAAAATGACAACAAATAGAAATTGGAAAGGGTAGATTGAGGACTAGGACCCTAGTCGATGGTGAGCAGTGGTGAAATGGTGGTGACTAGAGTGCGAGATAGGCTAGTTTTAATGGAATAGAGGGACTGGATATGAGCTTTTAGTAGGATGAGGAAGAGACACATAACACATGCAGAGGCTAGAGAAGGCTCTAGAAGTAGAAAACATGATTGTAGAGGGATGAGTCGATAATGAATCGGGCTTGGTGACGATGATGTATTGGAGTGAGGCAAGGCCGAAGAGAAATAAGATGAAAAGGAAACCTGCAAGTAGAAATAATGATAGAACAACCCGACAATGGAGTCACGAGTGTTCTTGGACCTACAATGTTAGATCTAACAAGATAATAGAATAAATAAGATGAGATAACACCAAAAATCAATCTAAACCTCGTGTAATCACACGAGATGATGAAAACAAGATTCCAAGGGCTTTGAGAGATTTGTTGAGATGATTTTGTTTAAAGGTGGGCTCACAGGATGTAAGAGAATCGAAGTAAGTCACGCCTATGTGTTTTTTATCTTGTTGTGTCCTTGTTTTTGGAAAGGATTAAGATGGTCTTATAGGGTTGATGATAACCGGGATGGGTCCCACTGATTACGAGGAAAGTTTCCCCAATTGTGTAGAATTTATGATTTAGTCGATTTTTGGGCTCTTAAGGATAGGAGATAGGTTCTTTAAAAAAAAATTAGATGGGAAGGGATGTCATATGGATGAGTTGGAGATAAAGGTAGGTTATAAAAAGCATAAAAAAGCATGGAGATGCAGATTTAGAATGAAAGCATCCCAAATGGAAAGTTGGTTAGGGCATGGATAAAGATTAATTAATTAATGTTAATAAAATAAGAATTGAATGTGATGGGATAATAGATGGGAATTTAATTAAATTAAGGGGGATGATTTAAATAAATATGCACATATTGGTGATTACGGGATAGATGTTGAATTTTGGTGTCTACATCTCCTTCTACCGAGATAGAAGAGTTCAGAGAGAGTTTGACACCTACTTTAAGTGGAAAAATGAATGTACCTTGTGTGGTAATGATTGTATCATTAAAGGATTGGAATATAGCTGGTGTTTGGGAGAAAATGGTTTTAAGTACTCGAAGTTGATTGAAGGAAAATGATGATATGATGTTTATACTAATGTTGTTATCAATCACAAATATTTTTACTAAGACATCGTTGATTTGGGCAAGTAATGAATAGGGAATATCGTGGCCTTACGGATGTAATTACGTATTTCTAAAGTGTCAAAGGAGATAACAGTGGGTGTTTTAAGAGTGCCTACAAGATTTGTAAATATTTGTGGATCATTTAAAGGCACCGATATAGAATGAAGGGCTTCGATCATGGTTTGTCAATTTGACAAATGAGGTCTGAACCAAATCATAAAGAGACATCTTGAATGGAGCTTGGTGAAGTTGTTTGACGATGAAATTCAATACTACGATATTGGATTGTGTAGGAGGAGTGGGTAGGATAAAACCTTAGATTTTGTGGATAGTGTTTGGTTAGATGATTTAGAAGTGATAGGAATAGAAACTTTAGAATTTTCTAAAGTGTTGGGCTCTTGGGTACTTTCTCGAGTGGTGATACGTATCGCATCAATTTGATGAGGAGGAATCTTGTTGTAAGACTCCTTAGTGTTTGGATATGTAGATGATGATTTAGATGTATTAGTTGTAGATATCTTGCAAGATGTTTTTGATTTCTATAGATCCAAGGAAGAATACCCTTATTAGAAAGGTGTTTGATGGAAATGGGAAGAACTTTACAATGTTCTATCGAGTTTCTTAGTGTTCAATGATAGTCATAGAAGGCATAAAATTTATACCGGGAAGATTTCCAGCCTCGGGAGATGGATGGTTAAGAGGAGGTAGTATTATGAGTGACTATTGGAGAATTTTTCAAGGGTTGATGCATATTATCCTTTGGATGCAGATGTCGAAAGAAGTGATGCTTCTTTCAATTTGAATGATGTGAAAGAAACTAATTTTGGTGTGGTTTCTATAGACATGTGCCGACGGATGGTTTTTGATTGTGTGATGGTAAGAGATAACTTAGATGAGGGATGTGGCCCCAAGATGGAAGGTAGGAGTTTTGATCTTTGTGTTGAGGAAGTAGGATGGTCGTGGGTTATGATTTTAATTTTTTTAAATGGATGGATATGTGTCATAGTATTTTGAGGGTTGTGTGTGTAATTTTTGGCCACGTAATCATCAAATGAGATTTTCACAATTTGTAAGATATGCTTCTTTTGTAAAGTTTTTGAAGAGCTTATAGATAGGTTTGATGAGGATGGAGTAGATGTGGATGAAGGAGGTTCATTTTCAATGATAGGACTTAAAGTTGTTATGGACTCAATGTTTTATGTTTTTATAATGGAACTACTAGTGGATTTCTCAGATGTCTATTTTGTGATAGGAGTTATGGATGTGACATGTGATTTCTCATTAAATGTATTTATAGTGTGATGAGTCGAATATGATTAGTTTTTTTGTTGGCGAGTAAACAAAGAATGGTTCGGGAAAGGTTTTTAAATACATATAAGTTTTGATTTTGAGGTGCATTAGGATTATCTAAATGTAAATCACCTCTACCAATTAAATTTTGGAGGAAATTTCATAATGAGTGACACCTTTCAATGTCATGGACTTTGAACCTATGGTATTTACAATAACCTTGTCCATATACCGAGATGGTTTTGTAATGGATGTATATATATGGAGGATAGGTGGGAGAGTGGTCATCTTAGCAGCTAGTATTTTATCAAATATGGAACTATATGACCTGCTAATAGGAATGCGGTTATGTTGAGCACGAGAGAATTCAGTAGTTGAACATTCTTTGGGAACATTTTTGATGACTAATTCGTTGGTTGATGATTTGGATTTTTATTGAATGTAGGATGGTTTGGATGGAAACTCCATTTTAGATTTCTTTAGTCTAAGTCTCACTTTTACTTTTTCGAGATTGTGGAGCTTTAGTTTACGAGCCATCATAAAGGATTCATCAAACATCCGAAGGATTGGATTTGAAGTTTGAATGAGATATTCTTGGTTCATGAGTGAGAAAATAACTCAATTAACTTAGTTTCTAGGAGGGAAAATAATATTTAGTTGATAATTCCCCTCTAATAGGTGAAAAAATCTACAATGGATTCATCTTAAGATTTTTGATTACATATAAGTCGGTGATGGTGATTTTGCATGCGATGTTTATTGAGAAGTGTTGGAGGAAAATTTGAGCAAGATAAGAGAATGAAAAAGTAAATATTGTGGGATGCTTTTATACCGGTCTAAAGAAGGACCGACTAAGGACATGGAGAATTTTCTTAATATTAAGTCTTGATCATGAGCTATGAGGTACCATGCATGATGGAAAGAGCCCAAATGTGTTTCTAAGTGTCTTTTGCAAAGTAAAATTTAAGGAACTTTGGGTAGTTCCTAGTGATGGGGAAAGGATTTTTACGGTATGAATGGATGAATAGGTTCATTTCATATCTTTTCATATGATAATGTGTTTTTGGGACCCATAGAAATGAATTCAAGACTAGATATTTTGTTCATTAAATCTTGTAGAGGTCTGTTTGTGGTTTTTGTTATGTGTTGGATGAAGAAGAACCATGTTGATTATATGTGAATTCATTTGGTTGTTGATATGATTATGGGATATTTTTCTAATGAGGGGTACCTAGAGGAATGTTATAAAGAGGTTATGAAACTAAAGGTTGTGGACAGTTGTATGTATTGGTATTGGAAAGGCATGGAAGTGTTAAAGAGGGGTTGTGATTGTTGTGGTATGTGTTGAAAGGGAATTGATGTGTGAATAAGAGGTTGTGACTAATGTGGAATATGTTGGAAGGGAGTGGAGGAATAGATGAGTGGTTGAGAGTGTTGAGGTATGTTCGGAAGAGGATAAAGGTATGAATGAGGGGTTGAGATTGTTGGGGTATGGATTGAGAGGAAGTGGGGATATTAGATGATTGTTGTGAGGATGGGAAAATAGTAGAAATAGAGCTGGTATTAATGAGTGGAGTCAATGTCGGGATAGACATAACTACATTTTGGATGACATATGTGCATTTTTGGGACATGGTAGCCTAAGCTACGCTTAACGGGATGGATACATAAATCATGGGAGGAGTATGGATGGTAGAATAAACTAAATGAGTTGATGTGGATGAGGATATGTTAGTATTGTTCGGGATGATGTAGATCTGAATGAGATGTTTAATGAGGATGTGGATTGTTACTTAGTCGGTGTCTTGTGAGGATACCACGTTAAAGGTTGAAAGATATGATAAGGGCTGAAGACATGACGTTGGATGTTCTTTATTGACTACTAGAGGATAATGATGTACTTGTTGGATGACCAATTTATGATAAGGGTCGTGGAGCCGAGAAAATTCATATGATGTGATGGATAAAGGAGGTTTTTTTAGGAGTGAACGGTTGTGCACCGAACACCCTAGGATATAATATATGCATTAAGATCAATGGGGTATGAATATAATATTTTAGAAAAGACAAGATTCACACTATCAAAGAAATGGGGACTAGATGGATTGGGTATTTCGGATGTGGAATATTAGATGCTAAAATAATGGGGAAATTCTTGATCTAACGGTTGTGAGTATGATAGAAAGCTTCATGTTGATCGATAAGACATGTAACGTCTTCCATGCGGGTTTAAGCATGTTGTAGTGATTTTTGGGCATTTTCTACGCTTTTTGGAATCAATCGGTCATATTGTTATAGTTTTAGAGATTGTATTTTTTCCTTATAGTAACCATGAAAACAAACAATCACCTAAGAAAATGAAAATGAATATAGATTGTGATTTATAAGAAGAAAACAATTCATGCAAAAAAATTATTAACTATCTCAACTACTTAGAAAAAAATTGAAATGTGAAAATGGTTGATGGGATCCTAGGAAGTGGTAATCTAAGTATGGTTTTAAGTGATTTTTATGGTTGGATTCCTTGACCTTTAACCTAAATTTGTGTTGGTGTTGGTACAAGGCCTAGTATTGGGGCATACTCCCTCACTTCTGAGTCTTGCAATAATAGGGGAGTAAGGTGCTTATCTAATATACTAAAAACCAAATTGATTATACTCAACCAGAACTATGAGTCAACTTCCCCTCTTGGTGATTAAATCCAAGTAGGTCCACTTGGGTAGGAATGTTTTGATGCAGATTGTATTCAAAGTGATTTGGTTTTGTGTGTGGGGAGATTAAGTGAATGCAATCTATTAACCTCCTAATTAAACTATGTGATCAAGTAGAATAAGAGGTTCCTTTTAAACCAAAAATAACTATTTATTTTGATGAGGACTTGAAACAAAAATACAATGCTTGAAAATAAAGGGAAAGGAAGAAACCATACCTATAAAACACTTCCTTTTTATTTATTTTTCATTTTTTCATTTTCTTTAGCACAGCTATAGTGCAATAAGAAAACTCCTAAGACATGAACCTTCAAGGGTTATATGGAAAAAAAATATAGAAAAGAGAAATTGACGTTAAAGGTTGACTAACTAAGCAATTAGAAACAATCTACGACGATATCACCATAAATTCATAGGAATCGGCGATTCACTAAAACAATTGGCAATATGACCAGATCATTAGTGATTACAAATCGAGAGAACCTAAATATGGAAGTTAATTAATTTTAAATGAAATAAAAGGGAAGAAGTGTCCCACTAGGTGTGACAAAATGTACCTAAGATTTCTTACTTTCTAGCTTTAACTTAATGAAGTGAAATAACAAGAACAAACTGACCTTAGAGGATGGTGGGGTTTACCGATACCCATAATGATAGATGTTGATGTTGCTCAAGTATTTATTGGATAAACATCCTTCCTTCTTTTTTGACGAATAAAGTTATATATCAAAGACACTAAACAAAATTATATTAGATAGATTGGTAAATGAGGTTCTCGGCGAAGGACGATTCCAAGAATTCAAAGGGACTTCCTTGGAGGATGTCAGCTCACTTTGATACAATTAATTAGATTGATAATAGTGATAGAAATATATGAATGAAAAATATAGGTAGATAATTGACAAGAAGCTTTAGAATGCGAGGTTGAAAAGAAAGTCTTGTGTAGCTTCAAATGTGGCCCAAGAAAGGGTGGATGAAATCTGAACAAACTCAAAGTAATTGTACTAAAAATCTTTTGTTTCTTGTTGGATGTCATGGATTAACTCAATCTGATCTTCGATGTCCTTAATGTCAATGGAAAGTTGAATTTAACAAAATTTCAACTCATGAAGGATGTTGTATTGTTCCCAGAAGAAGGGTTATTGAACTATATGAAGGTTATAAATCCTTGTGATGGGATGAGACTAGCAGTACTATCATCTAAAGTAAATCTATTCTTAAAGTGAATATGTTAAAGCCAAAAGATTGATAAAAATTGAGACAAAACTGATGAATTGACAAAGATGTGTAAATTTTTAGGGATCGATGGTGATTCAAAGGAATCACTAGTGATTGGGAAGAATCATTGGTGATTATTGTAAAGATGACAATTTTGATTTTAAAAATAGTAAAAAAGCTCTGAAATGATGATTTTGGCGTTTCTACAAAGCATAAATGATTGAACGAGACAAATGAATACCTTGTGATGTGTAAATATCTTGAAGGATGCCTTCAAATGTTGAATGACACTCGATTGAAGTTGATGAGCAAGCTGTGAATCCTTTTGAGAGATGATTGATGGAAAAAGCTACCAAAATTGTGTGTTTCTAAGAGATTGAATATGATGTAGTACCTTGATTATCTCTAGAAATTATTAAGATTAGTTATTGATTTAAAAACAAAGATTATTTGCAAGATATTTCTGAATATCCTTGAGAAAGGAGAAAAAACTCATATTTATAATCGCTAAAGAATTGGTTAGGATCGGTGACAATCTAATTTTTCTGGGAAAACATTTAGGAAGTGGTTGAAACCACTTATAAATGGAATTTTCAAGTAAATGATGAGGGAATATGGTTTAGAGGAGGTTAGGATGTGAGAATAAAATAGATTTGACTGGTTTTAAGATGGTTAAGGTAAATTTAAAGTGGTTAGGTGGTTTAGGATGGGTAAATAGTAATTTATGAGAGTGTAAAATTGTTTTTATAGAAGTGTGGAGAGGGTGGATTAGGATAGTGATTTTTAGATAGGTTTTTATATTGGATAAATTTGGTATAATATTATAGACACAAAATCATGCACTTTGGGCAATTATCTAGTATCGATCACATACTACTATTCATATGATTCCTAGGTTAAAAAAGTACTAATTAACCCATGTCCTTGACCATCTTTGCTTTATTTCTGTTGTCACTTTTGGTCTTACACTCTTTCTAGTTAAGTCTTTCTTTTCATACCTCCACATTTTTCATCCTGGACACCAATGCCCAACCAAGACATCATCGCTAGGCACTCTCATCCCCTCGGGGTGACCCCGACCTCTTTGTACTTTGTTCACATCTTTTAGGTCCTTTCTATCCGTTTGAGCATCTTACCTTTTTGGTAGTCATCCTTTTCAAGGTTAATTATGAAATTCAAGCATGTTAATCGTATAAATATAAAGGTATGTGATCATAATAAAGGACCAATCACTAAGCATTAGATACCACCACCTAAGGTTTCACTCAAAGGTATTTATCAAGAGCATTCAACATCCATATAACATCCATTCAAGGGAAAGGGGATGATATTTCTACATACACTTCATAGGAGGGGAAGTTTATTCTATTCCATACACACATATATTACATTTTTTTACATATATCTACTTTTCTCTCTATCAAGTGTGACACGCACAAGAGTAATCTAGGGAACGATTCCACACACATGCACATACAATTGCGTTGGGTTTGAAATTTAGTGAAGCACTCGATCGTAAGTTCAATTATTTGTGGTGAGGATAGTCTAACCCCTCATTTGCATTATTTTATTTTTAGGATTTAATTCACTTGTGATGGTTTTCAGGTCATTCTTTTATTGTAGGTTATCGAAACCTTGGCGAACATTGTGTGACCTACTAACAACTAAAGGAAAAGGACATCAAACACCTTGTGACCAATCAAAGATAGGTTCCTAATATTATTGGAAGTCACAGGCACCCAAAGTATAGGTTTACGACACCCGTATGAACCCTTGACCCAATTTAGGTGCCCTAGTCCAACATATTTCTCCATCTCTAAATTTTTTCGAGCTTCATTGTAACACTTTGTGCTTCAATTTTTCCATTTTTCTAGCTTTGTTCACCCTCAACATCTCTGCGAAAAAACTAAGTCATTTTATCCCTTCTTTACAACTTGGATTTCATACTTTATAGATTAGTTTACTTGGTTCTAATTTTGTACTTCATTGCATATTTATACTATAGGGATGTTACATATTTAGATTAGGAATTTTATTCATTTGTAAATATTTCACTTAATCATTTGTGTAAACCCCCTTGATTTGAACACTCTTAGGGTTCTCATATTACTTTTATATTTCTATGATCTTCTCATCATGAGTATCTCTATTAATGAATTCTTTCTCATTAATCCTTAATTAAGAGATAAAAAAATCTCCTAGCTACTACTCACATTCCTACCGATATTCATTAGGATGTAGTATATTACACATTCGTAGATTCATTTTCTCATCACATTTATATAATTGAATCCTAATGTTTATCTTTCTATTTTCAAAAATGAACCACCTCTACACATCATGATTCAAATTTATAATGTGGGTATCGACGCATCTAGTTGATAATGGATCTCGAACTCAATCATTTCCTATGTCATTCCTTAAAAACTTGGTGTATCTCGCTATTAATGTTAATCATGTTTCACCACATAGGAGTACCATATGAAAAAATGATTTAAAAGGTAAAGGTAAGGTATGTGAGGAATACTTGGAGGTCATGAAGAGGTTGTGCACCATTGTTGAAGACCAAGTTGATTGTAGAGCACTCCTTTTGTTTGGGAAGGACTACCTAAGAAGAAAAGCAAGACCAAAAAATATAGTTAATAGCATAGGTCGGTGGATTACCTAGTGTGTGCTAGATCCGGGAAGTGGGGTGCTTCCTCAAAGGTTGTCAATCCATGTCTTAATACAAATAAATGCTGATAAATATAATGAAATAGAAGGCCCTATTGTAGTTATATGATTTGTGTATCTCACACAACACAATAGTATAAATCTAATCTAAATGAAAAATATAAGACTAAATCTAGGAGAAGGGTCGGTTCTCAGGGTCTATAGGTATGACAGAGGGTAGAAAGATGGTCTAGGTGAAGTCTTGGGAGGATTTGGAGAGTTTTGGTGGAGGAATAAGATTTCTAGTTTGAGCGGAAAATGCAGGCACACGTGAGACCGATATCGATTGGGTAAGCGATGTTGGTCACTTTGGTTATAGCTAAGTTTGGTTGGGTAACCAACCATGATAGGGGAAATTAGGTTTCAAAGGTATAAAGGAGGTTGATTTGGGCTCTCTGTGATTACACAAATTATTTAGAGGTCTTAGGTAGGGTGTAGGAAATTAGGTGAAGACTCAGCAGGGGTAATAGGGGTGGTTAAAAGGGAAGAGTTGTTCCGGTTGGTAGGATGTGAAGTGAGTGGGCTACGGAAGGTATCCGGGAGAGGAAGGAAGTGATTAGAAAGAGATAAAGGATCTAAAACCAAAGATAATGAAATTAATAACCTAGTTAAGAATAATTATCAGAGATCTAGAGATTGGTAGAAGGTGGTTGTTTGTGGGTGTGCGTAGGAGAGACGAGTAAAAATCTAGTGTCATGAAAATGAAGGTTCAAGCATTCTCCGTGCAAATTGTTCAAGCCTATGAAGTTGTAGATTGGTTTTTGGTGGAGAGTTTGATGCTCTAGTGCTCAGTTGATTGTCAAGGTGTCGATTGAATGCCCAAGATGCAAGATCCAAGAATGCCAACCAAAAGAAGAACCTAAGAAAAGAGTTGAAAATGATTATTTAAAGGAACCGATGGTGGTTCCTTGACCGATGCCAACCGAGGAATAACCGGTGTTGGTTAGGGAGAAATAGTCTTATTTTCTAAAAATAACCTTTTCTCTCCCTTTTTAGCATGAGTCAAGAATGATTCCGAGTTAGGATTCTTGATAATTATTAAATCACATGGGGAATTAGTGGAAGAGGTAATTGAAAATTAATATTAGGTTTATAATAAGTCTCAGTTGGTTAGGGGGAGTAATGAATCAATATTAGTTATAAAATGGGCTTGGAATGGTTCCAAGGTGAGGTGATAATTAATCTAATATAGGTAATTAGATTAATAAAAATATGTGAAAGAGGTCATGGTAAGGGGGTATGTAATTAAAGGGGACCTAGAGGGAGTTGCCCCAATTTTGGGTATCTACATTTCCCCCTTTTTGTCACGTATCTTTACTAATGAGTGACAATGAAAAATCAAGAAGTAGATGCCCGGATATGGGTGGAGGTTATCCCTCTCAAACCAAGAACTGACGTAGTGGTAGGAAGATTCAATGATGGGTTTCATAAGGTGGTAGGTGATGAAAAATGGGATGATTTGAAAGGTGTTGGCATCATGTTATCCCGTAAAATTGGCAAGGGCAATTTTACAGATAACCCTGCCGAAATTTTGTTCCGATCCCTCGTCAGGGATTCCTTGCATTTGGAACGTTGCAAAATCCCTTCCGGGAAATCTAGTTTTCCGAACTTATCCATTTTTGGTCTTTTTTGGTCAGGCGCATATAATGACAATGCAACATCAAATGTTCATGCACCCCCTTTAAATCCTTTGGCGCATGCTTTCTTGTGTCGACAGGCATTTTGATGCACCTCACTATGTTGAGTCTTCCTTGCATGCACCAAGGTGCATGCGCCTTCCTGTCAACAGAACTTTTGTTGCGCCCCTTTTTGGTGCGCCAAGGGCGCACATATTCCTCTATCAACACCACTTCTAGTGCACCAAAGGCACACATAACTTTGTGTTGGGAAGCATTAACGTACGCCAAGGGCGCATGTTTTCTTGTGTCGACGATTCTTTTCATGCGCCAATTAAAAAAGTTGGTGGCGCATTTATGCTGCAACCTCACATATAAATAGGCGCATCTCGTGCTTATCATTGTCACCAAACACAATCACGTGATTATTTTTCTCTATACCTATCAGTGCACCAGACCTGTTGCTTTCGATCTCGTCGTGGACCCGTTTGCGCATTTCTTTTGCTATATATCCGGTAAGAGGTCCACTTTCTTTTTGCATTGTGTTTGTGGTTTTTGGCTGCTTGTTGGTATGGATTAGATTGGAAAGACTCGAAATCATGAACTTTCCCCCCCCTTTACTGTCTTTTCCATTCCTCCACATGTTCTTCCCCCTCTTTCCAGATCTGCTAGTAGAGGAAGCTCTGTCCGAAAAAATAGCTTGGAACTCTCTTTTTGTGGCTTCTTCATCACCCAAACGACCCTGCAGAAGGAGCTAAATCACATGTGAAACCCTCAGAGAAGATTGAAGATTAAAAAGAAAGCGTATTTTCTTCTCCTTTGGCGCATCTGTCACCCCAATTTACAAAAAAATGCCGCGCCGATGGCGCACATTCCCTGCCTGCTACATAATGAATAGCTGCTCCCTCAAGGCGCACTTCCTTAGTTTGTTGCAAATGCTTTCCTCGCGCCCTCATGGCACACCAAACTCATTTGTTGCATCGTTAAAACCTGCACCCTTTGGCGCACCCTGCATGTATGCAACATAGAAATTATCCACGCCAAGTGCAAAATTGTAAAACGGCACAGGCGCATCCCTCATTACAATAACATCATGTTATGCAGACCTTCCATGCACCGCGCCAAGTTCCCTTTAAGCACAAAAATCATATGTTACACAAACCTTAGATGCGCCTTTGGCGCACCGAAGTTCCATGCAACATGAAAATTATATGCGCCATGGGCGCATCCTGTTCCCATGTAACATAAAGAATCCATGCGCCCTTTATAAAACACATACATATGGCACAGGCGCACTTGTGCTTACAACAACAAAGAATGCAATCTGCAGTATCCATGCGCCATGTGCCTTCAAATACTGATTTATCCCCGCAATGACAGCCCTTTCCTGTGCACCTTACTATTTAGCCCTATAACCTGCAGTATTCATGCGCCCTGCACCCTGAGGCCTTAAAATTGCTAACTCTTTCTTCTGTCAGCATTTCAATGGAAAATCAGACAGCTGACATGGATTTCTTGCGTTGGGTTTCACTTCTTATTCTTGCAGATCAGCAACTAAGTTCAAGAACATATGTCAACATCAAGCAAGAAACTCACAAATCTAAAGGCAAAGCCAAGCTCATGGAAGAAGAAATGAAGTATAAGTACGGAGGGTCGAATGCCCGAGTCCCGTGCAGAGTGTGACCTAGATATCAAAGACTCCTAGCTCGAGACACATTGACATGGAAGATTTTTGGGCCGTAACCCGAGGATCACAAGAAGTCCATGGATGGACAAGCCGAGGCAGCGGTTCCTCGCACTTTGCTAGTGGAATCCCAATCAGCACCGTAAACAACGAGTTTATGATGGTGGTAGCCCGATGCTACAACAAAGACACAAGATGTGTCCATGGTGAGAAGGGCGAGGTCATAATTAACCTCACTGCCTCGACACTTTGAAATAATGCTCGGCATTCCTCATCACCGGCACTTTGTGGCCATCAGCCAAGAAGATTGCATCAAGGCCTGGGACGATAATGAAGATCAGTGCATGCAGCTGATGAATGAAGTTTATCTGAAGAACAAAAAAGTAGTGACTCGGTGGCCACAAGTCATTCATCGTAGTGATTTTTCAGAGGAACTCAGCGACACAATTACGTTCCTAAGCAGAGTCTTTGGGCTTCCTGACGCCCATTATTTTCACAAGTGGATGTTGCGGTACCTTGAGACAATGAACAAAAATGTGCCCGATCAATGCTTTGAATGGGTAGAAATCATAAGCAGCACAATCTCCGAGCAGCTACAACAACTTAACACAACGGGGAGGTTCTATATGAACTCCTACGTGGTCTATGCTGCAGCTTTAGAAAGGGACTATCCAGCTCTGATGCGATGCGGGGTTTGGCCCCAAGTCAAAATTTATGAATACTATCTAGAGTTGAAGCTGGAAAATAGCATCCCCCAATTCACAAAGATCAATGATGCATTCTTCTACTTCATCATCTGCCTGTTGAGGTCGAATATGACTCACGGTCACATGACCAAGAGCATAGTAGCAGTTACTGAGAAGTGGGGGGCCCTGTTCACTCAATTCCCCACATTCACCTATCTGAGGGCAGTCAATTTCTTGGGGGAACCGACTAGACTACCAAGGTATGCCAGCCCAAGTTGATCCTATTGGAGCTGTCGAGGTAGCTTGTTACTTACCATGAAAAGTTCCTAAAGAGAAAGAAGGGTGGAACTCCTTTCCCCCTCACAGTGGGTAGGTATACGTGTCTCACTCACCACAAGGCAAAAGATATGTTTGCAGAACTGGAGCTGCTAAATCTGAAACATGACTTCCCAGCAAGGCCCACCTTCGACCCGAGAAATTGTTTGCCTAGGGCCAAGCTCGACCCGATCCACATCCCTCAGATCGAAGATATCTACATTGACATATATCATGAGGTTGAGCTCAGGAGGAAGGATCATTCTCACTTGGCCTTAGCAGAAATCATCCAGTACGGGGTAGCCATCATCCCAAAAGGCTACCAAACTACTGAGCAAGAAGTGGATCAAGTGTATCTTGACACGGGTGGGGACGATTGGCCTTTCGCATTGATTGATAGAACTAAAGCACCTCAGACAATTGAGGAGAGAGTCAAGGAAACTCTGCGCAGAACAGAGCATTGGTGCCGAATGAACGGGCTCATCTACCTCGGGGTCGATTTCACAACCTCTCCATTGGGCAACGCACCTCCTCGGGCTAAACAACAGCCAAAGGGGAAAGGAAAAGGCAAAGAGGGTGAATCCAGCTCCACCCAAGAGGAAGCTCCTGAAAGTCCTCCTTCCGCTACACCCGAAGAAGTTATAACTCTGGCTTCTCCAGAGAAAGAAACAAGTGGAGGATGTTCCGATAGGCACATCCACTCAGGATATGGCCAGCAACAATTGAGGTCCCGTACACTTAAAAGTGACAAAGTAGCGTGAGAATCTACAAGTAACTCTTCCACGTACCCGACCTCCCGAGGTCATGCCGAGACAGCCGGTGGGGATGGAATATGCGTGGGATGTAGACAAACTAGTTAGGCAGTCTAATGTCTTCGACACACACTAGTGGAATTTGTGAATCTAAGGAAAAGAAGGCCCTTCTAACTTGGACTGGTGTGATAGATCGATCGGCAAGGATGACTGCTCGAAGGCTCCAATCAATATCGAGCTCTGGCGTGATTCGATCTATGGGTTGTGGAATACGTGGAAAATGACCTGGGATAGTTTCATGTATGTCTCCTGATAAGGTCATATAGTGGATGGTGAATATAATTGACTCTACGGACGATTCTCTGGCCTAGTCCAGAATTCTCTAGCTTCGTTAGCCGCTATATCTAATAAGGACAATTGTTCGATGATGATGGGTGGAAGTGGAGTGGATCTAAATACTAGTGTGCGTAGGCCAGTGTCTATATCTAATTCTTTTATGGATTCGTTGGGTAAGTTGTGGAATCTGTGGATCACAACCGTAGGTACTCGTGTTTGTTGTGGGCCAGCTATGGTCATACGTAGAATCAAGTCCTGATTCCTAGTATCCAATAATCATACGCTTTCTCAGCTTCTATGTTTAGAACCAACAATTGTGCAATCTTCTCAGAATACCTCACAGGCGTTCTCGTAACCTGGATTCTTAAGCTGGTATCTATATCTACGAGGTATCTCCCATGTTGGTCATTTGTGGGACCAAAGGATCACAACCAAAGGTTTGTTCTCTTTTGAACCCTTCTACAGTCATGTGAGTGTTTACCTAGGGAAATCTGTAATTTGGTTGGTTTGACCAAAACGTGTATGCTTGGTCGTCCTCTATGTTTAACCCTCTCAACTGAGAACTGATCAGTTGTAAATCTATTATTGTTCGGAATACTTGTATTCTAAGATTTTGGTCTATGTCAACTATTCTTTGTGACGAGATTTGGTTGAGGCACGATTGGCTCAAATATATACTCACAGGCTCCGAGGTCCCGTGATTGTCATACAAAATAAAATGTAAATCTAACTGTAACGAAGCAAAATCTAACTACGTGGAATAAATCTAAAACATGTATATAACTTCTATTCTTCTAAGAAATCTTTTAAGAATTTTAAGGAAAGCAAACTATTTTAAGCGTATCTAGAAATAACAACTAAACAATAATTTAAAACAGACAAAATAACCGAGTGTAGTTATCAGCCTGTGCAATTTGTAGATTTATTCTAAATAAATAAAATAGCTCATCTAATCTATCTGCAAGATTCTCGATCCTACCTCAGAAGTGAGGAGTGAATCATAGTTTCTCAGAAACTATCAATCCTCACAGCTTCCCTGGCAATATCGAGAATAGAATTCACTGAAATGAAGCAATTATCTACTCTATTTGATATGATTTAACTAGAACTTTGAAAGTTAAAACACGGATTCTGAAAGCAGTGGAGAATTCATTGGTGTATGTGATCTTGTCCCCTCAGTGTGATCTCCTGTTCTTTCGTGTTCACGTGGATCCTAGAAAAGCGTGTAATGCTAGCACCGATAGGAGTAGATTTTAGGACAAGGACGGCTCAGAATGCGGACTGAAAATGTGAGTAGGAGAGGGACGGCGCAAGATTACGAGCTTGGCTTATGCGATTCTAGCGGGATTTTACTACGAGTCATGTGACATGAAGCGACCAAAACCTGCAGTAACTATCTTATTCGAAGAGCAAAACCTGCAACTTTAATGGCTTCCTAAGCTATTCTGTTCCAATGGATTGGATAAAATAACGACATTGTTTGCACAAGCTGGATATGTGGCTTACCAACAGCTGAATAAAGCTAACCAGGCATATAATGAACTGAACTAAGAACTCTAAGCAACAATGAAAATTAAATCTATAGCAAAGAGAAAATTCAGAGGCAAGCTTCAGACTGGATTGGATGAAATGACAGCACTGCCTGCACAAGATGGGTATGTGGCTTACCAACAGCTGAGCAATCTAACTAAAGATGCAAGTGAATTCAAGCTATGGCTTCTAAACAAGATAACAAGCTAAAATACTAAAATGAGGAGAGAAAAGATCAGTCTTCAAAATCTAGCCAAACTTCTAGACCATTTGCTTGTGCACAAACCATGCATTTATAGGAATTCAATCACCCAAAAATCAAAACCAAATGGAACTCCTAAACAATAAACAAAGGAAAAACACTATTCCAGGGGACCAAAAACATAAATGCATGCTCAAGTCGGCAAGAAAGCTGGTGAATCGTGATATTTCACACGAGTCATGTCAAAAGAACGTTCTGGAAAACGCACGCAGGATCGCCGCTCACGAGCGGGGGCGGTTCTGAGGACCGCCACCCGATCGGGCGGCGGTTTCATCTTGAAGATCAAAGGCCAAGGAAAGAAGAAAAAGGGGAAAACAAAGGGTGTGGGGGCTAAGCGGGGCATGTGGGATGTTAACGCATACTCGAGAGATTTTCGGATCCTAAACACCTTGCGAGGAGACCTGTATCATCATTGGGGCACTTATTACGTTGTTCCGCAAAGATACTGAGTACCTTACAATTTTGGGTACATACATATTGCCCCCTCGGAGAAGTGTTTTAGCCATGAAGAGGCATAAAACGGTGGGTCCGAGTATGGCAGTCCCGAAATGGGGAGTTAGAAGCTATACCTTACACGTCCGTGTGTTGAAACGACGCCATCCAAAATTCCCGCTACCTGCAAAATGAAAAGAGAACTCAAGTGCAGATAGATACAATATTTTAGAAAATAAATGCTAAAATAATAGGGAATGAGAACGTACCATTCGTGCGGGGATAGAAACTTACCTCCATCAGCGCTCCAAACTTGTGAAAAGTCATTTTAAAATGAAACAGAGCGTATATATATATATATATGGAAGTGGGCCCATTTTCCTATTCATTTGTGTGAGTTGATTTGATTGTTTTTGAGCTCTGGGACCCACGGTGACGGTTTCGTGCGTGAGTAGAGTCAAAACGTCCGCAGTGAGATTGTGATCATGCCTCCACGTGCGGAACACCGCCCTGCTAGATCACAGGTTGGTTTTCTTTAATTTTGCGTTTTTCCCCCTCTAAATTTGAAATGTTAAATTTGTCATAATGGGGGGGTTATTTTTGAAAATGTTAGGTTCAAAAGGTCCACTAGCGCCACTCTTGGGTAGGCTCCATTTTTAGTTTAAATGGTCTTTTTTTTACTTATTTTAGGCTTTTTGGGGTTAGAAACCCGTGTGGGTTTTCGGACCGCGACCGCCGCCCTGGCCAAGGTGGTGGTTACACGACCGCCGCCTTGTTCAGGGCGGTGGTTACACGACCACCGCCTTTAAGGCGGCGGTTACAAAACCGCCTCCTTGCTCAGGGCGGTGGTTTTACACAGAATGCAAAAGAACTTATTTTTGAGATTATGTTTGTACATTTTTGCACTTCTATGCATTTTTATGACTCTCTCGGTATTGTTTAGATACTAACTTGCTCTGTTTTGTGTGTTTTTGGGTGTATGCAGACGAGGGAGGAATACATCAGATGGAGCCGAGAGAGAGAGTGTGGACCGGCTGTCGTTAGGTCTGGATGCCCTCTCACCAGACGAGGAGGACACACTACAGAGGGCCGGTATACTACGCATATCGCGCGTCCCACATGTCACACCATCTAGTCACATCCTTTGTGACTTATTTTCATATTGGGACGCAGATCGGAACACTTTCCGACTGCCAGGGGTCCGCGGTGAGTGGACTATCACGTTGGAGGATGTCTACCGTATTTTGGGGGTCCCGATCATCGGGAGGAGACTCACATTAGAGATGGCAGGCTCACGGGCACAGATTGCATAGTGGGCAGGTTACATGGGAGATGCAGCTATCTCCACGGGGTCGAAGAAGGGAGTGAGAGTTCGATCCATCCCTTCTTTGCCTATCCCCATATTTTGACTGGCCATCATGGGGATCCTTGCCTCGAGATTGATCGGGGACAAGGGAGGGGACACTTTGTTATACTGCTGGGCCCCCATCATTACACAGATAGAGGGGCATGGCCGGATATATGCCTGGGGTGCAGACATTCTGGGGACCACCTACCATGATTTATATAGGGTGGTCCGTTTACAGGGACAGTCATTGAGCCACCCAACTCTAGTCATGAGTTGGGTGTATGAGCATTTTATTCCCTATGGCAGAGGCGTAGAGGTGGCAGATCCTGGGGCTATGAGGGCAGCCAAATGGTCAGATATGTCGGTGCTTAGAGCACCTCACCCGGCCGATTGCCTCCTTACCATAGCGAGATATGGAGGTGACACCGTACCGGCTTATGGCCGGCATATGGGGCGAGGAGACCCTTACATTGATCTCTTGCTCCACCACAGGGCAGCTCATCGACCGCGTGGGACGGGTGGAGGTACATCCTTTTGGCAGAGTTCCTCAGCAGTTTGGCCTTCCATATGCGGGCATGCTTCCCCCAGTGGCACCAGTTTATAGATCAGTTCGCGAGGCCAGAGGGGGGCCTAGAGGCCGAGGTTGGACAGTGGTCACTCCTGGCACTCCCATTGCAGCTAGGAGGATAGTTCGGGCCAGAGGGAGAGCCGGTGCGCCTCGGGCACCTTTGCTTCAGATTGCTGCGGGTCCTGCTCATAGCAGCGATGACCCTATAGACATTGACTCGATTCTGAGGAGCTTACAGAGGGAGGGTCGGAGGAGCAGACTGATGATAGCGATCCTGAGTGGCATGACACTCAGGATATTATGCAGGTGGAGAGGGCCGAGGAGAGCGCAGAGAGGGACACTCTAGTTTCAGAGGAGCCACTCTCTCAGGGCCATGGTGGAGAGGACGAGTCAGTTGTGGGGTGACATGTTGCCCCTGCTACAGGAGCAGCCCCTCAGTCGGCAGCGGCATCCGCGGCGGGTGCTGGCCCTAGTGACCCATCTTGGAGGCCCGGTGATCCGAGTAAGTTATCCTTTCTTCCTTTCAATGTTTGTTTAATTTAGGATTTGTTATCTCTCCTTGTGTTTGTATCTTGTATATTTTAGCCTCTTGCCTAGTTTCTAATTCATTTTTCTCCTTTGTTTGCAGAGACTGTCGACGAGTGGTGGGATCTGATCCGCAGGGTATGCACTGATTCCCTGATGATCCCCATGGATAAGACCCGTGTGGAGCTATCCGTAGATGCCGGGGAGCCCTCAGCAGCCGGCAGGCATACCGATGTCTTCGCTCCCGTTTGGCACGTGGCCAAGATGGTGTCGACCCTACGTACAGAGTTGGCGGGCTATAGGACAGCTGAGCGCCTTATGAGGAGCCACTCTCATGGTGAGACCACGGCTGCTCCTCGGGACCCTGAGCCCTCCGTTCATTCAGAGCGTCGGCGTAGCCGGAGTCCTAGGTGAGGGCGCGCACCTTCGGAGGGGTCGCGTAGGGGTTGAGAGACCACTTGGCTCCTATGTATTTTGTACTATAGATTCTTTGTATATCACGGGCTCTTTGAGCGTTTTGACCATGCCTAGTGCATGATGGCATTGTATATAAACATTGATTATTTATATATATGCATTTGTTTTTGGATCAAAAGCTTGTCACTCATGTTTTCCCTTTCTATTTCCGGCTTCCTCGTGTATACTACGATGTATGGTTTATATGCTTTCTAGAATGTATGCAATGGAAAACAGATGATGCAAATGTTTGCTTTCTTTTTGTGTTTCATGATGCTGATACATGATATTGTAGATATATTGTGATCTTGAATCTTAGCTTCTGTGAGCAATTTGGATACCTCATGTTTGTTTTGGCAAAGTGATGAAAATAACCAGTATGATGAACAGATTAACTTGCCCCACTCCTAACTCCACGCAACTAGTAAGATGCGAGGGCTTATCACCAAGAGCCAAGAAGGGCGCAAGTTATGAAATATGGTGAAATGACAGTGATGAAAGATAGACAAAGCTTTGGCGGAACCAAATTGGAAGCTACAAGCCGACTCCACCCGAGTGACTTCATAGTTTTGAATGCAACTTGCCCTGCGGTTTATCTAGACTTAGACCCGTAGATGGCCACATAGTAGACAAAATCTGGTTTTTTTAGGATTTTAACTCTCTTGGGATTTTGAACATCTGATTCATTCATTTTTGACTCAAAGTTTGAATTGTTTGTTTATGACCTTTTAACGTTTGCTTTGTCAAGAGGACCCCCTACACTTTGCCCCATGCTACTAGTAAGAAGCATGGGTTTATCACCGTGGGCAAGGCATAGGTGAGTAAGGGCATTTCCATCCTTTCCCAACCCTACGTCACTAGTAAGAGATGCAAGCTCATCACCGAAGGTTGGTGGGGCAAGGAAATGTGTAAAAATAAAATTTTCTGTTTAATCACTTTTTGACTTGCTTATTTGAGTAAAATGTCAGTATATGCTTATTCCCAAAGAGATGTGTATATGGGATAGATGCGACACCATGAAGCTTCTAGAAGAGACCATAGGCAAGACACCTGTCCTAAGAAGAAATCAAAGCGAGAATAAACTTGCAGATCTTGGTATGGTTACCATTAAGACTTCGTCATGTCTGATTTTATTTGATAAAAGATTCTGAGATATTTGATGATATCGTGAAAATGGAGAGATATGATTAGAAAGTTTTATGCCAACAACATCATGAGTTTGTAATGAATTGCTTTGAGAATAGATTCCTTGATCACAATTTGTGTAAGAAACGAATGGACAAAATGATCTAAATCTATATGAAAATGCAATGTAGATAGTTATATAGGTAGTGTTAGCTGCTTATGCGTAGAAACATTTGAGGTGCGAGGAATTGATTGTTTCACCAAACTCCTCACCTTCTAACATACATAAGAGGTATGCACCATTTCCATAGTCCTTCATGACTCGGTATGGGCCCAACCATTTGGGCCAAAATTTCCTTCCTTCACCGGTCTTCTTATCGATCCATTTGTCAGTCTTAGAACTAGATCACCTTCATATATATCGCGTTCATAGACCTTCTTGTTATACTGCCGGCACATTCGGTCAGCATATGCTCTATGCCATTGTTCAACATCTAACCTAGTTTCATCTAGGCTTTCTAGTTGGGAAAGACGTGCTTCTCTGTAAGTGTCTTCATCCAGAATCCCTTGTAGTGAAATGCGGAGAGTGGGTATTTTGACCTCAAGCGGGAGAACTACTTCTGCCCCAAATACCAGCGAGAAAGGAGTTGCTCCGTTGGTGTTCTTATTGAGGTTCGGTGGGCCCACAAGGCCGGATATAACTTCAAATGCCAATCTCGTTTGTTTTCTTTCACCATTTTAAGGAGAATGGCTTTCAGTGTCTTGTTTGTTGCTTCAGCCTGCCCGTTGGCTTGGGGATAATACAAGGAAGCCGTATGATGGCTTATTTTAAATTTATTGCATAGTTCACGAACCTCTTCATTCTTAAAAGAAGTTCCATTATCGGAGATAATGATTTGTGGGATACCGTACTCTACAAATGATTTGGTTCAAAATGAACTTGGCAATCACAGAACCAGGTACAGTAGTAAGAGGCATGGCCTCCACCCATTTGGTAAAATATTCAGTGGCCGTGATTATAAAATTATGGCCATCTATGGATGAGGGAGAGAATTTCCCTATTAAGTCTAGACCCCATGTAGAAAAGGGCCATGGAGTTGCGATTGGTTGTAGAGCTTGTGCTGGCATGTGGATCTCGTGGGAGAATTCTTGGCACTTATGACACCTGCGTGCAAACTCTATCACGTCATGTTCTAGAGTGGGCCAGAAATAGCCCATTCGATGTATTTTTCGAGCGGTGGCATGGCCACCGAAGTGGCCTCCACATATACCACTGTGGGATTCATGGAGAATCCTCTTGGACTCTTCTGTGTCAACACACCTTAAGAGCATTCCATCGAATGCTTTTCGATAGAGCACCTACTCTATAATGACATATTTAGCTACGATTATGCGTAACCGCCTTCTTTGTTGCGGTGTAACTGCCTCCGGGTATGTATGGTCTATGATATAATTAATGATATCAGTGTACCAAGGACACTCAGAGATAGCGGGTCGAGTTTTGATGTAGTATATGCATTCATCTGGAAAGTCTAAATCTACTAAATCACCTCCGTCTAATGGGTTGTCAGCTAACCAATCCATGATGATTTGTCCTTTAACCGACTTCTGATTTACAAATGTTAATTCGAACTCTCCCATTAAGGTTATAAAACGTCCAACCTTTTTAGACAAGGACCCTTGTGTGAGAAAAGTCGTAAATGGTCCGTTTTTACCATGACCTTCGTTTCTTGATTCAGCATATAATGTCTTAGGCGTTTAGTAGCAAAGACTATGGCAAGGCATTCTCGTTCTGCTTGTGTATAGCGTGTTTCATAGTCGAGCAACGTTCGGCTAATGAAATAAATCACACGTTCTCTCTTGTTATCGTCTTCTTGGGCCAACATACAGGCCAGCGAGACATTGGTAGCTCGTGAATATAGAATTAACGGGTGATCTAGCTTAGGTGGCATTAGCGTAGGTGGTGATAAAAGGAAACGCTTAACTACATCAAAAGCTTCATTGTAATCTTCGGTCCAATCAAGGCTATAGTCTTTCTTGAGTAAATTGTTGATTGGATGAACGGCGAAGCTTCAAGTCGGGATAAATCTCCGGATTGCACCCAGCTTTCGAGAAATGATCTGATTCTAGATTCACTCGAAGGTGGGACCATTTCGAGGACAGCCGAATTTTGGTTGGATCAACATCAATTCCTCGTGACGATATGATGTAACCTAGGAGCTTTCCTCCTGTTACACCAAAGACGCATTTCTCTGGATTTAGCGTGACTCCGTATTCTATTAGACGTGAAAGAATGACGTGAAGTACTTGGGATGGTCACAACGCTTCTTGGCTTTAGCGATAAGTCATCTACGTAAGATTCCATGATTTTATGAATTAGATCATGAAATATGTATGTCATGGCCCACCGGATGCGTAGCACCGGCATTCTTGAGACCAAATGGCATAACAACGTAGCAATAGGTTCCCAAGGAGTTATAAACGTGGTTTTAGCTTGATCTTGCTCGAGATATTCTGATTTGATTGTATCCCGAGAATCCATCCATAAGAGACAAGAGTTCAAAACTAGTTGTTGCATCAACAATAACATCTATGGATGGTAATGGGAATTCGTCCTTAGGACACGCTTTGTTGATATCTCGAAAATATATGCAGATGCGTATCTTTCCATTCTTCTTGAGAACATGAATGATGTTAGATACCCATTGGGAGTAGTCAACCGGCTTGATGAATCCTACCTGAAGGAGTTTTATTACCTCCTCTTTTACCATGAGAGCTACTTTGGGCTTCATGGGTCTTGATTTTTGTTTAATTGGCTTTTGCATCGATCTAGTGACGAGGTTGTGCACCGCAATGTGGGGTGCGACTCCTGTCATCTCCTTATAATTAAATGAAAATGCCTTCTGATGTTATTTGAGAATTTGAGTATGTATTTCCACTTCTTCTGGGGTTAACGAAGAACCTAGTTTCAATATTCTTGGTTCATCTTCTGTCCCGATGTTGACATCGATTATTTCTTCGATCAAAGAGGCGTTACCCTCTTCAAACTCAGGTGGTGCTGGAGGTAAATCTAAATCATCCCCATTTTCTACTGCGTATATGCCAGGTTCCATTTGTGAGGGAAGATCCGTTACGGGATTTCCGAAGTAGGAAGACGAATGTGGAATCAAGGATAAATCTAGCATGTGATAGGAGAGATGTAGTCTTTGCATAGGCATTTAAGTAATCCAAAGTAGTAGCATCACTATCAACATGGTCTAGGACGGTAGATTCACTTCCGCTTGAAAGAGGATTTGTCATTATTTTTATCAATGGTTCATCACGAATGGACAAGTGGCTGGGTATCTTCTAACTCATTGCTTGGAGTAAAACGTGATCTTTGAGGTTGCTTTATTGAATCGGTGAGAAGATTTTTCTCTCGTGGGATTGCTTCAATGGATATGAATTTGAACGCCTTGCTTAAATCTAATACAACATTTTTGTAGAGTTGCAAATGTTGGCTTTAGTTTCATATACTTGAAACTTGATTTGTCATTAATTACGAGTCTCCGGGACTCGATGTTATCAATACCAATTCTTTTGGCTAAGGTAAGGCCAAGGAGGAGGGCTTCGTACTCAGCACTATTGTTTGTGCATTCAAAATTTAATTTAAAAGTGAATGGGAGGAATTTCTCCTCGGGCGAAGTAAGAATTATACCTGCCCCCGCTCCATAACGGCATTTAGCTCCATCGAAATGGAGAGTCCAATACTTAGCCGGGAGTATAGATGTTGGGGTATTTGTTGTGTTTGCACACTCTACTTCCACCATATAGAGATCCTCTGCTGGAAAGGAACCAACACCTAGGGAAAACCCTATGCCTACTGAATCAAATGGTAAGAACATTGGTGAATCTTGTTCTATCAACTCAACAATTTTCACAGTAGTCCCTAATGATACTGTTTCTTTAGTTTTATCTTTAGGGGTTGGAATTGTTTTGGCTATGCTGGTAGTTTCAAGATCCGTCGTAGGTACCAACTTTTCCTCTGGTTTTGGGTCAGTGGGTTTATTAAGTTGGTTTGTTGGTAGTTCAAATTCTGAGTGCACCCCTGGTCTTTTCTTTAAATCAGCTAGGTGCAAATCGAAAGGTTTTGGGTCACCTTTGGCTACAAATACCTTTCCTAGATGCAAGAATCTTACTTCTTGAAATAATGTAGAAGGGATTGCCTTCATTCGGTGTATCCATGGTCGGCCGAGTATCATATTATAATTAGTTTCCCGATCTATAATATAAAACTCAGTCAGGATTGTTTTGGGCCCTAAGGTGACCGGCAGTATTATAGTTCCTATCGAAGTGGCTTTAAGGCTATCATAGCCTCTCAATGTATTTCGAGTAGTGGAACAGTTTGTTTCCCCATATCCAAGTTTTTGGAGGAAAGAGAAAGGGACTATGTTAACTGCGGCCCCATCATCAACCATTGCCCGTTTTACATAGTTATTATAAACCCATACTTGTAAGTGTAAGGCTGGATCACCTCGGCATGCGATCTCAGCATTTGTGGGCATTTTACTTATTTCGAATATGAATTCGACATCCTTGTCCAGCTGCCCGGAGGGTGGATATCAAAATCTACGTGATTTACTTGTGTTTGGGGAGGTGGAGTGATGTTAATTAGATGGCCTAGACCTAATGCTTCTAAAAGAGCAGCTGTGAGGGGGAGAGTTCTTTAGTAAGTCAAAAATGAAATGTGTGAGAAGGTCTTTGTTAGGTCAATAATTAAATCATAGGCACCTATGGGTTTTTCTACTATTTCTTGACTCTTATCTTTTTGGCGAGAGGACTTGGGCTTGGTTGAGAGAAATACTCTCGTGTTCTTGTTATAGCTTCGATAGGTAGTTCAGCGTCTAATTCTACCAAACTGACTATCTTGGGTCTTGGTTGAGCTCTAAGCGTGGCGCAAGTGATGGATTTAATGAAGTCGAGGCTTTCACGATCATTGTTTCCGTCATTGCACCTTTTTTGTTCAGTTGGATTTATCCTATTGTTATCATGATTTGGGAGCGGATCGTTAAAGATCTTGAGGGGAGCATTCTAAGGGGAAACTGCCCCTGCGAGCGTATTTGGTGATGATGAGACGGGATCTGCCAAAAACAAATCTGTGAAGAACTGTCTTTGTTCTTCTGGCAAGCGTTGCATAAATTTATTATAGTCACGACATGTTCTAGTATCATGACCCCAAATTTTGTGGAAACCACAATAAGAATTGGGATTGTAATTCCTATTTTGTTGGTTAGGTGTGTATTGTGGCCTAAAATTCTGATCAAACTATTACTATTAATATTAAAGTTTTGGAATTGTTGTTTCTGGTTTTGACTTTGGTTTTGATAACCAAATGAGTTTTGGCTTGGCCCTTGTATGGGATTTCACCGTTGTTGTTGTTGTGGATGGTTAAAATCCACTGTATTGATCGTCGGGGTAAAGTTGTTGTTTCATTGGTTGTTTGTTTGTGACGGAGTATTAACAACATTTACCCTCTTGGGCTGGTCGGTTACCCCATCCGTTGTTACCCCACGATTTTTGTTAAGGATTTTAGGTCCTTGATTGACATTTGTGATAGTTGTAGTGTTTTGAGTGGAGGTGATTAACCTCCTGTTTGTTCCATATGTCTTACGACCACTATCTATCGCTGCTTGGTCTATTCGAAGAGCGCTCTCAAGTACTTCATCGTAAGTTCTTAGCGGGAACTTCTGGACTTCTTCCTTCACCTCCTTGCTGAGAGAATGAAGGAATAAATCACATAGTTCCATCTGATCCATGTTTGGAGCACTTCTTTGAAGAATAAAGAAGCGTACGCCACCTCTGGATGAAATGGGTGATGATTCGTTGTGTTCTTGTTTGATGTGCAAGAATTCCCTGATTCCTGTTCTCAATAGTTTGTTCATGTCGAAGGCTTTGATGAACTCTGACATGAGTTGTTTAAATGAATGTATGGAGGCTTCAGGTATCCTGTAATACCGGTTGAGAGCAATGCCTTCCAAGGTTTTGGGAAATATTTTAGCAATAACCCCATCCCAAGGGAGTAATTCTCGTATGGCTGTAGCGTAAGCTTTGATATGTGCATTTGGATCTCCCTCACCCTTGAACTTGGGTAGATCAAGAAGAGGTCTTGGAAGCATGACGCTTCGTATGGTGAAGTCTAAGGGTTCCTTTAGATATTCTGAATAAGTCCCTATCGCATAGCTTTCGACCATTGATGGTGGTTGCTGAGGGAGTGATGGTGGGATAGGTTGTTGATACGGTGCAGCGTATGCATTAGCAGGGGCATAAGGAGGTCCCTGCGTTTGAGAAAACATGTCGGGAGAGGAGAAAATATCTCCTTGTGGTGATTTGGAGTACATGTTTAAGTATGACGGGGTATTGTCAAGGAATGGATTGTTTGACACTAGACCGGGAGGAATAGTGTTAGAGATGATGGGCCTTGTTGGCGTTTGTTGTGGATAGTGAGGTGGCATGCCTAACGTGCCTACTCCCGTGAGGAGATCTACTTGACCACAGTGGTATGGAGGATTGGAACTTCCTGTTTGTATGAACGAAGAATTTTGACTTGCTTGAGCAAGTTCTAACCCTCTCACTTTTTCTACTAACGTTGAAATGACTTCATTTGGTGAAGTCACGGTGTTTTGTCTGAGCGGCGTTTGTTGTACACCCTGGTGTTGTATAGGCATGTGATATCCTGTCATGAACTGATCACTATCTTGCCAAGTCTCTCTAAGAGTATTTCCTATATGCAGTGGTATAGAGGTATTTTCTTGAAAAGAGACCTCGGGTTGTATTTGTAAACCTCCTATAGGTGGGTATATACCCCAAGAATGTTGTTCACTCCTAGGATAATGTATTGACTGTCCATCATCTAAGACCAGGTATGGGTCTGATTGTCTACTAATTTGTGGTCTAAGTAGCATTTGAGGAGACGAACCAGATTCTCCGGTAAACGTCATATTGTTTGAACCTGAAGGCTCTGTTTGTTGCGTTCGAGGGGGTTGATCTAACTCCTCAGTTTGAAAAGATGAATTATATCTGATTCTTGGGGTTTGTGTTGACAACTGATTAGTTGAATAGTTGTCACCCCATACTAAGAGCGAGGGTGATGATTGCCTATTCTGTTGGGTGTAGTATGCCTCAAGACCCAAGAGGGTCTCGCCATTATATGCATCGAATCCCGGCATATTCGGGGTATATGAATACTTGTAGAATAATGGAAAGGAGCGAAGGTGATTGAGATAAGATGAAACTTCTCAAAGAGAAGGTGAAATAGTTGTTAGTTCACATCAGTTCACCAGCAATTTTTATGTACGCCGGAAAAGTGACGAGTGAGCGTGAGAATCTACAAGTAACTCTTCCGCGTGCACCCGACCTCCCGAGGTCATGCTTGAGAGACCGGTGGGGATGGAATATGCGTGGGATGCGAAAAACTAGTTAGGCGAGTCTAATGTCTTCAACACGCACTAGTGGAATTTGTGAATCTAAGGCAAAGAAGGCCCTTCTAACTTGGTGGTGTGATAGATCGATCGGCGAGGATGAGTGCTCGAAGGCTCCAATCAATATCGAGCTCTAGCGTGATTCAATCATGGGTTGTGGAATACGTGAAAATGACACGGGATAGTTTCGTGTATGTCTCTTGATAACGTCATATAGTGGATGGTAAGTATAATTGACTCTACGGACGATTCTCTGGCCTATCCAGAATTCTCTAGCTTCGTTAGCCACTATATCTAATAAGGACAATTGTTCGATGATGATGGGTGGAAGTGGAGTGGATCTAAATACTAGTGTGCGTAGGCCAGTGTCTATATCTAATTCTCTTATGGATTCGTTGGGCTGTGGGATCTGTGGATCACAACCGTAGGTTCGTGTTTGTTGTGGGCCAGCTATGGTCATACGTAGAATCAAGTCCTGATTCCTAGTATCCAATAATCATACGCTTTCTCAGCTTCTATGTTTAGAACCAACATTTGTGCAATCTTCTCGAATACCTTCACGGGCATTCTTGTAACTGGATTCTTAAGCTGGTATCTATATCTACGAGGGTGTCTCCTGCACCTGGCTGTGGGACCAAAGGATCACAACCAAAGGTTTGTTCTCTTTCGAACCCTTCTACAGTCATGTGAGTGTTTACCTAGGGCAATCTGTAATTTGGTTGGTTTGACCAAAACGTGTGTGCTTGGTCATCCTCTATGTTTAACCCTCTCAACTGAGAACTGATCAGTTGTAAATCTATTGTTGTTCGGAATACTTGTATTCTGAGATTTTGGTCTATGTCAACTATTGCTGTGACGAGATTTGGTTGAGGCACGATTGGCTCAAATATATATTCCCTGGGCTCCTGAGGTCCCGTGATTGTCATACAAAATAAAATGTAAATCTAACTGTAACGAAGCAAAATCTAACTACGTGGAATAAATCTAAAACATGTATATAACTTCTATTCTTCTGAGAAATCTTTTGAGAATTTTAACGAAAGCAAACTATTTTAAGCGTATCTAGAAATAACAACTAAACAATAATTTAAAACAGACAAAATAACCGAGTGTAGTTATCAGCCTGTGTAATTTGTAGATTTATTCTAAATAAATAAAATAGCTCGTCTAATCTATCTGCAAGATTCTCGATCCTACCTCAGAAGTGAGGAGTGAATCATAGTTTCTCAGAAACTATCAATCCTCACATATTCCTGGAATATCGAGGATAGAATTCACTGAAATGAAGCAATTATCTACTCTATTTGATATGATTCTAACTAGAACTTTGAAAGTTAAAACCTGGATTCCGCAGAATAGTGGCGAATCCGTTGGTGTATGCGATCTTGTCCCCTCAGTGTGATCTTCTCGTTCTTTCGTGTTCACGTGGATCCAGAAAAGTGTGTAATGCTAGCACCGATAGGAGTAGATTTTAGGACAAGGACAGCTTAGAATGCGCATTTAAAAATGCGAGTAGGAGAGGGACAATGCAAGAGTACGAGAGCTTGGGTTATGTGATTCCTAGCGGGATTTTCTTGTGAGTCATGCGACATGAAGCGACCAGAACCTACAACTATCTTATTCGAAGATCAAAACCTACAACTTTAATGGCTTCCTAAGCTATTCTATTCCAATGGGTTGGATAAAATAATGACACTATTTGCACAAGCTGGATATGTGGCTTACTAACAACTGAATAAAGCTAACCAAGCATATAATGAACTGAACTAAGAACTCTAAGCAACAATGAAAAGAGAAAATTCAGAGGCAAGCTTGATTGGATTGGATGAAATGACAAAGATCACTTGCTGCACAAGATGGGTATGTGGCTTACCAACATCTGAGCAATCTAACTAAAGATGCAAGTGAATTCAAGCTATGGCTTCTAAACAAGATAACAAGCTAAAATACTAAAATGAGGAGAGCAAAGATCAGTCTTCAAAATCCAGCCAAACTTCTAGACCATTTGCTTGTGCACAAACCATGCATTTATAGGAATTCAATCACCAAAAAATCAAAACCAAATGGAACTCCTAAACAATAAACAAAGGAAAAACACTATTCCAGGGGACTAAAAACATAAATGCATGCTTAAGTCGGAGTAAGGAAAGCTGGTGAAACATGATATTTCACGCGAGTTACGTCAAAAGTACGTTTTGGAAACGTGCGTGAGGACCGCCGCTCACGAGTAGGGCGGCGGTTACAGAGACCGCCGCCCGATCGGGGTGGCGGTTTCACATCTTGAAGATCAAAAGGCCAAGGAAAGAAGAAAAAAGGGGAAAACAAAGGGCGGGGTCTAAGCGGGGCATGCGGGATGTTAACACATACTCAAGAGCTTTTCTGGATCCCGAACACCTTGCGAGAGAGACTGTATCATCATTGGGGCATTTATTACGCTGTTCCACAAGACGGTGCCTTACAATTTTGAGTACGTACAGTCCCTTTTGTCTCCTTTCCCTCTCCTCCTTCTCCTCCTCGAGTGACCCAAGTGACCTTTCCTTTGGTCATGCCCTCTCCCCCTTCTTCTCTGTTCCTCCGCCTCTTCGTCCATCTTCTCTTCTCTCGCGGATCTGTCCCCCTCCATTTCTTCCCTCATCTCTGAGCTCCCTTCCCTTCCTATGTCTTCCTCTCCTACAGTATCTCTTCCTCCCGTGAGCACTTCTTCGGCCTCCCTCTCGATGCCGCCTCCAAGTGTCTCCACGTTTTTCCCTTCTACTACTGCAACTGCCCCCTTCTCTATTTTTGGTCCTTCTCCCATAAGTCTAGCCTAGATCTCCCAGCACCTAAGTCAACAGAAAAGGAAAGTTCCCATCACTCGATGGACTTCTCGTAATCCCGTCAAAAGGGGCAAGAAGCGAAGCCCATCACACGCTTCTCTCGAGTGTTGCGGGAGAGATGGTAATGGAGATCGCATACCCCAATCCTCTGAAGGATAAAAAGGATCTGTCTCCGATAGATTACACAGTGACTCAAGTCACAATGGGGACGTCTTCTGAAAGCCTTCAAGGAGAGGCCCTATCTGCAGTTGACGCCCTCTGCAAGAAGCTTCAAGAAGTAAAAGAAGAGAAAAGGCTACTGAAAGAGCAAAATAAACATCTGCTCCATGCCTTACAGAAGATGGGCAGTGCACCTCCCACAACTACCGCCAAAACTCCTGAGCCTCTGAGTCAGGATAAAATTAATGAATATGCAAAGATTGGCGGCGAGCAGGGTATGGCAGTTTCCGCTGGAGGAGCCAAATCCTCAAGGACAGTGAACGAGTGATCGCCAAGTTCACCGATTTGTATCTGAACATCAACAAGGTGAACAAAGAACTCCAGGCATTAGCAGGACCCATATCCGAAGAGCTGGACCATGCTAGGCTGTAGCGTGAGACCTTTCAAAGAATGTTCAACTGTTCAGTCGAAGATCTGGTCAAGTTCGGCATTTTCGGTCACCCCAGGGCCCTCAATAAAATCCTTTCCACTCTGGATTACCGGATGGATCAACTGGAATTCATCCTCGAAAAGATTGATAAGGTAAAGGAAGAAGCCCTGGACGCAATGCATCAGATGGAACAAATCATTCTAACAATGTCTCCAGGGTTTCTTACTCCTTCTTTCACCTTAAGGAAGGTTGACGAAACCATCCAGATCTTCAAGGAGATCGTTTCGCAAGGGCTGGGGCCAGAGGTCACTTTTGACGTAGAATCCATCAATAACCTGCTGGCCTGTCGGGACTTCATCGGGTTCTTAATAGAAGTAGAGAATGAGTATTCCAAACTCCCAGAGAAGCTCACAGATGAGCGGGAGACTTGCGAGGCTATCAGTGAGCGACACAAGGATCCTTCCCAGGATCAATTAGAGCCCATGATCAGCAAGTTCATGGAATACCGTGCCCAATTCCACATCTCGTCACCTGAGCAGCAAAGAAGAGCAGGATATCCCCTTTCAGCCGCGGGATGACGACGATGAATAATTTCTCTCTTCTTTGACTTTCTTTTTGTAAATGTCTAAAGTATGTTGGCATAAATGATGACATCATCCATGTTGCACCATGGGATGATGTCATCCATTAAGTTGTCAAAAGTCAACATGACTTTGAGATATTTTTGTAGATATTTTGTATATTTTATGTAAATAGGTGGTTGGTTCCTTTTTGCCTTCCTTCTTCTCCTTCTTCTATAAATACTCAAATACTTGTTGTATTTGGAGGGTGGATATCTTTCAGATGAAAAATAGAAGTGAGAAGAAAAGACTTTGAGATTTTGTAACAGAAAGAAATATTAATACAATATTTAGACTTTGTGCTGAATACATGTGTTATATGCATTAGATCTTTCTTACGTCGATCTCGTGTATTTATCTTCATTGGATCTCGTACATTTTTTATTGTCATTTATTCATTAGTATTGCTTTATTCATTTATGCAAGTAGGTTTGGCTCTGTTTACTACCAATCCCAAAACATAAACCTTCTAACCTTTTTGCTTTGGAATTCATTTCTTTTCTCCCTTCGGACCTGATCTTTCTTCATCCTCTCTTTCATTCCTTTCTTTCCACAGTCGGAAACACCCCTACTGGGATGAGATCCAAAACCCCAAAGGTAGAATATTGTGAGACTTGCACAGATTCTGCTAGAAGAATAGCAATATACAGTTTCACTTTCTTTGACTCAAAGAGGGGCTATTCCCTGCTGCTTGTTGGCTCGTTTATCCATAGATCTATCCAAGTGACATATTTTAAAACCAACAAAGCATTCAAATGCACACACATGCTTAGAATGCAATAAGGCACAAGGTTGAAGAGCACACAAATGCTAATTTGTCAATGGTCGATAGTTTATCCAAACAAGGGTGATGTGGTCCAGGTATCCAAGGTATATGATGTGATCCTAGAAACACAATGAGGCTAGGTATAGGAATGGGTATAGGTGTGTTCCGAAACACCAAAATGTTTGGTCTAGTTGAGATAAATGTCATGAAAGAAGGCGAGGTAAGGTTGGTAGGTTAAACAACATGGGTAACATTATCACATGGTAGAGCGAGTAAGCGAGTTGGATTTTCATATAGGAGAGGTTGGGTTGGCAAAGGTATATAGGTAAGGTCATGGGTTTGGTGAGGTGAAGGAAAATGTGCCCCTAAGTATCGTAGGGAGGTATTCAGGTGGTGATACTTGTTAGGTGAGCACGGAGGGAGTTTATAGGGATGCGTTAGTTAGAAAAATTAAAATGAGAGTAAAAATTAGGGCTAATGAAGCATATTGAGTTATATACAGGGTGACCAATGTCGAGTCAAATGGAACCAATGTCGGTAGCGTGACCGATGTAGATCACCTAGGGCATGACTTGAGCAACGTTGGTTTCCAAAATGACGAGTTAAAAAAATAATCCCTCCTAAAAGTGTCTCATTTGAGTAGTGTTTGAGTTGGAAAATGACTAGTGGAGAGGGTATTTGCGAGGAATATGAAAAATAGGGCCAAGAGACTTAGTTGGCGAGAGATAAGTGGGTGGAGGAGGTGATTTCATGGCCCCACATGTAGCTAGTTGATTGGTTAGAGAGTTAGGAGCTATTTAACATAGAAAAGACAAGGGAAGAATCGGGGGTGATCCGAGTTCAGTTCCATCCATCCCAACATGGAGTGTCTTGATGAGCAGAGGTAGGATTTGAGATTTTTAAGCTTGGTTTGTAGAATTATTATTTTTATTTTTCATTTTTTTTGTGAAATTTTATTTGAAATTGGGGTGAAATCAGGGTATGGGAGGGTGAAATTAGATTAATTAGGGGTAAAAACAAATATAAGGCAAGGTGGAAGGGATTTGGGAGGGGTATTTAGGTGTTTATGTGAATTATTTGGAAATGGGAGGTGTGTGGGTTCGGCCTTGTGCTGAACTAGTAACCGATGTCACTAGGGTATCTTTTCAACAACGGTTGATGAACCGACTTTGGTCAATGGAAGGGGACCAACATCATTAGGGGAAACAATGTCACTCGCTCGGTGATAGAACAAAGGGTAAGAAAATGTAGAGGGTAGGTCATCTAAGGGAGTGTGAGGTTGGGTAGGGTGGCAAAGAGAAGTCTTAGGGAAGGGTGTGGGTAAAAGAGGATGTGATAGGATGATTTTGAGAGGGATGGGGTTGGGTAGGTCAATAGGTGAACTAGTGGGAGGGTAGATAGGTAAGATCGAAAAAGGGGGAAAATAGTGGAATGAAGGGGAAAATAATGGCCGAGCTAACCTATGAAAACACCATGCCTTGATTTCTACCTACATAGCCCTTGCAAAGGACCTCAGTGATGTAGTTCTCACATAGGAAAAGGAAGAATATGATTTTGGTAAGTGGGTGTTTAACCAAATTGTTGTGTGATAAAACATATTATTACATTGGTCGAGGGTTGAGTGCGCGTGTTAATGACTTTTATATCCAAGCTGATTGTGTGAGCTTCCTTTGGCTAGGAGGAACAACCTATATAAGAAACACAAAAATACCATCAAATAGTATTAATAATATAAGTTAGTGGATTTCTAGAAATTTTAGATTCGAGAAGCGAGGTGCTTCCTAGAAGGTTGTCAATCCACTTTCAAATACAAATTAATATTGCAAATATCATGAAGTAAGGAAATCCTACTGTAGTTATACAATTTAGGTATCTCATGCAAATACAATAAGCAAATCTAAAATAATAGGAAAGGTTATGATTAAATCTAGAGGTTTGGTAGGTTATTCTAGGTTTTTCTAGGTCTGACAGGGGTCTACGATTGATCGGGTGAGGTATGGGTTGATTTTGGTTGATCGAGAGGCTTGTTGGTCAAAAGGAATGAAATGACACAGAGAGCGATATTGGTTAGGTGACCGATGTCGGTATAGAGTGAAATTGATGACAGATTAAGGTTTCCGACATCATCGGGGAAATTTGGTAGTAATTAAATAAAAGTGGTTTTGGACTTCTCTTTGATTACACAGAGAATGAAGGGAGGATGGTTGTGTTCGTAAGAATGCCAAGAAGACTCGAGGGGAATGTATAGAGGTCGTACAAAGAACCGAGAATGTCATGGGTGGTTGGATGGGTAGATTGGTAAGAATGTGGGGATGGAGGAATGCAGGAAGGAATAAGATGTAATAAAAAAATATAATGAACCTACACTTTAAGCAACTACAAAATGATGAAAATAAAATATAGTTACTTGTATTTGCAAGTTTAGTAAGTGAAGGAAGGTAGTAGTTTATCCATGAATAAATTTTGTGGTCGGTTCCGCAACAATAATTTCCAAAGTGTTCTTGTGAATATTCTAATGTCTTGGGGACGAGCCTCGGGTGTTTTCTTGGGCATGTGGTTGAGGATATCCCATCATCTAGACACGAGAAGTCTTTGATTTGTGCTTGAATACAATAGAATCTCTCGGGCGAAAAAATGATCAACCTAGGTAAAGAGTTGTGAAAAAGTATATAAGGTAACTGATGATGGTTAAGGTGACTGACGTCAGTTGAGGGATAACCATAGTTGGTTAAGGAGGGAAATCCGGAGTTTACCAAAAATAGGTAGATCTTTACTATTTTTGACATGATCTTGACAAAGGCTGCTTAGGGAAGTGGAGTTCACATGAGAGAAGGTAGGAAGGTCATAGAAGAAGTCCAATTAGATTTTTGGAAAAGTCTCGATTAGTTAGGTTTAGTGTTGACTCAAAGCATTGAGAGTGATGAATAAGTGCTAAGATTGATGACTTGGTCATTGTGAGTTAAATTCCCCTAGAATGGTTCTAGGGTGAGGTGTATAGGTGATGTGTAAATTAACTTAATTAAAGTAATTAAATTAATTAATAATGTAAGGATGAACATTAATTCAATTTTAAGTAATTAAATTAATACGAATGTTGGGTAAAGGGGTCATGATTACGTGAACACTTTACATTAATTGATTGAAATGGACCAAGGGAGTGTGACCCAAAAGTGGTGTCTACATTCGCCCCTTTTTCTCGTAGCTTGTATTGATAAATGACACCGATAAAAACATGAAGTCGATGCTCCAGGTATGAGTGAAGGTTAGGTTGCCCCAAGTGTGGGTGGAGGTGATCCCCTCAAACCAGGAACTGATGAGATGTTAAACAGAGTTGGTGAGTGGTTTGATAAATGGTTAAGTGATGAAAATGAGGGTGGGTGGGTTGTAGGTAAGGGTATGGTCATTTTGGGTAATGGGCAATGGTCATATTGGGTAATGGGTAATGGAAATCAAACACATGCACATGTATAGATTGTGATACGGTACCATGTGGAAGAGCTTGCAAACTCTACGTTGTCAAAAGGGTGATAGGTTTATCCAAACAAGGTTGAAGTGATTCAGGTATCCAAGGTATAATATATGGTCATGAAGCACAACAAGGTCCGGTGTAGGAATGAGTAATATGTTTTATTCCATGAAACCAAAGGTATGGTTAGGATAAACATCATGTCATTAGGCAAGGTAAGGTAATTAGGATTAAAAAAATAGATAACAACATCACAAGTTATATCAAGTACACAAATTCAAATGTCACCAAAAAGGTGATTCATGTTAGGGTATATTGAGTAGGGCACAAGTAAGGCCAAGGTATAGGTAAATAACATGTCCCTAAATGCAGTTAAAAAAATGTACATGTAGTGTAGGCTTGTGAGTAGGGTGTAATAGGTATTGGTAAGGTCAAAAGTTGTTGGATAAATAATGTTTTTAGGAAAAATGGGCATGGGTGGGTCAAATGGGTATGTTAGGTGACCAATGTCAATTATATCATAACCGACATAGGTTGGCTATGAACGAGATGACCGATGTTGGTCATGTCGATTTGGGGTTAAAAAAGGAAAAATATGATTTTTACGGATTCATTTTGACATTTCCACTTTTAGAAAATGACAGAGGAGAAGGTGAGGAGTGGGAAATGAAAGTATGAGATGTTGAGCTGAGTTGGCAAACCACGTAGTAGGTGATTGGCATTTGATTGGTGGGTCCACGAGATCTATTTGATTGATTCAATTGGTTTGGAGGTGAGGATTTGAATTTGGCATAAGAGGAGGAGAGAGGGGTCGGGTGGATGACCAACGTAACGAGTAGATGTGCCACCATGGAGACCATGCCAAGATGAGGCATGAGTCAATCTAAATCCATCATTTGGTCATAAATAGGTTGTTGAAATCAGTTTTGTTTAAAAATTGGGTGTAATGTGAGTTTTTGAAATTGTGGGTAAAAATTAAGGGGATGAGGGGTGGGAAGGTCCAATGTAGGTTAAATAGGGTTGGGGATGAAGGTATGATAGGTTTGGGTGTGTTTGAGTAGGTTTTTATGTTGGTTTTTGTGAATTTTTGAGAATCGTGGATAGATTTTTTTATTTTTGGCCAAACAGAGACCTATGCTAGTCATGGATTGACCGACATAGGTGGGATCTTTCGGTATCAATTAAGGTCCAGGTGACCGATACCACTCAAAGAGGACCAATGACGGTTAAGGAGACCGATGTCGACCACGATTAAGAATAAACAATTGAAAAAAGGGCTTGGTAAGAAAGTAAAATAGGTGAGGGAGGGGTAGGGGAAGATTTAGGTAGAGGGAAGAGGGTAAAATGCTATTTTGGGGATGTGGGATAGTTAAGTAGGTGAAATGAACTAAGGTAATGGGTAATGATAATATGGAATAGTAGGTTTGTAGGTGAGTATTGCGTTATGGGTAAAAGGTGATTTGAGGTGCTCAAGTCTTGACAAGGTTGTGTTGGATGATGCAAGTGAGAGATCAGGCGAGGATGCGAGCAAAATTACCACCCCTATTGGTACAGTGATGTGACCTAGTGTGACTACGGAGGAGTTGGAGAACATGACCGGGGTTATACTTAATATGATCTGACGCTATAGGCGTATAGCCTAGGATCATAGTTTGATGGTCACTCTCATCGATAGATGGGATTCCGTAACCAATACCTTTCACTTACCGATGGGAGAGATGACCGTCACCTTAGAGGATGTATATAAGATCCAATGACTTCCTATTATTGGGGATCCAATATACTCCATTTCATCTAAGGCATCAGTGGATCTGATAGAGACAATATTTGGTGAGGCCATGGGCGAGCTAAGGTATCACAATGTGAGTTTGAGCTATGGGGACATGTATGTGGCCTACCCACAAGAGACCAGGTTATCAATTTTGATGATGGTGACAGTAGGCTATTTTGCATTGTCAGATTCTGAGGGTGGTAGGTTTCTGCGAGCACTAATGGGAGTGCTACAAGATATGATCAAGGAGTGGATATGTTTTGCTTGACCACTGACCCTCCTATTTTAGTTGTATAGGGAGCTATGGGCCTATGGGATATTGAGGAGATTTGGTGTGTGTTGTACCTATTTATTACACTACTGGGCATACGATAACATCGTGTGTGTGCACCTAGTTATTTTACCACAACAAGATTGGTTTGGGGGTGGCTTTCTCAGAGTTGGTTTCAAATGATGGGTACCAGTTGGTGGATAGCCAAGGGTGGTGAGGGACACATATGATGTGTCATACTACATGAAATGATTGGAGGGTCTTTCAGCATTTAATATCATTTGGCAGCCATATGTTGACTATCCATCATACAGAGGCATGGTTAAGCAGCTAGAGGAGGTTCAAATGCCATGAGATAGATATAGGAGTGGCAGATCAGGGAGCATGAGATGATACCTGTGAACAAGGTCAGATGGTAGTTTGGACTATGACATGATGTTCCAATATCGTTCCCACAGTTACGTAGATATGATGTGGAGACCCATGTCTCCACTACATCCGAGTGTTCGATAGAATTTGGAGGAGAAGGGATGAGATAGCAGATTGATGACATGGGAGTTATTGATGGATACAAGCAGTGGTGGGTGGAATAGCCATGAGCGACACCACCGAGGCTAGGAAGAAAGATTTAGCCACTATCATAGTGTAGAGGGACACATTCCAAGGTCGGGGTGGCCTCCTACGGAGACACAAATTACAAGATTGCAAGGACAACTAATAGGTTCGAGTCACAAGTAGCCACTTTAGAGGCTTAGGTGACAGCCCTACATGCCTTGGTAGCACAAGGGTAGGCACTTACATAGGGTGGAGATGGGGATGAAGAATAGGTAGCCACCCTACGGGTGTAGGTGACAAGTTCACAGGACCAAACCATCGCCACCTACATTTAGGAATTCCTCTTTCACAAAAATCACCCATGCATATTCGACCTAAATTCAACCATGCCTAAATGACCTAAACTCAACCATGCCTAAATGACCTAAACTCAAACATGCCTAAATGACTTAGACTTAATCATGCCTAAAACCAACCAACCCATGCCTCTACCTCCGAGCGTGCCAAAATATTTCACCAAATTTTTGTGTGATAAAACATATAAGGTAGAAAGGTTAAGGAGGAATGCTTGTTATTACATGGTCAAGGGTTGAGTGCACACATTAATGATTTTTATCCAAGATGATTGTGTGAGTTTCCCTTTGTCTAGGAGGAACGACTTGTATAAGAAACAAAAAAAGACCACCAAATAGTATTAATAATATAATTTAGTGGACTGCCAAGTGAATGCGATTCGGGAAGCGAGGTGCTTCCTAGAAGGCTGTCAATCCACTTTCAAATATAAATTAATATTACAATTATCATGAAGGAAATCCTACTATAGTTATATGATTTAGGTATCTCACGTAAATATAATAAGAAAATCTAAAATAAAAGGCAAGGTTGTGATCCAATCTGGAGGTTTGGTAGGTTATTCTAAGTTTTTACGGTGTCCGACAGAGTGCAGGTTGATTTTGGTTGATCTAGAGACTTGTTGATCAAAAGGAATGAAATGACACAGTAGACCTGATATCGATCGGGTGACCAATGTTAGTATAGAGGTGAAACCAATGATGGTTAAGGTGACCAGTGTCGGTAGGGGAAATTTGGTAGTAATTAAATAAAATTAGTTTTGGACTTCTCTTTGATTACACTGATAGAATGAAAGGAGGATGGTTAGGTTCGTAATAATGCCAAGAAGAATTAGAAATATATAGAGGTTAGGTACGAGAGAACCGATAAGGTTATGTGTGGTTGGATGGGTAGATTGGTAAGAAGGTGGGGATGGAGGAATACAATAAGGAATAAGATGTAATAACAAAATATAATGAACCTACACTTTAAGCAAGTACATAATGATGAAAATCAAATATACTTACTTGCATTTGCAGGTCTGGTAAGTGAAGGAATGCAGTAGTTGATCCGTGAAGAAATTTTGTGGTCGAGTGCCCCAATACTACTTCCCATATTGTTCCCATGAATATTCTAATGCCTTAGGATGAGCCTCATGTGCTTGCTTGATCATGTGGTTGAGGATATCCTGTCGTCTAGATTCTAAAAAGTCTTTGATTCATGCTTGAATACAATAGAACTCTCTAAACTGAAAAATGACCAACCCAGGTAAAGAGTTGTGAAAATGTATATAAGGTAACCAATGATGGTTAAGGTGACCGACATCAGTTGAGGGATAAACGGTGTCGGTTAAGGTGGGAAATCCTAGGTTTATTAAAAATAGGCAGCTATTTACTATTTTTAGCGTGATCTTGATTGATTCTACTTAGGAAGTGGATTTCACATGAGAGAAGGTAGGAAGGTCATAGAAGAAGTCTGATTAGGTTTTTGAAGTAGTCTCGGTTAGTAGGTTAAGTGGTGACTCAACACTAGGAGCAATGACTCAGTCTTTGAGAGTGATGACTTGGTCATTGTGAGATAAATGCCCCTGGAATGGGTCCAAGGTGAGGTGTTTAGGTGATGTGTAAATTAACTTAATTAAAGTAATTAAATTAATTAATAATGTGAGGATGAACATTAATTTAATTATAAGTAATTAAATTAATACGAATGCAGGGTAAATGGGTCATGGTTAGGTGAACATGTTATGTTAATTGATTGAAAGGGGACCAAGGGGAGTGTAACCCAAATTTGGTGTCTACGATTGGTTGGGTGAAAGTGAATGGTCTAGGTTAGGCACAATAAATTTTTTTAGCTAAGGTTGAGTTTTGAATAGAAATTTTAAAGTTAAAATGATTAAAATGTGTGGGTGTTAATGATATAGGCTAGGTAGTAGATGACTAAGAGGGACCGACTTCGCCCTTCTAGTGCAAATGAGACCAACCATTTCAAACGAGGAGTGGGAGAAAATGTGGTCGATTGGGCTTGGAAGGGTGAGGAGGTATAAGAGGATTACATAAGACCATAGTATGATGGTATCCCTCATCAATAGATGGGACCGACTACCAACACCTTCCATCTACCGACGGAGAGATGATCATCACATTAGAGGATGTGTATAGGATTTTGTGGCTTCTAATCATTGGAGAGCCACTATATCAGTGTTGTCTATAGATGCTTTGGATCATATTATTAGAGTTTTCGGGCCAGCCATCGAAAAGATGACATACCATAGTGCAAGTATCAGTTATGGTGTGATGTATGTGAAGCATCCTCAGGAGACTCATGTTGTAGTGCTGATGATAGTTGACATCATTTGTTTTACCCTTCTGACTCGAGAGGGTAGGAGGTCTCCACTTGACTTGGTGGGAGTTCTAGAGGACATGGTTATGGACAGGGTTCATTTTGCATGGGCACCAACTTACTTATTTCATATGTATAAGTAGCTTTGGGCTTACATGAGGATACGGTGATACGGTCTCTTGCACTTACCTATTACACTATTGGGTGTATAAGCACATTGTGTTCCTTCATCCACTATGTCTACCAAGATAGGGGTGGAACGTTGGTATTTATAAGTCGGGATACATGTGGTTGCTATTGATAGGAGAGTAGGAGAGGGAAGATGGGGTGACTTAGGATATTGTATAATATCGGTGGGTATTGGATAATGTGTCACCTGTAGAGATTTTATGGAAGCCTCGCCTTACCCAGAGAGTTCACTTTGGTATGGAGGGGAGTTAGAGGGTCTAAATTTTTTGAGATGGATCTAGGGGCACAGGGCCAAGGAGCATGAGTGTATACTAGTATAGTGAGTCAAACGATAGTTCATCTTACAACATGATGTTCCCAACCATTTTGTTAGAGATCACAAGCATTGAGAGGGGGTGAATTAGTGTAAATTAAATCTTTTTAATTAATGCCAATTTTAAACCCTTTAATAATGTGTAGCTTTAAACTATGAGCAATCAATCAACCAAATGTCTTGCACAATAACATGAAACACAAAAATTACCATGAGAAACCCTTTCGAGAGAAAACCCACCAAAAACATTTCCCATATTACACAAAGAAAGGACTCATAAGAATATAACAAATCTTACAATATTTTTTGAGTGAGACACCAATCCCACAAGGAGCACCAAACCCTACACCTCTACGATATTATGCACAACAAATGACTAAAATGAATATTACGTATCACAAGAGATTTATTTTTCAGAAACCACATATAAGGAAGCTACAACTCCCTGAATGTGCTAAGCTACAACTTATACTTGATGTATATATATTTTGATCATGTTGTTTCAAATTGCTAATACAATGAATCATGATCACTTTCCTAGATTTATGTGTTAATATTTTCACTCTCTTCTACTCATCTAATTATATCTTTGATTTCTCAATCAATCTATCGCTCTTGAGTCTCTTCTCATCCGATAAATAAATACATCATCAATCTGCTCTCCTCTTTTTTCTCTCTTCTCTTCCGTAGCTCTTTCGAGCTAGATTATATTGCATTATTTCTTCTACTACTATTCCTTATCTCAAATACTTATTTTCTTACTTGAGAAACTCTCAAAATAGTTCCAAGGTCGAACTATATTCACAATCGACTCAAATCTTCCACTTTGAGTTTTGTGTCATGTACCTTCTTGTTTGGTCGCTTGAAAATCTAGCTCATTAAATGAATACAACTAATACCAGAATTTTTTCCTTATAAGTTTGGCTTGATTACATAGTTTTTAAATGTACCATTAGAAGATATTTATTATTTGTTCACCAAAAATATATTCCACATTTGCAAACATGACTTAGATAAGAAATTCATTTCCTTATCTAATATTTTATTCTACCTTGAAGCTCGTGATCTCATAGATAATATAACCGCATTTCCACAAAGTCAATGAGCATTAAATGTTGGAAGCTGAAATAGTGGATTTATTCATTCTTTATGGATATAAATTCGTGTACTTGGCCATAATTACTGTGTAATCGAATCATCATTGATTTCGGAAAACAAAAATCTTACTTGTTCATGTTTAAATCAATTTCATTTCCTTCAACCATTTTCAGTCCATATTCTCACATTTTGAGGATTTTATAGTCTTCACAGCTTCTTCATGTATTTTTTCGTATCTCTTTCATAGCTCGACCTTTGACTCCATGTAGCTTTGTGACTTTATACTTTTATGTTTGGAAACCACTTACCTTCCATTGTGTTCTCTATTGTTCTATGGCATTGTGTGAGCTTCGACGGCTACTCCAAGTCTTTGGAAGCTATGTTTAGGATTTGATAGTTATCTCCCCATGTCCACAACTTGCAAAAATATTGAATAAGTCCCTTATAACTTATCCTTTATCATCTTGAAGCCTTTGTGAGCTGACACTACCAATCAACCTTCATCTTCTTCACATGCTCACTTTACCAATTGAATCATTTTTCCATCAATGCAACTTGATATCAACTCATCCATCTTGACATCAATGAAAAATATGCAACAATCTCCCCCTTTTTCATTGATGGAAACACTCCAACCTATAGAAACCTTATAATATTTTGATGGAAAAATAATTGCATACCTGTATCCACCTTTCTCCTGTTCTTCTATATCCATGGACTAGTTTCTGGTTTCTTCATTTCTCCCCTTTGACAACAATGACAAAGGGCCATCTATGCCGCATAAAGTTGAATGTACTTGTAAGCTATTTCTTCATGTGATTACCTTAAGAAGATTCCCTTAAGCTTATGCTTCTTATCCATCTATTCAGGTGTTTTCGTGGAAATGCTCCTTCTGAGCTGATGTATACTTTGATGAATTTGAGCTAATAGATTAGCTCCCCCTCACTTTGGAACTGTTTTTAGGAGTAGATAATACCTGAGAATGCTCCCTTCCTTCTCTACACACCCTCTAGTTATTGGCGGGATCAATAATGACCCCTAATTCATTCCTTAGGTATTTAAAATTTTTCCTAAGCAATGGCTTGGTCATTATGTCTATAATTTATTCTTTAATGCTCACATATTGAAGACATATTTTCTTTTCATTCATGTTTTGCCTTAAGAAATGCTATCTTATATGTATATGATCAATGTTTGAGTGAAATATTAGATTTTAGAGACACTTATTGCACTTGTATTGTCACACAACAAAGGAATTGGATTTTCATATTTTACGTTATAATCTTCCAATATATGCTTCATCCATAGTAATTGAGTGCAACATATCATGGCAGCTATATATTTTGCTTCACATTGTGAGAGAGCCATTGATGATTATTTCTTGCTTAGCCAAGATACCAAGAAATTTCCAACAAATAATGCTCCTCCACTTGTGCTCTTTCTATCATCCATGTTTCTGCCAATCTGCATTTGTATATGCCTTTATGTTGAATTCATTTCCTTTGGGATACCATAGTCCATAATCAAGTGTTCCCATGAGATATCTCAGGATTCTCTTGACCGCCTTGAGGTTTGTTTCCCTTGGATCTTCTTGAAATCTTCCAACAAGGCCTACCACTTGCATAATATTAGGTCTTCTTCTTTGTGGAGTAAAGAAAACTTCCTATCATAGATATGTACAATGTTTTTTCTACCTTAGGTGATTCATCATCTCTTATCAACTTACATCCAAATTCCATTGGTTTAGCAATTGGTCTCGTATTCTTCCATTATGAATCTTTTCAACATCTCTTTAATGTACTTAGTTTGGGATATGAATACGTCATTGTTTGATTGATCGATCATGTAATACGAGGAAGAATGAAATATCTTCAAGCATTGACATCTTGAACTATTTTTTCATCATGTCAACATACTCATATTTCATCTTATCATGGTCTCCACCAAATATGATGCCATCTACATATACTATGACAATGAGCAGATGTTCTCCTTCTTCCTTGATGTAGAGACTCTTGTCTACAACACCTTTTCTAAATCCTTACTCAATGAGGTATGAATCCAATCTATTGTACCAAGCTCTGGGATCTTGTTTTAATACTTCCAAATATTTCTTCAACCTATACACATAATCCTTGTCTTTAGTCAGGGAAAATCCATCAGCTTATTCAATAAATACCTCCTCATTCAGGGAAGCCATTTAGGAAAGTTGATTTCACATCCATCTAGAATACTTTGATCTTCTTGTATGTTGTGTAAGCCAAAAATAGCCTTATTGCCTCCATTCTTGCAACTGGTGCAAATGTTTCATCAAAGTCAATTCCTTCCATTTGCGTGTATCCTTTGCACACTAGCCTTTCCTTGTTTCTTGTCACTTCTCCTTTCTCATTCAGTTTGTTTCTGAATACCCATTTGGTTCCAATCACACTTTTTTGCAGTCTAGGTACCAGTTCCCATGTCTCATTATTTTCAATTTGATCCAGCTCTTCATTCATGGCATCTACCCAATACTAATATTTTTTGTTTCTACAACATTCTTGGGTTCTATCATTGATAAGAGTGTTATATCTTCATGGTTTTGCTATTTTATTAGCCTTTTTATTGTGAGAATGACATCATATTTGTTTCCAAATATATGATTGGGAGGATGGTCCTTTTTGACTTTCCTGGAGGGTTCCTTGGTGTCTGGCATTTCTTCCTCCTCATATGCTTATTCACCCAGCATTGTTAAGATCTTCATCATCTTCTTGTTATTCATGATCACCATTTTCATGATTGTTTGTTTTGGCATATTGTGTCTCATCCACCTTCACATTATTTATTTCAACAATATTTTGCAACTTTTATTGTAGCATATATAAGTTGTGTTGAACACTAATTAGGAAAGGAATATTCCTTCATCACATCTTGAGTCAAATTTTCCGAAGTTCTCTTCATCTCCTTTATATAACATTTATTTCCAAAGACTCTTATGTGCTTTACATTTTATAGTCTCTTCTTCCACAGTTCATAGGGAGTTTTTTCACTATTTATCCTTGGTTGAGCATTATTCAAAAGATAAAGTGCGGTGTAAACCACTTCACTCCAATACCAATCTAAGATTTTGGATTCATTCAGCATAGTTCTTGTCATCTCTTGCATAGTTATGATTTTCCTTTCAACAAACCCATTTTGATGAGGTGTCATCACGGATGAGAATTGTCTCCTACTTCCATTTTCTTCACAGTAATTCATCAAACTCATTTGACTAGAATTCTCCACCTCTATCTGATCTTAGGCATTTGATTTTCTTATTTTTCTCATTTTCAACCAATGCCTTGAATTTCTTAAATCTGTCCAAGGCTTCTGATTTTTGTTTCAAACATGCTACCCATGTCATTATTGTGTAATAATATATTAGCAACATGAAGTTATAGTGGGTCCATAGAGGTATGTATGGATCAACTCCAATGGTCTGATTGTATAATTATCCTTTGATTTGAATGATCTCCTTATTTGTTTTCCATGTAGACATGCCTTGCATAGAGTATCCTCGGGTTTCATAATCTCAAGCATATGTCTGACATAACCATTTGTACTTAATTTTACAAATTTTTAAAGCTCATGTGCCCCAATCTCCCATACCATAGCTAGCTGTTATCTATCTTACTAGTGAAGCATTTCTCTTTGTTTATCTCATTAAGAACATACATGTTGTTCTTTTTCTACTTGGCCTTAGCAACCTTAATTCCTATTTTGAAATTTATAATATCATAGCCTTTATCATCAAACATTACATTGCAACCCCTCTTACACGTTTGAATCACACTCAGCAGATCATGGTTAAGACCTTCAACATATAAAAGACTTTTAGCTACAGTCTTTCCATTATCTAGACTCAAGGTTCCTTTCCCAACTATGTTTTCAGAGTTGTTATCATCAAATCTCATAGTACCGGATGCATTATTAGAAAAAGTAATAAATTTACTTTTTCGACTACCATATGGATTGAGCATCCACTATCCAAATACCATAGTTTATCTTCATTTTACACATGAAATGTTGTCTGTACAATTGAACATGACTCTCTTCTCTTGTTACCATCTTTCTTTACAACATACACCCACTTATTTTGTTTAGGTGGTTCATGTTTATTGGTTGAAACCACACTAATCTTCTTGAGGTAATTGTGTTAGACACTATTATATTTATATCTAGTGTAAGATGGGCCAAAGTTTCTTCTATAGCCTCTAGAGAATTTCCTACACTTGGTGGCTTTATGTCTAAATTGATTACATGAATAAAAGTAACCATAAAAAGAATGTGTGTACCTCATTGCATATGTGATTCTAGGAGCATAATTTATTCTCTTAATGGTACTGATAACCTTCTTGTTTGTTATGGCTTGAGCATCCACTATCCAAATACCATATTTTATCTTCATTTTACACATGAAATGTTGTCTTGTACAATTGAACATGACTCTTTTCTCTTGTTATCATCTTTCTTTACAACATACACCCACTTATTTTGTTTAGGTGGTTCATGTTTGTTGGTTGAAACCGCACTACTCTTCTTATGATAATTGTGTTGGACACTATTATAGTTTGATCTGGTGTAAGATGGGCCAAAGTTTCTTCTATATCCTCTAGAGAATTTTCTACACTTGGTGGCTTTATGTCCAAACTGATTACATGAATAACAGTAACCATAAAAAGAATGTGTGTACCTCATTGCATATGTGATTCTAGGAGCATAATTTATTCTCTTCACGGTTGATAACCTTCTTGTTTGTGGCAGATGAGGTGTTAGATGTTGATGTAGCCTTGTTTTCTTCATCCTTTACAGGCTCCTTTACTTTGCTTTCTTCTTTGAAACCAATTCCAGTCTTTTCATTTGCATCACGTTGGCTACTTAGTATATCAGTCAAAACACTTGAGCCCTTTTCAAGTTTTTCATACATCTTTAGTTTGTTGCTCATTTGTTCCATCTCAACCTTCAGTTTCTCCAGTTCTAAGTTTAACTTTGTGCACTCATCCTCCTTTGACTTGTAGGAGTTTGAAATATTTTCCAATTGTGTTTCCAACTCCTTGAGCTCATTAGCCTCTTCTTCTTCTTTCAAAATTTCTCTTCATCCGACTCTTTATACTCAACTACATACTTTTCTTTCAAGGTGCACCTTAATTTCATATTTTTCTTCCTACATAGTTTCAGCTCTTCAAGAGCACATATTAGCTCTGCTTCGCGATTAAATTTAGTTTCTTCTTCATCGACACTTTATACTCAACTGTGTACTTTTCTTTGGAACTACATTCTTCAACCACATTCATAGCCATAAACAAGCTTTCTTTCTGATCTTCATCATTTTCATTCTCATAGTTACTTGACTATGATCCACTTGATTCTTCCTTTGAATAAAATTTTCTTTTGTTCTTAAAGAACTTATTTTTGTCACTTTTCTTCTTATATTCAGTTTCTCTTTTCTTATGTTTATTATTTTCCACTTCATGTTCAGACTGATTGTCTTTATTCTTATTCAGAAACCTACTAAAAAAGTGACCTAATCTTCTACAAGTAAAACATTTGAATGGGATTTTTCCTTTATATTTACCTTAGCCTCTTTTTAATATTCTTACAAAAATGGATTCAATATTTTCATCATCCAACTCATCTCCTAAAGATAATTATTCTTCTTCTTATTGAATGGGCTGAGTTTCTTTCTTACCCTTGAATGCTACTTATTTCTTGGTGGATTTAGATCCAACAGTCCTCATTTCATATGTTGATAGGGTGCTTTGTAATTCATCCATTGTGAGATTCTTCATGTCTTTGAATTCCTCTATGGTTGAAACCTTTGCATCATACTTGCTGGTCAGGGATCTTAGAACCTTTTAGACAATAATAGATTCTTATAGCTTTTCTCCTAAGCCTTTGATCATATTTATGACTTCATCAATTCTTTGCATGTAGGTCAGTTATGCTTTCATCATCCTCCATTTTTCTATTCTTGAACTGAGCTCTGTAGGTCTGTAGTTTAGCTAGCTTTACCTTTTCATCTCCTTCATAAATGCTCTATAGATTTATTTATGTCTCATTTTTGGTTTTATATTTCATAAATTTTACAAACTTTGTCTCGGTCAAGTGCGTAGAATGACATTCATATATCTTGTTTTACCTTCATATTATTCCTTATCTCGTGGAATTAGTAATTGGTGTGCACGGAGGATTGTATCTTAGTTCAAAGCATTACTAGATATCAAAAACAAGTGACATCAAATATGTCTTCATCCTTATTCTCCAGAATGCATAATTTGTACCAGTGAAGAGAGGTGATCTTGATAGTGAAAAACCACCTTGTGCCTGATTTGTTTCCATGCTTGTGATAGAAGGATCTCCTTGAAGATGTTAATATTCTATATTAAAGATGTTGTTCTGGGTACCAATTGTTAGAGATCACAAGCACTAAGAGGGGGGGTGAATCAGTGTAAATTAAATTTTTTTACTTAATGCCAATTTTAAACCCTTTAATAATGTGCAACTTTAAACTATGAGCAGTCAATCAACCAAATGTCTTGCATAATAACACAAAACACAAAAATTACCATGGGAAACCCTTTCAGGAGAAAACCCACCAAAACCATTGCTTATATTACAAAAAGCAAGGACTCATAAGAATATAACACATCTTACAAGATTTTTTTAGTGAGACACCAATCCCACAAGGAGCACCAACCCCTACACCTTTGTTGATATTACGCACAAAAAAGGAATCAAGTGAATATTACACATCACAAGAGATTTATTTTCCATGCACCCACCTACAAGGAAGCTACAACTTTGACTTGATTTATATACATTTTGAACATGTAGTTTCAACAATTACTAATACAATGAATCATGATCACTCTCCTAGCTTTTGTGTTCTTCTTTTCATTCTCTTCATCTCATCTCGATTCTATTCCTAATTGCTCAAGAAATCTTCGGCACTTGATGCTCTTCTCATCGATAATCAATACATCATCAATCTGCTCTCCTCTTTCTTCTCTCTTCTCTTATGTATCTCTTTCTCAACTAGATTGCATCGTATTCTTTCTTTTACTACTCTTCCTTAGCTTAAATACTTATTTTCTTACTTGAAAAACTCTCAAAATAGTTCCACGGTTGAACTATATTCACAATCGACCCAAATCTTCCACTTCAATTTTCGTTTCGTGCACCTTCCTACTTGGTCACTGAAAATATGGCTCACAAAATGAATAAAAACAATACCAAAATTCATTCCTTCTAAGTTCAGCTTGATCACACCATTTTCAAATGTACCATTAAAAGATATTTATTAGCCATTTTCTAAAAAAAATATTTTCCACATTTACAACATGACCCAAATAAGAGATTCATTTCCTTCTCCAATATTTTATTCTACCTTGAAGCTCGGGATCGATAGAGAATGTAACTACATTTCTATAAAGTCAATGAACATTAAATGTTAACAAGCTGAAACAATGGATTTCTTTGTTCTTTTTGGAGTTCAAGTCTTGCACTTGGCTATAATTACTAGACTATTGAATCATCATCAATTTTAGAAAACCAAAATCTTAATTGTTCATGTTTAAATCAATTTCATTACCTTCAACAATTTTCGGTATACAATCTCTCATTTTGTAGCTTTATAGTTTTCAACAACTTCCATAGTTCTTCACGTATTTTCTCTTTATCTCTTTCATAGTTTTTCCTTTGACTCCATGTAGCTTTGTGACTTTATCCTTTTATGCATGGAAACCACTTACCTTCCACTACATTATCTAGTGTTCCACAACATTGTGCGAGACTTTGGTGGATATCTTGTAAGTCTTTAGTGGCTATGTTTAGGCTTCACTAGCTATCTCCCCATCTATGTGGATTGAAAAAATATTGATAAGTCCTTTATAACTTATCCTTTATCATCTTGAAGCCTTTGCGAGATGACACTACATTTCAACCTTCATCTTCTTCACATGGTCACTTTACCAATTGAATTGTTTTTCCATCAATGCAACTTGATATCAAATCATCCATCTTGATATCAATGACAAAAAAATATAAAAATGAAAAATATGCACAAATCTACCCTTTGTCATTGATGGACCTATAGAAAACTTATAAGCTTTTGATTGCAAAATACTTGCATATATGTATCTTTCTTTCTCTTGTTCTTTTATATACGCAAACCGGTTTCTAGTTTCTTCATTTCTCCCCCTTTGACAACAATGACAAAGGGCCATCTATGTCGCATAAAGCTTAATGTAATTGTAAGTTAGTTTCTTAATGTGCTTACCTTAAGAATCTCCCCTTACCCTTATGCTTCTTATCCATCTGTTCTGGTGTTTTTGTGGTGATTCTCACCCTGAGCTGATGTATACTTTGATGAATTTTAACTAATAAATTATTTCCTTCTCACTTTAGCGTTTTATTTAGGAGTTGATAATACCTGAGAATGCTCCATTCCCTCTCTACACATTCTCTAGTTATTGGTGGGATCAGGAATGACCACCAATTCATTCCTTAGGTGTTCAAATGTTTCTCTTAGCAATGACTTGGTCATTATTTCTGCAATTTCTTCTTTAGTGATCATATATTCAAGACATATTTTCTTTTCATTTACTTGTTCCCACAAGAAATGATATCTTATAGGTATATACTTGGTATTTTAGTGAAACACTGGATTCTTAGAGATACTTATTGCACATTTCTTGTCACACAACAAAGGAATTGAATTTTCAAATTTTACCTTGTAATCTTCTAATTTCTGCTTCATCCATAATACTTGAGTGCAACACATCATGGAAACTATATATTCCACTTCTCATGTTGAGAGAGCCACTGATGATTTTTATTTCTTAGATAAGATACCAATCAATTTCCAATAAAGAATACTCCTCTACTTGTGCTCTTTCTATCATTCATGTTGCTGACCAATCTGCATATGTATATGCCTTTATGTTGAAGTCATTGCTTTTAGGGTACCATAGTCCACAATCAAGTGTTCCCATGAGATATCTCAGGATTCTCTTGGCCTCCTTGAGGTGTGTTTCCCTTAGATCTTCTTGAAATATTCCAACAAGGCCTACTACTTGCATAATATCAGGTCTTGATGTTGTGGAGTAAAGTAGACTTTCTATCATGGATCTGTACAATGTTTTGTCTACCTTAGGTGAGTCATCATTTATGATCAACTTGCATCCAAATTCCATCGGTGTAGCAATTGGTCTATATTCTTCCATTATGAATCTTTTCAAAGCATCTCTTTGATGCACTTGGTTTTGGATATGAATATGTCGTTATCGATTGATTGATCTCTAATCCAGGGGAAGAATGAAATATCTCCAAGCATTGACATATCTAACTCTTTTTTTCATCATGTAAACATACTCATATGTCATCTTATCATGGTCTCTGCCAAATATGATGTCATCTACATAGACTATGATAATGAGTAGATGTTATCCTTCTTCCTTGATGTAGAAATTGTTGTCCCCAACACCTTTTATGAATCCTTTCTCAATGAGGTATGAATTTAATTTTTTGTACCAAGATCCGGGATATTGTTTTAATCTATACTAATCTTTCTTCAACATAAACACATAATCCTTATATTTAGTAAAGGAAAATCCATCAGGTTGTTTAATATATACCTATTCATTCATGAATCCATTTAGGAAAGCTAATTTCACATCGATCGGAATAATTTGATTTTCTTATATGCCACGTAAGCCAAAAATAACCTTATTTCCTCCATTCTTGCAAATGGTGTAAATGTTTCATCAAAGTCAATTCCTTCCATTTGCACATATCCTTTGCACACTAGCCTTTCCTTATTTCTTGTCACGTCTCCTTTCTCATTCAATTTGTTTCGAATACCCATATTATTCCAATCATATTTTTATTTCGTGTTCGGGGTACAAGTTCCAATGTCTCATTATTTTCAATTTGATCCAACTCTTCATTCATGGCATCTACCCAATGCTGATCTTTGTTTATTCTCAGTAACATTATTGGGTTCTATCACTGATAGGAGTGCTATATCTTCATGGTTCTGTTGTTCTCTTAAACTTCTTCTTGTGAGAATGCCTCCATCTTTGTTTCCAATTATCTCATTGGAAGGATGGTCCTTTTTCCTTTCTGGAGGGTACCTTAGTGTGCGGCATTGCTTCCTCCTCATCTACTTCTTCACGGGGGCTATCCGGCTCTTCATCATCCTCTTGTTTTTCATGATCGCCATATTGTTGAGTGTTGGTTTTAGCATACCGTGTCTCATCCATCTTCACATCGGTGTTTTCAATAATATTTTGCAACCTTTTATTGTAGCATCCGTAAGCTATGTTGGTGTTAAGTAGCCAAGGAATATTCCTTCATCGAATCTTGAGTCAAATTTTATCAATTTTTCTTCATCTCTTTTGATATAGCATTTACTTCTAAAGAATATTATGTTCTTTACATTTTTTGGTCTCTTCTTCCATAGTTCATACGGAGTTTTGTCACTATTTATCCTCAATTGAGATATATTAAAAAGATAAACGGTGGTGTAAACTTCTTCACTCCAATACTTATTTGAGAGTTTGGATTCATTCAACATAGAACTTACCATCTCTTACATAGTTTTATTTTTCCTTTCAACAACCCCATTTTGTTGAGGTGTCCTCGCATGGTGAGAATTGTCTCCTAATTCCATTTTCTTCACAGAATTCATCAAACTCATTTGACCAAAATTCTCCACCTCTGTCTGATCTTAGGCATTTGATTTTCTTATTTTTCTCATTTTCAACCAATGCCTTGAATTTATTAAATCTGTCCAAGGCTTTTGATTTTTGCTTCAAGCATGCTACCCATGTCATTATTGTGTAATCATCTATTAGCAACATGAAATATACCTCACCATTTATACCTTTAGTTCTGGTGGGTCCGCAGAGGTCTGTATGGATCAACTCCAATGGTCTAGTTGTAGAATACTCCTTTTATTTGAACGATCTCCTTGTTTGTTTTCCATGTAGACGGGCCTTACAAAGAGTATCCACGAGTTTCACAATATATGACATATGTCTGACACAACCTTTTGTACTTAATTTTACTAGATTTTAAAAGCTCATGTGCCCCAATCTCCTATGCCACAATGAAGCTGCAATCTATCTTACTACTTAAGCATTTTTTAAATCTCATTAAGAACATACATGTTATTTGTCTTATTGGCCTTTTGCAACCTTATTTGCTATTTTACAATTTATAATATCACAACCTTTATCATGGAATATAACATTTTATCCCCTCTTGCACATTTGATTCACACTCAAGATTATGTTTAAGACCTTCAACATATAAAACATTTTCGAATCTGACGCCTTTCTATTATCTAGAAGTAAGGTTCCGTTCCCAACTATGTTTGTAGGGTTGTTATCACCAAATCTCACGGTGTTGGATGTATTATTAGACAAAGTAATAAATTTACTTTTGTCAAATTTCATATGGATTGAGCATCCACTATCCAAATACCATATTTTTTCTTCATTTTGCACAAAAATGTTGTTTGTACAATTTAACACAACTTTTTTCTCTTGTTACCATATTTCTTTACGGCAGACACTCACTTCTTTTGTTTAGTCGATGCAAGTTTGTTGGTTGAAACCACACTACTCTTATTATGGTAAGCTGTATTGGACACTATTATAGTTTGATCGATGTAAGATCGGATAAATTTTCTTCTATAGCCTCTAGATAATTTCCTAAAATTGGCAGCTTTATGTCCAAACTGATTACATGAATAATAAGTAACCATAAAAATAGTGTGTATACCTCATTAGATATGTGATTCTAGGAACATAAGTTCTTCTTTTCGCGGCAGTCTTGATAACCTTCTTGTCTTGATGAGATGATGGAGATTGTTTTTATTTTTTATATATGACTTATATATATAGATCAGCTTGTGCGCCGAAGAGCCGAGTTGTATATGATATTATTTGAGAGACTTAGTTATATTTGTGTATACAATATATTGACACACAAACTTTCCAGTATATAGATGATGGTATTTATATCTGTTGTGTTTGGTTTCATTTCCATTGTATTGTTATCATGGAAATTATATGTAGGTATGAGTGGTAATGTTGTGTTTTGGTTTCATTTCCAATGTATTGATATTATGGAAATTAGATGTGTAGACATGGTGATGATGTATGGTTTAGTTTGGGTTTAATTTCAATGTATTGATATTATGGAAACTAATGTAGGCATGGTTGTTGTATGGTTTGGGTTTAATTTCCAATGTATTGATATTATGGAAACTATATGTAGGCATGGTTGATGTATTGGTTTGGTTTGGTAATTTCCAATGTATTGATATTATGGAAACTAGATGTAGGCATGGTTGATGTATGGGTTGGTTTGATTTTTAAATTTCCAATGTATTGATGTTATGGAAATTAGATGTAGGCATGGTTGATATGTGGTTTGGTTTGGTTTAATTTCCAATGTATTGATATTATGGAAACTAGTTATGGGGTGGGAGAAGATAGGTAAGATAGGAAAAGTAGAAAAAGAACACATATGAGGGAAAATAATGGCCGATTTAACCTTGAATACCCCATGCCTTTAGAGTGTTTCCTACATAACCCTTTCAAAATGGGCCTCAGGTAAGTGAGTTCTCCCATAAGGTAGGGAAGAATAAGATGATAAGAGTGGTAGGTAAGTTAGATTAAGATTGGGTAAAATAGATTGTGGGAAGGTAAATTGGGTAAGATTAGGTAAGATAGATTGTGGTAAGGTAGATGTTATTTGATTTAATTTTCAATGAATGATGGGTTTATGGGAACTAGATGATGGGTATAGGTGTGGGTGAGATGAGAATAGAACCAAGATATCTGATGTCGATGGTCTTGTCTGTGAAGAAGAAGTAACAAGTAGATAGAGGGGAACCGAAAAAAGAAAAATGCTCCATAGTTGGCAGGACCATAATGGCCATACCAAATAGGCTTATGAACATAAACCCCTTGAGACATTGCATGATTGATAGGTCTATGGTTGAAAGAAGTTGCATGATCACAAAGTGTCACATGAGTGCCACATCCCTTAAGTAGATAGGAGAAAATAAAAGAGGGTAGGGTGGAGTGGTTTGTTTAGCGTAACCTTGTTATGGGACAACATGCCCCTTCTACAAGATACCCAAAACCAACATAGGCAAGTCCATGACTAAAGTTTGTATTTTTCTTGATTTTTTCTTTTTTACATTTTTTTTTTTTCATTCATAGATGATTGATGTGGGAAGTCTATATTGGGATGAATATTAGAGTCTCCTTGAGGTCTTCATGAAGCTGATCAATGCGGGAAGCTCCAAGATAATTTTTTTTTTAACAAATACAAATTAGTCTTCTTTTATAGACTAAGTACAACATGTGGCTAGCTTTTTATAGTTGTCCTTGAGGGAACAATCTACTTATAGCAGCAATAGAGAGACATAGATGTTCATTTGAGGGAATCATCTATTTGTGAGAAGTTTGACTCAAGGAGTAGAATTTTTTTATCCAAATTTTTGCATTATTTTGGACTTGTAGTCATGGACAAGACTATAAAGGAGTATAGGCCTCTTTTATGAAGGAAAAACCATAGCATGAAAAAGGTTAGCTATGAAAGAGGGGTTTTAAGTGATGAACAACCATGGGATTCCATCTTGAAAAGGATGAAAAGTATCCATGAGAATCATGCCATGAGTAGATTCATGGTACTCATATTCAAGATAAGGTTGAATGGTGATGGATAATCACACAATTTTATTTGAGTCATTGGTCCTTAAAAGAGGTAGGTGGAAGGAGAGGTTTTCTCAAGGGATGAGCATATATGAGACATAAAGTGATGTAGTACTTTATTCAACAATAGAATGATTGAAGATGTAAGGCATTAAGGGCTCAGGTTTGGGTTTACCCTCAAGAAGATAAATGATAAGTTCTGATCCATAGGTATGGGTGATAATATAAGGTCCAAGCCAATTAGGAGCAAACTTTCCTCATTTACTTTTCTCCATTTTGGTTACATGTTGATTTTCCTTCAGGACAAGATCGCCGATCTTGAATGTTCATTCTGAACACGTTTTTCATAGGCACGCTTAATGCACTTTTGGTATTTGGAGTGGTCTAGAGAATTTAAACAACGTTCATCTAGTAGCTCAAGTTGTGCCAAATGTTCTTGGTGAAAATCATCATCAGAGAGGATATCTTTAAGAGATATACAAAGAGATGGAATTTGGATTTGAGAGGTAGGATGACCTCTGTATTGTAGACCAAAGAGAAAGGTGTGGCATGGTAGAGGTATGAAATGCTGGTATGATAAGCCCATAAGGTGAAAGGAATGTGTGTGTGCCAATCCTTACCAAATTCATCAACCACTTTCATAAGAATTTTTTTGAGAGTTTTGTTAGAAGATTGGCTTGACCATTTTCTTGTGGGTAATATGGTGAAGAGAAACTAAGTTGAATACCAAAGTTGTCACACAGTTGGCGTAGGGTTTTGTTTTTGAATTTTTTTCCATTGTCAGTGATGAGGTGATGAGGAACACCAAAGTGACAAATGATATGGTGGTTGATAAATTCAACTATTTTCTCAACTTTGGTAGAAATGAGAGGGATGGCTTCCACCCATTTAGTGTAATATTCAATCACATGATGATTAACAATGATGACATTTGAGGAATTAGGGTTAATCTCCCCAATGAGATCAAAACCCATTGAGAAAAGGGCCAAAAGTCTCTGGTGAATTGTAAGGTGTGACTAGGAGTATGATGAAGGTTAGCATGTTGCTGACACTTCACACAACATTTAACATAGTCACAATAGTATTGGTTAAGGGTTGGCTAGTAGTAGTTGAGTCGAAGGATACACTTTTTAAACAATGAGGCCACTAAAATGTCCCCCACAAATCCCATCATGAATTTCTTTGATGGTGTATGGGATTTCAGAACTAGTGAGGCATCACAGGAGGATACCATCAAAGCCATGTTTTAGAGAAGACCTCCCATGATGATGTAATGAGAGACACTTTTTAGGAAGGCTCATCATCCATTATGAGTGAGATCGGAGGTAGGATTGAAAGTGAGAGATAGTCAATGAACTTACTTATACCAAATGTGTGTGGGTCAGTATCGATGCTACCCACAAAATTAAGGTTGGGGATAATATAAGAAGGTGATTTATGAAACCATTGTATTGTGACAAATATTTTGAGTCAGAAGGTGAGGTAGGTATTTGAGAAGCAAGACAATCCATGGTATCTATGAATTTGTTAGTGGATTGTGGAGTGGCTTGAATGAGGTAGTGATCAAATGTGGTCAAAAGTAGGTCAACATGATGTTTATACTTTTCAAAGCTCATCATTACGACACTGGTATGAACCATTGACTTGGTTCACAACTAGTTGAGAGTCACCAAATATGTTAATGGATTTAACATCTAGGGAAATGGAAGTTTGAAGACCTAACACAAGAGCTTCATACTGAATATGTTATTTGTGTAGTCAAAGTCTAGTTTAAAGGATAGTGGCATAGGCTCACCATCAAGAGGAATGAGGATGACCCCCACACCCCCGTGGTGACATTTGGATCCATCAAATAATAATGTCATTTGATAAACAATATCATCAATGGAGAGGGTGGTGATAGATTCATCGGGAAAATCAAAGTTTGAGGATTGATTCCCAAGAAGAGGAGCATCTGCAAGTTGATCCATGATGGTTTGTCCTTTGAAAAATTTTGATGAATGAAATCCAACTCCAAGTCTGCAAGAAGCATGAGCCAATGAGATGTGATTGGTGTTGGTAAGGTTTGGCGTACATGTAATGAAGAGGGTCGGTGTTGGTAACAAAAAATGTTTTGTGATTAAGAAGGTAGTGGAAAATTTTGGTGGCCACAAAGACTAGGGCTAAGAAAATATTTTCAGCATGAGTGTACCAATTTTCATAGTCTATAAGAGTATGGATTATGTAATAAACCACTTGTTCCCTATGTTTCTCATCATGATGAGTGAGCATGACACCCAAGGAATGGTCAGTAGTAGAAATGTAAAGGTAAAAAGGTTGATCATCTTTAGGTGGAATGAGCATAGGTGATTGAAAAGGTAGTTCTTCAATGCTTGAAGGATTTGTGACACTCATCATTCCAATGGAAAGAAACATCCTTTTTAAGGAGGTGGTGAAATGGTTGGCATTGGTCTAAAAGTTGAGAGATGAAGCATCAGATGGATTGTAATTTTCCTTACAAGCTATGAAGCTTCCAAAGGTTAGTAGGTGGAGGCATGTCAAGAATTTCCTTGATCTTAGTGGGATCAACTTTGATACCCCACAAAGAGATGATGAAACCAAGGAGCTTACCAAGAGAACTGTAAAAACACACTTCTTTGGTTGAAGGAAAACACAATATTGGATAAGGTGGTCAAAGATAACTTTAAGAAGAATGGAAGTGTTGGCGTAATGCTTGGACTTACTAAGAAGGTCGTTGACATAGTCTTCCAATATGTCATGCATGATGTCATGGAAGATGTAAGTCATAGCATGTTGATAGGTAGCACCAACATTTTCAAGCCAAGGGCATGACACATGATAGCAGAAGGTCCCCAAGGGGTGATGAAGGTAGTTTTGTGTTGATCTTCTAGAGTGAGTAATATCTGATTATAACCTGAAAACCCATCCATAAGAGATAACATCTCATGGTCTATAAGATCAACTAGTTGGTCAATGCTTGGTAGAGGAAAGTCATCTTTTGGATAGAAAGGTTAAGGTCATGAAATTAGTGTAGATATGAAGTCCCCTAGTCACTTTTGTGATAGGAATAATGTTAGAGATCCATTGTGGATAGTCAATAGGTAGGATGAAGGAAACAAGAGAGAAGGTGTTGAAGTTCTTCTTTCACAAGAAGAGAAATGTGAGGATGCATTTTACACAGACTTTTATTTCATGGGTTTGGCATTAGGGTTAGTTATGATATTATGAAGCATGATATTAGGGTCAATACCTGGCATATCACTATAAGACCAAGAAAATGCATTTTTTGATATGATCATGAAGAAAAGAGGTGAAAGATTCTTGTTTGTGAGAGTCTAAAGATTGGCCTATCTTTAGAATTTGTGGGTCATCTGAGTGTGAATGTTGATTTCTATGGTAGATTCATTCAACATGGTTTTGTGTGTCGAGGGTAATGAACCTTTGAATATAAGAATCCTCTACACCTAAATAGGTCAAAATAGAATCATCATCCTGACATTGAAATGATGTTTATAGAAGGTGTATCATCATCCAACATGTCAAGGATAAAGAAGAGGAAGGGAAGAGGGAACCTCATCATCACGTTGATAGGTAGAGGTCCCAAGGAGATGGTGTTCATGAAAAAAAAAAGTTAGGTGGAATGGATTTGGGATCCATAGACTCCATGGGAGAAGGTGGCGTGATAGGTGAGGAAGGTGGGAAGGATTTTTTCGTCTTCTATGAGGGTGATTGGGCCTTCTTAGGAGGAGGATGCTTAGGAAATCCAAGACCACAATGGTCTTTGTGTTTCCTAGTGGTGCATGGTATGATGATGTGATGACCTTTTTTGTAATGACCAAATTTCAAAGCCTTTCCAAGTGCAATGGTGAAGAAAAGTAAGTGTGAAGCTGTGTTTGGTGAGGTAGGAGAAGTCGGATGAAAAAGGTCTAGTTTGGAAGGGAGGTTCAATAGAATAAGAGGAAGTGTTGAGCCCCCCATAGGTTAGGTTGGTGTGAAGGTGGGGAGGGCCATATGGTATGACCTCTCCTATATGATGATCGTAATGTGGGTGTTGGTGTAGTTTTCCATACTCTGAGGAGTAAGGAATGTGTCAATGTTGAGGAGGTGATATTCTCTAAGTGAAAGGCATTGAAAAATGCCTACCAAGGGGTCTATGGTTGGTACTTGGGTAGTAGTATAGATGAGCTATCTAAATCTTGAGAAGATGGGGCATCAGTAGAGGGTGGAATAGGAGGGTTGGTAGGTGGGCTAGATGAGGAAAGTGAAGTGAAAAGTGGTAGATGTGGTAGATGCCTTAATTGGGATTAGAACATCATTTGGATGGTAATCATATTACAAGTTTTGAAGGGGGGAGGGATCTTCCCTGAATGGTGTAAGGTTCCCCTTCATATTCAAATTTGAGGCAATGGTGAAGGGTGGAAGGTACACAAGCCATGGCATGAATCTAGGGAAGGACCTAGAAACATGTTATACTTGGAACTCTCCTTGAGAATGTAGAAGAGTTTGGGAATAGTTTGGGGACCCATGTGGATGTGGAGGAAAATGGTGCAAGGGTAGTGGTCATGGACATCATTAAAATATCGAAGCATGATGGGGTTTCTAGACATATAATTAGTGGTATGCCTATTTTTCATAGGCATGAGAAGAGATGATGTTGATGTTAGCACCCCCATCAATCATAACATGTTTAATGTGAATATCATTAATGTAAGTGGAGATGAAAAGAGTGGGATCAAGATCATTAGGTTGTGAAGGGAAATATCTGATTTGGAGAAATTAATGGAAGAAAATGATGAGGGTAATGAGGGTGGTGATAGGTGAAGTTTCATTGGGTGGAACCTCGATGGATTTATAGGACCTCAATGAGGCAGGGTTCTGACGATGAGAATAAGAGGTTTGAATCAAGTCATATAAAGACATCTTCAATGGGGATTGGTGAAGTTGTTTGATCATTGAATGATGTGTAACCCTAGAAGAAGTAGGTGGTGCCAACCCAAGGATGGTTATCTTGGGGGAGGTGCAAGTGTAATGGTAGGTGAAGGTGAACTAGAAGGGTTACCAAATTTTTCCTTTCCTTTTTTTTTTCACATGTGTTTGTGACCGAGTGGCTACACACCATGTTAATTTCAAAGATAGGAGGAGGAAAAGAGGGTTGTTTAGGCTTACCTTTATCCCTAGGTGGATGTGAAGGAAAAGGTTGTAGAATGGGTTTGGGGCTAGGTTGTGTGGTGATGGGATGAAGAAAGAATGGAATCCTCCTCCAACAGATCATCTTCTTCAAAGAGACCATTAGAATCACAAAGCTGAAGGAGAATGGTTTTAAGAGCCTTACAACTCTCGACATCATGCCCTAGTGAGTGATGATAAAGTAAATTTTTGTGTCATCAAACCCTACTTGGTTTAGGTTTGAGAGGATCGTAAGGCTTGATAGGGAAGAAGTGATATAGCAAATGTCTCTAACAACCAAGCAAGGATGTTAGAGTAGGATCCTACCAAAGGATCACAATGAGAGGTCAAGGTTGTCTTGGGTGAAGGGGTAGGTGACCTTTGTGAGGGAGGGTGAGGTGAGAGATCATGTTGGTGTAACTAATTTTTTTGGTAGGTAGTGAAGGTTTGGGTTTAGGTTGTGCCTTCTTGGGTAAAGGTGGAGGAATAACATGTGAGGGTGAAGGAGACTAGAAGGTGTAGGTATCCGAGTAAGCCAAGGTGAAAGTGTGGGTGTTGGAAAGAGTGAGGGTAAAGGTAGTGAAGAAGGTGTGGGAAGAATGGGAGGTGAAGGAAAGGGTATAGGTTGTCACACTTTGGGTTTTCCTTGGTAAAGGGGTAGGTTAACCAAGGTTGAAGGATGTGGGCCCAATATGATGAAAGAGGTGAAGGTGAGTGAGAAGGTGTGGGGGATACTAGGTGTGATGAGCCCTAAGAGGTTGGGTCTTCCTTTTAGGTGTTAGAGTAGATTTTGTGATTGGTGGTGAAGAAGTTTGACAAGTCTAGCTTCATAGGGGGTGTAAATAGACTTGTGTTGGTAAAACCCCTAAGGTGGTAGTAGGTTTTTGAGAGATGGAGGCCTGAGTGGAGGGGGTGTTGATGAAGAAGGGGCTAATACCACCGGTTTAGCATAATAATAGCCTTAGTCACTTTGAATATATTTGGATATATGGTTGAGGTATCAGGGGAGGACATCTACATTTGTGTGGAAATGGGGATTCTAAGGCATCCCCAGAGGGTAGTGTAATCAACGTACTCCAAGTAGTCAACCAAATGAGAGAAGGGTTTTGGAGTAGATGAAGAGGATGATGACTTGGTGTTAAATCCCATGAAGATCTTTGAGGCCCGTGAGATAGGGAAGGTCTTAGCCTCTAACTCGGTGGGTAAGAGTGAGTAAGTAAGAGATGATGGGATCTTTGAAGACCTTTGGAGAGGTATCACCAATAGGAAGAGTAGATAAAATTGGCTCCTTTATGGGTTGAGGAGAAGGAAAAGTGGGTAATGTAGACTCCTCTATGGGTAGAGAGGATGATAAGGTGGGTTCCTCTATGGGTAGAAGAACAGGTAAGGTGGGTTCTCTATGGGTAAAGGAACAGTAAGGTGGGTTCCTCATGGGTAAAGGAATAGGTAAGGTGGGTTCCTCTATGGGTAAAGGAACAGGTAAGGTGGGTTCCTCTATGGGTAAAGGAATAGGTGAGGTGGGTTCCTCTATGGGTAAAGGAATAGGTGAGGTGGGATCCTTTATTAGAGGAGTTTGTGTGAATATTTCCTCAATAGATGTTATAGGAGGACTGGATAGAAGGATCAGACATTGTATTGAAGACTACATGAACCACATGTACATTGGTTTCTTCTTTAGACATCTCACCAACATGTGAGTTGATGAAGGGGCATGGTTAGGAAAAGGTTTTATAAAAACATCCAAGTTTGCATTAGCAGTGCATGTTAGGGTTTTCAAGGATGAGATCACCACTATCTAACATTCCTTGCACAATGTTTTTAAAGGTTTTACAATTTGTGTCACTATGTCCTTTTACGGTGGTAATTATAGAATTCATTTTCTTTATACCAAGCTGGTGTGGGGTGAGAAGGATCAAAACCTAGTATGTGGTTTGATGGGAGGAAGAGTGATGCTCAGCCTTCAACAAATTTTCCAATATGGAAGAATAAGGCTCCCCAATGGGAGTGTAACTCTTTTGTTCATACCGATATTGAAAATTTTGCACCAAGTGAGAGATTGGAAGGAGGTTTAGGTTGATTGGTTGGATGAGAAGGGCTGGATTTTAGAACTACCACATTAGTGGATCCTTTTGGCTTGGGATGGTTGTTGGGTGGTTTGGAAGAAGACTCATTTGATTTGAAGGTGGACATTTTTTTTTACACGTAGTTTTAGTTTGTCTTCTTTGAGGGCATGGATCTCAAGCTTCCTAGCCATGGTAAAATCCTCATCAAATGTATAAAAACATTTTGAACTTGAAGAGTTGAGGAAAATGTTCTACACATGCCCTCATAAACAACTCTATGAGCTCAGGTTGTAGGGAGAGAGAAGGAAAGATGATTGATTAGGCTTCGCCACCATGTGATGAAATCAATGATAGACTCATCATCATATTGATGAATAGAATATAAATATGTGATAGAGACCTTTTTAGAAATGTTTATCAAAAAGTGATCGAGAAATTTTATGCCAATTGATTAAAGGAAAATATCGAGTGCTTGGGAAAAGCATTATACCAATCTAAGGTGGGTCCCAAAAGGACATGGGAAAGGTATGAAGGAGCAAGGCATCATCATGGCCTATTAGGTAACAAGCATGTCTAAATGAACACAAGTGTTATTGTGGGTCCTCCTTACTATTGAAGTGGTTGAATTTAGGTAGCTCCCATTTACATGGGATATGGATGAATAGGTATAGAGGGATGGATGGGTTCATTACAAATCTCATCATATGTTAAGACATTATGGGACCTAGAAAATTGAGGCCTCAAGCATCTACATTTTATCCATCATCATTTTAATGAGATCCATTATGGGGTTTGATTGAGGGATGCCCCCTGAGGTATAAGGGGCTTGATAAGATGAATGGGTTGTAAAAGGCATACTAGTATGTGGTGGTGTTGAGTACATGAATTGAGATGTAGGTATGTAGGAAGTAGTGGATGAGGAGGGAATATACCCCAAATATGCAATTGAGGTGATGGGTTGCATTTGAGGTAAGGTGGAAGTAGGAGGGCTTGTGGAAAGATCCTCATGGTGATGGGTGGAAGAGTTTGGGGAATAGAGACCACCAAATTCTGAAATGGAGTGGAAGAGGTCAATGTAACCGGTGGTTGTGTAGGAATAGGTACATAAGATATTGATGATGATATAATAGGGGTAGTGGATATGGGTACTACAGATGTCGGTGGGAGAGAAGATGTCAAGGATGTAGAGGTTATGTGAGAAGTAGGTTGTTGAAACAGGATTAGGAAATGCTAGAGTAGTTTGGGTGGCCACATTAGCATTCCTGATATGGAAGAGATGGTAGAAATGGTGGGCATGGAAGTGGGCATTCCATAAAGGGGTTGACTTGATGAGTCGTGGGTGGAAGAAGTAGCAAGGTAATGTTGTAAGGCCTTGGTGTTATGATCAAGGAATCTAGTGAATTCCTCATCACCTATGGGTACATTCATAGGAGAATTAGGATCCATTGGAGATGAAATGGAAGGTGGTGAAGGGATAGAAGGAAAAGGTATACAACTTGCATGGAAAGCAAGAGCTCACACCTATTGGTGAGTCCAAACCATATGAAAGGATGGAAAAATAGGTACTTTGGGCTCTGTAAAAATGATAGAAACTCAGAAATAAACTTTTGAAAATGTATGGAAGGTGAAATTAGCTTGTTGTTTTTGATAGAAAATAAAAACACAGAGACCGATACCGGTACTTTGAACCGATATGGTAAGTAGAATAACCAACCAATGAACCAATGAGAGGTAGGTAGAATAACCAATGTCGGTTGTTGAACCGATGACATGGTAGTAAGGTAGATTAGATCTAAACTTAAGAAATTTGAAATTTCTAAGCAAGATTTTGGTCAAAAGAAGCTGAGAACTGGGTTGTGTATATCAATTCTAATCTAACACACTCAGAGAACCAGAATTAACTGATTATGATGGATCGAGTGTGAAAAAAAGAAATAAAAGTGATGAAATATGATCTCACACCTCAAATAATAGAAGACAAGAAAGAAATTCACAAATCCAACAAAAAATCTAACAAACACGTTATCCTAGGAATAAGATTTTAGTGTTTTGATGGCTTAAGCCTTAGGAATGACTGTGAATATATAGAAAGGAGTGGATATAAGGTACCTAGAAGCCAACTATGGATGGTTTTAGGAATGTTTTGGTGGGGGCATCCTCGATATACCTTTTTGGTATGTGAGGTCAAGCTCTGATATGACAATCAATCCGGAGAACACACTGGTCGGGGCCCACTATCAATGGGTGTTTAAATCCTTGATAGCTTCTTCCTGGGATTTGGGGAATGTTTAAGAAATGTGTTGTTTGTTTGAGTGATTTGGAAAAGTGTGTGCAAAAGTGGACTACGCTTAATTACCCAATCATCAACCGGTCATGACCTCCATTATATTTGATTGCTAATTAGACTATGTGAGCTAAATGCAAGAATAATACAGGATGCAATGCAACAATTTTAAACCCAAATCAAAAGATTGAGATTGGATGAAAGCAATAGTGAATAGGAATAGAGTATGACTTTCACTAATGCAAGAAAGAAAGAAGAAAGAATGATTCATTTTAATTTGCACCAAATGAAATGTGACTTTTAGAGAAAATAGAAGAAAGAATGTTACCAAGGAGAGATTTAGTGAATATTTTAGAAAGGAAACAATATAAAAATGCAATCCTAAATGAATATAAGGAACCCAAAAATGATGAGGGTCCCACCAGGCATGCCAAAATGTTTCACCACATAGGAGTACCATATGAAAAAATGATTTAAAAGGTAAAGGTAAGGTACATGAGGAATACTGGAGGTTGTGAAGAGGTTTGCACACCATTGTTGAAGACCAAGCGATTATAGAGCACTCCTTTTTTCTTGGAAGGACTACTGAGAAGAAAAGCAAGACCAAAAATAGAGTTAATAGCATAGGTCAGTGGATTTCCTAGCGTGAGCTAGATCCGAGAAGTGGGGTGCTTCCTCAAAGGCTATCAATCCACGTCTTAATACAAATTAATGTTGATAAATATCATGAAATAGAAAGTCCTATTGTAGTTATATGATTTGGGTATCTCACACAACACAATAGTCTAAATCTAATCTAAATGATGAATATAAGATTAAATCTAGGAGAATGGTGGTTTTTAGGGTCTATAGGTATGACAGAGGGTAGAAAGAAGGTCTGGGTGAAGTCTTGGGAGGTTTTGGAGAGTTTTGGGTGGAGGAATGAGCTCATTGGTATGAGGGAAAATGCTAGACACAGAGACCAATGATCGATGTTGGTTGGGGAACCGATGTGGTCACTAGGTTATAGCCGAGGATCGGTTGGGTAACCGATCATGGTAGGGGAAATTGGGTTTCAAAGGTAGAAAGGAGGTTGATTTGGGCTCTCTTGTGATTACACAGAGTATTGGGAGGTCTTAGGTAGGGTGTAGGAATTTAGGTGAAGACTCAGCAGTAGGGGTAAAAGGGGTGGTTGAAAGGGTAGAGTGGTTCCAGTTGGTAGGGTGAGGTGAATGGGCTATGGAAGGTATCCGAGAGAGGAAGGAGGTGATTAGAAAAAGATAAAGGATCTAAAACCAAAGCTAATGAAATCAATAACCTGGTTAAGAATACTTATCAGAGATCAAAGATTGGTAGAAGGTGGTGGTTGGTGGGTGTGTGTAGGAGAGATGAGTTGAGATCTAGTGTCCATGAATGAAAAAGGTTGAGCTTCTCTGTGTGAATGGTTCAAGCCTATGAAGCCATAGATTGGTTGTTGGTGGAGATTTTGATGATTTGGTGCTTGTTGATCATCAGGGTGTCGATTGAATGCCCAAGATGTGAGATCAAGAATTCCAACAAAAAAAGAACCCAGGAAAAGAGTTGAAAATGCTTATTTAAAGGAACCGATGGTGGTTCCTTGATTGCAGTGCCGACCGAGGAATAACCGGTGTTATCGGTTAGGGAGAAATAGTCTTATTTGCTAAAAATAACCTTTTCTCTCCCTTTTTGGTGTGAGTCAAGAATGGTTATGGGTTAGGAGTCTTGATTCTTGTTAAATCACATGGAAATTGGTGGGAGAGGTAGTTGGAAATTAATATTAGGTTTAGAAGAAGTCTCAGTTGGTTAGGGGAGTGATGACTCAGTCTTAGTTATTAAATGGGCTTGGAATGGGTCTAAGGTGAGGTGGAGAGGTGAGGTGGAGGGGTGAGGTAATAATATAGGTAATTAGATTAATATAGGTAATTAGATTAATCCATTACTTTATGCTATGCATGTAGTTCCTTCTACAATACATCTATGTGTAAAATTCTCACATGAGACCATAGAATATACAGTTCTTATCAATCAGTTACAATTTAAATATTGCGACCGTGATCCCAATACTAGACTTCTTACTCCAATATTTGATATTACCGATGAACCACAACCTATGGATACTCCACCTCATTTTCCACCACTTAAAGGTGTTATTTGCATGATGGATCTTTGTCTCATCTACACCTTCACTCCGCCAACCTCTACTACTACTATGATTATTTATTGGGGTCTATCCAGATAACGTATTTCATTCCATCTCATTTACCTTCTCATTAGAAATATCCACTAGCACGTCCTCCATTTACATGAACACTTTTCATGAATGACTCTTATTAGTAACATATTCCATTTGATCCTACTTCCTCTGAATTTATATGCACACATGATGGGTTGAATCAGCTAGGGTTTATATTTGATGACATTTCTCCTCCATCTCATGATTCTCATCTTTATCATGGATCTATCTTCATTATTGTTTCTTATGGTCTTTGTGTCTTTCATCTCACAGTATTTCTTGTACATGCTCCTTGCACTTCTCCACTTACACTTGGACAATCTTGGCTTGATTATATTAGGGCACCTTAAATCTTTCTCATCTTGATATATCATTCTCGTTATTATTTGGTATTGTTTTCATTTACAATGACTCATTTCTCGATTATTCACCAAAGCGTACTCGATGGTATGACCATGGTTGTCCACTACCTCCATTCAATGATGAAGAATATGTTAAGGGCATGTACAATTTACACCTAAATGGTTCTTTACTCGACCAACCTGACACTATCACTTATCAAGTTTTAGATGCTTCACCATTCATTTTTACTATGACAATGATGACCTCTTATATGAAATTACTTGATATCTCTTTCATCATTACACACTTGGGGGTAATCACACTTATCCCCCCTCTAACATCAATAAGTGTCTTATTTTCTCATCACTTTACATTTATGCTTTCACATACACATCTTGATACACACTTGTATCATCATTTCTGATGACACAATTTCATGATATGGTTCACACTTGGTGTTGAGGGAATCCTATACACATGAACCTCAAACACACTACACACTACATTACACATCATCCTATTTCTCGCACATATTCATCACTATACAGTCAACACACTCACGACATATTCTTCCTATGACACACACTCAACATAAGATATTACATACTCAAAACACAAACAATACACATAACACTTATTTCACTAAATCTGGACTTATTCCAGTTCAAAAAAAAAAAAATCGCCAATATCGGAATCAAATTACTATTTTTGATTCCAAAATGTTAAATATTGGAATTATCTGGACTCCAAAATCACACATATTGGATTCTAATATCACATATATTGGAATCCAAAATCACATATATTAGAATCCAAAATCACATATATTGGAATTTACTACACTCCAAAGTCCCATATACTGCAATCCAAAAATCAAAATATTGGAATCCAACATTGATTTGTAAAATAATAAACATAACATGTACCTATTCTATACGAGCTAGCGGCTGCATGGATTTTATTCTTCCTTTGGAATAAAGGTTCTTATCAATTTTAAATTATTTTAAAGATAAGTATGTAGTTTTTGGAAAATCGTTTAATTATTTGGATACTCTAACATTGATTTACAAAACCATAAATACAAATTGTTTATGTTTTATATGAAATTTGGTGACCATTAGGCTTTAACTTTTCTTTGGAATAAGGTTATTATCTATTTTAAAATTTCATTAACATTAAACCATGTAGATCTTGGGAAAATATTTAAGTATTTCATGGAAGTGACATTTTTCTACAAAATAATAAATTGGCCGTGTTTCATTTTTACACGAGTTAGCGATACTAGGCTACTCTTGACTCTCAAAAGATGTGAGACACTTCTAGGTTCATTTACTATGATGTGATTGAACCTCGGTGTAACAAAATTACTACGAAACTAGCAGAGGTCGTTAATCTAGACTATGAGAATATAATTAAATGTAATCCATCTTGATGCATACGGTAGTGGTGTAAACCACTATCTAGCCTTACTCATTGAACTTGTATTTGACGATAGTATTCATCTAGCTTGATGATATTCGGCGGTGGCAGAAAAAATTCTAGAACTTCATTATCCTCCTATTCAAAATCCCCTCATCTCACTTTTTCAGACGTAATCACCGTCATCCCTAACTAAAGAAACAGGAAAATTCAGGAAATCCTCAAAATTTCAGAGTAAAATTTAAAGGTTTGCAGACACAAAAATCACCCTATAAACAAACTTAAACAAATGTGTTTGTTAAAGTGGACACATGTTGAGATTAATCAACGATGGATAATCTTGATATGTTTTCTTTAGTGAAAACAAATAAAAAAATACTAAACGAGGAAAGTCAAAATAAAAGGGGAATCGTTGCGATAAAGTGAAACACAATAGGTCCTATCAACACTAAAAACCCTAAAAAACTTAAAGTAGGAATAAGTAAAAGACTCCATAAGAAGAATGAAAGATGCCTAATTTTAAGTCTTCCTTGCTTTAATTTTTAAAAAAAGTATTCCTTGGAGTGGCCTATTAAACTCGAAAATAATATTATCATAACCATAGGCATTGAGATTATTTGATAGCCCTCTCGAGTGTCCTCCTTGTTGACAAAATAAACAAAACCAAATCCCCTTCTAATCTGTCTTATTATCCATGGCCACGTAGAAAGGCATGATGTGTCCAAATGAATTGCAAAGCTCATCAAGATTGACATCCTTCGTGGTCCTCGGACGAGCATGGTAACTCAAAAATAGTTTTCATTATTTCTACGTTGCATGATGTTTCTAGAGAAGTCCACGCTAACCGTGAGACTAGGAGGTTCCCATAACCAGAGGTAGCGGTAGCCCTCTCAGGTGATGTTTTTGCTAGAGGTGAGGCCCTCAATGGACTTATCCTTTGTTAAGGTGTCCATGGCACAGAGGGGATGAAATCCTTGTAAAAGGTAATATTGGTGTGTAGTGATCACCCTTCTTACTACAGATATGAAAAACTATGAGCACCACACTTCCTTGAAATGAGAGAGGCTAGAAAACACATCTCCACCTTCCTTGGAATCATCAGCCTTCAATCTGGTGAGTGGGATCACTCCAAAGTAGGGTTCATAGTTGACAACGATGCCAAACTCTTACCACTCATAGTGCTTGAGGGTACACTTGTTATCGTGCACTTTGGCCAATTTGTGGATGTGGATGGTAGTGGTGCGAACCGCCTTCTAGCCTTGCTCTTTGAAGTTGTACTCAACTATCTTCTCTTTTTAGCTCAATGATATTTGGGGGTGGAAAAATAAATTCTAGATCTTCATTATCCTCCTATTTAAGCTCCCCACATCTCACTCTATCGAATGCCATCACTATTGTCCCTAACTTAAGAAATGGGAAAATTTGGGAAATCCTCACACATCCGGAGTAAAGCTTAAGGGTTTGTAGACACTCAAATCTCCTACAAATAAAAATAAATAAACGTCACCATGAGAAAAATGTCAAAATGAATTTAAAAAAATTTAAGATTTGATAGGTTTTCTTTAGTGAAAACAAATAAATCATTATACTAAATGAGGAAAGTCAAAATAAAAGGAGAATCATTGCATTTAAGTGAAACACAAATGATCCTATCAACATTAAAAACCCTACAAAATCTAAGGTGGAAATAAGTAAAAGACTACATAGAAAGAAGGAAATATGTCTTCTTTGAAGTCTGCCTTGCTTCAATTTTTAAAAAAATATGCCTTGGGGTGGCCCATTCAACTCTGAAAATAAGATTATCATAACCATAGGCATTGATCTTATTAATAGCTCTCTAAGCATCCACCATGTTGACAAAATTAACAAAACCAAATCCCCTGTTAACCCATCTTTTGATCCATGGGTACATAAATACACATGATGTGTACAAATGAATTAAAAACCTCGTGCAGATTGACATATGTTGTGGTCCTTAGATAGACTAGTAACTCGAACATAAATTTCATCATTTTTATCATGCATTCTTTTGGTAGATCGGTCCACACCACCCCGGAGATTGGGAGGCCCCGAGCGGTGGAGGAAGTGATGCTTCCACAAGAGGTGAGGACCTCGAAGGTCTTATCCATTGTTAAGGTGTCTATGGCAGCGATCGGGGTGAAAACATTTTAAAGTCATTTTGACATGCGGTGATTTCCTTCTTACTTGTAGATACGACAAAATATGATCACCGCACTTCACTTAGAGTGATAAAGGAAGGATAATGCATCTCCGTCGGACTTGGAAACAGCAGCCTTGGATCCCGGTGGCGGGGTGTATCTAGTAGTGTTCCTAGTTGGCACGATGCTAAACTTGTGCCACTCACAACACTCAAGAGAAAACTTATTAAGGTGTGCTTTGGCCACTTTGCAGATGTGCATACTAGTAGTGCAAACCACCTTCTTGTCCTCGCTCTTTAAACTTGTATTCAATGAGCTTCTTCATCCAACTTGATGATATTTGGTGGTGGCAGAAGAAATTCCATATATTCATTATCCTCTTATTCAAGCTCCCCGCATCTCACTGTCATATGCCATCACTGTCATCCCTAACTCAAGAAATGGGAAAAGTCAGAACTCCTCATATTTCTAGATTAAATCTTAAGTTGTTTTAGACACTCAAATCGCCTTACAAATAAAAATAATCAAGTGTCACCATGAGAAAAATGTCAAAATGAAATTTAAAAACTAAGATTTGATAGGTTTTCTAGAGTGAAATCAAATAAACCATTATACTAAAAGAGGAAATTCAAAATAAAAGGATAATTGTTACGTTAAAGTGAAACATAATTGATCCTATCAACACTTAAAACCCTACAAAACCTAAAGTGGAAATAAGTGAAAGACTCTATAGAAAGAAGGAAAGACGCCTGATTTTAAGTCTACCTTGCTTCAATTTTTTTTAAAAGTCTACCTTGGAGTGCCCCATTTGACTCTGAAAATAAGATTATCATAACCATAGGCATTGAGATTATTTATATCTCTTTGAGTGTCCTCCATGTTGACAAAATTAACAAAACCAAATCCCCTCTAATCTATCTTCTAATACATGGCCACGTAGATACGTGAGATGTATCCAATCGACTTGAAAATATCATGCAAATTAACATCCCTCATGGTCCTTGGATAGACTGGTAACTCGAACAAAATTTTCATCATTTCTCCGATGCATGATGTCGTCGAGTGGTCCCCTGTTTCCCTTGAGACTAGGAGGTGCCCGGCGGCGGAGGTGGAAGCGGCAACCCTACCGGTGATCCTTCCACCGGAGGTGTGGCCCTCGATGGACTTATCCATTATAAAGGTGTTTGTGGTAGAAATGGAGGTGAGATCCTTGTAAGGTAATTTTGATGTGTATTGATCTCCCTTCTTACTGTAGATATGAAAAACTATGAGCACCACACTGCCCTTGGAGCGAGAGAGACCGGATAGAGCATCTCCTCCAAACTTGGAGTCATAGGCCTTAGATCCTGGTGGGTGGGGTCACTCCAGTAGGGTTCGTAGTTGGTAGGGACGATGAACTTGCACCACTTGTGGTGCTTGAGAGTGCATTTTTATAGGCTAGCAGCCACAAGGATTTAATTTTTCCTTTGGAATAAAGGTTCTTATCAGTTTTAAAATTTATTAAAGATTAAACTACGCAATTGTTGGAAAATTGTTTAATGATTTTAGGGAATCCAACACTAATCTACAAAACCATAAATATAACATGTTTTTGTTTTATACTAGCTAGTGGTTGCTAGGCTTTAATTTTTCTCATTAACATTAAACCATGCAGATCTTGGGAAAATATTTTAATGATTTCACGGAAGCTGAAATTTGTCAGTAAAATAATAAACTTGCCATGTTTCCATTTTATATCATTTAGCAGCCGCTAAGTCTGATGAATTTCAAGAGATGTGAGACACTTCCAACTTCATTTACTATTATGTGATTGAACCTCATTTTAACTAGAGAACTACTGAAGATATTCTAAAGAAACTAGTAGATGGTGATGATCCAGAGTATGAGAATATAATTAAATGTAATCCATCTCCTGGTGCACATGGTAGTGGTGCAAACCACCATCTAGCCCTACTTGTTGAACTTGTATTAGACGATATTCTTCGTCAACCCGATTATATTCAGTAATGGTACAAGAAATTTGATATCTTCATTATCCTCCTATTCAAGATCCCCACATCTCACTCTATCAAATGCCATCAATGTCATCCCTAACTCATGAAATGTGTAAATTTAGGAAATCCTCAAACATCTAGAGTAAAGTTTAAGGGCTTGTAGGCACTCAAATCTTCCTACAAATAAAATTAAATAAACATGTTTGTTAAAGTGGATACCTGTTGAATGAAATGAACGATAGATACTATTTTTTTATGAGTGACGACATATGACATTACCTTTGGGGTAGGTGATCTCTACATGCATGTTAGCAAGAAACTCTTATAAGAACATGTTTCTTAGAAAAAATAAATAAACCAACTCAAGTCATTTATATTACATCTATGTATTTGCTACATATTTTCGGTACAACTTAATTTTAAAAGCCAATCATTTTATTATGGCATCATTATTGTTAGGGAACCATATTATAACTCATAGAATAGGTAAATATACTTCAACATCACAGTCCTTCAAAAACCATATATCTAAAACCTACACTTCTCACCATAGAGATAAAATCAAATAATAATTGACTTAACGGTAAAGACTTTTGCTTTCACATGATCTGATAAGAAACATGTTAGAGCCAAAACAAGTTTGGTCTATAATGAAGTAATATTGAACTAAATGTGAGATAAAATATTTATTTTCAAGTACTATGTTAAGAAAATTTTCTCAAGATGTAAAATAATACTTGAGAGTAAACAAACATATATTTTTGTAAGTACACAAATGATTTCTCAACAAAGTAAAAGGTAAAATCAAAATTTTAACTTTCAATTTTCTAAAATATACCATGAGAAAAATTTCATGATGATTTTAAAAAATTAATATTTCATAGGTTTTATTTAGTGAAAAAAAATAAATCATTATACTAAATGAGGCAATTCAACATAAAAGTATAATCATTGCATTCAAGTGAAACACAATTGATCCTATCAACACTAAAAACCCTACAAAACCTAAAGCGGAAATATTTAAAATACTCCATAGAAAGAAGGAAAGATGTCTATTTTTAAGTCTACCTTGCTTCAAATTTTTTAAAAATAGTTTTCCCTAGAGTAGACCATTCGAATCTACGAGTAAGATTATCATAACCATAAGCGGTGAGCTTATTTATATCTCTCTAAGATTCCTTCCCTATTAATGAAATTAACAATACCAAATACATTATTAATCAGTCTTGATCCATGGCCACGTAGAAACACGTTATGTGTACAAACAACTTGAAAATATCATCTAAATTGATATCCCTCATGGTCCTCGAATAGATTGGTAACTTTAATAGAATATTCATCATTTACGTAGTGCATGCAATCACCGAACGGTCCATGCCGCCCTAAGAATTGGAGGTACCTAGTAGAGGAGGAAGTGACAACCCTGCAAACGATGCTTTCATCATAGGTGAGGCCCAAGACAACCTTATCCATTGTTAAGGTGTCTCTGGAACCTATGGGGCGAGATCCTTGTAAGGGAATTTTTATGTGCATTGATTTCCCATCTTATTGCAGATACAACAAACTATGAGCACATGCAATGCCCCTACGAGAGAGGGTAGACGACACATCTCTGCTTTGGACTTGGAATTTTAGGCCTTGGATCCCAGTAGGAGAGGTCACTCTAGTAGGGTTCTTAGTTGGAAAAGACACCAAACTTGTGCCACTCATGGCACATGAGAGTGCAGTTATAAGGGCACGAGCTAAAACCCATATTCCAAGAGAGGAATAAATGCGCATTAACATCCCCTTAATAGTTATAAACCCAAATTCCAAGAGAGGAATAAACTCATATTACAAAAACATCAACATCCCCTTAATAGTTATAAATTCATGACGAAATTCATCATTAACCCTCACATAACCTTCTGATGTCCTTGTGTGCCTCAAAAGAAGGGACATGAAATCACTGTGGAAAATTTCCTCCCACGCCTAACACTTTAAATGAAAATGAAAATTATCTTTACTCCCCTTGTTAGGAGAATATATTTTTGTAATTAAATATAGATATGAAATAAATTAAAAATCCATTTCTAAAGGTAGAATTATGGTAAATAATTTTAAGAATAAATTAAATTTCAATGTAGAACTATTCATCACAATGGAATCTCAAATTCACTGAGAATAAATCATAGTAAAATAAAATTGTTTTCACGTATTTATTAACGCACCGATGATTGTTGAAGTTCTTTGATAATATTTCAATTACTAATATTCATCGAACCAATGTGAAAAATTTATAATTAATATTCATTATACATATTAACATTATTCCTTATATTTCTTATACATATTAACATTATTAAGATAGTCACACACATTATATAGAAATTTGTTCTCAATTAAATTTAGGGACAAATTACATAATTTTATTTTTAGATAGTTAAATGCTTTTTACTAGAGCTATGAACCGGAGGGTTGATGGGTCCCCACCCTACAAGTATTGAAATATTTGATTGATGAAGGGCTACATAGAAAAACCAAAAACCAGTAGGAAATATTGTAAATCATGAGGCCAAAATGTAACATAAATAACCGTGTCTCGTAAAAAACATAAATTGGTGAACACAAAAATGGAGGGGGAATGATAGAAAACCTAGGGTTGCACCTCTAATTAGTCCACCGAGCCAAGTGTTGTAATCATCCTGAGAAAGGAAAAGGATGAGCTAGCAACAATCTTCAACTACATCATGTCATTAGGAAGGGGTAGGGTGGGTTTTGTAAGTGCAACCAGTCAAGGGATGACACATTAGAGATAGACACCCCATTGGATCGACAGATGCTTTTAACATTCTCAACAAATTGATGGAGGGTCTAAATTTTCAATTCCATGGCATAAAAATCATGTTCTCAACCCAAAAAGGAGATAGACAAGAATACAAATTGGAAAAGAAAATAAGAAGGCATACTTCCGCGAACTTCGTCCAAACACCAAGCAATTAAACATGAAGATGCTTGTAATCTTGGAGTTGACACAAGCTCTCTTGGTTCTCTAGAAATAATCCATGCCAGAATTTCTTAATTACATTCATAACATGTGTGGATCTTATGCGGAAGACATTGCAAAGATGACTGGAAGACATAGGAGAGAGGATATCCATTTTTGATTTCTTTCTATGCAAGAGGATGAAAGGAACATAGGTAGATGCCATGAGAGGGAAGGGGAAAAAAATAGAGAGAAACATGAGAAAATGAGTGAGGGAAGGTGAAAGCATAACCCAATTAAGTAGTCCCTTAACTCGTGTGAGGCAGATTGACTCAATAATAAATGGATGGTGTCATCAAGATTTTCCCATAAATGCGCGCTTTATGAATAAAGGCTTCCGCTGATTGATAAACACACATTATAGAAAATAACATTACTAAAGATAGTCACACACATTATACAGAAAGGTGTTATCAATTAAATCTAGGGACAAATTACATAATTGTAATTGGGTTATTGATTTAATGACATCACGTACGTCTCCACATTGTCTTCCACATCCTTCAATAGTTGTAAAATATTCCACAACTCATCTATCAAGTACAATTGTAATATGCATTATAGGCCACAATTCATCCTTCAATAGGTATATTTTTACAATTGTAATATGCATTACACTTTCTCTAAATGGTGCTAATATTTTTGAGAAATATGTTTTGATTCCTGGTTCCTTGACAAACAATACATTTAATCATGATGTTATCTTGTGTGAATATAATCTCGAAGATTCCAACATCCAAGCCAAATTATGTATCGTAGGAATGAGGGCATCATGTCATTAAAATTTTACATTCTTGGCAATGTCCACAAAATAATAAACAGAAAATATATAAATTAATGATTTGCAAAACTTTAAAAAGAAAATTTTGTTTTTTCTACATGTGCTATCGGCTCTTTAGGATTTATTTCTTCTTTGGAACAATATTTTATCATTCATAAAATTTCATTAAGATTAACAGATGAATATCCGGTAAACAATACTTTTATTATTTCGGGTAAGCCAACATGAATCTACAAATCAATAAACATAACACATTTCTATTTTATACGGTCTAATGACCACTAGGATTATTTTTGGCTTTGGAATAAGGTTCTTATCATTTTCAAAATGTGTTTAAGATTAAACCTTAAATGACTTGAAAAAAATGTTTTTTGATTTCAGGGAAACCAACATCGATCTTCCAAACAATAAACATTATATGTTTATGCTTTTTACGTGCTAGCGCCACTAGGCTTAATTTTTCATTTGGAATAAGGTTATCACCACTTTTGAAATTTATTTAAGTTTAAACTATGAATATCTAGGAGAAGACCATTCTTTTATTGGTCCATGATCCATGATTGTCTCTTCACCCATAGAAAAAAAAATTACTTTAAAAAAAGAATTAAAAATGATTGCGCACTGTGAATCTTTAAGAACCTTAAGGTAGTTATTTTATTCCATAAAAATGCACAATACATTGTTGGATTTGGAAGCAAAGTATATAATTCAAATGCAAATGGTGCGTTTGAAAATTTTCAATAATCTACACATGTTTTTGTGTTCACCTACATGTTTCAACCATGTACATAATTTAGTATAAATTTTCGAATCAGTCTTATAGTTTCCATCAAATCTCCAAGTATGTTGGGGTTTTGACAAGTAATTTCATCTTTAACCTCGTGCGACAAGAATCTCATGTCATCGATCAAAAGTATATTTTTTTCACCATAGACATTACCATAAATGTCTACTATCTTCTGATTGGTATTTCTTTTGAACTTACATTGTTGGCATCCCCAAATGAACTGAAGTGGGTTTCGTAACCAACTTTTTTTTTTTGATGAACATGTACTTCACCATTGTTGAATCCATAAATGAATACCATAAGGCAGTGTTAAAATATTTTGATGTCATGCTTATCAAGTGAGCACTAAATTCTCATTCAAATTATTCAGTATTCCCGGATCTAAAATCTTGAACCATATTACAAGGTATTTTGTCGCCAATACTATAAATTCTAGACAACAAACCTTCAACTCCCAAAACTAGTAATTTCCAAGGCTTCCCAATTAGATCTATAAAAATAACTTAGAATTAATGTAACCTTCCAAAAATGATTAAACACAAGTCAACATAGTATTTTTATAATATTTTATTTAGGTAATTCACATAAACAACTTATAAAACTATAATATCAACTCAATCACGGTGAAGATATAAATCGCTAACTTTTAAATTTGTAATCTCAACATATAAAATAAAGTGACCATATGATTGTACGAATGAATATCATTGAAAAAATATTTTGAAATAATTAATAATTATACAATTTCTAGTTGCTGCAATTTTTGATGCCCTTGGCAACACTCAAACCATGAGACAATATATGTGATATGTTTGTGTACAAATTGTTCATCAACCACCTATCTTTGAAACAATTTTCTCCATTGGATTTCCTCCCCACCATAAAATTTTCTATAGGGTTTCCCTTTGGGCCTATTGTAATACACAATGTGTGTGTAGGGCCAACAACAATATCCTTTCACATCAATGTTCTTTACCCAAAAATATCTGGTTTGAATTCAACCACTATTTTTTTCAAATCCTTAATCAACTTTTCAACTTTGGAAGAAGAGAGATAGCTAGACCAAAATCCCACTTCACATTTTGTTGCTAGTATCTTTAAAAATTCCTTGAGCCCGTCTCACAAGTTGATAGTCTCCTTGTCGAACTTTATTTCCAAATCCTTATGGGATTGGTTTTTCTCATAGAGAAAACCCTCTAAATCTAAAATAATTAAATAATCCTTTTTGCAATTGCACAAAAGTAAATTTTTCTCAATTTCCCATAATTTGATATTAACCAATTCAAAAAATCAAAATTTTGACATGTTAAGACATACTAATAGAGATTCTAGCTTGGATTCGCTTGCACTCCCCTCTCCAGTCCCTATGATGCAAGATCTATTTAACAAAATAGTATTCATTTCAAAATAAATTTCAAGTCAAAGTAAAAATTTACGTGATATAACTTTCTTTTATACAATATTGCATAGATATAGATGTATATGCATATGTATATTAATTAGTTGTAGTTTTACTATGTTTACATTGACATTCTTTGATGGGATTAGTGACTGGTAATGGCCAACTATACGAGAGATATTTAACTTTTTCAATTCTAGGAAGTTTATTTTTAACCAATTTTAAAAACACTAATCAATTGAAAATAAATACCATGTCGATGTAATTAAATTCGTGATATAACTTTATTCTATTCGGTGAAAAAACTTTTGATGGACAATATTAAATATATATTTATGTATATTACAGATCGCATTAGGCTAACTCATTATTTCCTAGACTATGGTTGGTATGACAGTCTTTGATTAGCTTAGCTGCGACAAATAACCAATTATACGTGAAGTTATTTTTTCAATTGTTTGCAATTTAATATTAACTAGTAAAACAAAAATTTACTCAATTAAAAATAAATATAATGAAAATATGTATGTTAGTATGACTGCTAGGGTAATACATATAACACATAAACTACTTCGCTATAGGTTCCTACAATTATGAGTGGCTTATAAATGGTTTTGTTTATAATGCTACACGACTATTATACTATTTTTTGTCTGCATGAGTTCATGGGTGACATGCCAATAGCCTCCCCATTTGGCATAAAATATGAAAAAAAAATTGAAGTTCTATTAAAAATATGTAAACAATGACAATCACAAACTTCTTGTAATGATAAATTTATAAAACGATTATTTCCCATTCACCGTGTATAGATTCATTAGATGCATGATCGGTGACATCTGGGGAAATAAGTTGAATTGGATGTGGCATGTTAAGAACAAAATCGTATTCTTTGGTTGTATGTGGAGAGGAAGACAAAATGTTTTCCTCTATTGTTTGGTTGTCTGCATAAAAATCATATGTATCGAGTTAAAATGCATTAAACTAATAAAATTGTTTAAAGTGCTCTTAATCAATGTACCTTTTATCAAATGACAATAGTAATTTTTTAAAAACATTTCTTGATCATACGATTCAACAATAAAGACCGAGTAGACATGAGTCAACCAAAGCTGCAAATGCAACACCTTTGCTGCCATAAAGCACTATAATTGTAGAAGTTTTAGAACCAAGTCAAGTGAATATATGAGACCAAAACCCGTAAGATATCTTGTACAGAAAAGGATGTGTCTTTCCTCATAGGTGAGTTCTCTTGTACTCACAATTTTCTATGGAAGTTAGTCCATCAATCCATGGTGATGTATGCTCCATCCCCTCAACAACATCATAATTGTGCACACTTGTTATTGTGTACATAAGACACAAGCTCTTAAATTTGTCATTGCTGTCATAAAATTTGTAACAACCTTCCACAACTAATTCCCCCCTGTCTTTAAATTTTTGCATATATTTTTTTATTGTATCTCTTAATACTTTTTAAGAATCAATAGGTAAGATCACAATAATAGCACTATTTAGCATACTAGATCCGAAAAGTGTAAGCGGGTACATTATTGCATAAAAAGTTAGTACACTAGAAAAATTACATAAATTTGTGATCACACATTTTGCATTTAATGGATTAGTTGATAGAATAGATGATATTGTTTAATGGAGATAGAAGCGATATGCAATTTGAAAGGTAAACTCATCGGTGTCTTCCATCCTTGCTGGAATTTGTTCTTCTATTGAAATCATGTAGATATCTATAATTGTTTGAGATGCCGACAAGAGAACCTTTGACACTTCGCATCAATTTTTCTTTTTTCACTTCCTTCAAAATCAATTTTTATTTTTCCTTTATTCTCTTCTCCCAAGAGCAAACACAACCTCGGTAATGAGATTCATGCAGACCAAAATTTCAACAATATTCTTTTCATTGCATTCTCGCCTTACAATATTACCTAGATATTTACTTTTCATATATTTTAGAAATTTTCCTCTCATTCTTCTATCATCTTTTACTCTTTGCAAAGTAAGAGTCAAAAGTCTCCGTTATGACACTTACTTTAATAGAGCCAATTATCCATACTTTCCCTAATTGTACTTTATCTATTAGAATTGATATCTCCTCATCGTTCATTCCTCTTACAGGCTTGAAGGAATTCTCCGTGAACCTTGCCAATGAATTTTCTTGAAAGTTAGGTTGGTTATCCTTAAAATGAGAACAAGCCAGCCCACCTAATTTAAATAACTCAATGATTGTTGTCAAATTTTTCCATATGTCCTCAGGAAAAAATAGAAATGTCATTTTTTTAGAAAGGCTCTCTATCTTAGCCACTTTGAAAATAACAAGACATTGCTTCTCAAAACTCTGCATTGAAAGAGGAAAAAGTATATTTACTCTCTGCATATTACAAAAATTAAATTTTAAGTACAAATTCCATAAAATTAAGTTTCATTACCTTTAAATCGTTTGTCTTTACTTTTCCCATTCGAGCCTTGAGGACATCCTAGGGATCTCCAAATCATTCGAGCCTTGTAGAGTACATCAATAAAATTGGATTCAATCCAATTTTTATTTACCTCATTATGCTGCTTGCAAATATTAATAATGACTTCACTAGGCGCATTTGAAGACAAAATGCAAGCCTTTCTAACCTACATATTATTATGTAATGAATTGTATTTTCTTGTAGTTATCATTATTTTTGGGCACAAATGGTATGTTGGCCATCAAGAATATAGAATTGTACATCATCTCTTTTCAAGTCATCTAGATCCTCTAGTTGTACAAGTTCCTTTGTAGAATATAAAAAAGGAAGAAGAAGTGCATCCTTAAGAGAAGGAATAACATTAATCAACATTGAATGTATAAGAAGGTCAACATTCTCATCATGCACTTCATGGTATTGATATTGTGGAGGTGTTACATGACACCTAAAAACTTCAACTAGAAAATCATCACCATTGAACAAAAATAATTTTTATTGTTCAACGGTTGAAGTTTCTGAATTCTCAAATATACTAGTCACTTTCTTCAACAATAAAGTTGATCTATTATTCTTTTTAATCCCTTACAACTTTGACTTAGAGGGATCTATCTCTAATTTAGAAAAATAAGATCGCCTTAGTGTTGTAAACAACTTTGCATGTTTTGGTGCAGAAAGAAAATTTCTTTTATTCAAATAATAAAAAATAGAAGAAGTATTCTCGATTCTATACATTTTTTTGATACAAAATTCATGCTATTATGAATTTCAAGTGCATCTTCATAACTTGTTTTGTCTGAGTGTATGAACTTCCCCAAATTCCAACCATATTTAGAATAAGAACACGTCTTACTTTCTCTAGAAGCCTTCATTTCCAATTTCTTGAACAATGAAGCTTCCAACTCCATGTCAAGAATAAGGCACTTATTCATTTAAACGTTAATGCATTCAAACCTGAATACACAATGTTTGCTAATCAATAACTTCTGAAGTTAGTACCATACCGACTTCACTAAAAATGTCTTCATCAACCAAAAATAACCATAGATCACCGTGGTAATTTTCTGAGGAATGTGTTTCTACAAACCATTAATAGTCTCTCTTTTTCATATCTTATGCTCCTTCAATCAAAGAAATTTACATGAACGGATTGCAACCAATGAAACACATATTACTCGAAAAAGGAATTAAACACGTTAATAGTTCCTAATCTGTTTGGGAAGGATAAATACCATTTTTCCATAGTGCAATAGCAAGGAGATGCTATATCTTGATGTCATTATTTTCATAGAGTAAAATTTAAGGTATTATTGATGATTTCTTTTTTATTAATAATATGAAGAATTGCCTTTTATTGCTAAAGGAGGGTTTAAAATTTTCCTTGTATTAATTATTTATTTTTGTTGTTAATGATATCTTGATGTCATTATTTATAGCTTAACGGTTGATAGACAAACTTCAACCCTCCTTTAGTAATAAAAAACAAGAAATTAGTAATAAAAGGTTTTAATTATTCATTGTAATAAGCAATTTAAATTATTAACCGCTATTAAATTTGCTTTGTTTCAAGTTGTCAATTTGTTGCTAGAAGTGAAGACTAACTGACCACTAGCATCTATATATTCTAGGATATATTTCCGTCAATGTAAAAACATTTAGTATAGATTTAGGATAGAGGAGCTAATAGTGGATTGATGGCTATCTTCCCATCACTGTTAAAAACAAAGTTGAGTTACACTACATCATTGTGGAAACCTGGAATCCAACATGGGTGACAATGGTCGATAATTGAATATTTAATAATAACAAATCTTACTTTTATAGTTCTCATATATATATCGTCGATAATTGAATGGGTGATAATGGTCGATAATTGAATATTTTATAGTTCTCATAAGGTATATCGTGAATATCACATAATTCAAATCGAGTCATTAGTTTTATAAACCACGTGATATAGTCGTAAATAATTTACTTGTTTTGGAATATTTGTTTTCTTTCCTTATCTTGGAACATTAAAGAAAGCTAGTGAGCATCCACCCTAGTGGTCACTAGTCCTGAAGATAGTTTTGTAAAATTTAAATAAAATAATGGAGCATAATTAGTTTTTTCAATGAGTTATTACTACTTGTCCTGTAAGAAAACAAAAATATCCTACATGTGCCACTAACCTCAAGTCTTTGTGATTTTCCAACCGTGCTATGCAAGTATCTTCGACCTTATCGGCCGCTCAACTTTAAATATCTTGTTAGGCAAGGTATATCATGTAACAGATTTTAAATAGTATGTTGAACTCAATGACTGCTAAGCCTAGAATTTTGTTTGCTACTTATCATGTTTACGAGATAACAAATATCCTAGCAGTCGCTAACCTCAAGTTTTTGTGATTTTCCACCCACACTATGAAATTATCTTTGATGTTAGAGGCCACTAGGCCTTGAATATCATCTAAGGTTAGAAATATCATGTAATAGATTTCAAATAGAATGTTAAACCCAACGGGCGCCAAGCTTGAGATTTCATTTTTAATTACGTGTCTTCTCTTGTCTTCAAACATTAAAGAAAGGAGTAATATCATGTAATATATTTTGAATAGTATGTTGAAATCAGCAACCACTAGGTTTAAAATTTTATTTACTACTTATCTTGTATGCAAGACAACAAATATCCTAGCGGCCGCTAACCTCAAGATTTTGTGATTTTCCACCCGTGATATGCAATTATCTTTGACCTTAATGGCCACTAGGCTTCAAATTATTGGTGTGAGTTATCTTATGTGTCCTCCACTCACATATGGAGGGTCATCTCACATTGGTTAGGTTTAGGGTTTTCTATTGAGTCATGCACTAGGGTTACTCAGCACCCTATATGTATCCCTTCATTTGACATTTATGAGCATGCCAAGACACTCGATGTCTTTTTCTCTACATGCATGCAAGCTTTGTTCGTTATGCAAGTTATTGATTATTGATCAATTCTTTCTTGTGATTATGTTGGAGCCATTACGATTCAACCAGAGTGCAACTTCTTCATGGTGCACAGTTTTCGATACGATTCGTCAACTCTTTCATGGTATTAGAGCTGAGATCAGGTAAATGTGTATTTTTCATTTGAGTTGTGATTACTCTTGTTTTCATTTTTTTAACTCCTCATGCAAGTTTTTCGATCATTAGATTCTGTAATTTATTATTGCTAACATATTTAACAAGTTGCTCTTGGAAAGTTTTCGGTTTTGTTGTGTTCTTCGTGCATGTGCAGATCTCCTTGATTTTTTAGGGTTTTAGCTACATTTAGCTAGCTACAGCTAAATCTAGCAGATCAGCAAAAAAATAGAGTATTTTCTAGTTTTTAATTTTTTTATTAAACTGAAAATTCTTTAGATCATTTTTTTGGTCCTCTGTGTTTTTTGCATGTTTGTTGCAGAATACGATGGTAAAATTTTTGGTTTGTTGCATGGTGTTTCACCAACACTGTATCGACCTCCTTCACCAAGCTGGTCAAAATTTAGAGTTTTTTTATCGAGTTTTCAACATGGTATGCGTGACTTTTCCCATTGTTGGAGTCTCCCACGAGCCTACATACCCATTGGAATGTCTCGCTTTGTGCATTGTTGCTGTTGCGTTTTGGGATACCGCATTTTGGAGTCTCCAAGATGATCGTGGTTGATCCTTCGTGCCTGAAACCTACTTAGCCATCTTCAACCTCGCCTGCTTCTACTCTGCATGTGTGTCCTTCTCTCGCCCACCTGCCGTGATCCACACCACAATAATCTGCGCGTGTGTCCATCTCTAAGTTTTAAAACCGTAAGCTTATTTAACATGATTTTTATTTATTTCGGTGGCCTTTTTAAAACCGTAAGCTTATCTAAAATTACTTCTATTAAAAAAAAGGTAATCTATTAAAGTTTTAAATTTTCTTAGATCTTTAAGGTTTTAACACGGTAAGCTTTTAAAAAAGTTAAGTTTTTAAATTTACTTCTATTAAAAAACAAGAAGAAAATCTATTGAAGCTTTTTTAAAACCCTTTTTTTTAAAAAAAAAAGTAAGCCTTTTTAAATAGAAACTTTTCTTTTTAATAGATCTTGATAATTTAAATTTGATTTCTTTTAAAAGGAAAGTATTTTTAATATTTAATTAGGATTTATTTTTAATTAGATCTTAATTAGTTTTTGTAATTAATTAGATTTAATTATTAAATCTATTTGTATTAATTACGATCTCTCATTTACGATTAGGTAAAGTTTTTTAAAAAATTAAATATTGTTTTTAACGTAATTATCATTTTTTAAAAGTCCAAATAGCTCTAAAATTAGCTAAATCGGACATTTCCAAATGGTAAAATTTTAACGCGTTATTGTCGATTTTTTTACTAATCATGCACTCAAGTGTGCAGTGACACTCTGAGCACTTTTTTTCTTCCGCGTGCCCTTCCGGTGTTCTGAAGGTCATCAACTCATCTTCATTTAAAACATTGTAAATTACCCTTATTATTGCTTGTGACTAGTGAGCGCATCCACCACTAGTTTGTAGCAAGGGGGTATCATTTGCGACGCGAGACGCTTTTTCTCACAACCAGGATTTGATTTCGCCTCCTTCCTAGTTTTTTGCTATTGTGCTTGTATACGGTGTCACTTTGCTGCACTCCACGAAACACGATTGTGGTCTCCTCTCTTGCACGTTATTATGCTGATTGCAAGGTGAGTTACCAAGTGTTTTACGATGCACGCTCGGACCCAATTGTATTCAACACACTAAACTATAAAGTGCCGAAAGCAAGGGGTTATTATATTGTCCTGGGTGGTTTTGTTTCTTTTCTGCATTCCTTCTCTCTCTCTCTTCACTATGGATGCACTTTCAATTCCTTTTCTTACACCGTTCAACTTCTTCGAATGGAGATCAAAAATAATAATGAAACTAAGGGGTAAAGGGTTATTCCGCATCACCATGGGAACTAAGACTGAACTAGATGACGACCCTGAAAAATCTAAGTGGTTAAACCATAGTGATGAAGCTTTAGGTCTTCTTTACATGTCTGTTTCTCCCGACTTTCTCTTCCACATTGAGTCATCTGAAACACCTAAGTCTGCGTGGACAACGTTAGATGAAATTTTTGGACAACATGATGACATGAGAGCGCATGAGTTGGAAAATGAACTACTAGGGTTAAATCCTAGTGATTTTGAAAACCTACAAGCATTCTTCTCAAATTTTGTCCACACTAGATTGTTGTTAAAGGAATGTCAAGTAGAGAAGAAATATTCTCAATTGATCTTGTCAATTCTCTCTAAGTTAGGTCCTGAATATTCTGTCTTTGTGTCAAATTTTTACACTACAAAAGTTGCCTTGGGAAAGGATTGGAATATGCCCTCCTTTGACTGTTTTTCATCCCAACTCATTTAAGAATAGGAAAAACTCATTCAAATGGGGTCTCTCAAGTCCAAGTCACATGCCCTTGTAGAAGAAGTACTAGAAAGGAAAGAAAAGACCAAAACTAAAATGAGAACACTTTGAACCTAGAGCAAGAAAGAAAAGGCCCTTGTCATAAAGAGCCAAAGTTGCTCCTTCAAAAGGTTCTAAAGTCTTCACCGCAAAAGGTTCTAAATCGAGAAGAAGAAAGGAAAGGCCCTTGTAGCGAGTTGCTCCTTCATCGACATGGATTATAGATTCGGTGCCTCGCACCACATGGTTTCTTCGCATGTTGAGTTCTCTAACATCGAGCCTTGTGGAATGTCCCAAATCACGATGGGTAATGACACGACGGTGTTAGTTTCTAGTAGTGGATCGATAGAGATGGATAGGTGAACATTCAACCAAGTGTTGAGCGTTCCCGATATCTCTATAAATCTCCTATCGATTTACCAAATTACTCATCTTGGTGAAGGAATGCGCGTGGAATTTGGTCCTAACTTGGTGATTATTCGTGAGCTTAACGATGACACTACTGATGGTGAGGGAAAGGTAGATCACCGTTCATGATTGTATACCTTTTTCCCACTTTAATCTGGATTCTATGCCCACTGCTTTGCTCACTCATGCAAATGAGGTTAGTAAGCTATGGCATGAGTGTTTTGGACATCTAAATTATCACTACCTTGAACAATTGAGCCAAAACAAAATGGTCAACGGGTTACCCTGCGTCAAGTTTTCTAAGGGTCTTTGTGAGGGTTGTACCCTTAGAAAGCATCCTGAAAAGAACTTTGACAAAGGAAAATCCTGGAGAGCTACTCGTCCTTTGGATCTTGTTCACAGCGATATTTCTGGTCCATTTCTGTCTCCTTTGTTTACTAGAGCTCTTTATGTGTTGACCTTCATTGATGACTATTCACGATATACTTGGGTATATTTTCTTAAGCTTAAGTCTGAAGTCTTTGAACATTTTCAGGACTTTAAGGCTCTTCTTTGAGAAACAGTGGAACGGTCTATCAAGGTTCTTTGAACCGACAATGGAGGTGAATATGTAAACAATAGGTTCATGGATTTTTGTACTTCTGAAGGGATCTCCTTACAGCATACAGTTGCATACAACCCTTCATAGAATGGAGTAGCAGAAAGAAAGAACCGTACTCTTAAAGAGATGGCCACTTGTATGATTCACTTGAAGTCTCTTCCTCCGTAGTATTGGGCTGAAGTAGTGAATTGTGCTAATTACATTCAAAACCGTGTTCCACACAAGGTAGTAAGAGGGATGACACCCTTTGAAGCTTGGTTTGGATGCAAGCCTGATGTTGAGCACTTTCGAGTCTTGGATCCAAGGCTATGGCTTGGATTCCCAAGAAGAAACGCAAGGCATTGGAACCACAATCCAAGCCTTGTATCTTTGTAGGGTATCCTGATGGCATGAAGGGATATCAATTGTTGAATCCTACTTCTCATGATCTTTATATTAAGAGAATTTTTAAGTTCGATAAGTCTTCTTCCACTTCTACTTCTCCACTTATTGAGGTTCTTCAACTCACCGATTCAGATGACTCATCGATGATGATAAGCGTGTGCTCCTTTCCCGATCCTCGTGACCATCGGACCTCCGAGTCTTCGATTTTGACAAAGAATGATGATGAGAACTATGTCCCTTCTCAATCAAGTGAAGAATATTCCAACTTTGATCCTGATCCTCCTGGTCCTCTTTGGGCTAGGAAAAATTTGCAAAGTGCTAGAGATTTAGTTGGAGATACTTCAAATATGAGACGTACTCGCTCATATTTCGTCGGACCCCACTCTTTCTTTGCCTCTACTTCGATCCTCAATCTTTTCAGAGGCTTTTTGGTATTCTGAGTTGGATTCTGCCATGGATGTGGAGTATTCCTCTCTCATGAAGAAAGATACTTGGTATCTCACCCCTCTTCCGAAAGGAAGAAAAATCATTCAATATAAGTGGGTGTTCCAAACAAAGTATGGAGTAGATGGAGATGTCGAAAAGTTTAAAGTGTGATTATTAGTTAAGGGTTTCTCCCAGATAGCTGGGGTTGATTATATTGAAACCTTTGCTCCGGTTTCAAAGATGACTTCTATTCGACTGACCCTAGCCATTTCCGCAGCAAACAAATGGAAAGTCCAACAAATGGACGTTAAGAGTGCCTTCCTTCATGGTGACCTAGAGGAATAGATCTACATGGAACAACCTCTAGGTTATGTCCATGATCCCTCCCTCATTTATAAGTTAAAGAAGTCTCTTTATGTCCTTAAATAATCCCCTAGGGCTTGGTATGCCAAGATGGACTCCTTTTTACTTACATCAGGGTTTACTAGGTGTCACTCTGATCCAAATGTTTATATTCTATGGCAAGATGACTCCATACTAAATCTTGTTCTCTATGTTGATGACTTGTTGATCACTCGTAACTCTTCCTCTATAATTGATTCTGTGAAGACCACCTTGGCCAACAGGTTTTCCATGACTAACTTAGGTTTGCTTCATTACTTTCTTGGGATCTAGATTTCACAATCTGACTCAAGAATTTTGATTTCGCAACCTAAGTATGCTCTTGATTTTCTATCTAGTTTTCAGATGTCTAATTGCAAATCTTCTCCTACTCTTTTCTTTCTGGGGTTAAGTTGGTTTCTGATTGCTCTACTCCCTTGGTTGATGGTACCCTTTATTGAAAATTGGTGGGGAGCTTGATTTACTTGACTCACACTCGACTAGATTTATCATATGTTGTTGGGATCGTGTCAGATTCATGTAGGATCCACATGAGCTGCATTGGAAAGTAGCTAAACGGATCCTTCATTATGTTCGTGGAACTATACTGATGGCATTCACTATCATGGAGGGATAGATATTGACTTGATTGGGTTCACAGATTTTGATTGGGCGATGACTTAGATCATCAAAAATCTACTTCGCTACTGCAGTTTCACTCTTAGTTCGGGTCCTATTAGTTGGTTTAGCAAGAAGTAGAATGTAATTACACTATCATCTATAGAGGAAGAATACAGAGAGAGCGATTAACATTGCCACAAAAGCTATTTGGATATAGGGTATTCGACAGAGAGTTTTGCATCCACCTTTGGTGGCCTACCATTATCTACTATGATAACATGAGCACTATCTCTATTTTCAGAAATCTAGTTCAGCATCAGCGGATGAAGCACATTGAGATCCATATGCACTTCATACGAGAGCTTATTCATGATGGTATCATCGACATTCAATAAATTCAGAAAGCTCATCATATTATAGATTTATTTACCAAGCCCTTCACTGAGATGAAGTTTCTTCACTTACGGTCTCTTCTTGGGGTGAGGTCTTCTGCAGCTACTCATCTTCTTTGGGCTATGTAGTCCTCCTTTTCTTCTTCTTCTTCTAGGAAGATGTTGTTTGTATATGGGCACCTTATCAGGCCTTTAGTTGTCGGGCCCCATTGACACATATTTCTTAGTTGTTTAGGAGTGTCTTCTCTTTTTGTCTAACTCATCATAGCCGTTACCCCAACTTCGATGAAGGGGGTGTTGGTGTGAGTTATCCTATGTGTCCTCCACTCACATATGGAGGGTCATCTCACATGGGTTAGGTTTAGGGTTAGGTTTAGGGTTTTCTATTGAGTCATGCACTAGGGTTACTCAACACCCTATATGTATCCCTTCATTTGACATTTATGAGCATGCCAAGACACTCGATGTCTTTTCTCTACATGTGTAAGCTTTGTTCTATTATGTAATTTATTTAGTTATTGATCGATTCTTCCTTATGATTATGTTGGAGCCATTACGATTCAACCAGAGTGCAACTTCATCGTGGTGCACAGTTTCCGATACGATTCGTCAACTCTTTCACAAATATCATTTTAAACTAGGAATATCATGTAATAGATTTTGAATTGCAAGTTTAACTCAGCGGCCGCTAGGCTTAAAATTTTGTTTTTAATTACGTGTCTTTTCTTATCTTGGTACATTAAAGAAAGGTAGTAAGCATCCACCTTGGGCGATCGCCAATATTTGAAGATAGTCTTGTAAAATTTAAATACAATTGTTGAGCATAGTTAGTTTTTCAATTGAGTCATTACTACTTGTCTTGTAATCAAGACAACAAATATCCACTCGGCCACTAACCCCAAGTATTTTTATTTTCCACCCATGCTATACAAGTATCTTTGACCTTAGTGGCCATTAGGCTTCAAATATCCTATTAGGAGAGGTATATCATGTAATAGATTTCAAATAGCATGTTGAACTCAATGGACACTAACCTTGAAATTTCATTTGCTACTTATCATGTTTGCAAGACAAAAATAGTTTAGCGGCCACTAACCTCAAGTTTTTTTGTGATTTTCCACTGTGTTATGCAATTATCTTCAATATTAGCAGCCACTAGGCTTCGGATATCATGTAAGGATAGAAATATCATGTAATAAATTTTGAATAGCATGTTGAACCCAACGGCCACTAGGATTAAAATTTGGTTTTTAATTACGTGTCTTATTTTGTCTTCGAACATTAAAGAAAGGTAGTAATATCATGTTAGGCTAGGAATATCATGTAATATATTTCGAATAGTATGTTGAATACCAGAGAAATGAATATCATATTAGGCTAGGAATATCATGTAATAGGAATCAAATAGTATGTTCAACTCAGCAGCCGCTAGGTTTAAAATTGTGTTTGCTACTTGTCCTATATGTAAGACAACAAATATCCTAGTAGCCGCCAACCTTAAGACTTTTTGATTTTCCACCCACACTATGCACTTATCTTTGAACTTAGTGGGCACTAGGATTTTAATATCATGTTAGACTAGGAATATCATGTAATAGATTTTGAATTGTAAGTTGAACTCAGTGGCCTCTAGGCTTAAAATTTCATTTTTAATTACGTTTCTTTTCTTGTCTTGGGACATTAAAGATAAAGGTAGTAAGCATTTACCCTGGCGGTCACTAGTCTTTGAAGATAGCCTTGTAAAATTTAAATACAATTATTGAGCATAGTTAGTTTTTTAGTCGAGCCATTACTACTTGTCTTATAAAAAGACATCAAATATTCTACCAAGTGCTAACCTCAAGTATTTGTGATTTTCCACCCGTGCTATGCAAGTGTCTTTGACCTTAGTGGTCGCTAGGCTTAAAATTTCATTTCCTACTTGTCTTGCTTGCAAGATAGAAAATATCCTAGCGGCCGCTAACCTCAATTCTTTGTAATTTTCCACCAAAGCTATCTATTTATATTTGACATCGAGAGGCCTCTAGGCTTTATATATCGTGTTAGGCTAGGAATATCATGTAATAAACTTCTAATAACACGTTTTACTTAGTGGCAAATAGGCTTAAAATTTAGTTTTTAATTACGTTTCTTCTCTTTTCTTGGAACATTAAAGAAAGGTTATAAGAAACCACCCTAGTAGTCACTAGTCTTTGAAGATAGTATTGAAAATAATGGAGCATATTTAGTTTTTTAGATGAGTCGTTACTACTTGTCTTGTATGCAAGACAACAATTATCCTACCAATTGCTAACCTCAAGCCTTTGTGAATTTCCATCCACGGTATATAATTATCTTCGACCTTAGTATTCACCAACCTTCAAATATCATGTTAGGCTAGGAATATCATGTAATATATTTCAAATATCATGTTGAACTCAGCGACCACTAGGCTTAAAGTTTCATTCGCTACTTGTCATTTTGCAAGACAACAAATATCCTAGTGGTCGCTAGCCTCCAATCTTTATGATTTTCCACCAGAGATATGCAATTATCTTCGAAATTAGCAGCCGATGGGATTCTAATATTGTATTAGGCTAGGAATATCATGTAATAAAATTTGAATAACATGTTTTACTCAGCGATCACTAGGCTTAAAATTTGGTTTTTAATTACGTTTCTTCTCTTGTCTTGGAACATTAAAGAAAGGTTATAAGCATCCACCCTAGTGGTCACTAGTCTTTGAAGATAGTCTTGTTAAATTTAAATAAAACAATGGAGCATAGTTAGTTTTTTTAGTCGAGTTGTTACTACTTGTCCTGTAAGCATATCATGTTGAATACAAGAGCTATGAATATAATGTTAATTTAGGAATATTATGTAATAGATGTTGAATAGTATGCTGAACTCAATAGCCACTAGGATTAAAAGTTTGTTTGTTACTTGTCCTGTATGCAAGATAGAAAATATCCTAGTGGATGTTAACCTCAAGACTTTGTGATTTTCCACCCGCTATGCAATTATCTTTGACCTTAGTGGCCACTAGGATTCGAATATCCTGTTAGGCTAGGAATATCATGTAATACATTTTGAATAGCATGTTGAACTCAGTGGCTGCTAGGCTTAAAATTTGGTGTTGGAGCTTAGTTCAGATTTCATTTTTCATTTTTCAATAGATTCGTTACACATTACCTTGAATGCAAGACAACAATTTTCCTAGCGGCTGCTAATCTCAAGTCTTTGTTATGTTACACCAACGCATTGGAATAATCTATAACCTTAGCGACCTCTAGGCTTCGAATATCATGTGATAGACTTTGAATAACATATTGAGCTCAGTGGCAGCTAGGCTACACAACATTTTTCTTGATTGAATTTGAAAAAGGTACATAAATATATGAGTACAATCTTGTATTACTATATTTCAAAAAATTATAAACTCAACCAATGATATGTAGAATAATAAAAAAATATGGCATATCATAAGATCCATAAAATGAAATATATGTTTGTAAATAGAATGATTAAAATTTATGTTTAACAATATTTATGAGTACATATAATATTCTTACCATTTATTAAACATAAAATGTTTTTGCTAAAGATATTACATTTAACTATCTACGTGGGAAAACGAATATAATTAACTACATATATCTTCACGGTAATAATGTAAGCATTGAACATTGAAATAATTAGTCACAAATATTTATTTCATATTAAAAAAACATTAAAGGAGGTCAAATGATTACCTAAATTATACAAAATCAAACCATTATGATTTTTAAAAAATGAATATGCGACTCGTGTTTTCTGTTTGGGGATAGATGCAACCACTTACCGAAAATATTAAACGTAGATAGGAGAATGAAAAATACACAAATTAACCATAGAGACACATAGAAGGGATAAAAAGGGATAAAAATGGGTTTTCAGAAAGAAAAAATATTGGAAAAGGGATTACAATTTCTTCGGTCAGGGAAGGACAAAAAATGTGGTTTCAAATAGAGCAACACATTTCAAAAAGGGGATGAAACAAAACTACAAAGGTGGTGGAGGGAAAGGTAGGGATGGATTACAGTGTAAAACACAAGAACTAGGTGAATACGGACCCATTGAAAGGGATCGCCATCGCTACGATACACATACAATAACATAAATGCTTTTGATTAATACCCATTTTAGTAGTATCTCGAAACTTTTATGTGTTTTATGACTGTTAAATCTATGTATTCTCTCTTAAACAAACTATCTGTGAGATTTTATCCACAACCTATTTTGCTTCTCTCTTTTGATTTCATCCTCTGTGGGCCTCCGATCTACACTCATTACCCATGATATATCCACAATCACTATGTTTTTCTTGTTTATGTTCTCTCGGATGATATTATAATCATTGCCTCAGCTTTCCGCTCCAAAAATAGCCAGGAATTAAGCACTCAAACCAGTAATTTAGTGCATGCACGTGTTGTATTATGATTTCAAGAGTTGCTTTTCTGCGATTTCAAAATAAAAAGAAACCCTAATATATATTTCTCCGGTGTATTTAATTTTTCCCAATACATTCAACAAAAGAAATTCTGAAAAATGAAAAAAAGGGGATTAGGAAAATTTCAAAATTTAAATTTCCCATTCGTAAAGTGAAAGTGTGGGATTTTGAAATTTCAAATATTTGCATTTAATGCGGGGATTTCACATATCAAACTTTGAATGTACCCCTCATTAATATTTTCATTTAATTCGGGGATAGCGTGGGATATGAGGAAATCAAATTTATTAATTTTACTTTAGAAACAAGTGGGACAACGACAATTGTTTCTTTGTGAACTCATGGGAAAATGAAAAATATTAATTTAAGCATAATAAAAACATTTACAAAATAGAAGTTGTTAGAGCCACGTAATTATTATAATTTTTAAAAAAACACCTTTGATAGATTATGATTTTGTCATTATACAAATTTTCTTTTGAGCATTATAATTGTGATGAAATCATATTTTTACAACATTTAAATTAAGTATTTTTAATACAAAGAAATTTAAGGTGACCTATTACTTGGGAATAAAGTCACCATTTACGGAATGCCTACGTGTCACCATTTCATTGGTTACCTTTTTTATGTAACTTGATGTGACTTGCTTTATTATCTTGGTTTATATTTAATTTATAATTTTGAAAATGACATGTGGTCACTTTAAGTGAAACAACTAATGGTACTTTCCCATTCACGGTCATTGGCACATTTATTATTAATTTTTATCGAATGTGAATTCGATATTTTTTAAAATATCGTTCGCGTTAATTTAAAAAAAATCCAATAAAATGTGACATCTTGCAAGTTTGAATAAGTTAATTACACAACTATATAATTGACACATTTATTAAGAAATTTTTATTAGTGATAGAATTAACAAATAGTTTTTACCTATAAAAAACCACCATATTAAGTTGTAATTGTAATCCAATAAAATGTTGGCACGTGGCATGAAATTTCTAATATCTCTTGTGATCATCAATATTAGAATTTGAATTTCTAATTTCTAATATTTATTATTAATTTTTATCGAATTCAAATTTGAAATTTTTAAGTATAGTGCGTGCCAATATTTGATAAAATGTGACATGTGGCAAGCCTAAACCATTTAGTTAGGCAAATATATAATTGACACATTTTTTAAGAAATGTTTATATAGCCCTAGAATTAACAAATAATTTTAACTTATAAAGACCCGCCATAGTAATTTTTGAATGTCATCCACTAAAATGTTTACATGTGGCATGAAACCTCTAATATATCTTGTGTTCATTAATATTATGGAGTTATTTACTCTTTACTCTAGAAAAACTAAAACATAATTTTTCTCTTCGAAGATTTGAGAGTACCTTAAAGATAGGAAAGAAAATAACTACCGCTAAGCTCCATTAGAGTGATATTTTTGCAACACAAAATTCAAAATAATAAATACTTAGATTTTATAGGGGACCAGGCTATTCTTTTCAATACATGGTAATGAACAAATCAGCATGTCAAATTTTTTCCATCTATTTCTTTGAGCGAAGCCTAACGACCACTAGCCTCTCTGACTCCACGGTTTCCTTTCCAACAATGTAAATAAATATCTCTACAATTTTGGATCACTAGTATTTTTCATTAACTATAATCATATCTTATTGGCTATATAATGATTTCGGACAAAGAACAATATATTCAATGTATTCTATTAAATTCTTGTATATCAAACAAGAGTGCGAGCCTTATAAAGGTTGCGGGAGGAGGAGAGAAGGAGGGAGGAAAGTTATAACTGTCCATTAACAACAATGGATTAAACTAATGCTAACATCCCCCTTAATACATTGTTCGTACAAAGATACATTTCCTGATGATAGGTCCCCTCCTTAATGAAAACATCACAAAGAGGGTCTTCACACGAGCATGTGCCTACATGGTCTCAATACACATGGTTTTTCTAAGGTTGACCATAAACCTAGAGGGACAAGAGCACTTTCCAACTGTTCACCTCGGTGGTTTTATAGGATTACCACGAACCAAGAGGACTTTACCTCAGTGGTTTTACAGGCTTACCACGAACCCAAGAGGATTTTACCTTGGTGGTTTTACAGGATTACCATGAACCCAATGTGAGTACCATGAGTTGCTTTCGGTGCTTTTCTACTCCCCATGACACTCTTCAGTTATGAGGTCCCAAACAGAAACTATGCAACATCGCACTTTATTGAACAACCAAACAACATAGGAAAACAACAAACAATAATGACAAATATTCACTTCTAAGAATTATAGCAATCATGTTCTTAGTTGTAGCCACTTTCGATGTCAATTGTCGTTTAGCCAATATTCAACAAAGAAAGGAAACAAATCATTGCCACTTTGGATGTTTCCCTTGACTAAGTTGTTTTCACCCATAATGTGAAATGTGAATACTTATTTGCCACAATATCTATCGGCAGCCTTGTCGCTTGTGGCTTACAAGAGATCATTGGATTTCCTCCATCCTCCTGTATGTTGCTACTTAATCATGAGATATAACTTTGAGGCTCACTACTTCACATCTCTTGATCTTTTGAATGCTCGCTGCTGGCTGGTCGCTGGTTTGTGGGGACATCTCATTTCCTCTTCTTCATACTTTCAGACCAAGAAGAATTGATCTCCAATCTGTCTTCATTGTATGGATTATGGATTCTCGTAATGAAGGATTGAACTGAGACCTTGTTGATAGACAAGCAGCAGGTTGAAGTTGGCTTCGATTCCAATGCAGGACTCCTGTCATGGATTTTCCCACTCAAGCAAGTCTGTATATCTTTGCAAGAAACTATTCAGACGGTTATTGATAACCTTCAAATTTCAAGATTCGAGTATCACAATGAAAATGATCCCGATCTAAGGCATTGCAATAAAAGCATTGAGTGGATCGATCAGGGGACTCGGTCTTAGATCTAATTTCCTAAATGTAACTTTCCAATGCAATGCGAGTAGAGATAAATCAATCTCGGGGAGCTTTCTAAAAATATTTTGATCCAAACTATCTACCAATCAGTTGAATAAAACATTCGCTTGGACATATCATTTCCTAGGAACAGGAAAGTTTCTAATTTCAAGACAGGTTGCGCCACGAAGTGCCTGCTCCACGACTTCAATAGATTTTCATGGACATTTCTTCAGAATTCCACACATGACAACATCAATTTTGTCTCTTGCATGCTCTGGACGCCTTTTCCCTTGACTATAGTTGCTGCCACATGATAAGTTCTGATTTGTGATCTTCACACAAAAAACCAAAACACTAAGACAAGGAAAAGATGCTACACGTCATGCCAACTATTCCAAAATGCCATGCTTCAATTTTTATTCTTCAAGTTTCCACACAGGCCAAGGAAGAGTGCTCTAAAACTCACGTCATGATCTCTGTTGAGACAAGTTTGTACTTCAAGGTTATTTCCACGTCTGCGCTTTGCAGGTCATTTCTCAAAGCTCAATCGACCAAACTTCAATGAATTCTAGACAACATGCTCGAAATGATGATCGCTCGATACCAATGATGTTAGACAAAGAATAATATATTCAATGTATTCTATTAAATGCTTGTATATCAAGCAAGAGTGCAGAGCCTTATAAAGGTTATGGGAGGAGAGAAGGAGAGAGGACAGTTATAACTGTCCATTAACTATCCATTAACAACAATGGATTAAACTAATGCTAACATATAATCCCTTGCACAACCAAGTGCGACACTACATACCCTTGAAATATATCACAACTTCTATATTACTCATAAGTTTTTGTGTCTAACACATAATTTATATCAGTTCGTATCTAGTAAAATACTTAGCGACCGCTAAGCTCCATTACTTGAACAAGATCAGTCAAACAATTCGTATTAAATTTAGTGACCGCTAAGCTCAAATACTTACAAAAAGGAATGATTGTGCAGAAAATAGGGTAAACAATTTCTTATTTTTAACATAGCGCTAGAATAACAAATCATAGTAATAGATATTAGCGGTCGCTAGGAATTTTCCATAATATATTTCAATGACAGATATGTGAGATATGGACAATTTTTATTGTCGAAATATATGGAGGACTTTGCATAGTTGGGAAGAAATATGGTTATTAAAAATGTTTTCAGGGTGCTCAAATAACATCATAGTGACTACTAGGCACACACCTTTGCATCTTGTCTATTTTTACACATTGATGGGCATCTTTGAAAAAGATTAGTGATCTCTAAGCTCGGTACTTATTATAAGAAATAGATTAGAGGCCGCTAGGCTAAAGCATTTTTAATTTCAAATATAGAGATCAAACAAAAGTTCATATTAAAGAAAATGCTTAATGACTGCTAAGCTTGAATACTTACATAAAGAAATGATATGACGAAAACTAGGCTAAACAATATTTTTTCAAACATAGCGTTATAATAACAGATCATAGTAATAGATATGGGTAAGTGCACAAAGTTGGTGGACAATTCCGTGGACATAAAAACCTGAAATAAAGGAACCGCGATCGCGGTTCATTTATTCTAGGTTCAGTAATTACCGAACCTAAAACTGCGATCGCGGCTTAGAACCGCGAGCGCGGTTATAAACCATAATCCTGAATCGTGAGACAAAATTTAACAGTCCTGCAACTCGTTATTTTCCTCATTTTTCATTTCGAACCGCGACTTTTCCTAAACGTTTTTCACTCGTGCTTTCAATACCATCTCAAAATTGCTCATCGGACTTCTGGATAGCGATATATTCAACCATGCTTTGCCAAGACGAGGAGGTAAGTCCCCAATTATAATCATTTTTTTGCATTTTAGGTTTTTTTTTGCATTTTCATGGGTTTTTTGAAATGTTTGTTTATGTATACAATTTTCTTGTTTTATCAGTTGGTCGGCAAGCTCGAAATCGTGCAAACCGTCAAAACATTCCTCAAAACCCTCCGAACATTCCTCAAAACCCTCCTCCAAACATAGATCCACCTCCTGTGGCTCCTTCTGTCCCCACTGAGCCAGCCAGAACACAAGATAATATCATTGGAAGAATCCAAGAAAATAAAATTGCCATTGAGAACCTAATTCAAAATATAAGACAAAATCATGCTACAAATCCATCCCGCATGACTTTAGCCAATACATTGCAAACATTGATTGGCGAAGTCGAGTCTGCAACCAACCAAATACATAGATGGAATACCTTTAGAAGTGACTATAGGCGGTGGTATGCGGATAAACTATCCCATGCGGCCGTCAAAGACAAAAAAATTGGAAAAGACCTCATTTGTGCATTATTTACCGACCCTAGAACCAATGCCCCCCTATGAGTTACTTGCAAACGGTTCCCAATCCATTGGTGCCATGATGATAGAATCAAAAACAATTTTTGGGACTGATGGTGGATGGTTTTTGACTATCCACCATGCAACAACAATGAGGTTCCTCTTTATTTTTTGAAGAAATTATATTGTGAGTTCGTGCTCAATGAGGTCCCGAATTATTTTGACTTTTCTAACTTTTTTGGTCGAGGAGGTGGCTCTACATAGAGCAGACCTGGTGCACGCATAGGTCAGCCTAGGATCCCCCATGCCCCAAAACCCCCACTACCTTCAGTTATCCCTCCTACAGTGAAGGAGGTTGTGGAGATTGATACATTGCATGCATTGAGGGAGCTCACTAACACTCTGTTGGTTCGAAAATCTATCACTTGGGTAGATTTATGGATAGATGAGCCAACGGTGTGCGGGCATAGCCCCTCTTTGAGTCGACAAAGCGGCGGTTTATTGCTATTCTACCGGCGGGAATGCATGCAAGTCTCACAATATTCCGCCTTCGGGGGTTTGGGATCTCATCCCAGTAGGGGTGTTTCCAACTGTGAAAAGAAAGGAATGAAAGGGAGGATGAAGAAAGAGCAGTTCGAAGGAAGAAATGAAATGAATTCCAAAGCGAGAAAGGTCGAAGGTTTATGTTTTAGGATTGGTAGTAAACATAGCCAAACCTACTTACATAAACGAACAAAGCAATACTGATGAATAAATGACAATAAAACAGAAGTAGATCCAACAGAACAAACACACAGATCTGACATAAGAAAGATCTAATGCAAATAACACATGTATTCAGCACAAAGTCTAAATATTGTATTAATATTTTCTTCTGTTACAAAAAGCTCAAAGTCTTTTCTTCTCACTTCTATTTTTCATCTGAAAAGTATCCACCCTCAAATACAACAAGTATTTGAGTATTTATAGAAGAAGGAGAAGAAGGAAGGCAAAAAGGAACCAACCACCTATTTACAAAATATCTACAAAATATCTCAAAGTCATGTTGACTTTTGACAACTTGATGGATGACATCATCCCATGGTGCAACATGGATGATGTCATCATTTGTGCCAACATACTCCAGATATTTACAAAAAGAAAGTCGAAGGAGAGAGAGAAGAAGAAAGAGAAATTATTCATCGTCGTCGTCCCGCGCCGAAAGGGGGTAGCCTACTTTGTTGCTCGGGTGATGAGATGTGGAGTTGGGCACGGTATTCCATGAACTTGTTGATCATGGGCTCCAGGTTGATCTGGGAAGGATCCTTGTGTCGCTCGTTGATCACCTCGCAAGTCTCCCGCTCATCTATGAGCTCTCTGGGAGTTTGGAATATTATTTCTCTCGCTTCTATTAGGAATCCAATGAAGTCCCGATAGGCGGCAGAGTTATTGATGGACTCTATGTCAAAAGTGACCTCGGCCCTACCCTGCGAAATGATTTCCTTGAAAATATGAATGGTTTCATCAACCTTTTTAAGGCGAAAGAAGGAGTAAGCAACCACAGGGGACATATTGAGAATGATCTGTTCCATTTGGTGCATTGCGCCCGAGGATTCTTCTTTTACCTTATAGATCTTTTTAAGGATGAATTCTAGTTGATCCATCCAGGTAATCCAGTGGAAAGGATTTTATTGAGGGCCCCTGGGATGACCGAAATGCCGAACTTGACCAGATCTTCGATCGACAGTCAAACATTTGTTGAAAGGTCTCTGAAAAGTTAATATCATAATTGCATAAAGAAAATTCGAAATCTTACTCTTTATTCTTGCTCAATACATAGGAAGTATTACATCCATTTAAATAGGAGATGTTGTTCCTATATTTAAGGAGATATAATCTCCATAAATATCTCCACACATAACTCCTAAAACAACTCCATGCTATTATACGTGAGATTTTGTTTTCTCACAAAACTAATATTGTTAATGATTTGTTTACTCAACAACTCATAACAATATTTACTCACCCACTCATAATTACATTTACAATAATGTAATTAATTATTACAACACATATTATATTATCCTAGATAATATAATCACTTACATAATATTCTATGTTCACACTACAACATAGATATTCCTAACATTCGCCCCCTTAGTGTGAACATGGGGTAAGAGCTCCTGGAAACATCAACCTTGTCGGAGTATTCATTGCTACTGGATCTTGCTATCTGGATCTTGCTGCTAATGATCATCCTTGTCGTATGAACATCTTCATCGACTGATCACCTTCCACCGAAGTACCTTCCACCGAAGTATGGCAGTCAGAGGACCGTACGACAGTCAGAGGACCGTACGTAGATGATTTTCCCCTTTTGAGTCATGCAGTTTGCTTCTTCCACACCAAATAGACACTCAGGAACTGTTGTTAGTCTATGTGAACACATTAAAATCAAAACATGAAACTAGTTTCACCCCCTTGTGTATAAACACACCACATAACTGAAATAAAATATCACCACATCTTTCTGCGACCCCATCGTTGGTGAATGACGAGAGGACGTTGATTTTCCTCCTTCCTCCATTGCCTCCTTCCTCCAACAAGAAAAGAGTCTACCATAGGAAATCCTCATCACTAGGACATGAAAGTTCTTCATCAGTTGAGTAGACTTCCCAATCAGTTTCTACTTCAGCTAGAAGGGCTTTCTGATCTATCTTGTCATCAAGAAGATCCTGAGCTCTCTTTTTACAGTTCAGTATTACATGCCCAATCTCATTACAATAAAAGCATTTTATTTTTCCATGTGAAGGAACCTTCTTTGGTTTATGTTTTTCCTTCTTAGATGAGGAGCTCGGTTTGTTTCCTACATATAGTACTTCTTCATGTTCTTCATGATTGCTTTGTTCTAACAATGTAGAAATCACTCCTTCTAGACTAATAGTAATTTTACTCAAAGTAAATACAATATTTGAGTAACTCTTAGGCATGCTATTAAGAAGAATAGCTTTAGCATCATCATCTTTTACATGTTCTTTAATTCCACTAGTTGATTTAGCAAAGAACGAAAATTACTTATATGATCTGCCATTTTTGAGTTCTCTTCCATTTTCAACCCGTACAAGCGTTGCTTCAATGTAGTCTTTGCCATTTCAGCTTCAGAACCAAACAATTTGTTAAGAGACTCCCAAATTTCTTTTGCAGATTTTGTGAAATCCACATGATGTAGATAGGCTTTTGATAAGCCCAGACCAATGGTACCCAATGCTCTCTGATCTTTTGCATTCCATTTTGCCAATTCATTTCCTCCAGTGGGTGGAGTTGAATTAGACTTCACCACATCCCATAGATCCTTTTCTATTAAATGTAATTGCATCTGTAGTTGCCATGTATGGAAATCTTGTCCTTCAAACTTTTCAATCAGATTTAGTTTCTCCATTATTTTGTACAATACTGATAAAAAAATACAAAATTGAATCAAGTACTTTAAAATTTTATATTGAATACCTTTTAACCTCCAAGCAAGTCAAGAACTTGTATTAACAATTCAACATTATTGAAAATTGGAGAAAACTTTCAGTAGAAGAATTGATGTGCTTAATTTGATAGCTGCATAGTAAAATCCATATTTCTTCCAAAATACGTTCTGGGTTCTTCTGAAATTTCTTTTGTAGTTTCTTGACCAGCACGTGATTCTGCACACAAAATTATAGAAAAACCCACATCTGGAAACGAAAAATATAATATATTCTTTGAGACGGATCTGATCATGAAAGCACTGAAATTTCTTGCATCAAACCTGCTCTGTTACCAAATGAAAAGTTAATATCATAATTGCATAAAGAAAATTCGAAATCTTACTCTTTATTCTTGCTCAATACATAGGAAGTATTACATCCATTTAAATAGGAGATGTTGTTCCTATATTTAAGGAGATATAATCTCCATAAATATCTCCACACATAACTCCTAAAACAACTCCATGCTATTATACGTGAGATTTTGTTTTCTCACAAAACTAATATTGTTAATGATTTGTTTACTCAACAACTCATAACAATATTTACTCACCCACTCATAATTACATTTACAATAATGTAATTAATTATTACAACACATATTATATTATCCTAGATAATATAATCACTTACATAATATTCTATGTTCACACTACAACATAGATATTCCTAATGATCTCATCATGACCTAGCATGGTCAGCTCTTCGATATGGTTCCTGCTAATGCGGAGTTCTTTATTCGCCTTGTTGATGTTCGGTACAAATCGGTGAACTTGGCGATTACTGTTCTTGTCCTTGAGGATCCGGCTCCTCCGGTGGAAGCTCGCTATACCGCTTTCGCCGATCTTTGCATATTCGTTAATTTTGTTCGACTCGGAGGCTCGAAGTCTCGGTGGTAGTTGTGGGAGGTGCACTGCCCATCTTCTGTAAGGCATGGAGCAGATTTTTATTTTGCTCTTTCAGTAGCCTTTTCTCTTCTTTTGCTTCTTGAAGCTTCTTGCAGAGGGCGTCAACTATAGATAGGGCCTCTCCCTAAAGGATTTCAGAAGACGTACGCATTATGACTTGAGTCATGTGTGTGTCTGTCGAGAGACAAATCCTTTTTATCCTTCAGAGGATAGGGGTATGCGATCTCCATAACCCTCTCTCCCAAAGCACTCTGAGAGAAGCGTGTGACGGGCTTCTGCTTCTTTGCCCCTTTTGACGGGATTACGGAGAATTCCATCAGAGCGATGGGAACTTTCCTTTTCGTTGACTTAGATCTTTGGGAGGTCCAGGTTGGACTTATGGGAGAAGGGCCGAGAAACAAACAAGGGGGCAGCTACGGTAGTAAAGGGGAAAAATGTGGAGACACTTGGAGGCGGCATCAAGAGGGAAGCCGTGGAAGCGCTCACGGGGGAGGAGATCTGCGGGAGAGGAAGACATAGGAAGAGAAGGGAGCACGGTTGGTGCAGCGGTGGCGACACCCTTAGTGGATGGGCCTATTGGAACATCTTCCACCGCTTCTTCCTCCGAACTTTTTCAGATTTCAACTGTTCTTGTGAAGCAGAAGGAGGGCTTTCTGGAGCTTCCTCTTGGGTGGAACTGGATTCACCCTCTTTACCTTTACCCTTGCCTTTAGGCTGCTGTTTTGATCGAGGAGGTGCGTTACCCAACAGAGAGGTTGTGAAATCGACCCTGAGGTAGATGAGCCCGTTCATTCGGCACCAATGCTCTATTCTACGTAGAGTTTCCTTGACCCTTTCCTCAATTGTTTGAGGTGCTTTGGTTCTATCAATCAACACAAAAGGCCAATCGTCCACTCCTGTGTCAAGATACACTTGATCCACTTCCTCCTCAGTAGTTTGGTAGCCTTTGGGGACGATGGTCACCCCTGTACTGGGATGATTTCTCGCTAAGGCCAAATGAGAATGGTCCTTCCTCTTGAGCTCCACCTCATGATATACATCGATGTAGATATCTTCGATCTGAGGGATATGGATTGGATCAAGCTTGGCCCTAGGCAGACAATTTCTCGGGTCGAAGGTGGGCTTCTTTGGGAAGTCATGTTTCAGATTCAGCAGCTCCAGCTCTGCAAACATGTCTTTTGCCTTGTGGTGAGTGAGACATGTATACCTACCCACTGTGAGGGGGAAAGGAGTTCCACCCTTCTTTCTCTTGAGGCATTTCCCATGGTAAGTAACAAGCTGCCTCGACAGCTCCAACAGGATCAACTTGGGCCCGGCATACCTTGGCAGTCTAGTTGGTTCCCCCAAGAAGTTAGCCGCCCTTAGATAAGTGAACGTGGGGAATTGAGTGAACAGGGCCCCCCATTTCTCTGTGGCTGCCACGATGCTCTTGGTCGTATGACCGTGAGTCATATTCGGCCTCAACAGGCAGATGATGAAATAGAAAAATGCATCATTGATCTTTGTAAATTGAGGGATGCTATTTTCCAGCTTCAGCTCTGGATAATATTCATAGATTTTAACTTGGGGCCAAACCCCACTCCGCATCGAGGTAGTCCCTTTACGGAAGCCGCAGCATAAACAAAATAGGAGTTCATGTAGAACCTCCCAGTTGTGGTAAATTGTTGTAGCTGCTCGATATCGTGCTTACTTATGATCTCTCGCCTACTCAAAGCGTTGATCGGGCATATTTCTGGTCATTGTTTGAAATATCGCAAAGCATCCATTTATGGAAAGTGTGGGCATCAAGAAGCCCAACACCACCGCTCGGGAACTTGATTGTGTCTTTGAACTCCTCTAAAAATCATCTGCGGTGGATGATTTGTGGCCAACAGTCACCACCTTTTTATTTTTCAAAAATACCTCGTTCATCATTTGCATGCACCGATCTTCATTCTCATCCCAGGCCTTAATGCAGTCTTCTTGGCCGACGGCCACAAAGTGCTTGGTGATGAGGAATTCCGAGCATTAATTCAAAGTGGCGGGCGGTGAGGTTGATTATGACCTCGCCCTTCTCATTTTACGACACATCTTGTGTCTTTATTGTAAGCAGGAAACCACCATCATAAATTCGTTATTCACGGCACTTACTGGGATTCCTCCGGCCAAAGTGCGGCGCCTTTGCGCCTATTAATTTGTCCATCCATGGACTTCTTGTGACCTTCTGAGTTCTGACCCAGAACTCTTCCATATCAATATGACCCAACTCTGAGTCTCTGATGTCCAGGTCACACTCGGCCTAGGATTCAGGCATCCTGACCTTCTGATATTTATACTTCATTTCTTCTTCTGTGAGCTTGGCCTTGCCTTTGGATTTGGTAGGTCTCTTGCTTGATGTTGACATATGTTCTTCTTAACTTAGCTGCTGATCTGCAAGAATAAGAAGTGAAACCAGTCAGCAAGAAATCAATGTCACCGCTTGATTTTCCATTGAAATGCTGACAGAAGAAAGAGTTAGAGATTTTGAGGCCTCAGGGTGCATGGCGCATGGATACTGCAGGTTACAGAGCTAAATAGGTAAGGCGTATAGGAAAGGACTGCTGCAGGAGATAAATCAGTGCCAAAAGGTGCATGGCGCATGGACACTTTGCAGGTGCATTCTTTGTTGTTGTAATCACAAGTGCGCCTGCGCTATGTGGATGCATTTTGTAAAGGGCGCAGATATTTATCATGTTACATGGGTACGAGGATGCGCCAAAGGGCACAGGATTTGTGCATGTTACATCATTTTTTTGTGTGCCAAAGGGAACCTGGCGCGGTGCATGAAGGGTCTGCATGACATGATGTTATTGCAGTGAGGGACGCACCTGCGCCATTTATAGCTTTGTTCTTAGCGCATATAAAGTTGGTGTTACATTGACGCAGGGTGCGCCAATGGGCACAGGATTTTGTAATGTTGCACTCAAGTTTGGTGCGCCAAGAGGGCACACAGAAGCGTTTGCAACAAGCGAGGGAAGTGCGCCATGAGGGCACAACTTTTCATGATGTAGTAGGCAGGGAATGCGCGCCATTGGCGCGGCTGCTCTTTGTGTAATAGGGGCGACAGATGCACCAAGGGCACAACTGTTCTTGATGTTGCAGGGTGAGCCAATGCGCCAAAGGAGAACAAAAATACAGTTTCATTTAAAGCTTTGATTCTTCTCGAGGGTTTCATTCTTTCAAACTTCTTCTTGAGGGTGTTTTAGGTGATAAAGAGGCTTAAAACAAAGAGTTTTAAGCAGTCATTTCAGAGAGTTTTCCCCTACCAGCAGATCTGGAAAGAGGGGGAAGATCATGGGGGAGAATGGAAAAGACTAGCAAGGAAGGTGGGGAGTCCATGTTTTGACATATTTTTAACTAAACCCAATCCAAACCAGTAAGCAAACAAAGAAACAGAGCACAAAACACACAAAAGAGATAAGGACCTCTTACCGAGATATTTATAATGAAGAAATGCACAAACAGTCCACAAAGTGATTCAAAAGCGGCAGGCAGGTGCGGCGGCAAGCACAGAGAAAAATCACGTGATTTACGTTGGTGACAATGATAACGGTAGCAGACGTGCCTATTTATAGGCGAGGTAGCAATAAATGCGCCACCAACCTTTTCAAGTGGTGCACCAAAAGCGCTTTCGACACAAGAAAACATGCGCCCTTTGGCGCACCAAAAGCTTGCCAACATGAAGATATGTGCACCTATGGCGCACCGAAAGTGGTGTCGCTAGAGTAATATGTGCACCCTTGGCGCACAAAAAGAGGCGCAACAAAAGTTATGTTGATAGGAAGGCGCATGCGCCTTGGCGCATGCGAGAAAGACCCAACACGAGAGAGGAACACCAAAACGCCCTACGACACAAGAAAGCATGCGCCAAAGGCTTAAAGGGGGTGCATCAAAAGTTTATGTTGAATAGTCATTATGTGCACCCGACCAAAAAGACCAAAAAGACTAAGTTCGGAAAACTAGATTTCGGGAAGGGTTTTTGCAACGCGTTAACGCAAGGAATCCCGACGAGGATCGGAACAAAATTTTCGGTATGGTTATCTGTAAAATTGCCCTTGCCAATTTTACGGGATAACAGCTGGCTCTTTCTGGGGACTATCTCTGAGCAAACCTCAGGGGTAGAGAATCCCATATCTCATGTGCCTATCCATTGGGTAACGGAGTCAAAAACAAGGGCGACTGGAACACACAACAAACAAAAAGCAAACACATGACAAAAACAAACACACAACTAAAGCAAAACTGTACAAAGAAGAGAGCAAGCTCTACTTCCTAAAGATTTTCAGATGTTGCCCATTATAGGGAAGCGGGAGTTCGGTTCCATCTAGATATGAGAGATAGAAACTATTCTCTCCATTGAGCTGCTTGATCTTGAAAGGCCCTCTCCACAGGGAGTCAAACTTTCCGTGCATGCCTTTTGGCTCTCTTCGCTTGTCCCATAGAAGGACGAGGTCTCCCACCTAGAAATTTCTTTGCTTAGCTTTTTTATCGAACAGTCTCTTGACTTGATTCTGATGCTCGGTGATCTTGTCAACCACTCTTACTCTCTTTTCTTTGAGCTCTGCTAGATACATGATCCTCTTTTCAAGAGAATTTTGGAAAGTTTCATCTTCAATAGCTCGTGCCAAGCGCAGAGCAGGAGTTCAGCAGAAATGGGAAGCTCGGCATCAGTGCCATATAACACTTGAAAAGGTGACATACCGAGGGACCTCTTGGGAGTAATGCGATCTGCCCACAAAGCGTCGTATAAGGACTTGTGCCACATTCGTTGATTCTCATCCACTAGCTTTCGTATGATGGTCACCAAGTTTTTGTTACTGGATTCTGCCTGACCATTTCCCTGAGGGTAATAATCTGAGGCGTGAGCCAAAGTTATCCCGTATTCATAGCAAAAACTAATAACTTCCCATGAGGAGAAGTTAGAAGCATTATCAGCAACAATCTTGTTTGGAACGCCAAACCTGACAATGATGTTTTCTTTGATGAAACTGCAAACAACCTCGGAAGTGGCATGTTTGACAGGTATGGCTTCCACCCACTTGGTGAAGTAATCTATTTCCGTAAGGACATAACTATGTCGGCACTCGATTGGGGATTGAGTGCACCAATAAAATCAATTCCCCACTGCTTGAATGGTTCGTTGACAAGCGACCATCCTAAGGGGAAAAGCAGCCAACTTGGGCTTGCTGACAAACTGCTGGCAAGGTTCACACTTTGCTACCCAGGTAGCTGTATCTTGGAAAAGTGTCGGCCAATAGTACCTGGCCCGGATGATCTTGTGTGATGTCACAGAAGAGGAGAAATGGCCTCCACAGGCTGAATTATGAAAACTTTCAAGTAACTTCACCTGTTGTGGCTTGTCGACACATCGCAAGAAGACACCATCTATCCCGCGTTTGTATAAGTTTTGTCATCCCAAATGACATATTTGGCTGCTTTTAGCTTTATAGTGCACTTCTCCTTAGCAGCTGATTAGGTGAGTTGGACATTCACCGTAGGTGAGGAAGAGAGCAATATCAGAATACCACTCATCGTTGGTTGCGATAAATAGGACCCGAGGCGAGAGAATGGGCTTTCTCGGTGACTTTGTGCTTCATTAGTACAATCATCCTTTTCCTCGAGGATTTCGAATCCTTGTTTTCAGCCATAAGCTGATAAAAACCTTTGCCTCTTACCAACTTGGTTGGTTTTATATCAGTCGTACTCACGGACCTTTGCAATCAATTTCCTTACAAGCGTCTAACTCTGTTGAGTTAGAATTGATTTATTGCCGTGTCGGGAACCAACTCTTTCACTTGTATGGGAATTTAAAATGTAATACCTGAATTTTTGACCGCTTTGACAACGGCGAAGGCATGCTTTTCCAATTGAGACATTTTTAACTCGTGAGGCTTGAGGGAGAGCTCATGAATGCAATTGGAGATTCAACATCCTCGAATTCTTTTACATCAAGATGGCGAGACACATGTATGCTCGGATGCATAACTATACATGATAAAATCCTTGGAGAAATTGAGACATACCGGGGTGAGTGCGTGAGCGATGGAAGCTTTTATTTCTTCAAACGACCTTTTCCTTCCTCGCTCCACCGAAAAGTCGGTGATCCTTTCATCATATCCAATATATGACGAGTCTTTTTCAAAGAAAGGGAACAAAACGCTGAGAAAGTTCACCTTTCCGAAGAAAGAATGAACGCCAATCTTACTTGTAGGAAGAGAAAGGCTCTGAATAGCCTTAACTCTTTCGGTATCTATCTTCGTTCCTTCTTTGCTAACAACATACCCTAGCAACTTTCCTTCTATGACTCCAAAAACAGACTTTTTGAGTTCAGGGAAATCCCATGCTCTTGGCATCTGGAAAATACTTGCTCCAGGTGATCACAATGATCACTTCGTTGTTTAGAGAATACAATCAAGTCATCCAGATAAATGACAATGACCTTCCCCATCATACCTTTGAATTCCAGGTCCATGGCCCACTGAAAAGTGGCGCCAGATTGGTTAGGCCAAAAGGCATCCTGCTGTAAGCAATTGTGCCCCAGGAGTAGTGAATGCTGTTTTAAATTGATCTTGTGCAAAACTTCAATCTAATTGTAGAAAAACCATCAAGCATGGACAACATTTCCGATCCGATTCTTGCTTGCAGAACTTGATCCATTATAGGAAGTGGGTAATTGTCTTTCAAGGAAGCTTTGATTAAAATTTCAAAATCTACGCATATGCGTATTTCCCCATTCTTCTTACATACTAGCACAATGTTTGCTACCCAAGTACTGTGATGAATAGGAAAAATGATTCTCGCATCCAGCATTTTCTAAATTTCAGCCTGGATAGTACCTGAGATCTTAAGGTTATAATGCCTCTGCTTCTGGCGAAAGGCTTTGACATCTTCTTTCAACGGGATGTCATGCTGGACGTCCTTTGGCTTAAAAGACTTTAGATCGGCATAGGACCATGCCAATACATCCATGTATTTCTTCAGCAACTTGATGAATTTCCGCTTCTCTTCAGGCGTGCAACATTTTCCAATGTTCACAAACTGCGGGTGTTCTACCGAACCTAAATTAACCGGTTCAGTTTCTGGGGATGAGTTAGCATCATCTCACCTTTTCTTTTTCACAAAACGATCATGCCTATCGAACAACCGTTCCAGAGAAACCAGGCCCTTCAGAATTTTATTTCCTTTGAGCTGACATATGCCGTCGTTCCCTTCGGATTCATTGTCTTGATCGGTGACTGATTCGCGGCACGTGGAAGTGGATCCTTCAAAATGCAATTCCTTGAAATTTTCCGCCTTTTCTAGAAAGGCAATGAGTTGATTGTCATCGTTGAATACTTGCCAATGCTGAGAATTATCCAGCACGCTTGGGCGGAAAACCACCTCAATGGTGTATTTTTTGTTTTGAACACAGGGTGAGGAGCGTGAGGGATCTTTGAAACGGCCAATGAATCGGCCATGTCATTCTGAGCTCTTGGGATGGATTCTATTGAAAAGGCATCAAATTATTCAATGTTGTCCCACACCGCGTTATGGTAATGCCCTGGGCCTCTCATTCTTCACTTGATATATCTCTTAACTTGATTTACGAATAGCTCTGTATCACCTTGCACTTTCAAATTTTTGATTCCTCTTTCCTTTGTGGCTTGCATGCCAAGTAGCAGAGATTCATACTCAGCAGTATTATTCGTGTTGAAAAACTGCAACTTGAAAGAGAGAGGAATAACCTCCCCTTCGGGAGATATTAGCACGGCTCCGGCACCACATCCACTGGTTGCGCAGCTGCCATCAAACTACAAAGTCCAGATCTTATTAAGATCTTCTTCTTGAACGAGAACAACCATTTTGTCAGACTCGGTAGACAAGAAATAGTTCCCCATTCCTGATGATTCGAAAAGAATTTGAGCTTTGGGGTCCTCAGAGTTAGTAACCAAGTATTTCTTTTGTGATTCTGGCTCCAATGTCTACATTATACCTTTGACGGGGATTCTAGCCTTGGACTAGTCCATATGAATTTCTCCTCCAACCTCACTACAAAAACTCCTTCCCAGCAATATTCCATAGGCTTTGGAATGTCGGCAACGAGGACGGTCATCTTTACTTTCTTCTCTGGAAAGCGCTGCAAATGTGAACTATGCGTCTTTGATTTGACCAATCAACGGGACCTGCTTGGTTTCCAAGGAATAACATCTGCCAAAAGGCTTGGTAAGGGTGAGGCCCAAAGCATGGGTGAATTTTTCCGGCATGCGTTATCGAAGCTCGAGAATCAATTATGCGGTTAATTAACTTGTGGCCATTGATTAGGAGGAGAGATAGAAAGGCTCTATCTTGCGATGCGAGATGTTGAGGCAACATTTATGCGGGATGTAGGAAGAGTAGAAAGGATTCCTTTCGGGGAACGAGGAGATATGACATGCCTTGACTTTGAATATACTTAGTCAATCTTACAAGCTGCTCGGGGTTTGGCCGTGAAGCTACTCGGCTTGGACATTTGGATCTTGGTCTTTTTTGCATGGTCTATGATGTCAAACGCAGCTAAGGGTTAGGCCGGTGAAGGAATGAGTCCCTCACTTCGTGATGGTAGGGTAGGATTACTAGTCTTGATAGGAATATGAGAGGAAGGCTGATTTGGAGGAGAGATGGGGGGAAAATATTTCCTTGTAAAAGACTTAACAGGGAGTTGAGTAGGAAGAGGATTACCTCTTTTAGCAATGGTTGGAGGCGCGTTTGACACGGCCTTCTCTTACGCACATGGCGGTGACCTCTCGCTTCTTTTCCTTGCGAGCGGGTAAAAACAGCATATGATTGTCCACTTGCATATCCTTGTGTACCCTCCTCTTCATCAGATTCTTCCTCATCAAATTCCATATACCCGATAGTAGAGTCGCCAGTTGGCTCACCGACGTCTTGATCATCTTCGCCTTGAGACGAAGGTTCTTCGTAATCTTGTTCCTCTTCTTCAATTTCAGCTAGAGCATTGACCGGAGGAGCCTCAAGCGCCAACCGCGGAGCAGTTGCAGGTAAGCGCGGCCTTTGTGAAACATTGTTGGAAACGAAATTCCTCTGTGGAATATCCCGGTATGAGGAACTGGGGGAAGCTTGGGCCAACTACTTCTTTAATGCAAGCAAGTCGTTCACCATCTTTTGAAAGGCCGGATCAGATGAAGCGGTGGGAGAAGGGCCCGAAGATTTAGGCTTGGAGGATTCCCTTCTCAATTTGCCAGATATTATCAAATTATCTTCAATTCGGATGGTAGCGGCCTGGGTGAGAATCAGGGTAGCTACTTGCTCTTGCAGGAGTAAGAAACTTACTTTCGAGCTCATAGCGTTCACGAAGAAACACTTCTGATTTTCCGGTGTTGGAAGCATGGCAACAAGGACACGGTTGATTAACGCATTGAACCTGGTGATGAAATTGCGCATGGTCTCATTGGCCTCCTTCTTCAGGTGAGTTATCTGTGATAACAAAGCAAATGCATCTTCGAAGGCTTATACTGTCTTCAAAAGCATCCCATGCAAGTGGCCCAATGGTAATAGATCCGGCCGGCAAATGCTAAAACCATTCTACCGCAGGCCCTTATAGAGTTTCTAGAAAAAGGCTAAGCCGACACATCTTCGTGAGTTACATCAGAATACTACATGACATGATGAATGCAGATATGTGTGAATCCATGCTTTGGTTTTCTGCTCCCGTAGAATTTGAGAAAATTATTTCGGTTTCCGTGAGGGAGCGCGTGAACTAGATGTGGTAATGCGAGAGGGCCCATAGCATTTCCCCATGGCATTGCCATTTGAAAGGCTGGAAAAAGAACACGGGCTGGAAGTGCGGTTCCACTGAGCAGCAAGGCGCTACAAAGGGATGAGGAGGCTCCTTGTGAAAATCGGTTCTTTCGTGGAGGTGAGGCGCTTCTGGCTGACCGATCAGCTGAACTTAGTGTTGAAAAGCATGCCGGTGTTACACTGAAATTGTGCCTTTGAAGCAGATCAAAAGTAGGATCGACTTCTCCACAAGCTCTCCTGCTACGAGTAAATGGTTCACCCGCCAGCGTACCTTCCAGATCTGCGACGTTGTGGAGCAGACTTAAAATTTCTTTTTGGTTGTACTTGCTGATTTTCTGGCTTTTCTGACAAAAACCAGCAACATGTACTTTTCTAAATATTTAAAAACTATCCTCTTAAAAACCGATTGCGATTAATGACAAATGGCGAGGATAAAATGACAGTGAAAATTAGCAAGTTGATTTTTGAGATCTAAATTTGACTTTTTCAAAAAATTTAAAAATTTGGTAAATAGTCAAAACTCGGATCTACGAAAAAAACACTGATTTTTATAAAAACTCGTGAACTAAAAATCTCCAATGGGCGGATCTATGCATCTTAGAAGAAAATTTTCAATTAAGGTCACTTTTGCAAAATTTTTGATTTTTAACAAGAAGTGCGATTTGCAAACAAGTAGTGATTTTTCTGATTTTTCCTGATTTTCTATCCTACCACTATCATAGATCTGATAGATCTGTTTGTTCCCCAGTAGAGTTACCAAAAATTGTTGGTTCGAAAATCTATCGCTTGGGTAGATTTATGGATAGACGAGCCAATAGTGTGCAGGGCATAGCCCCTCTTTGAGTCGACAAAGTGGCGGTTTATTGTTATTCTACCGGCGGGGAATCATGCAAGTCTCACAATATTCCGCCTTCGGGGTTTGGGATCTCATCCTAGTAGGGGTGTTTCCAACTGTGAAAAGAAAGGAATGAAAGGGAGGATAAAGAAAGAGCGGAGTTCGAAGGAAGAAAAGAAATGAATTCCAAAGCGAGAAAGTTCGGAAGGTTTATGTTTTGGGATTGGTAGTAAAGCAGAGCCAAACCTACTTACATAAGCGAACAAAGCAATGCTTGATGAATAAATGACAATAAATGAAGTAGATCCAACGGAACAAACATAGAGATCGACATAAGAAAGATCTAATGCAAATAACACATGTATTCAAAGACAAAGTCTAAATATTGTATTAATATTTTCTTTACATTACAAAAAGCTCAAAGTCTTTTCTTCTCACTTCTATTTTCATCGAAAAGTATCCACCCTCAAATACAACAAGTATTTGAGTATTTATAGAAGAAGGAGAAGAAGGAAGGCAAAAGGAACCATCCACCTATTTACAAAATATCTACAAAATATCTCAAAGTCATGTTGACTTTTGACAACTTGATGGATGACATCATCCCATGGTGCAACATGGATGATGTCATCATTTTGTGCCAACATACTCCAGGATATTTACAAAAAAGAAAGTCAAAGGAGAGAGAGAAGAAGAAAGAGAAACTATTCATCGTCGTCATCCTGCTAATTTGAAAGGAGTAGCTGCTTCGCCGCCGCTCGGGTGATGAGATGTAGAATTGGGCACGGTATTCCATGAACTTGCTGATCATGGGCTCCAGTTGATCTTGGGAAGGATCCTTGTGTCGCTCACGATCGCCTCGCAAGTCTCCCGCTCGTCATGAGCTTCTCGGGAGTTTGGAATATTCTTTCTCTCGCTTCTATTAGGAATCCAATGAAGTCCCGATAGGCCAGCAGGTTATTGATGGACTCTATGTCAAAAGTAACCTCGGCCCTAGCCCTTGCGAAATGATTTCCTTGAAAATATGAATGGTTTCATCAACCTTTTTAAGGCGAAAGAAGGAGTAAGCAACCACAGGGACATATTGAGAATGATCTCTGTTCCATTTGGTGCATTGCGTCGAGGTCTTCTTCTTTTACCTTATAGATCTTTTCAAGGATGAATTCTAGTTGATCCATCTGGTAATCCAGAGTGGAAAGGATTTTATTGAGGGCCCTGGGATGACCGAAAATGCCAAACTTGACCAGATCTTCCAGCGAACAATCGAACATTTTTGAAAGGTCTCATCTGCATGACCTACCATGGTCAGCGCTTGATATAGTTCCCGCTAACGCCTAGAGTTCTTTATTCACCTTGTTCATGTTCAGTACAAATCGGTGAACATGGTGATTACTCGTTCACCTTTGTCCTTGAGGATCTGGCTCGTCAGGGGAAACTACTATACCACCTTTCGCCGATCTTTGCATATTCATTAATTTTATCCTGGCTCAGAGGCTCAGGAGTCTCGGCGGCAGTTGTGGGAGGTGCACTGCCCATCTTCTGTAAGGCGTGGAGCAGATGTTTATTTTGCTCTTTCAGTAGCCTTTTCTCTTCTTTTTCTTCTTGAAGCTTCTTGCAGAGGGCGTCAACTGCAGATAGGGCCTCTCCCTAAAGGCTTTCAGAAGACGTACCCATTGTGACTTGAGTCACTATGTAATCTGTCAGAGACAGATCCTTTTTATCCTTCAGAGGATTGGGGTATGCGATCTCCATAACCCTCTCTCCGAAGCACTACGAGAGAAGCATGTAACGGGCCACGCTTCTTTGCCCCTTTTGACGGGATTACGGAGAAGTCCATCGGAGCGATGGGAAATTTCCTTTTCTGTTGACTTAGATGCTAGGAGATCCAGGCTAGACTTATGGGAGAAGGGCCAGAAATAGAGAAGGGGGCAGCTGCAGTAGTAGAAGGGAAAAACGTGGAGACACTTGGAGGTGGCATCGAGAGGGAAGGCGAGGAAGCGCTCACGGGGAGGAGATCTGCAGAGAGGAAGACATAGGAAGAGAAGGGAGCATAGTTGGTGCAAGCGGTGGTGACATCCTGAGTGGATGGGCCTATTGGAACATCTTCCGCCACTTCTTTCTCTGAACTTTTTGGGATTTAGACCCGTTCTTGTGAAGCGGAAGGAGGGCTTTCTGGAGCTTCCTCTTGGGTGGAGCTGGATTCACCCTCTTTACCTTTACCCTTGCCTTTAGGCTGTTGTTTTGATCGAGGAGGTGCGTTACCCAACGGAGAGGTTGTGAAATCGACCCCGAGGTAGATGAGCCCGTTCATTCGGCACCAATGCTCTGTTCTACGCAGAGTTTCCTTGACCCTTTCCTCAATTGTCTGAGGTGCTTTGGTTCTATCAATCAACGCAAAAGGCCAATCGTCCCCACCTATGTCAAGATACACTTGATCCACTTCCTCCTCAGTAGTTTGGTAGCCTTTGGGGACGATGGCCACCCGTATTGGATGATTTCTGCTAAGGCCAAATGAGAATGGTCCTTCCTCCTGAGCTCCACCTCATGATATATATCGATGTAGATATCTTCGATCTGAGGGATATGGATCGGATCAAGCTTGGCCCTAGGTAGACAATTTCTTGGGTCGAAGGTGGGCCTTGCTTTGGGAAGTCATGTTTGGATTCGTGACTCCACTCTGCAAACATGTCTTTCGCCTTGTGGTGAGTGAGACATGTATACCTACCCCTTGTGAGGGGGAAAAGAGTTCTACCCTTCTTTCTCTTGAGGCATTTCTCATGGTAAGTAACAAGTCTGCCTCGGCAGCTCAACAGATCAACTTGGGCCGGCATACCTTGGCAGTCTAGTTGGTTCCCCAAGAAGTTGGCTGCCCTTAGATAAGTGAACGTGGGGAATTGAGTGAACGGGGCCCCCATTTCTCTGTGGCTACCACGATGCTCTTGGTAAATACGGACCAGTGAGTCATATTCGGCCTCAGCAGCGAGATGATGAAATAGAAAAATGCATCATTGATCTTTGTAAATTGAGGGATGATATTTTCTAGCTTTAGCTCTGGATAATATTCATAGATTTTAACTTGGGGCCAAACCCCACTCCGCATCGTGAGCCTGGGTAGTCCCTTTTCAAGCTGCAACGTAAACAAAATAGGAGTTCATGTAGAACCTCCCTGTTGTGGTAAATTATTGTAGCTGCTCGATATCATGCTACTTATGATCTCTCGCCCACTCAAAGCGTTGATCGGGCATATTTTTTCATTGTTTGAAATATCGCAGCATCCATTTATGGAAAGTGTGGGAATCAAGAAGCCCAAACACCACCGCTCAGGACGTGATTGTGTCCTTTGAGCTCCTCTGAAAAATCACTGCGGTGGATGATTTGTGGCCAATGGGTCACCACCTTTTTATTTTTCAAATATACCTCGTTCATCAGCTGCATGCACTGATCTTCATTGTCGTCCCAGGCCTTAATGCAGTCTTCTTGGCTGACGGCCACAAAGTGCCGGTGATGAGGAATGCCGAGCATTATTTCAAAGTGGCGGGCAGTGAGGTTGATTATGACCTCGCCCTTCTCATTTACGACACATCTTGTGTCTTTATTGTAGCACCGGGAAACCACCATCATAAATTCGTTATTCACGGCACTTATTGGGATTCCTCCAACAAAGTGCGGCGCCTTTGCTATTAATTTGTCCATCCATGGACTTCTTGTGACCTTCTGAGTTCTGACCCAGAACTCTTCCATATCAATATGACCCAACTCTGAGTCTCTGATGTCCAGGTCACACTCGGCCTAGGATTCGGGTATTCTGACCTTCTGATATTTATACTTCATTTCTTCTTATGAGCTTGGCCTTGCCTTTGGATTTGGTAGGTCTCTTGCTTGATGTTGACATATGTTCTTAACTTAGCTGCTGATCTGCAAGAATAAGAAGTGAAACCCAGTCAAGAAATCAATGTCACCGCTTGATTTTCCATTGAAATGTGAAGAAAGAGTTAGAGATTTTGAGGCCTCGGGGTGCATGGCGCATGGATCTGCGAGTTCTGAGCTAAATAGGTAAGGCGTATAGGAAAGGACTGCTGCAGGAGATAAATCGGTGCCAAAAGGTGCATGGCGCATGGACACTTTGCAGGTGCATTCTTTGTTGTTGTATTCACAAGTGCGCTGCGCTATGTGGATGCATTTTGTAAAGGCGCGAGATATTTATCATGTTACATGGTGCTGAGGATGCGCAAAGGGCGTAGGATTTGTGCATGTTACATCATTTTTTTGTGTGCCAAAGGGAACCTGGCGCGGTGCATGAAGGGTCTACATGACATGATGTTATTGTAGTGAGGGACACACCCGCGCCATTTATAGCTTTGTCCTTAGCGCATATAAATTTGGTGTTACATTAACGCAGGGTGCGCCAATGGGCACAGGATTTTGTAATGTTGCACCCAAGTTTGGTGCGCCAAGAGGGCACACAGGAAGCGTTTGCAACAAGCGAGGGAAGTGCGCCATGAGGGCACAACTTTTCATGATGTAGTAGGCAGGGAATGCGCGCCATTGGCGCGGCTGCTCTTTGTGTAATAGGGCGACAGATGCACGAGGGCACACTGTACAAATTGTTCTTGATGTTGCGGGGTGAGCCAATGCGCAAAGGAGAACAAAAATACAGTTTCATTTTAAGCTTTGATTCTCTCTCTGAGGGGTTTCATTCTTTCAAACTTCTTCTTGAGGGTGTTTTAGGTGATAAAGAGGCTTAAAACAAAGAGTTTTAAGCAGTCATTTCGGAGACGAGTTTTCCCTACCACAGATTTGGAAAAGGGGGAGAGCATGGGGAGAATGGAAAAGACAGCAAGGAAGGTGGGGAGTCCATGTTTTGACAGATTTTTAACTAAACCCAATCCAAACCAGCAAGCAAACAAAGAAACAGAGCACAAAACACACAAAAGAGATAAGGACCTCTTACCCGGATATTTATAACGAAGAAATGCACAAACGGGTCCACAAAGTGATTCAAAAGCGACAGGGCAGGTGCGCTGACAGGCACAGAGAAAAATCACGTGATTTACGTTGGTGACAATGACAGCGCAGACGTGCCTATTTATAGGCGAGGTAGCAATAAATGCGCCACCAACCTTTTCAAGTGGTGCACCAAAAGAGCTGTCGACACAAGAAAACATGCGCCCTTTGGCGCACCAAAACGCTTGCCAACATGAAGATATGTGCACCTATGGCGCACCGAAAGTGGTGTCGACAGAGGAATATGTGCACCCTTGGCGCACCAAAAAGAGGCGCAACAAAAGTTATGTTGATAGGAAGGCGCATGCGCCTTGGCGCATGCAGGAAAGACTCAACATAGAGAGGCACACCAAAATGCCTACTGACACAAGAAAGCATGCGCCAAAGGCTTAAAGGGGGTGCATCAAAAGTTTATGTTGAATAGTCATTATGTGCACCCGACCAAAAAGACCAAAAAGACTAAGTTCGGAAAACTAGATTTCCCGGGAAGGGTTTTTGCAACGTTCCGAACGCAAGGAATCCCCGACGAGGGATCGGAACAAAATTTTCGGTATGGTTATCTGTAAAATTGCCCTTGCCAATTTTACGGGATAACACACTCTCACCCAAAGATAAGCACCCATTACATCGATGATGTTGGTGGGAGGCGCCAGTTCTAGTGCACCACACCACCTTGTGGATCATGTGGTGCCATATGCACTACAAAGCGAGACATCATTTGCTAGTTCACGGGATTCCTTTTCTATAGATTAGATGTCGGGAGTGTTTTTGGGGCTGGAGCCACCGATATTGGTCTTTCACAGGTAAATTTTAAATAAATTTAAATAATATATATATATACAATAGTTTAATTCACATGTTTGAGATATTAATATATATATTTGATTGTACGTCATGTACATACATGTAAAAAACTAATTTTTTATTTTATTTTAAATAGCAAGAGCCGGTGAAGGAAACATCCAAAGTGTCGACATGTTAGCTTTCATGAGATAGGCGTGTTTCAAACGTAAGTTTCAAGTTGTACAAACTTACATTTTTAATAAATCATTTAATTGCACTAGATTATTATTATAATTTGTTTCACGTGTATGTTGTACATGTATTAATATTTTTCTCTTTTATACACAGGAGCCTGGCGGGTCATCATCTGCTCAGGGAACTGAGGCTACTGGCATGCCTCACATGAGTTTTACGCAGGTTAGTAAATCTCTTTACACTTTGTTTCTAATTACTGGAAGTTCACGCACGGATTGCATGCTTTGGACCTCTGTGTACATGAGTTTCACTTTCTTATACTCAACCTATATATTATTTAGTAGGAAATGCCAATTCATTTGATATAACTAGCCATACAATGTAATCATATATTGGTTTTACATGTCTTGAAAGTACCACCTGGGGTAAGATTGTATAGTAGGGACGGGAATGAATGTATAATTTCCCTCCTTTGTATAGTTTTTTTACCTTCTTAAAATCTCAACATGTGGAATGAGTGCTTGTAAATGTTTCATGTACCTATATATAGATCTGGTGTTTCCTTGATGAACGTGAAAAGATATGTTTAGAGTGTAGGGAGCTTTGAGTTCCTTTACTATTATTTTTTTCAATAGGTTTCGATAGGAGTGCTAAGCTCTTAAGTAGATTTTAATATTGATTTGTACATGTTTTTTGTATAGCTTATGACTGCTAGAGAGACTCCTCCATATATGCAGACTGTGGAGGCTGCTGTAGATACTGCCATAGCATCTGTAGATCCACTAACTGAGGTACACAATTTTTTAAATTTGTTAAATTTTGGAGACCTTCATTATTTCTTATTAAACTTAAATCTACAATATCAAATTTTGTAGGTATATATGTGAAATATTTAATTTGAAAATTAATTATTTGTATGTAGCTTACCCCTCGTGAGTCTATTGTTGTCCCTGCGACGTGTCAACAACAAATTGATAGGGATCATGACATTGCGGTAAGATTTCACATGCATTTTAACTAAATTGTACAAGTTTCTAAATTTTGAATGTATTTTAAAATTTTGGGTGTTAAAAACTTGTTGTTTATGAATGTGTAGGTTAGGTTGTAGGCATGCTTAGAGACACCTAGGACCACACGGATGAAATCCGTAGTGGCATCTCCCTCCACTACATCCCCAAGTCGTGGACGTGCTACTTCTAGCAGGGCAAAGAGAGGGAAGATGTTTCATGAGTAGATTTATAGTGGACACCTGGATGTACATATGTGGTCATGAGTAGATTCACAGTCCATTGTACTATATATAGCCTTTTGCGACCGCATGTGGTCCCATATGTACATTATGACACGTGCTTAGTTCGAGATGTATACATACATTATGAACTTATGTACATATATATTTTCAGAGACGTGCGCGTCTGGAGCACACTTTGTTTGATTCTTATATATATATATATATATATATATATATCCATGTGTGTTGGTTAAATCATATTTATTTTGGTTATTTTGGTATTATTGCTAACTCTGAGAAAGTGGGTTTTGATCTCTGTTCGTTGGAACTTGTAGATGCCCCGAGTATTCTCTATCTGTGAATTTATCTGTACCCAAACTAGGTTAATAATATTTGTATTGTTTATTAAATAAAATTTAGTGTTCAAAAGTATACATAGATCATAGTTTTTGTTTGTTGATAAAAGCGATTCCTCCATATATGGAACTCCTATGGATATCTCTGCTACGGTTTTGTTTCCGAGGCTATAAATTTGAACTATTTCAGGTCTTTTAAATCTTGAGGTGGATTTAGTGTATTACTTCTAGTTATATATTTTCTAGTATCTTTCTGATTATTATTTGTGGTATATTTCACCATGGGCATTTTGAATTTTTATTTTTCAAACTAAAACAATATTGTTAGCTCTATTGCCAACTTAAGTATTAGTAACTAAAGCTTATATATTTAATGGAATTCATCAATTTATCATCCTGTTGTATTTGGAAAAGTGTGCAATATGAGTTAATCCTTGAAGTTAATATGGAATTCATCAATTTATCATCTTGATAATATTACAGGTATACCCAAAATTGGGTCTGCATTGTTTGTAACTTTTGTGTACATATGAGTTAATCCTTGAAGTAACTGTATTGATTTTCCAATCCTGTAGCCGTACTGTTCTTTTGTAACTCATAATAATCCTGAAATATTGTTAAATCTGAATGATATGTGGCTACATATCTTTATATTATTTTTATTTGCATCATAAGCTTGTACTGTATTTGTATTTGCATCACAACCTAGAAGTTATTTTCAAATGTATTTGTACATTTGTTTTAGCTGATTGCTTCATGTATTTTGAGTTCCAAAACTGTGAAGAAGTTGTAAGTACCTTCCAACATGGATATTAAACTTGGCAAAGTTGAAGATGGTAGTTGATCATTTTGATTACGGTCATAGTATCTACATTAGAGTTAGATAAATAATATCGAGTAAGAAACCATATAGAGGATAAGGGATAATATTAAATTTAGAGTACATGTTAACTAGTGAAAAGGAGTTGTTTGAACTTAATCAAAAGACGAGTTGAGTTTTTAGGGAAACATAGAAACCATTAAATACATATGTTATAAATTTTTTGAACTGCAACATGTGGTATCATAACTTGAAGATCAAGGAAGATTAGCTAAAAGGATTTGAGATAAGGTTGATACAGTGGTCCAAGAAGAGAGACAAAGAGATAGATGAAAATGATGGGTGAAGTAAAGAGTGAGGTCATGGTTACAAAATGCCACATTGGATGGAGAAGTTAGTATCAGAGAGATAAGATGCTAGACTAAAGCAATTACATGAAAGGATAAGAGAGTTCAAGAACATATGTGAAAAATAGAAAAGATGAAGAAACGTAGAGAAAGGTAATTGAAGGTTATTAGGCCTCATGAATCAGACTTGATATATGGTGAAGAAGAAGAAGAACTAGCAGGAAATGTGATTCAAAGGTTGATAGAGCTAATGAGGTACAAGAGAGAGAGAGAGAGAGAGAGAGAGAGAGGAAAGAAGAAAGGATGAAGAGAAGATAATTATGGTTTCACAGGAGGTCAGAGAGTTGAATCAAGAGGTAGCACAACTGATGGTCTTCATAGAAAGAGAGAAAGAAGAGAAAGGAAAAGAAAACCGTAGAACAATATTACCCATAATATTATAACAAAACCAAGTGTTAAGGATAAGGTAGAAAATAAGATTCATGAGCCCCATATATCATCCTACCAAGGACACTTGATGACAACAAGAGATAACATAACAACCAAGTCATTGTAATTTAATTTAAATAAATAAGGAAACACTATATTTTACAAACGGTGGGTCGTGGCACCGAACGGACTGCGCCGACACGTCCAGGGTGGCCAGGTGAATGCTAGAGGAGGTGGTGTTTTGGTGCGAAATGGTCGTTGCTTTCGGGCTACTTCGTTCAGCGTAGTCCCTTAAGAGCCCTAAGACCAAAATATCGTTCAACTTCGACGGGTGACTACTCAAACTCTGTGGCACCTAGAGAGGCCTCGTCTGATCCGAAACCTCGGTGTAGGGACCCTCTACAATATCCTCTCTCAGTTTTTTCCTTCTCATTTCGGTGCTCTCATTGTCCTACTGTTTGCAAACACGCGAAATAGTGCAGTTGGAGCCAGTGTAAGGTTGTCAAACGCTATATTTTGCAAACGGTGGGTCGTGGCACCGAACGGACTGTGCAACACATCCAGGTGGCAGGTGAATTCTAGAGGAGGTGGTGTTTCAAAGTGCGCGAAAGCGGTCGTTGCTTTCGGGCTACTTCGTTTGGCGCAGTCCCTTAAGAGCCCTGAGACCAAAATATTGTTTAACTTCGACGGGTGACTACTCGGACTCTGTGGCACCTAGAGAGGCCTCGTCTAATCCAACACCTCGGCGTACGGACCCTCTACAATAGCCTCTCTCGAGTTTTCCTTCTCATTTCGGTGCTCTCGCTGTCCTACTATTTGCAAACGCGCGAAATAGTGCAGTTGGAGCCAGTGTAAGGTTGTCAAACGCTATATTTTGCAAACGGTGGGTCATGGCACCAAACGGACTGCGCTGAAATGTCCGAGTGGCCAGGTGAATGTTAGAGGAGGTGGTGTTTTGGTGCACGAAATGGTCGTTGCTTCCGGGCTACTTCGTTCGGGCGTAGTCCCTTAAGAGCCCTGAGACCAAAATATCGTTCAACTTCGACGGGTGACTACTCAGACTCCGTGGCACCTAGAGAGGCCTTATCTGATTCAACACCTCGGCGTAGGGACCCTATATAATAGCCTCTCTCGGTTTTTTCTTTCTCTCATTTCGGTGCTCTCGTTGTCCTACTGTTTGTAAATGCATGAAATAGTGCAGTTGGAGCCAGTGTAAGGTTATCAAACGCTATATTTTGTAAATGGTGAGTCATGGCACCGAACGGACTGTGAAAACACGTCCAGGTGGCCAGGTGAATGCTAGAGTAGGTGGTGTTTTGGTGTGTGAAAAGCGATCGTTGCTTCCGGGCTACTTCGTTCAGGCGCAGTCCCTTAAGAACCCTGAGACCAAAATATCGTTCAACTTCGACGTGTGACTACTCGGACTCTGTGGCACCTAGAGAGGCCTCGTCTGATCCGACACCTCGGCATAGGGACCCTCTATAATATTCTCTCTCAGTTTTTTCCTTCTCATTTCGGTGCTCTCGCTGTCTTATTGTTTGTAAATGCGCGAAATAGTGCAGTTGGAGCCAGTGTAAGATTGTCAAACATTATATTTTGCAAATGGTGGGTCGTGGCACCGAGCGGACTACCGAACGTCCGGTGGTAAGATGAACGCTAGAGGAGATGGTGTTTTGGTGGGTGACACGGTCGTTGCTTTCGGGCTACTTCGTTCGGGCGTAGTCCCTTAAGAGCCCTAAGACCAAAATATCATTCAACTTCGACGGGTGACTACTCGGACTCGTGGCACCTAGAGAGGCCTCATATGATCCAAAACCTTGGTGTAGGGACCCTCTACAATAGCCTCTCTCATTTTTTTCCTTCTCATTTCGGTGCTCTCATTGTCCTACTATTTGCAAACGCGTGAAATAGTGCAGTTGGAGCCAGTGTAAGGTTGTCAAACGCTATATTTTGCAAATGGTGGGTCGTGGCACCGAACGGACTATGCTTTGAAACGTCCAGGGTGGCTAGGTGAATGCTAGATGAGCCGTGGTTTTGGTGCGTGAAATAGTCGTTGCTTAGGGCTACTTCGTTCGGGCGCAGTCCCTTAAGAACCACGAGACCAAAATATCGTTCAACTTGGGGTGACTACTCGGACTCTGTGGCACCTAGAGAGGCCTCGTCTGATCCAACACCTCGGTGTAGGGACCCTCTACAATAGCCTCTCTCAATTTTTTCCTTCTCATTTCGGTGCTCTCGTTGTCCTCTTGTTTTTTGCAATACGCGAAATAGTGCGGTTGGAGCAGTGTAAGGTTATCAAACACTATATTTTGCAAGCGGTGGGTCATGTCACCGAGCGGACTACTCCAACACATCCGGTGGCTAGGTGAATGCTAGAATAGGTGGTGTTTTGGTGCGCGAAAAGCTTGATCGTTGCTTCGGGCTACTTCGTTCGGGCGAGTCCCTTAAGAGCCCCGAGACCAAAATATCGTTTAACTTGACGGGTGACTACTCGGACTCGTGGCACCTAGAGAGGCCTTGTCCGATCCAAAACCTTGGTGTAGGGACCCTCTATAATATCCTCTCTTGGTTTTTTTCCTTCTCATTTCGGTGCTCTCATTATCCCTATCTTGTTTTGCAAACGCGTGAAATAGTGCAGTTGGAGCCAGTGTAAGGTTGTCAAACGCTATATTTTGCAAACGGTGGGTCGTGGCACCGAATGGACTATGCCGACACGTCCGGGTGGCCAGGTGAATGCTAGAGGAGGTGGTGTTTCGGTGCGTGAAATGGTTGTTGCTTCCGGGCTACTTCGTTCGGGCGTAGTCCCTTAAGAGCCCTGAGACCAAAATATCGTTCAAATTCGACGGGTGACTACTCGGACTCCATGGCACCTAGAGAGGCCTCGTCTGATCCAACACCTCGGCATAGGGACCCTATACAATAGCCTCTCTCGGTTTTTTTCCTTCTCATTTTGGTGCTCTCGTTGTCCTACTGTTTGCAAATGCGTGAAATAGTGTAGTTGGAGCAGTGTAAGGTTATCAAACACTATATTTTACAAACGGTGGGTCATGGCACCGAACGGACTACACCGACACGTCTGGGTGGCAGGTGAATGCTAGAGGAGGTGGTGTTTCGGTGCGCGAAATGGTCGTTGCTTCGGGCTACTTCGTTCGGGCGCAGTCCCTTAAGAGCCCTGAGACCAAAATATCGTTCAACTTGATGGGTGACTACTCGGACTCCGTGGCACCTAGAGAGGCCTCGTTTGATCTAAAACCTTAGTGTAGGGACCCTCTAAAATAGCCTCTCTCATTTTTTTCCTTCTCATTTCGGTGCTCTCGTTGTCCTACTGTTTGCAAATGCGCGAAATAGTGCAGTTGGAGCCAGTGTAAGGTTGTCAAACGCTATATTTTGCAAATGGTGGGTCGTGGCACCGAACGGACTACGCGAAATGTCCAGGGTGGCCAAGTGAATGCTAGAGGAGGTGGTGTTTTGGTGCGCATAACGGTCGTTGTTTCCGGGCTACTTCATTCGGGCGCAGTCCCTTAAGAACTCTGAGACGAAAATATCGTTCAACTTCGACGTGTGACTACTCGGACTCTATGGCACCTAGAGAGGCCTCGTCTGATCCGAAACCTTGGCGTAGGGACCCTCTACAATATCCTCTCTCGGTTTTTTCCTTCTCATTTCGGTGCTCTTGTTGTCCTACTGTTTGCAAACGCGTGAAATAGTGCAGTTGGAGCCAGTGTAAGGTTGTCAAACGCTATATTTTGCAAACGGTGGGTCGTGGCACCGAACCAGACTACGCTGAAACATCCGGGTGGCCAGGTGAATGCTAGAGGAGGTGGTGTTTCGGTGCGCGAAACGGTCGTTGCTTCCGGGCTACTTCGTTCGGGCGCAGTCCCTTAAGAGCCCTGAGACCAAAATATCGTTCAACTTCGACGGGTGACTACTCGGACTCTGTGGCACCTAGAGAGGCCTCATCTGATCCAACACCTCAGTGTAGGGACCCTCTACAATAGCCTCTCTCTATTTTTTCCTTCTCATTTCGGTGCTCTCGTTGTCCTACTGTTTGCAAACGCACGAAATAGTGCAGTTGGAGCCAGTGTAAGGTTATCAAACACTATATTTTGCAAACGGTGGGTCATGTCACCGAACGGACTACTCCAACACATCCAGGTGGCTAGGTGAATGCTAGAATAGGTGGTGTTTCGGTGCGCGAAACAGTCGTTGCTTTCGGGCTACTTCGTTCGGGCGTAGTCCCTTAAGAGCCCTGAGACCAAAATATCGTTTAACTTCGACGGTGACTACTCGGACTCGTGGCACCTAGAGAGGCCTCATACGATCCGACACCTCGGCGTAGGGACCCTCTACAATAGCTTCTCTCGCTTTTTTCCTTCTCATATCGGTGCACACGCGTAAGTATGGTCTTGTAAACACTTGGGGAGGAGTCGTTTTCAAAATTTACAACATTTTCAAAATTTACAACATTTTCAAAATTTACTTGACTTTTTCAAAATTTACAACTTTTTCAAAATTTATAACTTTTTCAAACAATCAAAAGCTTCTCTTAGCTTCGAGAATTTAAAATTCTCTACTAACAGTGCCAACCACGTGAAGGTGGAAGCTTTTATGGCACCACTAACCTAAATAAAAGTGTTAGTCAAAGAAATTTAAGTTTCAAATCAAAACCATATATACTATAGATAGATATAATGTACGTGCAAAATACACAAATTTAAAATAAAATATATATTCAAACTTAAATCTAGATCTTTAATTTCTAAAAAATTTATATATATATATATATATATAAATTGAAAAGAAATTATATATATACCAGACATGCTCGCATTGTAAATTCATTCCAATGAACCATCAGGATCGGATCTACTCTGAATAGCAGACAAGATTACTTCATGATCTAACTCTTGAACCTTCCAAAGAATCTTGTTATTAGGCCTTCCTCGATATCTATACAACTGAATATTTGTCGCTAGAACTAGATGTGAATATAAGAGTATTTTCTTGTGTGTCTCAAAGTCTTCAAACACCCAAACAGAGGAGTTTTTTAATGGATACCATCGAAGCCAAGTTCCAGTAACTACCACTGACCCTGTAGGATACTCAATATCTTCGCCATCTATAATAGGATAAGTCAACTTCTTTCTTTCCTCGATGCAATGACATAAGAAATAGTCTTCTGTCGCAATTACTGCAAACACATGTCCTACAAAAAAATAACCAAGGAAAGTTGAACAAATCAAATTTAAATTACATATTAAAATTTCAATGGACATATAACTCAATTTACAAAAATTAAATAAATATAACCATATTTATACCTTGTCGCACCAAAATTGAAATTTCGTCAAAGTCCTTGGATGTTGTAACTTCATCTGCAAAAATAAGTCGTAATGCTTGTGGAGGTTGATAACTAGGAAGCGGAGTTAGAGGCCTACAAATCCATCCTTCCACCCATTCTTGTGAATCACACTCAACAGTGACAAATTCGATACAAGATGCACAAAAGCATGTCAATTTTCTTGTCCATACGGACCATAAAGTAGCGTCTAAGCTACAAAATGAGTGCATATCATGGACCCAGTGAGTTTCATACAATCCTCGTAGTTAGCAATATGTTTTCCTCTATCAACTAAAAATATCGCAAACCTGTGGAATTTTTTGAGAACCTCGGGCCATGTTGTTGTACACACCATTCCACTATGTTGTTTGCATCTTTTAATTTAGCACCATCTTTGTACTTCAACTCTTCTCTTGCAAGAGCTCTTTTCACACATGCCCCTGCACCGTCATGCTCTCATTTTCCATGTCCAGCCTCAGTGAAACTCCAAATATGTTGCACACCCATCTTGACGTGCATTCTGCTCATCCAATAAAACATTCGTGTATTCTTAAACTGAGACGTGTGATTATCTGACCATATATAATGTTGTTTGAAGTGGATGTCCCTATCAGACAAGTTTCCATAAAATAACTGGAAACACCCTTGCACAAATTTAGTAGAATGAGTACGATCATCACTGATATAAAAGTGGTACTCTCTTAAGATTTTTCAATCATTCTTTGTATTGTCAGGAGAATGTAGAAATGCTATATGCACAAAAATGGCAACTTGTACTGAGTTGTAATATTGCGATTGAACCTCCATTTGTGGTTGCAATGTGTAATTCTCTGCAAAATCGACCACTGAAACAATAGTACCAATAGGAAATGTGTCTTTGCATAGGTTGAATTGCTCATCCAACCATCGAGCTCTATGTGTATGCCTCGCATACTCATAAACAATTTCATCCTTAAATTTTCTCATAAATTGAAAAATGGGCATTTGTTCTGTAACTAGCTCACACCGTTTCGACTCTTTTCCATCTTTCAATTGGTATGCAACTGATTTATATTTATCAAATTCAACTAAATTATGTCTTATTGTACCTTTAATTTTCTCATGGATGTAACTTTCCAATTTAGGTAATCCGCCGCATGTACTACAACTTCCATCTAAACAATCCTAACTATAAAAAAATTGTCCAACTTCTTTTTCACAAAATATAGTAGGAATGAAATCCTGGAAGATATTGGTGGAACTTGAACACCACATTCAGATAACATAGTTTTAGAATGAAAATTAGAACGAATACGTAAAAATTTAGCATAATGCATCGCAAATTCAACATGTTGCCTACAACAACAAGTGGTGCGAGCATGATTGATTTTCACATAGAATGGTTTCAACATTTCAAAAAAATGTTGACTAATTTTAATTTCTGGATTTTCTTGTTCAAACTTACGAAAAAATTGAGTTTGAGTCATATCTAAGAAATGCTTTGGATGTGGTTCACGATTAGTAGAACCAACTCTCCGTTTTATAACATCTCTTGTATTAGGTGAAACTCTAGTGTTATCATGCCAAAATTTAATAACAACTTCTCTTATAGCATCAGAATTATTTTTGTCCTTACACGGTGCTCTAGCAGAAAATGCCCAAAAATCGGCATTATTGAGTGATTGAAGGATATTACGTCTTTCAATTGCTTTCATTAGATTTTTTCGATTAACTTGCAACATTCGACTTGTTTGCGTAATCAAACGTTGTTTTTTATTGATTCACTTACAACACTAGTAGCAAGTACACGACGCACAATATTACTATCCCTAGTGTGTCTCTTGACACCAATAGTGTGATATGCATCATGAAGGTTTTCAACAATTGTAGAGGTTTGACCACGTATATTAGATGTTGTCAATCCTAAGGTGTTTAATGTAGGTCTCATTTTAATCAATTTCATCAAACTAACCAACAACTGACATCTTTGGGAATCATTTAAAATTTCAAAATGATTATCCCAAATTTCAGTGGCTTTTCTTCTGATTTGTCGTTCAGAAAGTTTGTTAGACATTGGTTTCAAAATGTTTTCATCAATTTCAATAAAAAAATTAGGTTTCTTACGTAAAATCCTAGGAGGTGTTTTTGTCAAATTTTGCTTGTCTATAGTTTCAACATGAATTTCCTTATTTACATTTTCATCGTCTCCTTCAATTTCAACATTTGCTACATCATGAGTATTTAATTCTTCTTCAACATTGACAGTAAAAACTTCTTCATCACGAGTATTTAATTCAACTTCAACATTGACAGTAGAAACATTACCTAGTTCTTCATTGCTTACAATAGTTGGGATTGAAGATGAACCTCTTCTAGATTCACGAAGTTTCGCATTCGCTCAGCATTTTGAATTTTGTTGGCCTCTAATTCGTTTGGTGCTTTTTTACTTAATGACTTCCTTTTTTGACTTCGTTTTTGTCTCCCATGATGTTTTGCTTCCGATGATAAGAAAAACGTGCAGAAAAAGACAGAATTTCGTAATAATTCATACGGTAAGGTCAGAGAGTAAAAATCACATGGTAATTCAAGCATTGGGATGTGTGTAAATATGATTTATAAACCACGATCGCGCTTTATAAAGCACAATCGTGGTTTATGTTTAAAAAACCGCGATCGCGGATCTATCTGCCAAACCTAAGGCTCGGAAAATCTTTGTTTTTCACCAACCAAAGCTATGGAAGGTCATTATGAAGTGTAAAAGGTCAAAAAACCTCAAATCTGCTCTTCCAAAGACTTGAACCATGCTAAAAAACTGAAAACATTTCACAAAAATGGTGCCATCGCGTAGGGGAGACTCTTAGCTTCGTAGAAATATTGTTTTTAAAGTGAATAGAATAAGATAAATATCATTTTATAATTTTTTACTAACAATAGGTATTTAAGACATTTTTTCCCATGAATGTTCATGTCTACATTTAAGACTGTAACTTTTGTTTCGCTTATCAAAATATGATAAAACTTATACCATCCCAAGCGTAGACAAATTCTATACACGTAAAAAAAAAATTGATTTCAATATTTTTTGATATAGTTATGGCGGGCAAACGGAAAGCGCTCCGTTTTCTAAATATTTTCATACCACTTTCACGGAAAAAATCATAAAAAAAAAATATTGCTAAAAAAAATACAAAATAAAATCCATCCCAAGATAGACAACTACATCTAACGTTTCACCAAAGGAAAAAAAAAAATAACAGATTTGGTCATCCAAAATGCGGGCAAACGGACTACAATCTTATAAGTTTTTTCAAAAAAAAAAAAAACTAAGTCATATAATTTTAAGTGTTTAATATAGCTAAACTTGTCCGTTTTTTACAAAAATTAGTATTTTAGAAACTAGATTCCGAATGCTACGATTCATATTCATATAATTTTTCTAATTTAGAGTGCGTGTATAGCTAATAATCCCTACAAGTTGAGATTTTGCTGTTTTTGCAATATGATGTCCACGGATGACCCTATATTTGTCCATCAACTTCCTGCACTTACCCATATTATCGGTTTTATGTATTTTTCATAATATATTTAGATGATAAATATGTGAGATATGAAAATTGTTTACTCTCAAAAGCTATGGAGGTCTTTGAGAAAGTAATAGATTAAGCGGCCTCAAGGCTAAATTTTTATTAATTTCAAAAATAGAGATCAAAAATAGTTCATATTAAAGAAAATACTTAATGCCTGGTAAGCTCAAATACTTACAGAATATAACGCTCTAGGCTTACTGTTTATTATTTATTGAGAAAGGAATAGATTAGCGGCCTCTAGGATAAATTATTTCTTAATTGTGAAAATAGAGATAAAAAAGTTTGTATTAAAGAAAATGCTTAGCGATCATTAAGTTCAAATAATTACAAAACTTAGTGCACGAATAAAAGATCATATGAATGGATAAAATGTGGTCACAATTCATTTTTCATGTCGGTTTGTATCAAAGAAAATGCATATCGACTACTAAGATACATTACTTCCGAAAGGAGTGGCTTGGAACTCACTAGGCTCTACTATTTGTGTTTTTGTACAATATCGGTCTTATAAAAATAAATGTTTACATTAGTGACAAAGATAAGAGTTATAGCATAATAATATAAGTACATATTTTAAACCTAAAGACGTATCCTAAGCATCTTGGCCGTGCATATTTCCGAAATAACCCATTAAATTGAATGGATAAAATGCGGTCGCAAGTCATTTTTCATGTCGGTTCATATCAAATAAAATGCATAGTGACCGCTAAGATACATTACTTACTGAAAGGAGTGGTTTGGCGCTCAATAGTCTTTTCTTGTTTCTATTTTCTTTTAATATCGACCTAATAAAAATCACTATCTACATTAGGGACAACGATAAGAGTTAGAGAATAATAATACAAGTACATATTTTTAAACTCTGAAGACATATCATGATCATCTTAGCCCTACATATTTATAGAAATAACCCTTTAAACAAAATATTCCTAAAAACTTTACTAAAAATTAAGGAGAAGATGAACACAAATCTTGCTTAGGAATAAATGATTTGAGGTTGTGAAGAGAAATTCATGTTTTATGTTTACCAATTATTCATTGATGAGAAGGCTATCACCACTAGCCTATATATATCGTCGATTTAATCCATTTTAACAATGCAAAAATCAATCTTAACAGTTTTTATCATTATTTGTAATTATATTATATTTGATGGACTATCCCTGACATATCCAAGTCCTTGAATACATACCTTTGAGAAGGTTGATGCCTTATGTAGTTCTCATTTGATATATTGTGCATAAAATGTAATTCATATCTTTTTCATATAAATAAAAATTTTTGCAACCGATAAGTGTCGTTAGTTAATGAAATGGAAGGATTTGCTATTGCTACGATCAACAGTTTCTGGTAATAAACATAGCCACATAGTATGGAAAGGTTAGATCATTGTAACGAATGTAAATAATTTAAACCTAAAGAAGTATCCCATCCTTCTTGGCCTTGCATATTTTCTTAAAATCATCCTTCAAATAAAATATACCTAAACAATCTATCACATACGTAGGGTGAAGGTGAACATGATTCTTGCGTAGGATTAAATGACAAACTTCTATTGCATTGATCTAATCTTGTTGATATACTATTGTTTTATTTCCATTTATATGGTTTCTATTCTAAGGATCCCCAATTGTGTGTTTGATAAAATCAACAAACTTTTATTGGCCTATTTCGGTAAATAACCAAGTGAGACCAAGAAAATACCTACTATTAAATGGGTCAACATTTCACTTTTTAAAGATCATGGTGAAGTAGGGATTTTGAACTTGGAAAAACACAAATCTCATTCTAAGTGCTAAATGTGTGTGGCAACCTCTCTCCAATCCTCAAAGTGGTTTTTGCAACATAGCCGCAATAAAAAAGGTGACCTTCTTCTAGAGGCTAATCTCATAATTAATAAGATGATTAATGACTATAATTTTTGTAAATTAATAAATGTATAAATAAATAAATTAAAGTGCTGGAACATTTTTGGTCTGCGGCTAATGAATTGAGTAGTAATTAATTAATTATTGGAGGTGACTCTCATATTATTGCTAACGTCGCAATCAAAAATCTTGTGTGAATGAAATTTATTTTTTACTTTTTTGGACCTTAAATCTTATATATTGGAAGGTTACTAAATAGGCAGATTTTATAGAAAATTGAGGGACTAACCAAGTGCTTTGTGATAAGATTGGTAATAAATATGTTGATTGGTCAAACTTGCCACCTTTTCCAATAAAGGTTTATATTAAATCCCCTAGGAAGTTTGTATTAATTACAAACATACAATAACATAGTCACTCTATATATTTACCGATCCGCTCTCCTATAATTTCACACCTTTCAGTTTATTTCAATAGCTTTTTTTTCATCTCTCGTGGCCTTTCTAATGTTTCCTTTCATGCAATTTTCCACGTCAGTTCATGAAATGGGATTTTATACCAAAATTTCATGTCACCATTTGAAATCTATTTTTTTATTGAATCGAGAGAAAGACGTGATCGCTATTGAAGGAGTTCTTGGATAAGTATATCTTTCTCTGGAGGGACATCCGAGGGTAAACGCGAATTTGTTTTGACATTCATTTTTCATCTTCTTATCATACATCTCGTGGAGAATTGGACTTTGGAGTGTCAGGAATATTAATTAGTGCTTCATGGATTATAATAAGTTTACATAGTTAGTATGAGTAAAATCTAAATGTAATATTAGTCAGTTGTTGTGAGTTGTTTTAACAACCCACGTATATAGTGAGTTATTCGAAAATGGTTATAGGAGGTTTCCTATTTTATAGGAAACTATCCCTCTATATTTTTGTATTGTAATATGAAGTTTGACTAGTGAATATCAGAGAATATTATCTGTGTAAAACTATTCCTTCTCTGTCATCTGGCATCAGAGCGTGAACAGAATGAGCGTCTTGTAAGTTTTCTAAATACAAACACCATTCGTGCCTCTGCAAATATTTTTCATTCGTAATTTTGTTCTGAGCATTGTTTATTTACAACCCGGAAGATGGACGTTTTGGTTTTCATAAGCAATAGAGAGTTTAGAGTTCTTTCTTCACCAACTTAGATCTAGAAAGCTTCCTCCAAACACAGCTTGTAATAGTGAGAAGCGGCTCTATAAGAGACATTACAGTTGGTTCTATTGAGATTAACTTCACATAGATTTGAAATTAAACTCAGTTGCATTACAATGTCTAAACTGGAGGATGTCTTCACCAAACGTGCAAATCGGTAGGTTTACGTTTTCTCTTGCCATTGCCAGACGTGTTCAACCAGATCTTTATCATTTGATCTACCAAAAATGTCAGTCACCATATAATTATCTCATTATTGATGTAATTCATACTCCTAGTTTCTCTATATTATGCTTCCTATTCACAACCTGATATCCTTGTGTGTCAGTGCGTGGATATTTGAATTAGTCTTAGTGATATGGTTATCAAATCATTTTCAACATGTTAGCTTCTCAGACTTAGTAACAAATTGGTCAACTAACACCTGTGTCTAAATTTTGAAGTTTCTTATACAGTCAACAGAGTCTTCCATGTGTCCTTCGATGTGTATTCCGTTAACTTTCTTGTGATTCCCAGTGCCCACTAAGATTTTTGCAAAATTATTATATAACGGCTGTAGCATCCTCCTTCAAATGCACCATTACATGAAAAGCATCATTGTCGTGTCAGCTATTTCAATTTGTTTAGGTTCCTTTTAATTTAAAATTGTTTTTAATGTAGTCAATAGTTTAATTGACAAGTCTTCAAAGTCAAAGTTTTATTTTTAATGATTGGGTTTGAGTTATATCGAAGAATTTTAAAGAGTCGGTCGAATGCAACCTGTAGTGTGAGCCTTCTTGTATTTTTTAGAGTAATTTTTTTAATGTCAATAAAGTGTGTTACTATTGTCATAGTTGTAGTATGAGGTGTTTATTCATTCTATACAAAAACAAATTTGTGTCAATTAGTTTATCCATTTATGTTTAAAGTGTCATAAAAAGTGGTTAAGTTCCATTTTTTACAAAATATTGTTACGTCATTGTATTGTCCATGTGGTAGTATCATTGTCAAAAGTTATTGGTCTTGTTTATTTTGTAGTTGTCAAAAATTGTTAAAAAAAAATTCCTCACTTTTCAATAATTGGACACGTCCATCTTGTGGGGTGTTTTTTGAGCTTCATGTTCACATTTCCCTGAGCTAGCAACGTCAACTGGAGGTCGGAGGAAACAAAATATGGAGGGTGATCGGCGCCTCTCGTTAGTCACCAACGATGGGGTTGCATTCAAATTTGGTGGCAATATTTTATATTATTTTAGTTGTGTGGTGTGTGCAGAATAAAGTGGTGTGTGGTTTCCTTCCCTTGTTTTGATTCAAACAAGGAATATGTGCATTTTGGATGTTGAGAACAGTTGTATAGGAGGGCAACTGAACTGGAGTGATCCTCGGATGCAGAGATATTTTGGTATCGTATTTCTAACATTGATCAGACAATGAAATATATTGTTCACTAGAAGTGAAAGCGAGAACTGTTGAGTTCGCATATGTAGGTGAATCGGTGGAAGTGTGATCATCTAGTATGGGGTTCACTGTGGTGAAGCGGATTGGTCATGTGCAAAGAAGATTCGAGATAGCAAGAAGATCCAAGCCAACAGTATGAGACCTAAAAGTATGTGGAGGCATACAATTTTGTTTCTAGTTCTTGAGATGTGCTTTCTTCCCATGTTCGCACTAAGGGGGGAATGTTAGGAATACTAATTAGTGCTTCATGGCTTATAATAAGTTTACATAGTTAGTATGAGTAAACTCTAAATATAATGTTAGTCGGCTTGTTGTGAGTTGTTTTAACAACCCACGTATATAGTGAGTTATTGGAGAATGGTTATAGGAGGTTTCCTATTTTATAGGAAAATCTCCCTCTATATATTTGTATCGTAATATGAAGTTTGATTAGTGAATATTAGAGAATATTATCTATGTAAAATTGTTCACGCTCTATCATGGAGATGGGTCATCATCGGATCAAGCCAACGTATAGGGTTGGCATGGAAGCAGAAATGGGCAAAACCTCAAGTGCATCGTGGTGGTCCATTTCTCGTGCTCAATATATATATAGAAAGTTTTGGTGGATGTGTCCATTTTTGGAGATTTGTATGAACGGTTTAACATCCTAATGTGTTTCATGTTTGGTGTGTCCAAATGGGGTAAGAGACCGAGGAAGGACCTAGTTTGATCCACTTGCCTGACCTAGATGATATGTTTGCTCCACTACAACAGGAACCGACACATTGGGATCTTCTTCATAGGAAAGTTCGTGAGGTGTATTATTGGCTAAAGAGTCGGGTTACTTCTAGAAAAGAGCATCTTTTCCCATAACCACTGCGGAAACTATTTTCATCCCCTGTTAAAAGTGGAGGTTAAAGATGTGTCGTTCGATTCGCTTAAATAAGTGATTCTAAAATACATTAGTCTATATCTTTGTTTTGGTTGTTTTTTAGTGTACATCCAATTCCATTATTATTGAATCATCCCTGTCTATCTTATCGGTCAGGATTTTTTTGTATTCTCAACCACTTGTGTTTTGGCATTAGCACTTTTTCTTTTTCAACAAATTATTAATGGATCATTCAAGTTTATATACCGATCCTCTCTATATATATTTACTATAAAGGGAAATGGACCCTTCAACAATCCTTTAGGTATTAAAATCAAGAAATCATTAATAATAGTTTTTGTTATGTGTTGCACTAAGAAATTTAAATACTTAATCGCTATTAAATTTGGTTTGTTTGACATTGTCAATTTTTTGCACAACTTTTCTCTGCGGACTAATTTAGTTTTGTTTCTTATGGTTTTTGGATATCAAGAATTAACTGATGCAAGAAATAGTAGTTGTCTTTTAAATAGCTCAAGTTCCAGAGACATTCTTCTATTGTTATGAAAAATTTGGCAAACTTGGAAATGTACGATGTTGTGTAACAAATTTGTGGCCCAAAGGTGATGAACAACATCCATCTCAAAACTGGAAATTGTTTGCATCTATTTGGGTTCAATACTACTATTATAGTTGTGTACCATTCAAATCATCCAAACGCATTTACAAAAGGCTCTGCAAACAAAATGGAGCAAGGTGTTAAAACTAATATGACTAGGCATGATTTCATATTGTATAGATTATCATACAACAAATTAGAAAGCAATATCTTATTACAATTTCTTTATTGACACATCTATTTGTTACATTTAGGTTCTCTAAGGTTGGTCACACTGCACATTAACACGACTCTTTACATGTATGACGACATAATTAAAATTAAAAAAAAAATCTAAACGAGAAATATGTAATTGGCTATGGTACTAAAAGCATTGTTTATAAATTTGATATAAAGAATTCCAAGCTAATTTTTATAAAGAGAATGTGTCAAATGCTACCCACTAAGCTTGTTTGCATTTGAAACCGATCTCGAAACAGTTTGAAGCATCAAGTATAAGAATCTTGAGAGTCGACACGAATATTTGTTTTCACCACTTGGAAACCTATTGTTTTATGATTACAGGGTAAACGAGAGTCTATGGGACATCCTACATGGTGAGTAAAATGATTATGTTATGAAGAAAATGGATCTATACATTATAGATTCATATTTTGAAATAGAAGCATCCAATCAATCTCTAACCTTCATATTAAAATGGATTGTTGGAAAATCTAACAAGTGTTTTATTAATTTTTATTTTCATATAGGATCATCAAAGAAGATTAAGCTAGACTAGAACACTTGGCTAAATATTTCTCATGGTGCTGAAGAAGGATAACCATATCTTCATTATGATGGTAACCCACGCATTGTTCACATGGATGTGAAGACTTCTAACATTCTTTTGGATTATAATGTCGAGGAAAAAATTTCAGACTTTGACATTTCCAATTGCATTCCCTCAGCCAAAAACCACAACTCTACCTATGTTATGGGTACCATTGGTTATATTGACCCAGATATGTAAGAACATCAAGGATTAATGATAAATCTGATGTATACAGTTACAAAATTGCTCTTCTGGAGTTGTTGACTTGAAGGAAGTTGTGGCCAATAACTCAAAGCTGCAAGGGCCTTGACACTTTTACAAGGCTAAGAGAATGGGCTACAAGAGGGAGACTTGTGAAAACAAAAATAAGAAAAGTGTTATATACCACATTAAGGGGTGTGATGAAAATGTAGCTCATTCACATGGACCAACATTGGGAAAAAGGTGTTGGCATTTCTTGACTCACAAAGAATACAATTATGGCACAATTGAGTCTTTTGATTGATGTAAACTATAAAATATTGGTTCAATGTATTTCGTGGGCGTAAGATTGCATTTCTCACAAACATTTTGCTTACATTGTGTCAAAGGATTATTTCATTTTCTTGCTCACGAAGTGACTCATCGTTTATATGGAGAATGGAATAATTTACAAGCATAAATTATACTATCTTTTCATAGTAATAGAATTTGTGATATACATAAACTCCCAACTATGTTGTTTTCTTTTAATGATTACTCATAGATATAGTTTATAATAATAAACACTAGTGAAATTAATGTCGTGTACAATCTAAGAAAACAATACTTGAGTTGTTACAAGATATATTTTAGGGTGAGAACATAAATTTATTGTAAGTTCCACCAGAAATCAAAATAACACCACTAGCATTTAAGGCCAGTGTCAAATTTAAGGATGCACATAATAAACATTAAAAGTGATAACCTCACACTTTGAAATTCCAAGCCTCACACAATTTCAAAGTGCGAGGCTCGCACTTACAAAGTATGAGTCTCGATATTTTAGTGTGCAAGGATTGAAATTTCAAAAGTGTTTGGCTCGCACTTTGAATGTGGGGTTCACACTTGAGTGCGGGGCTCACACTTTCAAAGTGTGGGGCTTGTACTTTCAGAAAGTGGGGCTTGTAAATAAGCTTTATGTGTGAGGCTCACAACTTGAAAACGCATGCTCACAGTTTCAAAGTGTGAGCCTCGTATTTTTCACAACTTTGAAAGTATGAGTCTCACAAATTTGACAATGTGAGGCTCACCATTTGAAAGTGTATGGTTTGCACTTTGAACTTACTATTGCAAGTATTTATTGTTAGTTTTTATTTTTAATTTAATACAATAGGATCATGACTTATAATAGTTAGTGCCCACTAACCTCACATCGAGGCTTTTGCACTTTCTTTTAATACAACAGGATCATGACTTATAATAGTTAGCGGTAGCTAACCTTACATCAAGGATTTTGCACTTTCATTCAATACCACGAGCTCATGACTTATAATAGTTAACAACCGCTCACCTTACATCAAGGCTTTTACAGGAAGTTATTGTTAGATTTTTATTTTTATTAATCCAACAGGCTCATGCCTTTAATAGTTAGCGGTTGCTATCCTTACTTACTCCCAACATGAAAATCTAAAAAAACAAAAATTGGAATCCAATAATAACAATATTGGAATCCAATAATAGCGAAATTGGAATCCAATAATAGCAAAATTGGAATCCAATAATACTGAAATTAGAACTCAAATAAGTCTAATAATGACAATATTGGAATCCAATATTGTTACTAATGGAATCCAACAATAGTAATAATGGAATCTAGTATAGACAAAAATGGAATCCAATATAGGCAAAAACAAATGGTGATAGATTTCTTCCAAAACATGTAATATTGGAGTCCAAATTCACTAGAATATGTCCAAATTTAGTGAAATAAGCATTATATTTATCAATCTTATTCACAATAAAAATCAAAACAATATCAACACCTAATCTTGGCACATATTCAACACAACATACAACAAATACAACACGTTTATAACATGTTTCACACTCGGTGCTTTTATAACATATATCTTCTACATTACACAAACATACCTCTCTCACATTACATGGCACATATCTTTTTCTTGGAATGAACATATACATTTTACACGATCTTTATAATCACCACACATTTTCTCTGGACACTTTCACAACATATATTTCTCATATACATACGACACAACCTCTTACAAGATTGACACTTTCACAATACATCTCTTTCAACACAATGCCTTACACATTAACATAATTATGAAAATCTCTTTCAACATATCCACAACACTATATACATTTGGCACTCTCAAGACATATCTGTCTTGCATAACCTACTACACCAACGACACATTCACAACACCTTTTATCTCATGCGCAAAACAACATAACACATTATACAACACACATATCTCTCACACAACCAACACAAAACACTACCCTATAATGCACTCTAGTTTCACAGTCCATACTCAACTCGCTGAGGTTATACATCTCAAATGGAACTCACTACACTCATGTGCTCAATCGCCCTCTCACTCACTCATGCTTTTACATTTTATTCTTTACTCTTTGACAATCACATATTTTTCATATAAATAATTCAAACCATTTCCCAATGATGAACTCTTGATTTACAGCTCATTCTTGATTGCTGAGGGGGCATGTATAAATGAAACTCATCTCATGTATACACATCCTCTTGGGGGCATATGGCTCCTATCACATTCACTTTACGTTCCATTCCATCTCACACTCACTCCATAAAATATTGCATATCTTGTTCGGATTTAGTATTTCTTACATTTACTTGTTACATTTACATTTTATTACACATGCTAGATAGATATCTTGTATCTCATGATCTTTCCATACACACGTGCATGTTCACTTGCTTTCTAATTGTGATCCCGATTCTATAGATCGATACATGTAACATGGATGCTTAGCGCAGTACCTCGTACCAATCCCATAACGGCTCCTAAGGGAATCCACTTTGGTACACTACAGGTGATATTGTTTCATTTGTTTCATAGCACACTACTTTCTCGATTATACATGCCTTGACATACTTTTTTATATTTCTAACATGCTAAGGGTGATTCATGTGCAACATTTTTCTTGTAGGTCTACTTGCTACAATGGTTGTCTATTACATTTCTTGCTCGTGTTTTTCATTTTTTGCCACTATTTTGGGCTTTTCTCTTTGAATTCTGTGTACACTTGTATGCCTTTGGTCTAGTTATCCTTGATTTTCTTGCAACATTTTGAGTTATGTCCCATGTTTGAAAATCATTTTTCATGTCTACATTATATTCTTGCGTCTTATCTTACACATTGTCTGTTTATTTGTTAGATTACATTTTACATGTGTGTTTTCCTTTCTTGTACTAACTCTTGTCTCCTAGCCACTTTGTTTGTGTGTTCCTTGTTTTAACCAAGCACACTCCCATCACCCCTACATGACACAATTTGAGCACAAAGCATTCGGTCCTCCTTTGGGTCACATTCTCCTTAACGATGTCACATGCACCCCAAATGAGGGGGCATCATTTGGGTAAATCAATCACCCCATACAATACTTCACAATCATCACACAACATAGTTCACCCGATATGGCTCATTCATCAACATCGATAAGGATCAAAATATGACTTAGGTCCTTACTACAATACAAAAACTAGCGCCTAGGCCTAAACAATAATGTATGGGTTTCCTTGACCCTTCCTTGACGCATGTGAACAAGGGGAAATTACACAACATTTCTCGGTGGAGCACAATCTACATCACTTCACACATTAGATTTTACAGGGCATACAATCCTTAACAACCATCATATAGCATTTCCTTCTTTAAAATTGGATCGAAATGTTAAAACCAAATCATATTTTTACACACCATCTGTAGTGGTGTTCCATACTTTGGGAAGAAGTTAAAGGTTAGAGGATGACACCATATTTTTCTCTCTATACTTCTTCCGAGTTATTAACATGAGATCACCGAAAAACTTGCATTCTCGCGCAACTTGCGTGAGATCACACAAAAACTCACTCTACAACATCTATAGGATCATTTCTATCTCTTTTCCTCATCACAGATCGAGTGCTCATGTCCCTTTTTCACATTTTTGCATTCTACATACTTTCTTACATGTTTTTACTCATATACATACATATTTGACTACTTGTTCATTCTTCTATTTTACAAGTCCATCCTTATGTGAAGAAATAGTCAACACCATCTTACATCACATCATACATCAACAACAAGAACATTGACACCATCTACAATATGTGTTTCTTCCTAGGGTCATCATCATCACTTTTTGCACTTTCTCCTCTCTCGTTTCCTCACTCCATATTTTTATCACTCCATCTTTTTCCTTGTCTCTCGACACACTTTCACCATTACTATACATGGATATTAGGTATGCATCTTTATCTAATTTATGTTATCAAGCATGCACTCAAAAACATAAAGTGGGGGAAAATGTAGACACAAAATAAGACACTTTGGGTAATTATTTATTCCTCATTCGCATACCACTATTCATGTGACTCCTAAGTCATAAAATTACTAATTAACCCATTTCCTTGGCCATATTTGTTTCTTTCTATTTTCATGTTTGGTTATACATTTTTTCTATCTCAGTTTATCTTTTCATACCTCGAATTTTTTATCCTAGATGTCAATGCCCACCCAAGACGCCAATGTCAGTGCTCCCCTTCCCTCCTGGGCACCCCGACCTCTTTGTACTTTGTTCACATATTTTGGGTCCTTTCTATTTGTTTTAGCATCTTATCTTTTTATTAGTTAGAATTTCGGGGTTCATTATGAAATTCAAGCAAGGGAATCATATAAATATAAATTTATGTGATCATAATAAAGGACCAAGAACTCTATCAAAGCTTTGTGGTGGCTATTAAAGTTTTTAGTAAATCTATTGGGTAGTGTTGTTGGCTCCTTGTTCTTGGTGCAGCTGTTTTTGTGTTGTTTTCTAGCTACGTTTTGCTGTCAATGTTTTGTGTTGGGCTCGTTGTAGGAAGATGGCCCCTGCCTTTTTTTTTTCTTGTTCTTTCCTCTTTTGGTTGGGGTGTGGACCCCACAGATAAAAAAACCACATTATTTTACATTTCTTATCTTGGTTGTTGAGCCTTTTGTTGTAATCCTGGGTAAGGTCCCACCAAAACCTTTTACCAATAATAAAAAAATAAAGAACCAAGCACTAAACATTAGCTACCACCACCTAAGGTTGCATTCAAAGGCCATTATCAAGAGCATTCAAACATCCATCTAGCACCCATTCAAGGGAAAGGGAATGATATTTATACATGTAATTCATAGGAGGGGAAGTTTATTCTATTTCATGTACACATCTATCACATTCTTCTACATCTAGCTACTTTTCTCACTATCAAGTGCAACATGCACAAGAGCCACCTAGGTATGATTCCAAGTGCTAAAATTAATTGGACCAATGAGATCTAATTCCTATAAGTAATTGAACCAAAAATTTTCCATAGCTTTATGTTCTTCCCTGTATGATCTCAAGTTGATCCTCGATAGCTTTGAATTTCAGTGTGAGGGAAAAGGTGTACAAACTAAGTTCCCATGTGATATCAAACTGTTCCCACATGAAAGGTTGTTGGATGATCGAAACATCATATATGTTAGTGATGGGTGTGAGAGGTACCTAGAATATTCATCTACAAAGAATACATCTTGCAAGACATCGGATCAGGCTAAAAAAATATTGATAAAGATGTGATAACTGCTAAAAATGACTAAAAAGATAGGGATCGATGGCGATAAGAGACAAAAATTCTTGTTTTGATAAAAATTGATAAAACAGAGTGTATTTGATGTAAGATAAAATGTGACAATGCTAAGATCGACCAATTGAACCCTAGGAACAAATAAGACTCAGAAAATAGATATTTAAATGTGTTTAAGGGGCTAATGAAGCAAAAAGGTGATTAGGACACCAATCGACAATGGTTGGGAATTGATGGTGATCAATGTTAAAATTGTAAATATTCTAAAAGTTTATCAAATAATTAAATGAGGTAATTAACGTGGAGTTTCTACAAAGGATGATGTATATGACTGATTATAGGATATAATTAATGCAAAATACAAACCTTTTTGAATGCTTCTAAGGATGACAGAGCTCCAAAAGGCCAATAGATTGTTTGAAAATATTTCATAAGGATGGGAAGCAAAATGTTAATATTTCCTTGCATATCGATGTCCTATGGAGGTGCGTCAATTCGCTCCCAAATCAAATCTTTGACTAACTAGGAAATGGAGGCAAAAGGTGACTAAATAGAATAGATGAGGTCCATAATTATCGCTAGCAATCATGGATCACCGTTAGTTTTGGTCAAAATGGTTGAAAACAAACAAGGGAGAATGGAAAATGGTTGAAATAGCTTTCCATCTTAGGTTTTTTTTTTTTATGAACACTGAGAGGTTTTGAATCCAAGTAGGAAGAGGTTAAGGGATTAGGATGGGTAGGATAAATTAGGTTAGGTTGGTTTCAGGTTGTTATGGGAGGGTAAATAAGATTTTATGATAGAACCGATTGTTTACAAAGGTAATTATAATGTACTTAGGATAGGAATAATAATGTGAATAATGATAGTGAAATTAATGTGCATCGAGTCACTTAGGGGTGAAAAGGTGGTGTCTACATTCCAGTTATCTACAAGTTCCTTACACTTGGGGTATGATCGCTCCATCCCATTTTCATCCATCTCATTGCATGAATTTTTACTCAATGATCCAAACCCTCTATATTAATTATGGTTCTAACCTTGATCGGAAGTAGAATAATATTAAACATTATTTAAATAATTTTCTTCATATACGCAAGCTATCGGTGGGGGCACATTGCCACAAATTTCTCAGGCACATATCTCTAAAATCTTGTAAAATCCAAAAACATCAAAACAAATAAAAATCCCATAAACACCACAAAATTCCAAAATTGGAAAATATTAAAAATTTTGAATAACCTAAAAACATTGTATAATCGAAAATGCAAAAGCATCAAAAACAAACAAAACATCCAAAAACATCAAAACAATTAAAAATAATAATCAAAATATCAAAAATCTAAAAACATTGTCAAACTATAAAAACCCTATCCAAAGGCTCAACCTAGTGGTTTGAAATAAGAAGAACATCATGATTAACACCACATATACAAGGTACATCATTTTCCATCCTATTATTTCCAGCATATATCATTGCTTAGGGTAAACCATGAGTAATCTTGTCATCTCTTGGGACATATCTATCCCATGTACATCCCCCGACATACATAATTTCTTGGGGAAACATTTTCATCCTTTTCTGAATCCTACATCACCTTGGTGTGAAACATGACAAAAATAAAAATGTATTATTTTACTTTTGACAATTTCTTATTTCTTGTTTATTTTTTTAATATCATTAAATTGCATTATTCTTTACTATTGAGTCAGTTTTGGACAAGTTTCCTTACTACTTATTTTAGATTAGTTAAAATGCAACAAGAAAGATATCAACTTGAATTATGGAGGGTTTAAGGTACCTATAGATGGGACGAAGATATGTGGGTGCAAAGTTATGAATCCTTCTCCGTAGTGAGCTAAATAACCCGAAAATCAAGAAAACTCAACACAGAAAATGAATTAGTAAATAGATGGGAGGGTTTCCTAACAATGTCAATCCCGAGAAGTGAAAACTTCCTAGGATGGATGTCAACCCTCATTTTGATAAAGATAAGATAAAAATCATATATTGATAAATTGGATGTAGCAGAATCTAACCAAAACAAAAACTTAAATGCTAGATAGAGGATGGAAAATTCAGATATGATCAAAATAGATGAAAAATAAATCAAACATGAGTGGGTCAATTGAGACCCAAAATTGTAGAGTGTGGTAGACGAAGAATGGGACTAGACGAGAAAACCGTAGAAAACATGTCCGAAAGTCCTCTTGTAGCTAGATCTAAAGTTGATCTAGATCCGGATGTGGATCGAGAGATGAAGGTAGAACACTACATAATAGGTTAAATCTAGATTTGAATGAAAGGATAAAATAAAATTAGGAAAATGATGATAAGTACACTAAAGACAAAGTTGGGTCGACGATAAGTAGGGGAATCATCGAAAATGGGGACTCGACAAGACATATCCGAGATGACAGAAAGGGGAAAATGACAAGATCTCGGGGATGGATGAATTTGAGAATTTAAAAATGGATGATAGAGGTCATGGATGGTAGAAACACTAATAGGATGAAGGTGGGTCGCGGTGACCAAATAAAGTTGACGGTGGATAGGGCTGATCCAAGCTTGCATGAAAATGGATGGGCTAAAAGGAAGATCTGCAGATAAAAGTGAAGGCCATACAATGATAGAGACATAAAGCTTTTAATTGTAGCTAAACCTACATAAGATTTGATGGTGATAAATGAAAATTACAAAAAGGGGGCCCAAACATACAAGGTTGAAGAAGATCTCCAAATCTCTAAAGTTGAAGCTCAAGACCTGCAAAATGGTGATAACAATTGCAAGAGAACACACAAGATGAAAGAAAGATCACAAGAAATATAAGGTCTCCAAAATTGTGTCCTTGAGAAAGGTAGGGGCAAGGGCATATTTATAGGTTTGACGATGACTTGGATGTGTCCCCGCCAATCATGGGGATCTATCCATTTTGATAGTGGGAGGGTGGTGAGCTCAAGACAAGGAGACCATAAGAGGCATAATTAGGGTTTGGAAGGATTATGGTGAATTAAGGTTGCCTAGGATGAGTAAATGGGTATGTGGAGGGTAGAGATTATTAAATAAAGGCCATGGAGAGGTGAAATCATTAAATGGTGGCCTAAAAAGGATAAAATAGGATATTTAGGGAGAGGAATTGAATTAAAGGGTGTTTAACACTAACTAAACATGATTAGAGATCATTAATGAGGAAATATTGATAGGTAGGATTAAATGAATTTAGGAGAGAAGAAGGGAAATTCAAAAGAGAAGAGAGATATGTATGTATGAAAGATGATGGAGAGAGAACATGGGGTGAGGTGTAATGATTTCAAAAATTTGTGTCTAAATTTTCCCCTTTTGTTGAGTGGTTTGTGTAAGGCAAGCCACAAGACAAAAACTAGAAGATCTAAGAAAGATGATTAATGAGGTGCTCCCCTAAACTAGGGTTTGATGACATGAAGGGAAGTCAATCACAATTTTGAAAGAGATGGATTAAGAAAGCATGGAAAGGATGAGAAAATAGGATAAGGGGATAAGATATCCCAGACAAGGATAAACAAAAACTTAAAAAGTAAATAAAAATATAAATGTGATTTTGAAATCACTTCGGTAGGGAACAAAGTACAACCTCAATGGAGATGACAGAAATATCCTATAGAACCATGAGTTACAAAAACCCACCGTAAGATGGACAAAATCCAAAGGGAATATTCTGAAATGGATGTGCAAGCCGTAGGACCAACGGGTCAAAAGAAGCCATCAAAATATGCAAACAAATGTAAAAACATGGTCAAGATGAGAGCCGCAGAAAAAAAAATAGATAGGGGTGGGAAAAATGATTGTGATGTCCTTCTAATAGGAAGAATTGAAAAGATGCGTCTAGGGTGGGACAAAAAAAGAGGTTAAATAATGGTGACCCAAGAGGGAACACGAAGATGGCCAAAATGGAAAGATGATGAAGGATAACATAATGGTGCCTCAAAAGGAGCACGAGGATGGCCAAAAAGGAACAGATGCTACAAAATGTGAGATGAGATAGATGGAAAATCCCGAGTGGGAGATAATAAAGATAGATTATGAAGATCACTCACGTAAAAGTAAAAGAAAAGATAATTTGAAAGGAAGTGTTAATCGAAAAGAGGAAAAATAGAAGATGATCAAAAAGAGGGAAAAAGAAGAGGATAAAAAGACAAGGCATAGTCAACGGATTTACCTCAGAAGGGTCAACAAAGTGACAGAGGGAGCGATGTCGACCTAAGGGGGTCGACATTGATCGAGGTTAGTAGGCTATATAAGCCCCTGGGTTAGTCGAAAAATATCATTTGCACATTTTGAAGTGACAATCAAGAGTCCCTGAGCTAAAAGGAGATTTGAAATTGTGAGCGAGATGGAGGTTAAAGGAGTATTAAGGAAGTGCCAAAGGGCCCACATGATGGTAAGTGCCAAAACCCTAGCTTGTTTTTAACAATTTTTATGTTTTTGTTTAATTTTTAATTTTTTTAAATTTTGGGATTGGCATAAGGAGCGATCGCAAATGACAATGACTCGGGTATGGTCATTATAAACTAGGCTTAAAATTTCATCAACCCATGTCTAGAGGCATCGACCAAACTTGGTTGGTGTCGATCGGGTTAGAATTGATGATTTTAGACTTTTGATGAGATGGAGTCTAATGTTTTTCATGTTTGATATGTTTTCAGAGTTCGAGATACTTCATATCTATGGGATAGAGTGTTGGAATTATATGATAAGATCAAGGGGATGTTACGAGATCTTGAGTAGGAACAAATGGATGTAGTCAGATTGGGTGGATTTCATCACTACGAGTGGATTCCATGAGATGTAGGGTTCATGATTGCATTGGTAGATAGATGGGATGTGTGGACTGACACATTTTGGTTCAAGACGGGTGAGATGACCGTCACCATAGAGGATTTATACTACATCTTGAGGCTTCCTATACATGGTGAGAAAATACATCCCATTACAAAGAGATAATAGATCGGGGGTCCTGACATGGTTGTTTGGAGCTGACACAGTTGTTTTGTGCCACCCTAGAAATCTTAAAGTGCATTGGTTAGGACCGTATGTTATAACTTATATACTTGATTTAGGTGCTTTCCAGTTAGAGGCGTTGACGGAACACGGTCACTGGTTATTTCAATGGGAGTAGGCTGAAGCCCTATTATAAATAAGTCTTCTTGGTTTTTTAAATAAGGAATTATTGCCACTTAGATTAGGTTTCCTTAATGTTTTTCCTTCATTGTTGTTATGCTTTGTCAATTTAGTTCATTATTTTGTGTAATAAGTGCACTTGTGCACCAGAAGCTTATTACTATCTAAGTGTTTTCATGCGCAGAGGATCGCACATACCCTTAGTGTGGGGTGGAGTATACATAGGATTCATGGCCCAAGTTTGAATATTATTTGAAGACGGGTATGCATAGAAGAAATATTATGCAAGTGCTCAAAGGAAAGGTGTGGATAGAGAAATATTGCTCATGATTGAAGACCACATATGGATAAATGGATGCATAGTGTAACATCGGGTAGGATGTAGCGGCAAACTACTTAGTGAAAGATGCAATGGTGAAGTACTTCGCACGTGAGGATGCGTGAAAGGAGGTTTGTGGCCGATAAGTAGAAGGCATGCTAGAAGGTTATGACTGTGGCATGGAAAAAAACATCATGAAATATTGACGGAATGGAAAATCAATGTTGAGTACGGTGGTAGGTGGAGAGAAATAAATGTGGAATTTTTTTGAAAATCTATATAAGGTGGTGTTGTGAAATCATTTTTACCTTTACGAATAAGAGAATTCAAGTGAGTTTTTGACGAGTGAGCTAGCGAACGAGATGTGAAGTGCGGAGAGCTACAAACCAGTTGAATTTTTCATATTTACACACCAAGGTGATTGTCACTCCATTTAGAGAAGTGTTTGAGCGAAGCACGGGCATGCGAGGGAGGAACTTTGTGATTAAGGCTCGGATTTGAGCTAGGGCACGTGTTTTCAAGCTAGGGCACACATAGTTGAGTTTCAAAGCTCGAATTATTTGAAAGGACACACCTTTATAGTGGAAATGGCACCAAAAAGAGTACTTGGAGCAGCGATAAGGGGAAGAAGCAAAAGGAGGTTAAAATCGAAGTTAAAGACACTTTGAGAGTAGGTTTTCTGAAATACAATACCCATAAGGGGTTTACATGGGTCGTAATTAGGACTCACACATTCTCCAGTGCAAGGTGAGTGATTATAATCACAGAACAAAGGATAACAAGGATGAACTGGATAAGTTGCTGGTTGTGAAGATGAATAAGAGAACAACGGATGACATGGTCGTGTACGATGATGCAGGTGAAAATTTATCGACAAAGGTAGGAGTTATACATTTATATGAACTCCTTATTTTAGAAAACCAAAAAAATTATACCATTGATGATGAGTAGATTTCATGAGGACTTCTTCTATTTTGTCAGGCGCCAGATGAGGATCACCACGCCCTTGATTAGGAGTCGATGGGACTTAGGAGATCGAGCAATGAAGTGAACAACGAACTCATAGATAAAGAGGCAATAATGGTGACCAAGAAGGTGTTGGGTTACCTAAAGGGAGGGCGTGGAATGGATATTGACAAACTACATAAGTACCCAGTGGTCCAAATAAGAAAGCACACCTCCTCACAAAGTTAAATAACCAGGAGCGATGGTTGCAAGTAAATACCTTGTGGCTGCACATAGCAAAGAAAATGACTGAAGGGGTAACTTATAACTTGGTTGGTTTCATTATTGAAACCATCATTGAGGAAGTGCATGAAGGTGAGAAGATTATTTTTGGTGCGATCCTTTTGTCACTTGTCTTTGTAGAAATTGGGGTGCCCGATGGGCCAAAGGATAAAATATGGCAGTATCCTATAGAGAATAAATCTCTTGTAGAGAGATTTGAGGAGTATACATGTGATGGGACCATGAGTGGACCATTTAAGTAGAGGGAAGAGTTGTGGTATGAGCACTTCCATGCCACGTTTGAGGAGGAATGGAGAATACCCAAGGATTTACCTTCAGTATTAGGTAAGCAAGTACAGTTTGTAGTTTATCAACACTTTTGTATTGCAAGCGCTTTGGGATGAAGGACAAGAAGTGGATCCCTTGGTGTAAGCTCCTTATGCCTTCATCATGCACTATTTCTAGGCATCTGTACATAGGTTTTTAGATGTGCACCGGTTGAATTTCAATGTTGATAAGGTAGACTATGACTACATGCTCGAAAGACTTATGTTTATCCAAGTAAGTTTACATATATTGAGAGGTTAATTTCAAATGATATTAGCATGAAGGATATGAGTTTGGAAATTGGTAAGATTGGGGCAGCCCTTGTGTATATCCAACTCAAGCCTAGGTTAGAGAATGGGAAATATGTGGAGAATGAGTTCAAACTTCCTAGCCCACCCAAGGGGAAGCATACAATTGGCACTTTGGCAGATGAGGAACCAGCCTTGCCCCTTGTGGAAGAAGGAGAGGAAGAAGAATTACAAGAAGAAAGTGGTGGTTTGGAGCATAGGGGTAGAAAACAACCCACTATTGGAGAGAAACATGATCCAACGGTGACCCCTCCACTACAACAAGAGGATGAAGTGTTGGAGAACGATAGGCTAGATGTAGACATAGAGCAGAATTCGGAAGAACCTTAGTATAAGAGGGTACTAAGGAGGACAAGGAATCGTGGCGTAGAACCTACATAGCCCCTGAAGGTCACCAAGGACTTCTCCTAAGAAGGCAGAACTTGAGAAGAAGAAGAGGCACATGTATATTCCTCGGAAGGACGAAGAGAAGGAAAAATTTGAAGACAACGCACCCAAAAATCGAGTTATGATTGAGGATACTAAAGATCCTCAAGAAGAGGAGATGAAGAAAGATGAAGAGGAGCTAAAGTGCCACAACATAGATGATGGGAAAGATGGATTGGAGATAGGTGAAGATAAGGGTGATCCATTAGGAGCGCCCCATACTACATACTCAGGTGAGGACCCGTTATTGGATATAGGCACTTGGATTCTGAAAGGGAGACGATCAGGGAAGGAAAAGAATGGAGAATATTATGAGACTCCTGCAGTTGGCTATGTGGATGACACAAGTAAAATCATACACATGCGGTTCCAAAGCACTTTGGAGCCTAAGGACTTATATGGATGGGAACTCATGGATGTAGACATGGTGAAATGCATGCACACGCAAGCAACTATCTTGGACTATGCAGACTCATATGGATGAGCTTGATTTTGACATGTGTGAGGAATCTTGTGTTTTCATAGAATGAAGAAAGTGCCCCATTCTAGGCATGTGAATTTCAAGCCCCCTGTCATGTCTAATGAACAGGTAAGAAATGCCTTAATGAAGATATTTGTTGAGGTTGCACGCAGGAATATTAACAAAGTGGCAATTATATGAGCACTGCTTGAAGATAAAAAGGACAAAGAAAGGAGATTAAGAACTTAACGACCGAGAAGGTGCAAGTTGAAGCCAAGGCTAAGGCATTACAGAGTATGGTGGAGGAGGTTGCAGATGAAATTTTGGAAAAGAGGCCACATTTTGAGAAGTAATTGCCCCAAAAATTCCCATTTGTGATGCATTATGTGCACACGCTTATTTGTATGGTAATGGAAGAAGGGCCCGTTTGTATTCCCACACCTAAGGATGTTGCAGAAGAGGCAGCAAGGGCCAAGGCCACAATTGCAAGGAAAATTATAGGTTATGAGTCCATTTTACAAATTTTGAAGGATGAGCTTAAGAAAGCAGACTTGACATTGACTATGTGCTCGGCCTTTGGATGCGATAATAAAGACAAAGACTATGGAAAAATAGGATGAATTCCTTTAAGCAACAAATAATGAAACACTCGGGTCCATAGAGAATTTACCTTTGGTAGAAGTAAATCACGATGTGTTTGAAGCCACCCAAGTCCCGCATAAGGAGAGAATAAAAGAAATTGGGAAGCTCATCACATGGAGGATGGATATAATGGAGGGAATGGTCCCAAGTATGGCTAATATTCTCAAGGTCGTGTAGAATGAAGGAGAAAAGATGACTCTTGATGAGTTGGAATTTGTAGTTGTAGACATTCCTAGATAAAAAAATAAAGCATTGAGCGATTGGAATGATTTAGAGGAAGAGATCAAGAATGAATATCCATAGTTAATCCTTCCTATAGAAGAGAAAGGCGTTGAGTAGCCTCTATATTCTTTTTGTGTAAGAAATTTATTTATTCTTTCATTATTTATTCATTATTCTTGGAGAGATAAGTTGTGATTACCCATTTCTGGGGACGAAAATGAAATTAGTGTGGGGTAATGTTGAGCTAATGAAATATAAATTAAGTATGAAAGCGCGGAAGGAGTGGGTGTGTAGACACAGGGTGCACAGGAGTGCATGAAAGTATAGCAAAAGCAGACGTGCCTAGGAACAGTTTGAAATCAGGACTTAGCCGATTTGTAGATTGGGACTAATTTTAGATATAGATTGAAGAACATGTCTTCTATGAGACTTGAATACCACGCAAAGGCTATTTTGGATAAGTGGAAGAACAAGCACCATGCATAGCTTTGAAGATATTAATAGGATTAAACAATAGTTATTCTAGTAGATAATCTATTATTAGCGAGCTTGCATGCTTTTGTATTCTCATGTAAGGGCGCATGGCTATTATTAGCATGTAGCCTATTTTTGAAAGGTGCATGGGCGGTGAAGGGAAAGTCCCCACCCCTATAAATATGTATTGATTTTCACAGTTTAGAGATCGGATATTATTGTAGTGTTATGTTGCGAATTTATGAGCGCGCATGACCATGGAGATTATATGATGTATGAAGCTTCTATGTTTTGCAGTATTTAATATAATGGGACTTATTGGCTGGATATTGGTGTTGGATGTAACTGAGCATGGATCTTGTATGGTAAATCGATTATAGTAATTGTTTAAGTATTCTTTACATGGTTAAGATCTAGATCTAGTTTATGCATTGTGGTTTAATTGATTATCTGTTATGGATCTGAAATATACATTCAATCATGCTAACATCTTGAACAAGCTTCTCTAAAGAGGGACCTGGTACCCTTATGCGCTTCGGGTGAGTGCTCAGTTCAAAGCTAAGTGATGTGGCAAAGTGTGTCTTGCGTTGTTGGTGGTAAAATCTAGGCTACAATACAAACCCCATATGTTGAATTAGTGGATGCATGGCCTTTATGGCCTACAACATAATCATGAAAAAATATTTTGGAGATCATAGGTAATTACCATTGGTGAGTGGAGACAAATTTTATGATAGAGTGTTAGGGAAGTTTAAGATATTATTATAGATACCTAGTTTTAGCGATTTGGCACTTGATAATGTCAATATTGAATTAATCCCTTTATTCATGACTTTTGTGCTTATTATGCTCTTAATTACTATATCCTAGTCTATCTTCATTTCTATTACAAGACTTTCTCTCCTCATTGCACTACTCATCCTCTTATAGAAATGCTCAAACATGCCACAAGAAATTAATTAATTGCCATTATTATCATGCACATAGCTCCACAATACCATCCCTCATTGATTCAACCAAACAATTTATCAAGACCAAACCATTAAATGATCTAGTCTTCGGAAAGAAGGTCTTTTCCTAGGCCACCTAATAGCCAATTTTCAAATTTATATATCTTTTAAGGGTTATCATGTCCACTAAAAGTCTTCCTTCTTTGTGAATATTATTAATAAGAACCATATATAAGCAAGTATAAGACACCCATCTACTCACCTAACACTAACCTTGCATTATCAAGTAAAAATAATTTGAAGGAAAGAAAATCTCTCCTAATATTTCCTTAAGACTAAACATTAGGGAAAACCCCTAAAAATGATGCACTCAAAACCATGTCTAAGATTTAAGCTTCTTAAATCTTGAGATCCCATAAATACAAGTCAATATAAAAAAATAACAGTGTTCAAGTTATTAAATAGAATTACATCCATGTAATACAATGTTGCATATCTAAGTGAAAACTATGTTATGTGAGGTTTGAGGCCTCTTCATAGTAATTCCAATGTAAGCATCGTATGTATTTTGCTTCATCCTAAACAATAATATTTTTATAGGTTCCTTACTTAAGATTAGGGTTTTTGGTTAAGGTGGTTGATTTTAGATGGTTTCGCCCATGAGTGAGACATAATATTTCATAGTGATGCATTTACAAGATGTCCAGATAGGTTGTAAAAGTTACAAAGACTCTTTTATACCCTGGACAAAGATTCAATAGGACCAAACCATAAATTTTTTTAGTCCTATGAAAAATAGTTTCGCCTTTGAGCACAATGTGATTCTAGAATCAAAGATGAAGCACATGTAGAATATTCCCAACCATTTCATCTTCCATTAACACCTATTTTATCTTCCAAACTAATATAAAATCCAAGTTCACCCATATTCTTATGTTCTATTATATTTAGTATGTTCCCTAATTAAATTCAATTTCTCTATATTATTTTACATGTGTTGTCAGCTATGAATTTTGGAGAATTTATATATTTATATGATTGTGCATTGGTTTCTAGGATCTCTATCCTAATTAGGGTTTACAAATTGTAAAATTGGTAAATCATATGATGAACACACTTATTCTTCTAATCCTTCACCTATTTGGCTTAGGTTTTCAATTTATCATTGTTATCCATTACTTGGTGCATGATTCTATGTGCTACTCTAATGTTGAGGTTTGTTCTTAGATGGCTTACTCTACGCATCCCATGTCATTCTCTCATGCTTATAATAATGAGAAAACCTTTGGGTCTCTAGTTGGTTTCTCTTTGTGTGAGGAATTTAGTGATGGTATTAATAGTTTACTGTCATGATGGTTAGCTCACAACATATACATAATCTACCACCTCCTACCCATGTTACGACCCATAGCTATAGATATGAGGCGATCCCAAAACTTACATGCCTACCTAGTAGTATTGATTATCATTCGTTAGAGTTAACTAGAACCTCTATTGATACTTATCTTACTTGTGACTAAGAAACTATATATAGTCTTAAAGACACACATGAGGCATGTCATGATGATAATTATATTACTTAACAACTTCAAATTATCATACCTTAGTAATTCACATCTTCCAAAGAAACTTGCATTATCCCACAACTCCATATGGTGTCGTGTGGCTTCAAAACTTTCTTTCTAGTATTATGTGACTTTAAATAGTATTTCACGACTTCCTTAGTGTCTACGTGGCATATTTCGATGCTTGTGAAATCTCCAAATCTTTGTTCGTCTTCATAGGTTTGTGTGGATTACGCAAAAGCTTATGCGATAGATTGAACCTTGGAAAATCGACATGTGCACAACACTAATAATGTGTAATAAGATTGCATAGAAAACAAACATTGCACAACATACTTGCATACGACTCTTGACAACAACACATAATGCTTGAGTGTTCTTTGGCCCACCAATAATACAAAATGCAACACACTTGACTCTAATGGTTTGAAATGTCTCATGTTGATCTATGAACCTAGATGTTTATGCATCATAATTTCTTTTAAATTTAAAACTTGACATTAGTTGGAGCATGTCTCATTAAACTTAAGAATATATTTTCCTACATAATATTGGCTTCTAAGGCCTTTTTTGTGTGAAAAAATTCATCAAAATACTAGTAAGTGCGGAAAAATACTTTATCTTCTACAATTAATAATATTTTATTGAAAAACATATTTTGAAGATCACCATCCGGTATTTGATAAATCATATTAGTAACTATAATCTTAAACCTAAACAATACTCACTAATGTACACATTGGATATTTCCCAAATTGAAATGATGATCTCAAAAGCAACATTGTTTTGAAAATAAGGTAAGAAATAATCAAATTGAGGTGAAAATGAATTAATGGATACACATGGAAATGAATCATATGTTAAACTGAAACAATCACTTAACAATATATCAAAAAATTTAAGAAAGAGGTATAAAATAAGAAGAAATAAAATAAATTAGCGAATAATAATCAAGTACTTCATCATGAGGTCAAGCACTAAAGTATTTTGATAGTTTCGAGAAGGAAGCATCTTAGACCATTGAGTTTTGGGAAGAAAGAATAATGACAAGCTTTGATAAACATTCACATCATCTTTTCTGTTATAATAATCCTTTCTTACGTAGTCGGACTCGGTAGTGTATCCATCCGTCGGCGACTTGGCGCGCCAGTTTCCTCGTAAATGAGGAAGCGTCTAATGACTTTATATATTCTACTTCCACTCATTACAGCCAGAAATATCTGTTTCAAGATAAGGTGAGATACTTGTTATATGGGATTATAGCAATTGTGATACCTGCTCACCACGAATTTATTGAAATTATGATCACAATCCCAAGGAACGGGCTGCGTCTGTCAAATAAATAGAATGTCGGTAAATATTTATTAAAGGCAAGAAGATGATATTAATATTTATGAAGGGTGTGATTATTTATTCCTATTTTAAGATGCGTGATTCTCATACTACTACGACTTCTCAAAATACATTAGGGGAGAAGACCCAGTATGTGAACACGTCCCAATACTTGAACAGTATTTTGCATTTAAAATATCCAATACTTGATGGAATAAAAACCAAAATTTTGATTATTGAGGTTCAAAAATTTGTTTTTTTATAAACCATATATGGGTCAACATCTCGGTAGGGTCATACATCTTGATTTTTTCATTTTCTGACAATAAAAGACTCATTTGTTTCAAGATATAAAAACAACATATCGGTTGACAAACCCATCATATCTATTTAATGGGTTGAATATTTGTCTTCTCAATTCATCTCTTTCCAAGTTGGGTTGTTCGATCACTAGATCTTTCATATCCAGGACATTAATGCATACTTGCAAAAAAAGAGGGAACCTTCTTCTCAAGATTCAAATTCATCCATTAAAAACACAAACAAAATTGTACACTTGAAGGTAAAAAATAAATATGAATATCAAATCAAATAATTTCAGCCACAAGATCATCTCAAAATCAATTTCAACCTTTGATTAAAAAGACCCTACACCTTGATCCATGTCTTACATTTTGATTGGATACTCTCAAATCAATGTTGGTATTATATATTCACTTTCCTAGTCTTGTTTACTGCTGATTTACTTCTGCAGGGTGCCTGATTACAGTGGAGTTTATAAGAAGAGATTACTTCTATCAAGGAGGAAAGGAAAGGTCCAGCAAAGCAAAAATTGCAGGTTAGTTTTCATACCTGCTGCAAAAATTGCAGGTTAGTTTTCATACCAAAGGTCTGTTCAATTAGGTTAGAATTAGACATAACAGATTGCTGAGCAGAACTGCAAGTTTATGGAATTATAGATAGAATTATAGTAAAGAACGAGTCTGGAATAATAGAATTTAAAGAAAGGCCCTCAGCTTTGTTCTTTTTGCCTTTTACAATTTATTTTAATTTAGATACCATTGTGGACTAGTTCTGAGAATGACCACAGACTGCTAAAATATGCACATGATCAGAGTAAACAATGAGAACCTAGTGCCTATCTGCGCAAAGAAAAGCTCCAAACCAGTAGTACCTACCAAGGCAAAGGAAAAATTACTAGAAAAACAAGCCTCGAGAAACCCTGCAGTAGTAGTCTTAAAACACAGCTAATCGAAAAAATCGAAAAAGCTAAGCTGAAAAGAAATAGTTAAGATTGCACACGCATTTTGAAAAGAAAGAGCAGGATTGCACACGCATTTTGATGTCTGTTCAATTAGGTTAGAATTAGACATAACAGATTGCTGAGCAGAACTGCAAGTTTATGGACTGATTTCTATTTATTTTATCAAAAATTGGCCCATTTTGCAGAGCACATCAAAAAAATATTAAGATTGGAATTGAGTGATTCTTGATCATAGCATCCTGCTAATTAATTATGTGAACATCTATTAGATACTGGCTTTATGTTTTCTCCCTTAAAGTACCTTAAAAGCAAATAATATTAACTTCACAATAGAACTAATAACTTCAGAATGTAAATGTGTTTTTTTTGAGATATTTTATTTGATCGATCATATGTAAGCAAATAATATTACAATATGATTCGAAATTAAAGGCTTAGGATAAAAAATTGTTAAATTATAACTAGCTGTCAAATTGGTGATCCTACGTGGCAAGGAATTGGCTCCATGGACCTGCGATCTTAGGGTGTTCGCATCTTGGCTCTTCTCCCTATGTGCAGCAAAAGCGAGGTAGAGAGTTTTCTAAATGATATTCATAAATGGTTTTCATTAAGCTAATATGCAGTCGGTGCCCCACATTTCCCCAAGAGCGGCTTCCAGTCAAAACCAGTTATAATTTCTCAGCTGAAGTCTCTTGTTATCCAGTTGAAGTATTTTCCTTACTTATTTGACAAGAGAACTATTAACTTCACAATGTCTTCCCTTATTACCCATCTGCCTTTTCTTTCCCCAAATGATCATTATAATCTGAAATCTAATACTTACGAGCAAGTCTTACATCACTTTGATGTTATGAAGCATGTCCTTAAAAATGCTAATGAAAGGAGTCGCTCGATGCCCGAGTCCAACCGAAGCAAGATATCAATATTTTTGTAATCATGCGCAGGAGCACCGTAAGGCCCGTCAATGAGCAGCAAACATGGTGGTTGAGCATTTATTTGTTTCTTATCTATTACGCGCGTCAAAATGGTGGAGGACAGATTGCATTTCCCTCTTTTATTTCGAATTTAATGCTCAACACCTGTCCTCTTCGGTGAACCACTTCGGGTCTCCACCAGAAAATGTGTATTTAATGAGATATTTTATTTGATCGATCATATGGAAGCAACCATTATTAAAATTGGATACGAAATTAAAGGCTTAGGATAAAAAAATGTTTTTTTATAACTAGCTGTCAAATTGGCGCACTCCTACGTGGCAAGGAATTGGCTCCATGGACCTACGAACTGAGGGGGATAGGCCTTTTCTAAAAATAAGTCATCTACAGATATATCAAGAATGTGCAAGACATATCAATTGGTTTCGTCCTCAACCCATAGACATCTGCAAAATATAGAGAACTGAATTTTCTCACAAACAACATCCACTGCATCCTATAAAATTGAAAAACTCAAATTCAAACCATTATCAATATCCACAAAGATTAATGGTAGTGAATATAAATGTAGTACGAGTGTAGGTAAGAGAGAAATCATCTAACATACGTGAGCCAAAACATCTTCACCTTTATAAATAGAGAATGTAACAAAAGTCCAAAACAGCTCAAACATATTTCAGAGTTGTGGCTTCACCTAAGACGTCATTGGCTTCACCTAAGGATGCAACACTAGCAAACAAATCAAAATTGAATCTTTCATTACAATGAACACCGTTGAATTTTTAACAGAAAATCCTTCTCAATTGTACAGTTTTCTCGAACTATACGTGCTTACGGAAGCTGAATAGACAATTGCTTCATATGAGACCACAAAATGAACCTAGTTCTTTCTACTTTATATTTTTCCCTTCCACCACTCTCGTAAACTACTCTATAAGGAACTAGAAGACGAGAGTAAGTGTAATTTTTTGCAATAATCATTTTCGTTTATCCAAGGATTCAACATCAGACAGAAGACAAAATGTCTGCAAATCTAATTTTCGCAAATCCTTGTAAAGCACAAGACCCGATGAAACTAAAAACTGAAAATCAGCTAAACTGGCAGCTTTACCAACTTTGGGATGGTTTCCCCTACATTGCTTATGCCCGTATCTTGTTATTACTTAGGGTAGTCGCTGTTAGTTTCAAAAATCAAATTTTTTCATCATTCTCTGACATTTACTTCAGCTTATAACATAAAGGAGAAGAAATCCAAAAGCCCCCCTCCATGGCATAAATTCTCCAGAGCATCCAGAATTCAAGGATATGAATCTTAAGCGCTAATTTTCATCCTGATCTACTTAATAATTTTCCATAATCACTTTGAATCAGTAGAACAGGTCAGAATGGCCTATAAACATTATTATAAATGAGATGTCACAGTCCTAACCGTGATTGCTACCTATCTTACTCAAAGACACATAACGTAATGAAAAGTCTATAAAGCTTGTCTTCAAACCAAGAAAGCTAAAAGTGTACAAGCTACTAAGTTAAGTTTGCCTCCTCCTCCTCCTCCTCCTTCGTGGAGTGTGATATAAACACACATGTATATATGAACATAACTTCTAGACTCTAAGTTCAAGTTCCACCATCATCATTTCTAAGTAGCCCATGAGCATCAGTGTAAACTATTTCCTTTACAAGAGAGAGGCCGTATGTACACCTCAGAAAACCTCATCATTCCGTTATAGCTTTTCTGCTTCCACAGTCCATAATAATAAGACAAAGATTTTACGGAATAAGCTGCGTCGATGTTTTGATCACATGGACCAGTGCCTTCACTGTCGTAGGAGTGAACACTTGCTGTGTCCAACTCTATTTTTGTGTCAGTAGAACAGAATGTTTCCAACAATAAGTCCATTTATAGAGCCTTTAGGAACTCTTATTGACGTTAGATGTTTACATCCTCAAACAAACAAAGAAGAGATTGTGTTCGTTCAAGCTCCATCATAAACATCAATCAATTCTAGCTTCCCCCAGGTGCCCAGTTCAACCTATCTTCACAGTTCACACGAACCCAAAACTAAAAATAAAACTAGAACTCCTATTTACATTCACTTCTACTTTCTATTTAGATCAAATTGAATTTATCTGGTCAAAAACCAAAAATAGATGAGTAATTTTTAAGGCCCACTTCCGCTGGATGTTTTTCATTTGTCAAATCCAATTGCAGATCTACAGTAAACCCAATAACTTAACCAAAAAATAATAATCAAAAATTCAAATTTTATGATCACGAAACCATGAATATAATAGAAAATTTTGAAAATCCACTAACCTTCTCACCCCTCTCACTAACAAAGAAAAAAAATATGTCCAGCACATTCTTTATATATCTCTCGCTAACTCTATAAGATATAAAATTTGTACCATTTAATACAAAACAGAAATCTGTAACTCTATGTGAACACTGCCCAATACTAAAGAGATAAGATAAAGAGTTTCCAAACTAAAGAGATAAGATAAAGAAATGTTTATTTATAGCTAGCTGTAAAATTGATAAACCTACATGACAAGGAATTGGCCCGATGGACCCGTGAACTTAGGGTGTTGACATAATTGCACTACTCCCAGAAATTAAAGATATAGGAAAGAAAAATGTTTATTCATACCTTTCAACTTAACTATTTATTCTTAACTATTTATAGGAGTGACAGTATGCCAGCTAGGTATAAATAAACATTTTTTAATCCTATATCTTTAATTATTTATCATATCTTAATATTATTTGCTTCCATATGATCGATCAAGTAAAATATCTCAAAAAAAAAACACATTTACTGGTGGAGATCCGAAGTGGTCCATACCAAGACCTACAGTAGTACAACAGATTTGCTGCCACCATAACAGCATATGTAGTCAAGCTATTACAATTACGATTCTTACATGCATTCACTTCTGAAGATGATTTGATGTCACAAAACATTACATTAACAAGACCTGCGTCAATTGATCAATATGAATTACAATGTCGAAAGGGGTGACTGCATGTTCCAGTGAAACATTCTAATTGATATTGATCAATTACAAACAAGCCGACGAATGTAGTGTTATTTGATAACACCTCATCTTTAGAAGAGTTTAGGGGAGAAGGGCTAGTATGCGAACACCCTAACTTCACAGGTTAAGTGAACCAAATCCTTGCCATGTAGGAGTGACAGTATGCCAGCTAGGTATAAATAAACACTTTTTAATCCTATATCTTTAATTTCAAATCATATCTTAATATTATTTGCTTCCATATGATCGATCAAGTAAAATATCTCAAAAAAAAAACACATTTACTGGTGGAGATCCGAAGTGGTCCATACCAAGACCTACAGTAGTACAACAGATTTGTTGCCACCATAATAGCATATGTAGTCAAGCTATTACAATTACGATTCTTACATGCATTCACTTCTGAAGATGATTTGATGTCACAAAACATTACATTAACAAGACCTGCGTCAATTGATCGATATGAATTGCTGATGTGGAAAGGGGCGATTGCGCATGTTCGAGTGAAACATTCTAATTTATATTGATCAATTACAAACAAGTGATGAATGTAGTGTTATTTGATAACACCTCATCTTTTTAGTAATCACAAGTTCACCTACAAGTTCATAATTAGTCATGTATCATAAGCTTAAAATAGATGATCTTATTGATATATTAATACATATTTTACTAATTTTATATTGTTTCATCTTTGCAGCATTTAGAGAAGATGAAGAGAAAGAGGAGTTTACATCGAGCACAACGTATGCCCAAAAGCGAGGTGTACAATTTGAAATTGAATCATCTAACCATGAAGCAGATGAACAGGATGCTATAGTAATAAGTGAAGAGGATGGTGCAACAACAAATCAAGGAGATCTGAAACACTGGCGATGATCATCGGCGGAACCTGCTGGATGTGAACTAAATAGGCATGAACTACAGGAGACTGTGGTTGTTAGAGGCAACACTTCGACCAAGAAGGTTAGAATTTTGTCTAGTTGGTCAAAAGAAGATATGTTAAAGGCCATAGATGATATTGAGTTTCTCGCATTATTCAATTAGAGCTGCTGCACTGAAATATCATGTCATCTGTGACATGATATTTCACTTGAACATTATTCTGCATTTAAAATATCCAATACTTGATGGAATAAAAACCAAAATTTTGATTATTGAAGTTTATATAGGGCCAGTATGCGAACACCCTAAGTTCGCAGGTCCATGGAGCCAATTCCTTGCCACGTAGGAGCGCTTGATTTGTGAGCTAGTTATAAATAAGCATTTTTTTATCCTAAGCCTTTAATTTCGAATCATATTGTAATATGAATAGGTCAGGTGTTGAGCATTAAATTCGAAATAAAAGAGGGAAATGCAATCTGTCCTCATGGTTTTTATTCCATCAGGTATTGGATATTTTAAATGAAAAATAGTGTTCAAGTATTGGGACGTGTTCACATACTGGCCCTTCTCCCCTATGTAATCAACAACCCAGCTTATAAATTTTGTCTTTATCAAATAATATGAAATTAATAAAACATGTATTCGATCATCGTTAATGGCGCCCAATGGGGTAATCACAAGTTCACCTACAAGTTCATAATTCATCTTTGTCATGTATCATAAGCTTGCTTTAAAAATTTCCCATCGTAGATGATCTTATTGATATATTAATACATATTTTACTAATTTTATATTGTTTCATCTTTGCAACATTTAGAGAAGATGAAGAGAAAGAGGAGTTTACATCGAGCACAACGTATGCCCAAAAAATGAGGTGTACAATTTGAAATTGAACCATCTAACCATGAAAGCAGATGAGCAGGATGCTACTGATAATAAGTGAAGAGGATGGTGCAGCAACAAATCAAGGAGATCAAACACAAATGATGATCATCGGCTAGAACTGTTGGATGTGAACTAAATAGGCATGAACTACAGGAGACTGTGGTTGTTAGAGGCAACTCTTCGACCAAGAAGGTTAGAATTTTGTCTAGTTGGTCAAAAGAAGATATGTTAAAGGCCATAGATGATATTGAATTCAACAATTATTCTATTAGAGCTGCTGCCTTTGAAATATAATTTACCTCCTACATCATTCATTATTGGCTGAATGGTCTGACCCATACAAAAAGGAAGGGCCCTGCACCTGTTTTGAGTGAAGGAGAGGAGAAAGAGATAGTTGAATGGTGTAAGCAAATGGCAGATTTAGGGCATGGAGTGGGATTTATGCAACTGAGGGCGTGTGTTGCACAAATTTGTGAAACTAGAGAGACTCCATTTCGAGAAGGATTACCTAGAAAATCTTGGTGTGAAGGATTTAGAAAAAGACACCCAGACATAGTCCTTCGGACTGTTGAAGGTCTTGAAAGAGATCGTGCAATAGGTTTACGTCCAGAGGTGGTTAGCAAGTTTTATGAAAAACTAGCTAACATTTATATCAATTCCTATGGTGCAGGAAAAATATGGAATTGTGATGAGATAGGAATCCAAGCAGGGAGAAATTGTGGCATGAGGGTGCTTGCCACCAAGGGTTGCAGGAATGTTCCCAAAATCATTCCTCGTAGCAGAGAATGGATGACAATTCTATGTTGTGTAAATGTTGTAGGGCAATGTATCCCTAACTTTTACTTATTTAAAGGTCAGAAAGTTTCACAAAATTACATCAAGGGATGTGAACCAGGTGCTTGCATGGCTGCTCATCCAAGTGCTTGGATGACTAGAGAGCTCTTTATAAGTTGGTTGTATCATTTTAGTAAGTCTGTACCTGGAGGTGTGTGCCTTGAAAATAGGCATTTACTTATTTTTGATGGTCATGGAAGCCATGTGGCATTGTCAACTATAGAAGAGGCCAGGCGATTGGGGATTGATTTATTGACATTGCTAGCACATACTACACACACTGAGTTGCGACCACTTTGGATGTTAGTGTCTTTGGTCCTTTTAAAGCATATTTCAGATATGAGAGGATGCAGTGGATGTGTAATAATAAGTACCAAGAAGTCAAACGTTCAGACTTGGCAGAAATAGGTAGTAGAGCTCTCGCAAAGGCCTTGACACCTGCAAATATTCGTGCTGGTTTTAGACGCACAGGTATATGGCCACTTGATCCAAATGCATTACAGAATGACATGGAATGTAGTAAACTATATATCATTGAAGAAGATGCCAACGAAGATGATGCTGAAAATGTCACAGATGATGATACTACTGAAAACATTACGAATGTTGATGGTACTGAAAACATAATAGATGTTGATGCTGCTGAAAACATCCTAAGTTTGTCAAGAGATGTAGCTCCACCAGTTGGTGACAAAATTGGAGAAAATTACTTAATGGAATCAGTTGAGAATCTGTCAACAACACAAGAATTCCATCCAACCATTGAAACAATGGTTGTTGCTAATACAGAGACGGAGGAACCAAGTATACAGGGAGAAAGACAAAGTATAATGCAGACCAAAGATTATGAAGTGAACCACATTGTGAATACTCGTGACCAAGGCACATCCAGCTGCAACACTGAGGCCCAGGGATTTGGAGAGGATGATCTCTCATTGCCAAGTGCACCAGAACAACCTACTTGGCTGCAAGAGCATATTGCAGAGTTGGGACTTGATCAGATTGGAAACACTGAGGATGAAAGTATATCTTTACCTTCGATGCCAACCAACCTTGAGCGGCAAGACTTTGAACCAACAAACTTTACTCATTATTATCTTTGACACTGAGAGAAATTGAGGTCATTGATAAAGATAAAAACGAGGAAGAGATAATGGCCATGTTGTTGAAAGTGGTATATCAAATGATGGTGTTGCTGCGCAAATGAGAAGAAATTGGGTAAATTTTTAAGGTTACCAACACAATTTGTACGGGATCCTTCCAAAGGTAAGAGTGATGCTGCACTTCGGATAAGTCGTGCTTCACAATTGTTAACATCTGATGCTTATGTTTAGATGTTAAAAGATACACAACAAAAAAAACAAGAAATATGTGAAGGGAAACAACGTAAAAAGGAGCATATTGAGGAAAAAAAGCAAGAAAGGTTGGCGTGAAAAGGAGCAAAAAAAAGCAAGAGATTGCAGTTCATTAAAGAGAGGCAAGAAAGGGATCTACAAAAGTTTGTTGAAAGACAGGAGCGCGAGAAACAACGAGAAGTATCTCGCCAAAAAAATGAATTGGAATTACAACAGAAGGAAGCCACTCGCCATCAAAGGGAGAAAGAGAAACAAGAAAGAGATAACAAGTTCAAGGAACCACGGGTTTTGTTTCCCATGCATCATTCCATGCCCATCTGAGAACTCCATGTTACAAGATATGTTGAAAGTTCCCATCCCATATTACCACCCTTACTTCCTTGACACCAACGAGAATGCAAATAACTTCAACTCCAACTACACACCCCATTATCCCACAACCTCCTACTTCACATACAACCTTTCATACCATATCTAGTTTTCCTATTCCACCATGGGTTCATCCATTGAACCTCTTAATGACTCAACAACATCATCAATGATCTGATTGTTCGATAGTCCAAACTAAGGGCCTTTTTGAAGGTGTGACATGGTTATGGACTATGGCCCGATCCCAAAATTATGGCAGCATTCGAGGAGAATTCTTTTTGTGTTGCGAAAAATATGTATCAAAATCAATTGAGAATGCATTATTGCATTCACAATTATAGGTTATAGTTGGTATATTTTGCTCCGAATGTAATGAATATGGACACATATAGTATAAGTTTATATGTTTTGCTCCAAATGTAAGAAATATAAAGACACGCAGTTTATATTACTACATTTTGCTCGAAATGTAATCATTGTTTCAGATGTGGAAACCAAATTAGCTCAGAATTTGTTCATAACCTTATTTAAATTGTTGCAGCTTAAATGAACACCGTTAAATAAAAGCGAAACACAAGGATTTATTTGAATCTTGGTGAGGTTGAAACCTCACCTCTATATGGCTTAAAAACATAGAATTGTAGGTAACATTTTCCTTGAGTATTAGTAGTGTGAATACACCTTTGTTTCAACCCCATGTTTCAAACGATCTCATTGCATAAAGCGCCATTCCAAAGTTCTCATCTCTTGCGCCAACACTTTGGAGCTCCATAATAAAATACTCCTACACGTCCATCCAAAAATAGAATTTGCTTAATAAATAATAAACATCACATTCTAGAAGCTTGTACTAGACCATGCGTATGGACTGTGGAAATGCCAAAAAATATATGCAGGGACCTAATGGGAATAGACACAAAGTCCATGTTGATATAATACTCACCAACTTTGGCATTGGGATGCTTTGTGCATATTCGTGAGAAGACCTTTCTCCAATTGGGCCTTGCAAAATGAGTGCGCACCTGTATGGAAAAATGAGTGGGTATTAGTTGTTACATTTAACAGGACACGACAGATCAAAGTCTGAAAAGTTCTAAATGCTTAAACTCGAAACAATCCTACAGCCTCGAGCAACCAGTATACTCAACATTATTCTATTAAAAGCAGCTTCAGAAAATCCGTCTACCAGATAAAAGTTCAAGTCCAAACTACAAGGTAAAAATTTGTCGGCTATGTATGCTGTTAATTTTGGGTCCTAAGCAAAAAATCGCCACCGAGTAAATGAAAACCCCCATCACCCCCAACAAATAAAAAAAAGACTAAACAAAAAGTCATTCACGCTGTCTTTCACTCAAAAACAACTTTACCTGCTCTCATCCTGCCAAACTGTTAAGATTCATCACAGAACTCCTAAATCCCGTATAGATTATAAGCAAATTTCCGTAACATTTAAACAAATTCAACTTCTCCCCACACCGAGTTAACAAAACGAAACGAAAAACAAGAAACCGAAGAGAGCGATACCGCGTAAATTACAAGGCTTCTGAACAGGTGAAAAAAATTACCTCCCTCCATCCGAAGCTGAAACGATGTCTCGACCACAGCCTAAATTGTTATCTCGTGTATGGCGAGAGCTCATCTCCCGCAGCAGAAAAACAAGGGTTTCATCACCTGCGAAACAAAATGAAAGGAGTCGCTCCGATGCCCAGTCCAACCAGAAAGAAGAAATCCAATATTTTATGTAATCCTGCGCAGGAGCCCCGTAAGGCCCGTTAATGAGCTCCGAACAAGGTGGTTGAGCATTTATTTGTTCCTTATCTAATACGCGCGTGGAAATGGTGGAGGACAGGTTGCATTTCCCTCTTTTATTTCGAATTTAATGCTCAACACCTGTCCTCTTCGGTGGACCACTTCGGGTCTCCACCAGTAAATGTGTTTTTTTTGAGATATTTTATTTGATCGATCATATGGAAGCAAATATTATTAAAATTGGATACGAAATTAAAGGCTTAGGATAAAAAAATGTTTTTTATAACTAGCTGTCAAATTGGCGCTCCTACGTGGCAAGGAATTGGCTCCATGGACCTGCGAACTTAGGGTGTTCGCATACTGGCCCTTCTCCCTAGTGCATGACCTCTTAAGATTTTCCAATATCTCCTCATGCTTCTAATATTATTATAATATAAGGACCTCAAATTGTATCAAATATTGTTAATCTATCTTTTATTTCTTCTATTCCAATCTTTCCACTACTATTTCTATATAAATTTGTGAGGCGTGCATTGTGCGACTTGCAATCGGTTAGATTTTTTTTTCAACGGTTTGAAAATATAAGGGAGGAAGCCAGTCATCGTGAATTGAATTTAAGGGTCTATTTTCACACACATATTTTAAATTTTATTTTTTTAAAAATGCCCTTTTATACTTTAACATGTTTTCCACTTGCAAATTTCGTTACGTATTAAAGTGATCATCCCACATGCATTTTCTAAAGCAATTTTTGCAAGGTATTAAAATTACATGTTAAAAAACCATACACTATTCATTGAAGTTTCATCATCCAATAATGGAACAAAAAAAAGGTAATACTATTCAATTTTAATGGTATTAAATTTAATATAAAAACTACTTTTAAATATAACAAGGTGTATTAAAAATTACCAAACATTTTTTATTGTTAAGTGATTATTGATTTTTTGGCAACGTATTATGGGAGATGGACTGCATTTAAACCATTAATTATGAACACCACCGCCAGTTGTTAAGGGAGTGCCACCCGTCAGATGATGTAGCCTGCGCCATTCATTACAATATTTACTCCTACTGCCTGTCATTAATTTCCCTCCATTCTCCAGTCGACTGTGCAAGATCTCCATTTTCCAGATCTAGAAGTTATTTTCCTTGCTTCACGTTGGTCGCTATGGAGGTCAGGAGCCTCATCTAGGTAATGCTTCTCATTTATGGATTTGTTTCCGAATCAACAGGAATTATGATGCTCATTTTCATTTCCTTTTATGAGCTCAAGATCTGCGACATTGGATTGGGTAGTTGTTTGTGTTGCTAGTTCACGCAGAGGGATTGGGTTGTTGTTCACGCAGAGGGATTGGGTAGCTCTTGCATCTCATTGTTTGGTTTAAGCTATTCATTGTTTGGTTTCAGCATTTCATCTGAAGAGAAGGCCATACTAGAAGGGGCGAAGCTCAAATATGTCAAAGAAAGGCAACCCCACAATGCCCTTTTTCATCATTTCTCTGTCAATGCTTTCAAATACTTATTTTGTAATTGCTGACATACACTGTACAGGAAAAACTTCATCAAAGCTGCAACGAAGACTTGTAAGGAGGTACATATACATTGAAATCCCTTGTTTTCTATGTAGTTTGAAATCCGCTGGCAGTAGAAGTAACGATTATTTGCTTTGTTGTAATTTGCAGTGTGATAAAGCTCTGAAAACATATTCATGGACGTTTTAGCCGGCTTATGACAAATTCTGCAAGGAAAAATCCTCTTATTTGCAAGCTTACAAGGGCAAGTTTTCTAATCTTGTACTACTTTTCGACTGTGGTCCTGTAGAATAGAAAAAAATAAAGTATTCCCTGTAACTTTGGCTTATCAATTGAAAAAGAGAGAGAAAGACTGACAAGTTTTTGGCGATGCAATAGGAACTACTTTTGGTCACTCCAAATGGCCAGTCATGGACATTAATATCCAAATAAACTCAGCCGCTACAATTTATGTTGTTGAATATTGTATTCGAGAATCCAAGCATAAGAGACTTGTATGCCAACATGCTTGAATATGTAATATATGACTGAAATAAAACAATGTGATTGCGAGATATATACTCAAAAATTGAAGATAACAAGGAGAAGTTTCTTCCAACGTCATGGATTCCATTTCTTTCCTTCATGTATTGTGTTGAAACGTAGAAATCCAGAAAGCCACAGTTTGCTCATGCCTTGAAATCACCCTCAACTTGCAGGTGAATTGTGTTTTTGAACACAAAAAATACCATGGGAAATATTTTGTTACCTGGTTACAATCTAAATACAAATTTTAAGAAGAACTATATTTCTAACCATTTGATCATGAATTGTTCTTTTGCATCCTTTTTTTTTTCAGGGAATCAGATGAATGAACATCCTTACTGGTACTGCCCTCATTGATACTGGAAAATTTGGTGAGGATACTGCCCTCACTAAGGCAATGATAGGAACAGAGCATGATTGTTGTGTTCAATTTGGATCAAATATTATCAATCGTATTGCATCTAATTTGTTGAAAATAGAAAAGATATTACGATTTTGTTTTAGAGAAATATATGAAACATAGTTTGATTCTCTTTTATGGAACAGAGTTGTTTTAGAGAAAATATGAAACTATGTTGTTTTTCATTACATATTTCAAGCAAGTGTACATATAAAAACATATATTGGTCATCTATTACTTATGATATCATATGTGGCTACGAGTACAACAATAAAAAATAGCCATGGCCTTACAACGATTAGAAATATATTTGGCCCACAAAATTATCAAAATATATTTGTTATATACTATTCGAATGGCCCTAACAAGCCTCCAAATAAATTTATACTATCTATGGCACTTGCTTCCAAAAACTAAGAAATAGTGGTGGTGAATCTATAACCATGCTTGAAGTTGATGTGCTGCATGTTAGTGGTTGAGTTCCAATGTTGGTTTCCTGCAAAGGTAGTGTTGAGAATGGATAAGAACCACCTACCCCAGGTTGAACATTATGTATTGACATCAACTGGGGACAATGCATGGAAATTAATTCCCTCAATAATGGGTGTTCTTTAGGCAAAGGATTTTGTGGAGTACTAAGTCTCCTTTGCCTTCCCAACTCCCTTCTTGCCTTCTCAAACTCTTTCTCCTTCCTTTCTTGGTCTCTTTGGATCCTTTCTTGCTCTTTCTTCATCTCTTTTTCTTGCCTCTGCATCGATTTCTAATGTTATTTTTCTTGCCTTCTAATTTCCTTTTCGATCTTCTCTTGTTCCTTTCGTTCCCTTCCAGCAATTCTCTCTGCCTTCTTCTCTTGCATTTGTACCCTTTTTCTTTGCTTCAACTCTTCAATTTCTTTCTTTCGCTTCTCTTTTTCCTTGAGCAGCTCCATATATTGATCGGTAGTGATGAGTTGGGATTCTCTACTTAATCGTATTCCATCATTGCAATTTGACCTTGATGAAACCTTCACCCTTTCCATTGGAAGTTTCAAAAATTTAGAAATGGAACTTTGTCCTTTGTTTTCCTCAAAAGTTTTGTCACAATTTTCTGTTCTAATATATGCTTCCTCTAACTTTGCTGCATCAATTTGTTCCTCATCTAGAGTGTTGACAAAGTAGTGGACCACATCTGACTCATGAAGTACTTGATGGTTGTGAGGGAGTACATAAGGTGTCTTCTTCAATGTTGTTCAAATTGACACCAAGATTAAGAGCAGCTTCTTTCATCCAATCAGGACAACTAACTTGGGTAGGTAGTGCTAGAAACTCACTAAATTGACTCCCTCTGTCTGAGTTGAAGCTTGTTGTTGAACAGATTCATTTGTATTTTGTTCAATATGTTCAACATCACATTCTTTACTTATTTGTGTGTTGAGCACAATCTCAACATCTTCACTACACAACTCACTGCTTGACACCTCTAAATTATCTCTAGCTAGCCTTAATATATTTTCTCCTGCATGTGATTCATCTCGACTAGATGTGTCAAATGTTCTACTAGGTGCCATGTCCCCATCTAAGGCATGTCGATTAAGAGGCCATATACCTGTCCTCTTGAAACTTGCTTTAATATTTTCAGGGGAAAGAGCCTTTTGGAAAGCCCTACTCCCCAATGTAGCTAATTCTGCCCTATTGACATCTATCCCATGTTTCTCAAATAGCCATTTACACCTCTCCTCTTTGAAGTAACTTTTGAATGGAGCAAAAACACTGACATCTAGTGGTTGTAATTTGTGAGAAGTGTGTGTTGGTAAAGTAAGTAAATCTATCCCCAAACTTTGTGCCTCTTGAATTGTTCCTAGAGCCACATGAGAACCGTGACCATCAAAAATCAGTAAATGCCTGTTAGTTGGAGACACACCACAGGCACACATGCTGCAAAATGATGCAACCATTTCATAAATAACTCCTTTGTCATCCATGCATGAGGTTGTGCTGCCATGCAAGCACCAGGCTCACAACCTGCTATGTAATTCTACAATTGTTTCTTCCCTTTGAAAAGATAGAAACCAGGGATGCTTTGTCTAGCAGCATTGACACAACATAATATGGTTATCCATTCTCTGCTTTTTGGGATTATGTATGGGACACTTCTACTTCCTCTTCTAGCAAGCACTCTCATACCACAATTTCTTCCTGCTTGTAATCCAGTTTCATCACAATTCCATATTTTTCTTGGCTCATACAGGTTAGCTTTATAAACAGAGGACAAATTTAGATATAAAGAATTAACAATAGATGGTCTTAGACTTACTTCCCTATCTCTATCAAGTCCTTCTGATGTACTCAAAATTAAATTTGGGTGTCTTCTTTTAAAACCTACCCACCATGAGTTTCCAAGGATACCATCTGTGAATGGGGTGGATCTAGATTCACATATTTGTGCCACATATGCTTTAAGTTGTGAGATTTCTAACCCATGTCCGATATCATCCATTTCATGACACCATTGCACCAACTCAAGCTCTTCTTCTTTAGTAAGAATTGTGGGTGGTCCCTTTGTTTTCTTAGTGGTTATCCCCAACAACCATGAAGTAAGTGTGCTTGGAGGTATGTCCCACTTTCTTGCAGCACCATGTGTTGAGGAACCATATTCTTCGACTTCTTTAATGGCATTATTCATGTTAGTCTCATCCCAATCTCCACATATTCGATTGTTTTTTTACTACCCCTCCAAAGTGACTTGGACATTTGCAGCACTGTAGTTGTGGTCCATTGTTGCCAACCTCATCTTCATCGGTTCGATTGATGGAAATATGACTCCTCTTGTTTTGGCGTAAGCAAGGCGGACTCTTTTGAGTGATCATTTTCTCCTCATGTTAGCAAATAACACCTAAAAATACAAGAAAGGAATATTATCAATGCATTTTGAAATAATATGAACAACCAATACTTGTCACTCCATAACAATTGGTTGTGGCTTCATCATAGGTAGTGTAAATGCAATCCATCTGCCAATGTATATTTCTGAGAATTTGTTAACCACTTACCAATAAAGCAAGGTTAGTGATTTTGAATGCAAGATGTTATATATATAATTAGTTTTTATATTAAATGTAACAACATTTAAATTGAATACCAAATTGAAAATGTGTGTGACACCAGAAACTAAAAAGAAATTAAATATATTATGAATAATTACAAAAGAACAAGATATTCATTATCTACTCGGTTTTATAGACAATTGTAAATGCTACTACTGTCAATTGCAGTGTGTATATGAAGCTCAAATTACATAGATTTATAAATTCACTACCTTCTCATGTGCAGGTTTTTTGTGTGTATTGGACACTGTAGTATGCATATGTGTATACATATATATGTTTGTGTACAGGAAAATGACTTAGTATAAATATAGATATTCTAGTTCAGGCACATTAAACCTGTAAATAAGATGTATATATATGAAACATGCATAAAATGGGTCTAGTTCAAGCTTCCAGACACACAAAATACCTACAAATAAGTTATGCCAAAAAAAGATTAACTCAATTTGAGTTTTATATACACACCATTAATGAGTGTGTGTATGTATATATATTATATATATCATCTTCTTATTTTATACTTTTATATAATATAGAACTAGCTAATGAATATCATGTTCTTTGGTAGTTGTTTATATTATATTTACCTTTTTTAAGTTGTAGGTAATTTACTTTTCCAAGTTCTTGGGAATTTAGGAATATTATTTGCGGGTTTTCGCCAATATAATAAATCTGAACCTTAAAAAGATAAGGTGGGCCATAGGCATACCCGTATGTCACATATTTATTATGTGTGGGTGAGACATGTGCCCATTTAATACACAGTATTGTTTTTATAATATTCTTTATTTAAAAAATAATCCGCACGTTCCTTAGAAAGTTAGATGCTTTTTTGTTTTACGAGCAATCGGCGTGCCATGTCACTTTGTACTAGATGCTCTTTAATGATTCTCGTGTTTAAGTGGATTTGATTTACATACTTAAAATTTGCCAATTTTCATATTTACCAATACATCACCAACCCGTAGCTATACTTAGTTTTTTTAGGGTAAAAAGAACTTTTATGTAATAATAATCGCTAGTATTTTTTTATGTAGTAAATTAGTAATGATAAGGGGTTTAGGTGAGTGGTAGTCTAATAGGTAGTAGAGCATTCAAAGCTTTCCACCCTCTTCAAACCTCACAAATTCACATTAGGTTGTGGTGCCACACCACTTGGCGTTCAAGCTCCACACCACAAATCAAAGCACCGAATGACTAGCATTGACTAGTTCGTAAATGAGATCTGCCTAAAGTAAAATCTGTAAATGAGAAGCTGCTTTTTTATTATTTAAGAGTGTTTGGTAAGTTTGTAGACTTGTAGGAAATCCGTGGTAGCTTTTATCTTTGGGTAAGTCATGTCCAAGAATATATTGCATATATTTTAGAACAATGCGGATGTAGACACCTATAATTACGCCCAAGCAATTTAAATACTTAAATTGTGCTAATTATCCCATTTCTCGCAAATCAACGACATATCGTCAAAGACACTCATTTTCCCTCATATCATCATTAATTAATTACACTAAGCTAATTAATTAAGTTGCCTATCCAACAAATACCCTAATTAACGACCTTCCGTTAATAAATCACCCCTTCTACCTAGACTAATTAATTATTATTAATTAATTAGCTTTCCTTCCATTTAACCAATAAATCAATATTTAATTGATTTAATCCCCTTTAATAGCCTAAATCGCACTAATATTCTTCTAATTGGCTTCTATAAGCTTACACCTACCTATTAATTAATCACCTTTGATTAATTAAAATACCCCCCAACTCCCATGACTTGCTAAACATGTATTAAACTCTTCTAAAGTAAGGTTACCTTTAATAAAGCAACCTTATCCATTCCTAATCATGTTTTACCTTTATCCCACATTCATGAGAATGTGTTGAATCCTTTATCCTTTGGGCTATATAAAGAGCCCTCCACCTACCTTTTTACTTACACCTAAACTTTCTAAGAGAGCAAATGCAAAGCATATAGCAAAGAGACTAAGAGCTTGCACCTTGCTCTTTTGAGAGTTCATCATCTTGAAGAGTTAAGCCTCTTTCTTAAAGTGCTTGGGTCATATGGGAGGTGTCAAAAGGGTCTTGTAGCCCAACTTTGATTAGCCCCCATTCCTAGGTTCTTGGAGCATTAAGGACAACTATTTTGATAGCCATGGAGCTTACTTAGGTCCATTCATTTATTTGTTGTTAGAGAATAGAGGAGTTTAGATATTTAGCATTGTTAGTTTCAAAGTTTGTATTGATGAATGCTAGCATCTAACCCTTGTTTAATTCTTATCATGATGGTGTTTATGCTTTGTTTTAGCTAAATTGTAGAACTATTTTAGGTGGTAGTTCTTGCTTCATTTGATTTAGCATTAAGCAAAGTATACATGCACACATTTGGCACACCGGTGGGACTTACTCCATTGTCCTTTGCACTTAATTTCAAGTTTTTGTAGTTAAGTTTTATTTTTGGTTACTAACCCTCTTTTACACATGTTGATCTAACTTGTTTTTTTAACATGTTTTGTTGAGTTTGCATGTGTTGGGTCTTCCTTGTAGGTATGAAGGAGGTGAAGTGCTGTCAAAATTGGAATTGAGGGGAAAATTTCAAGATTTCTCCATGTTTTCATTTTTAGAGCTTACTTTTTCAACATTCTACATGCTAGTTTTGTCAATTTCTTGAAGATTTTAAATTCTTGAGCATGTAGGTTAGTGTTTGATAGTGCTGAGTCTTATATTTACATATTAATGTGGTGAGTTGCTGTCAAAATTTAATGTTGGTGAAAAAATTTCAAGATTTCATCATGTTTTCATTTTTAGAGCTTACTTTTTCATCATTCTACATGCTAGTTTTGTCAATTTCTTGAAAATCTTAAATTCTTGAGCATGTATGTTAATGTTTGATAGCGTTGAGTCTTCTATTCATATATTAATGTGATGGGTTGTTGTCAAAATTGAATCTTGGTTGGAAAAATTTGCCCATTTTGCATATTAAGGGACGTTTTTTTGACATTTTTTAAGTGCATGTCAAGTGCATACCCATGAGCATAAGAGCATATGCGTAACCCATCTTCCGAAGGCCATAAATTTTGCTCCCGACCTCAAAATGACTCCATTTTTTTGCGTTGGAAAGGTATTGAAGTTAACTATGCAATGAAAACATAAATTTGGGATTTATACTTACAAAAGTTACAGGTTTTTCTGTTATTTTAAAACTGGTCATTTTCTAACATGTCTAATGTTTTGATGAATGTTGTATTTCCATGCTTACTCGATTTAGACCAAAGCGTGTGTATGCTCTTCTCTTGCACCTTTTGGTGATCTTGAGAATCAAAAACAACTTTGATCTCTATCTTGTTAACATTGGGATTAAACTTGGAAACTTGATTATTCATTTTGCTTAAGGGAATGAACCTTTTACAAAGCATTTTTCAATGGTCCTTTGATTTGAAGTTTTCCATTTCTATATAGTTGGGATAAAGTTTGTGTATTATCTTCTCTTGCACCTTAGGGTGATCTTGAGAATCAAAAGCAACTTTAGTCTTCATTTTATAACATTTGGTAAATTGGAAACTTCATCTTTCACTTTTGGTTTAAAGGGAATGAACATTTATCAAGAATTTTGTATGGTTCATTGATTGAAAAGATTTTCTTTACTTTTTAGTTGGATTATTTGTTGTGTATGCTCTTCTCTTGCATCCTTGGATGATCTTGAGAATCAAAAGCAACTCTTAATCCTCTTTTAAATAATGTGATTTTCTTGGAGAACTACTAACGCTTGAGTGCAGGACCTAAAAACGCTTGTCAAAGAAAGGAGGAATCAAAACGAAATCAAAAACTACTAATACAGTTGTTATACAGGTTGCCAAAAGGTGTTCAAGCAAACCACACCTAATTAAACAAGATAAAAAGAACAACATATTCAAAACACTGTATTGCAGGTTTCGGAAAAGGGTACGTCCCTCTCCGCTCAACTGGAACATAACCCCTTTGGCATAACGCCTTAAGCTACAACAATGGGGGTGGTTCCAGGAACCCCAAAGTAGTCCACGCAAGAGGGAACCTTGTGGACGAAACGGGAAGTGCTCCGCACTACCTACTTGACTAGTGATTCCTTTGTGAGATAGAGTTACAGGTTGTCCGTTGTGGCGACCCCAGTGATAGTACACGTAGACGCACTAGTTGCCTACTGTTCTTGAAGGGGGTAAAGTAAAGCCGAGATACTCCCAAACTAGTCAGTGCGACTTTTTGGGTAAATCACGCTCGCTCGTGGCAACTTTGTAACACCTAGGGCGAGAGAACCACCTAGGAGAATATACTTTGGCCAGGAGCCCACTTTGACCACTTTAAAACAGTGTTGAGTTGTGAACCTTCTTTTTGAGAAACGTGTGACATATTACTTTCACCTAGTTTTTACTTGCCTTAGGGCAAGGCGAAACTCTGCCGAAGTGAGACTAGCATTTTTTGTCATTTTTTCTTGATTTATTTCCTTCATATTCTTTTGACACTTTGTTGATCAAAAGAGGTGTGATTACCTTTGTGTTGCCATTCGACTGTTTCTCTCACTTTTATGTCCGTTTATGCCCATCCATGTTTGTGGCTGGGTTAGTTAAATGTCTAAAGTGAGTGGAGGCATTTTCACGTCATTTGGTAGCCATTGTGATCTTGATACCCACGTCAAGATCGTCATTGTAGTTAGGCATGGTTCATCACTGCGGACTTCCATAAGAGGAGTTAGTTTGTTTGTCTCGTATCATTACAATTTCGATATTTACGTCTTGTTTCTTGTAAACTCGACATAAATACCTATATTGTATGGTTACGCTGCACACATTCTTAACTATTCCTAGCTATACTTTGAGTTTTTTTTTTTTGTTCGGTTTTATTATTACCTCGATTTCAAAAGGTGCTAGGCACTACCATTTGTGCATGTTATATCAATAACACCTCGATATCAATACTTCACTTTCTTGCAAAGTGGGTTAACATATCTTAGTGATATTGTTGTGTCATTCACAAATGGTAATTGGCACTTTTTGAGATATAGGTCTTAATCAGACTTGAGCTTGCTCATCATATATCTTGATTGGAAGATCGCATTTAACTTCATGTATTTACTTACGTCTTGTTCATTCCTTTGAACTTGGCATAAGTGGAGACATCTTGTTAATCATCTGGCGTCGTAAATTACTTTGGAACGTAGTCTAGGAAGTATTTCATTTGATTAGGTTTTGGTACCAAACGATTGTTTCATTGGTGACTTTATCACTCTATCACATTGGTATTCTCACACTGTTAATTTACTCTTAACACGTACATCTTGTGTTTCACTTAGGGGTAGACATTGAATTTTGAACAAATCTATAACTTACCTTAGTGAAATTTATCACGAAAACATGGCTCCTAAGACGCGTCTAGGTTTAAAGAAACAAACATATGAGGAACAACAGGCGCAAGCTTGGGAAACCTCTAACAGACAAGGGTCAAACCCATTTATCGGACATGATCTAGGACCACTATTTTCTGCAGAAAAGGAAATAGAAGAAATGGTCGACCATAGTGGAAGCAATTAGAATCACCACACATGAGACTTTGATTTTGACCCCACTCTACTAGATGAGTTTCTCCTTAGAAATAAAGATAGATTTTTGGCACGGGTCATGGAATTAGGGGCCAAATTTCCCACCGAGAATGAACCAATATTACCTACAAATGACACTACTAAGGAGGAACACCCCCTTATCAATATGGAAGATATTTTAACAGGTGGGCATGCTTCCACTTCTTACGCAGAAAATGATAAAGTGGTAGGGCATAGAATACCCCTCATCAAAGTGCCACGAAGAAACAAGATAGAACATGAGACAGGGGAAGAACCTCCACAATACGAAGAGGAGGAACCTTTAGAAGAAGAAGACACAAACCAAGTCACAATCCAACAACTCAGTAACTTAAGCCAATAACTAGCTTTGCTTACTTTCCAAGTACAGAAAGACACAAACAAGAATGTTCAAAAGTCAAAGCCTAAGTTTAGGATCCATGAACTCCATCGAGAAAACCAAGGAGAAGAAGACACAGGGTATCATCATGTACACATCCCCGCTTCTCCCACTAAAGAACAATTGCTCGCACAAGAAGTACAATCTATGAAAGCAATGCTTGCGAGCATACAAGAAAGCAATATAGGGAGTATTAGGAAATACCAATACGAAGAACTATGCCCTATCCTTTTGACAAGACAATGACCCTTGACCCTTTCCAAAGAAATTTGATATGCCAAAGTTCGACAAATACAAAGGAAAGGGAGACCCAAGGGATCATGTTAAAGATTTCTACATGGCATGTCAAGAGGTGTCTTATAGTGATAATTACCTCATCAGACTTTTTCCTAAGAGTCTCGGAGGTCAAGCATTAGAATGGTTTACGCGCTTGCCACGAGGATCAATTTTCACCTGGCTGGTGGCGAGAAAGATTCGTGTGTCATTTCTCATATAACATAGAGAGTGACGTCACCATGGCAGACTTGTGCGGCACAAAACAACGCCCAAATGAGACCTTCGCCAGCTTCCTCCAATGATGGAGAGGGATAGCTAGTCGCTTCCCTTGCGCTTTCCCTGAGAAGCAACTAGTCAGTATTTTCGTCCCTAATCTCAACCCAGATATAGCTTTCCACCTCCAAATGCATTGTGTCTGCACCTTTGAGGAGGTTATCGAGAAAGGGATTCAAATAGAAAAGGCTCTCATTTCCAAAGGTACCCTCAAAACCCAATCTAAAGACAACCAAAGTGTCAAACCTCGTTGAAAAGCCAAAAATCTTTAACAAAAACAAAAACGTGGTGGGAGACGGAATCGCGATTCCAAGCGTGTTCAAACGGTCCAAACCAGTCAACCTTTTAAACTGACCAAGGGCCCAATTCAACCACCACCAAAGCGACAAACATTCACCTCCCTCAATGAACCATTGTCTGTCATACTAAAACAGTTGGATGCGGCCCACATGATGACCTATCCTACAACGCAACCGTTTGATGACAACACTCCTAAACCTTCATGGTATAAGGAGCATGAATATTGTGAAATGCATCGCGTTAAAGGTCATAAAACAGACAAATGTTTGCGACTTCGCCACTATATTCAAGACCTCATTGACAACGGGGAGATAGAGGTGGATAACCCTAGCCACATGCAAACACCTAACGAGAAAATGGGGATTTATAAGGAACCATTCCCCAAGCATGATAAGTCGGAAAAGGCAAAACCGGATCGGGGAGAGTCATCCCAAACCTATAAAGCCACGAATTACTTGTATACCAAGAGAGATAACAATCATTACGATTCACTTATCGGATGTATTCGCTCCCCTACTGACCGTGTCAATACCATCCGAGATCAAGGGAAAGGACTGCGCTGCGGTAACAAGGCGTGCCCGCCTCGTGATTCCAGAACCCTCTCTGTTGACCCCGCAAACTGGTAAATATATCCAATGTGTATAAGGACATTTTGTATCTAACTCTTCAGGGGTCGAGAGTGCCTTTAGAAGTCGATCCTGCATACCTTCAAGCCACGGTGGCAAATATTGCACCCAGTGAGCATCTCACTTTCAACCATAGGGAGGTCCCTACCGAGAATCCTACACATAATCTTCCCTTATACATTGAGGTAGTTGTTACCCATAGGAAAATCAAACGGGTGCTTGTGGATAACAGATCTGGATTGAACATCTGCGCTTAAATTAGTCAAACAATTGGGACATACGGAAGAAGATCTTGAGTCCCATATCATCACTATCACCACATACGACAACGCGGAAAGAGAGTCAGCAGGCACCATTACGCTGCCAATGGAGGTGGGCCCCACTTGCCATCAGACAAAGTTTCACATCTTAGACTTGGAACTTCCATATAATATGCTTCTAGGCCGACCATGGATCCATGCCATGCAAGCAGTGCCATCAACATTTCATCAATGCATCAAGCTGAAGCATGAGGGACATACAGTAACAATACCAGGAGACTCAGAGCCCTTTGCTCATTGTAGAGCTCTTAATAGCTTTGCACGAAAGGGTACATACGCATGTCCCTCCACAGATATAGCTGTCCCTCTTCATTCTGAGGCCATGGAATCTCGAGTAGATTCAAATTCTCTTAGTTCTTGCACTCATGGGGCATCTACTTCAACATCTCCATTTAATTCATGGGAGATGAAAATTCTGGAATATGGCTGTGGGGAGTATAATGTACAACAAGCGCTCTTGGTTTCTGACCTCTCCTTGTCGCCCAAGACTAGAGGTCGACCCAACTACCGCTTCAGGAGACCTAGAGAGGAACATACTATTGGGTCGTTCCTACCTGGAGGCTTGTTAGCTGAGGAAAAATTACTTGATCCACCTACTACTTGGGTCCCTGAGGACACTCAGCCATCTTGTTATCAAACCCCAGAATATGAAAAATCTAGCAGAATGATGTACTCCATGGGCTACAAAGGCCTAGGATGTGGGAGGAATGAACAAGGACAAAGAGAACCAGTCCCTCTTCCACATTTCAAAACAGAAAGATATGGCATTGGGATTCGCCCTTATGGAGCACACCCCAACGATCAAGATGCGACTTGTTCTGAGCATGAGGATAGCTCCGATTATGTAGACAACGATATGGATTCCTGTTGTAGCCAATATGAGGATCTGACCTCCACGAACCTTTTCATGAATAATGTTGTCCTAACCATCACCCCCAATGAACCAACCCTTGACCTTGTATACCCCTCCCTTGTTGAATGGGACCAACAACGTCACGTGCCACTAGATTTATTCGAGAATGACGAGGCTATTGCAGAGTTCATGAGCATAAGGGATACAATTCCCATTGGAGATCACAAGAAGGGTTTCTTTATCGACTTAGACACCTGCGCCTACTTTGGTGAGGAGGCTGAACTTTGTGGTCAGAAAAATTTAAAGAAAAGCGAGGGCAAGAGTTCTAAAGAAAAGCCTCGGCAAAATCAAAGTCCAAGTCACATAGTGAAAACATCTTTGAGGCATTGGCTGACAAACAAATAAGAAAATCAAAGGACAAACAAAGTGACCATGCCAAGGATGAAAATCTCGTAGAGACATCCTTGGATGAAGATCTCAACCTACCTCCCGATCCTACGCGTATGGAGGATTTATCAAAATTGTTAGTTGAAGAAACCATTGATGTCAATATTGGTACTAAAGAAGATCCCAAGATAGTAAAATTGGGAGCATCACTCTCGGCCAGAGAACAAAAGACGTTCACTATGCTACTGTGAGAGTTTATTGATGTGTTCGCATGGTCTTACAAAGACATGCCCGGCTTAGATCCAACTTTGGTCATGCATAACTTGGTTGTGCATGCAGACGCTAAGCCTATCAAACAGAAGCTTCGAAAGATGCACCCAAGAGTGGCCTTGTTAGTTAAAGAAGAGTTGGAAAGGTTGCTTGTAGCAGGATTCATTAGGCCAATTGATTATTCTGAATGGATATCGAACATTGTTCCTGTCCAGAAGAAACCTATTGGTATCCGAATTTGCATAGATTTTAGGGACATCAATAAAGCTTGCCCTAAAGATGACTTTCCGTTGCCCAACATTGACATGATTTTTGACTCAACCGCAGGGTATGAAATGCTATCACTTATGGATGGCTTTTCGGGTTATAATCAAATTAAGATCGCTGAGGAAGACCAACACAAAACAGCTTTCACAACTCCTTGGGGCACCTTCTATTATCAGGTGATGCCATTCGGCCTTAAGAATGCGGGAGCAACTTATCAGTGGGCCATGACAGTAATATTTCACGATATGATTCATGACATCATGGAAGACTATGTAGACGACATCCTGGGAAAGTCCAAAACAAGAGAGGAACATCCTATCATTTTGCGGCGTATCTTTGAACGCCTACGTGAATACAAAGTCAGGCTAAATCCAAAGAAGTGTGTCTTTGGTGTGCTATCTGGGAAACTATTAGGCTTCATCGTGTCAAGACGAGGTATTGAGGTAGACCCTGCTAAAGTATCTGCCATCACAGAAATGCCTCCACCTGAGAATATCAAGCAACTGTGTAGCTTGCAAGGGAAAATTCAAGCCATTCGCGCTTTATCTCCCAGCTTGCAGATAAATGTCACTCATTCACTCATTTTCTTAAGAAGGACATCACTTTCATCTGGGGACCTGAGCAACAACAAGCCTTTGCTTTGCTTAAATAGTACCTGGCTAATCCACCTGTCCTCATGCCTCCCACTCCGGGAGAACCACTTTTGCTCTATATTTCCGCTACGCAATATGCTATTGGTGCACTGCTCACCCAATATGACCTTAGCCATAAAGAGAAAGCAATGTACTATCTGAGTCGCACCCTCATCGCCTATGAATGTAATTATCCTCAGATTGAGAAGGCTTGCTTGGCTGTTGTTTTTACCTTTCAGAAACTTCGCCATTACCTGCTAAATACTAAGACCAAGCTCATATCCAAGGTCGACCCACTCAAGTATTTGTTGTCCAAACCCGCCCTCACAGGTAGAATGGCTAATTGGATCATTCTACTCAGTGAGTTTGATATAGAATTTGTCCATCAAAAATCAATTAAAGGACAAGTACTTGCGACCGCTAAGCGGAAGCACCTTTGCAAAGCACGAGAACCTTTGAGTGCGGATCGCGGATGCATCTTTGCTCTACATTGAATAATCTGTTGTATGGCAGATACATTTTGATGGATCTTTTACATTTCATGGTTTAGGTGCAGGAGTGGTCCTTATTACTCCTTCGGGTGATCCTATACCACAGGCTTTCCGCTTGGCCTTCCCTTGCACGAACAACATTGCGGAATATGAAGCACTCATTGCAGGGATGAAGCTAGCCATCAAGTGGAATATTCAACATGTGAAGATTGTAGGTGATTCACAGTTAATCATCAAACAGGTTAATGATGAGTATAAAGTTAAGGATGACAAGCTCATACCTTATAAGAAGTTGGTGGAAACTTTGAAGGAGTATTTTGTGCGCATTACCTTTGAGAAAATCCCAAGAGTGCAGAATAGATCGGCAGATGCTATGGCAACGGTGGGATCTATGCTTCGTATTCCGCCAGGGAACAATGATATGCCATTCTTCGTAGAAAATCTACGCCAGCCCGCGTATGACATGCCAGAATCTTTCTTGGCTTGTGAGGTTGTTGGTCCCCATTCACCATGGTATGAACCCATTTTCACCTATCTTAAGGACAGTACATTCCCTCCCGAAATCTCCCACTGAACGAAAAGAGCCTAATTCCCTAGATAGCCCGTTACACCTGTTAGGAGGTACACTTTATTGTCGTGGCTACGATGGGAATCTATTACGTTGTCTGGATGTGTGAGTCAATCCAGGCAATTAAAGAAGTACACGAAGGAGTATGCGGAGCACATACAAACGGAATGGTCTTGGCTAAGAAACTGTTAAGAGTAGGTTACTATTGGCCCACCATGGAAACTGATTGTTGTAATTATGTTAGAAAATGTGTGTTATTCCAAAAGTATGGAAATTTCATCCATGCTCCATTGACCATTGCAACCAATCACTACCTCGTGGCCATTCTCCAAGTTGGGACTTGATCTAATAGGAAGCTTCCTCCTACCTCATCGATGGTCATACACATATCATCACGGCTACAGAATACTTTACAAAATGGGTGGAGGTTTGTCCCCTTTAACCTATGTCACAGAGCATGATTTCTAAATTCATCATGAATCACATTATTTACCGATATGGTATCCCTGTGACCATTGTCACTGAGATAATGGGAAGTGGTTTAAGAACAAAACTATGAAAGGTCTTTGCCAACTATTCCAAATCAGATTGAAATGGTCCACGCCATATTACCCTCGGGGTAATGGACAAGCGAGGCAACAAACAAGACTTTGGTAAGGATAATGGAGAAGATGGTTAGCAAAGCGGCAGGTGGCGGCACCTACAAATCCACCCAGCCCTCTGGGCCTACCGAACATCAATTCGCACTCCTACGGGTGCGACGCCATATTCCCTCGTGTTCGGGACAGAATCTATCATCCCTTTAGAGATTGAACTCCCATCCCTGCAAATTTCTCTTCGGGACTATTTGGATAAGGATGAAGATTACCGAGTGGCAAGATTGGCTGAGTTAGAGCTCCTGGATGAGAGGCGCATTCGCGCTCTTAATCACCTGAAAGTATATCAACACAGAATCTCCCGCAACTACAACAAGAGAATCATCCCTCGCCAGTTTGAGGTGGGTGATTTAGTTATGAAGGAGAACCAGTTCAACACCAGAGCAGAGCGAGAAAAGAAAGGAAGTTCAAACCACCTTTGGTTAGGACCCTATGTCATACTTGCCAAGTATGGCACAGGGCATCAAGTTGGCTCCCCAATGGTGATGAGCTCGGGAGCCCCATGAATTCCATGCATCTTAAGAGGTTTTATGCCTAAACATGGCACAAGAAAGTCATAAAAATCACAAAAAAATATAAAAACATCAAAAAAAAAAACAAATAAAAAAAAGAAAAAGAAAAAGAGAAAACAGGTCATCCACTAGTGAAAACCACGCAATTGTGGCACTTTGGACAAGTCCTTGGGTGGCGGTTTCAGCGCCTTGGGAGGATTCGTTGTTCACAAGCATTCTGTATTAGAAGGGTAGTTGTCTTTGTCTGGACCTGGTTCTACCTTCGAGTTTCCTTGTGCACACCATCTAGTCCAGCCTTGATCCGGCTTTGCCTTCTTCTATTCATCTGTAAGGGACGTGGTCTTTCATTATTTCCCATCTTACGCTGGGGGCAACTCAACGAATTCACCTTCTTGTTCATAAGCGCGTGGCTTCTGCCCTTGTATATTCTCCACCTAACGCTGGGGGCATCCATGCTTTCTTGGTTACCTGCACATAGCTTTGGAAAACTATTAAAAACACAAAAACAATAGAAAATTGTTTCACAAAACACAAAAACAATAGAAAATTGTTTCACAAAACACAAAAACAATAGAAAATTGTTTGAGAAAACACAAAAACAATAGAACATTATTTCACAAAACACAAAAACAATAGAACATTGTTTGAGAAAACACAAAAACAATAGAAAATTGTTTCACAAAACACCAAAACAATAGAAAATTGTTTGACAAAACATAAAAACAATAGAACATTGTTTTAAAAAAAAAACAATATATATATATATATATATATATATATATATATATATATATATATATATATATAAAAAAATAAAAAAACAAGGCAAAATTTTTCAAAAAATTCCTAAAAAGTAAAACACCCTACAAAATGGTAACTTGCTTCTTACGGTTGAAACTTGTGTCTTGTGCATGGTATTTTCTCCATATCCTGTTGGTTTGTCTCACATCTTCCCGATTAATACGACTCGCGGATCACTGGATTCACAACCATTCACAAAAGCTAGTTGCTTGCTTCGTCTGTACTCTGGGGCACTTTTGGTTGCCTGGTGCTGTTTCGTTGCGCACAAATGCTTTTCATGGACCCGTGTCCATTTTCATTTCCCCTTGCATGTATCCTTGCTTGGGGCATCATTTTTAACCCTTTTCGTCAATCATGAACTTGTGGATCTCTTCAGCATTGATAAAAAAACATTTGTACAACTGTCTTGACCGTTGTTGGGTTAGATATGTGTGTTCGTACTTGTTTTCCCTGTTAAATGAGCTTGTTTCCTTCTCGTATTGCATTGCATTATTGTATGTTGCATGGAGTTGGTACTTTCAGCAATGGACAATTGTTCGTAGTATGGCTTTTCATGTCATTCTACCTTTGTCGTATGCTTATATTTTTCATAAGGACCGATGATGTAGTTCCTATGGCAATATGATGACATCAAATTTGTTCCAAACAAATAAGCGGCTAGAGGTTAAGCTCTTCTCTCCCTTCATCCATATTTCTTTTGTACCACTTCCCTTTCACCCCTAATTCTCCCTCTCCTCGGGGCATCCTACCTCGTCCCCATTCTTCTACCTACTTCTCACCTTTTTCGATCGTCGATCGAGTTCTTCTATCACCCCATCGACACTCGAGGGGGCATCTCTCCCTCCTACTAATTTTTCTTCCATCTCTTCAAAATCTCTTTTGTCTACTATCTTTGAAGTGGCATCACTTATGCCACCCCAAAGAGGGGCAAATGTAGACACCTATAATTACGCCCAAGCAATTTAAATACTTAAATTGTGCTAATTATCCCCTTTCTCGCAAATCAACGACATATCGTCAAAGGCACTCATTTTCCCTCATATCATCATTAATTAATTACACTAAGCTAATTAATTAAGTTGCCTATCCAACAAATACCCTAATTAACGACCTTCCGTTAATAAATCACCCCTTCTACCTAGACTAATTAATTATTATTAATTAATTAGCTTTCCCTTCCATTTAACCAATAAATCAATATTTAATTGATTTAATCCCCTTATAATAGCCTAAATCGCACTAATATTCTTCTAATTGGCTTCTATAAGCTTACACCTACCTATTAATTAATCACCTTTGATTAATTAAAATACCCCCAACTCCCATGACTTGCTAAACATGTATTAAACTCTTCTAAAGTAAGGTTACCTTTAATAAAGCAACCTTATCCATTCCTAATCATGTTTTACCTTTATCCCACATTCATGAGAATGTGTTGAATCCTTTATCCTTTGGGCTATATAAAGAGCCCTCCACCTACCTTTTTACTTACACCTAAACTTTCTAAGAGAGCAAATGCAAGGCATATAGCAAAGAGACTAAGAGCTTGCACCATGCCCTTTTGAGAGTTCATCATCTTGAAGAGTTAAGCCTCTTTCTTAAAGTGTTTGGGTCATATGGGAGGTGTCAAAAGGGTCTTGTAGCCCAACTTTGATTAGCCCCCATTCCTAGGTTCTTGGAGCATTAAGGACAACTATTTTGATAGCCATGGAGTTTACTTAGGTCCATTCATTTATTTGTTGTTAGAGAATAGAGGAGTTTAGATATTTAGCATTGTTAGTTTCAAAGTTTGTATTGATGAATGCTAGCATCTAACCCTTGTTTAATTCTTATCATGATGGTGTTTATGCTTTGTTTTAGCTAAATTGTAGAACTATTTTAGGTGGTAGTTCTTGCTTCATTTGATTTAGCATTAAGCAAAGTATACATGCACACAATGGATACTCTATTTTCACCTTAGAAAAGGAAAATTTTGATGAGTTTTTAATTTATTATTCTAATTCGCATTTATAATTGTTTCATTTCTTTCATAAATATTTATAACACTTGTTTTGCTTTTAGATGAAATGGTGATTCAAAAATTTAAATTCTAACATATTAATATTTGAAAAAAAATTCATTCATATTTTTAAAATAGAAAAATTGTTATTAAAGAAATCTCAAGTGTAATTCCTTTCCTCTATAATTAATTTGGATTAATAGAGAAAAGTTACGGCTCACTTTGTAATTTATTTATTATCATATTTCATTCTGAAGGTATTGGTTGACTCTAATTATTGGTTTTTAGCTCAATACCTTATGAAGTCTTCATATATTTGATTGTGATAATATTTAGTTTTATAGCAAGTCTTCAACTATTAAATTGTGTCTTTGATAGTCTATTAGTTTTGTTTTCTCTATTATAATATACATATATATTAAGTTATTTGTTGGATATTGTCTTTTTTCACATTTTATTTTTCTTAAATTTTTTTAAATTGATGTGAGTGATCTCTCTCTTAAGAACTTATTTGATCTTTTTGCATTATCCCTAATTTAATCTATATTTCTCATCTAAATCTTATGGGACGAAGCAAATATTGTTGTAACAAAATTACCTAAAAGTTTTGTAGTGTGAATGTAATGTAACTTACCTAGAAGTTACAACATGTCAAATATATCATATCAAAACTTGTTCATGGTATTTGAATATATTTTTAATATAATTTAATTCAACAAATTATGAAGACTTAAAATATTCATGTTTTAATGAATGTTTTTATCTTAATTGTTGAACATAAAACAATGCAATATCTTATCTCCATTTATCTAAGTTGCTTGTAAAGCACACATAGATCTCTTGGTAATTTATGTTTTTCTATATCCTTGTTTTAGATGTTATGTGTGTGTGTGTAGATTTTTTCTTGAAAGTAACTTAATTGATCAATGGATCTACCTCATATAAATACAATGTTAGTTTCTCTTAGAATTTGTCAAATCTTCTATATTACCTTCTTTTGTATTGGGTTTTTCATAAGTATTGATTATCATACAAATCCCCTATTTGCTTTACTATTTCATCGCATCAATTTGATTCTATTTTTTTAATTTAAGTTTCTAAATATTGCTTTGTGTGGCAACATGCTCATTTTTATATTAGCCTTATTCTAATTAAAAAAGAAATAAATGGGCACAAAACTTCTTTCTTATAATGCTAGAAAATTAGTACTGTTGTTTGTGCCAAATTCAAGTTTTTTCTACAAATCGTACACATAAAATATTTATAACTTTTCAAGAGCATTTATTGATTTTTAATGTTCTTAAATAGTTTTTATTGATTTATTAGAATTTTTGGTTAAATTAATTAATAGGTGGAAATTGTGTTTGGTGTAATAGATCATGGCTAGTGGAAATGAGATCAAAGTGTTGGTGACAATCCAAAATCATTTTTAGATGTTAATCGTCTTGGGTATCCCATTGGCCGAGATTTTAAGGGGGAGGCCATTGTAAAACTTGTTCGAGCCTCACCCACAGAGAAATTTTTCAATCTTGAAAAGGCTTCGAGTCGAGAAGTCCATATCAAGGAAGGCGTACTTGCTTGGGTACAAGTCGAATGAAAAGAACAATGCTCTCTTTCTGGACATTCCGAGCAAAGGCGTGGAGGATGGAAAACTTTTTTCACTTATAAACTGCGACGGGGTGCTCCTTAGTTATCACGCGGGAAGACTCCGGACACATACCAAGTCTACCACAACAATCGTCGCAACAAAGTGCGGTTCGTATAAGAATGTTGTAATGTATCTAGATTCAAGACTATAAAGTCTTTGGGCTCTTTCTCTTCGCTGGAACTGCCGTGGCTGCATGCGAGTTCAAAAATGGAGCTTGAAAGCTGTATGTTCAACAACAATATCTTGTAAAGGACCCTGCAAATGCTCCGCCAAAAGATTCCAAACATGTGATGCAACTGCGTGTAGTCAGTAAAGGACAAATATATAGACTCATCCTGCAAAATTTTTTTGATGAAAAGCGTGGATGGATGCAACAAAGGATAAAGGATCTCGCAAAGACATTGGGCGTAAGTTTCGCTATAATAAACAATGCCAAGGATGGTGTTTATAAGGGCAAGGGTGAGTTCGGTGAAAAGATCCTGCTTATTAATGAATGGAACAAATTACGTGATGCCATTGAGAAAAAGCTTGTGGAAAAAAATAAGAATGAATGAGAAAGGTGCCAAATTGAAGAAAGATGATATCTGCGTGTTGGCAAACCAAATGGACGACTCTATTTGGAAATTACATGAAATATTGCCCGATAAAAGTATGTTGGAATTTGGGAATTATGCGGGAATGTTACATGTTTGTGGAAAACTTGGACATTATTTGGTGTGGTTACAAGTAAACAAGGCTACCGGTTCACATGCGAATCGGTGAACAAGGTTATGGAGAGGACGAGTAGCATTTGTAGTGATAACGGTTTTAATATCATGCATCTCATGCAAAATAATGGCAATTTCAAGTCTCGATTATTACTACTTTATTAGTATGTTTCGGTCAAATTGACACTATATTTTCTAGTTATCTTTCTTAGTAGGATCATATATATAGTAACCAACTATAGTCAATATCTTGTTATTTCAATAAAATTATCATGGCATGCCATGATATTAAATATGATATACATTTCTATAAAAGTTTTTGCATATATTCTATTTTGTGCTATTACAATCCTTGCTAACGAATGAAATGATACTAAACTATAAATCATGTGTAGGTGCCTACCAAAGACTCCAATTCCTATGGATTTGGGAAAAAAATTAGAAACATTTAAAAATGATTTTTTTTTGCAAATGACTAATGAAACTTGTTATATAAGGCAGATGGTTGTTGTAGATGAGAAAGAACTAAGAATGTAAGCTTCTTCTTCATCAAGTGGAGAGTATTATTTTTATTGTTATTTTTAATTGGGTGTGCTATATGTAACAAATAGTAATCTTTTACTTCTTCTTTTTACTTTTGGTCTCATGTAGTCTCATCTACATTCATTTAGAGACATCAATGATTTTGTTCAAGTAAAGTTAGTTTGAAAGTTGAATGTTGTCCACATTGTCTAGGGTTCAATATTAAAACCCCTCTAACTTGTTCATATATATATTAACAAATTTAAAATATACTCCTCACCATTGAATATCATCAAATACACATTTTTCAATTCTTCCTATTACACAATTTGTTTTTAAAAATGGAAAGAATAAATTACAGGAAAACAAAATTATTTGAAGGAACAATAAATTAAATTGGGATAAACAATAGTTGAAAAGAAGCAGGTTGCAGGCCTACAAAAACACCAACAAATTGCAGAAAAAGGTCAAAAGTAGAGAGAATAGTTAAAGGAAAAGGATAAAGTAAGGATGGAAATTATGGTACGTAAATCATTTCAGGGCTTCCGCAGCTGCTGCCCCTCCTGCCTCTGGGTATATAAACAGTAAATAGGTTCATCTTGACTCTGCACGCATAGAAGATAAAATGGGAAGAATACTTAAAACAAAGTTGCTGCGGTATAAATTTTTTTATTAAAACAAAGTTGTTGCGGTATAAATTTTTAAAATATTTATTGGTGGTTGTCTCAATATAATTCCTTATTTCATTTCTTAAATTGGGATGGATGAATTTTTTATTCTTTCTTTTACAGAGGCATGATTTCAAAAATCTTAGTAAATGTATTGTTGCCTGTAAACCAACGTTCATTTCAATTGTCTGGTTATGTAAATATTTGAACATACTTGTTTGGAGATGGGTTTATGCACATATCTCCCTCTAAATCTCAAATCTAATAATATGAATGTATAATCTTCTGGCTTTATTTGTTTGAAATTCCATTATTTAATGTGTCAATAATTAATTTATAATCTTCTTTAGTTGTTTGAAATTACATTATATAGCAATTGTGATACCTAGTCAATTGTGATAGCAATTTAACTTTGTGAATACTATCAAGATGCTTCGTTCTCATACTACGACTTCTCAAAATACTTTAGTGCGTCACCTCTTAAGATTTTCCTCTCTCTCCTCGTGCTTCTAATATTATTATATCAAATATTGTTAATCCATATTTTATTTCTTTAGTCCAATCTTCCCACTACTATTTTTATGTAAATTTGTGAAATGACCATAATGATGCGTACATTGTGTGATTTGCAATAAGTTAGAATTCGTCGACCAATCTTTCCACTACTTCTATTTCTATATAAAATTGTGAAATGACCATTATGATGTGTGCGGTGTGACTTGCAATAAATTAGAATTCTTTCTCAATGGTTTGAAAATACAAGTGGTATGCTAATTTTTATAACAAATTAATAATATAATTTTTAACTCTTTAGTTCATGATGTTCTTGATTATTATTTGTCAATTTATTTTATTTTTCTCAATTTTATTTTGTATGACAAAAAGAGACCACTCATAACACACATTATATCATTTTACCTCTTTCTTATAAATCTTTCATGTTAATATATTGTTAATCGATTCCAAAGAAATTAATGCACTATTCCTTTCCATTTGTATCCTTTAATTCATTTCCATCTATATTTCATTACTTTTTAGCTTATTTTCAAAACAATGTTGCTTTTAAGAATAAACTTGTTTAATCACCTCAACTTAGGAAAATATTCAATGGGTACATTAGTGAGTATTTCTTAAGTTTAAGATTACACTTACTAAGATAATTTATCAAATGTCACATGACGATCTTTGTAATATATATTTTAATAATTATTATCAATTGTCAAAGATAAAATTTTTTAGCACTTATCAATATTTTGATGAAATTTGTCACACAAGAAAGGCCTTAGTAGCTAATCTTATGTAGGAAAATTATTTGTAAACATAATGAGGCAAATGTTCCAACTAATGCCAAGTTTAAAGACAACCAAGTTTCAGATCTAAAAGTAAAAATAATGTAAAAAAATTGGGTTCGCGACTTAACATGAAACACATTGAATTATTAGTGTCGGTTGTATTACATCTTTTATTATTGGTGGGCCATAGAGTAATACTACTACATTATGTGTTTTGTGTGTGTGTGTGTGTGTGTACTCTTTGCAATCTTATTGCACAATGTTAGTATTAGGTGCAAGTTTATTTTCCAAGGTTCAATCTATCGCATAAGATTTTGATAATGTGCACAAGCCTATGAAATGTACACAATTCTTCGAGAGATTTTATAAACATCGAAAGATGCCACAAAGCACGAAGGAAGTTTTGAAATACTATTTGATGTCACATAATACTCCAAAGAAAATTTTGAAGTCCAACAATACTGCATTGTGCACGCGTGCGTGTGTGTGTGCGTGCGCGTGTTTTGTTGCATAATGTTGGTGTTAGGTGCAAGTCTATTTTCCAAGGTTCAATCTATCACATAATATTTTGATAATCTACACAAGCCTATGAAAAATACACAAGTCTTCGGAGATTTCGTAAACATCAAAAGATGCCACAAATCACCAAGGAAGTTTTGAAATACTATTTGATGTCACATAATACTACAAAGAAAGTTTTGAAGTCGAACAATACTATATGGAGTTGTGGGATCTTTGTAAGTTTGTTTGGAAGCCATGAAGCACTAAGGGATGATCATTTGAGCTTGTGAAGTGCTATGATTATCATCATAACATGCCTCATGTGTGTCTTAAGGACTAGATATAGATGTTTGGTCACAAGTAAGAGAGCTATAGCTATGGGTCATAACATGGGTTTGAGGTGGTAGCTTCGCATACATCGTGAGATAATTGTCATGATATAAAATATTAATACCATCACTAAATTCCTCACACAAAGAGAAATCAACTAGAGACCTAAAGGTTTTCTCATTGTTATAAGCATGAGTAGACTAATCCATGAAAGTAATTGATAGCAATTGTGATACCTAGTCAATTGTGATAGCAATTTATCTCGTGAATACTATCAAGATGCTTCATTCTCATACTATGACTTCTAAAAATACTTTAGTGCGTCACCTCTTAAGAGATTCCTCTCTCTCTCTCTCCTCATGCTTCTAATATTATTATATCAAATATTGTTAATCCATATTTTATTTCTTCTAGTCCAATATTTTCACTTCTTCTATTTCTATGTAAATTTGTGAAATGACCATAATGATGCGTACATTGTGTGACTTGCAATAAGTTAGAATTCGTTGACCAATCTTTCCACTACTTCTATTTCTATATAAAATTGTGAAATGACCATTATAATGTGTGCAAGTGTGACTTTGCAATAAATTAGCATTCTTTCTCAATGGTTTGAAAATACAAGTGGTATGCTAATTTTTATAACAAATTAATAATATAATTTTTAACTCTTTAGTTCATGATGTTCTTGATTATTATTTTTCAATTTATTTTATTTTTCTCAATTTTATTTTGTATGACAAAAAGGAGACCACTCATAACACACATTATATCATTTTACCTCTTTCTTATAAATCTTGCATGTTAATATATTGTTAACTCGATTTGATTCCAAAGAAATTAATGCACTATTCCTTTCCATGTGTATCCTTTAATTCATTTTCATCTATATTTCATTACTTTTTAGCTTATTTTCAAAACAATGTTGTTTTTAAGATCAAACTTGTTTAATCATCTCAACTTAGGAAAATATCCAATGGGTACATTAGTGAGTATTTCTTAAGTTTAAGATTACATTTACTAAGATAATTTATCAAATGTCACATGACGATCTTTGTAATATATATTTTAATAATTATTATCAATTGTCAAAGATAAAGTATTTTTCTAGCACTTATCAATATTTTGATGAAATTTGTCACACAAGAAAGGCCTTAGTAGATAATCTTATGCAGTAAAATTATGTTTAAATATAATGAGTCAAATGTTCCAACTAATGCCAAGTTTAAATACAACCAAGTTTCAAATCTAAAAGTAATAATGATGCAAAAAAATTGGGTTCGTAGCTCAACATGAAACAAATTGAACTATTAGTGTCGGTTGTATTACATTTTTATTATTGGCGGGCCATAAAGTACTACTACTACATTATGTGTTGTTGGAGTTGTGTGCAAGTCTATTGTGTGAATGAATGTGCGCGTGCGCGTGCTTGCGCATTATTTGCAATCTTATTGCACAATGTTAGTGTTAGGTGCAAGTCTATTTTCCAAGGTTCAATCTATTGCATAATATTTCGATAATGTGCACAAGCCTATGAAATGGACACAAGTCTTCAGAGATTTCATAAACATCGAAAGATGCTACAAAGCACCGAGGAAGTTTTGAAATACTATTTGATGTCACATAATACTACAAATAAAGTTTTGGAGCTGAATAATACTATATGGAGTTGTGGGATACTCTAAGTTTGTTTGGAAGCCATGAATCACTAAGGGATGATCATTTGAGGTTGTGAAGTACTATGATTATCATCATAACATGCCTCATGTGTGTCTTAAGGACTAGATATAGATGTTTGGTCACAATTAAGAGAAGTCTTAAGACAAGAACAAGTTCTACTTACCTCTAACTAGTGATAGTCAATACTACTAGGAAGACATGTAGGTATTGAGATTTCTTCACATCTATAGCTATGGGTCATAACATGGGTTTGAGGTGGTAGCTTTTGCATACGCCGTGAGATAATTGTCATGATATAAAATATTAATACCATCACTAAATTCCTCATGCAGAGAGAAATCAACTAGAGACCTAAAGGTTTTCTCATTGTTATAAGCATGAGAGAATGACATGGCATGAGTATACTAATCCATGAAAGAACAAAAGATGACAAACCCCAAGATTAGAGTAGGTCATAAAATCATGCATCAAGTAATGGATATGAGTGATAAATAGAAACTCTAGAAGAAATTATGATTTTCCCAAAGTAGAAGCCACGATTTGGATATAATAACCTAAGCATATAAGTGAAGGCTTAGAATAATAAGTGTGTTCACCATATGATTTACCCAAATTAGAATTAGGAAAATCTAATTAGGATAGAGATTAGAAATTAATGCACAATAGCATCGATACAAAGCACCATGGGAGATATGAGTACAATCAGTTATGCTCATTGAGGATGGTGAGAAGGTCTAATATCTATCGGCATGAACGATGACAAACCTCACATACACAACTAGACCATGATATGCATTTGGAGAGTTAATGTGACTTAAGTGCACATGAAACATGTCACATGTTGCAAAAATTTCTTCTTAGTATTTCTAGTTGTTCTTTTATTTCCTTCAATTTTGAGAAAAGGTCGTCTACAAACGTGTTGTAGGGCGCTCAAAGTAATGATACATCTAACCTCTTTGATGTGTACATGCAATGGCCATCAAATATGGAGTCTATACTACTTATCAAGACTTCTTGATCTTGCTCTTACAAAAAACATCAAGTTATCGATAAATGTAAACAATGCCCCATGCCTACAATTGTACTTGTATCCCCAAATTTTATTATATTCCCACTACAAAATCCACTTCGTTTGAATTTTTTTGTTAGAGTGAAATCCTTATATACAAGCCATTTTTGTAAAAAAAATTAGACATAGGGAGAAAAGGAGAGAAAATAATTTCTAATTGGGAAGTTTTGCGGAACAATTATCAACGTTGGCATGCCATTTAGGTGTTTGTAGCACACACCTTGTCTTCTTACGAGGAATATGTGGATGAAGATGGAATGGTGGGAATTTCTACTCTATTGAGCGAATGAGAGATTCTAGGCCGAATCCATTATGCAAATCACATGACCCTTGATACTCTTGACATGTTGGGTCACCGAGAATTTGACATGTTGGTGCTTAATTTGATCTCACCCTGTTTGTCCTTGAAATTCTTCAGTTTATGAGCTCTGTCGTCTTTTCTATCTCCCGTATTGATGCATGAAAACTTTGTCCTCCATTTGGTTGCCATGATTAGTCCCTTCCTTTGGTCGAGGATCACTTTAAGTCCAAAATTTGTTTTCCATTCCTCTATCCATGTGGAAGAATTTGTAACTTGGGCATAAACTCGGGTTTTTCCCTTCCTTTCTTTTTCCATAGTCACGTTTTGTTTTCCTTGTCAATTTTTGTCCCAATACTTGTGGAAAAGTGGTCCTTTCTAATTGGATGCGGCTCGACGGATCACATTTGGGCCTTATATCATTTCCAAATTCTTTGTCCTTAAAGAAAGATTCATTTCAGGGAGGCAAATGGTGATTTTCCTGCATTTTACGGTTTGATGGGTGTGTTTTCCCCATCAAATTTATATCTCAAAGCATTTGTGGAAACGAGGCTCTTTTTCACGGTTAGATGCGGCTCGGAGGGGTACTTTGAAACGTAAGGTCCGCTTCAACTCAAAACTTGTCCACGTGGAGGGCCGACACTCATCTGAAAATTCACCTTTTGGTTTGACCTTGGAGTTGTGCCAGGGAGACACATGGAGGTATCCAGTTGCCTTGCCCAGACTTAGACATTTTTTTTTCATGCGGTCGGTGCAGCTCTGTCGGACCATGGACATGTGGAGGGTCGGCACTCATTTGAGGATCTACCTCAGGGTCCCACCTTAACAGTTGCACCAAGGGGACACGTGGTGAGCCCGTGCTTGTTCGGGGTCTCCGCTTTTGGGGACCATCTCAAAGTTGCGTGCTGGGAGACACATGGAGGCTTCTGTGGCTCCTCTTTATACTTAAACTTTTCAAGCAACTTTCTAAAGGCCTGGGACACGTGGAGGGACCGCACTGTTTGGGGACCGTCCCTAAATTTTATTTTGAAGAAGCGCCAGGAGGACACTTGGAGGCTTCCGCTCACTCTGCCCTTGCTTGGACTTTTCAACGGCCAAGGAAAACTATCTCGGACCCTAGACACATGGCGCCTTCTGTTGATCCTTCAACGTTTTCAACAACTCTGTTAGACTGAGACACATGGTGAGCCCGTGCTTTCCTTGGGGTCTCAGCTTTTGAGGACCATACCATAGGTGCACCAAGGTGACACGTGGAGGCTTCCGTTGGCTCTTTTTTTATTGAGATTTTTCAAAGGCCAAAAGGTGTTTTTCTTGGGCCTAGGGCACGTGGAAGGCCCGCGCTTGTTTGGAAACTTGCCTATGTACCTCACCTTTGCAGTTGTGCCAAGAAAACACGTTGATGACTCTAATCTAAAGTTGAGAAGGGGAAGAATCAACGGTTGTTGTGCATTGCATCTATTTTTCCACCATTTTTTCTCCAAGACTCTGGAGATGCAAATACACACTATTTTTCATCATTTTTTGATGAAATTCCTTGTCGTTTTTGTCTACAACTTAATTTGTGAGTACAAGGATTGTTAAGGTTGATATTTTGAATTTGGAAATGCTCGGGAACTTGCAAAAATATGAATTACTAGAGAAGTTGGATGCGGGATAGAGTTGCAGAGGAAAGAGAGGGAAAATGATGAAATGATGGAGGTTGCAAGCGCAAAGGATGAAAAAGGTGTTGCCTCGAGGGTGAAAATGATTACCTGTCAGATTCAACTGTATAAAGCCTCCGGAAAATGATTAAAACAGGGATCTCTTGCATGACAGAATAAAGAGAATGATTAGAAGGATTGTCAAAAAGTTGTGGCATGACATCCTAGTCATTAGTCAAGGGTCTAGGAAATGTGATCAGTTCATGATTTGTCCAATAGTAAATTGTTTGTTACAAATTTGTTAAACGTCACTTTCGAGACAAATTGGTAACAAGCAAAGGTCCCTTGAATATTCTTCTTTTGGGGGAAAATTTGGGATGAGTGAGTAAGTAAAATGTATAAATGCAATGAGAATACTCTTGTAAATGGTCGGGGTTGAATTCTTAAGAGAAAATTTGAGAGAGCCCATCTTCCTAAGAGACCAATCCGAGAAACCTATTAATTTCTTGTGTTTTAGATTTCAATCATGTCAAGTTGGTTATGAGTGTACAACCATTGACAAGCTTTGAGACTATTCAAAGAAACTTTCCCCCTTGATGAATCTAATCAATTTTGAGTTAATCTGTGTCAATCTTGGAGCAATTTGTGTCTGCTTTATTTCAGAATGTCTACAAGTAGTTTTTCTTATTCCTATTGCAATCTTGTGTTAAAGTCCCTCCGAATCACATAGGATCTCGTCCTTGTGATAGTTTAGTGGCATTTACAATTTCATTTCAAGAAGAGCCTTCATCCTACAATGAGATAAACAATTTAAAATAACTTCAATGTCATTTGTTGATAAAGATAGTCTGTAATTCTTTGAGTGTATCTTAGGCATGAGGAACCAAGGGTCTTTGATGTTTAATTGAGTCTTTAGCTCGAGCCTTCGTGTTAGATTCTTGGAGATTGTATGAAACCGTGTAAATCATGGGCCTCCATTGATGCACACCTTCTAGTTGAAGGAATATTTTAGCTATTTTAAAGATTACAGTCATTTAGCTTTCCAATTTTTGTGAAGTATCTCAAAGATCTGGTATAATCAACTTTATCTGCTTAATTTCCCACTAAAATTATTCAAAAACAATGAATCCATCCTAAACTACCCCTATTTTCCCTGTGTGTCCACAAATATATAAATTCTCTTTGGAAAAATAAGAAGAAGCAATCAAGATTCCATAATGTCTTTAGTAACCTTTAACCCCTGTTTAGGAAATATCACCATTCTTTAGAAGTGACTACTCGTGTGAGAGTTAAATTGTAGTGCATTGATCATATTTTGTCAAGGTCCCCTTTTAAATTTATGTAGAGAAGGATATCTCCTTTCTCCTTCACCGACAGAGGTTACAAAATAGGTCCTCTCACCCTGGTCGAAAGGCACAGCCTAAAGCAGTGAGGATAGATCAAATCCTTAATGAAGGTGCTATCCATTTCTTCGATGCCCGAGTGATAAAGAGTCGAAAAATCCCCTCCCCAGCTATAAAATGACTCATAATAAGATCTGATCGTCTCTCGAGTGTCTTGTTAAATCTGTGATGCTTCTCTGTTTCTAAGGGACAATCAATTTGGATACCAACACCAGAATGATGTCGTTTCCAAGGACTATTTGAACAAAGGTGTACACATACCGACCCTAGTAATGATTCTTGCATGATCTAAGTGTAAATATGTTGTTGAAATGTCATCCTATGTCTAGATTTGTAAGAATCAAGCAAAGTTACAAGTTCTGCGTGCAATATTTCCAGTTTTTGTGGTTTTTGCACTAAGTTTACATCATCAAAGTTAAATATGGGTAAAGGAAGGTCAGATCTGTGAATATTTTCATGAATTTAGTGTTGACAGACATTTGACAAACCAATTTTAGTGCATTTGCACAACTAAGGTGAAAATCCTTAGTGGCGACTTCGTATTGAATGATTTTTTTATAAATGCCAGTGTCTTAACCTCTGTCAATTGCAATTTATCACTAATCTTTGCAAATATGGAAGGAATAAGATCTTTCTTCACTAGAGACCCTACAGAAAGTTGTTTCTAGAGCTGGGAAAGACGAATTCAAAAGGAAGAAGAATCATGGAAAGTTGTTGGAGATCAAAACTCAAGAAAGGAATTATCAATTGTGGAAACTGATCAGCCTGTCATTGAAGATTTCCATACTTCCTCAAGTGCTTCTGAATCAGGTAGTCTCTTTGTAAATCTAAATTCTCCAACTAGAGAGGGTCCTTCTTTTGTATTTGAAAAATTTGCATCTCATTCTGTCCCTGTGTTCTCCAAAGCTGATAGGATCTTCCAAGAAACAAAGTTTCTGGAGAACATTTATTCTGAGAACTATATTCCTATGCCGCACAAACCCCTCACTCCTCATCATTTTTTTCTCCTGTAAGATCACCTCCCCAAAACAATATGGCCCAACCCCCACCCAGACCTCCATTTGTTGTGAATACTTTTGGTCCTATAGATTTCAGAGGTATGGTTGGGTATCCAAATGTTGTGCCCCAAGATGTTAGAAATAGATTGCCTAAATTTCAAGGAAATAATGCCATTACTGGGGATCAACACTTAAAGCTTTTTGTCAATATGATGGAAGACTTTGAGATCGAATTTTAGGATGTATACATAAATTTTTTTATTCATACTCTAGAGGAGGATGCATGGACTGGTATAAATATTTTCTAGACAATTCCATTGATTCATGGATAGAGATGAAGAATGCTTTTAGATTGTAGTATGGAGATAAAACAGACCCTAGGTTTCTTTTATTAGAATTTGAAAATAAAAAAATCCTAAAGAGTTTGTTTATGACTTCAATACAAGGTTCAATAAGACCCTAAATAGGCTACTTGTGATCTTGAGGCCAAATGATGTTTCTTGTTTAATAAAATACTATGATGCTTTTGATAAAAAAAGTTGCCTATTATTTAAGAGACAAGAACCCAACAACATTAAAGCAGGCCTTCACCATGGCTTTGTAGATTGAAAACAATATTAAAGCAATTGGTAAGCCTCCTAAGAGAGAAGGTATTAAGCTGATCAATCCAAAGAAGCCTCAGTCAAGTAAATCGTGGATCGGAGGAGGTTGTGAAAAATTTGGCCGAGTCATTAAGGAAATCCTATAAACCTGGCCAAAGCGAGAGAAGGGGATTGGAAAATGTTCCTGTGGTCAACACAGGCCATAAGGTCAAGAAATATTTTCCAATCATCCCAGAGGTGATCAGAGATCTGATGAGAGGAAAATTACTTGTGGGATCAGGAAATAGACAACCCTAAGCCCGTGAGAATATAATTATGCACGATCCTTTAACTCCCGAGTTCTGCTTTGTGGAAGAAGCTAATGAAATTGAGTGGTGTGACAGATGTTTCTTGCCACATGCCCCATGTGATGAAGAAAAATAAGTTGAGGAAGCTGATGATGACATTGATGATGATGTGTGCATGGTGGGGTGTTCTACAAGCTCACAACAAGGAGCAACTTCGACTGAATTAATCAGTGTCAAAACTGCTACAGATTTTTGGGATTGCATCCATCGGGTATTACCCCTTCCTCCCTCTCATACTTTTGAAATAGATATGGTACAAGCTTTTGAATTGCCTAGTAATGATTTTGAATACTTAAGGGCACTAATGATTAAAAAGTATGATGGAGGAATCCCTTATGAGGAGGATAGGCAGTTGTTAATGAATGTTGTAGTTGGCCATGAAAAGGAATATAACACTAGGAGTAAAGTTGTCAAAGGGGCAGGGCCTCAGGCCAAACCAAAAACTCCAGTTCTCACCAATATCTCAAAAGAAACTCCTAAGAAAGATACATCTGGAAAAAGTTGTGTCCCCAAGCAGAATTGGTATCCCTGCCCATGCTCAGACCATGAAAAATCCTTTGTTGTCAGATGAATTTCTCAGTCTTCCTCCAAATGCTACCTTTCCCAAATACGTTCCTTATGACATTTCCCAAGTCTTGAGTCAGATCAAGATTTATGTTCCAATTGTTGAGCTGCTTAGGATTCCTGAGCACAAGAAAAGGGCCTTTGAGTATTTGGGATTAAAAGAAGAACAGATTACTCAAGGCGAAATGTAAACAATGTTGAGACTCCTCCTACCATTTCAGAGTTAAAAAAACCCCAAGTGCTGGAAGAACTAGATGAGCCACCTAAAGTATATTTGGGAACATCCTTAGTTGAGTCCCAGCTGAATGTAGATCCATTTTTCACCACTTTGATTATTAAGGACAAAGCTGTTACACAATTGTATGTTTGATTCTGGAGCATCATGCAATGTTATACCTCTTGAGGTCATGAATGAATTAGATATCAAAGTGACAACCACTTATGGGAAGTGCACTGCCATGGATTCCAGAGAGGTGCCAGTGGTTAGATGTGTCAAGGGTCTAATAGTGCAACTTGCAGCTTACCCAGGCAAGAACTTAAAACTAGATGTTGTTATTGTTGATTGCCCTGCCAAATGGGGAATGTTGTTATCAAGAAAGTGGGCTGCATCAGTGTGGGTGGTAGTGTGCAAATGGATATGTCTTTTGCCACTATACCTATTGAGGGAAGCCTTGTAAAGTTGTATGGTGAAAAGAAGATGCTACATCTCATTGAGGATCCCAATAATGCTTCCTATGAAGTGTTATACACTGACAATGATCTGAGATAACTTTTTTGGATTTGCTGATGGTAAAGAGCACAAAATTGATCAATGCAAGTCTCTTAATCAAGTAGGTTCTCCTTGGACTTTTTTGTTTGATGGGGCTTGCTCTAAATTTGGAAATGGTGCTGGTATTGTTCTGATATCTCCAGGCCAAGAAGAGTTTGTTTTCTCTTTTAAACTCAACTTTGAGTGCACTAACAATATTGCTGAATATGAAGCATTGCTCTTGGGTCTAAGAATTGCTTGGAAATATGGTATTAGAGACATCATTGTTAAAGGAGATTCAGAGCTAATTGTCAAGTAGGTTAGAAAACTGTATGCAACAAAAAATTAGAGAATGAAGCAATATAAGCATGTAGTCTGGGATTTCATTGAGATGTTTGACTCCTTCAACATAATACATCACGATAGGAAGAACAATACTTTAGCAAGATAAATTGGCCGTATTAGGGTCAGATTTGAAAATTATACTATATCCCCCTATTGTGAGTATAATGTTGAGGTATTGACTAGGCAATCTATTCCTGAAAATGTTAAACACTGGCAAGTGTTTGAAGACGACGCCCAGGTGCAAAGGTTTTTGCATAACCAAGGAGAATTTGTTGATCAACTCATATAGATTCAGAGCCAATGGTTTGTGCAGCTGATGGAAAGGAGATTTGTTTGGCAAATACATCATTCAATTGAAGACTAATACTATTCCCAAAGGTTTAGTAGCACTTGAATCAAACTTTGATAATGCTGATTGCATTGTCAACAGACACATGTCAGCCTCGAGGGATGTAGAAGAGCATGACCTAGGCATGAAGGATAAACCACGTAAGATCTGGTTGGGTAGCAATCTGAGCAAGGATGAAAAGCAGTCGTATGTCCAGTTGTTGAAGAAATACAGGACTGCTTAGCATGGTCTTATTTTGAATTGAAATCATACATAGATGATCTTTTCCAGTACAAAATTCCCTTGGAAGCTTCTTCCAAGCCATTTAGGCAGAAAAAAAGGCCAATCAATCCACTCCTTTCCCTGAAGATGTAAGAAGAATTGAAAAAAATGAGGGATGGAGGAATCATACAACCCACAAGGTACTCATCATGGGTTAAACTTGGTACTGTCGAAAGAAGAACAGAGATATAAGGTTGTGTGTGGACGTTAGAAACCTGAATAGAGCATCAATGCGGGATAACTACCCTCTGCCAAATATGGATAATATGTTACAATTGGTTACTGGTTCAGAATTGTTATCCACCTTGGATGGTTTTTCTGGATATAACCAGGTAGTTGTGAAGGAATCAGAGTGAATCAAGACTGCCTTTACCACTCCTTGGGGAACATATGTATATGTTAGAATGCCTTTTGGTCTAATGAATGTTGGAGCCACTTTCCACAGAGCAATGGATGTAGCTTTCTTTGGCTATATTAATGATTTCATTACTGTATATCAAGATGATGTGACTATTTTCTCCAAAAAAAGGAGTGACCACCTGCAACACTTAGAAAAGATGCTATTAAGATGCAGAGAGTATGGTATTTCACTAAATCCCAAGAAGTGCCATTTTGGAGTTTAGAAAGCAAAGCTACTTAGACACATTGTGTCAAAGGAAGGGGTCATGATTGATCCTAAAAGGGTAGAGGCCATCAACAAAGTCCCCATTCCAAGAACCAAGAAGGGAATTCAATCTTTTTTTGGGTAGATTAATTTTATTAGGAGATTTATCTCCAACTTTGTTGAACTAACTATCCCAATCACTAGCATGCTGAAAAAAGACCAAAGTATCAAATGGGAAGAGGCAACTATTCAAGCTTTTGCTGGGATCAAAGAAGCATTAAAGAATGCCCCTGTTTTAGCAGCTCCAGATTATAAGAAGGCTTTCCAAATGTTTTCTTTTTCTTCAGAAAATACTATTGCATCTGTGTTGTTGTAGAAGAATGATGAGGGAGCTGAAAGACCAATTGCCTTTTTCAGTAAGGCATTACAAGGAGCTGAGCTAAAATATACTATCATGGAGAAACAAACATTTTCTTTGGTAAAAGCAATAAAGGTCTTCAGGCCATATATTATGAGTTCCAAAATCATTGCTTATGTTCCCCACACCATGGTGAAAGATATCCTATCAGAAATGGAGGTCTCAAGCAAGAGATGCCGATGGGTAAAAAAATTGCAAGAGTATGATATGGATATCCAAACAACAAAATTGGTCGAGAGTTTGGGCCTGACAAAACTTATGGCAGAGAGCAATCTGTAGAAAATTGAGGTAAATGAAGTTGAAGAAGAAAGGTTGAATGTCCTTGAAAAACTGATAAATTTTAAATGGTATAAGGACATCATTTTTTATCTCAAACATCTACAGTGCCCTGAACATATGAGCAAGAATAAGAAAAAGAACTTAAGTTAGCTTCCCAAAAATATGTCATTACTGATTTTAGGTTATCTTGGAAGAACCTTGAGGGAGTTCTCTTAAGATGCATTGCTTTGAAGATGAGGCCCCTAAGATAATTGTTGATCTTCATGGAGGAGTTTGTGGGGGAATTTTGCTAGAAGAGTCACAACTCATAAGATCTTAAGGGCTGGTTATTGGTGGCCAACTCTCTTCAAGGATACAACTTTGTTGGTAAGAAAATGTGAGAGTTGCCAACACTTTTCTGGAAGACTGAAAGCTTTAGGCTCCCTTCCTTTGCATCTGTATCAGTTGAAGCCCCATTTAGGCAATGGGGAATGGATTTCATTGGGGAAATTTATGATCCTTCAAGTGCAGGCCATAAGTGGATACTAGTGGCCACATATTACTTCACCAAGTGGGTGGAGGCAATCCCCACCAAGAAGGAAACTCACCAAATTGTCATGGATTTTATCCTGAATTATATCATTTGCAGATTTGGGGTACCTGCCAAAATAGTTGTTGATAATGCCATGAGCTTCTAGGCTAAACCTTTGGTGGCCATGTGCCATGAATATGGGATCAATTTGACATATGCTTCTAATTATAATCCCTAAGGAAATGGACAAGAAGAATCCAACAATAAAAATTTGTTGAAGATAATTAGAAGAACTTGGAGTTGAACAAAAGGAAGTGGGGTGAACAATTGAAGTTTTTTGTTTGGGCTGATCGAATCACTATTAAACGAGCTATTGGAAAAAGCCCATTTGGGTTGGTGTATGGAACTCAAGCTCTGCTGCCCCTACATATGCAATTGTCTTCTTTTCAATTTCTTTAAAAAATGGAAGATCAAGAGGTTAGTCCCTATGATCTGGTATAAATCAGATTGTTGAGTTAGATGAAGAAATAAGGGCATCCCATTAGAGACATGTGAAATTCAGAGAAAAAGTGAAGAAGTTGTTTGATAAAAAAGTGAATCCAAGAGCTTTGAGTGTGGGATATCTTGTGTTATTATGGGACAGCAGGCACGAGGATAAGGGCAAACATGGAAAGTTTGATGCATTGTGGACGGGCCCTAATTTAATTGACATTCGAATTAGTGAGCATACTTTCTTCTTAAAAGACTTAGATGGGGAATTGCTTGAATTGCCTGTTAATGGTAGGCATTTGAAACATTTCCTTGATTGATTTATCAGAATCAAGGTATACTCCATTGTATAGTGTATAGTCTTTTGGTTTCTTTCTGCTTTCGTGTTTTTCTGTTTTTGTTTGTCCTGGTCCTTGGCATATGTTTTGTTGGTTTCTCGGTTCGTCCTTGGGGGAGTTGGTTATTATTGTTCTTCTCTGCAAGCTTGTTCTTTGAATCCATTTCCCAATGGTTTATTTTTGGCACTTGGTCTGCTATTTGTTCTTGTGGCACTCACAGGGAGTGCCCATCCCCGAGTCAGAGCGATGTTGGTGCTCAATTTGATCTCGCCCGTTTGTCCTTGAAATTATTCAGTTTGCGGGCTCTGTCGTCTTTTCTATCTCCTCGTATTGATGCATGAAAACTCGTCCTCCATTTGGTTTCCATGATCAGTCCCTTCCTTTGGTCGAGGATCACTTTAAGTCTAGAATTTGTTTTCCGTTCCTTTGTCCATGTGGAAGAATTTGTAACTTGGGCATAAACTCGGGTTTTTTCCTTCCTTCCGTTTTTCCACAGTCATGTTTTGTTTTCCCTGTCAATTTTTATCCCAATACCTGTGGAAAAGTGGTCCTTTCTGATTGGATGCGGCTCAACGGATCACATTTGGGCCTTATATCATTTCCAAATTCTCTATCCTTAAAGAAAGATTCATTTTTGGGTGCAAATGGTGATTTTCCTACATTTTACGGTTTGACGAGTGTGTTTTCCCGTCAAATTTATATCTCAACATCTGTGGAAACATGGCCCTTTCGGTTGGATGCGGCAAGCGAGGCACTTTGAGACTCGAGGATCATTTCAACTCAAAAATTATCCATGTGGAGGGATGGCGCTCATCGAAAATTCACATTTTGGTTTGACCTTGGAGTTGTGCAGGGAGACGTGTGGAGGTATCCCTTTGCCTTGCCCTGACTTAGACATTTTTTCATGCGGCGGTGCATCTCTATCGGACCATGGACATGTGGAGGGTGGCACTCATTTGAGGATCTCGCCTCGGGGTCCCACCTTGATTGCGCCAAGGGGACATGTGGTGAGCCTGTGCTTGTTCAGGGTCTCCGCTTTTGGGGACCATCTCAATGTTGCGTCGGGGAGACACTTGGAGGCTTCCGCCGGATTATCTTTATACTTCAACTTTTCAAGCAACTTTCTAAAGGCCTAGGAGACGTGAAGGGACCGCGTCTGTTTGGGGACTGACCCTAAATTTTGTTTTGAAGAAGCGCCAGGAGGACACTTGGAGGCTTTCGCTCACTCTGCCCTTGCTTGGACTTTTCAATGGCTAAGGAAAACTGTCTCGGACCCTAGACACATAGCCTTCCACTGATCCTTCAAATTTTTCAACAACTCTGCCGGAATGAGACACGTGGTGAGCTTGCACTTATTTGGGGTCTTCGCTGAGGACCATACCAAAGGTGCACCAAGGCGACACGTGGAGGCTTCTGTTGGCTCCTTTTTACTGAGATTTTTCAAAGGCCAAAAGGCATTTTTCTTGGGCCTAGGGCATGTGGAAGGCCCATGCTTGTTTGGAAACTTGCCTCTATACCTCACCTTTGCTAGTTACACCAAGAAAACACGTGGATGACTCTAATCTAAAGTTGAGAAGGGGTAGAATCAATGGTTGTTGTGCATTGCATCTATTTTTCTACCATTTTTGCTCCAAGACTCCTGGAGATGCGAATACGCACTATTTTTCATCATTTTTGATGAAATTCCTTGTTGTTTTTGTCTACAAAGTGCCATTGAATGGATTTAGAACTTAATTTGTGAGTCCAAGGATTGTTAAGGTTGATATTTTGAAGTTGGAAATGCTCGAGCACTTGTAAAAATGTGAATTACCAGAGAAGTTGGATGCGGGACAGAGTTGCAAAGGAAAGAGAGGGAAAAGGATGAAATGATGGAGGTTGTAGGTGCAAAGGATGAAAAAGGTGTTGCCTCGAGGGAGAAAAGGATTACCTATCAGATCTAGCTATACAGAGCCTCGGAAAATGATTAAAACGGGGATTTCTTGCATGAAAAAATAAAGAGAATGATTAGAAGGATTTGTCAAAAAGTTGTGGCATGACATCCTAGTCATTAGTCGAGGGTTTGGGAAACGTGATTAGTTCATGATTTGTCCAATTGCCAACTTTTGTTGCAAATTTGTTAAACATCACTTTTTGAGACAAATTGGTAACAAGCAAAGGTCCCTCAAATATTCTTCTTTTTGGGGAAATTTGGGATGAGTGAGTAAGTAAAATGTATAAATGCAATGAGAATACTCTTGCAAATGGTTGGGGTTGAATTTTTAAGAGAAAATTTGAGAGAGCCCATCTTCCTGAGAGACCAATATGAGAAACCTGTTAATTTCTTGTGTTTTAGATTTCAATCACGTCAAGTTGGTTGAGTGTACAACCATTGACAAGCTCTGAGACTATTCAAAGAAACTTTCCCCTGTTGATGAATCTAACCAATTTCAAGTTAATTTGTGTCAATCTTGGAGCAATTTGTGTCTGCTTTATTTTAGAATGTTTGCAAGTAGTTTTTATTATTCCTATTGCAATCTTGTGTTAAAGTCCCTCCGAATCACACAGGATCTCTTCCTGTTATATTTTAGTGGAATTTGCAATTTCATTTCAAGAAGAGCCTTCATCCTACAATGAGATAAACAATTTAAAATCACTTCAATGTCATTTGTTGATAAATATTGTCTGTAAGCCTATGAGTGTATCTTAGGTGTGAGGAACCATGGGTCTTTGATGTTTAATTGAGTCTTTAGCTCGATCCTTCATGTTAGATTCTTAGAGATTGTATGAAACCATGCAAATCTGGGCCTCCATTGATGCACACCTTCTGGTTGAAGGAATATTTTAGCTATTTCGAAGATTTATGTCATTTAGCTTTCCAATTGTTGTGAAGTATCTCAAAGATCTGGTATAATCAACTTTATCCTGATTAATCTCCCACCAAAATTATTCAAAAACAATGAATCCATCCTGAACTACCCCTATTTTCCCTATGTGTCCACAAATATATAAATTCTACTGCTAAAATATGCAAAAGTAATCAGGATTCCATAATGTCTTTAGTAACCTTTAACCATGTTTAGGAAATATCACCATTCTTTAGAAGTGACAACTTGTGAGAGTTAAATTGTGGTGCATTGATCATATTTTCTCAGGGTCCCCTTTCAAATTTATGCAAAGAAGGATATCTTCATTCTCCTTCACCAAAAGAGGTTACAAAATGGGTCCTCTCACCCTGGTCAAAAGGCATGGCCTAAAGCAATGAGGATAGATCAAATCCTTAATGAAGGTGCTATCCATTTCTTCGATGCCCGAGTGACAAAGAGTTAGAAAAATCCCATCCCCGACTACAAAATGATTCATAATAAGATCTATCGTCTCGAGTGTCTCTTAAATATGTGATGCTTCTTGGTTTCAAGGAGAATCAATTTGGATACCAACATGACATACATAACGATTGGTGAGAAAATCATGTTTCCCTTTCTTTATAGAATACGGTCCATCTTTTATTGAAGTTTGCAAGGCTACTTCTGCGTAAGTCCATTTCAATTAGTCAAACTCCAAATCGGGCTCTCTTCCTTTGTTTCTGAACAAAAGCAAACTTTTAATATTGTTCTTCACCACTTCATGCATAGAGATCAATTTTTGCCTCTAAAATTGATAATTCAAGGTATTATAGGAAGCGGTAAATCATATCTAGCATAAACACTATTAGGTTGACACTATCAACTACAAATCCTTTAAATAAGGCATCTCACTTTTATTGTTTGCACCTACTAGAATTGTTACCTTCAACATTTCGCATCTACTATCCATACTTCTCTATTTATAATAATTAAGGAAACCAAATAGCTTGAAGGGAAGGTGCTATCATATTTTGAAGACTTGGGCTCAAACATGTTTGATATATTCTCATCAATGAGATGAGCTTCATTAGGCCCAAACTGTTTTCCAAGGTTGATTATCACATTCAGAATCTTCCCCCACTTCAAGACATCCATTTTTGGTAATAGATCCATCATTCTTGTCGGGGACCTTAGCCAATTACCACCTATCAAGGATGTTTCATTGTATGTAGGACACTCATATGGAACAAACCTATGGAATAAATTTCCCACATATGTAACAATGCAAATATTTTTCCACCAACAAGGTTAAGATCTATCTCAAGTTTCTTTTCACAAATTTTTGCTCAACATTCAGGGTTACAATTGCCCACATTGAGGATTGGGATTTAACACTTTTCACTTGCACAAATGCACATATGTATGAACAAGAAATTGTTTCGTTTTATTTTGCTTCATATTTGTTTGCTAAAAGCGAGCTCGCCAACCACCATAACCTCAACATGTTAAAATATTTAAACATTCTAGCCATCTATTGTATTACAAAAATCACCACCATTGCGTAACTCGATGGATCCTAATGAAGAAGAATTGCAACACAATTTTTTTCTATGCAAACATCGTAAAGTAATGATTATGGATAATTTGTGGGTTGAAGCAAGCCTTGTGAGCGGTTCAATATGCACAATCTTAGACATGGTGCATAATGTTTCCACTTCATCGCCGGACCTTCCACTTTTTGTTGTCGTCCAAATTTGACAAATATACATGTCCTCCTTGGGATGCAACTAACCCTTTGCATGTTCCCCCTTCGCCTATCTCTAGTGGAAACCACAAAAACTACTTAAAATGGTGCGGGCCTTGACAATTCATAAGTCTTAGGGCCTTACATTGCCAAATTCCATTGTTAATATCAAGTAGCACTAGAAGGTAGGGGATGACATTCATCGCATTTTCTAAAGTCCCCTCATTTAAATATTGTTAGTGTAGAATCACATCACCCCTGAATGTCTACAACCAGATGGGTTGAGACTCTCAGTGTGATTGCACAACATGGAGCATCTCTTAGGGTGTGGGACCTTGTGAGTTGAGAGAGATCTCCAGATTGAGACCGGTTCCTATCCCTCTGTTCGTGTGTATACAAACAAATGACAAAGGATCTATCCTAAGCCTATTCTATCTATCAAGGAGACAGGGTTAGAAAGATGCAAGAAAATAAACCTAAGCGAATGAGGTGATACACCGATGGAATGTTAGACGCTCATTTTGTAGTTTAACACAGACCATTGAATGCAATACAAACACTATGCACGAGATGTTCAAATCACAATAAGATATTAGAGAGACAATAACAAATACATGAGAGGGTCGAGAAACATCCACAGACATATATATATATATATATATATATATATATATATTATTGCTTAGGATTCGATACAAAGTATATTGTAGTGGCCAAGAGGCAAAAATTGCATTACAAGCCAAAGGAGAGGTTAGAAAATCTCCACAAATCATTCTGTGAACAAAAGAAGAAGGGATGGCGCAAAACAAAAACATCCAACCTTTTATAATGAGCCCCGACCCTACTTTTATAGATTCAGCATGGAGGGAAGAAGGAGAGAGAAGTGGGAAAACCAGTTTGAAGCTCAACCACTGCCATCAATGCCTCCTGCAAAATCCACCCCAAATATATCATGCCTACATCAATTACTTGTTCGACGCCTCAAAGGAGGAGGAAACGACGGATCAGATCAAATCCGATCTAGTTATTGGGGCAAATAAATCCTTTATTAATGGCTCAAGACGCTTCTTCATTTTTTCCCTACCTAACCTCTCCAAAATTAAAGTTTCGATCTCCATGGCGTAGACGAGGCTGAAATATTTCCAACGGTGCTAGATTTTCCAGATTTCGAGCCCCGAGTCAAAAGATATGCCCATTTGAAATTTGAATTGGGTCCATACAAAATAGTGGGAACCAGCTATCAAAACGGGCCCCCTTTTGAAACCAGACATGTGGAGGGATGGCGCATGTCTGAGGGCAGCCTTTGTATTATGCTTTTGGAGTTGCACATTGTATCGATAAGTGGTTTCTACACGACTTGCTCAATTTTTTATGTTTTTCGGCTAAGTCTTTTACTCGGGGGGGTCATATATCTGACCGGGGACATGCGGAGGCCTAGCTCTTGTTTGGAAACCTTCCCCATTTTTGCTCTTGAATTAGCGCCGTGCTGACACTTGGCACCCTCCGCTGGTCTGTCTCAATGCTTTGACTATTCAACCCCGACCCTGTCCCTTTATGAAACTAGATGCGTGGAGGCTCCGCACTTACTTAGAAACCCACTCAGGATTTTTATTTTGAAGGAGGTTCGAGGTTGACATGTGGAAGCCTCCGCAGGATCTTGGACTTTTCAACGGCTGCTCTTACCTCTTCGGACCCTGAACACATGGCGAGATGGTATTCATTCTCCATACTTAGTTGATTTTTTGTGCCCGCTCTGTCCCATTTTTCAACTTAGACTACACGATGAGCCTGCACTAATTTGGGCTCCACTTTTAGATTCACCTTTGGAGATGCGCCGAGCTAACGCGTGGCATCTTCCGCTAGCACTTCTATACTTAGTCCTTTTTGAGGCCCGCCTTGTCTGCCTTTTGACTTTTTTAGCCGTTGACTCTTCCTCCTCTTTTGGGTTCGAGACACATGGGGGCCTCGCGCTTGTTTGAGCCTCCCCTTTTGGATTCAATCTTTGGAGGTGCTCTGTTCGGACACTTGGCAATGTCCGCTGTCTCCTCCATATTTAGTCATTTTTGGCCTTGTTCTGAACTATTTTAGATCCCAGATACTTCGAAATTTCACCGTTTTTTCTCTTTGAGCCTTTGGCTTCTTTTGACACTGTTTTCTCCTTCCATGACCCTGTTATTCCATTTCTGAGCCCGCCTGTAATCTGTTTGTTGTATTTGAAGCACGAATTTTCTCGACGGAGCCGTTTCTTGAATTTCTTCTTGCACGGGGTTGTTTGATCTTTCGCAGGCCCCGCCACTTCATTGCAGAGTCCCTCTGCAACCTGTTTGCAGGATTTGAATGTGATTTCTCTAGTTCCTTCTGTGCGGGGCCGTGGTGACCAATTTTGTCGGTGACAAAAATAGTGATAACAAATACTTTTGTATAACACGTCCTTTTTCTTATAAGCATTAGTTTAAGATTTCTCTTAAGATTATCTTCAAAAAGGAAAGAAGAGGAGATACACCTTTCAATTCCTTAGTGTTTCCCACTTTAATATAAAGTTGTGTCTTCCATCTTTCCCTTCTACCTATAAATTATATTATTTTCCCCTTCTCTTTTCCATCCATATCTCATAAATTTTAGCTTTCATCCATACATAAAAGCAATGTTTGCATCTTTGGTTTTCCAATTTTCATACATAGCCTTTTATCTTTATTTATATGTTAAATATTTGTTGTTTCTAATAATTTTACAAAAATAATAAATGCTTCAATATTATTTTGATATTCATTTTTAAATTTGACATATTGATCAAGCATGCCCCCCCATAGTGTAGGTTGTGTTCTTCCTCACTCCCATAGCTACCCCTAAAAATATTACTCCTAGTTTACTCTATGGTCAATATTTATTAACATTACCCCCTTCCTAGATCGAACACATTGGTTCCCCCTCCACCTTTTCTTATATACAATCATTAGGGAGAGGGGCCAATACTTGAACATGGTCCAAGAGTTGACATTATGGGTTAAATTTGATGGCCACCTATGCTTGTCAAACAATTTTTTGGTGATGGTAATTTTCAAATATCGCCCTTCAAAATTCAAAAAATTGTTACTTATACCATACTAATAAAATAGATAAAATATTATTTTATATTTATTTAACTATATATATTATATATTATTATAATATATATAAATATATATTAAGAAATACGGTCACATTTTAAATATATAACTCGTGTGTGATAGTTATTTAAAAAATTTGCAAGTATTTTATGGATAAAATCACAAAAACATCTAAACGACCGTCAAATTTAACCCCGATTGACACGAGTCTTGATCACACAATACCCAATATTTGTTATAGTACCACTTCATAGTTATTATGCCGAAAGCTATTTTCCAAATGGGCTTTGCGCCTCATGCCACCGACATGTGTCAAGTAAATCAACGATTGTAAATTTAACGTGCATCGTGCCGTCGCAGACGCATCCTCGCCATCAATTTTGTAGAAGTGGTTTTGCAGGGTTATTCACCGGTGTTTTTATAGAAGCGGTTTAATAGATTTTTGTACTCTTATAAATTAATAAATAGAATTTTTTTTGGAAATGTGCTAAACAACGCTCTTAGTAATAGTCATCTTAAAAATCAGTGTCAGTATGGGTAAAATAAAGTTGACACACAGATAAATTTGTAACCCTCATATTTCCTCATTTTACTATATACAATTTAATTGATATGAATTTGTATCTGTATCTGAAGTGGGTTCGATTGTATCTGAGAGAAAACCACTACCTTTCGTTGTTTCGATTGTTGTATGCATAAGAAGATTGAGGATTAGGAGACGCTTCATTTAGGCACAATGTCTAGCTGTATTGATTTTGCTTCTTCTGCTTCTGAGCACTTGTCATACGAGCATTGTAACCTTTGCACCACATGAAAGTCCCCTAACAAATAAAATAAAACATTGCCTGCGGCCAGGTGGAGGGAGGCCGGTGAGGGGACGGTTAGGCCACATGGGGGCCTGTCCGCTAGGGAGGAGAGAAGGCACCACGTCACAAAAATTACTGGATTCATATTCCCGTTCTTACCGATAGTAGAGTCCAATGTTTTAAAGTATTAAAGACAATAAAATCATATAACATGCATAAGTGCGTTCATCAAGATGTCATATTTATAGGGTTTCTTCGGTGACAAAAACCACATGTCATATTATTTCCACAAAAACTATGCCTATTCACATTCCCATTGACAAATAATAACATTAATCAAGCACAAGAAGTTTGTTCTTTAATTATTTGATTCTAAACTGTATGTTTTTGAAAAATGGAAAATTCAACCTTGAAATTTATTGTTTTAATATTATATAGCTGGCTATATAATAATTATATTATTCCAAAATAGATTTAAGTACTTCCTTAACAAAAAAAGAATGTTGTAATGATGTTTTCATTGGTTATATAATTTATGTCCTTGGCAGGCATTTCCATAGTGGAGGTGAGGTGCTTCCCACCAGGGATCAAATTTGAAGGGCTGGTCTGAATTTTATTGTGAAGGGCAACTTGGCAGGGATTTCCGTAGTGGAGTTAGGTGCTTCCCAAGATGTATATGTTCTTTGCTATTGTCCATATAAACGTTATATACATACGAGTACATATTTATTGAATTTTGTATATGTACATTTAAATATCTATTAAATTTCAATGTTTTGTAGATAAATTGTGATGTTTTGTTAAATTATTTTTTATTTTTACAAGAGTTATAGTTTAGTTGTTAGGATGATGGCTTGTTAAGCTATTCACGAAAGTACACATCCCTCTAGATATTTAAGACAGAGAGTCAAAATGGATAGGGTTGAGATCGTTAGAATGATAGTCGGAGATAAACACAACCCTTAATTTTGCATGAAATCACTACCTTCGTGTTCTAAGTTAAATCTGTGTCTTCCTGTTGGTGATGTGTCCAGTGAAACATGCATTCAAATTTATTTTACATTTATATTTGTTTTCCAACTACCCATTAAAGTCAAGATCTACAAATTCAAACAAGTATTGGCTACTTGCATTTTCAAATATCCCGTTATGGTGTCATCTCTACCTTCCACAACACGAGTTTGTTCCTTCATTAGATTGACATACATAATTTTGTATGAAATCACTACCTTCGTGTTCTAAGTTAAATCTGCATCTTCCTGTCGGTGACGTGTCCAATGAAACATGCATTCAAATTTCTCTTACATTTACATTTTTTTCTAACTACCCATTAAAGTCAAGATCTACAAATTCAAACAAGTATTGGCTACTTGCATTTTCAGATATCTCCCTCTACGGTGTCATCGTCATCTTCCACAACATGAGTTTTTTCCTTCATTCGATTGACATACAAGTCATGCAATTTGTAGACGATATATTTTTACATTGGATCCACGTTTCCTCATTTATTTCCCTTTCACTTTCTCGCCTTCGAATGTCATTTTCTCAATCCTCTTCTCTCTCTTCGTTTCTTTTGATCTAGTTTTTTTCTCCGTTGTATCCCTTTAGGCGTTCACATCGCACATTTGACGATACGATTGCTAGTCATAGTACTATCTAGTAGTTATTTTTTTGACATAATATTTATGTAGAGTAGCCAATCACTTCATGACATGTAAGACCTCTCATCCGTGTACAAGTATTAAAATTCAATGTTCAAGCATTATCACCAATGTTGGAGTATTGGTTTTCACATTTATTATTTTAAATCAATTCAAAATATGGTTTTCCCTCCAATTAAAAATTCCAAAGAACAACTATAAGGTAAGACAAATCTGAACTACATATTAGTGAAAAATACAATTGATTTTGTGGACCCCTTAACTTAAGATGTACCACTAATATAGCCTCCTCAAAGCATGTATGTCACCATATAACAAAGTCAGCTATAAAATTTTTGATAGAATGAATTAGTCCATGTGCAAATGTATGATATGTTTAAGCGGTCAAATCAAACATAAAAGTGTGGTTAAAATCCGGGCTTGGAGTCCGCAAGAATAACTTCAAATAAAGGAGGAGACCTCCTTTCTAACTCACCTACGGCTTGTCTAGGAATTTGTGCGCAGAAAGATCTAAAAGCAGACTTCCATATTACATGTGAGCACTTGTATTCCATTACGTGTAATTATCAAGACATGAAATACTTTTTGTTAAAATAAGCTGTTGTATCTGCGACTCGAAATATCTTACACTTAGGACAAATTAGAAAACTCTGTTTCTTTGAAACTCCAAATATATGGGCATTCATGTTTTTTAAGATCGGTGTGCTTAAACACAAAATTCTTTTCTAGTCTTCTCATTATTTGTTAAATCAAGTCTCGTGAGTACCTAAAACTGATTTTTTTCTATATTTTTAAATTTTTACTATCATGTTTATGTGATGTTTATATCAAAATTATTATTACACATTAATAAAATTTATATGTAATATTTTCATATATATTTAACATAAATAGAGTCAAAATGTCCACATTAAATCATCACCACCAAAAAAAAAAAAAAAAAAAAAAAAAAACATAAACATAAACATTGAATATGAAAAAGGATAAATATGTGGACATTTTAAAAGACCCTAAAGTATTCATAACATAAAGAATTTCTTAACTGCTAAATTAGCATAAATATCTTAACTATTTACTCTGCTTTCTTGACATTTTTACTCTGTTAAATATATATTAGCATAAAGGGTTATTGACTATTGCTTTAGAGTGTGTGCAAAGAGTAGTATATGATTGAAGTTGGTCAAATATATGTGGAAATAGAATATATATTCAAATATGTATAAAAATGTCATTTCTAAGTGCATGAGAAAAACTTATGATACTCTACAAAAAATTTATTGACTTTATTTCATTTTTACACAAAACAATTACAACCCCTTTCTTGATCAATTTCTTACACACAGGACAACAATAAACATAAAACTTTTAGACAAGTGTAGCAAAATTGTGGATTCTCACAACGTTTTTCATCACTTCACTTATCCATACATTTCTCATGGAATATGATATTTGTAGGTTACATAAGGAAAGAGTTTCCTTAGGAAACATTGACATTGTTTCATCAAATACAACTAACAAATGCCAATTCTTTGATCTAACATTATCAGAGTGAATGCCTTGACTGAAATGTGTGTCAAATGTGGAAATGTACATAAAAGAAAAGCGAGTTGTTTGAGAAAATGACTCAAGAAAGTGTGTTTTCATGGAATACAAATAAATCAAACTGCTCCCTCTTGAGCTGAGCAACAAACCATGAAAATGAATAAGCACGTTCGTTGTCAATCCATTTTGAAATTGGATAATGTTATGCATGAAACGTTTGCATATGGTGAACAGACATTTATAGTAACTCAGTTCAGGAATATTCATAAAAGGTTCTCCAATTAAATACTTTTCAGTCCTTACTCCTTTTTCCGCCTATTTCAAAATTTTATATGTAAAGTCTGTTATTGCTGGATGGATCATTTGGGATTCCACATTTCCTATGTGGAGACTTAGGTGCATTTAATATATGATTTCGGAACATTGACATTGAAAATTGCCTCCTTATTTAGTTGCTCTCTCATATCATTTCTGTACATAGTGCTTTCATGGAAATATATGTTGTGCATAAATGTTAAAAAGATTTATCTTTAAGTTTAGAAGGCAAGCATTCCAATAATAATCGATGCTTCTTTTCTTACTTCCCCTACTTTCTCTCTTTTTATTTGAACCTATGCAAACGTTAGTTAGGGAAACATATCAAGTTTTTTTAATGATTTTTTTCAGTTATTTGCAAAATCAAATCAGCGAAGTATGTAAACGTGCGAGGATAATTTCAGGGTGCTATTCACCGTTTCTAGAAGTGGAGTGTTAACAAATGGGCATTCTCTTCAATATTGATGTGTTTAAATATTTTAATATCTAACGAGGTAGAGGCATATTCTTGCTTTTCCTATAGATTAATATGAATAATAGTTCTATGTATATAATTGTGATTAATGGTCTAAAAATTATAAAATCCTTGCCAATGGTTTGGAGTCTTCGTAGGATTTCTCAAAAATAGTAGTAAGCCATCATGTAACTTGTAGCATCAACGAACATAAGATACATTCAATATTTTATGTATAACATAATTATTTATTTGGACGAGAATCATGTAGAGCTTGTTATTTGTGGACTAGCTCATTTTCAATATTAAATCTATTATTCATAAGCTCAAAACATTTAAACATGAACAAAGTTTTTACAATTTGTACTTGAGAAAGCTAGAAATGACCGAGCAGATTTTTCCTACATTAAAATTGATAGTAAAATTAAGTGGTGGGTGATAATGTCATTTTGATGGTGGTGGAATTATTTTTGTTCTTCTTTCAATGCCATTGACTATGGAGGAATAAAAACAAGTGACATTCTTACAAGTAATTTGGGAAAATTCATCTATGACATTCCATTGTTATACATCCTTATCTTAGATACGCTCTGATGTTTGATATAGTACATTGGGCCGCATTAGGCGAGGATTGTTATTTGTTCTATTTTTAAGAATTTAAGTATAATAAGAAATTATTAAGTCTTTTGAAGACAAATTTAGAAGGATTGGGATATGTAACCATCTTATGCTCTTGTACATAGAGAATATTCATGTAAAGTTAACTCTTTGTTAAATGTGTAAGAATTTTATTTTTCCTCTATCTAAATTAAGTCACGTGCTTTGTCCATGTAAGTATAGATACTCAAATTTTGCAATTTACCATTTGATTGCTAATTTTAACAATGCACTCTTATTTAAACAATCATACTCTTTTTATCCTTGATTAGTACATCGTGAGTCTCTTTTCTAACTTGTTTATTCATACACACTGATATGTCAAAAAATATTGAGAATTAAATGCATAAAATCTATAGGAAAACTCTACTTGACATGATGCTGACCTCTACTTTTCATGCATTTCATGCATGTCTAGAAACATCCACTTTGGTTGGCTTGAGGAATCTGGTCCTAGCCAACTTGAATGGTTTTGGATCAATATATCATCTATATGATATTTCAATTTAATATTCTTTAGTAGGTCATTTAACATCTCTGGGTTGACCTTTCCATGATAACTTGCCTTGGAGCCCTATATAAGAAAGTTAAACTCACTTCATTTGCTAACCTTCCATTCTCATGAAATCCAGATTGTAAATACTAGCACTAAAGGCACCAAAGGATCCTTAAATCTCATAAAATATTATGTATAATCATTAGGAAGAAATCACTATAGGTATGAAGCACTCTACTCGGTTATGGACTCCATCTCCCCTATTTGCAAGCATTAAAACACCCTCATTTTAGGTATTAACAAGAGCCAAACTCATTTCCAAACATTGTCAAAGAGTTCAAGTTTCCAAACTAGTTGCATTCATTCATATATCACATGCTAGGTCAAGAATAATATGTGGTTTAATGCATCTTTGGAGTAGTGTTGACGTGAGCGATATAAGGATTGCACTTCAACCCAACTAATGTTTGTTTTGTAGGATCTCTTACCCATGGCTAGGATTTGAGATCTTACTCGAGAATATTGAGAGGGCTTCACAACATGGTGACAACTAGGATTTTAAAACAATAGACATTTCCAAATAGGTGGCAGTATTATAAAGTTACAAATTAGGATCAAAACTATATAATTTAGGTGCAAAATTCCTATTGGATACTCTAGGAGATCTATAAGATCACAAACTCTTGAATTGAACATCGTTCACAAAACCTTAGCTATGTTAGGGTTCCTTTTTCTATTGTATGATTCTTATTACATGATTGCTTATTCTACTTCTAGTTGTAATAATGGCTTACTCTCATGATTAAACCAAATCATACCTTGAATATATAAAGTGAAACCCCACATGCGAGGATGTTCTCCTTAAAAAAATTCATGACATTTTAGATTCATCCTAATACACCTATTGAGCATGTTCAATTTATTCTTCAAAAATATCTATATTTCAATATTGATAACCATTCTATTTGCAACTCCTCCTCGACCTCTTGTTAACAATCGAATTCCTTGATATGTTCAAGTCTTTGTGTAGAAGACTCGGTTCAATTGTGTTATTATTGACAAATTATCGGGCCTCAAAGTTTACAACATCTCTTTCATTCATGGTTGAGGTATCTCCTTTAAGGATATCTCTCCTTCAAATCTTAGAATATGAGGATTTGAAAATGTTCCTCACAAAGTCTTTTGTTCTATCACTATTCTAGTCATTATTGACCCTAAAACCTTTGATCTTGTTTGTTATATTGTACATGATGATCCTAACTACAACATCCACCTTGGGAAACCTTGGTTACATGTTACACACATCAGTTTAGCATCCACTAGTCTATAATTTTCTCACCAAGGCTCTACTCATCTTCTACAAACGTGACCCTTTCCCTTTTAATTATTATGCTCTACGGTATAAACATACATTAACAATCACACTCCATCTCTTCTTATTATTCCACCTAGACAGAAATTCATGTGTTTACCTTATGCTATACATATCGTGTTAAAACACATACTTTAGTGCAACCTTGTGTCTCTCCCTCCACCATCTAAGGTTGATACAAGCAAGCTTCCTAGAAAGACATTCAAAGTTGATGTTTATTGTTTCTATTATAGATGCATTGGGTCTTTATCTTGATTGTTGTACTAAAATTCATCATGTTATACAAGATATTCTTGATGCACATGCTTTTGAATGGGATATCCCTTCTAAGTCCACTATGAAACCTACTCTTGCCGCACATTTTATTACTTGACACACAAATCAATCACCCAATATTACCCCTCTAGTTATTTCTCATACTCTACCTATCATGGCTACATCTAATGTACCCATGGTGTTAGGGGCATCTCATATTCCACTTCAAAATGATGTACAATGACTACGGATTTTAAATTGGTTACTTGGAATGATCCATAAATTGGTAGGAATCCCTTACTATTTTAAATGTTTACAAGGATATTTTAAAAACTCAATCAGTTTCTAACTATTTTATTATTGGAGAAGTGTCACGAGATCTCTTGGTTCAAAGAATGCACAAGTGAATAATTCGAGATGTGAATTGTTCCAGAAAACAAAACAAGTATACAAGACTACAATTTAAAAATACAAAAGAGATAATTACAATAACATAGAAATAACTCCAATTCAATACGAGAAAATAGAATAATGCAAGAGATGCACATATAAGAGGTGAATGTGCGACCTCCTCCTAGAATCATATAAATCTCCACCTAGAATAGTGTAGTCAAGTGGTAACCAACACCTAGAAAAGGGTAGTCAAGTGTACACCTAAGAAAGCATATCCCATAGGTGTAGGGAAACTCCAAGTGAGGTGGAATATCTCGAGTAGGATAATAAAAAAAAGTGAGAAAAATAAATGTTACACTAACACCACCCATAAGTACAACTTAGGTGGGTAGTGAAAAATGAAAGTGGCTCCTAATAACAAGGCTTGATGAGGTACCCATGTACAATGCAATCTTACTTTTATGGAAATATATGTTGTGTATAAACGTTCATAAAGTTATATCTTTACATTTAGAAGGTAAGCATTCCAATAATAATTGATGTTTTTTTTACGTCCCCTACTTTCTCTCTTTTTATTTGAACCTAAGCAAACATTATTTAGGGAGACATATCAAGATTTTTAATGATATTTTAGTTATTTGCAAAATAAAATCAGTAAAGTATGTAAAAGTGAGGATAATTTCAAGGTGCATTTTCCCCTTTTCTCCTTTCTAGAAGTGGAGTTTTGACAATTGGGCATTCTCCATAGGCATATTCTTGCTTTTCCTTTATGGATTATTATAAAATAGTTCTATATATATTATTGTAATTAATGGTCTTAAATATTATTAAATCTTGCAAATGATTTGAAGGCTTCATAGGATTTCTCAAAAATAGTAGGAAGTCATAATGTATCTCATAGTATTAATATTCTATATATAACATTATTATTCATTTGGATGAGAATGATGTAGAGTTTGTACCTTGTGGACTAGCTTGTTTTTAATATAAAGTCTTTTATTCACGAGTTCAAAACTTTTAAACATGAACAATGTTTTTACAATTTTATCTAAGAAAGATACAAATGAGTGAGCATATTTTCCCTACATTAAAATTGATACTAAGATGAAATGGTGGGTGATAATTTCAGTTTGATGGTGGTGGTGTTATTTTTGTTGTTGTTTCAATGCCATTGAGTATGGAGGAAGAAAAACATGTGACAATCTTACATGTAATTTGGAAAAATTGATTATACATCCTTATTTTGGATACACCACAATGTTTGATATATTATATCGGGCCACATTAGATGAGGATTATTATTTGTTCTATTTTTAAGAATTCAAGTATAATAATAAATTGTTGAGTCATTTGAGGACAAATTTAGAAGGACTGGGGTATATGACCATCTTGTGCTCTTGTACATAAGGAAGATTCATATAAAATAAACTCTTTCTTAAATGTGTAAGCTACAAATTTATCCTCTATCCAAATTAATTAATGTACTTTGTCTATGTAAGTGTAGAGACACAAAATTGGTAATTTACCATTTGACACTTTGCTGATTTTGACAATGCACTCTTTCCACTACTACATGGGGGAAGGGGACTTTTGAGACAAAATTTAAAGACATAAATGTAATTTCGTATCTATCTTCTCCTTTATAAAAATATAATATTAATATATAGAATTTTCCGCACAATGATTCTTCTTTCAGGTTTTCCCCTCTTCTTCCCCTAAAAAATAGAACACTGATCGTAGTTTCTTGAGTTTTTGCATTCTTCTTTGACACTGTAGTAGAGATTGGAAATATCCGACACCCAAAAGTGTTCACCGAGACCGCATTTTATTCAAATTTTACATAGTACCGCTTAGATCTGACGAAATCACCCTCTCAAGGTAAATAATAACATTTCCTTCATTTAGAACACGGTTATTATGTATTTTTCACAAAAAAAGATCACTGTGTAGCGAATACATCTATGAACGTGGTTTCTTTAACTTCTAATAATATTTTTTTAAATTCTAGGCACTAAGAGGGGGGTGAATCAATGCTTTTAAAACTTTTGAAGTAATTCACGGTTATTGATCATCCAAACTTAACTATACTAACCATGATAAGCATGAATATTCAATCATGAGAGAGAGACACGAGAAAAAACACATAAAATGAGAAGACAAGATTTAATGTGGGAAACCCATCAAGGGACAAAAATAATTGAAACAAGAGTACTAGCTTGAACAATTATCCTATAAAATTACGATGATTTCGCCATATGTTGAGCACTCACTCAACGTGAAGCAGCCCTCCAATCCAAAGCCAAGCACCCACTTGATAGGTTTGCAAGTACCTACTTACAAGGAAGCACCCACTTCTAAATTATTGAGAAACAACTCAGACTTTTGTCTTAAAAAAATTGATCACCTTCTTCACGTGGTTGCTTACACCAACATTTTTGATCACTTGTCTCAGCTCACCTATCTTTTATTCTCTTCTCCTAATTTTTCATGGTTTTATCACATTAACACTCTTCTTACTTTGTCAAGACTAATATCTCATCCCTATCAACAACATAAATTACATGCTAAAAATAAGCTTTTATAAACAAGCATAACCTCTTGAGATGACCCTTGACATTTCACATATAAGGACTCTTCAAATAACCCACCTATCCATATGTATAAGGAAAATGAAAAGGTATTTGTTGACAGGAGTTCATCAACATTTTCTACAAACCACGATGTTAAGGAGATAGCTGCGAAAAGATAAAAGTAAGCTGCGAAGGAGAAAGGGAAGGCGAGGGATGAAGAAAGAAGTCACGTATAAAGGATGAAGCCACAAAACATAAACTAAGAATGCCATGAAAAGCGAGAAAATACTTGAGATAAGGAGAAAGTTTTTTTTTTTTATTAAGGGCAAATAGTTTTGAAGGGACTATACCCTGTATACAAAAGGGCTCAAAAGCCAGATATCAGAAGTGAGAGAAACAACCCAGAGAAGGGAAAAACAACCAACCTAAGAGGGCTCATCAGCCAGATAAAACAACAAATTAGAAGAAAGGATCCAGATGTACAATGATCCAAAAAGTAGCAGAAGAGATCAAAAAGCAAACAAAATATATCCATCATATAATATCTCCGCCAAAAACAGCTCCAGAACCACCAGTTATAAGCAACTTCGTAGCCAGCAAACAACAACACAGCACCACGTTACTTGATAGCCCTGTCAATCTTGGTTTTGATAGACTGCAATGACATAAAGAAGGCAATGGCTGTGGCCTGAGAAGAGTCTTTCATATCCACCTGAGCAATTGCTATATCCCTTTTCTCTTTGGGGCCCCAAATGTCTTCATTAATCCCACTTAGACTGCATACACTATGAACATGTTGTTCAATGAAATTATAAATACTTTTAAGAGCAGATAGTATGCAGTCATTGCAAATTTTTGCATTTCCCATTCTGCCATCCAAAGACTGTAACTTCTTGAATACTTCAGCAATAACCCCCTCCTCATCATCACTTTGTAGTATTCCTTTTCCCTTAGCTTTTTCCATATTTTTGATAACCCCTTTGAGTTCTTGTATTTCCTTTTCCATCCTGTCCACTCTGACCATCAAATCCTCCTCCTTAGGTTCCTCCATTGGTTGGCTGATGTGCAGGAGGTTCTCAGCAAGCTCTAGGTCTTTGTGACTTCTGAGAACCCGCTGAGAAGTAGGGATCTTAGTTTTATGCCCTTTCTTTTCTTGCTAGATGCAACAGTTTCAATCTTCCTTTCCAGCAGGGGGAATGAAGGCGGTGTGAGCAGGGGGAGGAATGGAGGAAGAGGGTGGAGCAGGATTCACGCGGGGGACAGTTTGAACAGTGGTGATGGATAAGTAGGATTAGCCCTTGATGCAGAGGGACAGCCCTAGAATGGCTCTGAACTTCCCTAACTGATTTCTCCAGCGAGTTTATCAAGTAGTGAGGGAAGCTGATGGTTATATTTCTACGAAAGTGGTTAAGAAATATCAAATGCTTTTGAGGTATAGTAACAAATCTTCCTTCAAGAGTTACATACCTAACAACCATCTGGCTAGCTCAACAAAAGGCTCAGGAATCGAAGCCACCTTGATGCCGGCAGTCACAAACTCAAGATTCTCCCCATCATCAGGAATTTCTTAGTCTCCACCTCCCTGTCTACCTTCTTATTGAAGAATTTGGTGCCATCAAGACTGAGTCCCGTGATCTGGGTGATGAGCTCCTCCGTGATCTCAACCTCCATGTTGTTGTATTTAACAACCCGATTCTTCCATCCCTGTGCGAATTTAATAGAAATATCTTGATCAAAACCTTGAATCCTTTCTATCAAATTTTCTAGACCCCAATTTGAAGGTAGTTCCAAAGCACAGCATCCTCTTTCCACGCTGGATTGTGGGTGGGTTCTGTTTTGCATGGCGGACCCCCATTTTTCCACTGTTTCTATTCTCAACGGTAAAGATGTTAGCACTATGCGGGGTAGGCTGAACTTTGTTTTTGAATCTTTCCCTTCCGTGAAAGAAGATGTAATTATTAGACCATACTTGTAATTAGTGTCCCGCTCCTTGGCTTTCTTTCTATGCCAAGAAATGATGACAGTCCAGTTCACACAAATCCCATCAATCATACAAATCTTATATGATGTCATCATTCTGTACTTGAGGATCCACACATTAGCATCCACATTACAGCCGTTAGTGATGATTTTCTCGGCCATGTAGATCATTGATTATGTCTTTATTGACTTGAGTGGGTAGAACATCCCCCCTTAGCCAAGTTTGAAAAGTATTAGTAACACCAAGGTTTGCCAAACCATCTGTGACCCTATTGCCTTCCCGATAGGTGTGGGTGATTTTAACATTTTCAAAACTCTTGCATATATCAATAGCTTCAACAATGAAATCTCTAATTGACCAGCTGGGGTGTTGCTTTTTGTTTAAGAGATTGATGATATTCAGAGAATCACCCTCAATTATAATATTCAGAATATTACAATCTCTGGCAAGCCTTATTCCCCATAGAGCAGCAAGAGCTTCAGAGTAATGGTTAGTTTGCCTGCCCATTTTCCCAGAAAAAGCAGCAACAAAATAGCCTCTTTGATCTCTGATGACTCCTCCACCTCCAGAGTCTCCCGGATTGCCTTTTGAGGCCCCATCAAAATTTAACTTATGCCAATCATTGGGAGGCTTAATCCATCGAGATGGTGGTTCTATCCATACCATTGTTATTCTTTTTGAAGGTAGTGTCAATATTCCAATCAGTCAGAATGTATTCTTCTTTCTTAGGGTAAAGTCTATTTTTAGGAGGTTTAAATCTAGCAATATTATCCTGCACAACAATGATAATTTCCTTGTAGACTTTGTTACATGCCTTTCTAGTGTTTCTGAAAATGCCATCATTACAAGCCTTCCAAACTCACCACATAGTGTGAGGTAAAACAAGTTGCCACAATCTCTTCACCACACAATGCTTATACAGAGAGTCCCATTGTTCCCAGGCCTGAAGATAGGTAAGGGAAAAACCATTTCTAATTAAATTTTGCAAAAACAAGATGCCAAATTTTGGAAGCATACTCACAATGAAGAAATAAATGTTTTATGTCTTCTGCCTCTTTCTGACACATGCAACATCTATTCGGCATGATGAATCCCTTCTTAATGAGGTTGTCATTAGTCAGGATCTTGCCTTTAATGATGAGCCACCAGAAGAAGTTCACTCTAGGGGTTAGTTCTGACATCCACAACTTATGCCACTTAATTTCACTTTCGATAGAGACAAAGAAAGAATTATATCTGATTTAACATGAGTATTCCCCATCAAAAGAATCTTTCCAGATGAGTTCATCCTTAAGATTTTGATTACTAATATGGATTAGAGAAAGTTGATTCTGTAAAGATGAAACATCAGCTGTACATTATCATTCTCCACTTTTAACTGTTTCCATTTTCTTTTGTTTTCATCCACCTCAATGTATCCCTGTATTTTGTGTCCATACTTTGTAATTAAGTTGTCTTTAATGTGTCCATAAGAAGAAATCCAATTAAAATCAGTCCATTTATCAGTCCAGAAGTTAATGTCTTGCCCATCCCCAAGCTTCCAGCTACACCCCTGAGAAAGGATGTGTCTGCTGTGAAGAAGATTGTTCCAGAAAATAGAACCATTCGGAAGAGACTGATCAGAAATAAAGGAAATCTTGCTTTGGTTTGAAAGGTATTTGATCTTAACCAACTCTGTCCAAGGCTTGTGTTCTTTTATAAGTCTCCAACCTAACTTTGCAATAAGGGCAGCACTCATATGCTTGATATCTTTGATACCTAACCCCCCAAGCCTCTTTGGTTTACATACCTGCTCCCAAGCCACTAAATGATACCTGAACCTGTCCTCAGTACCGTGCCATAAAAAGTGCTTTTGAATCTTTTCAATACTATTCGTCACTTTATTCTTTGGTATCTTTGAACATTGACATGATGTAAATGGGTAGGTTTTGGAGCGTGATTTTTATCAATAAGCACTTGCCTGCACTTGAAAGTATAGCTCCTTGAGAAAGTTGCATAACAATGAAAGAAGTCACGGAAGTCGACTAAGAGCCGCATAATGAAGGCGAATCAAGCCAAATCGAGACCGAAGCCGGCGGAGGCTGAGTCAAAGCAAATGACTGTTAGAATGTATTGGATTTTGTATATTTATTGTAATTAACCTTTTTGTAAAAGGGGCATCACGAGAACTATAGATATGAATACCACTTTGAAAGATTTTGTATGAGAGTGGAGATAGGAGAATGAAGAGAATATGCATGTCTTTGGAAATTGATGTAATTATTATTGATGAATAAATAAAGAATGGAATTTTGGAGTAAATTTTTTTATATGATTTCATTTACATTCCTATTCTTAGAGTAGAGGTGGTGTATTTATCGTGTACTTCCTTAACTAAGATCAATATTTCTTAAGCTCTAAAATCTGTTGGGGTTTTTAGGTCAACATTTGATGTCCGAGCCCAAGTTTTTATTAAGATGTTAGGAAAAATTTCACCACCGGGGAATTGGAATCCCACGTTATTAGAAATTGAAAATTGGTAGGAAAATCAAATTGATATATTTTTGAAGGGAGAATCAAAAGGCAGAAAATCACTTATAAGGCAGTAGAAGTAGAAGTATTTAGATAGTTTGGAGAAGCATTTTGGTCTTATTTTCTTCATCAGTTGTGGCCCTATTTGTTAGCACATGCAAAGAGGACATAATGGATGCAAATGTACTTAAGACAACCCTTTGAGTGGACTATAACAAAATTAACAATAGTAAAATATCTCGATGAGCCGTGGAAAAGAGCAATTGATTATTGAGTACGAGACTACCTTAGATTCTTTCATAATTACGTGGGTAATTCAAGGTTGGAATAGCTTCGATAATAAGAAACATGAAGTTCTAAGCGGAGGCCGTGATTGATTTTTTTCAGTCAAGTACCATTCCTAATTAAAGTGTTAATGATAAAGAAGCGATTAATTAGAGAAGCAAAAATGTTCCTTTAGGAAGAAAGGCACCATGGGATGAATTTCGCGAAGGGGTGATCTAGGAGTCATGACTTATTAGAATTAATGGGATGTTGATTGGGGTGGTAGAAATAGGATGACATGGAGAAAAATAAAAAGAAAAGAATTAGATAGTTGGATAAGAGGACATTAGGAAAAATTAAGGGAATTTAAGTTAAAAAGAGTAACTAAAATGAGGAGGATGAAATAAATATCCGGGTTAGAGGTATAAAAGAAGGAATTAGAGAAGAAGATAGAGAAACAGAGATGGGAGGGAGAGGAGAGAGTAAAGAAGTTGAAAGATAGGAAGGAGAAATTAAATAAAGCTATGAAAGTATAAAAGAAAGTAGAGAAGACAAAAGATTCACCCACACAAGTGGAGGCCGAGAAATTGGTTCACTCGAAAATGGAGGTGGACACATCAAATCTTTCTATAATACACATGCCTTTCGAAGACCAAGAAGGGTTTGTTACTCCAAGAAATCCCATTTATACTATAGAAATTCGAGTCCAACAAGCATTAACAGGAAAAACAACCCTAATGAGAGATCTATGACATTTAGTAGGAGGATTGGAACCAACATTTGGAGCAGTACTACATGCCAAAGGATGGAGTGAAGAAGAGTTGAGAAACCATTAATGGTTAAGGAAAAGGTGAAGAAGAAGTTATTGGCATGATAAGGAATTCAGAGGAAAAAAATAAAAATAGGGGATGAGGAAAATGAAGAGCATAAGAGTATAGACAAACGAGAGTAATAAATAATAGGAATAATAGAAGAGAAAATTGAGGAAAGAGATAGAGAGGAGGACCAAGGTAGAGAGGAAGAAAAAATAATAAGAAAAGAAGGAGCGATGAAGGATTAGAAGATAGTTCTGATTAAGGAATAAGAAAGATAGAAAGGTAGTTATGGAAAATACTAGTTACGAAAGGTCACCAAATAAAGATGCACCCCTAACAACGTACGAGCCCAAAGGAGATGACCCTAAAGAAAATGCCATTCCATGTGCCACTTGAAATGTCATTTTAAAATCTAGATAAAGCAACAAGTTTGGAGGAGAGATATCAAATATTGAAAGAAGAGAGTCAGAGAAGACAAGAGATAGTAAGGGAATTTTAAGAGTTATTAGGAAACTTTAATTTAATCTTGAATTGAGAAGAGATAAAGGAAGAAAGAAAAATTCAAACACATTTTATAACCGGAAAAATAATGTAAAGCAAGTTTGTTGGAAACTAGAAACCGAGAGGGGGAAAATCAATGTTTAATTAAACTTTTTGTAACCACAAACTTAACCACTTAATCAAGAAGATAATTCAAAAGAGAGAAAATACACACATGAGACAAGAAATTTAAGTGGGAAACCCAAATGGGGATAAAACCCACTGAACCGAGTGCACTATGTGGTAAAAGGTTACAAGCAGTTTGTTGAGCTACAACTCAACCTATGAGGCTACAACCTCAATATCACACAAGCTACAACTTGGTGAAGGAAGTGTCAACTTCCTAGATAATTTAGCTAGCTATGAATCCCTAGTATAAAACAATTCAGCTATGATCACACTTCAAAATGATGCTCGTACATCAGATAATGATCCTAAATTAGCAATCTATCTCTGCTACTTTGACTATCTCTGAATTCTTCTTCTTGACTTGATTGCAATCTTGAAACTAGAGCCTTCATTCAATGATCGACATCTTAGACATGAATAACATTAATGCACCTATAATCCACTTTTCAAACTCAAGCTGCTGACCTCAATTTATCGAGTCAAGAACATACTTTGCTCTGGTCGGTCTTCTATTCATCTCAATTTTAGTTTCAAGCTTCTAACTTGCCGGACATAGCATCAACTCTCTATACTTCACTCTCCATTTTCAATTCACTAACGTACTCGGCTCACGCTTTTTACTTTACAAGATTGTTCACATATATCTTCTACATTCAATCATACCTCTTCTATATTCTTCATATCTTACAATCTCCCCCTTTTTTTGTATCACCAATATAACTAACACTCAATTTAGTTTTCATCCTTTTTCCTTTTTCTTGAATACACTTCATCTACCTTTTAAAATTCTTAGGTCAGTTATCTTTCTTACATAGCTCCTCTAAACACTAAAGGTCAAAAAAATGTCATAAAGGACAAACATGAGGCTCTTTAAATTCTTGAGTGAGCTAGACGAAATCTTTGTCAATTTTCAAACCTAGGGCATCTTGTTAGACTTCTTCAAAGAAACTCAACGGGTTTCTAATACATGACAAAATTTATTCTTTCACATTCCATGTTTTGACACATCTATAAGAATACAACTGAATAATCATGAAGAAACATTCCATTCCATATTATGAATAAGCACTTGATCATCAGGAAACTATTATGAATGCCACTATACAAAACATTCTCTCTTGTCTTATAAAAATGTTGAAATTCAACTAGGAATGAAATTTGTTTTGATAGCTTCAAGGCTTTGAATTTGTTCAATACAAAATAGTGGACAAAACTCTATTTTTCACATCACTATCACTATGACAGAACTTGGTGAATTCGAGCTTCTAAAAAGATATCTTTTAACCCATTGAAGATGGAGGATGTAGTCTCTTCTTATCACCACCCATTCAGAAACTAATCCCAAGCATGTCGGCCTATCATCCAATATTAAGCTGGAATTTCACCCTAAGGCGTGTTGAGGTGTCGAGCCCCTCCTTTATGTGAGCTTGATGAGAAGGTTTCGTATCCACATGATGATGCAACATAACACGAGAATGAATACAATTAACCATAGGATTTTAAATGTAGCTTGTGCTTATAGTTGATATATTATAAATGCAAATTTAACATGATCAACTAGAAGGTAAAATCACTCATGTGATAACATTGAGAAAACCAACAACATACACACATGAACAATAAAGAAAGGCACATATATCAAGATCCATTATAAGAGTGTTATAAAATTGCTTCATTATATTCATCAAACAAATATAGTAGCTGAGATTACATCAAGAAGCTCCATCCATGACAATGTTTATGGTAGTAGAGTCTTCTTCTTTTACTGAGCTCTCTATTACACACATCATACAATACCCTCATTTTATATTTTTATCACTCTCCCTCCTCCTTTAGGAATGACCTTCTATATCAAGCAACATAAGGAATCTTCTTGAATCATCCATCATCACCAGCCAAAGCTTGTTGTAATCACCTCATGATCACTTTACCACTACTTAGGAATGCCGGATGTTGCCATGTGTTTTCCTCACTCGAGTTTCTTTAGCATGCATGTGCCAACTAATCCTTAACAACCTCGACTCCTTATCCTCTCATGATAACCGTAATGATTCCCTGGAATATCCTTTCCTTGAATCACAAGTATCCATAGCTTATCCACATCTATATCGGTGGCTTTTCCATTCACTTCTTATACACGTCTTTTCTGTTCAAAATTACCATGTCTGAATCCATCCTACACTAGTATGAGCCTTCACGCCTCTTTAAGGATTACCTTTGTGCGTGCCTTCGCGCCATACTTCCATACGACACAAGGCTTCGTGCCTTAAGTAGTTAGTTACTTTTTAGGGGCCCAACATCACCCCATACTAAATTGGTTTCCTCCTGGCAACCCTTTGCGCTTCTTGAATAAAAACACTTGTCAATCAAAACTTGTTATGGAAAGAATGCTATCCCAAAGAATAAAGAATAGTGGTAGAGAAAGAATCGAATAAAGAATTAAACATGAAGAATGGGGTGCTATATAAGCAGTTGAAGGAGCTCAAGGAATTCAACATCTATTTCACCTTTCAATTTCTCCCAAGCCTTGATTCTGTTAAGGCTCTCTCACGGCACGTCACCTACAATCTTTGGGCACCTAGTGCAGGATGATATTTTCCACTTTATTTTTAATGTGCCGATGGCCACCCCTAAATCTACTGAGATACCCTCAAAATTATCTATCCATTTAGTGATGGAGTCTCGAGCTCACCAATTCGGAAGTCCAACTTTTCGCGCTTAGTTTTGATCGTATCCATAGTGTTGTGGTGTTGACGATCGGATGCACATGCTCCGCCTTATTGGTGGGGACAGTATCTTAAAAACTTTAAGGTTTTCCTCCTCTTCTATCACCCACGTATCTATTATCATATTGCATCTCCTACTGATTGTTTAAACCCCTATCGGCTAGTATATTTGCCTCCTTGAGTTAGGAGAGAAAATCCTCCAATTTAGTGATCTAGGCTTCAACAATGACCTTGTTCTCCTCCTTTTCCTTTTTGATCTCTGTAAATTTTGGGCCCATGTCATTCTTTATGTCAGCAAGTAACATCCCTACGAGGTCCTCAAGATACTCTATTTCATCCCCTGTAATCCATCCCGACTGGTTCACTAATGGACATTTCCCTAGGATATTTTTGACGAGTGCGACACCCGATCGTATACCTCCTTTATTTTTGCATGTTCCCCACTCAATCCTTGGTTCAACTTGTCCATCTCTTTTCCCAAGTTCTTTTTTTCTATGACTGGGGTCCAAACGGTGGCCCCTACATCCGAGAATGCGTCGTATCACTTCGAGGATATATTTTGTAAGGAATTACATGCTTGCTCATATGTGAGGTGGTTAGGATCCACCACCTTGTAAGTGTCTCCCCCCTTCTTCTTTAGGTGAATGGTCTCGATCACATGATTAGATACCTCGAACTCAGGTTCCTTGGCATGACAATGCATATTCGAGTGAGCACTTTTCGGTCCGATCATACCCCCATCTGAGTCATAAAATCCCAACCATGCGGCCTTTTCGATGGGATGGTGGTATAAAATCTTGCGCGCATGACCTTTTTGGGGTCATCCACGAAGTCCATATGTGCAGATACGGGTGTCCACTTCTTTCTTATGGCTTTGCGCTTTGTCCTCTGCTTCCTTGCTCGAGGGGTGAATCCCTTATCCTCCTTTATAGTAAAGGATTCCCCTTTTTATTCTTGTGGGCTTGTGGTTTTCTATGTACCAGCCTTGCATGCTTGGCTCTTCTTGGCCCTCTAGAGTGCTCTTCTTCATTCCCCCACCTCACATGTATATGGGGTTTTTGACTCTTCTCCGTGTCCCTCCAACTCCGCTTCTAAGTGTTCCTCGAAGCACACTGGCAATGATGTCTTGGAACCATCTGTTTTGAAGTGCTAACGCCCTTGCTACTCTTATGGCATGTGTAATACTTCCTATTCCTCGTAGTATTTAGTCCTCCTTCTTGTTCTTGTTCTTGTTCTTCCTCTTCTAATGCCTTCATGGGCGGGATAGGTGTCCCTCACTGCCTAGGAAAGGAAGAATTTTTTACTTCCACCTCAATTCCTCCCTATTTTTGGGGCACACTTGTATACACACGCGATGGATATATCCCTTGGTAGTAATGCTGATCTATGGGTGTAAGTTCAAGGAGTTTGGCTCCAAAACCTCAACATAGGCAAGTCAAGCGTCATACTTGTAGGTTACGCGTAATGTGTGGACAACAACATCCACCTTGTCCACATGAAAAATCAATTTATGCATTTCCTTGATTACATTAATGGTGCATTTCATGTACTTGGAAGTGAATGCAAAGGGAGTTTGCACAATGGCCCCATTTTTCCCTCGGTCATCATGAACCTTGCTAGACCAAAGTGTTGGGTGATGGAAAACCTTACCTTGTCTCCCATAATGTTGTCTAGATTTTACGCACATGACTAAAAACCTAGGTAGTTATGAGATAAATCTCCCTCATTTACCGGCGAGGCTCCCATGTAAGATTTTGTTAGTTATATATCCTAATATCTATTTGTGGGTATTACTTTAACTATTTAGCTCATGAACCATAGCTAGATAGTTCTGCATCAAGAAAGCATCTGTAAAAGAAAGGAAAAATATGCAAAAGGGGGAAATAATAGGAAACGAGAGAAAGTAGGGAGGGTGTGCAACCCTATCAATAGTTTCTGAGTTGATCGCATGCACATAGATTTTAAAAATAGATTATTAAACACAGGATTCAAAGCAAAGGAAACTTTCAGATCTAGATGCGTAATAACACAAAGTTTATGAATAGATCTAGAAAGAACAAGAAGTGAAATGCACCGTTGACACAAAGTTATCCGGAAATATCTTCTTTATTCCTCTGTTTATAGAAATCGGGGTTTCAACTCAAAGTTTGGAACATAAGAATGCTGATTACAAAATTCGATTCTTTAACCCGTAGGTTCTTCCTCTATTTATAGTGTATAAAGGGCAATTATAAATATGAAGCTTTAAATGATTTCCCACATCCATAAGCTATGAAAAGGGAAACAAATGGCAATCTTCCTTCTGGAATTCCTCTTTACATGACATGTATGATTTATAATTGAAAAATAGAACCTTCTATTTTGCATGTCTGCCACCTATTTCCAAGTAATTGACTTCTTCAAGTAACGACTTTTAAACCAATCACTTAAGTTTTATAATTTAATTGATTTCTCAATTACTTTGTTGGAGAAAATAAAAGAAAGAGGAAAAGAAATAAGAAGAAATATGCAACCCTCTCAGTCTTGTTCTTCTTTTATATTTTGCATGCGGTTGACTCTTTTGCCTTTGTTTCTCACCAAACTGGATCTGGAAACTATGAATGGCTGTGATTTTCTTGCAAATATTGCTTTGACATGTCTTCCTTCTATCCATGAAGCTTTTTCAATTCTTCTTGATGACATGCAAAGTAAATTCAATGAAGGATTCAACTAGAAGATTGGGAGCACATGCACAAGATCACGAAGGAATTTTTTCATACACCGATTGCATCAAAAACAAGAGGATGAATTTTTGCTAGAAGCCTTTGTAATTATGAGATCTGGATTTGTCAATTCAATCGGCCTATGTCTGTATCATTGACTTCAATAAATCTGGAAGCTATACATGATTTTGCTGATCTTTCTCTTTTATCATGCTTCAACATGGTTGGAACAATCTTTGTCTAAGCTATTTTTCTTTAATTATGTCGAGAATCCTTTGCAATTGGATCCATTTGTGCAGATCTTGTGACTTCTTCATATTCGAAGATATATTCAATGTATCGACATTGATTTGAACTTATTTTCACTAATATGAGCACATGTGATGAATACCTACAATTAATTCGAGACAAAGATGAAGTCAAAGCATGAATACTTGATTTTGTCACCAAAAATATCCATATGTGTCTGTTACCCTAAAATTTGAGGTTTTGCTTGCATGTAAAGCAAGCACAAATATTATTTCTATCACCGAGCACTTATACCAACATGCGAGATAATCAACAAGGATTAAATCAAGCTCCTCCAACTATAGGCGCCAAACTTTGAAGCTTTCCAACGATGAAAAACACTTTTTAATGCAAAAATCCTCCTTCCTTGGGTGGCAAAACTATCTCGGGCTGCAATCCTTTGCAAAATAATTAATTACATCTTCACTATGGCAACCCATGCTTATATAACCCTCAACATTCTATTTCTAATAATTTTCAACCCTATTTCGGCAATTAATTAATAAACAATGATGTTTATTCACTCAAATTGGGCACCTATTTTTGCATCTTCTGGCTGCCATTAAATAAATTTTATTTATTTATTTTTAACATGCTACCTTCAGTTCTCTTTGATTAGCCTTCATGCATTGACTTTCTATTCATCCATGACACCAAAATTAGGCAAAAAAAGCTATTAATAAATACCATTAATATCATTGTTTAATCACCAAATGGGTCACACTTTTTGGCATAGGTGAATTCTAAATTTAAGAAGTCAACTTCTGATAGGAATTTTCACCCTCCACCACAGCTCTAAAAATACCTTCTTCCACTTAAGTGATTTGACTTTCATCATGGGAATTTTGACCCTGCAAGGCAGGTAATAAATTCCTGCTTGCCTGTCACTTCTATTTTTCCCACTGCAACTTAAGTGACTTTCCAAAAAGTGTGACTTTCCTGGGAGAGGCTTTTTGTGCATGACTTCATCTTTTTGGTGAGGAAGCTTGCATTTTGAGGTTTATTCCTTACGGTTCTATGTTGGTAGATGATCTCCGGATGCTTACGGTAATTAAAGCAGAGACTATACTAGCGAAATAATTGACCTAGGGAATTTCACAGAGAAACCAAGGAGAAAGCGAAGAAAAATGCAAAAGAAATAAATAAAAGCAAAAATGTTACTAGAAGTTATGAGACAATGCCCTGAATTCATTCCTAGTGAAAACCCTAATGAGATGAGTGAATACTTGGCATGTAAAATTTCAGCGAGATTCAACAGAGCACAATTTACTTCAAATGGGGCATTATTTATTCAATAAATAATTAAATAAAAATTTCCCACAAACAAAACTTGGCGAAGGGATAAAATGAGTTTCGACATCGAGTATTTGTTGAAATTGGCTCATATGATTCACTAGGAATATCTTAACGTAATACATACATCTTATGGCAATAAAAACATGAAAAGACCTATTATTTTAAAAAGAACAAAAAATTTTCAAATGGGTAGTCCCAGATTTGGGTAAAATCTGGAGACACCGGTTGGCTCTGTCTGTGGACATCTTTGCCTCTTTCAAAATGAAAGAAGTGAAGATGAGATCCCAACATATCTGGTTTCGTATCTTGTCCATTGGTTTTGGGGTCAGGCAAACAAAAACAAAACAAAGAAAATGAAAGAAAACAACAAAGTTTTATTTATATACATACATGTTTTAGCTTTGTATCTCGGTTCTTGAACAACTTCGAGATGCTGCCCATTGAAAGGTAGTGGTAACTCAATTCCATCCTAGTTTATAAGGAAGAAAGTGTTCATTCCAAAAGCTCTTTTGATCATGAAGGGCCCTTTCTAGAGTGAATCATATTCATCGTGCATGCCCTTTGGTTCATGCTATTGTACCACCAGAGTACCCAGTCTCCAATCTCAAACTTCCTTTCTCTGGTCTTCTTGTCAAATACCTTGGGAAAGTCCTTATCAACTTCATCTAGTGGTGGCTCATCTTTTCTTCCCTCCATGGTGGATAAATGCATCAACTTCCTCCATTCCTAGATTTACTGTTGCATTTCTAAGGAAGAACTATCGCCATATTCTTTGTTCTTCTCTAAGTACTAATCACACTTGTTGAAAGTCTTCACTAAGGAAACTAAACCCTTGGGGATTTTTTTACCTTTTTGTTAGATTACTCCACTATCATCATCATAACCTGGATTAGTTTTTCCTGTGATTGTTTTTCGTGGTGGAAATTTATTACATTCAACACACAACCTATCAAAGTTTTCTTGTTTAGGACATGCATATATTTGTTTGTTGTCATTGAAATTTTTCCACTGTTCAACATTATTAAGGACTTTGGGGTAATAGACCATCTCCACTTTATAGTTTCCTTGTCTGAATATGGATGGTGGTCTATTTGGATTCAATAGTGCATCTGTGACCACCAAAGAGTCTGCCTTGGATTTTTGATTTGTTGGTATGAAGTCGATAGAGAAGGCTATAAAATTGAACATGGAATTAAGCACTCTATCTCTATAATGCTTCATCTTATCTCCTTTGACTTGATTTTGCCCTCGAACTTGCTTTACTAGAAGTTCAACATCTCCTTGGGCTTTGAGGATTTTTACTCCTTTCTTTTTAGCTTGCTCCATTCCTAGTAGCAATGCTTCATACTCTGCCGTATTGTTGGTGTTCTCGAACATCAACTTGTGGGAGTATGGGAATATCTCATGATCTAGAGATATTAGTAGAACACCTCTCTGATCCATAAGAATAATAGGTGCCTTTAAACTCCAGTGTTCAAAATTTTTTCTGTTCTTCTAGTTCGGCTCTAGCTCGGAATGCCTTTGTCCATTTCTAAGAAATAGACCCCATGATCGAGATCTCTAAAAAAGTATATGAGATCTAGGATTTTCAGATTTTTTCATAGTGTACATAGACTTATTTTTGGCTTCATCTTATAGTTAATCCCCTTGATAGGAATATGAGCACAGGACCAATCCATCTTTACTTCTCCTCCCAACTCTTTGCAGAAGTTTCTACTCAGCAACATCCCGTAAGAGATAGGAATATCTGCAACTAAGATTGTCATCTTTAATATTTTTTAGGAAAAGCTGCCAAAACAACTTGTGCATATTTGATTTGTCTGATTAAAGGGACTTTTCTCTCCATGGAATAACACCTTTTTATGGTCTTTGTCAAGGTAAGCCCAAGAGCATCTACAACTTTAGTTGGCATGACATTGTCAGATGCACCGAATCTAGAATGCAATTGCTTAATTTGAAACCATTAAGCAAGAAAGAGACAAAGAAAGGTTATACTCTTTTAGAAGATGATGGGGTTTTAACAATTGCAACATTGTTCTAGGGAGGAGTATCTTTGGGCTTAGGGAAAAGGTCCTTTGATGTATTAGATTGTCTGGCAATTGCAAATATTTGACTAGCCTATTTAACTACGCTCAGGAAAGACTCTCAAGAATTCAACTTCTGACATTTGAACTCTAGTTTTCTTGGCATGGTCATTAATGTCAAAAGAAGGTATAGATTCAAATACCTGAGCTGATTTTTGTGGTTGAGATGAAGAACTTGCATTCTTATCTCTAGGAGCTAAAGAAGAAGGTAAAGGGCTACCCCTTCTTTGTTCATCAACTAATGCCTCAGCTTGGCGAGTTTTTGATCTTGTAAATACTACATATGTATGACCATGATCGTCTTCATGAAGCTTCTCATCGTCATGTTTAGATTTGTAGTTTAGGTAATTAATGTTGGAACCGCCACAGGACCTACAAAATCATCATCCTTGAGCTGATCAATGTCAGCTTCCTGGTCTTCTTCATTCATCTCCATGTTGTTTTTGGGAGTAGCTTCAATTGCTAATCTTTAGGAACCAACAATGCGGTTTCGATTGTTGTTGTTGTTGAAATTTGAAGCGGGGCGATATGGTTTCCTTGAGCCATTTGAGCCAATTGTTTCTTTATCGTGACATCCCATTTGCTAACTTTTACAATAGTCAATCTAATGTAGTAGCGAGAAGATGAACTTTTAGCTCTAGAAGTCTTGCTCTTTATTTTTCCAGCCATAATGAGGTCGTCTTCAATTTTAACTGCCATGTTTTGAGCTGCTAACAAGTCAACAAGATGTGCTCTTCGCAGTTGATAGCTTACTTCAGGAAGTAAAGCATTGATGAAAAATACCTTTTGATTCTCACCATTCAGGGAAGTAGATGTTAGAATTTTGTAAAGTATTCTTTGAAATTTAACAATAAAATCCCGGATGTGCTCTTGTGGCTCCTTCTTAAGTGAGTCGGTTGGTTATCAATGTATTGGAATCTTCAGCTAGCTTGAATCTTTTCAGGAATACATCTCTCATAGTGTCCTAGTTGGTTATGGTGCCAAGAGCTAGCTGGTAGAACCATTCTCTAGCCAAGTCATGTAGAGTCTCTATGAAAATCCAGACAGACACATCTGCATGTTCTATTGCAAGCACTCCATAGGATATAAAGAACACGAGACAAGTGGTCATCGGATTCATTTTCCATCTCCAAATAATTTTGGAAAATTCTTTCATGTACCTTTAGTTAGATCATGCATAAGAGAAGTCAAATTTAGAGGTCCAAAGGCTGCACCCCATGGAACAAGTGCTACAGGGGCAAGTGGCTGATTCTGCATCATGATGAATGAAGCACGTCTTCTTTGAGAGTAGACTTTGTGAATAATTCTAGCTGCAGGATTATGTTAAAGATGATCCAAATATGGATGATTTTTCACTATTCTTCTTGGTAAAAGACTGGATTTGTGGTGGTAACTTGAGAAAGCTCTTGTCTACTAATTTTTGTTGTTCCCAGTGAGTCACCAAAAATTGGTGGTTAGATTTTCTGCACAATTGAAAACCTAGGGAGTCATGAGATAAATCTCCCTCATTTACCGGTAAGGCTCCCATGTAAGATTTTGTCAGTTATATATCCTAATATCTATTTGTGGGTATTAATTTAACTATTTAGCTCATGAACCATAGCAAGATAATTATGCAGCAAGTAAGCAGCTGTAAAAGAAAGGAAAAATATGTGTAGAAGGGGAAAATAATAGGTAAAGGGAGAAAATAGGGAGGTGTGTAACCCAATCAATAGTTTACTGTGAGTTGATCGCATGCACATAAATTAAAAAAATAGATTATTAAACACAAAATTCAAAGCAAAGGAAACTTTCAGGTCTAGATCTATAATAACACAAAGTTTATGAATAGATCTAGAAAGAAATAAGAAGCAAAATGCACCGTTGACACAAAGTTCTCTAGAAATCTCTTCTTTATTCCTCTGCTTGCAAAAATTAGGGGTTTCAACTCAAAGTCTGGAACACAAGAATGCTGATTACAAAATTCTGATTCTTTAACCCATAGGCTCTTCCTCTATTTATAGTGTATAAAGGGAAATTACAAATAGGAAGCTTTAAATGAATTCCCGCATGTAGAAGCTATGAAAATGGAAACAACTAGCAATCTTCCTCCTAGAATTCCTCTTTGCATGACATGCATGATTTATAATTGAAAAATAGAACCTTCTATTTTACATGTCTGCCACCTCTTTCCAAGTAATTGACTTCTTCAAGTAATGACTTTTAAACCAATCACTTAAGTTTTATAATTTAATTGATTGCTCAATTAATTTGTCAGAGAAAATAAAAGAAAGAGGAAAAGAAATAAGAAGAAAGCTGCAACCCTCTCCAGTCTTGTTCTTCTTCCATATTCTGCATGCAGTTGACTCTTTTTCCTTTGTTTCTCACCAAACTGGATCTAGAAGCTATGCATGGCTGTGATTTTCTCGCGAGTATTGTCTTTGACATATCTTCCCTTCTATCCCTAAAACTTTTGCAATTATTCTTTAGTATATGCAAAGTAAATTCAATGAAGGCTTCAACTGGAAGATTGGGAACACATGCACAATATCTTGGAAGAAATTTTTCATGTACTAACTTCTACACTAACTACATCAGAAACAAGAGGATGAATTTTTACCAAAGCCTTTGCAATTATGAGATCTGGATCTATCAATTCAATCGGCCTATGTCTGTATCATTGACTTCACTAAATCTAGAAGCTATACATGATTCTGTTGATATTTCTCTTTCATCATACTTCAACATGGCTGGAACAATCTTTGTCTAAGCTCTTTTTCTATATGTCTACTGCAGAATCCTTTGCAATTGGATCCAATTGTGCAGATCTGGAAACTTCTTCAGATTCAGAAGATATATTCAATGTATCAAACATTGATTTGAACTTATTTTCACTAATATGAGCACCTGTGATGAATACCTGTAATTAATTCAGACAAAGATGAAGTCTAGAGCATGAATACTTGATTTATGTCACCAAAAATCTGCATATGTAGTCTGTTGCCCTAAAATTTGAGGTTTTGCTTGCATGCAAAGCAAGCAAAAATATTATTTAATTCACTAGAGAACTTATACCAACATGTAGATAATTAACAAGGCTTAAATCAAGATCCTCCAACCCTAGGCACCAAACTTTGAAGCTTTCCAGCAATGAAAAACACTTTTTGATGCGAAAATCCTCCTTCCTTGGGTGCCAAAATTGTCCGGGCTGCAATCCTTTGCAAAAATAATTAATTACATCTTCACTATGGCAGCCCATGCTTATATAACCCTCAACATTCTATTTCTAATAATTGTCCACCCTATTTACGAAATTAATTAATAAACAATGATGTTTATTCACCTAAATTGGGCACCTATTTTTGCATGCTACTAGCTGCCATTAAATAAATTTAATTTATTTATTTTTAGCATGTTACCTTCAGTTCTCTTTGACTAGCCTTCATGCATTGAATTTCTATTCATCCATGGTGCCAAAATTAGGTATAAAAGCTATTAATAAATACCATTAATATCATTGTTTAATCACCAAATGGGTCGCAGTTTTTGGCATAGGTGAATTCTAAATTTAAGAAGTAACCTCGATGGGAATTTTCACCGAGCACTTGCGAGTTGTAAAAATCAATTCTTCCACTTAAGTGATTTGAATTTCATCATGGGAATTTTTACCATGCAAGGCATGTAATAAATTCCCTTCTTAGCTTAAGTGACTTTCCAAAAAGTGTGACTTGCACAGGGAGAGGCTTTTTGTGCATGACTTCATCTTTTTTGGTCAGAAGCTTGCATTTTGAGGCTGATTCCTTCTGGTGATGTGTTGGTAGATGATCTCCAGATGATTTTGGAAATTAAACAGACTATACTACCGAAAGAATTGACCTAGGGGAATTTCACAGAGAAATCGATGAGAAAACCGAATAAAAATGCAAAAGAAATGAATAAAAGAGAAAAATGTTACAGAAGTTGCGAGATAATGCCCCGAATTCATTCCTGGTGAAAACCCTAATGAGATGAGTGAATACTGGCATGTAAAAATTCAACAAGATTCAACCAAAGAACAATTTACTTCAAATGAGACATTATTTATTCAATAAATAATTAAATAAAAATTTCATGCAGACAAAACTTGGTGAAGGGATAAAATGAGTTTCGACATCTAGGTATTTGTCAAAATTGGCTCATATGATTCATTAGGAATATCTTAATGTAATACAAACATCTTTTGACAATAAAAATATGAAAAGCCTGTTATTTTAAAAAGAACAAAAAAAATTCAAATGGGTAGTCCCAGATTTCAGGGTAAAATCGGAGACACCACATAACTTTGTCAACTCATGGGGGATGTGCCACTCATTCTCAAAGGCTTCACACAATAATTCAAACCATATATTCATTTGTGCCTTATATGCATTTGTAATGGTCCCATTGTAGGTGAACTGCGTTAATTGGGATGCGGGGACGCGTGTGGTGGGTGGGTGAACCCGGATGTGGCCCCTCGGTCCATTTGGAATGCCAATCTCCTATAACATAATCAAGAGGAGAATAAAGCCCCAAGTAATATTTGATCCTACTTCATTTTGTGCCCGCACCTACTCGATAATGCCATTCGTGATGAATTGGGAAAAGTTATAGTGTGCTCTCTTCGACACCTTGTAAGCCGGGTAGAAGAATCTTCGAGTTGATGTCTTTACCTCTCTCGATGCCCCTAATTTACAACTAATGAGTCAGGAGGTGAATCTTAGTGTTGGGTCTAGGACGTTTGCAATTAATTTTTCCCTTCCCCCTTCTTGTAACTTAGTTTCTTTGCCGGCTCCTTAATCTTAGCGGTGGCACACAAATCGAGTGCCATGTCTTCTTCGATGTTCGTAGGCCTCTCACCATTTGAATTAAATGTCCCATGAGCCTCATCCTCCTACCCACAAGGTAGAAGGAGTCTTTGTTCACTGTGACATCAACCACCTTAAAAGCGGGAGGATTTGAAAAAAGGGTAGCTCCTAGAGCTCTAAAACTCCAGTCTTTTGCAAGGTCTGTTGCACCGAGTCATCCACCTTAGGGTTTCCAACCTCATCTACTATTGGAGTGTTTGACACAATGTCTTCCCTCATCATTTTTTCATTTTTGGTTATACTTGTGGTTTTACTTGTTGATCTTGCATTGGTACAACTTTGAGCTCTACTTCTCGGTCTTAATGATGCTGCGGGAGGGTATGTGCATCTCGAGTAGATCTCTATGGGATCCTCCTTCTCCACCACTTGTTTCTTTGTGCATGATTTATTTGGTACCATTTGGATTTCCTATGCCTTGTGCCCTAAGTGTTATGTTCCTTCCCTTCGATCATCTAAACTTGAAAACTTCCCCACTTCTCCCTCACACAACCTCCTTTTTGCTCTATTATCTTCTTCCTTCTCCGCTTTACATAAATCCACTAGTTTGTGATAGTACCTTACGTCATCCTTCATAACATGTTCATCATACTTCAATCTTGGGAGAAAAACACAATTTTCTAAAGAAAGGTAGTCAAAATAACTAACCTTACCTCCTATTTATACTTTATTGATGCATTAGGGTTCTTTCGACCACATGTTCTAATGTTGCTTTTCGATAATACACTTTTTTTTTAAAAAAACTCTTTTGAATTACTCTTGTGCTTCGTAACTATAATATTTTGGTGCTCCAATACTACCAACCTGCCACAGACCTCCTTCGCGCGTGTTACCATGCCGAAGTACACAACCTTTGCATCATCTATTAAGTATTTCCCCATGGTGCTGCTACCTCATGTTATACTAGGAAAACCTTTCCTCGTGATTGTCGATTCTCTACCCACCTTTGTAATTGCATGAACTTATGTATCTCTGCCCTCCATGCACCTTTTTCCATCCCATCGGTCATTTTTCTACCTTCGTTCTCATAATATTTAATTCTTCACCCCACACAAAATTGAATGCGTGGTCCTTTGCACATAGAACCTCTTACAATGTAATCATCTACTGGCACACCAACGCGTAACACAAAGCCAAAAAAAGGTGACAAACAAACAAACAAAAGCACTAAAGGAAATCTTACTAATTGACAAGATTGTCTTATTGTAGACTATACAAAAGCTTTATTTATAGTAGGGATTTAGCTTACTCTGTTGAAGCAACCTGGTAACCTCATCCCATCCAATGCTTTGCATCTTGGTATGCGTCGAATCAAGGATGCACAAGGTGATATATGGTCATAACCAATGAATTTTCATTTTCCTAGGATGACACAAGAATTTGGAGTCATAAAGTAAGACCATCTACCCAACCTCAAATCGTTTGTTTTTGATGTTTCTATCATGTCATACCTTCCGGCCTTTTCCATTATCTAACTCCAACATGCAATAGCTTGCCTTTCATCTAATTGTATCAACTTATTGATCCTCTCCTCAAGTGTTTTCTCATTTGTTAACCCTCCTACACATACTTTATGTAGCAATGGTAATATGAAATCAACGGGAAATCTTTGCTTCCACGTCAAACACCAAATGAAACGATGTGGCCTTGTTCATTCTTTCATAGGTAGTCCGATATGACCATAATACGACAAAAAATTTATAATCCCAATCCTTTCTTCTCACATCAAAAACATTAGTTAGTGTGTGACTCAAAATTTTATTAAACGCTTTAGTAGTTCCATTAGCTTTATGAATGATATGGGGTAGTCTTGTGATGGGCTACCATGAATTCTTCGAACTAGATCCTAACTATCTCATTCAAGAAATGGGTACCCATATCACTTGTTAAACTCAAAGAGACATCCATACCTATTGATTATACTCTCCCATAAGAACCTAGTTGCGGTCATTGTTGTATAATCCCTTGTAGGCAATTGCTCCACCCACCTTGTTAAGTAATCGGTACATGTAATGATATAGTGCAAACTAGTCTTTCATGCGGCGGTGAAATTGGTCCTAAGAAATCAATTTCCCATTTCTAAAATGGTTCAACACTAGCTATAGGTCTTAAGGGTATCTCATCTCTTTGTCTGGTTTTCCAAGGCACCGACAATGGTCGAGGCCTTGCAAAACTCAATACAATCTTTGTAAAGCTGTCTCCCATAAAAATCTTGCTAAAAGCATCTTGTACATGGTCGCATTCCCTACATAGTGTCCTCTTGCAATCCCATCATGTGCTTCTTCCATGATTGCAATGTTCTTATGCATGCTCTAACAGGCATTGGCACAGAACCTCATCATGTCCTAGCTTGTATAAGTCTCCACTAATTAGCATGTAGGGCACGACACGTATGGCTAACTGCTTTCATTCCAAAGTCTTCATTTCCTTTGGCACCACACCTTTTTTGAGAAAGACAAGAATATCTTCCAAGTTAGAGGGCAAGCACCGTAATCTAAAGAGTTTCATGTCCGGTATAGTTTCCTAGATTATCTACACATCCTCTCCTAAGTCAATCCTTGATAAATGATTAGGTCTGAAATTACTCTTTCTGGTTTCACAATAGCGTAAACTCAAATTCTTAAAACAACGGGACCCACCGACATATGTGCCCTTGTAAAAGCAGACTTGTTTACCAAGAATGTCAATGCTATGTGGTCCATGTAGAATATGAAGGGAGTTGTCAATAAATACTGTCTGAACTTATGCAACACATAAATCATAGATAGTGCTTCATTCTCAATAATAGTATAGTTCTGCGCATGGCTGGTGTCAACTTCTTGCTATCAAAACTCAAAGGGTGATCAACAATTCCTTCTCTAGGTTGTCCTAGAATTGATCTAATGGCTGTCCCTAAGGCATTAACATGTAAATGGAATGGATTATCCCAATAAGGAAAGTGTAATATGTGCACATTGATAAGCTTATTCTTCAATGTATTAAACACCATCTGTTGGGCCTCTCCCGGTGAAATGCACTTTTTGTTTTAGTAACTCCTCCAATGGGGTGGTGATTTTGACATACCCCTTGATAAATTTCAGAGATTATCTCGTATTCCCAAGGAATCCACACACTACGATCTAGTGGTAGGATCCCCAACCCTATAATAACAAAAATTTGGTAGGATCCACCAAAGTAAACCTTCCTTATATATGATATGCCCCAACAGGGTCCCAAATGGAGTAGCAAAAAGACACTTCTAAATGTTGAGGGATATCCTCAACAGCCTACATCTCTCAAACATCGTCCTTAGATTATCACAATGGTCCTTTACTAGTCCATACATTGTCAAGTTATCAAGGAGACTTGAAGAAACTTATGGATGAATTCTTGAAATGCTCGCACCATAATGCACGAAAACATATCAGTGCATTCTTTAGTCTAAAGGGCATGTTGTGTAAGAAAATCTTCCCCATTTGGTGGAAAAAGTTGTTTCTTCTTGGTCTTCCTTTGTGATTCTCACTTGATGATATCCTAAAAAACCATTAGTGAATGAATAGACCTCATGCCTCACTACTCCCTCTAGGATTTCTTTAGTAAAAGGAGTTGGAAAAGGTTCAATGACACATACCGCATTCAAGTTCCTATAATCAACAAAGATCCTTATCCTCCCATCCTTCTTAACACTAATAACCATGGGGCTTATGCATTTGGATTCCTCCATAGTCTCGGTGATGCCTAATGTAATCATTTTGTCTATCTCCTCCTTGAATTTTACGCGAAGATTTGGGTTCATTCGGTAAGGCCTCTTTCGGATCAGTGCGCACCTTCCTTCAACTTGATTTTCATTTCCCCCAAGGAGTGGTGAACACCTTTAATCTCATGGTATCCATATGGAAATAAGTCTTGAAACTCACACAATAGATCAATGATCTTTGAGACCTCCTTTTCCGACCAATAGTCTCAATGGTATCCTCCTTAGGTTTTGTCTCTAAACCAATGTTAACCTTCTTTATTTTCAGAGGTTCATGGTAGGCACGTGCTTGCTCATCAACAACATTCGAACTTCACTCATCTATTTAGTATAATTAACATACAAATTATCCACCTCTTTTCCATCTATCACATGTACCATTTTTCCCTTCTCTTTCTCCATGCACGTGCGCTCAAGTTATATATCGCTTATGATTATTCATCCTCAAAGCATGCTTCCAAATTAGGATCATTACATATATCTAGTATTTTATCCTCTTTCATGGCATTATCTCCCATTGTAATGTTTTTAACAACTGTAACACCCTACCTACCAAGAGTTTAGTACTTTGATACTCAAAAATTTGAATGAGGTCAGCTATCAATTCTTGCCGATTCCACTGTTTGACGGCACATCTCTACGAATGAACATATCATGTATGCGTGTAACCTTGTAAGGTGGATTACAACTTATAAACCCATAAAGAAGGTGGAAAGGATTACGCACCTTTCATCCAAGCCTTCTCACATGCTTGGATGTGAAATGAGGTGAGTTCCTTTCCATGATAGTCTTGTATGACAATAGGTGCATTGCTTTAGGAAAACCTAATAAAAATGCGATTCTCACTTGGTGCCACTTTAGAAGGTTATCGCGATGTGTCACCCACCAACGCGCTATGGTCCCAAGAAATTTATAGCTAAGCATTCTCCTTCTTTCGATCTCACTCTTCCATAGGGTCTCCATCTCTTATAAGAAAACGTCAAGGTTGGCTCCTCCGAACAACTTGGCAACTTCTTCCCCAGTGCTTTCTTGAATGTGCCTTTGTCACTCTTATCACAAAGTCTCTTAGTTGTCACCCAATTAAATCATAAGTTCCATGCACCCAATTGTCACATGCCACACTAGTTGTATCACTTAAGGATTAAGCGTCTTTGAACCGAATAACTCCCCTTGTAGGATTAATCAACTCGGGGTCCACGATAGAGCACACATAGATCTGTCCAAGATCTTCTTCTCCCAAAGGCTCGGTATATGGTGTTGACTTCCCATCAGTTAAAGGGATGATAAACCATTCTTATTTATTTTCAAAACTTATGTACCCCTTATTGAATCGAGAGCTCATCATTGTTCTTATAACACCGGGGCACCCACTTAATCTTTGGAAAGTTGTCCGCCTCGGCTAGTGCCAAGAATTTGAAGTCTCTAGTGAATTTCACCCCTTGGATACTTGATAGCAACATCCTTTAAGACACAAGACACCAATGGGCATTGCCTTTGTCTTGTTAGCCATATACAACACATTTGAAGATGAGCGTAGTGGGGTCTCCCCACTTGGTTCCAAGCATCTAGAGTGAGAACATTGACTTACGCACCCGTATCTATCCAAATATTGCTTAGAAGCCATCCATTGACAACTACATACAATGTGATATCCTTATCATAATCAAGGTTGTGGGGAGGATGATTAGCATGAAAAGCATGCCTCTTGCACTCTCCACCCATGCATGGTACCTTCTCCCATAGCCATTCTCATAGCAGTTTTATGATGTTATCTTGTTTTAGCATTTTACACACTTCCTTAACCTCATCCGATCCTTCTATGGATTCTCGGTGCTCTTCCTTTGTTCTAACTATCTTGACTACTCCTTGGGCATTAGATCTCTCCTCGCAAGCTCCAAATTACATCCATGGTCTCTTGATAGAATTATTTCGATGAGTAGGGTTTGGATACCTTCCGTGCACCACCTCTTCTCTTATAACTAGCCATTTCTACCTTGGTACTTCCCTCGCATGCACAACCTCAGCTTGTGTCTCTACTAATCTTGGTTCTAGTTCTTATTCACGCGCCACCCTTGGCATCCACTATGAGTCTACTTTCTTTTTGCTCACCATTCGAATGCCTTTATCCTTCCAAAATTATTGGCTCATTTGCTCAAATAACTCTAGGAACTCTTCATACTTGTGCTTCTTCCCACACCAAGAGCATTGCAACAAATCAGGGAACTCGTGCTTGTAGTGTTTCATTGACCCATATTTGTAACAAATCCCACATGGGAACTCAATTCATCCTCCATGATTACCACAACCACAAAATCCTCCTCTGAAACCTCTTCCACATGCCCCTCCATCGTGTGCCATTCATAGTGACAACCATCGTCCTTGGAATTATTCGCGGGGCTTATCTAGAACACATCAATATCAATGGCATCATGTATCTGGTCAATCAATCTACAATCCTTGGTGTTATGAGTAGTTGAGGTGAAAATCTTGCAATAACAAGACACATTTTTAGGGATCATGCACTACAACAGTGGACACCTACTTACATCATGATCTTCGTGGAAAATCTCAAAGTCCACCGTCATGGTGCGTCTTCGATCTCAAGGAAACTATCCCAAGTATACCCTTCTACCTCATAATCCATGCACCATAGACCACTGTAAGCCTCATACACACCGAGTTCTGATTTCTCCATTTGCTTGGCCATTACAACAATCTAGGCTTTAAAAAGGGATAACACTGGTATCCATGCTTCCAAGAGATTCAACATGTAGGGAAGCTTCTAAAGCCTTGCGTAGGTTTGTGAAAGTTTTGTGTGAAAGTGCTCTCCTAAAAGGTGTCGGGACGAGGGGTGAAAATGTATATTTACCAACTAAATTAAATGTTAGGTTAACATACATTAATAAGTGGAAATATAAATATGCACACCATAATAAAAGTAAATAGCAACATAAAACAAATTACACAAAGTGACACCGTATATAACATGGAAAACCCATAAATGGGTAAAAAACCACGGAAGAATAATCCACTATAGAGAAACATTTTACAACCCAGTCCAGTAACTCCTCCCTCACTTCTACTCCATGTATTTACCCGTAATCCATTGATTCACGTGATCTAATGAATATGACCTACAGTCATATTTAAATAACCCGAAGGGTTATGTCCATATTAAGTGACGGGGCACACCCCAATTTAATAAATAGTTAGTTAATTAATAACTAACAAACCTAATCTAAAGTTTATATTTAAATAATAAGAATATAAACTATTCTATATTATTTAACTATAAACTAAACATTATGATGCACTTAATATTATTGTTCTAACAAAATGTGTTATTAACCCTCCAAATAACCATTGCACATACTAAAAAGGATGGATATCATAAGATAATTTTGACAAGAGAGTCTTAGATCATGCATCATACTCCCACATACTCTTTTTGCCATACCTTGTTGGATTTCCTTCAACACACTAATGCTTTTTGCTCAAAATTAGGGATATGAAACTCTTCTAAGAAAGTATTTCATAGCGCGGTGTAGTCTACCACCATCCGGTGGAGATCATTCTTTTGATACCAACTATGCATGTGTCCCCGTAACATTATTGCAAAATGACTTGCCTTCCATTATAGGGTAGTGATCCTCTTCATATGCCATAGTGGTTCACATTTGTGTATATGTTCGTAGCATCCTCAACACATTTGTAGTTTGATAGATGCAAGAACATTTCAAAAACACTTCTTTGAGGTGGTTGAGACCCTTGTCCACTTGACACAGAACCTTGATTCCCTCCGGTGTTGCCTTTGCCACCGAGAACCACCAGATCCACGGGGCCTCTCCCGCCCTATCCACTGAGATCCTCCAGGTTCACTAGGTCCACTAGTCCCTATTCCACCGATCCACTTCTCGTAGCTATAAAGGTCCCAAAGTACATTCCTTACACCCCCACTATCACACTAAACTACATGCCAAATGCTTTGTGATATAACACCACTACGGATGCTTTTCTTGCACCACTTCTAGATGCGATACTCAAGCCTTGTGTACCCATATCTTTACCAAATATTGTCCAGGACATTAGACCTCCAAATATAGGAAAACATTATGCAGCCATAGATGTACCAAATGAGAAGTTATACCTCCTAGGTGTTTGATCGATCACTTCCACCAATACTAACTAGGTTAGCAATACTTATCTATGGATTTGGAAAACTAAGCGCCAAGGGTTGGTTACAGGTGGATTTAGATGCGTGCCCAAAACTCTCCTTTCTCCAAATGATGATCTCTCATCGGAAGATGAAGGTTTTCTCTCCCACGCTTGCCAAGATGGGGTAGCATAGACTGCTTAGGCTCCAGGTCCTCTGTGTGAACGTCAACACCTTCCCATAACATCTATCTCAATAACTCCATCGCTCCTGCAACTTTGCATTATTTAACCAAATTCCTTTCACATGATTCATTATACTTGAGTTACCTCTCATCCCTCTCCTTTTTATCGGCAAGGTCTGCCATCATCCTCCACCCTAGCTTCCTTGCCCATCACTTAGGAGAATTTTAGCTAGCCGTAGGTAATTCTTCCAAACTTAGGGTAATGACCAAGACCTTTATAGCTAAAGGGATAACACACAAGAATGATCCTTTTGGCTCCTTTGAAACTCAAACTCAACAACCTCGAAAAGGAATACGTAGAAATTGCGTATTCCGAGGGTGTAACTCATCAATACTCTATTCCATTAATGATCAACATCACTTGTCCAAGTCAGATCAGCATCATGCAACCTCTAATACTCCTCTTGGGTCCATACACGAGGTCTATAGTACCAACTTGATCTAGATGCATACGCTGAAATCCATTCATACAACTCCACTATAAAACAACAAAATAATGTCTCATATAGCTCATGATACAAATGTTCTTCTACCCATTTACGTGTATTAAGCTTAGATATGGTTTTAAACCTCTGGGAAATCTCATCCTCCATACTCTTAAACCATTCTTCAACAATGTCCAAGGTCAAGCATTCTATCATCATGCATCACTCTCACAACATCTTCGAAAAGAGGTCCCAACAATAGAACCAAAATGTAGTCTCTTCTTATCACTGCTCATTCCAATAACTAATCCCAAGCGGGCTAGCCTATCATCCAAGATTAAACTGGAATCTCACCCAAGGCATGCGTTGGCGTCAAACCCCTCCTTTATGTGAGCCTCCCGAGAATGTTTTGTATCCACATGATGATGCAACATTAATAGAGAATGAATGCAAATAACCATAGGATTTTAGATGTAGCTCGTGCTCCTAGTTTATATATTCTAAATACATATTTAACATGATCAACTAGAAGGTAGAATCATTCATGTGATAAAATTGAGAAAACCAACAACATACACACATGAACAATAAATAAAGGAACATATATCAAGATCCATTGTAAGAGTGTTATAGAACCGCTTCATTATATTCATCACACAAATACAATAGTTGATATTACATCAAGAAGCTCCATCCATGATAATGTTTATGGTAGCAAAGTCTTCTTCTTTTATAGATCTCTATTACACACATCACACAATACCCTTGTTTTCTCTTTTTTCGCTCTCCCTCCTCTAGAAACGACCTTCTATATCAAGCAACAGAAGGAATCTTCTTGAATCATCCATCATCACCTACCAAAGCCTACTAGAATCACCTCATGATCACTTTGCCACTACTTAGGAATCTGCCAAATGTCACCATGCATTTCCCTCAATCGAGTGCCTTTAGCATGCATGTGCTAGCTAATCCTTAACAACCTTGAATCCTTATCCTCTCATGATAACCATAATGATTCCCTGGAATATCCTTTTCTTGAACCGCAAGTATATATGGCTTATCCACATCTCGTATCTAGTCACCTTTCCATTCGCTCCTTATGTGCATCTTTTCCTGTTCAAAACTTACCAAGTCTCGAATCCATCTTACACCGGTGCGAGCCTTCCCGCCTCCAAGGATTACTTACGCATGCGCCTTTGCACCTTGCTTCTACATGCCACAAGGCTTCACGCCTTAGGTACTTAGTTACTTTTTAGGGGCCCAATAGAGGATTAGTTTCAAAATCTCCAAATATGCTCTTTGTAGTCTATTATTTGAAACTCGCTTAAACTCTTTTCCAAGACAAGCTGTGAGGCCAATCATTTACGAGTCTAAGAGAAAACTAAGCACGAGTTTTCTAGTCTCGAGAATTAAAATGCAATCAACACCCATCTTATGCTCCCGGGACTCTTGTTAAAGTTTGATGATGATCCTTCAAACCTACTATATGAGTTCTATTTAATTTTATTGATAAATACAATCACATTGATCCAAACCTCATTTAATTGAAACTTTAGTCCATTGTATTGAGTAGATTCTGATAAATATGACAAAAACTAATTTATTCAGCATAGTTGAATGAATATGAAATTTGAGGACTTCTGAAGGTTCTACAAACCTATTTCCACCTCTCCAAAGTGATGAAGATAAAAGATATGATGGCATTTGTACAACCTTGAGCACTTTTTACATGTAAATGGTTGAAAGCTAACTGCACAGCTTTACTCAGAACAAGATAATCTTCATGAAGAACAAATTCACATCTCTAAATATATGGATGAGATTAATATTATAGATTTATACCTTAATGAATTGCATGTTTTAGAGGTTACTTATCTCACAAAGACTAATTCATGTTTTATTTTGACATAGCCTTCAAATGGGACAGTGAAGTAGTCCATTTTACAACCCTAAACTAAGTAAATTGGCCTCTAACATCCATCATGTCAAATGAGAAAATTCACACTCAAAACACAACCAATTTCTTCTATTTGGCCCTATATCCATGTTTTCAGCTATATCAAGGCATTACAACTGGAGAAAATTCTCTTAGGGTGGTGTGTTAACATGCATTGAGAAACATGCTCTTCAGGACAATCTTGACCATCAAATTTTGAGTGAATTAAAATGCAACCCAAAATTGAAAATAATCACACACATTTCCATGTGTATGTAGAATATATATGAGAACTCATTTAGAAATTTCTCTATTTGAACGGTTGATACATTCATATGTCAAAGCATTCATACTAAGACATCGTGTCAGAAGTAAGTACTTGTATTTTGAATAAATAAATCCTTTGAATGATTTCTAAGCATTATGAACATCATAAATGAGCCAATAAAATACTCTAGAGGTGATAAAATTGGACTTGGAGTCCAAAAAAGTATTTTTTCTCTTATCGATTTGGTGCACACCCAGGAGAGAGAAAACATGCTCCACCAATATGCTCATAAAGTTTCAATCACACCTCCTTTTGAGAAAATTATTTTTACAAACGATTTTTATGTAAATTTACTCCAAAAATTCCTTCTATAATTTCTTTGAAGGAGACCATATAATTTTTTTTTGAGAGCTAAGAAGCCGAGCTGACTCAAAATGAGTTTTTCAAAAGGTTCTTTTACAAAAACTCACATAACTTGAACAAATGACCTAACTTCAACCTTAAATTTTGCATGAAGAATAAATACATATTCCTTTATCATCATCCTTAATTTATAGAAAAGGATATGTCTAAAATTTTCAAGCTAATCTCATTTTTATGCTAGAGCACCGCTTGTTCTCAACACTATTTCTGACCAACATACAAAACTAACTGGAGCTGAATTGAGTCTAACCTTTACTCATACATGTTTTATATTCTCTCTTAACACCTCTCCCATGATTTTTATAACCTGTACCATCATGTTTCATTACTTTAGGTACCTGAAACCACCCTAAGGACACTACCACTCACCATCCAAGACCTTGTCTTCTTGAAACCTTGTGAATTAACTCTAAGCCTCTAAAAACATCTAATAAACATTCCTTGCACTCTCCCTTTTCCATCAATTCCTTTGACATCAATAATAACAACTAGAAAATTAACAAGATGCAACAATCTCCCCCTTTTTCATTGATGACAACATTTTGAAACTTGATGGCAAACTAAAATATGAGAAACTTTCTAGCACTCTCTCCCCCTTTGAAATCGATGAAAAAGATGCACAATCGCACCAAACTGATTATATTTGAACAATTTAATCAAAAAATAATGCACATACCTTACATGCACTCCCCCTGGAAGAGTGTTGTTTTCTTGTCTGAATAAGCCCAAGGATTACTGTTGATTTTCTTTTATGTAACACCTGCAATAATTCTTCGATAATCTTCCAAAATCATCCATCACACTTGTCTTTACATGACCACAAATTTGGGCTTGGAATTGTAAAAACCAACTCCCCTTGTTTGGACTCAAATTGAGCCCTTTTGAGCAAGCGTGGCACCTTCGTTGCTCCCCTATTCTTTATGATACCTTTGGTGATTTTTAAGGGCTGGAAATACCCCTAGTTTTTCTCTCAATTGCTCAAAACAAGCTCTAGGTAATGGTTTATTCATTATATCAGCCACCTCCTCTTTTGTAGAAACATGCACAAGTTTAATTTTCTTTTAATTTACTGTTCTCTCAGAAATTGATACTTTATTGGTATGTATTTTGTCTTTGAATGCAACACTTTGGATTCTTTGATACACTAATGACACCAATACTATCACAATATAAAGGGATTGGCTCTTCACATTCCACCTTGTAGTATTCAAGAGTATGTTTCATCCACATGACTTAGGTACAATAGATGGTAGCTACTACATAATCTTCTTCACAAGTGGAAAGAGCTACAAGAGACCATTTCTTACTCGGCTAAGAAACAAGACATGTACCAAAAAAATGCTCCACTTGTTGTGTTCTTTCTATTATATGCACTTCCTTCCCAATCTGATTATGTGAAGGACTTAATCTGAAATTCATATTTAGGTATCTTCTTGATTTTGAATGTTTCTTAGCCTTCTTCTTCTTTGAACTCCCACTTCCTTATTTCCTATGATTTGGCTTGAAGGATGGTCTCTTTTAACTTTCCTGGAAGGTGATTTTGTATCTAGTCTTTCATCTTCTTCAATCTCTTCTTGAATCATATTTTCAGCAGCTTGTGGAGCTTCATTTGGCTGAATTTTCATTTTCCTTGGGTGTGATTCATCCACTACCATGTTTGTACTTTCAACTATTTTGTTTTGGATCTTATTATAACACATGTAAGCTGAAATAATGGTTGAGTATCCCAAAAATATACCTTCATCACATCTGGAGTCAAATTTACCTAGATTCTCTTCATCTCTCTTGATATAACATTTTCTCCCAAACACTTTGAGATGCTTTACATTTGTAGGTTTTCCCTCCATGGCTCATATGGCGTCTTTTTGTTGTTTACTCTAATTTTTCCTATATTTAATATGTACACGCAATGCCATACCTCTTCTTCTCCAATATCCATCAGGTAATTTAGCCTCATTCAACATAGTCCTGACCATTTCTTACATTGTTCTATTCTTTCTCTCAGCCACTCCATTCTGTTGTGGTGTTCTTGCAGCTGAAAACTATCTTTTATGCCATGAGTTTCACATAATTCATCAAACTCAGCTGACCAAAACTCTCCTCCTCTATCAGATCTTAAACTCTTTATCTTACCATTCTTTTCATTCTCAACAAGAGATTTGAAATATTTTAATCTCTCTAATGCCTTTGATTTCTCTTTCAAGAAAGCAACCCATGTCATCATGCTAAAATCATAAATTAATAACATGAAGTAGATATCTCCTTGTATGATTTCAAATATAGTAGGTCCCACAAGGTCTGTATGAATCAATTCCAAAGGCTAAGTGGTGGAGTACTCCTTGCTTTTAAATCTTCTCTTTGTTTGTTTCCCATGAAGACAAGCTTTACACAATTTATTATCAGGTTTTTTGATCTTGGGCATATTCCTAACACACCCCATGGAGCTGATTTTGACAAGGTTATCAAAGTTTAAATGACCCATCCTTTTGTGCCAAAGCCAACTCTCATCCACTTTTCTTGAAAAACATTTTTCTTTATTCACTTCTTTCAGTACATACATATTGTTCTTAGTCCTTTTTCTTTTCCTACCACTTTACATGTTTCTCCTTTCCTTATGTCACATCCTTTATCATGAAAGAGAATTGTGTAGCCTTGTTTACACATTTTACTAACACTAATAAGATTATGTTTTAGGCCTTCAACATACAATACATTTTTAGTTATTGTTTTCCCATTATCAAGACTTAGTTTACGTTTGCCAACAATATTTGTTGATGTATTTTCACCAAATATTACTGTGTCATATGCATTTTCTTTTAACGAAATGAACATGATTTTGTTCCCAGTCATGTGGCTAGAGCATCCACTATCAATATACCACTCTACATCATCACTCTATAAATGAAAGGTTGTTTGAACTATTAAACTTTGCTCCTTAGTACTGCGGGACCTGATTTGACTCTGTACACATTCTTGATTTATTGTGGAGTCCTTTGATAGGAAAACATGGCAACATGCACATACTTTTGAAAATTATAGAAAATTAGTTCATCCTTGTTTCTTGCATGATAATAACTCATATACCTACCATAACCTTTGGAGTACAATCCACATTTAGCTTCTTTGTGGATGAATTCACTACAAGTATAACAATATTTATAGAAGGAATAAGCATACCTCATGGCATAGAGTCTTCTTGGATTGTTGTTCTTCTTGAAATTAGTCTTCTTGGCTTTAGGAGGCTCTTCACTTGTATTCTCCATTTTTTCTCTTCGATTTGTCCTCTACCTTCTTCTCTTCATAACCCAAACTAGATTTATCACGTGCATGCTTTTGCTTGTTTAGAAGATCACTCAAATCAGCAGTGCTTTTCTCAAACTTATGATACATTTTCAATTTTGTAGAAATATAATCTAAGCGTGTTTGCAGCTGTTCTATCTCAATTTTGAGATTTAAATTCTTTTCTTCTTTAGTATTGAAAGCATATCTAATTAGTTTCACTTGTGTTTCATAATCCTTGATAATTTCTTCATGTCCTCGGCTTCCTTTTTATGATTTTCTTCAAGAGACCTGATTTTTGCTTCATATTCTTTAACCATGATTTTTAACTTTTGAATTTTTTCCTTTTGATGCTTTATCTCATCTAGAGAACTTATTAATTCAACTTCAAGGTTTACTTCTGCTTCTTCTTCATCTGAACTCTCATACTGAGTTTGAAATTTTCCTTTGGAGTTGTTTGCTTCATTTATCTCAATTTCCATAAATAAAGTTTCATCTTGCATACCTTCATCATCACTCTCTGAGTTGTTGGAATCACTAGATTGTGAAGAGCTTGATCTCTCTTGTGTGTAGAGGTTTTTCTTGTTTTTGAAATACTTATTTTTCCCTCCATGCTTCTTGAAGCTTTTCTTTTGTTTGTTAGAGGAATTTTGATCTTCCTTATTTTTATTTAGACATTTAGAGATAAAATGACCAACCTGTCCACGAATGAAACATTTAAAAGGTAGTTTACCTTTGTATTTTCCTGGTCCCCTTTTTATCTTTCTTACAAAAATAGCTTCAACTTATCATCATCTATGTCCATTTCTAAATCATTGCTTTGTTCTTTTCTTTTGATTCTTTATCAGATTCTTTAAAGGCTACCTCCTTATTTACGGCTTTGAATCACTTATTCTCATCTCATATGTTGTCATTATGCCATGAAGGTCATCCATTTTTAGTGTTGTTAGGTATTTAGCTTCTTCTACTGTTAATACCTTAGCATCAAACTTTGGAATCAGTGACCTAAGAACTTTCTAAACTATCACACTCTCTTCCATTTTCTCTCCTAAACTTCTGATCTGATTTATGAGTTCATGAATTCTTTGTAACTATGAGGATACACTCTCACTTTATTTCATCTTTATGCTTTCAAATTGTGCTCTGTATGTTTGTAGTTTAGCTATTTTCACCTTGTTATCTCCTTCATAGAATGTCTTCAGTTTATCCCACATTTCTTTGGTTGTATCACACTGCATAAATTTGACAAACTCATACTCATCTAATCCACAAAGAATTACATTCATAGCCTTGAAGTTGTTTTCAACTACTTTCTTTCCTACTTGGTTAGTGCGAGGTGTTGCTGGAACATTATAACCACTATCAATTACATCCTAGACACCAAACCCAAGAGACATTATATAAGTCTTCATCTTGAAACTCCATAAGGCATAATTTGACCTTTTAAATACAGGTGATTTGGAAGTAGAAAATACACTTGCTTGATTGCTTGCCATAATTGAAATTCATGGATCTCCCTTGAGCCTGTTAAAATCACTTTATAAGGAACCGCTCTCGATACCAATTGTTGGAAACGGAACACTAAGAGGGGGTGAATCAACGTTTAATTCAAATTTTTCTAACAAAAAACTCAACCACTTAATCGGAAGATAATTCAAAATAGAGAAAATAAACACATGAAACAAGAAATTTAAGTGGGAAAACCAAATAGGGATAAACCCCACTAAACTAGTGCACTATGTGGTAAAAGGTTACAAATAGTTTATTGAGCTACCACTCAACCTATGAGGCTACAACCTCAATATCACACAAGCTACAACTTGGTGAAGGAAACATCAACTTCCTGAATGATTTAGCTAGCTACAACTAGCCTTTTGCAAGTTTCTACCTGTAAGGAAGCTACAAATCCTTGGTATGCAACAATTCAGCTTTGATCACACTTCAAAATGATGCTTTGTACATCAGATACTGATCCTAAATTGGAAATCTATCTCTTTTTCTCTAAATGTCTATGGATTCTTCTTCTTGACTGATTGCAATCTTGAAACTAGATCCTTCATTCACTGATTAACATATCGAGACATGAATAACATCAATCTACTGTACTCCACTTTTTAAAATCAAACTAATGACCTCAATTTAGTAGTTAAGAACATACTTTACTCCTGCTCAGTCTTTTATTCATCTCAATTTCAGTTTCAAGCATCTAACTTACTAGACATGGCATCAACTCTCTTACTTAGTCTCCATTTTTAATTCACTAACATACTCAATTCTTGATTTTTACTTTCCAAGAATGTTCACATATATCTTCTACATTTAATCATACCTCTATTATATTCTTCATATATTGTAGTTTCCCTATATTTTTTTGTATCACCCATATCACTAACACTCAATTCAATTTTTCATACCTTTTATTTTTCCTATTTCTTTGAATACACTTCATCTACATTTTCAATTTCTTAGGTCAGTTATCTTTCTTACATAGCTCCTCTAAACACTAATGGTAAAAAAATGTCATAATGAAAAAAATGAGGCTCTTCAAATTCTTCGGTGAGTTAGAGGAAATCTTGGTCAATTTTCAAACCAAGGGCAGATCTGTTAGACTTCTTCAAAGAAACTCAATAGGTTTCGATACATGACAAAATGAATTATTTCACATTCCATGTTTTGACACATATATGAGAATACAACATGAATAGTCATGAAGAAACCTTCCAGTCCATACTTGTGAATAAACAATTGATCATCGGGAAACTATTATGAATTCCACTTTACAAAACATTCTCTATTAGCTTAGAGAAATTTTGAAATTCAACTAGGAAGGAATTTTTAATAGCTTCAAGGATTTGAATTTTTGTTCAATACAAAATAGTGGAAAAACTCTTTTTCCACATCATTATCATTTGTGATGGACCTTGGTGAAGTCAATCTTCTAACAAGATAGATTTCAACCCATAAAAAATGGATGATCAATTTCAAAATATCCCAATATTCTCCTTGTATTATGTTCTTCAAAAATTCTCAAACTCTTTCTCTAATAAAACTATGAAGCCAACCATTTGCAGTCAAGAGAAAACTAAGAATGGGGTTTCTAGTCTTAGAGAATGAAGATGCAATCAACACCCCATATTATGCTCCAAGGACTCTTGCTGTAGTTTGATGATGATCCTCCAAACATATTGTATGAGTTCTATTTAATTTCATTGACAAATATAGTCACATTGATCCAAAACTCCTTTAATTAAAACCCTAGTCCAGGTATTGAGTATTTTCCGATAAATATGACAAAAAGACTAATTTATTCACCACAATTGAATAAAGTTGAAATTTGAGGACTTCGAAGGTTCTAAAAACTGTTTCCACCTCTCCAAAGTCACGGGGATCTCAAATATGATGGAATTTGCACAACCTTGAGTACTTTTTTTGCATATAAATGATTGAAAGCTAAGCTGTATAGTTTGCTCAATGTAGAATAATCTTGATGAAGAAAAAAATCACATATCCAAATAGATGGATGAGCTTAATATTACATATGTATACCTTGATGAATTTCATGTTCGAGAGGTTACTTGTCTCAAAAAAAGACTAATTCCGGTTTTCGTTTGACATAGCCTTCAAATGGGAAAATGAAGTAGTCCATTTTACAACCCCGAACTAAGTAAACTGGCCTCTAATTTCCACCATGTAAAATGAGAAAATTCACACTAAAAAAACCATTTTATTCTATTTTTCTCTATATCCATGTTGTCATCTTGATCAACGCATTGCAACTTGAGAAAAGTCTCTTAGGGTGGTGTGTTAACATGCATTGAGAAACATACTCTTCAAGACAGTCTTAAGCATCAAAGTTTGAGTGAATTACAATTCCAAAAAAAAAATTAAAATTCTCACACACATTTCCATGTGTGTGTATAAAATATATAAGCACTCATTTAGCACTTTGTTTATTTGAACCATTTGATAGATTCATATGTCAAAGCATTCATACTAAGACATGGTTTCAGAAGCAAGTACATGTACCTTCAAGAAGTAAAGCCTTAAAATTATTTATAAGCATGAGTAATATAATAAATGAGATGATAAAATACTCTAGAGGTGATAAAACTTGACTTGGATTCCAAAAACACATTTTTTCTCTTGATTTGGTGCACACCTAGGAGAATGAAAACTGCTCCACCAAAATGCTCATAACTTTTCAACCACACCTCCTTTTGAGAAAATTATTTTTACACATGATTTTTATGCCAATTTAATCCAAAAATTCCTTCTATGATTTATTCTAAGGAGACCGTATAATTTTTTTGAAGGCTAAGAAGCCAGGAAACTCAAAATGAGTTTTTCGAAAATGTTGTTTACAAAAACTCACATAACTTGAACAAATGACGTAAATTTGACCTAAAATTTTGCATGAAGAATTAAGAAACATTTCTCTATCGTCTCCCAAAATTTATAGAAAATAAAAAATTCTACATTTTCAATCCCATCTCATTTTCATCTTTGGAACATTGTTTGTTCTCAACACTATTTTAGACCAACATACAAAACTAACTCCTAAAGGTGAACTGAGTATAACCTTTGCTCATACATGATGTACATGATCTCTTAACACCTATCACATGATTTTTCTAACATGTACCATATTATTTCACTATTTTAGGTGCCTGAAACCACCCTAAAAGGACACTGCCACTCACCATCCAAGGCGTTATCTTCTTCAAATCTCATGAATTCACTTTGAGCCTCTTTACTAAAAGAAACGATAACAGATTGTGTCAAGCCAAGAACACAGATGCTAATCAAACATCACGATCAATAAGATGAAAGCAATTCTCCAGAATAACTTTACATAAACCTTTGCAAATAAATGAGTAGCAATATCATATATTATTATGGAACTCAATGAAATACAATGAGAATGGGCCTTGCTTATATAGGCAAGGAATAACAATCTAAGAACCAGTCAAGGTCGTAGATCAAGCCATAAATCATGGAAAGAACTAGTCAATACCATAGATCAAGGAAAGAACTATACCTAACAACTAGATAATATCTCCTAATATCTAAATAAATAAAAGAAATATCCACACACATACGTGGGTGAGGATGAATACAATAAAGGTAAATAATGTACCTAGGTGAACATGAGCTAAGGTAAATACCTACTCTAACACCCCCTCAAGTGAAGTTAGGGGACAAAATAGAAGTGGCATATCCACAGTATGAGTCTCGACAACTAGGCCTGATGAGGTACTCATGTACAATATATCCATGAAGAAATCTCGAACCAAAATAAGGAAAGAGAAAGAAGAAGAAGAAGGAAGATGTTCTCACGAACACCCCCAAGAACAACTTCTGAAACCCCAAGCATTCCACACAACTCAAGGTAGCGAGGTGATGCAAAAGGATTTGTAAATATGTCTGCAACTTGTTGCTAAGTTGGAAGGTACTCCAAGCAAAGAACTCCATCCTGAATGTGTTGCCGAATGAAGTGGATGTGTATCTCGATATGCTTGGTCCATTGGTGCTCAACTGGGTTGTGAGAAATGTGAATTACACTTTAGTTGTCACACCAAAGTATAGTCGGTGAATCCTATGGGAATCTAAACTCTGTCAATAACTGGCAAAGCCAAAGAATCTTGACTCGTTGTAATTGTTTCCTGTACTCTACCTCTGAAGATGAAAGTGCAATAGCCTGTTACTTTTTACATGCCCAAGCAACTAGAGAAGAACCAAGACAAAAAAGATAGCCAGAAGTGGAATGCCTATCATCAATAGAACCTGCCCAATTTGAATCTGTATACCCAACCAACTGAGTAGAGCCCCTAGTGTAGTGTAGGCCAAAGTGGGAAGTGCCATGCAAATAGCACAAAATCCTTTTAGCAGCCTGCCAGTGACTACTATGAGGAGAATGTGCAAACCAAGATACAAGCCCTACTACAAATGAAATATCAGGGCGAGTATGGGTCAAGTACATGAGACTCCCAACCAACTGCCTATACAATGTAGGATCACAAAGTGGTGTGGTACATGTGGATGTAAGAGTAACTCCAGACTGAAAAGGAGATGGACTTGGCTTGCAATCAGCCATATCAAAGTGCCTAAGAAGATCATGGGTGTACTTTTGCTGACTCAAATGAATCCCTGAATCTGTCTAAGAAATATGCAAACCAAGGAAATAATGCAATAGCCCAAGATCTGTCATGTCAAACTATGTAGAAAGATCCCTCTGAATACTCTAAATGTGGGAAGAAGAGCTGCCAGTAAGTAACAGATCATCAACATATAAGACAAGTATCACAATATCCTCACCGACATGTTGGAGATACACTGTATGATCAGAGTGGCAATGAAAAAAACTAGTAGATAGAAGAAAAGAATCCATCTTCTCATACCAAGCTCGAGGGGCTTGTTTAAGACCATAGAGAGACCTTCGGAGCTGACAAACAAGAGAAGAATCCTAAACAAATCCAGCTACTGCTCCATATATATTTTCTCTTTTAGATCTCCATGTAAGAAGGCACTCTTCACATCCATCTGGTATACGGGCCACCCCTGTGATGCAGCAATAGCAAGTACAAGGCGTACATAATCCATCTTGGAAAAAGGGTGCAAAACTTTCGTAGTAATCAATGCCTTCGGCTTGTGAAAAACCCTTTGCAACAAGATGAGCCTTATACTTGTCAATGGACCCATCAGTTGCATATTTTGTTTGGTATACCCACTTACACCTAACCATCTTTCTTCCTTTAGGAAGAGATACCAAATCCCAAGTATGATTCTTCATCAAAGAAGAATACTCAGTTTGTCATTACATCATCCCACTCCTGTATCCCATGAGCCTTTGAAAAAGACTATGGATCCTCGAAAGCCACACGACATAAAAGTCGTAACTCCGTAGAATGTGGGTGATGATGCCTAGTGGGTGGAAGATCCTCTATGAAAGGTGCTTTGCCTCGAAGCGTAGTACGAGCCCACTTAGGCATAGTGACAACATCGGTGGGAATAAGATACTAATGGCATCTATAACCTCCTCATCAATCTCCTCAAAGAAAAGATGGTCAAGATGAGATGAAGAAGAAGAAGGAATGGAAGAAGATGAAGAATCATGAGGAGTGAAATGCTCATCAAACTAAACATGTGTTCGAAAAATAACATCATGTGTATCAGGATCTAAAAGATGATAAGCTCTCATGTCCTAACAATACCCTACAAAGTGCAAGGGTTTACTCTTCTTATCCAAAGCTTTCATTTTCTTCTTTGGCACAAAGGCCCAAGCATGGCTCCTAAAGACTCAGAAAACTGAGACATTTGGCTTAGTGTTGGACCAAGCTTCCTCTAGAGTCAAATGCTCAAGTGCTCTATGTGGTGTGTGATTTTGAATATAGTTAGCACAATTAACTGCTTCTGCCCAATAGATAGGAGGTATATCTCTAGAATGCATCATACAGTTAGCCATTTCCTTCAAAGTTCTATTCTTCCTTTTTGCTAATCCATTCTGTTGTGGAGTATGAGGAACAAAATGCTAGTGAATAATGCCTTGAGTTTCCAAAAATTTAGAAAACTCATTGCTGAAGTACTCCCCCATTATCAAAGTGTGAAGGTTCTTTATGCTACTAGAAGATTGTTTCTCTACAAAAGTCTTGAAGACTTTGAAGTGTGAAAAACATCACTTTTGTACTTGAGAAAATAAACCCAAGTACGCCTCAAGAAATTATCAATAAATGTAAGTGCATACTTAGCTCCATTGAAATATGGGGCAGGAAAAACCATCAAGTCACTATGCACAAGCTCAAGTGGTGAAGAAACTCTCTTAGACAAATTCTTAGGAAAAGGATCTTGGTGTTGTTTCCCTAATGCACAACCATGACAAAATCCCTCAAGAAAAGAAACTCTAGGAATACCATCTACCATACCATGAGTGCTCAACTTCTTCAAATATCTGTAATTGAGATGTCCAAATCTTTCATGCCAAAGCTTACTCTCGAATCGAATGACAAACCAATCTGTCCCTAAAGAAGAAGTGTCATCAAAACCTTCAAAGTGATATAGTCTTTAACTATGATCAACAATACCCTAAGCAAAAAGTGAAAAAGGCTCCAACAAAGTTCATATTTCGCCCCATGTGGTGTAAAAGTCATTGTTTTCCCTTGACCAGAATGACAAATTTGATATATAGAAAGCAAATTTGTAGTGATGTTAGGAACATATAGTGCATCTTGGATATTGCCACCATCAAGTTGTATATCACCTTTTCCCTCAACAAAAATAAAGGAAGAATCTCCAACCTCAATTTTGGAAGTAGAACTCAAACCTAGAGAAATAAAAGACTCCTTGGAAGAAGTCATGTGATGAGAAGCACCAGAATCTATAACCCAATTGTCTGCAAGTGGTGACTGAGATCTTCCAACAACATTAAGTGTTTTTCCATGCTGATTAGAAGGAGGTGGAGTGGAGATAGAAATTTTGTGTTTCTTGATTGCATCCTCTAAGGCTTGCATTTGCTTATAACACCTATTTTCTTCATGATTACTACCCCCACAAAAAGAGCATGAACAACTAGACTTATTCTTGGATTTAGAAGACTCCTTGGGTTTTGAGTTGTTTTCTTTGGGTTTAGGAGCATTTTGAGATGGAGAAGGTGTGGATTTGGTTTTACTTTTTGGTTTTCCCTTGCCCTTAGGATTAGATGCAACTAATGCCTTTTGAGACATGGAAGACTCAAGGTGAGATAATTTGGATTCTTCCCTAGTAAGTCTTTCAAAAAATGTTTCTAAGTTAGGCATTTTGAAGGTGTCACCTAAGGCGTCCATGCTAGAGAAAAAGGTAGAAGCAAAAATTTGGAATGGTCCTCTCAACTTGGATAGAATCAAGTAAACACACTCTTCATCTTTCTTATCTCTTCCACTCCCCTTCAACTATGTCAAAAATGCTTGAACTTGGTAAGATAGTCTATAATTGTTGGAAAATCTTCAGGATTAAGAGAGGTGATCTCAATTTCAAGTTGCATAGCTCTCATATGATCCACCTTACCAAATAAATCCTCCAATTTCTCCCATATTTTGAAAGGAGAGTCACACTTTTCCAAATGAAATAAAAGACTATCACTTACATAAGTTCCTATCAAACCCATACACTCATCAAATTTGCACTGGTACTGAAATTTCTCATATTCTCTAGTGAACACTGGTTGTTCTTTAGAAGTTAAAGCCCATAATCCTTTCCGCTTAATTATTGTTTCCATTCTTGGTTTCTATGTGTGGTAATTATGTGTTGTTAATGGCTCAAGATGAGTTAATGTAGAATTAGATGCCATCTTAAAAAAAAATCACCAAAAGTAATGCAACAAGACCCCAAGTAATCCAACAAGAGCCCCCAGCATTTTGGCAATTTATAATGAGTGTATGTTACAATATGGCACTTTATAATTATAGTGTGATTCTCAAAATAAATATTTCCAATGGAAAGAGCATAAAAACTACGCACTTTTGCAAAAATGGCACTCAAAACCGAGTTACCGATCAAAAGATACAAGCTTTTCAATATTATGCTCTACTATTTATTTTAGTTTCCACTAAAATAGAATAAAATGCTCTTGCCTTCACCACACAAATAAAATGAAAGGGGGCTGGAGTTAAGCACCTAAATCACAAGCTTTAAGCCCTCATATGACCATACCATATGACCAGGGGCTAAGGATTTCAATGGGTGTGTGTAACTTACTATTTTGGGGTGTGTCGCTGGTTTTCAAGAAAGTCACATCCAACTACTTCTTTTAGTAAAAACTACTATTTTTGGACTGTGTTGAAAGTGACATTCACCGCCCAAAATAGTAGTCTGCAGATTTTCCCGAAATAGCAAAAAATGTGCCATCGTCTCGTGGACCCCTACCAAAAGAGGAAAGAAACATCTTTTCGAAAAAGACCTCCTGCGCGCAAACTGAAAATGCTATGCCACAACAAGAAAAAACCTAGATCAGATCTATAGAAACCCAGAAAAACCCATCATGTTTTTTTCTTGCTTTCCTTTTCATGTATGACACAAATCTCGAGGCATATCCAAGATGTTTCTCTACACAACAAAAAAACTAAAAAAACCACCGCCTCCCGAAATGGTCAAGTTTATAGCCGATATTAGGGTTTTGCTGCCTTCCGGATCCAACGAAATCCTCTGTTTTGCATAAAAATGCACGCAACAACAAAATATAGACAAATCCGAATATATGAATATTTTATAAAATGCTTGCAAAATGAAACTTACAGACGGATGTCAATAGCAATCTCCTGCTCTGATACCATAAAAGGAATGATAACTAGATTGTGCCAAGCCAAGAACACAGATGCTAATCAAACATCATGATCAATAAGATGAAAGCAATTCGCCAGAATAACTTTACATAAACCTTTGCAAATAAATGAGCAGCAATATCATATATTATTATGGAACTCAATGAAATACAATGAGAATGGGCCTTGCTTATATAGGCAAGGAATAACAATCTAAGAACCAGTCAAGGTCGTAGATCAAGCCATAAATCATGGAAAGAACTAGTCATCAAAGAACTAGTCAAGTCCATAGATTTATGAGAGAACTAGACATCAAGGATCTAGTCAATACCATAGATCTAGGAAAGAACTAGTCAATACCATAGATCAAGGAAATAACTATACCTAACAACTAGATAATATCTCATAATATCTAAATAAATAAAAAGAAATATCCACACACATAAGTGGGTGAGGATAAATATAATAAAGGTAAATAATGTACCTAGGTGAACATGAGCTAAGGTAAATACCTACTCTAACATTTACAACATGTGATAAATATTACCTTGAAATATCCCTTTTCCATAATTTTTTTTGAAATAAATGAGCCAATAAAATCTTATAGAGGTGATAAAACTAGACTTGGAGTCCAAAAACACATTTTTGCTCTTACCGATTTGGTGCACACCTAGGAGAGAGAAAAATTGCTCCACCAAAATGCTCATAACTTTTCAACCACACCTCCTTTTGATAAAATTATTTTTTCACATGATTTTTATTCCAATTAAATCTAAACATTCCTTCTATTATTTATTCAAAGGAGACGGTATAATTTTTTTTAAGGGCTAAGAAGCCAATGACAACTCAAAATGAGTTTTTTTACAAGAATGTTTTACAAAAACTCACATAAATTGAAAAAATGATATAATTTTGACCTAAAATTTTGCATCAATCATCAAGAAAAATTCCTCTATCATATCCCATAATTTATAGAAAATCATAGTTCTACATTTTTCTATCCCATCTCATTTGCATGCTAGAACTACTTGTTCTCAACACTATTTCTGACCAACATACAAAATTGACTCTGGAGCTGAAATGAGTCTAACCTATACTCATAAATGTTGTAGATGATATCTTAACAAATATCCCATTATTTCTAACTTGTACCATCCTACTTCACTATTTTAGGTACAGAAACTACCCTAAAAGGAAAATGCCACTCACCATCCAAGACCCTATCTTCTTGAAACCTCATGAATTCACTTTGAACCTATGAACAACTTTTGATAAACATTACCTTGAACTATCCCTTTTCCGTTAATTCCTTTGACATCAATGAAAATAATTGGAAAATCAACAAGGTGCAACAAATTTAAGCAACAGGTATGGATGAATTTCTTCGATTTTTTTTTGCTGACCTTAATCTCATGGATGTGAATCTTCATGGCAATCAGTTCACTTGGACTAACAGAAGGTTGGGGAAAGACTTAATTAAAGTAAGACTGGATAGAGCTCTTTTCTCTACTAGCTGGATTCTTAATCAGGACTTCCATCTTACTTCTCTACCCAGAATTGGGTCGGACCACAATCGATTGCTTTAAAACTCTTCAATTGGACTAAGCCCACCAGGAGTTCCTTCAAATTTGAAAAGATGTGGATGGAACATGATGATATCCATGACAGGATTAAGGAATGGTGGATTTGGGATGGTGAGGGCACTGCTTAGTTTAGGCTTATTCAAAAACTTAAAAATGTCAAAAAATAGGTTAAAATCTGGAACAAAGAGGTTTTTGGGAATGTGTTTGAACAAAAAAAGGAATTAAAGAAAAATCTCCAAGATTTGGAAATCAAGATGAATTCAAAGGGGATATCTCTTGAAGATCAATCAGTGGAAAAGAATATTCTTTCAGAGCTGCATATGGTATGTAGCAGAGAAGAATCCCTATGGAGACTCAAATCCAGGGCTATTTGGCTGAAAGAAGGAGATAAAAATACAAAATTCTTCCATATGACCACCCTGAAGCATAGAGCCTGCAATAGGATAATGGAAGTTGCTAAAGGAAATGGCACTGTTATAAAAGACCCAAGGAGCATCAAAGAGGAAGCTCTCAAATTTTACGAAAAATTGCTTGATGAGAAAAATATCATTAATGATGAGGTAGTCTCTTTCATGTTGGAGGCTATCCCCCAAGAAAAAATTGAAGAGTAGAGATTTAAAGACATCACTAAAGTTGTCACATTAGAAGAACTTCAAAAAGTTGTGTTTACTCTTGAAGGGGATAAGGCACCGGGCCCAGATGGTTTCTCTGTCAACTTTTTTCGAAGTTTTGGGAAATATGTTTGGATGATCTTCTCAAGGTGGTGAATGAATTCTATAGAACTGGGGATATTTTGAAAGAGATGAAAAACACCCACATTGTGCTTGCTCCAAAAAAATGGATGATAATGATTTCATAGACTTAAGACCCATTAGTCTGGTGAATGTTATTTATAGAATTTTTACCAAGATCATTGCTACCAGACTCCAGTTCATTATGAATGATTTAATATCAAAACAACAAGAGTGGTTTCATTAAAGGAAGGATTATTCAGGATGGAGTGATTATGGTCCATGAGACTATTCACTCTATGGATAATAATAAAAAAGCAAACATGGTCCTTAAACTTGATATGAATAAAGCCTTCGATAAAGTCTCCTGGGCCTTTCTGGACAAGGTTCTGACAAAATTTGGTTTTCTAACTAAATTTAGAAAAATTATCAAGGCATGCATCACTACGGCTAGATTCTCAGTGGTGGTAAATGGAGAGCCGGTGGGATTTTTACTAGCAGAGGGCTAAGGAAAGGGGATCCCATATCCCCCTTGCTATTCATTCTTATGGTAGATAGTCTTAGCAGAACAATTGATAAAGTAGTCATAGATGGTCTTCTGAAAGGATCTAAGCCCACTTCCACTAACCAAGCAGCTTCTCATTAGAAATTCGTGGATGACATAATCCATTCGTTAATGGCTTCAACTGATCTTGAAGCTAAGGAAAAAAAAGTCTATTATGAAATTATATGAATCTAATTTTGAGAAAGAGATTAATTTTGATAAAATCTCAATTTTATTTTCTAACACCCATGGGGAAAGACAACTTAAAATTGCTAAAATTTTGGGTTGTAAAATCAATTCACTCCCCACTACTTATTTGGGGCTCCCCCTTGGTACAAAAAAAGTATCAACCAAAGTCTGGAATGACCTGTTGGAAAGATTCCAAAAGAAAATGGTTGGTTGGAAAGGAGCCATTCTATCAAGTGTTGGTAAGTGTCTGCTCATAAAAATCACTCTTCAGAATCTCCCTATATATATCATGTCACTCTATAATATCCCTTCGCTTTCAGAGAAAAAATTGAGAGGATTCAGAAGCAATTTCTATGGTAGGGAATGGAGGATAAATTCAAATATCACTTGGTAGCTTGGGACCAAGTATGCACTCCCAAAAATTTGGGGGCACAGGTATAAAAGATATCAAAAATGAATGAGGCTCTAATTACAAAAATGGGGCTGGAGAATACATCACAAAGAAACAACCCTAGATTGAACTAATTAAGGCCAAATACCTTAATCAACAAGCAACCATTTCTTTTCTTTAGGAAGAGAACCTTCCTTATGGATCCATTTTTAGAATAATTTAGTTCAGATCAGGAATTTCATCAAACATGGAAGCAAATGGAAAGTGGGGAATGGCAGAGATATAAATTTTTGGGGGGATAAATGGTCTAACTGCAGTCTTATTGATAGATTTGGAGTAGTCAGAGATAGCCTTGAACGTAAGTATGGTACTAGAATCATGGATTACATTGATAGGGATGACAACAAGAAGAAATGGAAAAAAACTCTGTGGATAGGGATGATCTGAACCACATGATGTCCTCTTTACAAGAGCATTTGGACCTTATCCCCTTAAGTCAACTGGATGTTTAGGATGAATTGGTCTGGAACAACTCTATTGATGGAGATTACTCTATTAAATCTGGATATAATTCTTTCTTTGAAACTGTTCAGAGCGAGTTCAACTGGAGCAGGATTTGGATGGCTGAGCTCACACCTAAAATCATTTTTTTCTTTTGGCTTGCTCTTAGGGGTAGAATTCTCACCAATGAAAACATGATAAGAAAAGGTTTCATAATGCTAAATAGATGCCATCTCTGTAAAAACTAATTTGAGGATATCAGACACATGTTAGTTCATTGTGAGTATGCCACTAAAATCTGGAGTGTTGCCTTTTCTAATTTAAAATTTTCCTGGGCTGTGCCAAGGACTTCATCTAGTTTTGGACCCAATGGAATCCTCCTTTTAAACATTGTGTTGTGAGAAGACTTTGGAAACTAGTAATGCCCCATATTATTTGGAGGATATGGAAAGATAGAAATGATGTCATTTAAAGAAACATTAAACAGCAGTGCAAGTTCAACTTTGTTAAGATTACTAATGTTGTCAAAGAGAATATCAAAAGATTCAAACCTCCCAAGAGCAAGAGTTATCCTAAAAATGAAGAGCATATTTTGTCCAACTGGAAGATTGGAGTTGATAATATTCGAGAATAGCATCCGTTCCAACATTGATGAGTCTTTGATACATTAGAACCCTCCCGATCTCAACTGGCACAAGTTAAAATTTGATGGGGCTTCCAAGGGTAATCCTAGGATTGTTGCAAGGGAGGAGTGATTCGAGATCATAGAGGTAGTCGATTATTGCCTATCTTTGGTAAAATGGGGATACAAACTAACCATTATGCTGAAGCCTTGGCTGCTCTATGGGGGCTTAGAATTGCTCAGACACATAACATTCAGAATATTATTCTGGAAGGAGACTCACTAAATATCATTAATCATCTAAATCAGTCTTTGCCTCCAAGCTGGAATATCAAGGATTTCATCATGGAATCTATAAGCATTTGTCAAACCTTCAAAAATATCTGAATTAAGCACACATACCAAGAAGGAAATAAGGTTGCTGATGAATTGGCCAATTATGGCATAAATAATAATCTAATTATTTGGGATAATGTTAATCACATCCCTGAGAAGGTACAAAGCAACATTCAAGTGGAAATTTATGGGCACTCAAGTATGGAGTAAGGATAATGATTATTTGGAGTGGGCTTTAGAGGAGATAAAAGATCACCCATGCGGGAAATATCAAATAAGCTATGGCTGCATTAACTTTCATCACTCCCAACATGTGTGTGGGATTCTTAATATCCTGGGACAGGAAATACAATCGCATTTCATAAAACAATGTAAAAAATGGTTTCGAGGAAAAGAGTTGCAAGCATTTCAGAGAGGAAAGAATGGGAGGAGCCCCGTGCTAGGTTGAACCTAGCAGTGATGTAAAAATGAAGAGCAACAAGGAGCTGTGGAACCTCCTCAAGTAGGGTGGAATTACAAACTTCATTGATCAAATTCAGGGGCATGATCAGAGCATTTCGATCCAATTCTCTATGGATTGGAAGGATCGAAAAGTGGAGTATGGAGGGAAAAAAATACCCGTTAATGAAGAACTAATCGCCAAAGCTATAGGCTTGAAGATGGATGGCTTCCACTTCTTCAACAAGAGGATCGACAAAAAGGCTAAGGAGAAGAAGTTTGCTGCTAATAATGAGGAGTGGTTTTATTTGTGGGTTTGAGGGTAAGTTCTATCCCATCACCCTTTGATGAAATCACCCGTATGATGGTCTGGTACATATCTTTAGAAGGGAGATATGTTACAGTTCTTACTAAACACCTGGTTTTCCTTAACCATTTCCACCGGAAAATCACTATATGTTTCCCCATCATCTTTTGAACTCCCCAAAATGCTCCATCTTGGAGTTTCGTAACCATACCGTGTTAACCCCCTACATCAAGGTCTTATATTCTTGCTGCACAAGCTCTATGTTACTAAATACCCCATCCCTTCCACCATGACCCCCACCCCCATCCCTCCACCACATCCAAGCCTAAAACAAGGAACCATAAGAAGCCCAAATTGGACACCCCTGTTTCGGGCAGAGTCCTTTGTAGCAATAAGGATTTGGAAGTTGTCCAAAACCTATTGCACATCAGTAGTGTAGGCCATGAAGAGGCCTTACAAAAAGATGGAAACAATACTTCCCAAAGGCTGGAAGCCTTGGAGAATGAAATGATGAAACTGAATGAAGAAGTGCAGCATTTGGCCAAGCAAAAAGGCAAAAGGAAGATGGAAGATGATAATGATCTTGACAATAAGCAGGTTGAGGACATCTACAAAAAGATTAACTCCTTGGACAATCATATGGGGAGAGAAAAGGATTGCCATGACCACAACATGGCAATTTTTAATGCAATCAGTGATTTCCTTGAACAACATGTTTGTAGCATTTATGTGCTTAGTGGGATCCTAGACACTTTGTGGGGAACAGACAAGGAGAGAAGTCAAACCATAGCAAAGCTGGATGCTAAGGACCCCACACACATGACAACAGTGGCTCTCTTTACCTCACTACAAACTATTAAATCCAGAATTACCAGAGCTGCCAAGAAGTAAAGGAGGTCTTCGTTGTAGATGCTGATCTTCATCGTTCCTTTTTGTTATTTTTAATTGTTTTTTGGCTACATTGTTGTAGCACACACTCTATTTTACTCTTATGTAGTAACTTTTTGGTTATGGTTGGCTTTAACGCCTATTCTAGATGTTGATCCATTTTTGTGGAACCTATTAATGTTATATCTGGCTTTTAGGCCCTCTATGTAAACATGGTATAGTCCCTTCAAAACTATTTACCATTAATAAAAAACAAATTTAAGAAACAACCTATTATTCAACCAAGAAAAATACTCAATTGACAATGGCTTAGAAGGTGAAAATGCCAATTTTGAAAAGGAATCTAATAATGCATTGGAACAATTATTCCTATTGGAAGCCTACTAAAAGAAAAATAATACCAAAGATGAAGTTGTGAAGATAAAATATTTTCATATTCACCGAGAGATGATGCATTGCGCTCGTACATGAAGATAACCTCTTAAGGAACAAAACCCTGGGCTGACCTTGAAAGAGAGTTTAGAAAAAACTTTCACTTCCTAGAAGCACTAGTAGAAGGAGTAAGAAATATGAGAGATCTTGTACAGAGAGAAGGAGAATTGGTGAAAGAGTTTAGCCAAAGGTTCAAGAACACTATTAGATAGTTGGAAGAGCCCCTAACGAGATAAACGGAGAATTGACTCGTTCGATTCGGGTATACTTCCCTACCTTAGAGCGGCATTAGATACACAAAATTTTAAATCCTTATCGAAGCAATTAAGATGGAAATCAAACTAGAAGACCAACCATGGAGAAAAGAGGGAGAGACTTCATTGAAGCCCGAGCTAGAAAGGATACAACTAGAATTAGCAAAACTAAAATTACGGTATGAGATCTAGAGGATGAAGGTTAAGAAATAGTTCACCACAAAAGAGTAATATGAGGCCCAAAATATAGTGTACTTTCTATTACATGAAGGTCATAGCAAGACTGAATTTCCATATTTTGATAATGTAAAAAGAACAATGCAGCAGAAGAGTACATTCATCACATAAACCATCATCTAGCAACATACAACTTTTAGAGAGGACATGTTGCAGGATTTGTAGACTTTAGGACAGCACACACGCAGACACTTGTCCTTTATTAGAAGTAACACCTCCTACAAATTAGTTAATGTAATATACCATGTGGTTAATACAATTACTATCACCATACTTCCCCCTTGGTCGATGCATTGGATAATTTGAAAGATTATACTACAGGAGAGAGAAATGAATGATAGATAGAATGTAACACTGCAGACCCTCCCTCTACTCAACCACAGATGCTACTAAAAATACACCACCTTCACAAAAAATGATAACTGCGCACCACAATATGCAAATTCACAAAGTAGCCAACCACGGTTTGGAGATGGATATCGAGAAATAACTATAACCCAAACTATCGGGATATAATGATGGTACCTCGGTGCATATAGAGGAAATTTCCAAGGTGGATATCGAGGTGGGTATAGAGGTGGCTATGATAACTACCATGGTGGTAGAGGATATCAAGGTTACAATGATGGGGGCTACTATGGGGTTATAGAGATAACCAAGGAGGTGGATATCATGAGAGATGACCCATGAAGTGTTACAAGTGTGGACAAGATGGGCATCTTACAAGAAACTACACATAACTAGATCCCCGTATATGTTTCCACGAGAAATGACATGATGCATTCACTTTTACCAAGGCTGCCCAGATTTCTATAGAATCAAAACAACAAGATCGAGAATCATTAGGAGAAAATTCTTAGAGTAAAGTGCAACATATCACTAGAATTGCTTGGGACGACGAGACGATATAAAAAGGTAAATCTGTGAGGGCTTATACCTTAGGAATTGGGCCTACAGAAGAAGAAAATAAATAATATGCAAAGGAAAGTTATATGAGAAGAAAAGCGATGAGGGAAAGAAAAAGTATTGAAGAGCCTCTATATAGAGTGGTTGTTATAACTAGAAGTGCTGCCAAAAAGGAGGCATTACCTAAAAATAAAAAGATCAGAAGATTACCACAAGAGAAACACTCATCCGATGAAGAAGAGTGGAATGTTAAGGAAGTTATACTAGACTTACATTTCAGATAAGTTGATAAGAGTAAGGCTATAGTAAAAAAGAACAAGCAATAGAAGACAGAGAGAAAAATTGTTTTGTTGAAGAAGAGATCCTTGCATTAAAATAATTGGCTAAATTGACAATCCATCATGGGTTGGTAGATAAATTGAAACAATTCACTAAGTATTGGAACAAGGAAGAAATGAATGTTCATGTCCACATAATTAAAAGAGGACCTTGTAAACCAAATAACATGGCACAAATCTGCCATTTACTTAGATGTGGATATTTTTTTATGCCACTATTATAAAAGTACTACTTGATCTTGGCACAAATGTCAACATGATGTCCAAATCTAAATGGGAGATGCTTGGGAGGCCTACAATAGAACCCACAAAATACTTTATTGGGTTGGCAAATGGTTCATCAAGACAACCACTAAGAGTGTTGAAGAATGTAGTGATAAATTTCATGGGGATAAATAAGATGGTGAATTTTGAAGTGGTAGAGAATGTGGTGGAGAATCCTTCATACAATGCCATTCTAGCCTTGGAATGGTTTGTATACTACAATGGAACCTTGAACTTAGAAGAAGAAGAAGTGACCTTGAGCTCTAATGGTATATGTGTTCATGTACCCTTACATGCTAGAATGAGTGTCGCATGGGTAGAGGAAGTATGGCATGACACAGATGAGGATGATTTTGATGAAATACAAGGAGTATATGCATTAAATAAATTATCTAATATTGAAAAAGAATTTGAACCAAACTCATATGGAGAGATATCAGTCAAATCAGAAGATACCACTGAAGAATCAAATAATGTGGTAGAAGCTTGGATACATGGGTTCCCAGAGTCCAAAACAAGAAAAGTACTCTATGAAATAAGGATACCATTAAAATTCATAAATATAGAAGACAATTATAATACTATGGGTGACATTTTTGTACATGCCAAGGAAATATTTGAAGAAGAATATGAATACTATTCTACATAAGAAGAAGAAAAACATGAGATCTTTAGGTCAGCTTGAGATATATTTTTCACAGAAGAAGAAGAAATAAGAAACCTTACCATCAAGAGAGTATACAGACTAAGACGCGGTGAATCTCATAAAACATTACCAAAGTATTCATGATTTAGAGATTTAGACGGATACATAAAGATCCTTATTTCCCAACGTAAAAGCAAGAATGGAGGCGTTGGATGATAGCTTAATGATCAATTCTACAATTTGGTGGGCAACACAAATCAAATGTATCGATTGGAATTCGGTGACAACCTTGTTGAAAGTAAGATACTTAAAAAGTGATAGCTACTATGCTACAATTCTGAATACACCGGTGAAACCGATCTCGTAGAAAAATATTCAAACTTGTGAACAACACTAGAGACTATGTGGGGAGACTTCTCCCTTGGTATGGATTCAAATATCTTTATGGACCCTAGGCGCATACCTCAGCCTGGTGTTTTACCATTTTCTTTACGTTTTTGAATGATGAAATAAATAGGGTTATGGGCTAGGAGGAATACCTGTTAAATGGGTTGGTTGATGGTTGTTGCGTGCATTCTGACTTCTCGATCCAAGTCTTAATAGTGAGAGATCCATTTTGGCTAGGAGGAACTACCCGCAATAGAAAACAAGACCAAAAAAGAGAAGTTAAATGATATATGCCAGTGGACTGCCTAGCGTATGCTAGTTCGGGAAGTGTGATACTTCCTAGATGGTTATCAATCCACTGTTTAAAACAAATTAATGCGAGAAATAAGTAAAGTCCTACTGTATTTGATATGATTTGGGTATCTCATTCAAGTACAATAAGAAAATCCAATCACAACAGGATAGGCTATAGTTGGATCTAAAGGATGAGGTTATTGTTAAGGTCTGGGGCTGACCGGTCGGGGTTTGATTCTCGGGTTATTTAGGTTAATGGGTGGGAGGTTATTTGACTCTATTCTTGGGCAGGGTATAAAACATAGAGACCGATGTTGGTTTGGTATGACTGATGATGGTTTATGTAGAACCAATGATGGTTATGGGTAACCGGCGTCGATAAGGTCGGGATGTATAAAACTCAAAGAGATCTGATTACAAGGTTTGATATGGGATTTAACGAGAGATGGTAGGATGGATAAGGATGTTTATAGAAGTCTCGGGTGTATTCGGGGATGAACAGAGGCGAGGATGGGTGATTTATCGGTGTGGGTAAGGAAATGGTTGAGTTCAAGTTAGTAAGGGATAGAAGAATGGGTATGCAGAGTGTAGATTAATAACATGAGTAACAAAAGCTACTAATTGAAATAACAATGCTAGTGGGGATAAACTTACTATGATGTAAACTAAATGGATAAATAGTAATGGTAGTTAATGATAAGGATAGTATTTGGTGCCATAGTAGTGAATCTGGAGTGCTTTGTGAATGCAATGCTTATGGATTTATCATGGTCTTTGGTTGTGAGTGCTGGATGTGTGAAAGGATGCTGGTTCCACTTGCATGTAGCTTTGATCTCCTCTCTTTTGGTCAAGATGTGCCAACCTCTCAAACAAGGTTGCAAGGTGAACAAATGATAACCGAATTTGGTTCCATCTTGATCGGCGCCGGTTTAGGTCTGACCGGCGTCGGTTAAGGCGGGATTCCCTAGGTTTACTAAAATGGGTAGATCTTTCTAATTTCTTAGGCCCGATTGGTTTGTTGTCACAAATCGAATGGAAGCTTCCTTGTAATGATCGGGAATGTGGTTAGATAAATCTTAGATCATTAAGGTAGGTAAGACTTAGTTATTGTTAGTTATGGAAATATGCCAAGAGTAGGTCTAGGGTGAGGTGGCCGGATGAGGTGTCTAGGTGAGGTGGAAATTAGGTCAGTTAAAGTAATTACATGATGAATATTGTGAGGATGGGTATTAATCTAATTAAATTAATATTAATGTGGTGTGGAGGGGGCCGTGGTTAGGTGTCCATGTTTAAGTTGCTTAGCCAATCGGGGCTAAGGGGAATGTGACCAAATTTAGGTGTCTACACTTAGTTTACACATCAAGATATCAGGTGAGAGTCCAAGGATTGGGATCAAATAGTTAAGTAGTTTTTTTCCATTTTTTAACTTTTGGGATGTAGATTTGAATATTTTGAGGGCATTACAAAAGATCATAACTTTCCTATTTTTAACACCGAGAAGGGGAAAAAGAGTTGTACTCTGAAGAAAAGGAGAAAACAGAGCAAGAAGTAGCCTTAGAAAAATAGAAGATGCTAAAAGAATAGAAAAAGAAAGAAGAATAATAGAAAATAGAGAAGGAGAAGAAGGCTAAAGTAGAGGCAACCGTAAAACAAAAAGAAGAAGAAAATAGGAAGGAAAAATAAGAGCAGACCAAGAACGAGAAAAAGGAGAAAGAAGAAAGGAAAATAAAGGAAGAAGAAGAACTAAAAGAGAAGGAGGAAAAGGAGAAGGTGGAAAAGAAAAGGAGGAACGGGAGAAACAAGAAAAATAGATCTTACAAACCTCCTCCTCCATTAGTACAATGTCTACAAAAGTACCCTAGAGACTCATTAATGAAAAATAAGCAATATCTATAGTAAAGGAAATAGGAGAAATCAATCCAACTACAAAAAGGAGTTTTGGAACAAACCATGGAGGGATTCAAAGTCAACCTAGATAAACTAACTCCATTACAGAAATCTACTTAAACTCAAGTCTTAGAGAAAAGTGTTACACAAGATTGGATGTAAAGGTGTGTGGAACTAGAAGAAGCAATGCAGAAAATGCACCCTGCCATCCAAACAGATAAGCCGCAAATCAAGATTGATCCTAAGATCTCTATTGAAGTGACTACATGAGATGAGGTAGGGGAAATTTTGAAAAAACATCGCATAAACTTGGAAGAAGAAAAAGAAAGAATCTGTAAGAACGCACGGTATATGAATACAAGTTAAAAGTCACTCAACCGCATATAACGAGAGAATCGGAAGAAAAGAAGAGAATTACAAAAATGTGGTAACAAATATGGAAATAGAGCTGAACAATGCCGCTATGTACTATACATATACTATTGGATGGCCAAGTATGACTGTGGAAGACAAGGTAGAAATGGAAAAGCTAGAATAGGAAATTCATAAAGCCTCCACTAAATATGATATTTCAAAAGATAAAGATGGATTATAGAGAATGAAGCTGGCACAACTCACGAGAAAAATATAAAAACTAGTAGTGGGAATGGAAAGATAAGATATATGAAATACAAGAATGTAGCACTACCTTGGATAAAACACTGGTGAGGATACAACAAGAAACTATACTGGCACAAGATCAATGGAATAAGGTACACACACATCCCACTCTGGAATAATTAGTTCCACTCATTCAAGAAAATAGCCAACTTAAAGAAAGGATAGATCAGGTGAACAACCATTTGGATTCTTGGTTCAAGTATGAAAAGAATATTATTCCACAAATAAAAAAATATATGCCGCCAAGTACACCTGAAGGGCTTAGAGGTTGGGGCATCCCACAAACCCTATTAGGTGAGTTGAGAAAACAAACTTTTCCTTATGCGGATGTCTAAGTTTAGGGATGTTGATGTCTCTCGCAACATCAGTGTCCCACAAATCCATTCGAGCAAGGGAATCCTTCCCTACACCAAACATCTAAGTTCTAGTGATTGATGCCCACATATGAAAATTTTGAAGAAATTTTTTAGAGGATAGAAAAGGTTTCTTCATTAGTTATTGGTTGTCTTAAGGATGAGAAAAATTTTAAGAGTGAGGATAATTTGATAGGAGTCTTCATCAACATTTTTACAAACTATAAAGTTAAGGATGAGAAAAACCATTTGGCTTCTTGGTTCATGTATAAAGGATGAAGCTGTGAGACATAGAGAAATCCATGATAAACTAATAATGTTGTGACAAACCGAGCAAAGCCACGAGATAAGGAGAAATTCGCATAACACCGAAAGAAGCCACGGAAGCCAACTAAGAGTCGTGTAATGAAGATAAATCAAGCCAAATCAAGACCGAAGAGGCGACAAAGGCATGAGTCAAAGGAAGTGACTTTTGGAATGTATTGAATTTTGTATATTTATTGTAATTAACCTTTTTGTATAGGGGGCATCACGAGAACTATAGATGTGAATACCACTTTGAGAGATTTTATATGAGAGTAGAGATAGGAGAATGAAGAGAATATGCATGTACTAGAAATTGATGTAATTATTATTGATGAATAAATAAAGATGGAGTTTTGGAGTAAAATCTATTATATTCTTTCATTTACATTTATGTTTTTAGAGTAGAGGTGGTTTACTTCCCATGTACATCCTTAACTAAGATCGATATTTCCTAATCCCTACAATCCTATTGGGGTTTTTAGGTTAACGATCTTCATAAAGTTCTCTCACACTTTGTCATTTTACATCTAACATGCATTAGTTACATCTTCATGATCTGCATGATATTTTAATATTTCTTGAGTTCAAATGATTATGTCTAAAGCCTTTACAATTTCCTAACAACCTACCACATCTGAAAAAATTCCATCTACCCCCATCAACCAATTTTGTAACTAACAAAATATTGTTTTGTCTTATCTTTCATGTTGGAAACTTTCTTGTGGCCAAGGATAATAGGTTGAAACTTTTCCTTATCATGAAATCAAGTTATAAACTCTTCAATTTATTCCATGATCTTCATACCATCCCATTATACTCGACATTTCATTACACATCTCATTGAAACACATAGGTGCATAGTTTTGTGAGTTCTAGGTGCACACACAAGAAAATACAATTTTGAACTTGATGAGTGTATGAATTTTTGAAGATAATATATTTTCATGATTTTACAGGTACTGAGGATATCTACACCACTGATATGTGCTTGAGATTCATCACAACAACTCTTGAAGACTCCTTCCTTCAATATTTTAACCAGTTTATAGACAAGCTTGATATCACGAGTCCTGAGTGACTTTCCAAACTGCATGCAAGATGTCTTCATCTGATTTATAGCTTGAGGAGGATGTATTGTGAAAGTTATATCACTTCCAAGTCATAAAAATTGGTACGGTATTGTATTTCACTTGGGAATCATGCATTGAATCAAAATGTACCTAGTTTGTATAAACTGATTGCACCTTAAAAGAATGACCAAAAATGCACACTTTAGCCATCTTGTTATCAATTTAAATCATTTTTAGGATTTTTGAGGCAGGTTTTCCACTTATTAGTACCATATATTGATTCCTTTCATGGAAACTAGTCCAAACTTGCAAGATCTTCAAGGAATGCACATGCAGACTTGTTCTTCTAGACTTCCCTTCAACTATAAGAGTGGAAAATGAACTCAATACACACCAAAGGCACAATGATCATGTCTAAAACCTCTTATAACACTAATTACATCTCATAAAAAATCTCTCAATCCTAGAGATTTTCTTTGGGACCTCTTAAGATAGGACTGTTTACACAAAACTTACAAAACAAGGTACAATCCGTACAATACATTCATACTTAAATATCATAACTACCAAAAATATTTATCTAGAATTATTATTTAATATCTTTGAGATGTTTTAACAGATTTCAAACTTGATTTGAATTCAAAACATTTGATTTCATGTCCATCGCTTTAGAAAGGAGGTTTGGAGAGAGAAGAACATTGTTAGTAAAATGAATATAACTTTTTTGTCTTTACTCCTTTTGACCTCAATTTTTTTGTAAAATTTATGTATTTGAGTGATATTAAAAAATACTTCTATGATTTATTTGAAGGAGGATTGATAATTTTTCTTGAGTGTTAAGAAGTTGAGGTGCTCAGTTTACATTTTTCAAAAACTCGGTTTTGGTAAAACTTGAATAACTTACACAAAACACCTTCTTAGGTCCTCAAATTTTGACCACACCTTCAAAAATCCTTCCTCCATGAGTTATAATAACCAATTTTTAATATTTTCTCTAAAATTATTTTTCCCATCTCATTTATGCAGTATTAGTTCTTTAGTTCTAAGAAAGTGTGCTATAAAACCTATATTAAGCTCTCAAATCATCTCCTTGGTCACTTATGAAGCTATGTATACCTCATTTACCATCATATTATGCTCACACCATGCTTATTTTGCATTATCATTCCTTGGCTCATCACCCTCACATGCCTACTAGGCTCGTATACCGAAAAACTTTAGAATCACCATCTTCATGCCCTATAAGCTTGATCCTTGACCTGATACTCCTCCTATGTATGATATTACAAATCATAATAATCCAAACATGCTTTACCTTATATTTATTTTTAAAATCTCATGTTTCCATGCTAACTTGCTTGGTCTGGGACTAGGATTAAGCCTAGAACTACCCGACTCTTCAATAATTTAAACATGTTGACCTGTTACAAACACATTAACACCTTACACACATCTCATTGACCATGTTTGACCTTATGAAACATGTCTACAACCTTGGTAGAATACATTCACACAAATTTCTTTCTTGACCATGCATCTAGACCATGCTTCAACAATCGAACTCATGACTTGACATCTCATGAACACACCTAAACACCTTAGGCATCATTTAACATCGCGACCACTTGACATAAATGGAAACACATGACTATGTCATCCAATAGATATGAAAGGACCATTGGATGATTTGGGTTCAACTGGAGGGCTTTGTCAGCAATGCCAAAAGCATAAGATTTTTCATACTCTGTAAAATCAAGACTTTATTTTCATATCTTTGTTATTGCTCTTTCGGTCTCTTATTCCAAGTTTCTAAACTCTTCTCCTCATTGAATCATCTCATATTCAATGGGAAATTGTGAAACCCAATGAAAATGGTTGTAAATATTTTATTTAAGGCGATAAATGTGGCAAAGCAAAGTAAGGATTCCCATTTTAGTGCAAGCAATGTAGAAAAATCACATAGATATTCATTTTTAAAGGTTTTTTTCTCCTCTTCAATAGAAAAAAGAGGGTTTTTTTCCAATAGTTCTGTTTCACAAATATGAAGTGGCTTCAAATTTTACACAAATCCAAGCTCATATTTATATGATCTTTCCCTTTTAGTGATCCAATTTTTTTACATCCTAGGTACCTTTTAAAAAAATTCCCGATGCTCAAAATTATGATTTAAATTGATCAATAATTGGTTATGGACTCACCTAATCATGTTTTAAAAATACATTGATTTCCAATTTTTCTATTTATGGATCAATTTCCTTTTAACTCAACTTTTGTTATTCAAGTGGATTTATTACAAAACCATTAAAAACTTATCACAATATGATTTTTGAATGCATATCAATTTGATTTAATTCATCGAAATAAGATGATTTTTGAATGTATATCAATTTGATTTAATTCATTTGAAATTAATTTGTGCACATATTTGTCTATTGTGGATAATGGATTTAATTTTAACTTTAATCTAATTTTTCCAATTAATTTGTTTTCTCAATCAAATATTCAGTCCCTTATTGAAATTCAAAATCTGATAATAAGAAGCAATAAAATAATCAAATAACTCCACAACTTGATAATGAGTTCACCCATATGGGTTACGTCTTCGGATTCACTTAATCGTGAATCGATCTATTAAAAATCACTTGAAGTAAAATTTTTACCTTCCAAAGTGAATAATAGATCACTATCACCTATAAAATTGAGCTGATTCAGATTTTAATACTCTACCAAATATTAGAAATACGTTCCCAAATCCATCCATGGCTCTACAATATCTCCACAATGCGTTCTATGCAAAATTGAGTAAAAACCCTACACTAGGAAAATTATAGCACTCCATGGAAAAATAATGGCATCACTTTGTTTGTCTTTGAATTTAGAACATTTTTCCAGTTTACACCAAAGTCTGAAACTAATCCTAAATTATTCAAAAATGGAGTTTTCTACAAACCGCTGCTCTAAGCGCCCTCTACACAATCTTGGCAAAAATTGTGTTTAAGTATAGGCAAGCTCACTTTGTACCTCGCCAAGCTCCCTGTGGCTCAATGGCAAGGTGAGTATTTTACACTGGAAAGTCTTGGGGTTGAACCCCTCCTCCTCATTCACCAGAGTTGACTTTTTTATGATGGATTTTAATACCACATTATCGTGTGTCTTTGGGAGGTGCATTGTATATATTGGGCTTGGCCTCCTAGTACTCCCGTGGCTTCGCCATGCCTATGCTTTTTTGCCACGTAAGAGGCATATGATATGTTAGCCAACCGATTATTGCATTGTTTACTTGATTTAGGTGCCACATATATTGTGGCTTATGGTTTGTTACCACGTGGGCAATGGCCGATCGTGCTTTTCTACTGATGGTTACACCATTTAAAGGGTCTTCGGCATTGATCTACCACGAGGTGGTGGATTGGTATAGTTTGAATAGCCAATGTGTTGGGCCGTGTTATCAATTATATATGTAGATCTTCTCGGTAGGCCCACCGAGTATAAACCATGGAGATAAGCTCAACCGGTGGGGAGTTGATCACTCCACCGATTTGCTAAGTAGCTAAGGTCAAGTATTCATTGTGTTGCCTCTAATGCACCAAGTTTCTTCATAGCTCGAGAAAGCTAGAGTAGATACAATACAATTTAGTCCCAATACAATGCACAATTAAATACCTTGAAAAAATAATCCCATATGTAGGATACAAAAACATAATTTGGCATATATATACAATATCAATACAATGATATAATAAAGATCAAGGCCAAGGCATTGCTTTACAAAAATATTGTCCCGATCCTAGCTAATGGCCCCCTATTTGCAACCGACTGTTGAAGACCGATGTTACAAACTAGAAATTTTACTTCATACCCATTTTTCTACTTGATGCAATGTGATTCATCCACTTGGTGGATTTCGCAAGCATCCAAGGCAACAAACCTAAGTGCGGTGCGTCTTATTTTTGCTAGTTGACTAAAAATTCAGCAAATGATAGCTTGCACATACAAGATTCATTTCTCAAGTTCTTTATATTGTGAAACAACTCAAGATTATATTAAATCATGTAATGTTTTAGGAGATTTAGGGATCATCTGCACTAAAAATATCCTCTGGATCACTCCTCCCAATAAGACCATTTTTGTTCCAAATAGAAACTTGCCTAGCTGAAATGTCAATAGGTCCTCTACATATCACAAACACATGGAACCCATTTTATAGCATGGTGATATCAAAATTGCAATATATATATATATATATATATATCAAATAGCCATTAAAAGTAACATAACCCATGGCCAATACTACAACTGATATGACAACCAAAATGCCATACTCATTTGTTGTACATTGATCCTGCACCACTGTCAACTATGAAAAATGTAACCTGCATCACAATTTGTTAGTGAAATAATTATACAACCTATTTGTAACCATTTTTGATAGTTACAAATATTAAATCCTAAAAATAGACTTATAAAATGTGCAAAAATCATGCATGGCTACAAAACGTTTGTATAATTGCTACACTTACAAACAAAGTGCCTACTTGATACATTTGCACAACTTAAACAACAACATACTTTGAATACATGTTTTCCAAAAATAGACATCTGATCAAATGATCATAGCCCACAAGAAACACTTGTATATGTTGTTGTCAAGTTCAAAAATGAAGTTTTCCAAACCCATATTGAAGAGAAAATTATCCAATTATGATAAACATGTCACCTGGATTTTCCCCTTCAAGTTACTTCATCAAATTTCATAGATATATATATATATATGTGTATGTATATATATATATCGTATATATATATATATATATATCTCGTGTGTGTGTGTGTGGGATTTTTTTACTTTTTATTAATCAACAGAATTCCAAATTGCTTTGAAAATAATGCATGTTATTCATCATTTACAACTATGCAAATATAAATCTATCCAAATCACATGAGTTTTCATTATCCATATCAACATACAATGGACTTATTTGTAGATAGATCTAAGGTTTATTCATTCTTAGCTAGTGGATTAACAAATTTTACCTTGTAAACCAACTTGTTCTTACTATTCCTTGGATGGCTTGTTGGATGAAGTTTGTAAAAAAATTCAACCTTGTGTCCACTCATGTGAAAATGAGTGCAATAATTCCTCTTATCCTTCTTCTAGGATGAGGAAATATTTTTACCATTTCTCACCTGAAAGATATGAGATTGGTTTTTCACATTAAGCTCATCAGGAAATTGTACGCACCCAAAATTTCATGTGTGAATTTGTCAAAAAAATGGTTCTAAGATCCCCAATGCTGATTCATATCCTTTTAGAAGGTGTTTGAGTTCCAAAAATCCATTTGAAATACATATTTGTAGCATAGACATCCTTACTTAGTGCTTGTATGCTTTTTCCTAGCTTCTTGGTACATTTTAGAGTAGTTTTGGACTTTAGTGTCAAAATCAACGCCCTACAAAACCTAGAGAAGAAATTTTTATCTTTGTCATTGTTGAAGAGGTTGCCATCTTTCTAGAAATTTCCAAATCCTAATCATAGATAAATTGAGCTTGCCTTCTTCTAGGTACATTGTTGCCCCGTCAATCAATCCAAGCTACTAAGTTCTCCCACATCTTTCTTCTTGTTTTTGTTATTGCATTCCCATCAAATGGACTCACGTGAACATGGAAATTGAAAGGAAAACTGAGGGGATAATTTCAACCATATTTACCACAAGTACATGTATATCCAGGTTGGATTGTTGCTTTCTTTATTCAAATTGTCAAGTTAGAATTCATTGTTTTAGACTCATATCAAATAGAGTAGCTAAATATTTCAATCATTTAAATTATTAAACAGTCAATAGAGTAGATCAATTTAGAAATTCGTTCTTTAAATATTGTCAGGGAAGTTGTAGAGGATAGTAGTTTCTCTGAAATAGTGACTATTCTCTACCTCTGAGGCAGGATTTAGAGTTGTGGAAAGAATTCATTTAGTTAATTGTTCTAGGTTAATCTCATACAAATTGCACAAGTGATTGTCTACATCTAGGTAATTTCTTGTTTAGATTCATTTTATTAGGTTAGAAGCTTGCTCTTAAAAACTACAAAAATACCAAAAAGATTTCATTTATTAGATTAGTCATTTTGCTTATTTATAAATCTGGAAAATACAAAAACAAATCTTATTTTCAATTCCTTTTGTCAATTTACTTAGATGCTTTCAAATATTCATGAAAATTAAAGAACCTAGATAAGCAAGAGATTTCTATTTTGAGCCTATAATTTCACAACCAAACCTAGTAGTTCCTCTTTCGGGCATAGATCAAAGACTTAAGTATAACACTTTCAAATCAACTAGGGATGTGAATAGTATCAATAGACAGTTGGACACACTAAACATAGAGGACGATAAGGCATTCGAATATTAGTCAAGACAATTGAATTACCAATTAAATTGAGCATATATATGATGATCAACTAACCTTAAGAGTAAACACATGCAATTGATCCAAAAATTCCTAAACCAAACGTAAACGATCTTACCATAGACATTGACACAAAACTATGCATACTCGTAGCTATATCTCTTGTACTATATTCATACAATATTGAACAATTTCTCGTGTTAAACATTGAAGCAAAAAAGGCTTACGATAATTGGAACAATATCATACGTAGAGTTCCTAATTATCATTGGGATTAGAACCTAAAAACACATTGTATGACCATAGTAATTCTGTGACTAAAGAGATTTTATGGTTGTGATCCTACGGTTCCTCAACCGAACGGAACCGAGAGTCAATTAGACATAGATATTGGATTAAGAGCGTTAGTATTTAGATCATCACCACTCCCACCAGACATCATTAGGAAGTTAGACGTCCTAAATGAGCAAGCTCATCGAGGCCCTCTTGTTTTGGACAAAACCTACTAATCATCCATAGAGCTAAACAAAATCACGCCTCTCACTCTTTTTTGTTTCATGACCTTGTCTAGATAGATTAATGAGGCCCCATTTAGTTTCCCACACATTTCGCAACTAGTAGACATGATAGTCTTGGAGCTTGAAATCAATTGGAGCCTACACATTACCATCTTTACCAACTTCTCCATCCGAGCCACCTGTAAGAGAGGCTTTCGTTGCACTTGACGAGAAGATTCCACGATTGTAAGTTGAAAACATCGTATTGTCTTGTTCACCTTCACCTACCATTTACACATACTTTTCACCCATTATCATATTTAGCTACCACATAGCCATTCAATTTCCACATTGTCTACTCCGCATGACTCGAGGGAGTCGAGTGAGGATCGAAGGTCACGTGTCGAATTTCATTTGTACGAAACCACTTCTACAAGAAATACTTTCTCTTCAACAAAAAGGTAACAAAATGATTATGTAATCCACAAAAAGTGCAAGAAAAAGCATTTGTCGGGTTTTTGTATATCAAAACCATATTGCTTAAAATGAAAGAGTGGATCCTTAGAAGTTTTACAATTTTTCCCATGCTTATGATTATGATAAGAAAGTGGAGATGGAATCTCAATACCTCTTCGTTGAATTTTCTTACCACATCCATTCTCGTTGTACTCGTGTGGTATACACTTCACTCTGTCGAATCTCTTCTTCCTTCAATGTGCTTGGAGGATTCTCTAATTTTCGTTCCCACACTAGGAAAACCCAAGCCTGTATAACAAGGATGATCCTTAACCTATATTGGGTTAGATATTGTTGGTGTGTGGGATCTTATGTGTCCTCCACTCACATATGGAGGGTCATCTCACATGGGTTAGGTTTAGGGTTTGCTTGTGTGTCATGCACTAGGGTTACTCTGTAACCATATATGTACCCTTTTATTCCAGATTTATGAGTATGCCAAGATACTTTGCTATCTTTCCTCTATGTGCAAGCTTTATTTCTGTTGAGCAAGTTCTTCCATTGTTGATTGATCCTTGTGATTACGCTGGAGCTATCATGATTCCATTTGAGTGTAACTACTTCATGGTGCATCATTTCTGATTTGATTCTCGAAAAATATTTCATCAGACGTAGAAGAGATTAGGTAAACGTGCATTCATCATCTAAGTTGCGATTACTCTTGGTTTCGTTATTTTTACTCCTCATGCAATTTTTTTGATCATTAGATTCTAGAATTTAATTTGCTAACATTCTTAACAAATTATTCTGAAAAGTTTTAGTTTTGTTGTGTTCTTCGCTCATGTGCAGGTCTCCTTGAGTTTTTAAGGGTTTTACAAACTGCAGATCTCTAATGGCTTCTTCAACTCACTACCCGTCAGTCCTCAAGCTTCAAACCACAATCCACGCCGAGATCCTCACTTTTTTGTCAACTACCACGCCCATTTCAAGATCCTCCCACAGCCTCCTCTAACTCGGGTTTTCAAATAACCATAAGTTGTTAACATTTATTTATGATAAGTTTTTAAATATTTCCATGGATTTTTTAAAGTGGGCAAGTTAGAATTATTTAAGGCAAGTCTCCAAACTTGCTTTTTGGTAAGTTTGGTAAGCTCTTAAAATTTCAAATTTGAGGTGTCTTTTTATAAGGTGGGAATTTCTTTTAAAAGGGAAAGTATTTGAATTTTAATTACGATTTAATATTTTTAATAGATCTTAATTAGTTTTTCAGTAATTAATTCGATTTAATTATATTAAATCTACTTCTATTAATTACTTAATCTCATTTATGATTAGTAATAATTTAAATTGTTTTTAAATTAACGTTAATTATCATTTTTAAAAACTCCCATAGCTTTAAAATTAGCTAAATTAGGCATTTCAAAGCAATACTATTTTAGGTGTTATTGTCGATTTTTTCTACTAATCATGTGCTCAAGTGTGTAGTGACACTTTGAGCACCTATTTATCTTCCACGTGCCTTCCAAAGTGTTCTTAAGATCATTGGGACTCATCTTGAGTTCGTTTAAAACTTGTATTTACCCTTATTATTGCTTGCGACTAGTGAGTGCATCCACCACTGTTTGCAGCAAGGGGATATCCATTACGACATGAGATGCTTTTTCTCACAACCAAGATTTAATTTCGTCTCCTTCCTAGTTTTTGCAAATTGTGCTTCAGACGGTATCTTTGCCGCACTCCACGAAACACGATTGTGGTCTCCTCTCTTCATGGCGTTATTATGCCGATAAAGAAGGTGAGTTACCAATTGTTTCAAGACACATGCTAAGATCCAATTGTATTCAATGCACTAAAATATATAGTGCTAAAAGTAGGGGGTTATTATATTGTCTTGGGTGGTTGTGTTTTTTTTTCGCATTCCTTCTCTTCTCTCTCTCTCTCTTCTCTATGGATGCAATTTCAATTCCTTTGCTTACACCATTCAAATTCTTTGAATGGAGATAAAAATGATTATAAAACTAAGGGGTAAAGGGTTATCCTGCATCACCATGGGAATCGAGATCGAACCGATGACGACCTTGGAAAATCTAAGTGGTTAAACCATAGTGATGAAGATTTAGGTCTTCTTTGCATGTATGTTTCTCCCGGCTTGATCTTCCACATTGAGTCATCCAAAACACCTAATTTTACTTGAAATTGTTAGATGGAATGTTTGGACAACAAGATGACATGAGAGCGCATGAGTTAGAAAACAAACTATTAGGGTTAAATCTCTCGGTGATTTTGAAAACCTACAAGCATTCTTCTCTAAGTTTGTCCACACTAGATTGTTGTTAAAGGAATGTCAAGTAGATAAGAAAGGTTCTCAATTGATCTTGTCGATTCTCTCTAAGTTAGGTCCTAAATATTAACTTCCTGTCGTCCTCAAAGCTTCAAACCACAATCCACATCGAGATCCTCACTTTTTGTCAACTACCAAGCCCATTTCAAGATCCTCCCGCAGTCTCCCTCTAACTCGGGTTTTCAAATAACCATAAGTTGTTAACATTTATTTATGGTAAGTTTTTAAATCTTTTCGTGGATTTTTAAAGTGGGAGTTAGAATTATTTAAGGCAAGTCTCCAAACTTGCTTTTGGTAAGTTTGGTAAGCTCTTAAAATTTCAAATTTGAGTGTCTTTTTTATAAGGTGGGAATTTCTTTTAAAAGGGAAAGTATTTGAATTTTAATTAGGATTTAATATTTTTAATAGATCTTAATTAGTTTTTCGTAATTAATTCAATTTAATTATATTAAATCTACTTCTATTAGTTATGAATCTCATTTATGATTAGTAATAATTTAAATTGTTTTTTAAATTAACGTTAATTATCATTTTTAAAAACTCCCATAGCTTTAAAATTAGCTAAATTAGGCGTTTCAAAGCAATACTATTTTAGGTGTTATTGTCGATTTTTCTACTAATCGTGTGCTCAAGTGTGCTTTGTGACACTTTGAGCACCTATTTATCTTCCACGTGCCTTTCCAAAGTGTTCTTAAGATCATTGGGACTCATCTTGAGTTCGCTCTAAAACTTGTATTTACCCTTATTATGCTTGCGACTAGTGAGCGCATCCACCATCCTGTTTGCAGTAAGGGGATATCCATTACGACATGAGATGCTTTTTCTCACAACCAAGATTTAATTTTGTCTCCTTCCTAGTTTTTGCAAATTGTGCTTGTACGGTATCACTTTTCTTTGCACTCCACGAAACACGATTGTGGTCTCCTCTCTCATGCGCGTTATTATGCTTGATAGAAGGTGAGTTACCAATTGTTTCAAGACACATGCTAGGATCCAATTGTATTCAATGCACTAAAATATATAGTGCTAAAAGTAGGGGGTTATTATATTGTCTTGGGTGGTTGTTTTTCTTTTCTCGCATTCTTCTCTCTTCTCTCTCTCTCTCTCTTCTCTATGGATGCAATTTCAATTCCTTTGCTTACACCATTCAAATTCTTTGAATGGAGATAAAAATGATTATAAAACTAAGGGGTAAAGGGTTATCCCACATCACCATGGGAACTGAGACTGAACCAGATGACGACCTTGGAAAATCTAAGTGGTTAAACCATAGTGATGAAGATTTAGGTCTTCTTTGCATGTATGTTTCTCCTGGCTTGATCTTCCACATTGAGTCATCCAAAACACCTAATTTTACTTGGAAATTGTTAGATGGAATGTTTGGACAACAAGATGACATGAGAGCGCATGAGTTAGAAAACAAACTATTAGGGTTAAATCTCAGTGATTTTGAAAACCTACAAGCATTCTTCTCTAAGTTTGTCCACACTAGATTGTTGTTAAAGGAATGTCAAGTAGATAAGAAAGGTTCTCAATTGATCTTGTCGATTCTCTCTAAGTTAGGTCCTAAATATTCACTTCCTGTCGTCCTCGGGCTTCAAACCACAATCCACGCCGAGATCCTCACTTTTTTGTCAACTACCAAGTCCATTTCAAGATCCTCCCGAGTCTCCCTCTAACTCGGGTTTTCAAATAACCATAAGTTGTTAACATTTATTTATGGTAAGTTTTTTAAATCTTTTCATGGATTTTTAAAGTGGGCGAGTTAGAATTATTTAAGGCAAGTCTCCAAACTTGCTTTTGGTAAGTTTGGTAAGCTCTTAAAATTTCAAATTTGATTTGTCAGTTTTTTTATAAGGTGGGAATTTCTTTTAAAAGGAAAGTATTTGAATTTTAATTAGGATTTAATATTTTTAATAGATCTTAATTAGTTTTTCAGTAATTAATTCGATTTAATTATATTAAATCTACTTCTATTAGTTACTTAATCTCATTTATGATTAGTAATAATTTAAATTGTTTTTTAAATTAACGTTAATTATCATTTTTAAAAACTCCCATAGCTTTAAAATTAGCTAAATTAGGCATTTCAAAGCAATACTATTTTAGGTGTTATTGTCGATTTTTCTATTAATCATGTGCTCAAGTGTGTCTGTGACACTTTGAGCACCTATTTATCTTCCACATGCCTTTCCAAAGTGTTCTTAAGATCATTGGGACTCATCTTGAGTTCGTCTAAAACTTGTATTTACCCTTATTATTGCTTGCGACTAGTGAACACATCCACCACTGTTTGCAGCAAGGGGATATCCATTACGACATGAGATGCTTTTTCTCACAACCAAGATTTAATTTCGTCTCCTTCCTAGTTTTTTACAAATTGTGCTTGTACGGTATCACTTTCACGCACTCCACGAAACACGATTGTGGTCTCCTCTCTTGCTGCTATTATGCCGAGCAAGAAGGTGAGTTACCAATTGTTTCAAGACACATGCTAGGATCCAATTGTATTCAATGCACTAAAATATATAGTGCTAAAAGTAGGGGGTTATTATATTGTCTTGGGTGGTTGTGTTTCTTTTCTCGCATTCCTTCTCTTTTCTCTCTCTCTCTCGTTTCTCTATGGATGCAATTTCAATTCCTTTGCTTACACCATTCAAATTCTTTGAATGGAGATAAAAATGATTATAAAACTAAGGGGTAAAGGGTTATCCCACATCACCATGGGAATCGAGATCTGAACCGGATGACGACCTTGGAAAATCTAAGTGGTTAAACCGTAGTGATGAAGATTTAGGTCTTCTTTGCATGTATGTTTCTCCGGCTTGATCTTCCACATTGAGTCATCCAAAACACCTAATTTTACTTGGAAATTGTTAGATGGAATGTTTGGACAACAAGATGACATGAGAGTGCATGAGTTAGAAAACAAACTATTAGGGTTAAATCTCAAGTGATTTTGAAAACCTACAAGCATTCTTCTCTAAGTTTGTCCACACTAGATTATTGTTAAAGGAATGTCAAGTAGATAAGAAAGGTTCTCAATTGATCTTGTCGATTCTCTCTAAGTTAGGTCCTAAATATTCACTTCCTGTCGTCCTCAGGCTTCAAACCACAATCCACGTCTAGATCCTCACTTTTTTGTCAACTACCAAGCCCATTTCAAGATCCTCCCGCAGTCTCCCTCTAACTCGGGTTTTCAAATAACCATAAGTTGTTAACATTTATTTATGGTAAGTTTTTTAAATCTTTTCGTGGATTTTTAAAGTGGGCAGTTAGAATTATTTAAGGCAAGTCTCCAAACTTGCTTTTGGTAAGTTTGGTAAGCTCTTAAAATTTCAAATTTGAGTGTCTTTTTTATAAGGTGGGAATTTCTTTTAAAAGGGAAAGTATTTGAATTTTAATTAGGATTTAATATTTTTAATAGATCTTAATTAGTTTTTCGTAATTAATTCGATTTAATTATATTAAATCTACTTCTATTAATTACGAATCTCATTTATGATTAGTAATAATTTAAATTGTCTTTTAAATTAACGTTAATTATCATTTTTAAAAACTCCCATAGCTTTAAAATTAGCTAAATTAGGCGTTTCAAAGCAATACTATTTTAGGTGTTATTGTTGATTTTTTCTACTAATCGTGTGCTCAAGTGTCTTTGTGACACTTTGAGCACCTATTTATCTTCCACGTGCCTTTCTAGTGTTCTTAAGATCATTGGGACTCATCTTGAGTTCGTCTAAAACTTGTATTTACCCTTATTATTGCTTGCGACTAGTGAGCGCATCCACCACAGTTTGCAGCAAGGGGATATCCATTACGACATGAGATGCTTTTTCTCACAACCAAGATTTGATTTCGCCTCCTTCCTAGTTTTTGCAAATTGTGCTCAGATAAGATCACTTTGCCGCACTCCACGAAACACGATTGTGGTCTCCTCTCTTGCGCGTTATTATCGCTGATAGAAGGTGAGTTACCAATTGTTTCAAGACACATGCTAGGATCAATTGTATTCAATGCACTAAACTATAAAGTGCTAAAAGTAGGGGGTTATTATATTGTCCTGGGTGGTTGTGTTTCTTTTCTGCATTCCTTCTCTCTCTCTCTCTCTCTTCTCTATGGATGCAATTTCAATTCCTTTGCTTACACCATTCAAATTCTTTGAATGGAGATAAAAATGATTATAAAACTAGGGGTAAAGGGTTATCCCGCATCACCATGGGAATCGAGATCTGAACCGGATGACGACCTTGGAAAATCTAAGTGGTTAAACCATAGTGATGAAGATTTAGGTCTTCTTTGCATGTATGTTTCTCCCTGGCTTGATCTTCCACATTGAGTCATCCAAAACACCTAATTTTACTTGGAAATTGTTAGATGGAATGTTTGGACAACAAGATGACATGAGAGCGCATGAGTTAGAAAACAAACTATTAGGGTTAAATCTCGGTGATTTTGAAAACCTACAAGCATTCTTCTCTAAGTTTGTCCACACTAGATTGTTGTTAAAGGAATGTCAAGTAGATAAGAAAGGTTCTCAATTGATCTTGTCGATTCTCTCTAAGTTAGGTCCTAAATATTCACTTCCTGTCATCCTCGGGCTTCAAACCACAATCCACGTCGAGATCCTCACTTTTTGTCAACTACCAAGCCCATTTCAAGATCCTCCCAGAGTCTCCCTCTAACTCGGGTTTTCAAATAACCATAAGTTGTTAACATTTATTTATGGTAAGTTTTTAAATCTTTTCGTGGATTTTTTAAAGTGGGAGTTAGAATTATTTAAGGCAAGTCTCCAAACTTGCTTTTTGGTAAGTTTGGTAAGCTCTTAAAATTTCAAATTTGAGTGTCTTTTTTATAAGGTGGGAATTTCTTTTAAAAGGGAAAGTATTTGAATTTTAATTAGGATTTAATATTTTTAATAGATCTTAATTAGTTTTTCAGTAATTAATTCGATTTAATTATATTAAATCTACTTCTATTAATTATGAATCTCATTTATGATTAGTAATAATTTAAATTGTTTTTAAATTAACGTTAATTATCATTTTTAAAAACTCCCATAGCTTTAAAATTAGCTAAATTAGGCGTTTCAAAGCAATACTATTTTAGGTGTTATTGTCGATTTTTTCTACTAATCATGTGCTCAAGTGTGCTGTGACACTTTGAGTACCTATTTATCTTCCACGTGCCTTTCCAGTGTTCTTAAGATCATTGGGACTCATCTTGAGTTCGTCTAAAACTTGTATTTACCCTTATTATTGCTTGCGACTAGTGAGCGCATCCACCACTGTTTGCAGCAAGGGGATATCCATTACGACATGAGATGCTTTTTCTCACAACCAAGATTTAATTTCGTCTCCTTCCTAGTTTTTTGCAAATTGTGCTTGTACGGTATCACTTTGCTGCACTCCACGAAACACGATTGTGGTCTCCTCTCTTGCGCGTTATTATGCTGATAGCAAGGTGAGTTACCAATTGTTTCAAGACACATGCTAGGATCCAATTGTATTCAATGCACTAAAATATATAGTGCTAAAAGTAGGGGGGTTATTATATTGTCTTGGGTGGTTGTGTTTCTTTTCTGCATTCCTTCTCTTTCTCTCTCTCTCTCTTCTCTATGGATGCAATTTCAATTCCTTTGCTTACACCATTCAAATTCTTTGAATGGAGATAAAAAATGATTATAAAACTAAGGGGTAAAGGGTTATCCCACATCACCATGGGAACCGAGATGAACCGGATGACGACCTTGGAAAATCTAAGTGGTTAAACCATAGTGATGAAGATTTAGGTCTTCTTTGCATGTATGTTTCTCCTGGCTTGATCTTCCACATTGAGTCATCCAAAACACCTAATTTTACTTGGAAATTGTTAGATGGAATGTTTGGACAACAAGATGACATGAGAGCGCATGAGTTAGAAAACAAACTATTAGGGTTGAATCTCAGTGATTTTGAAAACCTACAAGCATTCTTCTCTAAGTTTGTCCACACTAGATTGTTGTTAAAGGAATGTCAAGTAGATAAGAAAGGTTCTCAATTGATCTTGTCGATTCTCTCTAAGTTAGGTCCTAAATATTCACTTCTGTCGTCCTCAAGCTTCAAACCACAATCCACGTCGAGATCCTCACTTTTTGTCAACTACCAAGCCCATTTCAAGATCCTCCCGCAGTCTCCCTCTAACTCGGGTTTTCAAATAACCATAAGTTGTTAACATTTATTTATGGTAAGTTTTTTAAATCTTTTCGTGGATTTTTAAAGTGGGTAGTTAGAATTATTTAAGGCAAGTCTCCAAACTTGCTTTTTGGTAAGTTTGGTAAGCTCTTAAAATTTCAAATTTGAGTGTCAGTTTTTTTATAAGGTGGGAATTTCTTTTAAGGGAAAGTATTTGAATTGTAATTAGGATTTAATATTTTTAATAGATCTTAATTAGTTTTTCGTAATTAATTAGATTTAATTATATTAAATCTATTCCTATTAATTACGAATCTCATTTATGATTAGTAATAATTTAAATTGTCTTTTAAATTAACGTTAATTATCATTTTTAAAAACTCCCATAGCTTTAAAATTAGCTAAATTAGGTGTTTCAAAGCAATACTATTTTAGGTGTTATTGTCGATTTTTCTACTAATCGTGTGCTCAAGTGTCTTTGTGACACTTTGAGCACCTATTTATCTTCCACGTGCCTTCTAGTGTTCTTAAGATCATTGGGACTCATCTTGAGTTAAATGCCTAAAACTTGTATTTACCCTTATTATTGCTTGTGACTAGTGAGCACATCCACCACAGTTTGCAGCAAGGGGGTATCCATTGCGACGTGAGATGCTTTTTCTCACAACCAAGATTTAATTTTGCCTCCTTCCTAGTTTTTGCAAATTGTGCTTGTAGCGGTATCACTTTTTGTGCACTCCACGAAACACGATTGTGGTCTCCTCTCTTGCTGCGTTATTATGCGATAGAAGGTGAGTTACCAATTGTTTCAAGACACATGCTAGGATCCAATTGTATTCAATGCACTAAAATATATAGTGCTAAAAGTAGGGGGTTATTATATTGTCTTGGGTGGTTGTGTTTCTTTTCGCATTCCTTCTCTTTCTCTCTCTCTCTCTTCTCTATGGATGAAATTTCAATTCCTTTGCTTACACCATTCAAATTCTTTGAATGGAGATAAAAATGATTATAAAACTAAGGGGTAAAGGGTTATCCCGCATCACCATGGGAATCGAGATGAACCGGATGACGACCTTGGAAAATCTAAGTGGTTAAACCGTAGTGATGAAGATTTAGGTCTTCTTTGCATGTATGTTTCTCTGGCTTGATCTTCCACATTGAGTCATCCAAAACACCTAATTTTACTTGAAATTGTTAGATGGAATGTTTGGACAACAAGATGACATGAGAGTGCATGAGTTAGAAAACAAACTATTAGGGTTAAATCTCGGTGATTTTGAAAACCTACAAGCATTCTTCTCTATGTTTGTCCACACTAGATTGTTGTTAAAGGAATGTCAAGTAGATAAGAAAGGTTCTCAATTGATCTTGTCGATTCTCTCTAAGTTAGGTCCTAAATATTCTATCTTTATGTCAACTTTTTATGCTACAAAATTTACCTTGGGCAAGGATTGGAATATGCCCTCCTTTGACTATTTTTGTCCCAACTCATTTGAGAAAATGACAAAATCATTCAAATAGGGTATCTCAAGTCCAAGTCACATGCCCTTGTATCAAGTACTAGTAAGGAAAAGAAGAAAGAAAAAAGGATCAACCTAATAAGGAATGATGTAGCCTAGAATTTACTAGATAACACCCTAGTCATGCTTTGGCACATCACTCACCCTAGATCGATTACTCACACAAAGTGCACAAAGGTACCGGAGTCCCTCTTTAGGGTTTCTATAGCAGGATGTTAGCGTGATGAAGGAATAAACATAAAGATCCATAACTAATCCACCATTCTACCATGCATGCTATATTTAGATCTATGAAAGAACAAGCTTTAAATAGTAATCATTATTGAATCAATACCATGAACCACTCAATTACACACAAGAATGACACTTAGATTCAATGAATATCTTAAATTTATTAATAAACACGAAGCTCCTTACAATAATGTCAATTTATAGCAATGTGTGAATAGATATGAATCTTGTAATCTAATAATATGTGCATATCTCTATATCTCCATACATCTATGTCTCTTCTACACTCTTTATCTATCTTCTACTATGTGCTTCACATCATATATATAGGGTGGGGACTTTCCCTTCACCACTTATCTATTCTAGAAATAGGCCACATGTTATTAATAACCACGCACCGTTTACAGGCATAGCCACACATAGAAGTGTGCTATTTATAGACCTCTTACAGCTTAATCGAAGTAACAATAGTATTCTTAGCTTGCCTCCATGCAAAATGCTTTGATATGATCCTCTAAAGATAGATAATGTGAGGCACGCATGTCTCGCATCGTTTGTTTGTTCCACACGCCATCTTCTAAAAATAGGTCTTCATGCTAAAAATCAGCTAAGTCCGAATGCTAAACTTTCCCTCCATGCGTGGGTTCTTCCTGTCCCTCCGCACCCTTGATCCTAGTTTTCTCTCCCATGCAAACTTCTTGTATGAGTTATGTCAAGTGTTATCGATCAAAATTACCCCACACTAATCTCATTGTCATCTCGACAATAGTTATCTCCAAAAATTGAAGTAAAGAATAGATGAATGGAAAGAATAAGAATGAAAGAATGTAGATAAATAAAGAAGTTTTATGAGGCTATGAGGTAGCCTCCTCTGCATCAATTTGAAGTATCAACTTTGGATACTCCTTTATTCTGGCCTCCAAGGCCATCCATTCAACAGTGATTGTTCGCTTTCTCTGGAATGTCCACAACAATGGATTCTAACTCATCCCTAGCAATCTCTCCTTTTTCATTCTGCAGAACCAACACAATGCTAGACATCGAGGTCATTATTCCTTATAGAAGATCCATCTTTTGTGCAATGAGCTTCCTAAGTTCTTCCAATGAGTCTTATGCGGATCTTGTGTTCTTTGCCCTGGGGCCTCACGCTTCTACTTAATCAAGTTAACCATTTAACCTATCTAAAAGGAAGATTATGTGTCACCCAAAGATTTTTTAGAAATCCTTGGACAGTAATTTTTTCTAAGGCCAAAATCTAAAATCTTCAATTTTTGGATTCGGATTTTTCCTCTTTCAAAGTTTTTTTAGCTCGGATTCGGAACTACCTTTGAAAATTCAAGTCCAAATTCGAAACTCGATTTTTAGACTTTTAGGCTTTTAGGTTTTGGGGCTTTTGACCCCTCTTTGTGTAAATCCCCCTCAAAGTATGAATCTTTGAAAACCTGAATTTTGGGTTTTCAGAATTCTCTGAGTCATTTTTAGGATTTTTCACTTGAAATTTTCCGAAGTCCAAAATCCCAAATTTTCAAAACTTTGGGCTTTCGGGTTTTGGACCTTCGGGGATTTTGTGTGCATTTAATTTTCACCTACCTCTATACAGATCATATTTTTACCATTAATAGCAGGATTTCTATTTAAAATCAGTTTTTTACTTGTCGTTTTTACCGACACATTGCTCGATATTCCATTTTTGTACTTTGTGACGTATTTTTCAAGGTATGGTTTTTTGTTTATTTTATTTTGGTTGTAGGTCTTCTCTTTGTTTCCTTCTCTCATTTTGGTTTCTTTTTGGTCTCCCTTTGTGTTTTTTCAAATGACAACCCCTTGGTTCACCATATTTCACATTTCAAGTTTTCTTCGGGTATTCGAATTGTTCAAAGGATCTTCTTGAGCCTCTCATACTTCTTCTCATTCTTCACCTTTCAGAATCTAGAAGTTAGTGTTGTTTGGCAAAGTCCTTTTTGGGATTTCGGAGAAACTTGTTCAGGGAGACTCTTTCGAGAGAAAATTGTTTAGAGATCTTGTTGAGAGTTTTTTTCCCTTGGTTTTCATAATTTCGACTCTAGGAACTCTTTCGAGAGAAAATTGTTTGGAGTTTTTCCTTCGGGTTTTCAAAATTTTTGGCTTGAGGGAACTCTTTGGGGAAAATTGTTCGAGAGAAAAGTTTTGAGAGATTTCCTTCGGAACTTTTGGTTTCGGATTTTATGGTTCGGAGAAAGCTTTTGGAGATTTCAATTCGGGAAATATTTTCAGAGAAAATCAGTTCGGATTTTTCAATTTGGTGATTACTTTGAAACTTTTCGGTTCAGAATTTTGGAAGTTTTCTTTTCGGGTTTTTGGAATTTCTACAACCTCGGCTTCCAAAACACAGGTTTTGATGTCTAATTCAACTTCAAAGGGAAAGAGAAGATGAAGTACTTGTTTCTTGGTGTTTCTCCTCAATCCTACTTGTCTTTTGAATTAGGAAATATTGGGGACACGATCTAGGACAAATTGATCTTCCCAATTTCGGGAAAGAGTAAAAGCTCGAATAAGAAGCCATGGATGTAGGTCATCTATGACGGTGGGCTTGCCCTTCTTGCTGGTTTTCCTACATCTATGCATTACCTAGAATTTATCTTATTTCATGCAACATCCCACTTTGACAAAGACTCCATGTCAGTCAGGGATAATGATGATAAGGTGGTAATCCATTTAGACCTATACTTCTTTGAAGATCTGCTTAAACTTCTGACGTTCAATATTATGCCACAATTTCACCAGAAATAGTAGTGGAATATTGGGATAAGAAAGTGGAGGTATGCTCAAAGATTATGATGAAATCCTATCTGGATAAGAATTTTTCCAAATTACCCAAAACTATGCATCAATCAGATTTTATTCAGAAGCCAACGATCTCATTCTCTTTATTAAGCATAATTTCAGTCTTCCTTCTACAAAGGAATTCCAGGAATGAATGTTTTTATACATCGCAACTATAAAGAAGAATGATGAATTTATCCGATGGGGGGAGCATATTAGTAGCACCATTCTTTATCAATTGGGTAGATTTGTAGAAAAAAAGACCTTCTACATGACATATTTTCTTGTATATGTGGCTGTTGTTATGGGAGATTTTACGGGTTTGAATACTAGGGGTGTTCATAACACCTCCCAAATATATGACTTTTATCCCTAACTCACTCTAGATGAGGGAAATAAACATTCTTTCATAGTCAACGATGCTTTCTTCTTTGTCATTCTCTATTGTTTTGACAAATAATTATATAATCGGATGATTTCTGATGAAGCTTTCAAAGAAGTGCGAGAATGGGGAGCAATCTACTTTCAGTCTCCTACTTTCACCTATATCCAGGTTCCAGGTTTCATAGGTGCCCCAAGAAAATTACCAAGGTGCCCCACTGACAAATGGATTCTATTGGAATTAGTTTGATAGTTGTTAGATTATCATCGAATCCAAAATAAGCGTCACAAAATGGAAATGCATTTCCTGTTCGATTGACAAGTTCTCTTGCCCAAATATTCACAAGGAAAAAAATGTTAATGCAGAAATGGCAGAGGTGAGCCTGTGGACCTTTCATCTGTAGACTCATTTTGATTATTGTGGTAAGTTTGGGGAAGCAGTCGATCTAGTTCCCACGTGCCCTAATTGGAAGATATCTAGATTCATTATTTAGATGAATACTTTGTTCAACAAATATATTATGAAAGATTTACTCTTGATGAAGTTTGGTGATTTGGTTTAGCAGATGTGCCAAAGAAAATGCAAGATAATGACAAGGTTTTGGATTCATCATACAACAACGATAATGTTTTAAATCAACCGTTGCCATGGATTGATTGGTATGTGGAAGAATGTAGTAATAGTAAGGAGAGGGGAGGACCCATTTTAAAGAGGACTTTTAGTTGGTTGGCCACCTTGGGAATCTCACCCAAAGGGGAAAATCAACCTAAAAATATAGGAACTACACCCAAAATAAGCCAACCAACACCTACTAATGGAAAAAGTTCGGCTCAAAAGGCTCTCATAATTCCAAAGAATATTTCATTCGTTGTTAGTGGCTCATCTCTCTCCAAGTCTTATGCTTCTAAGGTTACATCTCTTATAGTGCCTATGATAGAGGTGGTTGAATTTAGTGATTCTCCTGATATCATCCAATATCCATCACACTTTCTTCTTCCTCCATCGAGTTCCTTCCATTTCCACAATCCTTTCTTCCTTCCCATCCCCTTCTATGGCCCAAGTATTCTCATCACTTCCAGTTCTATTAGTTGGGGAAAATATTGGGTCACCCATTTCCTCCTCACTTACTTTAACACTTTCATTTTCTTCAATCACAACCCCCAGCATTGTTATGTCAATTCCTATGGTTGTTCATACATCCATGCCTTCCATCATCGCTACCTCTACTCAAATACCAGTTGGTATTTCTAGTGATCTTTTCTAACCGATGTCTTAGGTATTGGATCTGCCACTCCATCTTCATCGGCTCTAGCCATACCAAAATGGTTGTTTAGACAAACTCCCAAGCAGAAGAAAAAGGTTCCTCTGGGAGATGTCATAGATCTCAACATATTGGAGCAGATGCCCAAGAGACAGCCAAGAGACAGAGAACCAAATTAAGTCGATGGTTACTAAATTCGGAGAGCGTGTGATAGAGATGGCCACCCCTGTTGAAGGGAAAACCAAAGAAATAATCACAACAATAGATTACCAGATTTTAAAGTTCTCATTGGGGAAAGCTACTCATGAAGGAGCAAAGAAATATGTACACACTGCTCTTGGGACCCTTTTAGAGAAATATGACAAAGATAAGGCCACCGAGGATGAGCTCAAGTCCAAGGTTGAATAAATCACTTCAACGCCACGTAAAGTAACTCAACCCACTCCATCCACTTAATTATCAACTACTACTAGATATGATTATTTAATCTCTACAATTGATGATATTTCTTATCATGAGCTTGTGAAGCTAGGCTATAAAGAGAGATCAGTGAGTGGATGGATGGAAAGAATTCTATAGGAAGTTGATCCTTTGATCAAAGAAGCAGTTGAGATATATAATGATTTGCAGAGTTACGAAGACCACCACTTCCAAGATGGACGAATCCTTCTCTGAAGATAATAATAATTTAAATTTAACTTTGGCAACATGGAGTGACATTAGAGAAGAGGATTATGACTTGCTTCTTTAGGAAGAGGTGATCAATGATGCCTCTAAATTATTTGAATATCAAAAGGCCATGGAATTCCGGTGTCAAGTATTACAAGATTTGATTAAGAAATTCGGGAGAAATGAGTGGAGATTACAGATGCCTTGAATGACATCTTAGAGGAGTTTGAAAATGCTAATTACAAATTCTTCAATGAAAATATTGATGCTCTTCTTGAGGATCATATTAAGGAAAATTTTAGAGATTTGGTGAAACATGATGATGAGCTTACCAAGACTTTCAATAATGACTCCATTGATCAACTGGTCTTATATCAAAATTTCATAGTGATACTAAAGAAGGTTAAAAATAAACTTCAAAGGTTTCCATCCAAGATCACAAAAGAGATTGATACAATAGATGTATTGAATCACTATGCATGTGGGCCTGGAGATGAAGAAACTCAAGGGGTCATCAAGCACTTCTTTGAGTATAGACATCAAATGGTTGTATGCGAGGAAGGATAGCATAATCTTGCTAGTAAATGAGATGTAGATGAATTAGGGAAAAGCTAAGTGGCCATGAAAGAATAGGTCCAAGCTATGATCAATCAAAGTTGTAAGGTTGGTGATTCAAACCCTTACAAAAAATTTGATATTTTCATGGGAGCCTATTCCCTTAATATTAATGACATTTCTATTTTTAGTTAAATGTTAGTTAAGTGCCTAGTTGTAATGGCTCAGCCTAGGTACTTATAAATAGTGGAATGCTTCCATTATTTACTGGGATTTATTTTTGAGAGGTGTTGCTCTTCAATCTTGGAAGAGTGCTTCGGATATTCTAAGATACCTTTTAATTATATTCAAAGTTACACCTTACTTTCAAATATCCGATTTATTGTGTTGAATGTTAATTAGTGTTTACTTTGTGAATTCACAATTCCTTAGTGAGAGTGATTATCTTGCCTTTATTTTAGTTGAACTATTTCATGTTGTGTAGGAATAATATTACTATCTTTTATGTCAGTTGTGAAAACCTTATTTTCCTTCTGAATTAATTTTATGTTACTATTATCCCTATTTGAAGAGATATATGTGTGATATATGCATGTGTGGTTTCCTCATGATGAATTAATTGTGTATTGAATATGGTTTGATCTACCCTTGTTTATACTTGACTTTAACAAAGGAACGTCTATCATTAGTTTGTGGTATTTTGTACCCTTTCTAGTTCTTAAAGGTTCAGGTGGTCGATGATGCAAACGTTGCTCTCACATTAACCCTTCTAGATGTTGAACATTCCCTAAATTGGTGCATCACCACTTCTAGTTTAAGTTTTATTCCTTGCAAATCTCTCTCCCTATTCTCATGAAATGTTAACATAGGTCTAGTTACTCATTTTTCCTGCATTAGAATTAGTGTTGTGTTTATTTTACGAAGAGGAAGCCGGCCTTCTCCAGAGGTTCATCTCGAGCCCAAGTCACATAGCTTGAGAGGTGATCCCATGTGTCCCAATCACACCGAATGTCGTGATTCATTTTCAAGCCATTCGGGGTGTAGTGATTTGGTGACAACAGTTTTGGCATGCTCGGTGGGATGATTTGTACTTTTCCTCTCATTCTATTGACTAAAAGTACACTGGAGACTCCATCTCTTTGCATTTAAAAGTCTAGTATATAAACTTATTCGAATAATTCATATAAGAGCTTCTTGAGGAGGGAAAATTATAAGCATACAGAGCTTTCCTTATCTCCCCAAGGAGAAGAGGAAGAAGCCTTTCAGTAGCACCAGCCACTACTTTACCTCGTAGAGGGCATTCAAATCCTCCTGAAAGACATCTTCCTTCACCAAGACACAACCAGATTTTGAACATCATGGTAGCCAATGCTTGTCCTCCTTTCAATACTAGCAGTCCTTTGCTATTAGCACAAAGAGACACCATACCAACAACAACTTTGAAAATTTTATAGTTTTATACTAGAGATACTAATGTTTCACCTTGGGAGCACATTACGGATGTAGCCAACATTTGCGTTACACATAGTATCACGAGAAGATAGCATGGTAGTTCGAATCCTTGCTACCTCATTCAAAGGAAGAGAACTTCAATGGTTTCGAGTTTAATTGTTGGATTTGTTACCACTTGGAACAAGTTAGGCACAAAGTTGTGTAAGTAGTTTGAAGACAAAAGTGATAATCTCTCACTTGTAGAACAATTTCATACTATCAAGTGGTCTCCTCAAGAGTATATGAGTGATTTCAACCTCTGTTTTGATAAGACTTGGAAATGGATCCCAGCACTTGTAAGGCCATCCCAGATAGTGCATTTCTATATTACTTACAAGCATTGAATAGTGATGTCACCATCATGATTCAATCCATGGGGGGAACCATTATCCCTGATGCTTACAAAATTTCCGTATGAGCTGAAAATTGCTTGATTCAAGTAGGTAAAATTGCTCCTAGACCTCCCATACCTATTTTTATAGAGCTTGTAGGCCAACAACCAGTCATTACCCTAGTTTTGTGACTTCTATTCGATAGCTACGTATGTGTTCTATCCCTCAAATGATCGGTGAGGTTAAGTCACTATTAGAAAGTTTTGGAAATGAACTCGTAGCAATGAAGAGGCAGCAGTCCCAGTATGCTCACCCCTTTCAACCCCAATATCAGATGAGCCATCCTCCTTTCCAAGGAAATGGTCAGTCATAAAATCAAGCCACAAGCTAAGTTGTGAATGTAAAACCTTTAAATTTTTAGAACCTTTCGCTACCGGTTCTTAGGAGCTATAGTCCGGTCAGAACAACCTCATCCAAGACCGTGCATGGTGCTACCCTTATTATCAGCCCCATAATTAGAATCTCTACCCAAATGGAGTTTTAAGTCAAGCCGTCATGGTCCAAAGCATATCCGCTCTACCTGAATCATCTACTGAACCATCAACTTCTGAAAGTCAAGACCAACCTCCTGATGAAACCACACTATTAAATTGTCAAGTAGAATACTTTTGTGGTTTAAATCGATGTATTCACTATCAATGCGTCTAACCCATGTTCCAAGAAAAGGGAAATAGATCCACATTCTTCCAATACTAATCAAGAATCTACTTCTCAGCCCCCAACACAAGTACCAGATGGTAAAGGCATGAAAAAGAAATCATCAAAAATATCCGTTGATCAGTCTACAAAGAAAGATGGAACTTCAAGTATCACAATGCCCAATAAGCATTATCCAAAGGAGGACCCCAATGCCCCAAAAGGCATTAGCAAAGTGGGAGAAATTCCATTTAGCATTCTAGAGAAAATGAAGAAGACTAATTTGAGTGTTACGATGTGGGATGCACTCTCGATCCCTTCTCGAAAGGAACTTGCTACTAGAGGATTTGAATAGTTTTGGCATTACTAACCGATCATCGGGTCAAGAAGTAAGAGTGGAAACTAGCTTATTCCAAACCAAGACAAAAATACATGCTAAGCCCAACAAACCTCCACCATTCTATATTTTTCTGATTATTGGTGACCATTTGGTACACAATTATATGATCAATTTTGGAGCCAACAGTTCCATAATTTCTAAGCAGTCACAGATGTACTGTAAATTCCATATAATCCAATTACAAGAGGGGTTGTTCAACTTGATGGTACTATAGTCCAAACTGTGGGGGTCATTAAAGGGCTTCAACTTACTATCCACGCATGTCCTAGCTTGACATTCACACAGGACATATCTGTCATTGATCTTCCTCCCCTCTTTTCCATTTTTTATCATGGGATTTCACCACAAAAATGGGTGGTTATTTGTCATCAGGATCGGTCACATATGATCCTAAGGACCCGGTATGGAACTAAGGTAACTATAAGGGTAGAACCAATTTTCACAATCATGTGGAACTATATATACAACCGGACCCATAAATAGTAACTATTTCATTTTTGATCACAAAGATGAGGACGTAGATCATGAGTCAACTACTGCAGTCGAAGAAGTTCCGAGATATGATTCTCAATGAGGTGAGTATAGATCATCAATATGACCCTTATGTTGATTTATTGGCAAATGAAGAATCAGTTATTATTTTTGAAGAGATTGGATTAGGTACATATTGCATTCATGAAGAAGATGTCAACGTACCTCAAATGGTGAAGGCATCAAGTGAGACAAACAAACTATGGTAGATGTTTTTGATGGTTTATGAAGTAAAAATGGATCAGTGTAGGGGTTATGTTAATTTCTCCGAAGGAGATAAATATTTCTCTTCCTTTCGGTTGTAGTTCGATTGCACTAATAATGTTGTTAAATATGAAGCTCTTATATAAGGAATTCAGGTGGCCCAAAGAAGAGGGATTTGATCCTTAATAGTCTTTAGCGATAGCGAATCAGGTGGTAGTGCACCAAGTTACAACCCGTAGTGCATCAAAAATGATCTATTGCAGTCATACAAAAATTATGTGTGGGATCGATAGAAGATTTGAGGCTTTGAGAATTCATGCGGTCCCAAGGAAGTAAAATCAAGATCTTTGATAGGCTATCTACTATCGGTTCTCAATATGATGTACCTACGGATATCATGAAAGAAAGAGCGGTATACGATCAAGATGGCATTTCAGCCTGTGATACTAGATAATGTGAGTAGTTGGTAGGTGTTTGATAGTGATCAAAAAAATTTCTCTTCTTACACCAAGAAGTAGAATTCTGCCAAACATCAAGATAAAATCCAAAATTCTTACGACAATCAAATTATACAGCTAAAAGGAAACAAGTCCTGTCAAAAGGCTTGGTTACATTGGAATCCATTTTCAATTTGGATGATCAAGCTAAGCAAAGTACTAACATGGTGGTCAAGGAGGAAGATTTTGAAGAGGTTGAGGTGGCAAGCGAAAAGGTTCTGAAAATTGGTAAGGTATGCACTACTCATGAAAAGAAATCTTTCATCGAATTATGTTAGGAATATCATGATATCTTCGCACGAGTTACGAGGACTTGCGTGGTTTCAATCGGCTTAGCTCAACAGACTATTGAATTGAATCCGAATTCCAAGCTAGTTCATCAAAAACAAAGGCCAATCAATCCCAAAATTGAGCCTTTGATGAGGAAAGATTTGACTAGGCTTATCGAGGCTGCGTAATTTTTCCCATCAAGCATTCTTCTTGGGTTGCCAATTTGGTGCTTGTAAGGAAAAAAATGGGAAATTCGGTTGTGTGTAGATTTCAGGGACTTGAACCGCGCCTCTTTGAAGGAACAATATCCTCTCCCATAAATGGAACAAATCCTCCAAACAGTGGCAGGGGCTCAAAGATTTTCCTTGCTTGATGGATATTTAGGATACAATCAGATTCTAGTTCAAGAATCTAATCAATTCAAGATGACTTTCACCACCAAATGGGGCATGTATGCTTACAACAAGATGCCTTTTGGATTATCTAATGTGGGGGCTACCTTTCAGAGAGCCATGGATATGGCGTTTAAGGGAATCATCAATGATATGATCTTGGTTTACCTTGATGACATCACTATCTACTCCAAACATGTTGAGGATCATATCACCCATATCGGAAAGTTTTTTGAAGGTGTAGGGAATTTGGTGTCTCATTGAACCCGAAAAAGTGCATTTTCATAGTGCAAGAAGGAAATTTGTTGGGACATATTGTCTCAGCAACAGGGTTGTCTATCAACCCAACTAGGATTCAGTCAATTATGTCCTTATCCCTCCCAAGTCATAAGAAGGGTCTCCAAAGTTTTTTAGGAACTATAAATTTTGTTCAGAGATTTATTCCTTAGTTTGCAACATTGGAAAAACCGTTGACGACCATGCTTAAAAAGAATATCCCATTTTCATGGATGAAGGAGGGAAGAGAAATTTCAAAGCCATCAAGACAGCTATCTCCCAAGCTCCTACACTGGTGAATCCTCTGGTTTGAGGATTTTATTCTCTATGCTTTTGTAGGTCAGGAAAGTATTTCAGGAATTCTCACTCAAAAAATGATGACCTGATGGAGCAACCCATTGCCTTTTTCAGTCAATCTCTTAAGGAATATGAACTTAAATATTCCTTCATTGAAAAACAGGTCTTTGTAGTCATTTGAGCCCTAAAGAAGTTTAGGCATTTGTTTAACAACAAAATCCATTTAATGGTTTCTCATCCTGGCATCAAAGAGTTTTTGTTGAATAAAGAGATGAATGAGAAATGCACTGGGTGGATTACAAAAGCAATGGAGTATGACGTACACATCAAGGTAACTAAGCTTGGCGGAGAGGTAAAGGGTTATGTCAACAGCTAGCTGCAGATATGGAGACCAAAGATACGGAAGATGTCATACTTCTGAATGATGATGAAGGAAATGATCAAATTGATTGGTCAACTAAGATGCAGAACTTTCTTCTCTCGGGGATATATCCTCCAAACATGGATAAAGTCCAAAGATGTACTTTCCATCTGCAGTCTATTCCGTATGTCATGATAGATAATGGTCTCTTCCGAAAGGATCTAAATGGTGTTCTTCTACGTTGTGTCAGGCCAAAACAAGTGAACAAGGTATTAGAGGAATTCCATAATGGCCTATCCAGGAGGACATTACTCTGCACAAACAACCACCACCAAAATCATGCGAGCTAGTTATTATTGGATAGAATTGTTCAAAGACTCTCATATTTGGGTGAGGAAATATAAAAAGTGTGTTATTTTCACGGAGTAAACAGAGTGAAAACTCTCCCATTTAGGTGGATCAACCCTTTGTTCGGTGGGGATTAGATTTCATTAGGATGATTAATCCTCCATTCATGAGGGCATAAATGGGTCTTTACTACCAAAAATTATTTCACTCACTAGGCGAGGCAATATCCCTCAAAGAAAGTAATGAAAATGTTGTTATGGATTTCCTAGAAAATTTGATGACAAGGTTTGGTGCTCCTTTTACTATTATCTCGGGTAATGCTATGGCTTTCCTCATGATGAAGATAAATGAATGGGCCTTCAAGAGTGGATTCTATCTCAAAACTTTATCTAACTACTACCCATAGGGAAATGAGTTGGTCGAATCCAGCAACAAGAATATTATAAGAATCATTAAGCACATGATGGAGGCCAATAGAAGAACCTAGCATACATAGCTCAAGACCGCCCTATGGGATGATTGAATAAAACCTAAAAGGGCCATTGGGATTTCTCCTTTCATGCTTGTATATGGAAGGCAAGCAAAACTTCCACATTCCTTGGAAATGCCTTCCCTGGACTTGGCTTATCGGCTCGAATTTATAGAAGACGAGGCCTTAACAATGAGTTTTTCTGAACTCATGGAGCTAGAGGAAACTCGAAACACCACCATGAATACGTTGATAGAACATCAGGCTCAAGTTAAGAAATATTTCAATAAGAAAGCCTCTAGTAGGCTATTCAGGGAGGGAGATTTGGTTCTAAAATGGGATGAAGATCATGCCAAACCCAACAGGCATGCCAAGTTTGATGCTTTATGGAGTGGGCCCTATGTTATTACAAGATACAAAGAGGTGAATTCATTTTGCCTATCCAAACTCAATGGAGAATAATTTCCCATTAATGTGAATGGGATACACCTCAAAGATTGCTTTTGAGGATGTTCCATCCTATACAATGTTCTGTCTTTTTCGTCCAAGTGCTCCGCACATTGTTTTCTTTTCTATTCTTTTTCTCGTGTGTTTTCTGTTTTGGTTTTGGTTTTTTAGGCTCCTTTGCCCAATGTTTTGCTTAAGGATCTTTGGTGCAGAAAGATTAGCGGAAAGCATTCCTTGGAGATCGCCAAAAATGTTAACCATTTAACCTACGAAAGGAAGATTATGTGTCATCAAAGTTTTTAGAAATCCTTGCATAGTAATTTTTCTAAGGTCGAAATCTGAAATCTTCAATTTTGGACTTCGGAGTTCACCTCTTTCGGAGTTTTCTAGCTTGGATTCATAACTACCTTTGAAAATTTCCAAAGTCCAAAACTCGAAAGTCGATTTTCAGGACTTTCGGGCTTTCGTGTTTGGTCTTTTGGCCCCTCTTTGTGTAAATCTCTCTTGGAATTCCAAAGTCTGAATCTCTGAAAACCTAAATTTTCGGTTTTTAGGTTTTTCAAGTTTCGGGTTTTGGAGTTCTCGAGTCGTTTTAAGGATTTTTCACTTGAAATTTTCCAAAGTTTGAAATCCCAAATTTTTGGAATTTTGGCTTTCGGGTTCGGATCTTGAGGATTCTGCGTGCATTTAATTTTCACCTACCTCCATATGGATCATATTTTTACCATTAATATCGGATTTCTATTTAAACTCAGATTTTTACTTGTGTTTTTACTTGACACATTACTCGACATTACTGTTTTTGTACTTTGTGACGTATTTTTCAAGGTATGGTTTTTTGTTTATTTTCTTTTGGGTTTAGGTCTTCTCTTTGTTTCCTTCTCTCATTTTGGTTTTTTTGGTCTCCCTCTACATTTTTTCAAATGACAACCCCTTGGTTCATAGTGTTTCACATTTTGAGTTTTCTTAGTATTCAAAGTTGTTCAAAGGATCTTCTCAAGCCTCCCATACTTTTTCTCATTTTCACCTTTCGGAATCTAGAAGTTAGTGTTGTTTGGCAAAGTAATTTTTAGGATTTTGGAGAAACTTGTTTGGGAAACTTGTTTGGGGAGACTCTTTCGAAGAAAATTGTTCGAGATCTTGTTCGGAGGTTTTTTTAGGTTTTTCAGAATTTCGACTTGGGAACTCTTTGGAGAAAATTATTTAGAGATCTTGTTCGAGTTTTTCCTTTGGGTTTTCAAAAATTTTGACTTCGGGAAACTCTTTCAAGAAAATTGTTTAGAGAAATGTTTTTGGAGATTTCCTTTGGAAATTCTAGTTTTAGAGTTTTTGGTTTAGAGATTTCAATTCGGGAAATTTTTTCAGAGAAAATCAGTTCGAGTTTTTAGTTCAGTGATTGCTTTCTGAAATTTTTAGTTGAGAATTTCATAAGTTCTCCTTTTGGGTTTTCTGAATTTCTACAACATCGGCTTCCAAAACACGGGTTGTATATCTACTTCCACTTCAAAGGGGAAAGAGAAGATGAAATACTCATTTCTTGGGGTTTCTCCTCAATCCTGCCTATCTTCCGACTTAGGAAATATTGGGGACACTGATCTAGGAAAAATTGATCTTCCCAATTTTTGGGAAAGAGTAAGGGTTCGAATGAGAAGCCATGGATATAGGCCATCTATGACAGTGGGCTTTCCCTTGCCACTAGTTTTCCCACATCTATGCATTTCCCAGAATTTGTCTTAGTTATAGTAGCCCACTTTGAAGAAGACTCCATGTTAGTCGGGGACAAGGATGATAAGGTGGTAATCCATTTGGAGCCATACTTCATGAAGATCTACTTAAACTTCTGATGTTTAAGATTATGCCATAATTTCACCAAAAATAGTAGTGGAACATTGGGATAAGAAAGAGGAGGTATGCTCAAATATTATGATGAAATCCTATCTGGCTAAGAATTTTACCAAATTACCCAAAACTATGCATCGATTGGATTTTATTCAGGAAGTCAACGATCTTATTATGTTGTTAAGCAAAATTTCAGGTCTTCCTTTTGCAAAGGAATTCCAAGAATGGATGTTTTTGTACATCACAACTATCAAGAAGAATGATGAGTTTATCCAATGGGGGAGCATATTAGTAGCACCATTCACTATCAATTGGGTAGAGTGTCAAAAAAAGACCTTCTACATGACATCTTTTCTGGTATATGCATGGCTGCTGCTATGGGAGATTTTGTGGGTTTGAATACTAGGGGTGTTTGCAGCACCTCCCAAATATATGAATTTTATCCCCAACTCACTCTGGATGAGCGAAACAAGCATTTTCGCAGGGTCAACGATGCTTTCTTCTTTGTCATTCTCTATCATTTGACAAAGAATTATATAATCGAGGATTTTTATGAAGCTTTCAAAGAAGTGTGGGAATGGGGAGCAATCTACTTTGATTTCCTACTTTCACCTATATTCGGGTTCCAAGTTTCATAGGTGCCCCAAGAAAATGCCAAGGTGCCCCAGCGATAAATGGATTCTATTGGAATTAGTTCGACGGTTGTTAGATTATCATCAAATCCAAAATAAGCATCAAAAACGGGAATGCATTTCCTTGTTTTGATTGGCAATCTTGTTGCCCAAATATTTACAAGGCAAAAATGTTAATGCGAGAAATGGCATAGGTAACCTGCGGACCTTTCATACGTGGAATCATTTTGATTTTGGGGTAAGTTTGGGGAAGCAGTCGATCTAGTTCCCACGTGCCCCAATTGGAAGATATCTGGATTCATTGTCGATACGAATACATCGTTTCGACAAAGAGATTATGAAAGACCGACTCTTAATGAAGTTTGGCAATTTGGTTTGGTAGATGTGCCAAAGGACATACAAGACAATGATGAGGTTTTGATTCATCATACAAGAACAATAATGTTACAAATAAATTGCTGCCATGGATTAATTAGTATGTTGAAGAATGTAGTAATACTAAGGAGAGCGGGGGAGCCATTTTAAGGAGGACTTTCGAGTTGGTTGGCCACCTTGGGAATCTCACCCAAAGGGGAAAATCAACCTACAAATATAGGAAATAAACCGAGAAAGAAGCCAACCAACAACTACTAATGGAAAAGGTCGGCTCAAAAGGCTCCCATAATTCCAAAGAATATTTCATTCATTATTGGTGGCTCATCTCTCTCAAGTCTTCGCTTCCGAGGTTACATCTCCCTGTAGTGCCTATGATAGAGGTGGTTAAAGTCAATGATTCTCCTAGTATCATCCAAGATCCATCACACCTTCTTCTTCCTCCATCAATCCCTTCCATTTCCACAATCCTTTCTTCCTTCCCATCCCCTTCTATGGCCCAAGTATTCTCATCACTTCCAGTTCTATCGGTGGGAAAATATTGGGTCGCCCATTTCCTCCTCACTTCCTTTAACACTTCCATTTTCTTCAATCACAACCCCTAACATTGTTTTGTCAATTCCTATGGTTGTTCCTACATCCACGCCTTCCATCATCGCTACCTCTACTCAAATACCAGTTGGTATTTCTAGTGATCTTTCCTAACCAATGTCTCAAGTATTGGATCTGCCACTCCATCTTCATCGACTCTAGCCATATTAGAATGGTTGTTTAGACAAAATCCCAAGAAAAAGAAAAAGGTTCCTCTGGGAGATGTCATAGATCTCAAAGCATATTGGAGCAGATGCCCAAGATACAAGCTAAGAGACTAAGAAATGTATCAAGTCTAATGGTTAATTCATTCTACAGAGCATGTGATGAGGTGGCCACCCCATTGAAGGAAAACCAAAGAAACAATCACAACAACAGATTACTAGATTTTAAAGTTTTCATTGGGGAAAGCTACTCATGAAGGAGCCAAGCAAGATGTACACACCTTTGCTCTTGGGAACCTTTTAGAGAAATATGACAAAGACAAGGCCACCAAGGATGAGCTCAAGGCCAAGGTTGAATAAATCACTTCACTTGTGTGTAAAGTAACTCAACCCACTCCATCCTTTGAAGTATCAACTACTACGGATATGAAAATTTAATCTACAATCGATTATATTTCTTATCATGAGCTTGAGAAGCTAGGTTAGAAAGGGAGATCAGTGAGTGGATGGATGGAAAGAATCCTGTAGGAAGCTAATCCTTTGATCAAAGAAGTAGTTGAGATATATAATGATTTTCAGGTTGCGAAGACAACCATTTCCAAGATGGACGAATCCTTCTCTGAAGATAACAATAATTTAAATTTAACTTTGGCAACATGGAGTGATTTCGGGGAAGAGGATTCTCACTTGCTTCTTCGGGGAAGAGGTGATCGACGATGCCTCTAAATTATATTGAATATCAAAAGGCCATGGAATTAGGTGTCAAGTATTACAAGATCTGATTAATAAATTGGAGGAGAAACGAGTGGAGATTACTGAGATGCCTTGAATGACATCTCGAGAGGATTTTGAAAATGCTAATTACAAATTCTTCAATGAAAATATCGATGCTCTTCCTAAGGATCATATTAAGGAAAATTTCAGAGATTTGGTGAAACGTGATGATGAGCTTACCAAGACTTTCAATAATGACTCCATTGATCGATTGGTCTTATGTCAAAATTTCATAGGGATAATAAAGAAGGTTACAAATAAACTTCAAAGGTTTCCATCCAAGATCACAAAAGAGATTGAGACAATAGACGTATTGAATCACTATGCATGTGGGCCTGGAGATGAAGAAACTCAGGGGGTCATCAAGGCTTCTTTGAGTACTGGACATCAAATGGTTGTATGGGAGGAAGGATAATAGAATCTTGCTGGTAAAGGAGATGTAGATGAATCGGGGAAAAGCTGAGCGGCCATGAAAGAATAGGTCTAAGCTCGATCAATCAAAATTGCGGGGTTGGTGATTGATTCAAACTTTTGCAACAAATTCACTATTTTCATGGGAGCCTATTCCCTTAATATTAATGACATTTCTATTTTTAGTTAAATGTTAGTAAGGGCCCAGCTATAATTGCTCAGCCTAGGTACTTATAAATAGTGGAATGCTTCCATTACTTACTTGGGATTTATTTTTGAGAGGTGTTGCTCTTCAAGCTTGGAAGAGTGCTTCAGAGATTCTAAGATACCTTTTAATTATATTTAGAGTTACACCTTGCTGTTGAATATATGATTTATTGTGTTGAATGTTAATCAGTGTTTACTTTGTGAATTCACAATTCCTTAGTGAGAGTGATTATCTTGCCTTTATTTTAGTTGAACTATTTCATGCTATGTAGGAATAATATTACTATCTTTTATGTCAGTTGTGAAAACCTTATTTCCTTATGAATTAATTTTATGTTACTATTATCCCTAGTTGAAGAGATAGATGTGTGATATATGCATGTGTGGTTTTCTCATGATGAATTACTTGGGTATTGAATCTGTTTTGATCTACCCTTGTGTATACTTGAGTTTAACAAAGGAACGTCTGTCCTTGGTTTGTGGTATTTTTGTACCCTTTCTAGTTGCTAAAGGTGAAGGTGGTCAATGATGCAAACCTTGCTCCCACATTAACCCTTCTAGATGTTGAACATTCCCTAAATTGGTGCATCACCACTTCTAGTTTAAGTTTTATTCCTTGCAAATCTCTCTCCCTAATCCCATGAAATGTTAGCATAGGTCTAGTTAGCCATTTTTCCTGCATTAGAAGTAGTGTTGTGTTTAGTTTAGGAAGAGGAAGTTAGCCTTCTCGGAGGTTCACCTCGAGCCCAAGTCCCACAGCTTGAGAGGTGATCCCATATGTCCTAATCACATTGAATGTTGTGATTTATTTTCAGGCCATTCGGGGGGTGCAGTGATTTGGTGACAACATGAACCATTGAAAATCTTTCTACGTGGCCCAATGTTTCATCCTTCATTTCTCTTTGGACCTCATTGCTTTCTTCCAAGGTATTTATATTGATAAGCACCTCTGGAGCTGTGTAGATGTTTAAAGCCTAGTCTACTTTCTTCAATACTTCTTATAGTGCTTGCAGTAGCCCTTCATATGATGCAATCTTTCACATCATTGACACTTTCTCTCACTTTTCCTCTTGTTCTAAGTTCTTTGGCATTGGCATGCACAGAGGTTCATCTTCAAGATCTAGGTCCAAAAAATTTGTAATTAATTTATTCTTTGAGGGAAACGTCCATGGTACCTTGGTCTCGCATGTGTGGGCTAGCTCTATGACATTGTCCCCAATCTTCTCTATGAAGCTGATAAATACTTCATTTTCTTATGCACCAAGTCCCTCTCTTTGTTATGTGTGTTATCTCAACATCCTTTGTCTTTAGCTCCTTGCACAATGCTATGATTGTTGCAGCCTTGTCCATGTTTCTCCTTGCAACTTCGGTAGAAACCTTCACCACCGCAATGTTGACTTTCTCATCGACAAGACAATAGGCTTTACCATCATGTGTCTAGCTTGGGGTGCCTTCTTTAGCCATCTCAAAATGCATGACTCTTCGCATACATCAAACTCGGGGTAATCTATGTGGGTGTGCATTGACCATTATAGTTTCTTCTAAGTGCACATGATCATACAATATCCTCATCCATTAGCTCCCAGCTAAATAAATCCTTTTATGCTATGTTGCTCTAGAAGCGGGCGTGGATAATTTTACCTTCATCCTCTGTATAGCCCATTGCTGGTGGAATGTGCTCTCTACTCATCCTCTTCGATCTAGGACCCTTGGGAGTTTTAGCTTCAAGGTTAGGAGCTTTTCCCATTACATCCTGAGTAGTTACATGTGTGGATCCGAAGGTTTCCTTTTCTTTTTCTTCTCCATCCTTCATCTCTTCATCTTTTTGCTCTTCCTCGTTCTGTGGCTCATCTTCTTGCTTGAGTGGGGTAGGAGATGCACACTTGCTCTCTTTTGATTCCTCTACTTTGTTAACCAACTTAAAATTTCTTCTCTTATTTGGTTCAATGTATCCTTGTGTGGAGAGAGACGAGGTGATTTTTGTACCATTTGTGGGGTTCCACTTTGAGTCCTTGTGTATCTGAACACTTTCTTAAATCTATGCTCCCCTTGCTCAACCTCTGTATCTTCCTCTTCATCTTGTCCTTGAGGTGGAGTGGCCACGTGCCATGACTCTTCTCTGTCATATGGTTGCTTTCTTCTGTGCTCCAAGCCTCCACTATCTTCACGCTCCTCCTCTTCACCCTCTACTTCAACAAATTCTATGGGCCTTTACGCGGTATGTTTTCTATTGTGTGCTTACCCTTCGGTGGCCCTGGGAGTGTGAATTCATTTTCCACATACTTATTGTTCTCCATCTTTGGATTCATCTAAAGATACACATCTACTACATCTAGACTTATTGGCTTCATATTCAACACTTTTGAAATGATTCTCTCGGTGTAGGCACTTCTTCTAGGATATACATGCTTCTTCCTCAACATATGGTAGTCATAGTCTACCTTATCGGCATTGAATACAATTTGGCGTGTGTCTGTAAATCTATGAACAAATGCTTGGAAATACCTTGCAGTGAGTGAATAAGGTAATTTACACCAAGGGCTCTAGACTCCATCTCTAATTAAGAAGCGCACGTTGCGAAATGTTGATATACAAAGCTGGGCTTGTTTCCTACTACTGCGATGGTAGGTCCTTTAGGATGCACCAATCTTCTCCAAATGTCACACAAAGCTTATCACACCATTTCTCTACCCTTTTCTTGACATCATCTGTAATGGCCCCTTTACATAGTTTTGTTGTGCAAATGTGCAAGGGAAATTTACAATTTCCAACACGACAACGATACCCCAGTGTTGATTTTTTCAAGTCCCATCATTCCAAGACACCCCGGGTCTATCCAATTAGTCCAAATGACTTCTGAATAATGTAATCTCATTCCCTAGGTGATTTAGGTAATTATATTCATTACTCCTATGTGATTTTAGGGAGTTACGAAAAGATACTATCTTAAAGCGGTATTGGGAAGGGCTATCGCTAGCCTTCCCGGGAATGGATCAATCCCTAGAGTGGAACAAAACAACAAAATTCAACATGGAGATGAATGGAAGACCTTAAAACATCATGGAAATTATTTTTAAGGTCTAGGGAAGTTCGCAAGACTTGGAGTAGTCGAGTAAAAAACATGGTTCAAGCCTAGGTGGTACAAAGGCCTAAAACAATGCTAGGCTTTAGAAGAAGATTCGAGAGCACCGGATGGAGTCGGGAGAAAGAAAAATATATCTAGAAAGAGGATTCTAAGGCCTAAATTATGGTGAAATAATATTTTCACAACACTTTGGAGCATCGGGTCTCTGAGCAGTTTTCTCACACACGGGTGGAGTACAAACTCAAAAATATGATTTTCAGGGATCAAATGGAATAATAAAGACATTATACCCACACCATTGGATTCATAAGGCCATTTATAGTCAGGATCATATAAAATTTTTCCAAAAATTCCATCGGGAGCTCAAGTTATCATTGTCACAAGTTTAGGACTTAGCCAAATTTTTAGGACACGTGTCAGCACCAGGAGCTTGGCGGGATTGTGTATCCCTCATGTCCCCCAAGGTCAGGGACACCAAGGTTGAAAAATTGTTCCCATCCCCCTTGAAGCCATCTCAGACCTCATATGACCTCTAGGACCCTCATATGACCTCCAGACTTGACAGTTTAGCCCCTAGGTGCTTATTTGGAGCATGCATTCCCTGCCATCGGATCGGGTGCCACGTGTCAGCTCCAGGACCATCGTGGAATTTGATGTCCCTTGTGAACCTGAGGTGGGGGACATAAGACCTTGAAAATGTTCCCATACCCTATGGGGAGTCATTTTGACACCCATGTGACCGACTTTCAGCCCCCAGGTGCATTTTTGGAGTAACCATTCCCTACCATCGGATCGGGCACCATGTGTCACCTCCAGGACCACCATGGAAACTGATGTCCCTTATGTACCTAAGGTGGGGGACATCAGACATGGAAAAATGTTCCCAGCCCCTATGGGGAGTCATTTGGACACCCATGTGACTGACTTTCAGCCCCCAGGTGCATTTTTCAAGCAAATCCCCTGTCGTCGGATCGAGGACACATGACATCGCCTTGACCACCATGGAAATTGATGTCCCTCATGTCCCTAAGGTCAAGGACATTAGGGACATAAAAATGCACCCATCCCCTCCATGTGCATGTTTTTAAATTTTAAATCCGGCACTTAGCCGTTTCTTCCTCCTCATTTCTCCTTCACAACTTCATACCTTGCCATGGCTCGTGCATGATTGTCCAGACACCCAGTCCACCATTGTTTCTCCAAACTAGCTCTTCCATGGCCACATAAACTCTCCACACCATGAATACACAAAAATATGTAGGTATCAGAGAAAAATGGAGTGAAATGATGAAGAACGGGAGAAAATGAAGGGTTTTTGCTAGATAACCATGAAGTCACTCGATCGAAAAATCTTCATATCTCACAAGATACAAGTCAGATTAAGATGTCATTTTTTACAGAATTCTTAATTTTTCAAGGTGATCAAGATGCAAAAAATAAGAGGTCAAATGGTTCCCAGAATCATTTTCTCCAACAAAATCCTCTCTTCGTGCACCGGCTCACATTTGTTGGATTTCCGTCATTCAATGGCAACGAGCTAAAAACTTGCACACGAGCTCCAAATAAAAAACCTATCACAATGGATTTGTTTTCATTGCAAATGGATAAAAAAGCCACATCTGCAAATTTTGGGCTCCATTAATGGCCGCCATGGCAGCTCCATGCCCGAAGCCACTACCAGGTCAAATTTTAAAAATTTATTTCCAGGTATACTAGTGGGCAAAACTATGTGAAATTCGAAGGGTGTGATCGTAACAAAAGAAGAGTCCAAAAATTATGTTCCATCACAAATCAAGTACTGGAAACACCCTTTCTAAAAATAGTAAGTTTTCCTACACATGCTTGCTATTTTTGGTAAGTCTTCATCAAAAGTGGCTATGGAAAGAGCAGTGTGCACTGAAAATCTCCAAAAGGCTAGAATGATTATCCAAAATAGAAAATAGTGAAAATGACCACTTACTAAAAATAGTAAATCCCCCATCTAGGCATTTACTAAAAATAGTAAGCCATGCTCAAAGAACAATTTTGGCACAATGGGACATTCAGAACTTTGCCGCATCATAGATTTCCATGAACGGGGACCAACGGACTTCATCGAGTGACATCTCCTCTTCTTCTTCTCTTTCTCTCTTTCCCTCTCCTCTTCCTCCAACTTTCTCTCACCTTCAAATGTTCTAATTCTTCATTGGGGTTTGCACTTTTTGATATGCCTTTAAGTCACTTAAAAGTGACTCTAGAAACATAATGTAAATTAAGTCACCTTACTATTATAAAAGGGACTTAAATATTTAAAGTGGAATATGAAAAATCTTAAGTCATATTAAGGCATATGGAGGGTCATGAGGAAGATGATAAGTCACCTCTCATTCTATAAATTGTAATGCCATTCCCATTTCAAAGGGTTGGTGATTGATCTTGTAAACTCAAGAGTATATTGTACCTTGAGAGAACAAAGGAGATAGCCAAATTCTTCCATTCCCCTCATTCTCAAATTTCCTCTATTTCTCCACTATGTACAACTTTGGTTTGAGCAATCAATACAAGAAGAAGGAGTTTCCATCTTTCTTTGACTAAGGGGTTTCTTGATACTTTGTGATCAATAAATTCTATTTGGTCTTGTTGTTATTTATAGAGTTGTTTCTTCTCATGAATGCATGTGTTGAAGTTTCTAACTAGTGTGTGTGCAGGAATCTAATTATCTACCTACAACATTAGTTCTCCTACCTCTTTTCTCACTCCCTTTCCCACTTTCAGACAAGGTCCTCTCATACAGGTATTTGCAAGCTTTTCCGTAGGGTCAGTGGAGTGTCCCTGTTGGATCTCCGATCGAAAGGCCACCACAGAAATCCATCACGCACATGCATATACATGGTAGCTGCCTTGATTAAGTAGAGGGACATAGATTCCTAGAGTGTTGGCAAGAAATCCATATCTTTGTCCACCCAAATTTTTTTCTTGCCAACAATTTTTAGTGCCCACTGTGGGGCAGATTTAGCAACATCTATACCTAATATATGACCGTAAGGTCTTAAATTTTAAAAATCAGATTTCAAAGGAAAATCATTCTTTGAAGGTGACTTTGTCAAGGAACGAAACCTGTCACATTCATTTCCCACATCATGAAGAAATTTCTAGATTGGAGTGAAGTACCAATGAGTGATAGTGAAGAAGAAGAAGAAGATTTCTTCCCGAGAAAAGAAGATCGTAGATCAGCCATGGTTCGGACTAGTGTTGAAAAAGGAAAGAAGAAAGAACCTATCATCGATGAAGAAGAATGGATTCAAAGGAGACATAAGATAAGGTGTGAAGTTCAGAGAATATGCCAAATTCTTGCAAGAGATGAATGAGAAACTTGAAGCAGACCCATAGCGAGGAAGAAGAAGAGGAGAGTTTTCCTATAGAGGAAGATCCTGAAGATCATTCGTACCATAGGGTTTTCATACCCGAAAGGTTCTTGAATGCCGCTGAAGAAAATCCTATCCTTGAGCCTTTCGATGAAGATAAAATCAGCATTCAAGAAGATGATGAAAGACAAGATGGTGCAAGATCCACTGAAGAATATTTTTGCAATCTTGCACAACTCACTACAAAATTGAGAACTTTTTCCTTCCACCATTCTCTAGATGAATTCATTGCATATGGTGATGAAGAAATGAACATGTTGAAAAGAGAATATGTGGAAATACTTGAGAGCATAATAAAAGGAAATTATGACCCCAAAGTCTTTGATGAAATTTGGAGGTATGCTTTAGCTCTATAGAGAAGATATGAACATTTTGAAAATCCACATCAAATGGAGGAAGAAGATGAGATGCACCCTATGGAAGAAGACTTAGATTTCTACCCTTACTACAAGGTTTTCATTCCCAAAATATTTTTGGATGCTTCTGAAAGAAGATCTTGTCATGGAGAAAGAAGTTGAAGAGACAAAGATAGGATCACCATTCAGCAATTCCATTTGGCTCAAGTCACACCTATGGGGGAATAATATATTCAATAAAGGAATATCCTTGTTGTATAATGGATGATCAATGCTCTTGAAGACTCCACCAATGATGAAGAAGAAGGTCAATTCAAAGTAAGAATGGATGATCTCTTTTCAAGTTTTTATCTTTCAATTGATGATGAAATGGAGAGATGTGAAGAAGTGCAAGAAACTCAACTGACATCATGGCCCAAAAATGATGAATTCAAGATGGTCATAGATAATCCTCCTGATTCCTCAAGTGACGTAAAAATGTTGCATGAAGAAATGAAGGAAGTCAAAGAATCAAACTCTCTCCTCAATGCAATCATGGATGATCAAATGGAAGAATCCCACTCTATTTTCAAATCCAAGGAGAATGAGAAATTTAAACACAACCTCTACTCACTCGAGGAGAAGAATCATCATCATGGTGAAAACATAGCCTTTCATCTTTCACCTGAGCAAGAAGATTCGATAATGGATGGTCAAGATATAGCAGAAAATTATTCTCATACTGTTATCCCAACATGGTTCTCTACTTCTTACCAAGAAGAAGATGATATGGATTTTGAGCTTGAAGGAGCACCCTTCCCATGAAGCTTGGATATCTTCTCCTTATCAGTAGGTGTCATGAATCAAGTATGCCCGTATTTGCAAGAAAGTGAATATTTGGCAATGCAAAGCATGGAAGAGGTGAATGAGGATGTTTCAAATGAATCATGGGCCCATATGGATCATATTTTTAACCATATCCTAGAGGCACAACAAGAAGATTCTTCCAATGAAGATAAAAATGAGCCTATGGAAATTTCAGAAGAACTATATGTACAAGATATATTGAAGGTTGTAAAAGAAACTGAGGATCCTCAAATCAATCTTGAACTCCTAAGTAAGAGCCATGGAGATACAAGAAAAGTATGTGTCAATTTGTGTTTCCTATTTTGGTGCACCAATTGTTGATGTTGAATGAAAGTAGTGGGATAAGCTTGATGACTTCTCTAATACTTTGGTTGATGAGAATAAACATGAAAACATGCCTTTTTCTTCCACATTGTGTGAAGAAGTTCATGAGTGCAAAAGAAGAAAAGTTTGTGTATCTCCTTTGGACATCTCCATTTTTGAAGACAAAACCTCTGCCATGGAAGAAGATAATAGGGAAAACATTGAGTCAATTTGCATTGAAGAGATTTTTTTAGAACATGGCAAAAATTAGCTTTGGGGTAGTGATGAGATGCTCGATGGAGAATCATCTATATGGATAAACATGGAAGGAAACTGGCACAATGAAACCGGTTTCGAAGGGATGAAGGCATTGGAATTTCTAAGCAAGGACCTAAGCATCAAGAACCTCACATGGACTCACTCCTACCAAGTACATAGACAATTGTGAAAGCACATGGCTTTCATAAGTAGCTGAGGAGGGAGGAAACTTTACGGAACCCAAATCAATAGCTTTGCATAACATCATCACTCAGCGTTTCCCACTCACGGGTAACTTTTGAGAAATGGAAAGTGCTTCAGTGAAAGTGGGTTATCCCCCACCCTGTACCATAGGTGATTTCTAGGTGTGTTTCCCTTCTGTTGTGTGTCCTATATTTTGTTTCCTTCATTTTGTGTGTCATGTGTTTCCTTTCATTTGTTTTGTGTGTGTGTGTTCCCTTCTTCTCTCTCTCTCTCTCTTGTAAGTTGTACATGACTCCGTAGGGCCCAATGGATAAGGCCTTTGGTCAAAAAATATATGGTCTAAAATTGAGAATCTAGATTCCCATGTCATGTCTTCACTCGTGTCACCCATGTCATGTCCCCAAGCTAGAGACAACTGTTGTCATGCAAATGTGCAAATAGGAAATTGACAATTTCAAGCACGACAATGATAATGATACCCAGTGTTAATTTTTTCAAGTCCCATCATTCCAAGACACCCCAGTCTATCCAATCAGTCCAAATGACCTCCTGAATAATGTAATCTCATTCCCCTAGGTGATTTAGGTAATTCTATTCATTACCCCTATGTGATTTTAGGGAGTTCTGAAAAGATACTATCTTCTGGCAGTATTGGGAAGGGCTATCACTAGCCTTCCCAGGAATGGATCAACCCCTAGAGTGGAACAAAACAACAAAATTCAACATGGAGATGAATGGAATACCTTGGAACATCATGGAAATGATTTTTGAAGGTCTGGGGAAGTTCTGTAAGACTTGGAGTAGTCTGAGTAAAAAATAGGGTTCACAAGCCTAGGCGGTACACAGGCCTAAAACAGCTGCTGGGATTCAGAAGAAGATTTCGGGAGCTCCGGATGGAGTTAGGAGAAAAAAATCTAGAAAGAGGATTCCAAGGCCTAAATTATGGTGAAATAATATTTTTCACAACACTTTGGAGCATCAGGTCTGCAGGCAGTTTTTCTCATGCACAGGTGGAGTACAAACTCAAAAATATGATTTTCAATGATCAAATGGAATAATCAAGACATTATACCCACACCATTGGATTCATAAGGCCATTTATAGTCAAGATCATATAAAATATTTTCAAAAACGTCCATCGGGAGCTCAAGTTATCACTATTACAAGTTTAGGACTTAGCCAAATTTTTGGGAAGACACATGTCAACACCAAGAGCTTGGCGGGATTATGTGTCCCTCACATCCCCCAAGGTCAGGGACACCAAGTTTTGAAAAGTGTGGCCAGGCCCTTGAATCTCTCTTAGCCCTCATATGACCTCTAGGACCCTCATATGACCTCTAGACTTGACAGTTCAGCCCCCAGGTGCTTATTTAGAGCATGCATTCCCTACCGTTGGATTGGGCTCCACATGTCAACTTCGGGACCACCATGGGATTTGATGTCCCTTGTGCACCTAATTTTGGGACATCAGACCTTCAAAATGGACCCATACCCTATGGGGAGTTATTTTGACACCCATGTGGTGACTTTCAACCCATGGTGCATTTTGCAGCAACCATTCCTGTTGTCGGATCGGGCGCCATGTGTCACCTCCAAGACCACCATGGAAATTGATGTCCGATATGTACGAGGTGGGGAGATCATACGAGGAAAAAATTGCTCAGCCCCCTATGGGGTGTCATTTGGACACCCATGTGACCGACTTTCAAGCACACCCAGTGCATTTTTCAAGTAAATCCCTTTCCATCGGATCGAGTACACATGACATCGCCTTGACCAAGTGGAAATTGATGTCCCTCACGTACACGAGGTCAATGCCATTAGGGACATAAAACTATGCCTAGACCCTCTATGTGAATTTTTTAAATTTTAAATCCGAACTTATTTGTTTCTTCCTCCTCATTTCTCCTTCACAACTTCATACCTTGCCATGGCTCCATGCATGATTGTCCAGACACCCGGTCCACCATTTTTGCTCTGAACCAGCTCTGCCATGGCCACATAAACTCTACACACCATGAATACATAGAAATATGTAGGTCTTAGAGAAAAATGGAGTGAAATGATGAAGAATGGGGAGAAAATGAAGGGTTTTTGCCAGATAACCATGAAGTCACCCGATCGAAAAATCTTCATATCTCACAAGATACAAGTCAGATCGAGATGCCATTTTTTTTTTGCAGAATTCTTAATTTTAAAGGTGATCAAGATGTAACAAACAAGAGGTCAAATGGTTCCCAAAATCATTTTCTCCAACAAAATCCTCTCTTCATGCACCAACTCACATTCATCGGATTTCCGTCATTCCGATGATAGAAGCGAGCTAAAAACTTGCACATGAGCTCCGAATAAAAACCTATTCTAATGGATTTTTTTCTTTGCAAATGGAGAAAAAAACCACACCTGAAAATTTTGAGCTCCATTAATGACCGCCATGGCAGCTCGTGCAAGAAAGCTTTGCCAGGTCAAATTTTAAAAATTTATTTCGGGTATACTAGTGGGCAAAACTATGTGAAATTCGAAGGGTGTGATCGTAAAAAGAAGAGTCCAAAAAATTATGTTCCATCACAAATCAAATACTGGAAACACCCTTTCTAAAAATAGTAAGTTTTCCTACACATGCTTGCTATTTTTGGTAAGTCTTCATCAAAAGTGGCTATGGAAAGAGTAGTGTGCACTAAAAATCTCCAAAAGGCTAGAATGATTATCCACAGCAGAAAACAGTGAAAATGACCACTTACTAAAAATAGTAAGTCCCCATCTAGGCATTTACTAAAAATAGTAAGCCACGCTCAAAGAACAGTTTTGGCACAATGGGACATTTAGAACTTTGCCACATCAGAGATTTCCATGAACGGGGACCAACAGACTTCATCGGGTGACATCTCCTCTTCTTCTTCTCTCTCTCTCTTTCCCTCTCCTCTTCCCCCAACTTTCTCTCACCTTCAAATGTTCTAATTCTTCATTGGGGTTTGCACTTTTTGATATGCCTTTAAGTCACTTAAAAGTGACTTTAGAAACATAATGTAAATTAAGTCGCCTTACTATTATAAAAGGGACTTAAATATTTAAAGTGGAATATGAGCAATATTAAGTCATATTAAGGCATATGGAGGGTCATGAGGAAGACGATAAGTCACCTCTCATTTTATAAATTATAACACCATTCCCATTTCAAAGGGTTGGTGATTGATCTTGTAAACTCAAGAGTATATGGTACCTTGAGAGAACAAAGGAGATAGCCAAATTCTTCCATTCCCCTCATTCTAAAATTTCCTTTATTTCTCCACTATGTGCAACTTTGATTTGAGCAATCAATACAAGAAGGAGTTTCCAACTTTCTTTGACTAAGGGTTTCTCGATACTTTGTGATCAATAAATTCTATTTGGTTTTGTTGTTATTTACAGAGTTGTTTCTTCTAATGAATGCATGTGTTGAAGTTTCTAACTAGTGTGTGTACAGGAATATTATTATCTACCTACATCATTAGTTCTCCTACCTCTTTTCTCAATCCCTTTCCCACTTTTAGACAAGGTCCTCTCTTGTAGGTATCTGCAAGATTTTCCACAGGGTCATTGGAGTGTCCTTGTTGGATCCCCGGTCGAAAGGCCACCACATAAATCCACCTTTTCACACGCATGCATATACGGTAGCTACACCGATTAAGTAGAGGGACTTATATTCCCAGAGTGTTGGCAAGAAATTCACAAGTTTGTCCACCCAAAAAAATTTCTCACCAACACATATGTACTTGCTAAACCTTTCATTTGGTGACTTATTCTCCACGGGGTATTCACATACCTTTTCCTTGAGCCAAATGCCCGTCTGGTACTCTAATTTCCATGAATACTAGTGATAGTAGAACATCCGAAAATTTGATCTTCCCTCCTTTGTGTGCTTCCTTGAATATTTGTTTTACAATGTAGTCTACAATATTGTAGATTGACCCTTCGACATCTTACGTGCAACGTATAGCCACTGATGTATTTACCCGTGACCACCGCTCCCGATCATTCAACTTTGTAACAAGGTGTGTTGTTTCTTGCACAGAGAAAGTTCTTCAATTTATGTATATCCATTTTGCGTGGACCCTTCAAGTACCCTAACTCCTATCTGGTCTTTAAGATCGTAGCTTTATCTGTGATATCATTCTTTATGTCCTCTCCTATGGCCTTCAAACATGTAACTGATGAGATAAGCGCATATGAGATTCTAACTCTGTGTCTTCTGAGTAGAAGAATTCCTCGTGCACTCTTCTCATGAGCCAATGATACAAGGTATCATGCTTCATGAAATATGGAAGCTCCTATAATTGGTAGACCCCGATTCTCTTCAAAAATTTATTTCCTACATCATCATAAAGCGGCATGTCATCCACCGTACGCTTGTTTTCCTCGTAGTGAGTAGGGAATCGAGCTTCTTCTTGTTCTCCATGGTCCTATGATTGTATTCACTCACTTTTATCTTTTTGATAGGTGAATCCCATTCTTTTCTGATGATGACTCCTTCTGGAGATTGCATTTCTGAAAAATCACTTTTGGGTGCCATCTCTTCTCCCTCGACAACCACCTTCTTCTTTCCTTTTTGCCTCGCTAAATTTGCCTTATTAGGTGCCATTTTTTTAACCTTACAAATGTCTCCTCTTTTTAATGATCTAACTCATGAATCAAACCCTAGCTCGATTCAATCATGCCCTATTTGGAAAATTTGTGCCCTAACTCCTCTCTGTCTCCCTACTTCACTCAAACCATTCACCACTAGGACATGCAACTTCTTTTCACCTGATTTTTTTCACTCTTGGTTTCACACCTTTTACACCTTAACTCGATCACTCGGATCTTTGTACTTAGCTCTTTTCTCAATTTCTCTTAATTGGAATGGTAAAAATGTATTTACATCCCATACTTATATATATATATTTCAAATTTTGATGAATTTATTACTCCACCTACCAAATATCCTCTCATTCATTGACCAAATTCGTTGATTATTCACAGTACATCTTCGTGCCAGATTATAACCTTATAGCGTTCCTTCCCACCCTATGGTCACAGACTTCTCTTGATCGTAACCTTACACCCAAGTACCTCATCATTTTATCTTCTTCTGGTAGTGTTGGTTTGAAAATCATTGCTTGGGCAGATTTATGGATAGGCAGAACCAACAGTGTTCAAGGCATAGCCCCTCTTTGAGTCAGCAAAGTGAAACTAGTTTATTGCTATTCTACCGGCGGGGAATCATGCAAGTCTCACAATATTCTACCTTTGGGGTTTGGGATCTTATCCCAGAGAGGTGTTTCCATTGCGGAAAGAAAGGAATGAAAGAGAGGATGAAGAAAGATCAGGTCTGAAGGGAGAAAAGAAATGAATTCCAAAGCAGAAAGGTCAGAGGGTTTATGTTTTGGGATTGGTAGTAAACAGAGCCAAACCTACTTACATAAACGAATAAAGCAATACTGATGAATAAATGACAAAAAAGTAGAGATAGATTCAACAGAATAAACGCATAGATCTGACATAAGAAAGATCAGATGCCCATAACACACATATTCAGCACAAAGTCTTAATATTTGCATTAATATCTTCTTCTGTTACAAAAAGTACAAAGCCTTTTCTTCTCACTTCTATTTTTCATCTAAAAGATATCCACCCTGAATACAACAAGTATTCGAGTATTTATAGAAGAAGGAGAAGAAGGGAAGCAAAAAGGAACCAACCACCTAATTACAAAAATATCTTACAATAGATTACAAAGTCATGTGTTGACTTTTGACAACTTGGTGGATGACATCATCCCATGGTGCAACATGGATGATGTCATCATTTGTGTCAACACACTTTAAATATTTTACAAGGAGAAAGTTGGGAAGAAAGAAACTATTCGTCATCATCCCACAGCTGGAAGGGGGTATCCTGCTTTTCCTGCTTGGGCGACGAGATGTGGAACTGGGCACGGTACTCCAAGAAATTATTGATCATGGGTTAGAGTTGATCCTCGGAAGGATCCTTGTGTCGATCGCTGATAGCTTCGCAGTCTTTCGCTCATCTATGAGCTTTTCTGGGAGTTTTGAATAATCATTCTCTGCCTCTATCAGGTACCCAATAAAGTCATGACACACCAATAGGTTGTTGATGGATTCGGCGTCGAACGTGACCTATGGCCCTAGTCCTTGTGAAACGATCTCCTTAAAGATCTGAATAGTTTCTTCAACCTTTCTTAAGGTGAAAGAAGAGGTGAGCAAGCCTAGAGACATCCTTAGGACAATCTGTTCCATTTGATGCATTGCATCCAGGGCTTCCTCTTTTACTTTGTCGATCTTCTCCAGGATGAACTCCAGCTGATCCACCCGATAATCCAGAGTAGAAAGGATTTTATTGAGGGCTCTTGGGTGTCCAAAGACACCGAACTTGACCAGATCTTGACTGAACAGTCGAACATTTTCTGAAAGGTCTCGTGTTGCATCCTGGCATGATCCAGCTCTTCAGAGATGGGTCCTGCTATCGCCTGGAGTTCTCTGTTCGTCCGATTGATATTCTGATATAACCCGGTGAACTTAGTGATTACTCCTTCACTTTCCTTGAGGATCTGGCTCCTCCAGGTGGAAACTGCCATGCCCTGCTCGCCGATTTTAGCATATTCATTGATTTTATCCTGACTCAGAGGCTCAGGAGTTTCGGCGGCAGTTGTAGGAGGTGCACTACCCATTTTCTGCAAGGTGTGGAGAAGATGTTTATTTTGCTCCTTAATAGCCTTTTCTCTTCCTTTGCCTCCTGGAGTTTCTTGCAAAGGGCATCAGCTGAGATAGGGCCTCTCCTTGCATACTTTACGAAGATGTCCCTATTGTGACTTGAGTCAGCGTGTATGTGTCTGTCGGAGACGCAGATCCTTTTATCTTTCAAAGGATTGGGGTATGCGATCTCCATCACTCTCTCCCTGATGCACTCGAGAGAAGCGGGTTATTAGTTTTTCTTCTTGGTCCCTTTCGATGGGGTTACGGAGAAGTCCATCGGTATGATGGGAACTTTCCTCTTCGTTGACTCAGTCTTTGGGAGATCCAGTGGACTTTTAGGAGAAGGACTAGAAATGGAGAAGGGGAAGCTGCAGTAGTAGAAGGGAAAAACGTGGAGACACTTGGAGGTTGCATTGAGAGAACAGCCGAGGAAGTGTCCACGGGTGGAAGAGATATTGCGAGGGGGGAGGAAGACATAGGAATGGAAGGGACCTCGAGAGATGAGGGAAGAAATGGAGGGGACAGCTCCACGAGAGAAGAGAAGATGGTTGAGGAAGAAGGGGGCAGTGGAAGATGGGGAGAGGACACGACCAAAGGAATGGTTGCTTGGGTCACTCGAGGAGGGGAAGGAGGAGAAGGAGAAGGGACAAAAGGGACCTCAATAGTTACATTCGTGGCCACATCCTGAGTGGATGTGCCTATCGAGAACATCTTCCGCTGCTTCTTCTTCTAAGCTTTCTGGATTACAACCCGTTCTTGTGAAGTGGAAGGATTTCAGGAGCTTCCTCTTGGGTGGAGCTGGATTCACCCTCTTTACCTTTCCCTTTGCCCTTTGGTAGCTATTTTGACCGAGGAGGTGCGTTGCCCAATGGAGATGTGATGAAATCAACTCGAGGTAGATGAGACCATTCATTCGGCACCAATGCTCTGTTCTTCGCAGAGTTTCCTTGACCCTCTCCTCTATTGTTTGAGGAGCTTTGTTCTGTCAATCACTGTGAAAGGCCAATCATCTCCACCCGTGTCAAGATACACTTGATCGACTTCTTGCTCAGTAGTTTGATAGCCTTTTGGGATGATGGCCACACCGTACTGGATGATTTCGTCCAAGGCCAAGCGGGAATGATCCTTCCTCCTGAGCTCAACCTCATGATATATGTCGATATAAATGTCCTCGATCTGAGGGATGTGGATCGGATCGAGTTTAGCCCTGGGGAGATAATTTCTTGGGTCGAAATTGGGCCTTCGTTGGGAAGTTATGTTTTAGATTTAGCAGCTCTAGCTCTGCAAACATGTCCTTCACCTTGTGGTGAGAGAGACAAGTATACCTACCCACTGTGAGGGGGAAAGGAGTTCCACCCTTCTTTCTCTTGAGACACTTCTCGTGGTAGGTGATAAGCTGTCTTGACAGCTCCAACAGGATCAACTTGGGACCGGCATATCTTGGCAGTTTGGTTGGTTCCCCCAAGAAGTTAGCTGCCCTTAGATAAGTAAAGGTGGGGAATTGAGTGAACAGGGCCCCCATTTCTCTGTAGCTGCTACGATGCTCTTGGTCGTACGACCATGAGTCATATTTGGCCTCAAAGGTAGATGATGCCATAGAAGAAGGCATCATTGATCTTTGTGAACTGGGAATACTATTTTCCAGCTTGATTCGGATAGTATTCATATATTTTAACCTGGGGCCAAACCCCACACCGCATTAGAGCTGGATAGTCTCTTTCTGAAGCTGCAGCATAGACTACATAGGAGTTCATATAGAACCTCCCCGTTGTGGTAAGTTGTTGGAGCTGCTCAGATATTGTGCTACTTATGATCTCGCCCACTCAAAGCATTGATCGGGCACATTTTTGTTCATCGTTTCTAAGTACCTCAGCATCCACTTGTGAAAGTAATGGGCATCAGGAAGCCCAAACACTCTGCTCAGGAACGTGATTGTATCACTGAGTTCCTCTGAAAAGTCACTGTGATGAATGACTTGTGGCCATCTGGTCACCACCTTTTTGTTCTTCAGGTATACTTTATTCATTAACTGCATACACTGATCCTCATTGTCATCCCAAGCCTTGATGCAATCTTCCTAGCTTACGGCCACAAAGTGTCGGTGGTGAGGAATGTCGAGCATTATTTCAAAGTGTCGGGCAGTGAGGTTGATTATGACCTCGCCCTTCTCATTATGGACACATCTTGTGTCTTTGTTGTAGCAATGGCTACTACCATCATAAACTCATTGTTTACAGCACTAACTAGGATCCCACCAGCAAAATGTAGCACACTGCCCATCAGTTTGTCCATCCATGGACTTCTTGTGACCCTCTGGGTTCTGGCCCAGAAATCCTCCATATCAATATGACCCAGTTCTGAGTCTCTGATGTCTAGGTCACACTCTGCTTGGGACTCGGGCATCCTGACCCTCTGATATTTATACTTCATTTCTTCTTCTGTGAGCTTGGATTTTCCCTTAGACTTTGTGGGTTTCTTTCTTGATGTTGACATATGTGACTTTGAACTCGATTGCTGATCGCGTAAGAATAAGAAGTGAAACCCAACGCAAGAAAGTCATATCAGCCATTTGATCTTCCATTAAAGCGTCGACAGAAGAAAGAGTTAGTGATTTTTAAGGTCTCGAGGTGCGGGCGCATGAATCTTTGCAAGTTACATGGTTAAATAGTATGGCGCACAGAAAAGGGCTGCTGCAAGGGATAAATCAGCGCCAAAGGGCGCATGACGCATGGCTATTACAGGTTACATTTTTTGTTGTCACAAGTAGAAGTGCGCTAGTGCCATGTGTATGTATTTTATAAAGGGCACGGATATTTTTCATGTTACATGGGTACAGGATGCGCCAAAGGGCGCAGGTTTAATGTGTGTAACATCATTTTTTCATGCACCACAGGGGAACTTGGCGCGGCACATGGAAGGTCTGCATAACATGATGTTGTTGTAACAATGGATGCGCTGCGCCTTTTTATCAATTGTCTTTGGCGCATATAAAATTGGTGTTGCATGAATGCAGGGTGCGCCAATGGCGCAAGTTTTAACGATGCAACATATGAGTTTGGTGCGCCAAGTAGGGTGTAGGGAAAGTGGTTGCAACAAGCGAAAGAAGTGCGCCTTGAGGGCACAGCTGTTCTTTATGTAACAGGCCGGGGATATGCGCCATTGGCGCGACTGTATATTATGTTGCAGGGGTGACAGATGTGCCAAAAGAGGAAAAATTACAGTCTTTCTTTGAAGCTTTGATTCTTTCTCTGAGGTGTTCACATGTTGATAAGCTTCTTTTTAAGGGTATCTTTAGGTGACGAAGAAGCTAAAAATAAGGAGTTCCAAGCCATCTTTTCAGGACAGAGTCCCCTTTACCAGCAGATCTGGAAAGAGGGGGAAATGCATGGAGAAGAATGGAAAAAATAGCGAGGTAGGGGGAGTCATGGTTTCACAGCCAGGTAGTTGAGTTCATGCTTTGACAGATCTTTCTAATCACACAAACAAGCAGCCAAAACACAAAACACCAAAACACACAAAAGCACAGAGGACCTCTTACCAGGATTATATAATGGAGAAATGTGAAACCGGGTCCACGACGTGATTCGAAAATGACAGGGGGAGTGCGCTGATAGGTAAAGAGAGAAAATCACGTGATTACGATGGATGAAAAGCGGCAGTGCGAGATGCGCCTATATATAGGTGAGGTGGTAATAAATGCACCACCCACTTTTTCAAGTGGCGCATGAAACGTGTTGTCGACACAAGAAAGCATGCGCCCTTTGGCGCATCAAAATACCTGTCAACATGAAGTTATGTGTGCCTTTGGCGCACCGAAAGTGCTATTGACACAAGAATATATGCGCCATGGCGCACCAAAACTCGGCGCAACAAAAGCATTGTTGACATGAAGGCGCATGCGCCTTGGCACATGCAAGAAAGGCACAACATAGTGAGGTGCACCAAAGCGCTGTTGACACTTCAAACCGTGCACCAAAGGATTTAAAGGGGGCGCACCAAAACTTGATGTTGCATAGACATTATGTGCGCCCGACCAAAAAAGACCAAAAATGGTTAAGTTCGGAAAACTAGATTTCGAGAAGGGATTTTGCAACGTTCCGAACACAAGGAGTCCCTGACGAGGGACCGGAACAAAATTTTGGTAGGGTTATCTGTAAAATTTCCCTTGTCAATTTTACGGGATAACAGGTAGTTATCATGGCCTCCGCTTACCTCGTGTTATATTGTTCCTTCTTTCGTCTCCATCCTTGGTCACTTCTGAGAAGTAATCTTCCTTTGAATTAAAGCACACCCATAGTAGCTTATTCATTTATCCTTTCAATTCCCATAGCATTTTACTTGGATAACTACAACCACCCCACACTAAAAGTATGTGCAGTCCTATGTGCATAAACATTCTTCACATAGTAATTAGCTTCATGCACACAAGCACGCTTATTACACAAGAACAACAACTAAATTGACAAAGCATAACAACAATGAAGGAAATACATAATTGAAAACCTAATCTAAATGGCAACACTACCTTATTACAAACACCAAAAAGACTTATTTATAATATGGATTCAACCTACTCCCGTTGAAGTAACCGGGTAGCCATATTCCATTAAGTGCTTATAACTAGCAAGCACATGATTCAAGTATGTGAGTGATGACATATGTCCCCAACCAATGTACTTTGAGCTTTCCTAGATGGCGTAAGAACTTGGATTCATAAAGAAGTACCATTTTTCCAATGTCAATCTTCTTATACCTTATGTTCTGTCATGCCATGCTTTCTGCCTGGCCTTTTCCTACTTTTGACTCCATCGTGCTATGGCTCATCACTCATCTAGGTGAATCATCTTCTCAATACACTCTTCTAAAGCCTGCTCATCAACTAGACCTCCAGCACGTGTAATGCGCAAAGAAGGTAACATAAATTCTATAAGGAGAATGACTTCTACGCCAAACACCAACTGAAATGGTGTGGCTTTGTTCAATCTCATATAAGTTATTCTGGATGCCCAAAGAATAGCTGACACTTTATCATCCCAATCCTTTCTTCCAACATCACAAATTTTTGTCAAATTTTGGCTCAAAATCTTGTTGAAAGCCTCAGTAGTTCCATTTTCCTAAGGATGATATGGTGTAGTTTTATGGTGTGAAACCATAAACTCATCTAATAGGATCCTAATTGTCTCATTTAGAAAGTGCGTACCCCTATCACTTATCAAGATTAAATGACATCCATATCTTGTAAGAACATTCTCCCATAGAAACCTAGCTGTTGTAGTTGATGTACAATCCTCCATAAGTGCTACTTCCAACCACCATGTGAGATAATTTGTGCAAGTAATGATATAGCGTGACCCAGTCTTGCGCGTGGCTGGTGAAATAGGTCCTACAAAGTCAATGGCCCATTTCTCAAATGGTTCGACACTAGTAATTGGTCTCAAAGACATCTCATCTCTTTGTCCTAGTTTTACTAGGCATTGACAATGGTCACACGCTTTGCAATATGCCTTACAATCTTTGTACAGTGTCTCCCACCATAATCCAACGAGTAGGATCTTCATGGTAGTCGCATCACCTGCATAATGGACACCTACATAGTGGACACCTGCAATACCACCATGGGATTCTTCTATAATATCCTTGTGCTCATGCTCTAATACACAATGGCATAATACTTCATCTCTGCCTAACTTATAGAGGTCACCATTGATTAACATAAATGGTGTCATGCGTATAGCAAGTTGTTTCTTCTCTAATGCCTTCATTCCTTCTGGTGCCATACTAGTTCGTAGAAAGACAACAATGTCCTCTAATTCTGAGGGCATGCATTGTAACCTATATAAATATGCATCTGGCATTGTTTCTTCAATTGTCTATGCTTCTTCTCCTGAGTGAATTCTAGACAAGTGGTCTAGTCTAGAGTTACTTTTCCATGTCTTCACCACAACTGTGAATTCAAACTCTTGAAATAGGAGTACCCATCTACATATGCACCCTTGCAAGACTGGTTTGTTTACCAAATACTTCAATACCATGTGATCTGTATAAAACATAAATGGTGTTGCTAGCAAGTACTATCAAAACTTGTACAATGCATAGATCATTGTCAAAGCTTTGCACTTTGTAGTTGTGTAATTACTTCGATGTAGGAGTTAGATTCCTACTAGTAAAAAAATTTGGATGATCTATAATACCTTCACCATGTTGAGCTAACATAGTGTCAATGGCCATGCCAGAAGCATCCACATGCACATGAAGTGGTTTATCCCATGAGGGAAAACATAGAATGGGTGCAGTAGAAAGTTTATCTTTTAATATCTCAAATGTGCACTATTGCGGTTCTCCCCAATAAAATGCACCTTTCCCTTTTAGTAATTATTCTAAGGGTGCAGCAATTTTGGCATACCCTTTGATGAAATTTTGATAGTAACTTGTATGACCTAAAAATTTGTGCACCTCACTTTGAATGGTAGGCACTTCCAGGCCTAGAATGATTGCTGACCTTAGTTGGATCAACTAGAAAACCTTCCTTACTGAGATGATATGTCCTAACAAAGTATTCCAAATGGTGTAAAAATATGCACTTCTTAATGTTCAAAAAGATACTCAATTGTTTGCACCATTCAAAATTAAGTGCAAATTATCACAATGATCTTTCATAAGCCCATATATTGTCCAATCATCTAGGTAGACTGTAAGAAGTTGTGAATAAAGTCTTTGAATTCCTAAACAACTATGCATGAAAATATAGTAGGTGCATTGTTCAATCCAAAAGGCATCACAAAGTATAGGCAAAAATGGCCCATTTAGTAGTAAATGTTGTCTTTTCTTGATCCTCCTTAGTAATCCTAACACGATGATACGGAAAACCCATCCGTGAAGGAATATATTTCGTCTTTGTCAACTCCCTCTAGTATTTCCTTAGTAAATGGCATAGGGAATGGGTCTATTACACATGCAACATTTAGCTCCCTATACTCCACACATATTCTAATTCATCCATCCTTCTTGATACTGATCACCATTGGACTAACCCATTTTGACTCATCAAGGGGCTTGATAATTCCATATTTCAACATTTTATCAATTTCTTCTTTTACCTTTTCACACAAATTAGGATTCATTCTATAAGGTCTCTTTCTCATTGGGCGTGCACCTTCCTTAAGCTTTATCTTCATTTCCCCAAGTGATTTATGCATGCCTTTAAGTTCATGATACCCTCGAGGGAATAAGTCATGATAATCCTTGAGTAACTCAATGATCTTTGCTACCTCCAAGTCTGACCAGTAGTCTCCAATGATGACCTCCTTAGGCTCATATTCTAAAGCTATATTCACCTTCTTTGTCTTCATGGGTTCGTGATAGGAATGCGTATCCTTTTCTGCACTATACAAGAGCTCGTGCACCCCTTGTGAATGTTCAATATCCAGGTTCTCAACTTCCTCATCATCCATGATGTAAACCATCTTTCCTTTCTCTTTCTCAAGGAAAGCATGTTCAAGTAGTATGGAGTCCATTTCTTCTTCCTTTTCAAAATGTGCTCTGGACTCTGCCTCACCAAATAATTCTGAATATGCTCTTTGGCTTTTGCACTATCTCCCATAGTTAAGTGCTTGATAAATTTTAATGCCTCTTCTATTGGAGGTTGGGAAGAAAAGTAGTCAAAGGTATGGATCATTCCTGTAGTCAATTTTTTCCATTTCCCAGTCTCTCGATGTAGTTTTGTGTATACATAATAGGCATGTGCACATCCTTGTAGCATAGAGTACAATCTATGCACCTAGAGTGAAGGTGGTAATGATTCCTATCCACGATGTCCAAAGTCTCTCACACCTTTGTTGAACAAGTTGATCACCATGATAAGTGCAGATCTACGTAGGTGCATTGTTCCTTACAAACCTAATAAATAAGGTGACTCCATTCTCTTCCCATGTTAAAATATTATCTCTTTGGACTACCCACTAGTGCGTTGTTGTCATGTGTAAGGTATATACTAACATATCTCTTCTATTAATTTGATCTGTCCACCATGTTTCCATGGCTTTCAAAAATACAAGAAGATCTTATGCCCCTGTATACCAAGGTTGTGCTACTACCTATCCATTGAAGCTGAATGAAGTCCATTCTTGTGCACAACCACACTTTTCACCTTGAGCCCTACTATTTCATATGTTTCATGAGCCCAATTTTCATAAGAAATACTTGTAGTATCACTAATAGAATGAGAATCCTCTAAGCTGTAGGATGCCTTCTTTTGATGGATCTTTGACCTTTGGGTCCTAAATAATGCGTACATCAATTTTGTTTAACTCCTCCTCACTTAGAGGCTCAACATATGGTGTAGAATTCCCATATGTTAGAGGTATCACAACTCTTTCCTCCTTATTCTCAAAGATGATATATCCCTTATTGAATCTCAAGTCAACATTATTCGAATAACACCAAGGGTGTCCAAGAAAGGATAGAAAATTATGCGCTTCTACAAGTGCTAATACCTTAAAATCCCAGTGAACTTTGCCCCTTGTATGGTTATTGATGAATCCTTCAAAACTCCTATGAGAGTGACCTTAGTATAGTTTACCATAAAAAAACACATTAGATGATGGCTGTAATGGAGGCCTCCCCATTTATACCCATACATCTAGTGTAAGCACATTTACTTCCGCACATGTATCAATCAATATGTTGCTTCGTAGCCACCCATCCACAACAACATTCATATTTATTTCGTTGTCATAGTAAATGCTATCGGGGTAATATTTTCATGCATAATCCATCGTCCGGTCTTAATACTTACGCGTGGAGTGTTCCTTTTAACCAACTTCCTAATAGTGGAATGATGTTCTCTTAGCAAAACATTTTGCACACTTCTCTCATATCATCGATACCAATTTGAATTGTCTCTAATGCTTTCTTCTTCTCCTTTAAGTACTGTATCTCACCCTAAAGATCCCTTAGCACTTCCATGGTATCCTGGTAAACTTCCTTCTGATGAGTAGGATGTGGGTACCTTGCATGCAAAGCCTCCTCCTTCATGATCATAGGCTTTTGGTGTAATACCTCTCTTTCTGCACTTTGCTTCAGCGCATGTAGTAATCTTCACTATCAATGCCTTAGGTCCTTCTCCTATCTTGGGAATCCACTGATCTTCTACTGCGCGCTAGATTCTAACCATCCCGGTGCCTTTGTTTTCTTACTTAGATGCTCATATAAGTCTGGGAACTCTTCATAGGTATGGTTCTTTCAGCAAAAAGAACATGTAACATTCTAGGGACATTCACACCTATAGAGGTCAAAATATTCACACGTATAACATGTTCCATGAGGGAACTCACATCTTCCTCCACCATAGCCTCATCCTCCATATCCACCATGATTTCCACATCCCCTTTCATGACCTCCTTCAAAACGGCCCTAATTCCTATCATAGCATGTTTGATTATGATCCCGATGCTAGTGTTAATTATTACTCTTAGAATTATCTATTACACTTGTCGTCGTAATCCAATGTATATGGAATCTTAGATATGACCAATCAATCGATAATTTTCAATATCATGGGTCATGGATGTGCAAATTTTGTAAAATTTGGATACATTCTTCCTTATTACGCGTTGTAATAAAGGACGGTGACTAGTATCATGATTTAAATGACAGAACTCACAATCCAACAGTAATGATCGTATTGTTCTATGAGGACAACTATCCTTGGTGTGACCTTCTACTTCACAATTTGTACACCGAATTCCCTGAGCACATTTCATGGGCTAGATTTTCTGATAGCTTCTCTAATTATTTGGCCATACCTGCAATCTATACATCTAAGAATTTACTAATGTCGGTGTCAATGCTACCAACTACCTCAAAGCACATAAAGTTGCTTCCGGTGCTTCGCACGGATCGAGTGTATGTCTTATGTGTGATACTCTTCTAAATGGTGTAATCAATCCTCCAATGAACCATTGTGTATGCTTCTTTGGCATGAATATCATAAGATATATTAGAGAGAAGGGTCTTAAAGTGGGCATCATACTCACGTACACTCTCAGTGGTGCCCTGCTTGATATCTTTGAGTGCACCGATAATTTTCTACTCAAATTATGGGATATAGAAGTCCTTTCGTAAAGCATCCTTCAATGTTTGCCTAATCCACGCAAGTTTGATCAGTTCAAACTTCCTATACTAGCTATGTGCTCATCCCTATAAGGTAGTAGTGAATTGAATTTCTTTGTGCTCAATGACCATGATCCCCTTCACGTGCCATAATATTTCACATATGTGCACATACTCGGCAACATCCTCTATGCCTCTATACTTCGGAAGATGAAGGGACATCTCCATATAAATATTCTCGTGGTTGTTGTGGGCCTTGATGACTTGATCCGAGAACCTCCTGTGTTTCCTCTACTTCCAGAACCACTAGATCCACCGGAACTAGAACCACTTATACCTCATGATCCTCCACTTGTAGCTGGAATAGGACCTGTAGTTGTACTTCCTTTTGTGCTACTAGTAGTACTATATTGAACCCCTACAATTTGTGAGGTAGTTCCACTTCCAGAGGTGAACCCAACATTCGCACACTCACGTTTTGTGTGGATGAAGCACTGAAAAAAACACCTCCAAATAACATTGAAGTCGCCTATCTCCCGCCATTGGTGTACTTGCTCTCTGACTTACTCTTGCTCTCCTACTTTCTAAGTTATCTTGCTGGTTACTTGTCGTACTAGATACTAGAAAACCAAGTGCAAGGGCTAGGTCACCAAATGGATTAAGATGTGCACTCATGACCAAGGTAGTCTCTCTTTGGTGCACTTCTATGTGAGGCCAAGGGGGATCTCTATCACATTTTCTAAGATGGGGGAGTTCTTGATGCTCTGGCTCCATGTCTTCTATGTGAGCTTAAAATCCTTCATGATCCATCTCTTTCCTCAATGCCATACTTTCTGCAATGGAACAATGCTTCTCTATCTCCCTCGTGCGCACCTCATTATACTTGATCTTCCTCTCCTCTCTCTTCCTCTCTACCACTAGGTCTGTCATCTTTCACCAAACTGTTCCCGCCCTCGTGCTTGGTGAAGTTTATTTAGCCATCGGTTTACTCTCCAGGTTCAAAGTTACCATCAAGATCTTGATCGCCAGTGGAATACCTTGCAGATATACTCCTCTAGGATACCACAAAAATTGGAATTCAGCTACCTCTAGGCAAGAATACATCGAAATTGAATATTCTAGAATATAACTGTTTAGAACACCATGAAACCACGTATCCATAGCGCGATTCTAGATCAAATCAGCATCATAAAGGGCCTGAAATTCTTCCTATGTCAGACAAGTGCGTGATACCTCCAATTCCATTGAGATGCATAAGCAGTAAGCCACTTGTATAGTTCTATTGGAAAGATAGTGAAAAATATCTCATATAAGTTGTCATACATATTTTGTTCTACCCAAGTGCATGTGTTAAACTCAGATCCACTATTGAACCACCGTGCATATTCTTCCTCCAAATCATGTATCCACTCCTCAATACTTGCTAGAGTTAATCGGTATGCCTTCATCATGAACTATCCTAAAAACAAGCAAAAAAAGAGGTCCCGACAATGAAACCAATGATGACCTAGAATTTACCGGATAACACCTTAGCCACGCCGACACATCACTCACCTAGGCGGGTGCTCACCCAAAGCACACAAAGGTACCAGGTCCCTCTTTAGGGTTGTTGTAGTAGGATGTTAGCGTGATGAAGGAATAAACATAAAGATCCATAACTAATCCACCATTCTACCATGCATGCTACATTCAGATCTATGAAAGAAAAAGCTTTAAACAGTAATCATGATTGAATCAATAACATGCACCACTCAATTACACACAAGAATGACACTTAGATTCAGCCAATATCTTCCATTTATTAATAAACATAGAAGCTCCTTACAATAATGTCAATCTATACCAATGCGCGCATGGATCTGATACAATAATCCAATAATATGTGCATATCTCTATATCTCCATACATCCATCTCTCTTCTACACTCTCTATATATCTTCTACTATGTGCTTCACATCATATATATAGGGTGGGGACTTTCCCTTCACCACTTATCTACTCTAGAAATAGGACGCATGCTATTAATAGCCACACACTTGTTTAGAGGCATAGCCACACATGCAAGTGTGTTATTTATAGACCTTTGCAGATTAAGCTGAAGGAAAAATCCTATTTCTAGCTCATCTCCATGCAAAATGCTTTGATCGATCGTCTAAAGATAGATAATGCATGGCATGCTCGTCTTTGCATCATTGGTGTGTTCCACATGCCATATTCTAAAAATTGGTCTTCATGCTCAAAATCGGCTAAGTTCGAATATCGAACTTGCCCTCCACATGCGAGTTCTTCTTGTCCCTCGTGCCCTTGATCCTGGATTTCTCTCCCACATGGAATTCTTGTATGAGTTATGTCAAGTGTTCTCACGATCAACAAGGAAACCAATACCATAGCTAAATTTAACATGAGCGCTTTGACTTGGTCCTAGAGCACAAAAAGACAACTTTTTGTGTTCCTATTGCAAGAAGCCTAGTCATAAAGAGCATATGTGTATGAGAAAACAAATTGATCACCTTACTTATTTACTTGAGAAAAATCAAATAGGTGTTCTGATTCTATCAAACAAAATGCTCCAAAGGTGAGTCTTTTCTTTGTAAAAGGGTCTAAATCGATAAGAAGAAAGGAAAGGCCCTTGTAGCCAAAGTTGTTGCTTCATCGATGTGGATTATAGATTCGATGCCTCACACCACATGGATTATTCACTTGTTGAGTTCTCTAACATCGAGCCTTGTGGTATGTCCCAAATCATGATGGGTAATGACACAACATTTTCGAGTTTTACGGTAGTGGATTGGTAGAGATGGATGGGGAAACATTCAACCAAGTGTTGAGTGTTTCGATCTCTCTACCAATCTCCTATCGGTTTACCAAATTACTCACCTTGGTGAAGGAATGCGAGTGGAATTTGGTCCTAATGCGGTGATTATTTATGAACTTAATTATGAAACTATAGTGGTTGAAGGAAAGGTGGATCACCATTCACAGTTATATACCTTTTCCCACTTTACTTATGATTATATGCCTTTGTCTTGCTCACTCATGCAAATGAGGTTAGTAAGATATGGCATGAGCATTTTTACATCTAAATTAGTGCTACTTGAACAATTGAGCAAAAATGAAATGGTCGATGGGTTACCCGCGTCAATTTTTTGAGGGTCTTTGTGAGGGTTTTACCCTTGGAAAGCATCTTGAAAATAACTTTGACAAAGGAAAATTACGGAGAGCTACTCGTCCCTTGGATCTTGTTCATAAGGATATTTCTAGTCCATTTCCATCTCCTTCATTTACTATAGCTCTTTATGTGCTCGCCTTCATTGATGACTATTCACAATATACTTGGGTATATTTTCTTAAGCTTAAGTCCTGGAGTATTTAAATATTTTCAGAATTTAAGGCTCTTGTTGAGAAACAAGGGAACGGTCAATCAAGGTTCTTCAAGCTGACAAGGGAGGAAAATATGTAAACAATATGTTCATGGATTTATGTACTTTTGAAGGGATCTCCTTGCAGCATACTGATTGCTTATAGCCCTTCACAGAATGGAGTCACAAAAAGAAAGAAAACAGTACTCTTAACGAGATGGCCACTTGTATGATTCACTCGAAGTATCTTCCTCCACAGTATTGAGATGAAGCGGTGAATTTTTCTAATGACATTTAGAACCATGTCACACACAAGGCAAAGTAAGAGGGATGACACCCTTTGAATCCTGTTGGACGCAATCCTGATTTTGAGCACTTTGAGTCTTGAGATCCAAGGCTATGGCTCGGATTCCTAAGAAAAAACACAAGGCAATAGAACCACAATTCAATCCTTGTATATTTATAGGGTATCCTGATGGTGTGAAGGGGTATGATTGTTGAATCCTACTTCTCATGAGCTTTATATTGAGAGAAGTGTTAATTTCAATTAATCTTCTTTGACTTCTACTTCTATACCTACTGAGGTTCTTCAGCTTGCTGATTCAGATTCTAACTCATCCGATGATGATGTTGTTGAGTGTGCTCCTCTTCCTGATCCTCTCGACCATCAGAACTTTAATTCTTCCAATTCTAAAAGTAGTGATGATGAGGAATATGTCCCTTCTCACTCGAGTGATGAATCTTTCGACTACGAGCGACCCTCTTAGTCCTCTTTGGGATAGGAAAACTTTACAAAGTGCTGGAGATTTAGTTAGAGATACTTCAGATATGAGATGTACTCACTCAAATTTCATTGGACCCCACTCTTTCTTCACCTCTACTTCTGATCCATAGTCTTTCTAGGAGGCTTCTGGTATTCCTGAGTGGGATTCTGCCATGGATGAGGAGTATTCCTCTCTCATGAAGAACGATACTTGGGATCTCACCCCTCTTCCGAAAGGAAGAAAAATCATTTGATGTAAGTGGGTGTTCTAAAAAATTATGGAGTAGATGGAGACATCAAAAAGTTTAAAGCACGATTAGTAGCTAAGGGTTTCTCTCAAATAGCTGGGGTTGATTATACTGAAACCTTTGCTCTAGTTGCGAAGATGACTTTTATTCAACTGAATCTTGCCATTGCCACAACAAATAGATGGAAATTCCATCAAATGGACGTTAAGAGTGCCTTCCTTCATGGTGACATAGAGGAAGAGATCTACATGGAACAACCTCTAGGTTATGTCCATGATCCCTCCCTCGTTTGTAAGTTAAATAAGTCTCTTTATGGCCTTAAACAAGCCCCTCGGGCTTAGTATGCCAAGATGGACTCCTTTTTACTTACATCAAGGTTTACTAGGTATCACTCTAATCCAAATGTTTATATTCTATGGAAAAATGACTCCATACTCATTCTTGTTCTCTATGTTGATGAATTGTTGATCACATGAAGCTCTTCCTCTATCATTGATTCTGTGAAGATTGCCTTGGCCAACAAGTTTTCCATGACTGAATTAGGTTTGCTTCATTACTTTCTTAGGATCCAGATTTCACAATCTGACTCGGGAATTTTGATTTTGTAACCTAAGTATGCTCTTGACTTGCTTGCTCATTTTCATATGTCTGATTGCAAGTCTTCTCCTACTCCTTTTCTTTCCGGGGTTAAGTTGGTTTCTGATTTCTCTACTCCCTTGGTTAATGGTACCCTTTATCGATAGTTGGTGGGGAGCTTGATTTACTTGACTCACACTCGACCAGATTTATCTTATGTTGTTGGGATCATGTCTAGATTCATGCAAGAGCCACATGAGCTACATTGGAAAGTAGCTAAGTGGATCCTTCATTATGTTCGTGGCACCTATACTAATGGCATTCACTATTATGGAGGGGTGGATATTGACTTGATTGGGTTCATAGATTCTGATTGGGCTAGTAAATTAGATCATCAAAAATCTACATTTGGCTACATTTTCTCTCTTAGTTCGGGTCCTGTTAGTTGGTCTAGCAAGAAGCAGAATGTAATTGTGATATCTTCTATAGAGGTAGAATACAGAGGAGCAGTTAATGCTACCACAAAGGCTATTTGGCTATAGGGTATTCTGATAGAGTTTGGCATCCACTTTCGGTGGCCTACCATTATCTATTATGATAACATGAGAACTATCTCAATTTGTAGAAATCTAGTTCAACATCAACGGATGAAGCACATTGAGATCCATATGCACTTCATACGAGAGCTTATTCATGATGGTATCATTGACATTTAGTACATTCAGACAACTGATCAGATTACAAATATATTCACCAAGCCCTTCATTGAAGTGAAGTTTCTTCACTTGTGGTCTCTTCTTGGGGTGAGGTCTTATGCAGCTTCTCATCTTCTTCGGGCTATATAGTCCTTCTCTTCTTCTTCTTCTTCTAGGAAGATGTTGTTTGTATATGGGCACCTTATCAAACCTTTAGTTTCCAGGCCCCTTTGACACATCTTTCTTAGTTGTTTAGGAGTGTCTTGTTGTTCTATCTGATTCATCATAGCCACTACCCCAGCTTTGATGAAAGGGGATGTTTTTGTGTGGGATCCTATGTGTCCTCCACTCACATATGGATGGTCATCTCACATGGGTTAGGTTTAGGGTTTACTTTTGTTTCATGCACTAAGGTTACTCATCACCTTATATGTACCCTTTTATTCCTAGTTTATAAGTATGCCAAGACACTCCAATGTCTTTCCTCTTCGTTGAATCTCAATACCTCAATACCATCTCAATACCTCTTCATTGAATTTTCTTACCACATCCATTTTGTTGTACTCATGGGGTATACACTTTACTATCAGAAGCTCTTCTTCCTTCAATGTGCTTGGAGGACTCTCCAATTTCTGTTCCCACACTAGGAAAACCCAAACCTACATAAAAAGGATGAACCTCAACCTATATTGGGTTAGATATACCTTGGTTGTTCTTACCAAGGAGAATTTCATTAAATCCCATTTTAGTCAACAATTTAGATCCAATACCTTTAGTATATTTTTCAAAAATACAAAAAATGTCATTACTTGAATCTAAATGGGAAGAAGAATCAAAATCAAGTGGTGAAAAACTTACATTACATTCATCTATCATTGTTTCTACATCTGAAGTTAAAGGTATTTCCTTTTTTGTTCACCCGTGCAACTTTACTAAGAACTCATCCTTGGTTTGCAATTATGATTTCATTTGAGCATTCTCCTCTTGTAAAGAGTAATACATCAATCTCAAGATAGATTTCTCTTCTTGGACTTGGTGATTATAAGCCTTAATCTCATCAAGATTTTCCTTCTTATACATCTTGCCCATAGTGTACATGTACCTATTCAATCACATTGAACCAATTGCACAAATCGAAGCAATAAAATTGTTAAATCAACCTACTACGATACCAAAACTTGATCCAAAAATAGTTTTTACCTCCCATGTATCTTTTTTAAAAATTATGGATGATCAAAATTCTTATTTGAATTGATCAATAATTGGTTATGGACTCACCTACTCATGTTTTAAAAACCCATTGTTTTCCAATTTTCCTCTTAATCGATCAATTTCCTTTTAAGCTGTACTTTTGTGATTCAAGTGGTTTTTTTACAAAACCATTAAAAATGCTCACAAGATGATTTTGAATGCATATAAATCTAATTTAATTCATCGAAATTGATTTGTGCACAAATTTGTCTATTGTGGATAATGGATTCAATTTTAACTTTAATCTAATTTTTCCAATTAATTGTTTTGCTTAATCAATTATTCATTCCCTTATTAAAATTCAAAATCTTATAATAAGAAGAAATAAAATAATCAAATAACTCCACAACTTGATAACAAATTTCACCCAAATGGACTACGTCTCTAAATTCACTTAATCGTGATTCAATATATTAAAAATCACCCAATGTATAATTTTTACCTTCCAAAGTGAATAATAAATTAACATCACCTACAAAATTGAGCTGATTGAGATTTGAAAACTCCACAAAATGTCATAAATATGTTCGCAAATCCATTCATGGATCCGTAATATCTCCACAGTCATGCGTTCTCTATGTAAACGAGTCATAAAAAAACCCTAAACCGAGAAAAACTATAACACTCGTGGAAAAATAATGACATCACTATAATTGTCTTGGAATTTAGAACATTTCTACAATTTACACCAAAGTATGAAACTAACCTAAGTGCTTCAAAAATGGATTTTTCTACAAACTTATCTATACTTCCTATTGGGATTAGCACACTGGTTGTACATATAATATATCAGATCTAAGCATACATGCAAATAAAAGTAGATATTCTACTAGAAGAAATATTCAAAACAAGAGACATAAATCAACACTAGATTTAATGTGGTTCACCTAGTGTGGGCTACGTCCACTAAGAAACAATCTAATCTATTATCCAAAGCTTTGACAAGATATACAATGAAGATTTACAATCTTCCACACCTCTCGAATGTACAAGTACTTTCTTTCTCTCAAGATTTTGCTTCATCACCAAGAATTCTCTCTCTCACCAAAGTTTTCAAGTTCTTCTTAATTCTTGTTAATACTTACTTCTAAACCCTATCTTTCATGCTTATATAGTCATTTATATACTTAGGGAACTTAGGCATGTAATTACAATAAATTGATATACTTTAATGTTAAAAATAGATCTAATTCGGAGAGTTAATTAAAACATCCCCACACAGTGTAAGACGTCGATTTATCTTAAGCGATGTTGGGTTCCTCCTTGCTCGACCGATGTCGGTCCTAGGTGACCGATGCGGTCCCTCTTAACCAATGACGATTCTGTGTGTTTTCAGCAAGTTTCACATTGCAAGCTAAATGAAGTAATTGAGCTCCACAACTCAACAATCTCCCACTTGGATATTAATTACTACATACATGTACATCATCATTCTTGGATCCTTCCTTCTCTCTGTTTCTTCCTCTTCAAGTCTCAAACTAGAAGACAAATAAAAGTGGAGTGTAGCTCTAACTTTTCCTTTGTTAATGGCTTCATTAGCATATCCGCGGGGTTCTCGCTTGTATGAATCTTTTCCTTATTCAAGCTGTACATCCTCCAATACATGGTATGAAGTAATACCCCAATGAATGTGTTTCATTCTCGAATGAAATGTTGAGTTATTTGCCAAATGAATTTCACTATGACTATCACTAAATAGTTTACAATCACCTTGCTCCTTTCCCAACTCTTCCATGAACCTACTCATCCATATCATCTCCTTGCTAGCCTTTGTAGCTGCAACATACTTTGCCTCTATAGTAGAAAAGCCACAACCTTCTGCAATCTTGAAATCCAACCAAATTTCATCCCCTACATTGTGAAAATATATCTAGTAGTGCTCCTTATACCATCTAGATCTCCAGCCATATCGAATCAACATAGCCACATAATGAAATATCTCGAACCTCCATAGCATAACTGCATGCTAGATGTTCCTTTCAAATACCTAAGTATCCATTGAATTGATTTCCAATGCTCTTTACCTGGATTGGCCATATATCTACTCACAACTCCCACTACTGTGTAATGTTTGTGCAGTACAAACCATAACATACATGAGACTCCCAATTTGCTGAAGTATATGGAACTCATGCTATGTTTTTGACCTCCTCATGTGATGATGGACATTGATATTTGCTCAATTTGAAGTGTACAGCCATAGGTGTACTAAATGAGTTTTGCATTCTACATTTTGAACCTTTCTAACACCTTGTAGATATAATTCTCCCTAGACAAATACACTTTCTTGCTTTTCTTGTCTCTGTGTATTTGCATACCAAGGATTCTTTTGCAACTCTTAAATCCTTCATAGAAAATGTGTGAGCTATCTTTCCCTTAATCTCACCAATGTCCTACATCTAGATCCTCTGATAAGCATATCATCCACATACTGATAACAAATAAACTAGCTCCCATTTTCAAGCTTCTTGAAATAAACACAATGGTCGATTCACATCTCAAGTAACCATGCTCATGCATAAAACTATCAAACCTCATGTACCATTTCTTTGGAGCTTGTTTGAGCCCATATAGGCTCTTTTTCAACATGCACACTAATTTCTCCTTACCCTTGACTTTATATCAGCGGTACATTACATATAAATCTCTTCATCTTATTTATATGAAAATCCTTTTACTATAAGCCTTTCCTTGTATCTTTCTGTCTACCCTCTTCTTCCTTAATTATGTAAACCCACTTTTTCTATAATGTTATCTTCCCTGCAAAGCAACTTAACCAAATCCCAAGTCGGTTTTGTTCGAGGATTCCATCTCCTCATTCATGCCATGCTCCCACTAGAAGTGGGTCTTATCATGCATTATTTCTTCAAATATCTTCTTCAAATACGGACCCATAACCAATTAAAGTTCATATTTTGGATTTTTCATCCAAATTTTTCCTATTTTCCCTATCAACATGCACAAAAGCACAGAACCAAAAACTTTAAGAAAAGAAAGATCTACCTCTTTTCGGTCAAGCTTCCTCGGTATTCCTCCATATAGTGAACTTAAAGGCCCACGGTTAATTAAATAAATTGTTGTATCAATCGCTTATGCCTAAAATTGCAAAGGCAATCCCAAATGTATCCTCATACTTCTAGCACGTTCCATGATTGTCTTATTTATTCTTTCTGCAACACCATTCTCCTGTGGTGTTCTTGGAACTGTTCTTTCTCTACGTATCTCATTCACTGAACAATAATCATTGAAAGCCTTGCTACAATATTCACCACCATTGTCAGATCTAAGGAACTTTAACTTAGAATTTGATTCATTATCAACAAGGTATTTCCATCTTTTAAAAGTCTCAAAAACACCATATTTACATTTAATACAATAAACCCATACCTTTCTTGTAGCATCATCGATAAAAGTAACATAATACTAGGATCCACCATGCGAAGCTACGAGCTAGTCCCCACACATATGATTGTACAAGCTCCAATTTATGCTCCTTCTTAGTTGCCCCAACTTTGACAAATCTCACTCTTTTTTATTTCCAAAGACGCAATGCTCACTGAGAAATCAAGATCTAAATATTTCAAATATGATAACTTACCATTAGCCTTTAAGATTTGCATTCCTTTTTGACTCATATGTCCTGGCCGGTTACGCCACATGCATACATCGAAGTGCAGTAGCATACATAATGTAGAAAAGGAATCAAGTAATACGGGTAGATAAATATAATGTTCCTACCTTCTTACCTCTTGCCAAAAAAACACCTTAGTGACTTTCCAAGAGTCTCCTATAAAAGTAACCATGTAACTAGATTCACCTAGTTTCTCTGCAGAAATAAGATTCCTCCTAAGGCTTGGCACATGCCTCACATCTTTCAATACCCATGTATTTCCATTCTATAATTTTAGATGAATTTCCCATTTACCAATAATACTGCAAGGTTCATCATCACCCAAATAAACATGCCCAAAATTACTCTAGACATAATTTATGAAATAACCCTTATTAGGGGTTGCATGGAAAGAAGATCTTGAATCTAAAACCCATGATTCAATTCTATTATCTAAAGAAATAATAAGAGCATCTTGCATTACCTCCGATGTATCAAGTTTGCTTCTTTACCTTTTTTCTGGTTGTTGGTTCTCTTTGTCCTTTAACTAACAATATTTTTTTGCATGTCCTTTCTTTCCACATTTCCAACAAGTAATTCCCTTACTACGGATTTAGATCTGCTATCCCTTGACTTTAATTTCTCATTACTCTTACTCTTGGATCTCTTCTTCTTCTGCCCTTCTTTCTACATTCAAAGCATTTCCAATTGATGATTCCTCTGTACTCTTCCTATGAATTTCTTCATTCGAGGTTATACTAACTTCAAAATATTATTAGCGGATGATGTATTACTAACAACCATTACCAAGTTATCCCAACTATCAGGAAAAGAACATAAGAATAAAAGTACTTTCACTTCATCATCAAACAATATATCAACCGATTTTAAATGATTTACAATAGATCAGAAATCATTCAAATGACTAGATGCAAATCCACCTTCATGCATCTTAGCACTAAATAGTTTCTTCATCAAATAAAATTTATTTGAAGCACTAGGTTTTTCATATAAATTATCAAAAGATTTCATTAACCCTACCGTAGAAGTCACTTCTATAATATTGGAAGCCACGGATGCTGCCAGGCTCAATCTTATAGATCCCAAAGCCTTTCTATCAAGAATATTTCATTCTTCATCAATCATCTTTGTAGGTCTAGAATTCTCATCCAATGGTAAATATAAATCTCTTTGATACATATAATCCTCAATCTGCATCTTCCATAATTGATAATTTCGGCCGTCAAATTTCTCTACCTTGTATTTGTTTTCTTCTACCATTGTTGTAGCTCCCACTCAATCAAAAAACCCTTTGTGAGTAAATCTATCAACACACAAAACCCTCAAACAAAGCTCTGATACCAGTTGTTGGGGTTAGCACACCGGTTGTACATATAATATATCATATCTAAGCATACATGCAAATAAAATTAGATATTCTACTAGAATAAATATACAAAACAAGAGACATAAATCAACACCATATTTAACATGGTTCACCTAGTGTGGGCTATGTCCACCAAGAAACAAGCCAATCTATTATCCAAAGCTTTGACAAGATATACAATGAAGATTTACAATCTTCCACACCTCTCAAGATGTACAGTACTTTCTTTCTCTCAAGATTTTGCTTCATCACCAAGAATTCTCTCTCTCACCAAATTTTTCAAGTTCTTAATTCTTGTTAATACTTACTTCTAAACCCTAGCCGATACATGTTGTGTTATGTGTGTGTTCTTTGTTTTGATTTGCATTATTCTAGTTTATACTTCCACTACTATAGATTTTGGGAATTGTTTAGATCCTGTGTGCATGATTTTTTTTGTTATTAAATCATAACACTATTCCACACTCCTAAATTCCCAACAACTGGTATTAGAGATTCAAAAATAGCATCACTATAACTATCTTGGAATTTAGAAAATTTCTACAATATACATTGAAGTATGAAACTAACCTAAGTGATTCAAAAATGGAGTTTTCTACAAACTTATCTATACTTCCCTCTACAGTCATGGAAAAAGTGTGTTTAAGTATAGGTGAGATCACTTTATAACTCGTTGAGACCCTATGGTTCAGCGGTGAGTGGATCTTTTATAAGCTGGGTTGTCTTTAGGTCGAACCTCCTCCTCCTCATTTGTTGATTTACTTTCTATTATGGAGTTTAATCCCACATTGTCTGCGCATTGGGAGGTTTCATTATATATATTGGGCTTGGCCACCCAATAAACCTATGGCTTTGACCACGCATGCACTTTTTGTTTGGCCACGTAAGACGAATAGGCTATGTTAGCTCACCAATTTTGGCACTACCGGCTTGATTTGGGCACCATGTAGATTGTGGCTTGTGGTTTGTTACCGCGTGGGTCAGTTTATTGTGTTCATGTATTGATTGTTACACCATTTAAAGGGTTTGTTAGCATTGATCTACCATGTAGGTGATGGGTTGATATAGTTTGATCGCCTAATGTGTTGGGTCATGTTATCAATGTGACATGTGGATCTTCTCGAGTTGACATGCTTTGAGTATAAAGTGTGGAGATAAGGTCGACCGGTGGGGATTTGATCACCCTTGTATTATTAAGTAGCTAAGGTTGAGTATTGGTCGTGTTGCCTCCAATGCACCAAGTCATTTCATAGCTCGAGTGAGTGGACCAAATATAATACAATTCGGTCAATACAATGCCCAATTAAATACCATGTAACAATAATCTCACATGCAAGATACATAAGCACAATTTGGCATATATACATATCATTATAATGATATAATGAAGATCAAATTTCAAGGCACCCCTATGTAAAAAGAGTGTGTTGACTTTGGCTGAGGGCCCCCGTCTGCAATCGAGTGTCGAAGACCAAAATTTTTACTTCATACCCATTGTGCTAATTTTTAATGTGATTCATCCACTTGGTGGATGTGCATGCATCAAGTTAGTAGACCTACGTGTATTCCTTTTATTTTTTTCACTTGACTAAATATTTCAGCAAGAGACAATATCTTGCAAATACGAGCTCCATTTTTTGAGTTCTTTATATCGACATAAATCTCTCAAGACGATCTTCAATTTTGTAATGGTTTAGGGATATTTAGGGATCATCTACACTAAAAAAATATCCTTCAGATCTATAGACACCTATAGCTTTTTCAAATCACTATTATTCCTAATATTGCACTAACTATTCTCACTCCTCAAAAATTGACAACATACCGTCAGTTAGACCTATCTAACACCCCTCTTACAACACTCTTTTGGTAGTATTCCTCTTATAAATCAATTAAGCAAGCTATTATAGCCTTGTTTTGACTAAACCATCTTCTCATTCACTTTTAGACTACTTCTAATAGCGTCCTAGACTATCAATCCATTTCATTGGATTGATTAGACCTCTCACAAGTCTCTCAAAACCCTAATTCCTCTCTAAATAGGATTAACTAGCCTAACCTAGTTTAACTATTCCTAACCATAATTAACCCCTTCTAAACCTATTCAAATATTACTTTGACGCCCTAATCAACTTTTTGGCTTATCCTTTAATCCCACATGCACCAAAATTCCCCCACTTTCCCAAATGGAAAACTATAAATAGCCCCTTTACCTCAAGACTATTTCTAAGAACTCTCCTTCTTCCTAACATAAAGTACAACATTTTGCTTAGGGTTTAGAGCTTATTTCATTTGTTTATTGAGCTATTTCTTTTCCATTTCACCACACACATAAGCATTGAGTAAATGGGAAGAACCATTGGCCTTGAATCCATTAATGGTGATCTCCCATTCTCATAATCACAAAATGATTGCTTAGAATCCTTAGTAGGTTCATTTTTAAAGCTTTCAAAAATAGAGGATTACTAAATATGTTAGGTTGCTTGTTTCTTTCAAGTTTAATGCATGCAAAGTGATGAATCCTTGTTTATTTCTTATCTGATGGTCCACTGACTAGTTTTTTAAAAGCCTTTGGGGTTTCTTTAGAGATTCTTACCCCATGTTCATGGCTTTTGCAACTTTTTATTAAACATAAGATCATTCAGAGGTAAATAATAAAATTTCCCTCATTTATAGATCGAAGTTATTATTTATTTTTCTCAATAAGTTTTAATAGCACAATTTAGGAAATGGGTTATCGATTCTTATGGAGATCCTTTCTATGTTGTAAGACCATATCACTACCCGGATAGATGTGTAGAGAAACTCTTAAAAATTTGTTATCAAAGAATGTAATTTTATCCTTTTTTACCTCTAACTCTATTGGCTTAGCATTCATTTGGATGGATCCCAAGTGAAGTCTAATTTCTACACCATTAATATCTTCCCCATCCAATTTATGGTTTTGTAAATTGTACATTTTATCTTTTTCTTGGTGAAAACATGGTTTTCTATTGTAATATGAAACTTGTGCATCTTAACAGTAAACCAATCAGTGGAATTAATTGCATGGGTTGGGATGCATTATGTTACCATGCTAGAGAACTCTACATTACTTAGTACTTACTAATCTATTGTTTGTATATGTTTATGTGTACAAATACTTGGATATGATATAAATTAAAAGACCGAGCTTGAGATCATCTTGACACATTCATGTATTTTACTCATTATATGTGTTTCTAAAACTTTTATGGCTTTTAAGTTCACATATTAGGTCTCTCATCCCTTACACACTTCTATTTATATAGGAACAAATTTTTGATATTATAAACCATTTATGCAATTTATGCTACCATGCTTCCTAGTTTATAACCATATTTTCCCTTTAATTGTTAGCTAAAATGTAGATTTTTGTTTCATTTTGAGCCTGATATTGACACCCTATGCTCAACATTCCTAAAGGGAAACTGTACTAGTGTATGGCTTACTGGAGGATGGAATCAGTGAAACAAGTGACTTCTTTATCATAGCTAATGGCCTTGCAAAGTAAAGACATTCCTTTTAATGTTAGTTGTAAGATAAGTGGAGCTAAACCTCCATGTCACTATTTTAATTTATAAGATACATGTTTATTAGAACATCCATGTTGATATTATAATTCATTGAGAGAAAAGTATTCAGTTCTCTAAAACCTTCTAGCTGAGATATCATAGGATGTTTAAAAATTTACATCATTTTATCTTGTGGGGAATCCATCTTAACTTCCAAACACTCTTTGTTATTGCTGCTACATATAATAGAATGTTATATAACCATGGATAAAAGCCATCAATTTATCTCAAAAATGCAACATGAAAGTGCAAGGAATGAAATTTCTAAGAACATACACATAAAAATCCATGTTATGGCTTACCTCCTTTCTAACAAAAACCTAATTTTCATTGTCAATAACCAAGCATGAGAAGAGCACAAGGGGAATGTGATGAGGACCAGAAATAGGGAGGTAACCTCGATTATTTTAATAATATGAAATAATGCAGATTACATCCAAATTACATAAGAATAAGAAGGCTAAAATATTATAGATATTGCACAACCACATATAGACAAATAGGATGTTAGAACAATGCAACAATAACCTCACCGATGCACAATAAAACAATAAAGGTTCTAATCATATAACAAAAAAAAACAAATAATAAAAGTCATTAAAGTAGCTACTAAACAAAATCAATAATAATATAGTTACCTATAGTAAATGCTAAATTACTAAGGTAAACTAAGTTTTACCTAACATTCCCCCCTTTAATTTTACATTGCCTCAAAGGATGAGGAGAGGAACTCTCTAAAAAGCTCGAGATTCTCTAACCTATGTATTCCCTTTTTGCTACCAGTCTCTCTTTGTAATTGTCTATGGTCCCATCTAATTTTTACTTTGTTTTGAATATCCATCTACGCAACCAATGGGTTTCTTCCTTCCTGGTGGAATATTGCAAAGCTATCGGTGTTGTTTTTCATCACTAAATTATTTTCAACATCCATGACATCTTTCCAAGCTTTGAAGCGTAAGGATTCTGGACAAGATGCAGTGATCAACAAACTTAACAAATTTACTCATAAAAGTAAATTTTACCTTTTCGTGTGCTTTATTACGAGTTTTTGGTCCAGTGGTGGATTTATCGGTGGTGAATCCATTTTTTCATCTCGAGTCATATTAGTATATATTGTACTTTTCTCATGGGTCATGGTCTGTCTCGATCATCACCATCATCCCCATTATCATTTTCATTGGTGGGAAGATCTGATTATTTTGTACAATAGGTGAACTATCTAAATCGGGTGAGTTTGGAGGAGTCTCACTTCCTTTTTCTCAAAGAACTCAACATATTTTCTAGTGTAGAATGATTAAGTGAAATGTGGATAATATGCCTAATCTAATTTTTATTGTAGTAGTAAATAAATGTAGCAATTAAGTACATAAATTAACCCAAGAAAACTAAGCAATAAAATGTGAAACCCTAGTTGCAAAGAGGGTAAGAAAAGTTGCAGTTGATTCGCAGTGGAAACTAGATTGTGCCGAAGTCTTTGACCAAGTGAACAAGAAGGTAGGAGCGTCGCATAGGAAAATACATATCTCGATGAACAACTGGATAGAAGACCCAAAAAGGGGCGGGAGAACCTATGGGAACCATACACCGAGAAATAGGCACCTGTGACTATAAAAAAGGTCATAACTCATTATTTTTAGGTCACAATTTGTTTTATGTCCTTTGCCTTTAGTTGCATAATAATCGTTGAGTTCACTTTGAAAACCTACTGATGAAGTATTGACCTACAAAATACTCAAATAGACATCAAATCCTAAGAAGGAAAGATAAAAATGAGGGGTCGATTGTCCTCATATATCAAAATGGTGATCTTACGATTGAGCGTTTCACTACATCTCACAGCCAATGTAGTTTTATATGTGTGTATGTGTGGAATCGTGCCCTAGGTGACTCTTGTGCATGTTGCACTTGATAGTGAGAAAAGTAGCTAGATATAAATAAATGTAATAGATGTGAGCATAAAATAGAATAAACTCCCCTCCTATGAAGTGTATGTAGAATAATGAAGTCGCATTCCCTTGAGTTGATGCTAGAATGAATTCTTTGATGCTCTTGAACATCCATTAGATGCGACCTTAGGTATTGATAGCTAATGCTTAGTGCTTGGTCATTTATTCGATCACATAACTTTATATTTACATGATTACCTTACTTAAATTTTGTAATTAACCCCCAAAAGGTTGAATTCCAAAAACATAAGATGCTCAAATGGCTAGAAAGGCCCCAAAATATGTAAGTAAAGTATAAATAGGTCAAGGGCGCCAGAGGAGGATGGGGGCACCTAACGATAGCATCTTGGCTAGGTCTTTGGTGTCCTAACTCAAAGAAACTCGAAGGGTCGGATGTTAGACTAAGCAAGAAGGTGTGCAAGACCAAATTAATAGTAGGAAGAAAGAAAATATGGAAAAATACATGGGTTAATTAGTACGTTTTTACTTAGGAATCATATGAATAATAGTATGTAGTGAGGACTAGATAATTACCTAAATTACATGATTTTGTGTCTACAAATGCCTCTACAACTAGAAAATTAGTGCTTTTATAGTCTTTGGATCCATTAATCTTTACCCAAGAGCCTCTTCACTATAACCAATGAAGATGATTTTATGTGATTTCATATCCAACTTCTTTCTATTATGCTTGGATATGTGCATGCTATATTTGCACCTGAATACTCTGAGGTGTGCAATGGATGGTTTCCAATTCGATCATGCTTCATGTGGTGTTACTCCATCAAGAGAAATTTTGGACTCTCTATTCAAAATATATAATGATGTCTTTATTTCTTCTACCTAGAATGTCCTCACTAGTCCAAAAATATAGATCATGCAATGCACCATCGCCATGATAGTATTGTGCCTTCTCTCAACAATATTGTTTTGTTGCAGTGTGTGTGGAGGAGGAATATGTCAAAAATCCTGTGAGATAGTAGGTAGGATTTTAACTTGTTACTAGTGAATTCCCCTCTCAATGAGTGGATAGAGCTGATATGTCAACCAATATCATTTTATACAACCACTTTGAAATTTTTGAAGTTCTCAAAAGCATCACTTTTATTACAAAGACAAAAAATCCACATTTTTCTTGAATAATCATAAACACATAGCATGAATTATTGAAGTCCATAATTACTAGGTTGCATCAGACTGTAAAGATTGATATGAGCCAAATCAAGCATATCTAGAGCTCGATAAGTACTTTTCTAGATTGAAGTTCTATGTTTTTAACCTTTTAGGCAATTAGCACACTTATTTGTATCCTTTTTTAGAGATGGAAAGATTCTCACCATATTGTATCGGTGAAGTGTATATAGATATTTGAAACTGATGTAACCAAGTCTTCGATGCCATAGCTATGCAGAGGAAGAATTCTTAGCCACTAGTGCCTAATCATCCCTATGGAAAAATTCAATCTAGAACATATGTCCCACATTTGAGGCTTTTGCAAAATAATTTGAGGCACGGATTTCTACGAAATCAAACACACTTTCTTACTTGATTAGCTATCAAAGTTAATCCTCATATTAGGATCAGAAGTTGACTAAATAATAGAAGATTATTTGTTAATCTAGGGACATATAATACATCAAATAATCTACAATTTCATGAACCAAGAGGTAGAGAAATGTTCCCAATACCTTTTACTATATAAGAAGAATCATCACCTAACAAAACATGGTTTTTGGAAGGTGTGTCCCTCATGGTGATAAACTAGTCTTTATGCCCGATGTAGACACTAAATCATTCACTTTGAGTCATTATTTAGTCCTGGTCTCATACTACTATTCATATGGTTGTCAAGTGAAAATAATAATAATTAACCCATATCTTTGGCCATTTTTGCATTGTATTCTATTTCTATTTTAGATCTTGCACCGTACTTGCCCAATTTGTATGCTTATACTACATTTTTCCTATTTTTGACTGGGGTACCTAGCTAGGACTAGGGCACCCTGGTCCCCTCCGGAGTGCTTTGATCCTCTTTACACTTTCCTCTCACTTTTTGGGCACTTTCTATCCATTTGATCTTCTTATATTTTGATGGTTGGCCTTTTTGGGGTTACTTATGAAATTAGAGCAAGAGAACCATATAAATATAAAGTTATGTGACCATAATGATGGACCAAGAACTAAGCACTAGCTATCTCCACCTAAGGTTGCATCCATCAAATGCTTCTATAGCTACATTTAAATCCACCTAGCTCCATCACAAAGCACACAAGGATGGGTCATCTACATCACACTTCATAGTAGGGGATTCTATTGTTTACATGCACATATTTATTAAATTCTATATCTAGTTACTTGTTTCCTACTTCAAAAAGTGCAAATGACATAAGAAAAAACTAGGGCATGCACACACACACACGCACATGCACATGCACGCATGCGCGCGCGCACACACACACACACACACACACACACACACACACACACACACACACACACACACACACACACACACACACACACACACACACACACACACACACTAGAACTAAATTAGATATGAGATGTAGTTTAGTGCTTAGTGATAAGTCCATCAATTTTGAAACTAAGAGCATCTGCATATGCATATTTATTTTTGTAGGGTTTTGATGTTTTGTCGGTGTTTTTCGTGTGATTCTCCATTGTAGTTTTATGGAAAATCTAGAGAAGTGTAGCGAAATTAACGTGACAAGAAGGGAACACGGAAGAACACTCAAAAAAACCTCGAGGAGGTTTTCGGTCATTTGCAGACTGCAGCTGTTAGATCTCAAACCAAGGTGACCACGAGTGCCCCTATCCCTCTTCGGGCACCTCATTCTACTTGAATAGCTCAGATCTACATTTTGTCAAGCTCCTATGTGATGGTTTACTCCTCCTCTTCATCTAGTCTCCACTACAACATTGTCCCATAGTATCTTTGAATCAACTTAGGATCTTCCAACTATCTTTGCATAATAGGGTTTCACATTTGAGCTTACTTTTCTTGGGTATTATTTTAGTATTTTATTACTTAATTTATTTAGTTATTTTACTAATTCCATAACATTAGCTTACACTAGAATATTCACATTTTAGTTTAATCATTCTAATGAACCCAAACAATTAACCCATTTCTTCTAAATATGTCTTCTCCTTACAAAGTCATGACTCAATCATCTTATCTTTCTTTCAAGCAACTAAAATATCTAGTATAGTCACTATTGTTACTAATTTTATGCAAGTTTGTACTCAACATTGACCTCACTTTATTACACCTACGAGTTGATCCCTTCATTAATGTACTTAATTCTCACCGCACTCATCCCTGCATGACTCCCCCACTTCCATTCCTCCACCTATAACTTACGTGGCTCCTTCAGCTCCTAATGGTTATGGTATCATTGGACAACTTAAAAACACACCATCTATGATTTCTCTTTACGAATTATTACATAGTGCACCAAATGTTATAATACACTATAAGCATCCCTTCATGTTAGTCATATGGAAAGTGATAACTCTACGATGGCCTTTACATACCTCATCTAGTCTCTTAGAAATCTACCACATGCTATATCATTCATTGATGAGGATATATCACCTTTTACCATAGACAACCCATGTGCACCCTTGCTCATTACTACCATCATTAGCACCACTTGCATCAAATGAGTACTTATCGATAATGGATCAGCCATAAACCTATGTTCTCATTCTCTTCTAAAATAAATGGGTATTAATGATAATCTAATTTCTAAGAATTTTACTCTAATTAGAAGTTATGATTCTACTACTCGCACATGTCTAGGGACTATCTCATTACACATTCATGTTGGGCCTAATACCTTTCTCCTTGAATTCCTTGTTATAGATGCTTCATTAAATTTAACCTATTGTTAGGTAGACCAGTAGATCCAAGAAATGCAAGCGGTCCCATCTACTGTTCACCAATGTATCAAATTTTTACATGATGGATATGAACACACTATTTCGTTCAATCCACGAACCTTTCAAAAAAATTCGCATATACCCCATTATGGCTAAAATTATTCCTCTTAGACAATGTATCCCATACAGTAGTATTGATACATATGACGTTGGTCAATCTAGTGATTTTGCAACCTTCTTACGCCACTCTAAGAACTCTAGCTATTTCTATTCACACTATGGCAATTAACGCACCTACCATGTCTACTTCGCTAAGAGCAACTACTCCACGTATTGATATACCTTGCACTCCTCCACCTAGTACAACTCCTAATAATAGACTCAACAAAGCTACACAACATGATGATGCTAACACAAATGACTCTAATGATGACATCGACACTATCGAACTCACTAATGAAACATTAGGAAAAATAAATTTTATATATTTTGATGTAGATGAATCTTACTTCAAAGAAACCTTTGTGGCTGATGGTCTAGGAAAATATAAACTCAATACTACTCCTACCAATACTATGATACTTTATCGTGGCTCTGTTAACACTTTATACATTGTTTCATCTCCCCTGCATAGTTTGTATCCTTTCCACCTACTTTCACATGCACGGTATTCATCAATAGATCCTTTTGGCATAACATGTGGATCGACCATACTTGCTCGGATATTATTTGCATACTTTAAGGCCTAACTAGGCTTAGTTTGACACTTAATGACATCTTCCTAGCGATTCACTCACCTCATCTTTATCATTGTTATTGTCACATTACGGCTGCCTAAGGCCTTTATGTGTTTCATTTGATGATCTTCATTTATTGTGTCCCTTGCACTCCTCCATTGATGTTGGACTAATATTGGCTTGACTATATTAGCAAGATTACTTTAGATACAAACCACATTTTACTCGATTTCCTATGCCATTTGGAAATGTTTCCATCGGTAATGACTCATCTCCTACTTATTCTCATAATATTTCTCATTGGTATGTACATGAATTTCCACTAGTACCCTTCACTTATGAAGAATATGCCATGAGTGTCTACACCCTACATCACAATGGTTCTTTATACGATCCACCTCATTCTATTTCTTATCACGTCTTGAATGTTTCTCTGGTGGGTTTTGATCACGACAACGATGATTTGTTAGACAATGTCACATGATTATAATCACCACCACACATTTGGGCTGGCATGGCATCTATAATCTGCCCCCTCCAACATCACACAACACCTTATTCTTCTTACTTACACATATATCTTAGCATACGTATCTACATCGTCACTACCCAATGACACAAGATTATGATTTGGTTCACACTTTAATGTTGAGGGAATTCTTTACACACGAACCCCACACAATAAACTATAGATATTGCACATCTTCATACATTATATACATTGCATCTTACATTTTTTCCTACATGCATCATGCACATTCTACTCACAGTACACCATAGCTACTACATATTGCACATTTTCACACATCCTACTTGTCATCTTACATTTTACATCCTACACCTTACATGTTACATCTAGCATATGTAGACACCTAAAATTAGCATCGCTAATTTCCTGTATCATCATATACTAGCATCCCTTCGTTATCACATCACCATCATATCATACATTAAATCCTTATCCTAAGTCTTATTCCTCGATCATTATATTTACTCCCCATAAATGTTCTTCTACATCTATAAAGTTCCATTCTACGACCTCTTAAAATGACTTAAACCACTTACAAACCAAAATCAAATTAAAAAAACAAGATCATTAACTCCCCAACCATTCAACAACCTCTATAACCCATATGATCTATTTCCAACATACATCCTTCATCCTAATAAACAAAATCTCAATTTGGGAAGCTATTTTAATCACTTTATCATATTTCCTAAATTTTCGGTGATTCCCATAATCACTAGTGATTCTCCCTTGTTGATGAGAAAACTCTATAAATATGTATTCTAGACCTTCATTCAAGGTTAGATTCCCTATCTTAGGTGGTAGTCATCCGGACTTGACCTTTGATAGGATATTCTTCAAAGCACTCTTAGGGAAATCTTATTTTATTATAGCCCTATTCATCATAATAACATTTGACCTCTCTCTTCTTCAACTCTCGGAGGTCATCCACATATCTAGGAACTCAACCCGGTGAATCCCCTAGTATATGCAGTCTTCTCCTATAGAATATTAGCATCTTTCCATTCTTGTCTATCAACATGTACAAGCATTCAACTCATCAAACATCCCTTCTTCAGCCTTTAGAGGCCATTCAAACATACAACTATTAAATACAATCTTCTCGACATCTACAACCTTCCTTTATCGGTATTTTTCATCCTCTTAGTACTATCTATCAATGCGTGTGAGATAAGTACCTTCCTCATTGTTTATTAACTTATTCATTCATCATTTACAAGTTAAAGTCAATTGTATCCCACCTTTTATCAACCTACATATTTTCCACAGCAATCACCGGCAATCCCCTAATCTCTGACGATTCATCCCAATGAGTGGTATCCATCCTTAATCACCAACAACTCCTATTTGTTAGACCATTCACTACACTATCCTACATTTCGACATCCAAATCTCAATCGATCAACACTCCAATTTTGCAAGTGTCTATCTAGCCCCTCGGGATCCTTTGAGCCATCTCCAACATTTTATTAATTACCTTAATTGAATTTAGCACCCAGTTTTCCTTATGAACACACAACTATCTATATCCTTGCTCCTTTGAGCCATTTTTTGATTCCTTGGCTCCCTTTGGATCAGGTATATCCATCGAGCCATTATATAGCCTTGGGAACGTGGCAATCCCTTTTCCTTTGCGTTGTTGGTTATATTGTTTGTTTTATCATTTTATCTCATCATTATAAGATTAATTTCTTGAATGCGGATTGACATCCTTGCAAGCAATTCCATTGACTCCCGGGAACTAGCCTTTCCAGAAATACACCATATGTCTATCTAATCCCATAGTATTCTTAGTGTCTATGATTTGAAGGTTCCTCCATCAATAAAATAAGGGCCTTTCATCCATCAGCTACAACATCCATCTTCGTAGGTATCGGTAAACCCCATGTCTTCCACAATCAACTTTTTTCATTGTTTCTTTGCATAAATTTGAGTAGAAAGGTAAAAACATATCATAAAATTATGGCATGCTCGGTGGGACCTTAAGTCCCCTTATTTCATTCATTCAAATTTCATATTTTTCACATTTAGGTTTTATTCTCTGTAATCACTAGTGATTTGGTCAATCGCCAACGATCGGGTGAATCGTCACCTATTCATTCAATCATCGATGATTTCTCTAAATTCTTTTGATTACTCGCAGTATGACCTTCAAACCCCTATTTTTATATTTTTTCTCTTCTCTACTAACATTTTTAGGTTTCTTATTTGGAGGAATCTGCCATCGGCTTTTTACTTGCTAAAAAAATCAAAATTTAAAAATTAAAAAGGAAGTGTTTTTAAGGTGAGTCTTTTTCTTTCTTTCTTTTTCCACATCACATTTTTTTCCTCATTGAAGTCAATCATTTCTTTTGGGATTAAAAAAATTACATATTGCTTGGTCACATAGTTTTAATTAAGAAGGCTAATTCATCGCATTCACTTAATTCTTCCCTCACACACAACCAAACCAAATCAAACATCAAGTCTGCATCAAACACACTGCGTAGGTGATAACTATTTGGATTTCATCACCCAATAGGAAACCTAATCGGTTTTCTCACCAAGTATAAATAATTGGTTGTCGATATATTTGCTAAGCACCCAACTCCCTTATCACTGTGTGACCATGAAGTGAGGGGGTAGGGCACAATACTAGGCCTCGTATCGGCACTAGCACAGATTTGGGTCTCGCATACCTTCAGGTATATCAAGGACTCCAACCTTTAACAAACCTAAAACCAGCCTTAGAATAGCCATATCATTAGGTTCCCTCTAAGCCTCTTTCTCCACATCTAAATTCTAATAAATATAATTAAAATCCTTCTACTTCACTTGTTCGTTACATTTGTATCTCTCTTATGGATTTGTTGTATTATCATTAGTTGACTATCATTTAATATGGATCAACCCTCTACATCTGCATATCCCTCTAACCACTATGCATCATTTTTACAATCATCTTCATCCACTACCTCTACATATTTTTATCCCAATCAATTTCAAAACATCCCCTACATGGGATCTAATCCTTATCAATATCATCAACCTACCACATCCCACTCAACCTCACTTAGCTCTGGCATGTTTCTAGAGTCATCTATTTCACCTTTTGGAACTTCTCCTTCCACCAATCAAACCCTACAACAACCACATCCAACAAACCTATGACTATTCTTTACAACAAATCCACTTCCAAACTATCACTCCTCATCCCATGTCTAGTGTATCTCATCAATCAATCCTTGCCACATCCTCTCCTTCATCACAATCTCATCATAATCTTAACATATCCCATCCTTTATCTAATCAATGTATGTCGACTTAAATTCCTCTCTCAATACCTCGGACATCCCAGGACTCCATACACACATACCTACTCGTGTTTAATCAACCTCTTTCATCTAACAAGAAGAACATACTCAAACATTTTCCACATATCCCAATATATTTTTATCACAATGTACTTTACAAATAATATCCTCTCAAGCTACCCCTTATCAACCTTCACATCAATCCTATCCACAAAAAAACCATCCTACTCCACATTTTATTCAATCAAATCAATCACATGCTTATCCACACTCACTTGTTAATTCCTTCAAATCTAATCCTACAAAAAATCCCTTGCAAGCTATGTTAAATAGATTAGATAATTTAGAATCTGCTACTAAGGGACCCAAACACGTCCTCACTAATGATCAAGTTTGTAATGAACCCATCCATTTTTGGTACCATATAAGCCCAATCCTCCACATTGGGAATTTCTGAGTTTACTATGTTCCATGGCCATGAGGACCCTCAACCGCACATACTATCCCTTAAAAATTTGTATTATCTCATCATCCATGATCAAGATCTCCTTCTTAGAACCTTTCTTATGTCAGCGACAAGAATTTCTTTAGATTGGTACAAATCCCTCCTTGACACTCTTTTTTATATTTCATACGCTAGCCTTGTTATTTCTTGAGAACTTCGTCATCAACATTACTCGAAAAATCACCATTTGTGATCTTTCTACCATCAAACAATCTGAAAATCCATCACGAGACTTTGTCACTAAGTGGCAAAGCATTATCAATCAATTAACCTTCGCACTACCTCAATCGAACCGATCGATTTGTTTTCTCAATCATGTTTCCATCACATATCATAAACCCTTCAAATCCTCACATTCTAGAATTTTGACAAAGCCTTTACCATGGCCAAAAAATTAGAATCCAATCTCTCGAAGAAACCCATATCAATCCTCAATCTACATATGCTCCATCTGATTCTCCTAGGTCTTCCTACAAACCCAATGAGACTACTACACATGACGTTTTTACTTGTATTTGTGACCGAACACCCTCAATAGATCCACTCCATATAGATAGTTCACATCCCTTGATTCATATCATCAACACTATTGCATATGATCTTCCCCATGAGGAGACCCATTCATCACCAGTTCTTCCTCTTGAAAAATCATAACCCGTGGATCCTATTTTCAATGATCCTCATATATTGGTATCTTCTGTGTCAACTATCCAATCATCCATTACCTCTTTACAACCCTTAGACTCTATCTTAGATATTATTACTAATGATAAAATCATAATCGAATATCTCAATGTCCAACCATCTTGTAAGCCAATCGAAGAATTGGAAAGCTCACATTAACATAACCCACCTCAATCATGTCTAGAAACAACATCTCCATCATCTAAATTAGACCTAATCCTATCCCTAGATACTCACTTACCATCTAGTCGGAACCATGTTCGAATCAAACACTATATAATTAAATACCATCATTTCCATAGCTTCATCCTCGTCATCGATATGAGACCCTCTCCTCTATCCAAAGAAAACATTAAAAAAATGAGACCTATCACATCCATGACATCATCCTCATCATATGTTGTAAAACCCCCTTCCTTTATCTAAAATCAACTTTAAAAATAGAAACACGCATCATCTAATGTTTCAACGTTACCATAAATTTTGGGACCCCATCCTTTACCCGAATATCATGTAATACATTTGTGCCTTGTCTAATCTATAATCCATCCCTCCTCATCCATTTTGGGACCTCATCCATCATCCAATTATATCAATACCACATCATACCCTCTCTCTTATCAACCTCACAATGTCCCTATGATTTTTCAACACCATATGACATCTATGAATCCACCCCCATCCAAAAATAAGATGTGTCCTACTAAGCATTCTCATAAATCAAAATAAATTAATCCAAATCCCCCAAAAGGGACTTACATCAACATCCTCAAGAGGCTCATGCAATATTCTCTTATCACATTACCACTAATAAAAACACCCAATCCAAGTTCTCATAAACTTGCGATATGATCAAGATAAAACTTGTGCCTACCATAGAAGCCTAAGTCATAACACAAAGAGTTGTAAAGCACTTAAATCCATAATCCAATGAATCTTCCTCATCAATGATCTTCTCCCAAAAGAATACCATCCTAATTCATCTTTGATATCACCTACACATCCACCCTTTTTAGTTTCCTCACTGAGACATATATAGGACAAGGGTACATCCTCAATCTCATTTTATCAAACCTTTGTCAGAAATCTCATCAGCACCTTCCATTGAAGTTCTTTCAATCTCTTCAATTTCCATATCTTCCATTGAAAACCTTTCAATCTTGTCAACATCTACACCCAAGTCACTTACATTGTCCTCACCAATATCTCTAGGACCAAGACATCATCCTCAATCAGATCTCAACAAACCTTTCTCATGTTTCTTCTCATCACCTCCAAGTGAAGGTCACTCATCTCAAATCAATACAATTCACCAACCCATGCAAACCTAGAATCATCATACATCAAGAAAAGGAAAAACAAAATCTTCATCATCTACCCCTCTTCATCAATCGTCCTCTCATATATCATCTAGATTTTCAAAAGATCCTTTGTCAAGGATCCTTTATTTACTATATACTCAATCAATCAAAATCAAAAATTTCATAATCCTAATATGAAAGTTGAAATTTCTTTAAGTGCATTTCAACTCCATCCACAATTTCATGCTAGGGGGATCCTCTCTCCTCTCTACTAAGATTTCAAAAGTATTACCTTGCACCTTCCTCTAGCTCATATTCATCAAACCTATCCTATCAATCAAATCAAAATGTCACTACTATGGAAAGGAGTAAACGTGGATAGTTTTTCACTTAACTGGACCAGTCCATATAGCATGGGTCAAAATTTGAATGCCTTTCACTTATAGACTTTCTAATATTAACACATTGACCTTCATGATATTAGTCACATCAAAGATCTTATTCCATCATTAGCTAGTCATTTTATCATCATAATGATTTGAAAGTATGTGGTCTTCTATCACTATCCTAAAAACCTTAAATATGAGCACCATGGATCTATTCATTGCATCTTTCACATAGAAAAGTTCCTCCCTAGTTATATCCCTGCAATCATTAGATTCATCCACCTTGTCTACCAACCAAAGACATGTCATGGGGCACACTTTTGTAGTGCATGTGCACATTTCTTCTCCCCTCCTTGAAATGGTCTATTAGGGTCTCTTCCTCATCTCAAAAAAAATTTAAAAATATCTATAGATGCATCTTATCAAAAATAATAGACTGATCCCTTAAAGGATAGCTATTAAAAATATCAAAATCATATTGTCAAAAATAAAAATTAGACTGATCCCTCAAAGGAAAGCTACCCATCAAAATCATAGACCGATCCCTCAAAAGACAAATAACTGTAAAATCACAAATCAAAAGTCAAAAATAAAAATTGTAGACCACTCCCTCAAAGGATGGATACCCATGTAAAAGGCCTCGCATCGATCAAGCTTCAAAAAGTCAAAATATCAAAGCATCTTAGGAAATCTTCCTCGCATCGATCGTTTGTGTCAAAAATAAATGTGTAGCTGAGGGCACCTCCCTATGAAAATGTTGAAAGGATAACCTTACTCCTACAACCTTCATATGTTGACCCTTCCCATATCCTAGGAAGGTACACATTTCACTTCCTTCTATATCCAAGATCCTATGTTTGACTACCCATTGTTAGTCATCTATTAACATCTATTGTAAAGGCCAAGAGTACAAGATGCTCACTCTATTATTTCCCATCACATATGTATTAAATCTAATAATAGATCAATCAATACATATTTCTATCTTGACCATGGTTTTAACAAACATTAAATCACTTTAAAATCAATATCGAATAACACATCATATCTAAAACATAAGTTTAACAATTGTTGACCCTACCACATCCATAACTTATCTATCATCATATCAACATATGTCAAGATCCACACAATCCTGAGCATATCTCAATGTTACATTATTATGTCTAAAACATCACATCTACTCATTAAAATCCACATTTGTCAACCAATTGGCTCCTCAAGGGCTACCCCTACTCACCGTCAAGAACCCCTTCTTGGCCTCGTAAGCCCACCTTTATGGGAACATCAATTTTTTTCCTTTGACCTCATCAAACCATCATATTTTTATCATTAAATTCATATGTCTATAGGACACAAACCAATTGGTTCCCTTATCACTTGACTTCCAAGTCTCGTAATTCCACGTTTGTGGAAACATCAATTTTGGTCCCTTGACCTCATTAAACCATCATATTTTATGTCGTTAAGTAATATGTATATAATACATGAACCCTTTGGTTTCCCCTTTCCATCATTAAATCATACATATAAAGGACACAAACCATTTGGTTCCCCTATCACTTGGTTTTCTAATGGCACCTGTCTTGTTTCCATACCTTGTCCCGGGTTATCATTTCTCATCTATCAACATCCCATCCTTACACCTTTCCATCTATCTCTTTCAAATTCATGATCGATTCCCTTTCAGTTCATAAATCCCTACTTTGAGGGGGAACACATCATCATTTAATTATACATCATTCATCTATCACATCTTGTTTTAGTCTCGATCTGCGGGAAGATGTTTTAACCACTTTCCCATATTTCCTAGATCGTTGACAATTCCCCCTTGTTGACAAAAAAATCTATAAATATGTATTCTAGACCTTCATTCAAGATTAGATTCCTCTATCTTAGTTGATATTCATCTAGAATTGACCTTTGATGAGACATTCTTCAAAGAACTCTTAGGGAAATATTATTTTATTATATCCCTCTTCATCATTGTAACATTTAACCTCTCTCTTCTTCAACTCTTGGAGGTCATCCACATATATAGGAACTCAACTCAATGAATCCCTCAATATCTACTGGTCTTATCCTCTAGTGTATTATCATCTTCCAGTCTCATCTATCAATGTATGCAAGAATTCAACACATCAAGATTCCCTTCCTTAGCCTTTGGAATCCATTCAAACATCCACTATCAAATATAATCTTCTAACATCTAAAACCTTCCTCTATCGATACTTTCCATCCTCTCAGTCTTATCTATCAATGAATGTAAGGTAAGTGCCTTCCTCTTTCTTTATAAACTTATTCCTTCATCATTTACAAGCTAAAGTCAGTTGTATCCCACCTTTTATCAACCTACACATTTTCCACGGCAATCATCGGTGATTCCCCTAATCACCAAATATTCAGCCCAATCATTGGAAACCATCTTTAATCACCAGCAACTCCCGTCTATTAGACCATTCAACACACAAGACTACCTATCCGACATCCAAATATCAATCCTAATCAACACTTTGCTATTGAGGTTTCTATCCAACCCCTCATGATCCTTTGCGCCATTTCCAACATTTTATGAATTACCTAAATCGAATTTATAACTTTGTTTTCTTTGTGAATGCATATCTATCTATATCCTTTCTCTTTTGATCCATTTTTTTATTCCTACACTCCCTTTTGATTATGTATCATCATCAGACCATCATATAGCCTTATCTTTGCGTCAGTCCCTTTTCCTTTACATTATTGGTTATATTGTCTATTTTAAAATTTTATCTTATCATTACCGATTAATTTCTTGAACGTGGATTGGCATCCTTGCAAGTAATTCCATTGACTGGGATTGGTTCCTCTATCATCAAAAGAAGGATCTTTCATCCTTCAACTACAACATCCATCTCCATAGGTATCGGTAAACCTCGCGTCTTCCGAGGCCAATTTTGTTTTTATTGTTTCATTGCATTAATTTGAGTATAAAGGTAAAAAAATCTTTGAACATTCTAGCATGCCCGGTAGGACCTTAAGTCCCCTTCTTTCATTAATTCAAATTTCATATTTTTCATTCATGTGTTTTCTTTATTACACATACTAGATAGATATCGTGTATATCATTACCATTATCATACACACATGCACCTTGACTTGGTTTATAGTTGTGATCGTAGACTATACATGGACACTACACATAGCATGGATGCTTGGTGACCATTCCCACAACATCTCCTGGGGCATCCACATTCGTACGCTATATATGTTATTGTTTCATTTTTTTCATAGCACACTACTTTGGTTTATAAATGCTTTGACATATGTTTTATCTTTCTAACATGTTAATAGGTGCTTCATGTGCAACATTTTTTTGCAGGGATACTTGTTTCCATACTTGTTTGTTATATTGTATATTATTGCTTGTTCTTGTTTGCAGAATTTTCCCTTTGTCTTGTATACACACTTGTTTATTTGTGGTCGTTGCGGCCTTGACTGTCTTACTGCAACACCATGAGTAGTGTCCTATGTTTGCATCCTACTTTTTATGGCCTACATTGTCCTCTTAGGTGTTTACATTATCTACTTATGTTCTAGCTTACACATTCTTTATTTTGGCTTACACTTTTTTCTACATGCATTTTCATACTAACACTTGTTTTCTAATTCCATTTTGGAACCTTTTGATGAAATCAATAAAATGATGGTGTGGTTTATTTCCCTGAAGGTTGTTACATTACTGTTCCCACCAAGCACCTAGTTTTCCTTAATTACTTTAGGAGAAATCTTGTTGTCTGTTTTCGCACTACCTATTGAATTCTATGGAATGATCCATTCTTGATTTTCAAAAACATTCTAGGGCCATCCCCTTCACCACGGGCTCATCTTTTTGCTTCACAAGCACCTGTCTTATCAATTTCCCCTCCATTCTGTTTCCCCAAAGCATCCATCCCACTCCCTCACACAACACACCCACCCCTAACCCGATCAACTCTCCCATTATCAGGAATGTCAAGGAAAAAAACCTTGTACCCCCGCAGATCAACCCCACCTACCTCTTGTCATGTCCTATGGAGTAATAAGGATATGAAAATGGTTCAAAATATCTTGCATATCGTGACGAAGCATCCTAGCAAGAGAGGGAAAATATTCTCCTTAGAATGGAAACTTTGGAAAATGAGTTTGAAAATATCAAGAAAGAGATACTGACAAGCTAAACAAGCAAAAGGGAAAAAGAAATATAAATGATGTTACAGATTTGCACCGATCGGACTAAAGAGATTTATAGAAAAATTGAACTCTGGATAATAGATTGGGAAGAAATAAGGATAGAAATGACCACACCATGGCCATCTTTAAAGCAATCAGTGATTTTCTTGAACAACATGTCAAAAGCATCACTTTTGCCGAGTGGAGTCCCTAAGGATATTTGGGGCACTTAAAAGGAGAGAAATCGGGTCATATCGTGGAATCGAATGTTAATGACCCAACACATGTCACAACCCAAGTGCTATTTACCTCCCTGCAAATGATCAAATTAAGGATTGAAAGGGCATCGAATAAATAATACCTTTTGGGAAGACTGGAGGAGTTCAAGATGCTATTTTATTTCTGTTAGTTTGTTACTTTTTTGTTGTTTAGTAGCTGATATGTCCCTTTTTCGCTTTATATTAGTAGATTTTTTTACTAATGTTGGACTTATCATGATATCTGGATTAGATCCTATTTTGATGATTTTATTATTGATTTGGTTGTTGTGCCTTTGCTGTAACAGGGTATAGTCCCTTCAAAATTATTTGCCTTTAATTAAAAAAACACTTGTTTTCTAGCTACCTTATTTGTTTGTGTTTTGGTTTCTACCAAGCACATCCCCTCCCCCTACAGGGCATAGTTTCAATATCTATGGTTGGTCCTCTTTTGAGATGCATTCTCCTATCCATGATGTCTCATGTATTGGGTTTTAGATTTGCACTTGGAATGAAACCAAAGTCACAAGACAAGCAAGTCCCTCCTCTTTTATGGGAGAGGTTCCCTTATTGAAAGTCGGGCAAAACCTATGTACAAATGCACAGTATTTCATTCCATGATGGTTTCCCAATATCCTGAAATGTGTTTTAAGCCTGGAAAGTTATCAATAAATGAGGATATAAGACTTTAAAGAGAGGATGGAGGTAGAAGAAGACAATACTTTTAGGGAAAAGAGATGGCAGAGAAAACCCTTATATGCATTGTGCAAATGAGATACAAAATAGAACCATCCATGTTTATAATAGACACAATTCATAGACTCAAAGTTTTGGATATTGTACAAAATAGAACACAAATTTTCTAAGCATGCAAGGATTAGATGATTCACATATCAAAACCAGAAGGAAAGAGAAAGTAGAAGAAAAAGGGAAAAACCTTTGTATTGATTTCCTCTAATTTGAAATTACGGTTCCAGAAATAATCAAAATTCCAACCCCTACAATGGCTTTGAAAGCTCTTGATATAGCTCGCAAGAGATGGTTACAACTTCCTTGAGCAAGCAAGAAATAGTTATAACTTATTCCAATCATCCATGCCCTTTTGAATTCTTGAAAATGTAAAGAAAATGTTAATGGCAAAAAAACTAGTTTTTAAATATACGGCCATTACATTATTTTACCAGTTAAAACATGGGCCATTTGATTTTCTTTTACAACTTCAAATTTGGGCCACCCATGTGGGAGAAATTGATTAGAGCGGGCCTACAAACACCTCTTGCATTCTTTTCCTTTGAAGCAATACTAGGCTGACATGTGGAGAGCTCCACCGATTCCTTTATACTTAGCCAATTCGGGCCAATTTTCTTCTTGACTTATGTTGACCCCTAGACACGTGGAGGGCTGATGCTCATTTGACTTTCTTCTTTGGAAGCACCTCTTAAAATTGTGCCAAGCTGATGTGTGTCTCCTTCTTCTAGACTTAGACTTTTCAACAGCCAACTTTGTGTCTCCATTGACTCTAACCACATGGCAAGTTGACGCTACTTGGAGATTGACCCTTTGATTTCACTTCCGAAATGGCACCGTTAAGGCACATGGTGGCTTCCACCAACCCACCCATACTTGGTCAATTTTAACTATCGGCTCTGTCCTTTTTGGACCTAGGACATGTGGAGGACTAATGCAAGTTTGAGAACTACCCCTGGATTTGACTCTTGAAGCTACGCCGATGAGGCACGTGTAGTCGTCCACTTGAATCTTCCATACTTAGCCAATTTTATCTTGTTCTATCTTCATTTTGTACCTGGGACATGTAGAAATCCTACGCTTATTTGAGGACTTGTCCCTTGGACCCTTCCCTAGAGTTGCATTATTTGGACACATGGAGGCTTCTGTTGAACCTTGAAATATGGCCAAACCGCATCCAATCAAAGATATTCACGTATTACCTGTGGAATCTGGGGAAAAAATTAACGGGGAAAATACACCTATCATTCCCGACTGCGGGAAGAAAATAAAAAGAAGGAAAGGAACTTCACCATACGCCCAAATTTCAAATTGTTCTTCATGAATAGGGAAACTACAAACAATGAAAAGATCAATGTGATTCAATACTCCAAGGTATAGACTCAAAATATTTTTAAACTTGACTTTAAAAGAGGGGAATTTTGGGGCTGACAATAGCTGGCTCTTTCTGGGGATGACTTGGCTTGGAACAAAGACACAAGGCAAGATCAAGAACTACTAGATAACTCGGGGGAAAGAGGACTAGTTCTTTATCCATTGGGAAAAGGATTCAAAAGAAAAACCAATACAAGGAAACACACACAAGACGGGAAAAGAAACAAAACAAACCAAAAGGGAAGAATAGAAACGAAACACAAAGGAACGACCCAAAACCAAAACATTGTACATAATATATAGAAGGACCACCTAGTCACCTAGGACTTGAAAAACTTCAGATATTACCCACTATAAGGAAGTGGGAGAGGAGAACCATCCATGTAATCTAGATAAAAAGAGTTCTCTCCCAGAAAAATATCTGATTCTAAAAGGACCAAGCCAAAGAGAATCAAACTTACCATGACTTCCTCGTGGCTCATGCCTTTTGCACCAAAGCAGCACAATGTTTCCCACTTGGAAAACTCTGGGTTTGGTTTTCTTTTCAAATAAAGCCTTCAATTTCAACCAATGAGATGATATCCTGTCCACCACTTTCAATCTCTCTTCATCGAGCTTCTGAAGGTACAAAATTCTCTTATCCAAAGAGCTACTGAAACTTGAATCTTCAATGGTTTTCATTAGATGCAAGGTTGGCAATTCCACCGTGACTAGCAGTTGAGCTTCTACACCATACACCACTTGGAAAGGGGACATTCCAATTGCTCTCTTGGGTATAATTCTATTAGCCTAAAGTGCATCATATAGCTTCTTATGTCAATTCCTCTTAGAATCATTTACAAGCTTTCTAACTATGTTTACTAGGTTCTTGTTTGTTGATTCTAAGCATGTCCATTCCCTTGGGGGTAGTAGTCTGAAGAATGAGCAAGGGAGATCCCATACCCATAGAAGAAGTCCATCATCTCAGCAGAAGAAAATTTGGAAGCATTATCAGTCACAATTTTGTTTGGGATCCCAAACCTAATCAATATGTTCTCTTTAATGAAGTTGTAAACTACCTCGGAGGTAGTGCTCTTGACTAGGATGGATTCCACCCACTTGGTGAAGTAATCTATGGCAGTCAACACATGGGTATGCCTAGCACTAGAAGATGGATTGAGTGCTCCAATGAAGTCTAAACCCCATTGTTGAAATGGCTCTTCAATCACTACATGCTTGAGAGGAAAAGTAGCCAACTTAGGCCTTCCAACAAACGTTTGGCATCATTCACATTTACCAACCCATTTTGATGCATCTATGAATAGAGTGTGCCAATAATAACCAGTAAGAAGTATTTTATGATTTTTTATAGTAGACGAGAAATGACCTCCACAAGCTTGGTCATGAAAATTAGAGAAAAAATTCTTTTGTTGTTCCTTGTCTACACACTTCAAAAACCTTCCATCTATGCCTCGTTTGAACAAAGCATTTTCCCATAGCACATATTGTGTAGACCTTAGTTTGATGGCTCTCTTTTCTTTAGCACTCAAGTGAGATGGACACTCTCCATAGGTTAGAAAGTGAGCAATGTCAACATACCATACATATGTCAAGCTGAGGAACAAAACAACAAGGACATCAACTTCATCTTTGGGCAACTCCTCGAAAGCTCCCTTAGCAATGAGTTCACACAAGCCCTTACCCCAGACTAGCTTTATTGGCATGATATCAAGATCATAATCTTACATCTTTTCTACCCAATTACCTCTCTTGGTTCCAAATTCTTACTTAGTAAGAATGGAATTAGCACACAAAATGAGAATTAAGGATGTAAAACCTAAACTACTTGACAACTTTGACAACTAAAAAAGCATGCTTCTCCATCATGGTGTACTTCAACTCATGATTTTTCAAGACATAACTCATGAATGTAATTGGGAGCTCATGATCTTTAGCATTTTTCTAGGCTAACACGGCAGCTAGGATATTTTCGGTGGAAAAAATAGATAATGAAATATTTACTAAAGTTAGGGCACGCCAAGATTGGAGTCTTTGCAATAGCTTGTTTAATGTCCTCAAATGATTTATTCCCTTCAAAGGACCAACTAAAGGTCTGATTCCCTTACATCATGAGAGAAATGCTCATAGTAAGTTCTACAAAATCGGGATGAATCTCCTTAGGAAATTGATCTTACCAAAGAAAGAATGGACACCCTTCTTACTTGATGGAAGAGGAATTTGTTGGATGGCCTGAACTCTCTCTGGATCAATCTTGATCCCTTCCTTTGAAATAATGTTTCCCGATAGCTTTCCTTCTGTAACACAAAACATAAACTTATTAGGGTTTAAAGAAATCACATTCTCTCTACACTTATGCAATATTGTTTCAAGGTGTTGGAAGTGATCTTTTCTTTCTTTAGAAAACACTGTCAAGTCATCCAAATACACAACAATGCATTTCCCTTTCAAATTGCAAAAATCCAAGTCCATGGCCCTCTGGAAAGTAGCACCAACATTGATGAGACCAAATGGCATTCTCTTGTATGCAAAGGTACCCCAAGGAGTTGTAAAGGTAGTCTTATGTTGATCTGTAGTATTCACCTCTACTTGATTGTACCCCAAGAATCCATCTAACATAGATAGCATCTTTGAGCCTGTGACAACTTGCAATACTTGGTCCATCATGGGGAGAGGGTAGTTGTCCTTCAAAGAACCCTAATTTAGATTTTGAATTCCACACAGATCCGTATCTCACCATTCTTCTTCCTAACATGCACTATATTAGCAATCCACGTTGAATGGTGGATGGGGAAGATGATCCTAGCCTTCAAAAGCTTTTGTATTTCTTGGAAAATTGTATCAGCTATCTTTGGATTATATTTCCTTTGCTTCTATTTGAAGGGTTTGATCCTAGGCTTAAGAGGAATGAAATGTTGCATTTCTTTAGGCTGAAAAGCCTTAAGATCATCATAAGAATAAGCCAGAACATCAACATACCTCTTAAAAAGATTCACCACCTTCATTTTCTCTTAGTGCAAAATTTTCCAATGTTGACCATTTTGGGATCATCAAGACTCCCAATATTCACTTTCTCAATCTCAGTAGATTATCAAGCTCCTTGGGAAACTTTAGACTTCATATATCTATCATGTTTATCAAAAATATCCTCCAAACTCACCAGCCCTTTAGGAATTTTTTTGCCTTTTAGTTTGATGCATCCATCTTGATCCATCTCTTCTTTGACACCCTCTTCATTTGATGACACACACTCTCTAGGAAGATTTTCACTTCCTTCAAAGTACAGCTGATCAAAGTTGTCTCTAAGCTCCAAGAAAGAAATCAAATGTTGGTCATCATTAAAAACTTGCCAATTATTTGCATTGTCAGGCACACTGGGTCTATGGATCATCTCAATGGTGAATTTCTCTTGAGGAAAATCAGGATGAGGAATCAACAAGGACCCCGAAACAGCTAGAGATTCAGCCCTAGTGTTCCTTTCCCTTGGCATAACTTCAATGGAAAAAGCATCAAGGAATTCAATGGAATCCCAGACCAGATTCCTATAGTGCTTCAACCTTCTATTCTTTACCTGATAAAGGTCTCTAACTTTGTTTTACAATTAGCTCTACATCTCCACGAGCAAGAAGGTTCTTCACTCCCATTTCCTTCACCATGCTCAACCCAAGAATGACAACCTCATACTCATCAATATTGTTGGTATTTTCAAACTAAAAATTGAAGGAGGAAGGATGAACCTTACCCTCAGTAGAAGTGAGCACTACACCAGCTCCAGAACCAACTGAAAAACATCTCCCAACAAACTCCAAAGTCCACACATCATTAGGGTCAAGCAACACTCCCTTTGGTAGACTTGTCTCCTCTTGTGACATGATCATGTAGTTCCCATGTACAATGTCTTCATTCAATATTTGTGCTTTATGATCATTTGTCTTTTGCACAATATACTCTACTTGTTTCTCATGCAGCAACTTCTTCATCTTCCCATTGACAGGGATCAAGGCATGTGACCAATCCATTTGTATTTCCCCTCCTACCTCCTTACAAAAATTTCTACTTAGCAACAACCCATATAAAGGAGGAATATCAACTACCAAAATGGTGGCTAAGACCATTTTCTTTGGAAAAGTAGCAAAATCTACTTGTGCATCTTTAATCCTGTCAACCAAAGGTACTTTATTACTCTCCATGGAATAACAAGAGCCATAAGTGTGGGTTAGGGTTAGACCCAAAGCATGAGCCAATTTTGTAGGCATTACATTATCTAATGCTCCTGAATCTATGACATAGTTATTGAGTTTATGGCCAGCTATGAGAAGGGTCACATATAATGGTTCAATTTTCTCATTAAGGGAAGTGACTACAGCCACAAGGCTTGATTGAGATGAGGAAGAGGAGTGGGAAAAATTCCTTTAGAAGAATGGGCTTGGGTTTTAGATTTAGAATTTACAAAGTTAACCATTTTGGAAAAGGCTTTAGGATGGGTTTGATAGAACTCTGCCTCAAAAATCTGAATCTTGGTCTTTTTAAGATGGTCTATAATGTCAAAAGATCCAGATGTGGATGGGGAATCACTACTGGGAGTAGGATAAGATTTTGCTATTAGCTTTATCCTTTGTTGGACAAGAATTATTAGAAGTAGAAGTAGAGGGAGAAGGACTAGCAGAGCTTACCTTTTGGGTGGAAGTAGTAGGAATAAGAGCTCCTCTCGTGAAACCACTAGGATGGTGATGGGGTAATCCTTGGATATTTTTACAGGTTGCACCACTTTTTCCTTTTAGTTTGTCTACTCCCATGTCATAATAGCATATGACTCACTGTTCATCTCATCCACTATATCATCATAGTCATATTCATCATCCATGACTTCAAAGTGGTAAGGAAATGAACTTGGGAACCTCCAAGCTCCTCTAGATCTTTATCATCTTCCTCATCTTGTTCATCCTAGAGTCCATTTTCTTCCTTAACATCGGGCTCAACAACCTCACAAGTAGAATTAATAGGCACCTTGAGGGGTGGACCTTCAATGGCCAATTTAGTTTGAGAAGAGGGTAAGTGGTTCCTAGGATGAAAGTTCTTCCTTGGAACATCTTGATATGGAGCATGTTGAGCCAATTGTTTCTTAATGGAAATGAGGTCATTAGCCAACTTTTGCACTAACTGATCTGCATTACCTCCAAGAGAAGAGGAAGAAGAAGATGCTTTGGATTTGAAGAATCCATTTTTAGCTTGCTAGACATAATCAAGTCGTCTTCCACACTGACAGCTAATCTTTGATCAGCATCCAAAGTTGCAAGATTTTCTCTCCTCAGGGCATAGCTTACTTCCGAAAATTGAGCATTCAAGAATAAAAACTTCTGACTCTGATCAATAGGCCTAGTATCTTGTGGAATCTTGTTAATCGACTTGTTGAACTTGACCAAAAATTCTCTCGGAGGCTCATGTGGCTCCTTCTTGATTTGAAAAATTTGAGCTAGCAAAGCATGCACATCCTCAACAGGTTTGAAATGCTTCTCAAATTGAATTGTCATAGTATTCCAATTAGAGATAGTCCCAGTAGGAAGATGGAAAAACCAATTTGTAGCATTGTCTTGCAAGGTCTCCATAAACAACCTAACAAAGACATCCTCATGTTCAACTCCAAGGACTCCACATGTAACAATGAAGGTTGCAATGTGTTCATCAGGGTGCACTTTTCCATCACCTCTAAATTTGGGAAAATTCTTCCTGTTACCCCTAGGTAACTCATGTAATGGTTTAGGAAGAGCCAGAGGCCCAACTCTTTGTCCCCAAGGCTAAGATTCTACCATCCTTGGAAAGATTGCTTGAAGTGGAACTGAGACACCAGTAAGAATTAGGGCACGCATATTAGGGATAAGTTGTTCTTGAGGAATGCTACTACCAGAAGCTCTGTCTTCAATAGGAGGTGTGCTTTTGGAATGAGCTATTCTATTTATTCTTGTTAGAGGAAGTTGAAAACCTTGTTAATCCAGGAGTTGAAATTGGGGATCTTCAATTCCAAGAGCCCTTACACCATTAATATATCGTAGAGTCACCACATCAAAGAAATGATTAAATTAGTTGTTCTTTTAGAAAGGAAATTTGTTGAACAAATTCCCCAACAGAGTTGCCAAAACTATTGGGTTTCATATTTGCACTTGGAATGAAACCACACTCAGGGTACAAGCAAGTCCCTCCTCTTTAATGGGAGAGGTTCCCTTATTGAAAGTAGGGGGAAAACCTATGTACAAATGCATAGTATTTCATTTAATGGTGGTTTCCCAATATCCTGAAAAGTGTTTTAAGCCTAGAAAGTTATCAATACATGAGGATAGAAGACTTTAAAGAGAGGAGGGAGGTAGAAGAAGACAATACTTTCAAGGAAAAGAGATGGTAGAGAAAACCCTTATATGTATTGTGAAAATCGATACTGAGAATAGAACCATCCACATTTATAGTAGACAGAATTTGTAGAATCAAATTTTTGGAGATTATACAAAATATTACAAAACATTTCTAAACACGCAAGGATTAGATGATTTACATATCAAAACCGAAGGAAAGAAAAAGCGTAATAAAAAGGGAAAAACCTTTGTATTGATTTCTTCCAATTCAAAATTACTTAGTTCCAAATAATCAAAATTCCAACCCCTACAATGGCTTTGAAAGCTCATGATATAGCTCACAAGAGATGGTTACAAATTCCTTGAGAAAGAAAGAAACAATTACAACTTATTCCAATCATCCACACCCTTTCGAATTCTTGAAAACGTAAAGAAAATGTTAATGGTAGAAAAACCAATTTTTAAATATACGACAGTTACATTATTTTACCACTTAAAACATGGGTCATTCAATTTTCTTTACAACTTCAAATTTGGGCCACCCACGTGGGAGAAATTGATTGGAGTAGTCCTGCGAACACCTCCTACATTCTTTTCCTTTAAAGCAATACTAGGGGCTGACACGTGGAGAGCTCCACCGATTCCTTTATACTTATCTAATTTAGGCCAATTTTTGCTTGACTTACATTGACCCCTAGACACATGGAGGGCTGACACACATTTGAGTTTCCACTTTGGAAGCGCCTCCCGAAATTGTGCTAAGATGACGCGTGTCTCCTTCCGCTAGGATTATAATTTTCAATAGCCAACTCTATCTCTCCATTGACTCGACCACGTGGTGAGTTAGTGCTACTTGAGCCCGACCCTTTGATTTCACTTCCAAAATGGCATTGTTAAGGAATGTGGTGGCTTCTGCCAACCCGCCCATACTTGGTCAATTTTAACTATCAACTCTATCCCTTATTGGACCTAGGACACGTGGAGGACCAAAGTGTAAGTTTGAGAACTGCCCGAATTTGACTCTTGAAGCCGCACCAATGAGGTATGTGTTGTCGTCCACCGAATCTTCCATACTTAGCCAATTTTAGCTTGTCTGTCTTCATTTTGTACAGGACACACAGAAATCCTCGCGCTTATTTGAGGACTGTCCCTTGGACCCTTCTCCTTGAGTTGCGCCATTTGGACACGTGGAGGCTTCGTTGAACCTTGAAATATGGTCAAACCGCATCCAACCAAAGATATTCACGTATTACCTGTGGAATCTGGGGAAAATTTTGATAGGGAAAATGTTCCTATCACTCCCAATTGTGTGAAGAAAATAAAAATAAGGAAAGGAATTCCACCATACACCCAAATTTCAAATTGTTCTCCGTGAATAGGAAAACTACAAACAATGCCAGCTTGACACAATTCAATACTATAAGGTACAGACTCGAAAAAATTTAAACTTGACTTCAAAAGAGAGGAATTTTGGGGCTGACAACAAAGCATGCACCCCCAAAGAGGGAGGCATCATTTGGGTTTACACAATATTTGTATAGTTCAATTTTTAGTTTTTGTCCATGACGCAATGGGTTACACAACGAGTGGGTTCAAACCAATCTACAAAACTCCATACAAATTTTACAGGGAAAATTTTCCTTAGCATTCTAGGGAGAAGTTACATGTTAGAGGATAAACCAGACCTTCCTCTCTACACTACTTCAGCTAGCGGTGTCAGATCACCCAAAAAACCAAACAGTACAGAGGTCTCTTCACTCTTGGGAAGCAGTTATAGGTTGGAGGATAAATTAGACTTTCCTCCCTACACTTATTCATCCACTGGCATGAGATAACCCAAAAAACTCACACAACATTGATAAAAGTATCATTTATACACCATTTCTTCTCACCACGGATCGGAGTTCACATGTTATTTTTTCATTTTTGTACTTTATTTACACACACACACACACACACACACACACACACACACACACACACACACACACACACATATGCATTTTTAGACATTACACATATACATGCATATTTGACTACTTAATCATCTTTTCTTTTCAGAGGTCAGTACTATGGGAAGAAAGCGGTCAACATCATGTACATAGTGGGTACATCATACACATGATACTAACCATGTAGGTATTGTTAGGAAATAATGGATAAAATATGTGGATGAGTCCCTCACTGAATTTCAACAAGAGAGACTAATAAGTAGAAAAATGTTACATATCCGAAATAAAAGTGCGAGAATAAAATAACACAACACAAAGAGACAGTATTTAATGTGGTTCACCCAATTTGGGCTATGTCCACCAAGAATCACTTGCTAAGATTTTATTATAATCCACCACTCTCTCAATACAATACCTAGATCTGTTTGGAGCTATGCTCAACAAACTCTACAAAATTCACACCGAATTCAAAACACATATGCAATGTTACATCATACCTACCATATGCATAAAACCATATAAGTAGACAATTGCTTAAGTATTTTTACAAAACCGTGGGTATCAAAACCATGGGCCAAAACTGTCCCATAAACCTATGGGTCAAAAATCTCACCCATATGAGAAAATAATGTTTCCCGGTATATCGAGCACGTTTTAAGGCCAATTTTTTTTTCTCGGGGCTATACCCCGAACCCCGATGAGATAACTGTGGAAAGTGTACAATCTTCAACACTTTCTCACATGAAAATAGGCTCCACAACCTAATAGGTACAACACACACATTGGCATCTACACATGCATTTTCACCCTAGGTTCACTCTCATCACTTTTTACACTTTTGCATCTTTAGTCTCCACGCTCCATGTTTTTATCACTCCATGATTTTGTATAGTCCTTCAACACGCATTATACATCACTCTACAAAGATATTAGCTACGCATATCTATCTACTTTATGTTACTAAGAATTCTGATCACCAACATAAAGTGGGGAAAAATAGACACTAAATCACATACTTTGAGTCATTATTTAGTCCTGGTCTCATACTACTATGCGTATGGTTATCAAGTGAAAATAATAATGATTAACCCATTTCTTTGGCTATTTTTGTGTTATATTATGTTCCTACTTTTGATATTACACCCATACTTGGCCTAGTCTATACTCTCATATTGTGTTTTTCCTATTTTTTACTAGGGTGCCCTGATCCTCTTTACACTTTCCTCTCACTTTTTGGGCACTTTCTAGTGGTTTGAACTTCTTATTTTTGTAGTCATCCTTTTGGGGTTCATTACAAAATTAGAGTAAGAGAACCATATAAATATAAAGTTATGTGACCATAATGAGGGACCAAGCACTAAGCACTAGCTATCTCCACCTAAGGTTTCATCCATCAAAGGCATCTATAACTACATTTGCATCCATCTAGATCCATCACAAAGCACACAAGGTTGGTTCATCTGCATCACACTTCATAGGAGGGGATTTTATTTTTCCATGCACACATTTATTACATTCACCATCTAGTTACTTTCTCGCTACTTCACAAAGTGTGACTGGCACAAGAGCAACCTAGGGAACAATTACACACATACATATAGAACTATATTGGGTTTCATCTATAGTGCAACACTTAGTGATAATTCCATAAATTTGGAAGTTGAGGATAGGGTAAGTGCACCAAGTTGGGGGAAAAAGTGGACAAAAAACTGAAAATGAATGAAACACGATCACATTTTACAATAACGTGATCACATTATGTTTTCTTAGTCTCACAAATTCATAAAGCTATAATGCGTACATGTTTCTAGTGCTATAAAATGCATACACGTTTTGAGCAATATCAAGTTTAGAATGGCCTAAAGGAGAAATATTTACTAAAATAAATGTTAAGTATAAGAAATAATAAAATTATAGAGAAAAATATAAGAAGTTAGGGTCACTCTACACACGATGCACGTGGTCCCATAGCTCTATGATTATAATCTAGAAGATAGTTTTCAAAATCTAATTTGAGTCAAGATACTTAGAAATTTTCATAATTTTAGCAATGACCTAAAACTTTTAGGCCATATATATTGTAGTTAGTGTTTGTTTTACGAAAACATATAGTCGATTTGTAGGTTTTTTGACCTTCTAGATTGGATTTTGGCCCTACCACTACTTGAATTGGTACTAATTTTTAAATTTGGTCCATAATTCACTTTATTGTACCATGAATAAGCTATATGATACTTGTCTACTTATTACTAAAATGAGATCATCACTTTGTAGATAGAGTATTGCTCCTAAATGGGATTCTGTCCTACGACAAAAATGAGGTGATTGCAATGTGCCTCCTCCTTAAGGTTTGATCACACTACTAGGTGTTGAATGATTTTTTATGAATAGTACTAAATGAATTGCATCAAGTGAGCTCAGATGATTCTTCATTCTTATAAATAGGGTGCTCCATATAAAGATCATCCCTTCACCTTTCCTGGCTCTAAAATCATCCTTTCATAGAATAAAATTCAGGACTCTCATACGTTTCTTTTCTTATATGTATCTCATGGAGATAGAAGATGCCTTAATACTTCACACATGATGGTTTTGGATACCTCGGTTTTATGACTATCTCACTTTAGCTTGTTCTTTAGAGAGATTTGGGTACATTGATAGAGTTAGGATATGGTTATCATCAAGGGTTAGGGTTTAGGGTGTACATTTTAGGGTTTAGGGCTTGGGGTTTAGGATTTAGGGTTAAGGGTTTGGGGTTCAAGGCCTAGGGTTTAGGGTTTAGGTATCAAGGTTTAAGGTTTAGGGTTGAGGGTTGATTAGGGTTCGGGGATTAGTGTTTAATATTTAAGGTTCAAGGTTAAGGTTTTAGGGGACATGGTTTATGATTTAGGGTTTAAGGCTCGGGGTTTAACGTGTAGGGTTTAAGGGTTATGGTTTAGGGCTCAAGGTTTAGGCTCACCAATTCACTCACTATAATATTAAATTATTAGTATTGATGGAGATTATTCAACTAAAAAGGGTTCATCTACTTCATACGCATAAAATTCAAAGGAAATCATCACAATTTGATTTTATTCATCTACCGATATTTTGGATGAGGGAAATTCTAGACATCTAAGAACAATTCAATACAAAGAAATGTTACCCAATACATCTATCTTCTTTTTCCCATCACATGGGAACTATTTCACTCACTATAATGTTTTGTTTCTTAACCATTCTTATTATTATTGACACAGAGTATTCAATTGAAAAGGGTTCATCTCGCTTCATAGGCTGAATATTCAAAGAGATTCTTCACAATTTGATGTCTTTCATCTGTTGATATTTTTAGTGAGGAAATTCAGATATCCAAGAAAAATTTGGTACAAAGAAATGTTTTTGACGCTCTTTTGAATAATTTTCTTATTTGTAAGCTATCGGGAACAAAGGTTTCATTCAAGAACAAATCTTTATATGTTCGAGTGCTTGTGTAAGTTTGTTGATTTGAGAGGATTTCGAGGTTCATGTTTCTTTTCCAATATGCATTACTCCAATGTTTGAAAATGTTTCTACATATGCAATGACATATTGATTCGAGACACTCGGTGATTCTGAATGTCCAATTCTACAACAAACCTCATTAGTCCTCAATCCTTGGATATAGGGAGACACTGTTACTTAGATTCCATTTATAACAATAGATATATTTGTAAATGTTTGTTATGGCCTCTAAATCTGTATGAATTTCAAATTGACTAGAAATCACATCACACCCTTCACTAGGATTGATGACTACCCCTATCTTTTTAAAGGAACTTTTGAAAGCATCCATGGGTTTATCATAGAATTAATTATCAATGAATGGAAGGTCACTAAGTCATAGGATAGATGACTCCCATTCATAACTAAATAAGAAATATTTATTAGGAGATTAATAACCCCTTTGTGTTCTTATCCATTCCCTAGTTGTTATGCTTATTTTGAACACTTTAAGAAGTTCTATCAAATTTATTATCCATTCCAAGTAGCTTATGATCTTTCTTTTTCTCCAGAGGAGAGGATACCGTATGATGGAAAAGTGACATGCGAGCATGGGAATCTACAAGCGACTCTTCCTCACACCCGACCTCCAGGAGGTCGTGCAGAGACAAATGCCGGTGGGTATGGAATATGTGTGAGATGCAAACAAACTAGTTAGGCAATCTAATGTCTTCAATACACACTAGCGGAATTTGTGAGTCTAAGGCAAAGAAGGCCCTCCTAACTTGAACTGGTGTGATAGATCGGTCAGCAAGATGACTTCTGCTCAAGGCTCAATCAATATCGAGCTCGGTGTGATTCGATCTATAGGTTGTGGAATACGTGGAAAATGACACGGGATATTTTCGTGTATTTCCGAAAGGTTCATATGGTGGATGGTAAATATAGTCAATTCTATGGACGATTCTCTGGCCTAGTCCGAATTTCCTATCTCTGGGTAGCTGCTATGTCTAGCAAGGATAATTGTTCGATGATGATAGGTGGAAGTGGGGTAGACCGGAATACTAGTGTGCGTAGGCTAGTGTCTATGTCTAATTCTCCTATGGATTCGTTGGGCTGCGGGATTTGTGGGTCACAACCGTAGATTCTTAGTTGTTGTGGACCTATTATGGTCATGCGTAAAATCAATTCCTAATCCCTAATATCCAAGATTGTATGCTTTCTCAACTTCTATATTTAGGATCAATAACTGTGTGATTTTCTCAGAATATCTTACAGGCGTTCGTGCAACCTGGATTCTTAGGTTGGTATCTATATCTAGAAGAGTGTCTCCTGCATCTAGCTGTGGGACCAAAGGATCACAACCAAAGGTTTGTTCTCTTTCAAACCCTTCTACAGTCATATGAATGTTGTCTAGGGTAATCTGTAGTTCGGTTGATTTGACCAAAACGTGTGCTTGGTCATCTTCTATGTTTAGTCCGCTCATTCGGGAATTGATTTGTTCTACAAGCTTACCATTGTTGGAAGACTTGGATCCTAAGATTTTGATCTATATCAGTTATCACCGTGATGAGATTGGGTTGAGGCACGATTGGCTCGAATACGTATTCTCTGGGCTCTCTAGGTCCCATGATTGTCATACAAAAGCAACAATGTAAAACAAACTACAGTAAAATGAAACTTAACTATGTCGAATATATCTATATATGATTTCTCTATTTTTTTGTGTTTTCTGATGAACTTTACGAATTTAAGAAAGCAGCTATTTAAAATATCTAGAAATGACAACTAAAATAACAATTTAAAACAAACAAAATAACCGAGTGTAGCTATTTGTCTGTGTAATTTGTAGATCTATTCTAAACAATAAAATAGCTCATCTAATCTATTTGCAAGACTCTCGATCCTACCTCAGAAGTGAGGAGTGAATCATAGTTTCTCATAAACTATCAATCCCCATAACTTCCCTAGAAATATCGAGAGTAGAATTAACTAAAATAAAGCAATTAACTACTCTATTTGATATGATTCTAACTAGAACTTTGAAAGCTAGAACCTGGATTCTGCATAACAGTGGCGAATCCGATGGTGTGTGTGATCTTGTCCCCTCAGTGTGATCTCCTCATTCCTTCGTGTTCACGTGGATCTAGAAAAGTGTGTAATGCTAGCATCAACAGAAGTAGATATTGGGACAAAGGTAGCTCAAGACACAAACTGAATACAATGTGAGTAGGAGAGGGATAGCGCAAGAGTACAGAGCTTGGCTTATGCAATTCCTAGGGATCTATTGCGAGTCATGCAACATAAAGCATCCAGAACCTAAAACTATCCTGTTTGAAGAACAAAACCTGTAACTTTAATGGCTTCCTAAGCTATTCTACTCCAATGGATTAGATGAAATAATAGCAGTGCTTGCACAAGATGGATATGTGGCTTACTAACAGTAAAACAATACTAACTAAGCATGCAATGAAAGAAACTAAGCATTCTAAGCAAAAGGAAAACTAAATCTACTAAAAGAGAAATCGAGAAGGCAAATTTTGAGGGGCCATTTGCTTGAGCACAAGCCAACTATTTATAGCATTTGCATTTACCCAAGGTAAAAGCCAAATAGAACTCTTAAACTATAAACAATGGCAAAACACTATTCTAGGGAACCAGAATCATAAATGCAAGCTTATGGCGGTGAAAGAAAGCTGGTAAAACGTTGAAATTACATGATTCGTGTTAAAAGAGCTTTCTAGAAAATGCGTAAAGGACCGCCGCCCTGAGTAGGGTGGTGGTTACAGACCGCCCTGTTCGGGCGGTGGCGACGGTCACTGAGACCGCCGCCTGCATGCCAGGTGGCGATTTCCATCAAGAGAAAAAGGTCAAGAAAAGAGAGGAAAATGGAAAAACAAAGCACAGGGGGCTAAGTGGGGCATGCGGGATGTTAATGCACACTTGAGAGCTTTTCCAAATCCCAAACACCTGTGAGGAGACTGTATCATCATGGGGCACATGTCACGTTGTTTTGGCAAGACAAGACCTTACAATTTTGGGTAAGTACATATGCCTCCTCGGAGAAGCATTTTAGCCATGAAGAGGCATAAAATGGTGTGTCCGAGTATGGCGGTCCCGAAATGGGAAGTTAGAAGTTATACCTGATACATCCGTGTGTTGAAATGACGTATCCAAAATTCCCACTACCTGCAAATGAAAAGAGAACTCAAGTGCAGATAGACACAATAGTTTGAAAAATAAATGCTAAAATAATAGGGAATGAGAACGTACCATTTGTGCGGGGATAGGAACTTACCTCCGTCGGCACTCCAAACCTGTGAAAAAGTCATTTAAAACGAATCAAGTGTTTATATATATGAAAGTGGGCCCATTTTCCTATTCATTTGTATGCGAGTCGATTTGATTGATTTTGAGCTCTGGGACCCACGGTGATGGTTTCTTGCGTGAGTAGAGTCAAAACGTCTGTGATGAGATAGCGATCATGCCTCCACGTGTGGAACATCGACCCGTGAGATCATAGGTTAGTTTTCTTCAATTTATCCTTTTTACCCCCTTAAATTTGAAATGCTAAATACTTTGTCATGGGGGGGTAATTTTTGAAAATGTTAGTGTTAAAAGGTCCACTAGGGGGCGCTCTTGGGTAGGCTTTGTTTTTAGGTAAAATGGTCATTTTTGCATTTTTAGGTTTTTTAAATTTAAAACCCACGTGGGTTTTTGGACCACGACCACGCGCCGCCCGCCTGTGGCGGCGGTTACATGACCAACCGCTATCCTGTTCAGGTGGTGGTTACACGACCGCCACCCTTAAGGCGACGGTTACAAAACCGCCTCTTTGCTCAGGGGTGGCGGATTTTACACGTAATGCAAAAGGAACATCTATTTGAAATTGTTTTGCTTTTCTAGCATTTCTACGTGTTTTCATGATTTTTCCAATATTACTTGGATGCTAACTTGCTCTGTTTTGTGTGTTTTTGGGTGTATGCAGGTGAGAGAGGAGTATATCGATGGAGTAGAGAGAGGGAGTGTGATTGACTCCCAGGGGTACTAGATGCCCTCTCACAGGATGAGGAGGACACTCTTCAGCGGGTTGGGATACTACGCATTTCACGCGTGCCCCATGTTACACCATCTAGTCACATCCTTTGTGACTTGTTCTCATATTGGGATGTAGATCAGAACACCTTCCGATTGCCAGGGGTCCGTGGTGAGTGGACTATTACATTGGAGGACGTCTATCGCATTCTGGGGGTCTCGATCATCGGGAGATGACTCACCCTAGAGACGGGTGCTCACGGCTGAGATTACAAGTTCATATATGGGAGCCCATCTCCACGGTGGCACAGGGGATGAGGCTCATCATATGGGAGATGCAGCCATCATGGGGATCTTGCCTCGGGTCGAAGAAGGGGTTAGAGATCCATTACTTCTTCCCATCCCCTTACTTTGCACAGATAGCCATCATGGGGATCCTTACCTAGGGAGGCGATCGGGGACAAGGGAGGAGATACATTATTATAGGGGTATTCTTTGAGCCATCCGACCCTAGTCATGAGTTGGGTCCATGAGCATTTCAGTTATGGCAGGGGTGTGGATAGAGGGACATGGGCGCCGGATGGGATACGAGCAAAATTTTCCTCCATAATTTCTATTTCATTAATGTATGTATTAGGAATAGGATGTTGTTAAGTATATTAGTAGTAGAGTCGATAGAAGATAACGGCGCCAAGATGCGGTGCCGCCAATAATGTGGAGTACGGTAATAGTCAAAGTACAATAGGAATGTTGTAAAAAGTAAATATTTGTCGTAAGTGGTCCAGTAATGTTAAAATGTCAAAGTTTGGGTAATTAGAGAAGTAGGGTCTACATGATTAGGAATTAGAAATATTATATTGGTAATAAGGACAAGGAGTGAGGTCATAAATATTTTGTGTATTTTATTTGTAAAAAGTCTAAAAATGTGGAACCCATGTAAAATGATAAGGTTTATCTTATCTTAAAGATAAGCTTACATGTATAGATAAGAGTTAAGGTATGGAATATGATTCGTCAGAGTGGATTTCTTATCCTATCTTAGAGATAAGATGGATAAGCCTGGAAGTTCTATAAATAGAGAGGCCACCCCCCTCATTTAGCATAGAAAGAAGTAGTGAGAAATATTGTAGGAAGTGTGCGAAGGAAGCCATCAGTTTAAAGGTGTGTTGAAGAAGCCATTAAGAGGTGTAATTGTAAAGTTTCTCCCATAGTCTTGGTGAAAGGCAAGTGAAGTCAATAACACTTGAAGTACCTCATGGGTGAGATTGTAACAATTTCATGTTAATATTATAATTTACTTTGATATTTCAGATTTTTCATCATTCCGTCTTATCATAGTCGATGGTATTCTTGTGTTATGTTGTTGTTTTGTTTCCAGATTACATCCACCAAACTAAAGGTTGTGCATTAGTAAATAATCATAAAGAGGAGGAGTTCCGGTGAAGAATTATCATAGTGTCGGATTGGTGATGACATTTTGGTTCCGTTTCCAGGACCATTCCTCGTTGGTGGATTTTCTGGAGAGATATTCCCACTTAGTCAAAAATCAATTGGAGGGTAACCTTGTTTTTACTGTGCATAGTAGTTACCATGGTAAAGTCATTTTTACCGTGAATAGTAGTTACCATGATAAAGTCATTTTTGCTGTGAATAGTATTTATCACAGTAAAGTCACTTTTTACCGTGAATAGTATTTACCCGCAAAGAACTTCACTTTTTATGTGAATAGTGTTTACCACAAGAAAGTCGTTTTTACCGTAGTAAGTCAAGTTTTACCATAGTTTACCGTGGTCATTTCTATTTTCTAGAAAGGTGTAAAGTCACTTTTAGTATAGTGATTCCAATTATTTGTGCACATAAGTCTTGTTGATTGTACTTGTGGGTTGGTATTTCACGGTGGTTACTTTTGAAAATGGGAAAGATTCCTTTTTTCAGCTCAATCTAATGAAGATGCTTCTTCTTTCATTCAAGAGTTTAAACGATCTTGTATTTGTAATGGCCTTATAAGAAGGGAACAATGGACTGAATTTTTCCTACCTTTTTGGATGGTTCAACACTTAGGTGGTTTGAAACACTAGGTGATAATGTGAAAAATTCATGGGATTTATTAATTGAAAGTTTTCTTGAAGAATTTGGTGAACAACAGAAATATGCAGATCTCATGATCGAGATCACAAAGCTATCCCAAGGAGAGAAGGAGAAGATAAGGGATTATCATGCTCGTGTTCTAGAGCTAAGGAGGAAGCTCGATGCCCAGATCCGGAAGGAAGGATTAGCGGATGGGTTGATGAATGGCATGGATAATCTCCTCTGTAAGCACTTCATTCTTGGGATGAAGCCAGAGATCAGACAACGAGTGAAGTATGACCACCCAACTACCATTGAACAAGCAAAGGAGATTGCAAGAAGGCAAGAAGAAAGCATGGAAGAGGAGCCCAAAGAAATTGTTGCTAAAGTAGAGCCTACACCAACACCTTTGGTCCAAAATCCACAACCACTCCCGGTGAGCACAAATATTTCTCCTAGTACATCTACCGAGTATGAAGATCTCGCTTCAAAAAGATGGGTCGCTTAACTATTAATCTTCTTCAAGGAAAAGAATTTAGTTCTCAGGGAGGAGATAGAGGTCCAAAAAGAAATATTTGAAGTTGTATGTTATGGTTGTTATAAAAGGGTCATTATAAGTATAATTGTCCAGATAGAGCTTCTACATCTGGTAAAGGAGATAATGATAAAGGAAAAGCACCTGTGAATTCTTTTGATGTAGTAGATAAGAGCAGAAATAATGAAGTAGATGTGTTTGTAACAAAAAGAAAGAAAGAAAAAGATAATCAAGATGGAAATGATCCTAAGAAGATGAAAGGAGAAACTAGTAAGAAACATAGGAGAAGAAAGTTGGGTGTGCAGGATTTTCTGATTTCACAGGGGTAAGGACCATACTCCATCTTGGAAGATCTATCCAAAAGGCCTGCAAATATTACATATGGTCAACTCTTGGCTATGTCTTCTGAGAAGAGGCGGGAGCTGCGAAGTGGACTCAATGCTCGACGAAGGAAGGAGGTTGAGGTCCCTATTTTGGAGGCAGAGGAAGATCCCTATGCTCCACAAGCTGAGGTATTATGTAATGGTATTTCAATTCATGATGTCTTAGTTGATGGAGGTGCTGCAGTTAATGTAATGACCGAGTCTGTAATGAATATGTTGGGTTTAAAAATTGATCGCCCTTCAACACTTATGTTAAGGTCATTAAATAAGGGAAAAACTAAACCAGAAGGTGTAGTTTCAAATGTGGCAATATCTGTTATGGGTGTTGTATGTGTGGTAGACTTTCAGGTGATGAAAAATGGTACTGTTGCATACCCAATGCTGCTGGGAAGACCATGGCTAAGGAGAGTTCATGCAAGAAACTACTGGAATGAAGGTTTCATGACACTTGGACGTGGTAGAGAGAGGGTGAAGATAAACGTGATCCCTCGACATCATAAAGCAGAACCTGTGGATTCAAGTGATGAAACTGATGATTGGACATCCTCTGATTACTCTAGTACCAGTGAAGTGGACACTGAAGATGAAGAAAGTGAGGTGATGTTTCAGTCATGGATATCCTTCCAGTCACACCAACTCATGACCCCATAAAATTATCTGAAGAATAAGTTGATGATCATCTCCAACAAATAAAGATTGGTGATGCTGTGATGGAGAGTGAGAAGGAATCCTACCTCCAGCTCTTTCGAAGGTACATACACCTATTCACTTTTGATTACAAGGAACTCCGTCAAGTAAGTTGGGTAGAACATTCTATTGAGCTGGTAGATGGTGCTAAGCCCATAAAGCAAATGCCATATAGAATGAATCCTAATTTTTCCAAGACTGTAAAAGAAGAAATAGATAAGTTGCTTGATGCAGGATTCATATTTGCTGTGGAGAATTTAGAATGGGTTTCTCCCATTGTGATCTCAATAAAAAAGAATGGGAAGCTACGCATTTGTGTTGATTATAGGAAGCTCAATAAGGCAACAAAGAAGGATCATTACCCTCTTCCATTTTCAGATCAGATCTTGGACGAAGTAGCTGGCCAGGAGTGCTATAGTTTTGCTGATGGATATAGCGGCTACAACCAAGTTCGTATAGCAGAGAAAGATCAGCTGAAGACCACATTCACCACTCCTTGGGGAACGTTTGCTTATAGAGTTATGCCTTTTGGGTTGTGTAATGCTCCAAAGCAACATTCCAGTGTTTGATGAATAGGGTGTTCGAACCCTACATTGGGACCTTCATCAGAGTATTTCTGGATGATTTTTGCATCTATGGGAGCAAGTTGGACCACCTGCACCAAATGGAGACAACATTTCAAAGGTTAGATGAAGCACAAGCCTCACTAAACCCTACAAAGTGTGTCTTTGGATGTTCTAAAGGTGTTTTGTTAGGGCATGTTGTATCCAGAGATGGTATTGGTACTGATCCTGATAAAGTTTCAAAAATCAAAGATTTACCATTTCCTATTAATAGAAGTAAGTTGAGATCATTTTTAGGCCATGTGGGTTACTATAGAAGGTTCATCAAGAATTTCTCAAAGATTGCACAGCCACTAACCCAGTTCTTGAAGAAGGATGTTACTTATGAACCAGGAAATAAGGCGCATGAAGCTTTTGGACAACTGAAGGAAGCCCTGGTGTCTTCACCTATTTTGAAGAATCCAGATTGGAGCAAGCCATTCATTGTGTACACTGATGCCTCAGATGCAGCACTAGGAAGTACTTTGAGCCAAAAGGATGAAAATGGGAATGAACATCCAATTTACTTTGGGAGCAGACAAATGAGTAGTGCTGAGGTAAATTATATCAGAATCGAAAAAGAGGCTCGCTATCATTTTTGTTGTAAAGAAGTTTAGAAATTACTTGCTAGGGCAAAAATTTATAGTTGTACAGATCATCAGGCTCTAAAATATATTGTCAATAAGCCTAACCCATCAGGGAGGATAGCAAGATGGATAATTTTGCTACAAGAATTTGAATTTGATATTATAGATAGGCCAGGAAAGAAGCATGTCAATGCAGATGCACTCTCTCGAGCCTATGATGGTTTAGGATCATCTTGTGATGATGATGATTTCCCGATGTAGCATTGTTATCCCTTGACACAATCCCTAGTGAATACATAGATATTTGGAATTATCTTGAATGAATTCAAGTTTCCTGATGGTGCCAATGCAAAGACTAAGAGAAAGATTACTCAAGCCGCATCCATATTCTATTCTCGCATGGAGTATTATTTCGAATAGGACTCGATGGACAAAGATAAGAGGGTAGCGATTGGACGTGATCAAGGGAAGGAACTGCTAGAAGAATTCCACAATGGTACATGTGGAGGGCACTTCTCTGGACAACTTATAAAGCAAGAAGGATCTTGGATGCAGGTTATCACTAGCCCACTCTTTTTAAAGATTGTTATAATTATTGTAAGACATGTGATATTTGTCAAACACATGGTAACCGTAAGACTTCATCAGCTCCATTATGCCCTATTCTTCCACTTGGTCCCTTTGAAAAGTGGGGAATAGACATTGAGGTCCACTTCCAACTACCTCACGCCAAAATAAGTATATTGTAGTTGCCTGCGATTATTTAACCAAGTGGGTTGAAGCTAGGCCATTGAAAATAGCTTCCATGGATGAAGTGGCAAGGTTCATATATGAACGCATTGTCACCGATTTGGTTGTCCATTAGAAATTGTAAGAAGATCAAGGAAGCCACTTCATTAATGAGGTGGTAGAAGCCCTAGTCAATAAGTTTTCTATTAAGCACAGGAAGGCAACAACATACAAGCCAAGCACAAATGGACAGGTGGAACGAACAAATTTTGTGTTGTGTCAAATTCTAGCAAAAGATGCAGCCTTGCAGTACATAAATGGGATAAAAGGATTCATGCAAAGCATTGTGGGCATATAGGGCAACATCAAAGTCAGCAACAGGATACTCCCATTTCAGTTGGCCTATGGCATTGATCTAGTTCTTCCTATTGAGTTTGATATTCCCACTGTGAGAGTTATGAAAAATGAAAGGATGGATGAAAGTGATTCAGTAAAAGAAAGGTTGGTACATCTTCATTTGCTAGAGGAAATGAGGGAAATAGCAAAGGATACAAGCCATAAGAAGAAAATGAAGTAGAAGGAATACTTTGATCAAAAGATCCGTTGGTCTCCATTTCATGTGAATGACTTGGTTCTAGTATATGATTCTAGATACAAAAAAAGAAGACAGAGAAAATTTCTTCCAAAATGGATGGGGCCCTACAAAATAGTAGTTGTGCATGAAAATGGTACGTACCGACTGGAGGAATTGGATGGCACTCCCATTACGAAATGGGTCAACCATGACAAGTTGAAGATTTTCCAAGCACCAGAATAGTCTACTCCGAGGACGGAGTAGAAGCTAGGAAGGGGGAAGATGTCGACACTAAAATTTTCCTCCGTAATTTCTATTTCATTAATGTATGTATTAGGAATAGGATGTTGTTAAGTATAATTAGTAGTAGCATCCGATAGAAGATAACGGCGCCACAATACGGTGCCGCCAATAATGTGGAGTATGGTAATAGTCAAAGTACAATAGGAATGTTGTAAAAAGTAAATATTTGTCGTAAGTGGTCCAGTAATGTTAAAATGTCAAAGTTTGGGTAATTAGAGAAGTAGGGTCTACATGATTAGGAATTAGAAATATTATATTGGTAATAAGGACAAGGAGTGAGGTCATAAATATTTTGTGTATTTTATTTGTAAAAAGTCTAAAAATGTGGAACCCATGTAAAATGATAAGGTTTATCTTATCTTAAAAGATAAGCTTACATGTACAGATAAGAGTTAAGGTATGGAATATGATTCGTCAGAGTGGATTTCTTATCCTATCTTAGAGATAAGATGGATAAGCCTGGAAGTTCTATAAATAGAGAGGCCACCCCCCTCATTTAGCATAGAAAGAAGTAGTGAGAAATATTGTAGGAAGTGTGCAAAGGAAGCCATCAGTTTAAAGGTGTGTTGAAGAAGCCATTAAGAGGTGTAATTGTAAAGTTTCTCCCATAGTCTTGGTGAAAGGCAAGTGAAGTCAATAACACTTGAAGTACCTCATGGGTGAGATTGTAACAATTTCATGTTAATATTATAATTTACTTTGATATTTCAGATTTGTCATCATTCCGTCTTATCATAATCGATGGTATTCTTGTGTTATGTTGTTGTTTTGTTTCAGATTACATCCACCAAACTAAAGGTCGTGCATTAGTAAATAATCATAGACGAGGAGTTCCCGGTGAAGAATTATCATAGTGCCGGATTGGTAATGACAGTCCCCTATTATTGATGCACGGATATATGTGATGACCACAACTTATACAAGGTGGTCCGCATTTTACGTGGGCATGTAAGTCCTGAGCCACCCGACCCTAGTCATGAGTTGGGTCTATGAGCACTTCATCCCCTATGGCAGAGGTGTAGAGGTGGACAGATCCCGGAGCCGTGAAAGCGCTGAGATGGACAGACATGTCGGTGCTTAGAGAACCTCATCATGGGATTGCTTCCCCGACTCATGCCGACATGGAGGCCACACCATACTGCGACTATGGTAGGTATATGGGGTGAGGAGGCTCTTACTTGATCTCCGCTCCACCACAGGCAGCTTATTGATAGAGTGGGGCGAGTGGAGATGCACCCTTTAGCCAAGTTAACTTTGGCTACCATACATGGGTATGCTTCCCCCAGTGGCGCTAGTATACAGATCAGTCCGAGAGGCCAGAGGGGGGCCTAGAGGCCGGGGTTGGACAGTGGTTACTCCTGGCGTTCCTATTGCAGCCAGGAGGATAGTACGTGCCAGAGGGAGAGCCGGTGTGCCTCAGGCACCTTTGCTTCAGATTTCGCGGTCCTGCCCATAGCAGTGATGACCCCATTGAGGTAGACTCTGAGTCTGAGGAGTTTACGGGGGAGAGACAGAGGAGGAGACCGAGGACAAGTGATCCTGAGTGGCACGACACCCAGGATATCATGCAGGTGGAGAGGGCCGAGCAGAGTGCAGAGAGGGTGACTCTGGTTTCAGAGGAGCCACTCTCCCAGGGCCATGGGGAGGATGAGTCTATTGTGGGGTGTTACATTTGCTCAGCCACAGAGCAGCCCTGCGGCAAAGTGGCATCCGTGGTGGGCGCTGATCCCATAGATCCATCTTGGAGGCCTGGTGATCCGAGTAAGTTACCCTCTCTCCCTTTTAATGTTTGTTTTTTAGTTAGGATCTCCTTAGTTGCTATCTTGTATCTTTTAATTTCTTGTTTGGTTTCTAATTTTTTTCTCCTTTGTTTGCAGAGACCGCCGATGAGTGGTGAGATTTGATTCGCAGGGTATGCACTGATACCCTGATGATCCCCATGGAGAGGACCCATGCAGAGTTGTCCGTGGACGCTGGGGAGCCTTCAAGCAGCTGGCAGACATACCGACGTCTTCGCCCATCTAGCATGTGGCCAGGATGGTATCGACCCTTCGCACAGAGTTAGCGGGGTATAGGACGGCCGAGCGCCTGATGAGGAGCCATTCTCGTGGTGAGACCGTGGCTGCCCTCGAGATCCTGAGCCCTCCGTGCACTCGTAGAGCGCCGGCGCAGTAGCTGAGTCCTAGGCGTGGGCATGCACCTTCAGAGGGGTCTCATAGGGATTGAGAAGCCACTTGGCTCTCGTAGATTTTTTGTATGATACATTCTTTTGTATATCCGGGCTCTTTGAGTGTTTTGACCATGCTTAGTGCATGATGGCATTGTACATAAACGTTGATCATTTATATATATGTATATTTGTTTGGATCAAATTCTTGGCATTCATGGCTCACTTTCTATTTCCAGTTTCCTTATGTATACTATGATGTATGTTTATATGTTTTTTTAGAATATATGCAATGGTGAACAAATGATGCAAGTGTTTTACTTTCCTTTTTTTGTATTTCATGATGCTGATATATGATGATGTAGATATAATGTGATTTTGAATCTTAGTTTCTGTAAGCAATTTTGGATACTTCATGTTTGTTTTGGCAAAGTGATGAAAATAAACCGGTACGATGAACAGATAAACCTGCCCCTACCCCCAACTCCACGCAACTAGTAAGATGCGAGGGCTTATCACCAAGAGTTGGGAAGGGTGCAAGTTATGAGGTGTAGTGAAATGATAGTGATGGAAGATAGACAAAGCTTTGGTGGAACCAAATTAGGACACCACAAGTCTACTCCACTCGAGTGACTTCATAGTTTTGGATGCAACTTGCTTTGCGGTTTATCCAGACTTAGACCCGTAGATGGCCACATAGTAGACAAAATCTGGGTTTTTAGGATTTTAACTCTCTTGGGATTTTGAACATCTGATTCATTTGTTTTTGACTCAAAGTTTCAAAGTTTGAATTGTTTGTGTATGACCTTTTGCATTTATTTGTCAAGAGGACCCCCTACACTTTGCCCCATGCTACTAGTAAGAAGCGTGGGTTTATCACCATGGGAAAAGCATAGGCGAGTAAGGGCATTTCCATCCTTTCCCAACCCTACGTCACTAGTAAGAGACGCAAGCTCATCACCAAAGGTTGGTGGGGCAAGGAAATGTGTAAAATTAAAATTTTCTGTTTGATCAATGTTTGACTTGTTTATTTGAGTAAAATGTCAGTATGTGTTTATTTCCAAAGAGATATACATATGGGATAGATGTGACACCATGAAGCTTCTAGAATAGACCATAGGCAAGACACCTACCCTAAGAAGAAACCAAAAGTGAGAATAAACTTGCAGATCTTGGTATGGTTACCATTAAGACTTTGTCATGTCTAGCTTTATTTGATAAAATGATTCCGAGATAATTTGATGATATCATGAAAATGGAGAAGTATGATTAGAAAGTTTATGCCAACAACATCATGAGTTTGTAATGAATTGCTTTGAGAATAAATTCCTTGATCACAATTTGTGTACGAAACAAGTGGACAAATGATCTTAATCTATATGAAGATGCAATGTAGATAGATATATAAGTAGTGCTAGCTGCTTACGCGTAGAAACGCTTGAGGTGTAGGGAATTGACCGTTTCACCAAATTCCTCACCTTCTAGCATACATAAGAGGTATGCACCATTTCCATAGTCCTTCATGACTCGGTATGGGCCCAACCATTTAGGCCAGAATTTCCTTCCTTCGCCGGTCTTCTTGTCGATCGGTTATCTAGCCTTAGAACTAGATCACCTTCATATATGTCACATTCATAGACTTTCTTGTTATATTGCCGGCACATCCGGTCAGCATAGACTCTATGTCGTTGTTCAACATCTAACCTAGCTTCATCTAGGCTTTCTAGTTGGGAAAGACGTGCTTCTCTGTAAGCGTCTTCATCCAGAATCCCTTGTAATGAAATGCGGAGACTGGGTATTTCAACCTCAAGTGGGAGAACTACCCTTCCGCCCGAATACTAGTGAGAAAGGAGTTGCTCCCGTTGGTGTTCTTATTGAGGTTCGGTGGGCCCATAAGGCCGGATATAACTTCAAGTGCCAATCTCGTTTGTTTTCTTTCACCGTTTTAAGGAGAATGGATTTTAGTGTTTTATTTGTCGCTTCAGCCTGTCCGTTGGCTTGAGGGTAATACAAGGAAGCCGTATGATGGCTTATCTTAAATTTATTGCATAGTTCGCGAACCTCTTCATTCTTAAAAGAAGTTCCATTATCGGAGATAATGATTTGTGGGATACCATACCTGTAAATGATTTGGTTCAAAATGAACTTGGCGATTACAGAACCAGGTACAGTAGTAAGAGGCATAGCCTCTACCCATTTGGTAAAATATTCGGTGGCCGTGATTATAAAATTATGGCCATCTGTGGACGAGGGAGAGAATTTCCCTATTAAATCTAGGCCCCATGTAGAAAAGGGCCATGGAGTAGCGATTGGTTGCAGAGCTTGTGCCGGCATGTGGATCTCATGGGAGAATTCTTGGCACTTATGACACCTGCGTACGAACTCTACTGCATCGTGTTCTAGAGTAGGCCAGAAATAGCCCATTCGATGTATTTTATGAGTGGTGGCATGGCCACCGAAGTGGCCTCCACACATTCCGCTGTGAGATTCATGGAGAATCTTCTTGGATTCTTCTGTGTCGACACATCTTAGAAGCATTCCATCGAATGCTTTCCGATAGAGCACTTGCTCTATAATGATGTATTTAGCTATGATAATACGTAACCTTCCTTTTTCTTTATGGTGTGTAGCCCCTTCTGGATACATATGGTCCATGATATAATTAATGATATCAGTGTACCAAGGACACTCAGAGATAGAAGGTCGGGTTTCGATGTAGTATACGCACTCATCTGGAAAATCTAGATCTACTAGATTACCTCCATCTAATGGGTTATCAGCTAACCAATCTGCGATGATTTGTCCCTTAACTGATTTCTGATTTACAAATGTTAATTCAAATTCTCCCATTAAGGTTATAAAATGTCCAGCTTTCTTAGATAAGGACCCTTGTGTGAGAAAAGTTCTTAAATGGTCCATTTTTACCATGACCCTTGTTTCTTGATTTAGCATATATGTCTTAAGCGTTTGGTTGCAAAGACTATGGCGAGGCATTCTCGTTCTGCTTGTGTATAACGTGTTTCATAGTCGAGCAATGTTCGGCTAATGAAATAAATCACACGTTCTCTCTTGTCATCGTCTTCTTGAGCCAGCATGCAGGCTAGCGAGACATTGGTAGCTCGTGAGTATAAAATTAATGGGTGATCTAGCTTAGGTGGCATTAGCGTAGGTGGTGACAACAAGAAACGCTTAATCGCAAAGCTTCATTGCAATCTTCAGTCCAATCAATGCTATAGTCTTTCTTGAGTAAATTGTTGATTGGATGAATGGCGAAACTTAAGTCCGGGATGAATCTTCGGATTGCACCCAACTTTCCGAGAAATGACCTGATTCTAGATTCATCCGAAGGTGGAACCATTTCGAGGACAGCCCAAATTTTGGTTGGGTCAACATCTATCCCTCGTGATGATATGATGTAACCTAGGAGCTTCCCTCCTGTTACACCAAAGACGCATTTTTCTGGATTTAGCGTGACTCCGTATTCTATCAGACGTGAGAGAATGATGCGGAGTACTTCCGGATGGTCACAACGCTTCTTGGCCTTAGCCAACAAGTCATCTACATAGGATTCCATGATTTTATGAATTAGATCATGGAATATATATGTCATAGCTCGCTGATATGTAGCACCAGCATTCTTGAGACCGAATGGCATAACAACATAGCAATAAGTTCCCCAAGGAGTTATAAATGTGGTTTTAGCTTGATCTTGTTCAGATATTTTGATTTGATTGTATCCCGAGAATCCATCCATGAGAGACAAAAGTTCAAACCCAGTTGTTGCATCAACAATGACATCAATGGATGGCAATGGGAAGTCATCTTTAGGACACGCTTTGTTGATGTCTCAGAAATCTATGCAGATGCGTATCTTCCCATTCTTCTTGAGAATGGGAATGATATTAGATACCCATTGGGAGTAATCGACTGGCTTGATGAATCCTACTTGGAGGAGTTTTATTACCTCCTCTTTTACCATGAGAGCTACCTTGGGTTTCATGGGTCTCGATTTTTGTTTAATTGGCTTTGCATCAGATTTAGTGACGAGGTTGTGCACCACAATGTGGGGTGTAACTCCTGTCATTTCCTTATAATTAAATGCAAATGCCTTCTGATGTTCTTTGAGGATCCGAGTGTGTATTTCTACTTCCTCTGGGGTTAACGAGGATCCTAGTTTCAATATCCTTGGTTCATCTTCCGTTCCGATGTTAATATCAATGGTTTCTTCGATCAAAGAGGCGTTACCCTCTTCAAACTTAGGTGGCATGGAGGTAAATCCAAATCATCCCCATTTTCTACTGTGCATATGCTAGGTTCCATTTGTGAGGGAAGATCCATCATGGGATTTCAAAGTAGGAAGACGAATGTGGGATTAAGGACAAATCTATCATATGATAGGAGAGATGTAGTGCCGCATAGGTGTTTAAGTAATCAGAGTGGCCATATCACTATCAACATGGTCTAGGATAGTAGATTCATTTCCGTTTAAAAGAGAATTTGTCATTGTTTTATCAATGGTTCATCACGAAGGGATACCATGAAACGGGTATCCTCTAACTCATTGCTTGGAGTAAAACGTGATGCTGAAGTTGCTATTGAATCGGCGAGAAGATTTTTCTCTCGTGGGATTGCTTCAATTGATATGAAGTCAAACTCCTTGCTTAAATCTAATACAGACTTTTTTGTAAAGTTGTAAGTGCTCGGCTTTGGTTTCATATATCTCAGAGACTTGGTTTGCTACTAATTGTGAGTCTCCTAAGACTCTGATGTTATCAACACCAATTCTCTTAGCTAAGATGAGGCCAAGGAGGAGGGCTTCGTACTCAGCGCCATTGTTTGTGCACTCGAAATTTAGTTTAAAGGCAAAAGGTAAGACTTTTCCTTCAGGGGAAGTAAAGATTACACCTGCCCCCACTCCGTAATGACATCTAGCTCCATCAAAATGGAGTGTCCAATATTTGACTGGGAATATGGATGCTGGGATATCTATTGTGTTTGCATATTCTACTTCCACCATATAGAGATCCTCTGCTGGAAGAGAGCCAATGCCTAGGGAATACCCTATGCCTACTGAATCGAATGGTAAGAATATTGGTAGATCATTTTCTAGCAATTCAATGATTTTTGCAGTAGTTCCTAATGATACTGCTTCTACAAAGTGTTAGCCTCATCTTTAGGGGTTGGGGTTACTTTGGCTAGGCTCATAGTTTCAAGATCTATCGTAGGTACCAACTTTTCTTTTGTTTTTGCGTCGGTAGGTTTATTAAGTTGGTTTGTTGGGAGTTCAAACTCCGAGTGCACGCCTGGTCTTTTCTTTAAGTCAGCTAGGTGTACATCAAATGGTTTTGGATCACCTTTGGCCACGAATATCTTTCCTAAATGTAAAAACCTTACTTCTTGAAATAGTGTAGAAGGGATTGCCTTCATGCGGTGTATCCATGGTCGGCCGAGGATCATATTATAGTTAGTTTCCCGATCTATAATATAAAACTCAGTCAAGATGGTTTTGGGTCCTAAGGTGACCGGTAATATTATAGTTCCAACCGAGGTGGCTTTAAGGCTATCATAGCCCCTTAGTGTGTTTCGAGTTGTGGAACAATTGGTTTCTCCATACCCTAGCTTTTGAAGGAAAGAGAAGGGGACTATGTTAACTGCCACCCCATCGTCAACCATTGCACGCTTTACATAGTTGTTATAAACCCATACTTGCAAATGTAAGGCTGGATCACCTCGGTGTGTGATCTCAGCATCTGTCGGCATTTTGTTTATCTCGAATATGAATTCGACATCCCTATCTGCCTGCTGCCTGGAGGATGAACATCAAAGTCCACATGATTTACCTGTGTTTCAGGAGGTGGAGTGATGTTAATTAAATGACCTAAACCTAATGCTTCTAAAAGAGCAGCCCTGTGAGCAAGGAGAGTTCTTTAGTAAGTCTAAGAATGAAATGTGTGAGAAGGTTTTTGTTAGGTCGTTAATCAAATCATAGGCACCCACAGGTTTTACTACGATTTGTTGGATGTCATCTGCCTCTGGCAGGTGGCTTGGACTTGGCTGAGAGAAATACTCTCGCGTCCTTGTTATAGCTTCGATGGGTAGTTCAGCATCTAACTCCACTAAACCGACTACCTTAGGTCGTGGCTGACTTCCTAGTTGTGGCGCAACTAATGGATTTAGCGAGGTTCGAGGCTTCATGATCATTGTTTCCTGTCATTACACCCTTGTTCATCCCAGTTAGATTTAGCCTGTTGTTATCGTGATTTGGGAGTGGATCATTAAAGATCTTCAGGGGTGCGTTTTGAGGGGAAACTGCCCCTGAAAAGGTATTTGATGTTGGTGACGTAGGATCTGCCAAGAACATATCCATGAAAAGTTGTCTTTGTTCATCTGGCAAGCGTTGCATGAATTTATTGTAGTCACGACACGTTCTAGTGTCATGGCCCCGAATTTTGTGGAAACCACAATACGAATTAGGATTGTAATTCCTAGTTTGTTGGTTTGATGTGTATTGTGGCCCAAAATTTTGATCAAACCGTTGTCTATTAAAATTTTGCGTTTGTTGTCTTTGGTTTGAATTTTGGTTTTGGTACCTAGTTGAATTTTGGCTTGGACCTTGTATGGGATTTTTTGTTGTTGTTGTTGTTGTTGTTGTTGTTGTGGATGATTAAAATCCACTGCATTGATTATCGGGGTAAAGTTGTTATTTCGTTGGTTGTTTATTTGTGATGGAGTATTGACAACATTTACCTTTTTAGGCTGGTCGGTTACTCCATCTGTTGTTACACCCCGATTTTTGTTAAGGATTTTAGGTCCTTGATTGACGTTCGTGGTAGTAGGATAAGTTGTAGTGTTCTGGTTGGGGGCGATTAACCTCCCATTTGCTCCATATGTTTTGCGACCACTATCAATTGCCGCTTGATCTATTCGAAGAGCGCTCTCAAGTACTTCATCGTAAGTTCTTAATGGGAACTTCTGGACTTCTTCCTTCACTTCTCTACTAAGAGAATGAAGGAATAAATCACATAGTTCCATTTGATCCATGTTTGGAGCACTTGCCGAAGAATAAAGAACTGTACGCCACCTTTGGATGAAATGGGTGACAGATTCGTTGTGTTCTTGTTTGATGTGTAAGAACTCCCGATTCCTGTTCTTAATAATTTGTTCATGTCGAAGGCCTTGATGAACTCTGACACGAGTTGTTTGAATGAATGTATGGAAGCCTCAGGTATTCTATAATACCAATCGAGAGCGATGCCTTCCAAGGTTTTTGGGAATATTTTAGCAACAACCCCATCCCATGGGAGTAGTTCTCGAATGGTCGTAGTAGCGTAAGCTTTGATATGTGCGTTTGGATCTCCCTCACCTTTGTATTTGGGAAAATCGGGGAGAGGTCTTGGAAGCATGATGCTTCGTATGGTGAAATCCAAGGGCTCTTTCAAATATTCTGAGTAAGTCCCTATCGCATATGTTTCGACCATTGATGGTGCCTGTTGAGGGAGCGGTGGTGGAATGGGTTGTTGATATGGCGCACAGCGTATGTGTTGGTAGGGGCATAAGGAAGCCCCTGTGTTTGAGCAAACATGCCGGGAGAGGAGAACATATCCCCTTGTGGTGATTTGGAGTATATGTTTAAGTATGATGGGGTACTGTCCAGGAATGGATTGTTTTGTACTAGACCGGGAGGAACAGTGTTAGAGATGGTGGGTCTAGTTGGCGTTTGTTGTGAATACTGAGGAGTCATGCCTAACGTGCCTACTCCTGTGAGGAGATCTACTTGGCTAGGATGGTGTGGAGGATTGGAACTTCCTGTTTGCATGAATTGTGAATTTTGACTTGCTTGGGCAAGTTCTAACCCTCTAACCTTTTCTACTAGAGTTGAAATGACTTCATTTGGTGAAGTCACGGTGTTTTTCCGTAGTGGCGTTTGTTGTATACCATGGTTTTGTATAGGCACGTGATACCCCGCTATGAACTGATCACTATCTTGCCAAGTTTCTCCGAGGGTATTTCCTATATGCAGTGGCATAGAGGTATTTTCTTGAAAAGAGACCTCGGGTGTGTTTTGTAAACCTCCTACAGGTGGATACATACTTCGAGAACGTTGGTCGTTCCTGGCATAACGTACCGAATATTCATCATCTAAACCTTGGTATGAGTCTGATTGTCTACTAATTTGTGGTCTAAGTAGCATCTGAGGAGATGAACCAGATTCTCTAGTGAACGTCATATTGTTCGAGCCTGAAGGCTCTGTTTGTTGCATTTGAGCGAGCTGATCTAACTCCTCAGTTTGAAATGATGAGTTATATCTGATTCTTGGAGTTTGTGTTGACAACTGGTTAGTTGAGTAGTTGTCACCCCATACTGAGAGTGAGGGTGATGATTGCCTATTTTGTTGGGCGTAGTATGCCTCAAGACCCAAGAGGGGTCTGCCATATGCATCGAATCCCGACATATTCGGGGGGTATATGAATACCCGCAGAATAATGGGAAGGAGTGAAGGTGATGGTGAAAGCCAATGAGGTGGAAAAGATGAAAAGTATACTAACTTGGAAGGACACGTAACAATATGACTCCGAACTAGAAAGTAAGAAAGTTCATGTCGGGTTCACCAATTTTGTATGATGGAAAAGTGACATGCGAGCATGGGAATCTACAAGTGACTCTTCCTCGCACCCGACCTCCCGAGGTCGTGCCGAGACAGCCGGTGGGTATGGAATATGTGTGAGATGCAAAAAAACTAGTTAGGCAATCTAATGTCTTCAATACGCACTAGCGGAATTTGTGAGTCTAAGGCAAAGAAGGCCCTCCTAACTTGAACTGGTGTGATAGATCGGTCAGCAAGGATGACTGCTCGAAGGCTCCAATCAATATCAAGCTCTGGCGTGATTCGATCTATAGGTTGTGGAATACGTGGAAAATGACCGAGATAGTTTCGTGTATTTCTCCGGATAAGGTCATATGGTGGATGGTAAATATAGTCAATTCTATGGACGATTCTCTGGCCTAGTCCAGAATTCCCTAGCTCTGTTAGTTGTTGTGTCTAGCAAGGATAATTGTTCGATGATGATAGGTGGAAGTGGGGTAGACCGGAATACTAGTGTGCGTAGGCCAGTGTCTATGTCTAATTCTCCTATGGATTCGTTGGGCTGCGGGATTTGTGGGTCACAACCGTAGATTCTTAGTTGTTGTGGACCTGTTATGGTCATGCGTGAAATCAAGTCCTAATCCCTAATATCCAGTAATCGTATGCTTTCTCAGCTTCTATATTTAGGATCAATAACTGTGTGATTTTCTCATAATATCTTACAGGTGCATTCGTGCAACCTGGATTCTTAGGTTGGTATCTATATCTAGAAGAGTGTCTCCTGCATCTAGCTGTGGGACCAAAGGATCACAACCAAAAGTTTGTTCTCTTTCAAACCCTTCTACATTCATATGAATGTTGCCTAGGGTAATCTGTAGTTCGGTTGATTTGACCAAAACGTGTGTGCTTGGTCGTCTTCTATGTTTAGTCCGCTCAACTGGGAATTGATTTGTTGCAAGCTTACCGTTGTTCGGAAGACTTGGATCCTAAGATTTTGATCTATATCAGTTATCGTTGTGATGAGATTGGGCTGAGGCACGATTGGCTCGAATACGTATTCCCTAGGCTCTCTAGGTCCCGTGATTGTCATACAAAAGCAACAATGTAAAATGAACTACAGTAAAATGAAATTTAACTATGTGAAGTATATCTATAGTATATATGACTTCTCTTTTTTTGTGTTTTCTGATGAGCTTTACGAATTTAAGAAAGCAAAGCTATTTAAAATATCTAGAATTGACAACTAAAATAACAATTTAAAACAAACAAAATAACCGAGTGTAGCTATTTGTCTATGTAATTTGTAGATCTATTCTAAACAATAAAATAGCTTATCTAATCTATTTGCAAGACTCTCGATCCTACCTCAGAAGTGAGGAGTGAATCATAGTTTCTCAAAAACTATCAATCCCCACAGCTTCCCTAGCAATATCGAGAGTAGAATTAACTGAAATAAAGCAATTAACTACTCTATTTGATATGATTCTAACTAGAACTTTGAAAGCTAGAACCTGGATTCTGCAGAACAGTGGCGAATCCGATGGTGTGTGTGATCTTGTCCCCTCAGTGTGATCTCCTCGTTCCTTCGTGTTCACGTGGATCCAGAAAAGCGTGTAATGCTAGCATCAACAGAAGTAGATATTGGGACAAAGGTAGCTCAAGACACAGACTGAATACAATGCGAGTAGGAGAGGGATAGCGCAAGAGTACAGAGCTTGGCTTATGTAATTCCTAGCGGGATCTATTGCGAGTCATGCAACATAAAGCGTCCAGAACCTGAAACTATCCTATTTGAAGAACAAAACCTGCAACTTTAATGGCTTCCTAAGTTGTTCTACTCCAATGGATTGGATGAAATAACAACAGTGCTTACACAAGATGGATATGTGGCTTACTAACAGTAAAACAATGCTAACTAAGCATGCAATGAAAGAAACTAAGCATTCTAAGAAAAAGGAAAACTAAATCTATTGCAAAGAGAAATCAGAGGCAAATTTTGAGGGCCATTTGCTTGAGCACAAGCCAACTATTTATAGCATTTGCATTTACCCAAGGTAAAAGCCAAATAGAACTCTTAAACTATAAACAATGGCAAAACACTATTCCAAGGAACCAGAATCATAAATGCAAGCTTATGGTGGTGAAAGAAAGCTGGTAAAACATTGAATTTATGTGAGTCGTGTTAAAAGAGCTTTCTGGAAAACGCGTAAAGGACCACCGCCCGAGCAGGCGGCGTTCTGAGACCGCCGCCTGCTTCAGGCAGCTTTCATGAGACCGCCACCCAGCAGGGGTGGGTTTTGTCATCAAGAGAAAAGGTCAAGAAAAGAGGGGAAAAGGAAAAACAAAGAATGGGGCTAAGCGGGGCATGCGGGATGTCAACGCACACTTGAGAGCTTTTCGGATCCCGAACATCTTACGAGGAGAGTATCACTGGGGCACGTGTCACGTTGTTCAGTACCTTACAATTTTGGGTACGCACATACTACAGAAATTATGCTCACTTTCTTCCATTTCCTTTGAGATTAATTTTTATGTTGCAATAGTTATTTTTTCTTGCTTCCAATGGGTCATCCTGGTTTGCATAATATCATACATGTAAATATGAGAAATTCTAAATTGGTTTCAAAGTGTGAATAAATTGACATTCAAGAGCACAAGTATATGTGGGGAGAAATGAGTTTGGTAGAGATATGTAATATGCATTGTAAGGCACAAGGTAGATGTCATATCCATTTAGTTACCTATCCCACCTCTCATAAATAAAGTATATGTACAAGAAGAATCAATGATGGTTATAGGTATTACATACTTAGGAATATGGTCCTAATATTGATATTCAAAAAGATTAACTCACTCATGAGACCCACTAGAAATATATGAGGTTTAGTGGTTAGATATTAGGGGTTTAGATTTAGTGTTTAGGGCTCATGGATTAGTGTTCAAGGTTTAGGGTTTAGGGTTTAGGGTTAAGGGTTAATGGTTAAGGGTTAAGGGTTTATTGTTCGGTGGTTTAGAGTTTATTATTTTGGTTTTAGGGTTTAGGGTTTAAGTCTTAGGGTTAAGGGTTGAGGGTTAAGGGTATAGGTCATGGAGTTCGTGGTTTAGTGTTTAGGGCTTAGGGTTTAGGGTTTAAGGTTGAGGGTTCGTGGTTTAGGGATCGTGGTTTAGGGTTTAGGGTTTAGGTATCGTGGTTTAGAGTTTGGTATTTATTTTTAGGGTTTAGGGTTTAGGTTTTGCATTTAGGGATTAAGGATTACGTTTTATGGTTTATGGCTTAGGGTTTAGGGTTTAGGGTTTAGGATTTAGGGCTTAGGGCTTAGGGCTTAGAGATTTAGGTATAGGGTTTAAGGCTTAGGGTTTAGGGTTTAGGGGTTAGGGTTTAGAGTACATGGTTTAGGGTTTATGGCTCAAGGTTTAGGGTTCAGAGTTATGGGTTTAAGGTTTAGGGGTTAGATCTCAGTGATCTGGATTTACAGTTTAGGGTTTAGGGCTCAAGGGTAAGGGGTTGAGGTTTACAGTTTAAGGTTTAGGGCTCATGGTGTAGGGTTTAAGGATTAGGGTTTAGGATTTAGAGTTCATGGTTCGAGGTTTGGAGTTATGAGTTTAAGGTTTAGGGGTTATAGCTTAGGGCTCTGGATTTAGTGTTCGGGGATTAGGGCTTAGGGTTTATGTTTTAGGGTTTAAGTTTTAGGGTTCAGGATTTAGTGTTCTGTGGTCGAGGGTTTATTATTTTGGTTTTAGGGTTTAGGGTTTAGGTCTCAGGGTTAAGGGTTTAGGTCATAGAGTTCGGGGTTTAGGATTTAATTTTTAGGATTTAGGGCTTATGTTTAGGTTTTAGGACTCGGGGTTTAGGTTTTAGGATTTAGTGTTTAGGGGTTACGGGTTAAGGTTTAAGGTTTAATATTTAGTTTTTAGGGTTTAGGGTTTAGAATTTAGGGATCATGGTTCATGGTTTAGAGTTTAGGGCTTATGGCTTAAGGTTCGTGGTTTAGGGATTAAGGCTTAGGGTTTAGGGTTTAGGGCTCTCAAGTAAGAGATGAATGTTTAAGGTTTAGGTTTTAGGGTTTAAGGATTAGGGTTTAAGGTTTAGGGATCATGGTTTACAGTTTAGGGTTTAGGTTTAGGTCCTTACATTTAGGATTTAAAGTGTATGGTTTAGGATTTAGGGTTTAGGGTTTGGGGTTTCAATTATAGAATTTAAACACCGAAAGCTTTAGGTGAATGTTGAAATCCTAAAAATTACCTATGTATTAACTAAATTATACTATAAAAAACTATCTCCTAAGCCGTGACTTATGGAGTTGTGAGACTAGTTCCATAATATGCAAAGTGACCCTAATTTCTTATATTTACTAAAATAAATTTAAAGAAACATTTATTTTTGTAAATAGAAGCATGCCAAAAGTACATATAATGTTCATACTATGAAGAACACGTATGCATTTTGTGTTTTTAATTTTTCCAAGCCATGCCTCAAGGCTTGGATCCGGTTTGATCCCCAATCTCGAGGCATGGACCTACATAAACACAACAAACAACATGTTTCTACACAGAAAATGCAATAATTCCACTTGGGTATGATAAATCAACATAAAACGATCGATTCTTTTTAAAACGTTATACACAACGTAGAAGCAAAGTTTATTCTTTATAAAAATATAATTTTTCAAATTTTATGACTAATATAAGGTTTCCATATTATTTATTTTATAACTATGCCTTTTATGGCTATTTTTTAATTTTAAACATGTCTATCTTTCATAGTGTATCTTTTTTTGAATCATCAAAATTGGAAAAAAATTATACTACTCCAAACTAGGCCTAATTCTATACATATTAAAAAGTCTAATTTTAGATATTTTTAAGGCAAAGTTAGGGAGGGGTCACGGTCAGAGCTTTGTTATGTTTTTAAATTTAAAATTCTTGTAGTAGAAAAAACATTAAAAAAAATACTCGCTGAAAAAATCTTTTAAAATGGAGCCCAAACTAGATGTTGTTAGCTATCTTTCTACCAAAGGGTTTTAAAAAATACTAAATGGTGCTCAAAAAATCTTTGCATGTGTATAAAGTCACTCTATTAGGTTTTTTGTAAAAACTAGGATCACATTTTGGTATTTTAGTTATTTGACCCACTTAAACTTATCTATTTTCAATAAAATTTAGTAGCTTATAAACTAGACTCAAAATTTTACGATTCATGTCTATACAACATCTTCCAATTTTGAGTGTAACTATTTCAAAAAACTTGTACAAGTTGAAGTTTTTTTATTTTTTTAGAAAAATGCATCCACTTAAGACCCCCTTTTGGCCCCCGTGTAAACACCAAATTTGGGTCACACTCCCCTTGGTCCCCTTCAATTAATTAACGTAACACATTTACCTAGCCATGATCCCTTAACCCCACATTGATATTAATTTAATCACTTATAATTGAATTAATATTCATCCTCACATTATTAATTAATTTAATTTAACCCTCACACATCCACCTCATCATGGACCCATTCCGGGGAATTTAAATCATAGTGACAAACTCATCACTCTCAACACCGAGCCATCACTCCCGGTGTTGAGTGACCACTTGACCTAAATAACTAAAAATTTTTTTCTAAACCTAACTATACTTCTTCTATAAACTTCCTAATGTTTCTAATGAGAACTCCACTTTCCTAAGTAGACCCAACTTGGAAAACACGCCAAATTTGGGAAGATCTTCTTATTTTTGGTAAAAATGACTATTTCACCCTAACCAACATTAGTGTATCCTCGTCTCAGTGTCGGTCACCTTACCGCCATCAATTCCTTTATATACAAGTTTAAAACTCTTTACATGGGTTGGTCATTCATTTATTGGATCCTTATTACATTCAAGCTCGAATCTTCAAGCCTTCTTACATCCAAATGACGAACACACATTACCATGGTGCAAGACAAGTAGTTGGTTCTCCTACCAAAGCATTGGAATATTCATGGGAACACACAAGATGCATTGCCATGGAACTGGACCACCATCTCTTCACCGATCATCCACCACCATCTCCATTCACAGGATCTGCAAAACACCAAGTAAGTATTGTGATTTCATCATTTGTACTTATTCCATTATAGATCTCTTGCTTCTTCTAGTATTTCATTTCTTCTGTTACCCGTATATCACCTTCTTCCCACCAACCTACTATTCAACCATCCCAATCCTTTTCACCTTTTCTTAATCTATTTCTCAAAGATTCCCGATTCTTCTCATCCATATTACGACCCTAACCATGCCACCTCATTCTCTGTGCACTCACAGAGAGGCTAAAAATCCTATTTTTAATAGTTTATCACCCATTTCCCCTACGACATAGGTTACCTAACCGATGTTGATTCATTCAATATACCAAAGCATCGGTCACAAGACTGATCGACATGGTCTCTCGTGTTGTTTTACATTCTTAGACTAACAAGCCTACCATTCACCCAAAACCTACCTAGATGTGAACCAATCAACTCCTTAACCTTACCAAACCTCTCCGAAAGACCTTCTTGACCTAAATAAACCTTGGTTCTAATTATATTTAGTGTTATATTCCCTATTTAGCATTGAATCTAATATATTATGTGTATGAGAATACTAAAGAATTACATTACAATAGGACCTATTTATTTCAATATCGTATTCACATTAAATTGTTATTACATAGTGGATTGATAGCCTATCTAGGAAGTATCATGCTTCCTGGATCTAGCATACGCTTGGTATTCCACTGTCATATGTTATTTAATACTCTTTTGTGGTCTTTCTTTGCATTTACAGGTAGTCCTTCCCAGACAAAAAGGATCTCTCTACATTTTACTTGGATAACGTCAATAACACACACATTCTACCTTCCACCTTCACTTCACAAGTATTCCTCCTAACCTTTTACCTTATATGTTTTGCTCATAAGTATGTAAATTATTGGTGAAACACCTCATATTGGTGCACTTACCAAATCATCCGATCACTTCATATGCATCTTTATTTTTATGGTTTTGATGTTTTTTCTGGGGTTTTGCATGTGATTCTTCATTACAGGTTTATGATGACATCTAGTGAAGTGCAAGGATATTCATGTGACATAAAGGTAACACAGATGAACACTCGGTGACACTTCGAGAGGAGGTTTTCTAGTAATTTTCACATACTAGAGTGCCAACGGCTCCCTTATCCCTCTCTTGGAACCTTAGTCTACTCGGATAACTCGAATTTGCATTGTCTCAAGCTCTTATACATAGGTTTCTTCCTCATGATCATCTACTCTCTACTACGACGCAGCCCCCACAACATCTTTGAATCGGCTAAATCTCTTCCAACTCTTTTTGTGAATTAGGGTTTCACATTTCATTTCTTAGCTTGCTTGGGTATTACTTAATTTATGTGGTTATTTTACTACTTCCATAGCATTAGATTACACTAGAAAATTCACATTTTAGTTTAATCACCTAATCATGTGTCAAGTGGATTCCAAATCAATGTACCAAATAACACTAGATGTTGTGGTTGGTTCATTGGGATGGGAAGCGTACATGAAGTCTTCATCATCGAATGAACTTCTTTCTCAACTACATTTCCTTGCTAATAGGGTTTCCTTAGCTAGTTCCCATTATGTTGCTCTTATTTTTAGTGTGACTTACCATGATGAAACTATTGAATTTGAGGTCCAAAATTTCTTAATAACTCTTTTTTTGTATGTATTCAATCAACAATCCTTTAAATCATGTTCTCTTTTGCAAATAGGACATTTTTATTTTTTATTGTTCCCATGATGATGTTGTTTTTGGGACTTTTGAGAATATTGTGCTTTTCCTTTTCCTTTTTGATGAGAAGATGTGTTTTCTCCTCTTCACCATATTTGTATTACATTGTTTCTTCTTGTTGTAGTAGATTTACTAGCTTCTCAAAAGTAACTATCTCGATCTAATAAGTTTAGTGTCATCACAAAAATGTAGTAAAAGGAAGTGATTTTAGAACAATGGGCACAAGAATTGTTCAGTAATCTCATCTCCCACCGATAGAAGCCAAGCCCTCAATTTTGCAACTATCCGTAAGAAAACTTTCACTTTCTCATTCAGATTGAATTTTGGTGTATGCAATCGATTCTACAAATTCAATATTTTTTTCTTATTTCTAGCCTCGTACACGGTGCTTAACTTATCCCATGCTTCTTTGGATGTTTTGGCATCTTGAATGTGGGGTTACACGTCATCGGACATTATAAACAAGATTATGGATTTGGCCTCTCGATTAGCCTTGTCATACTATCTTTTTTTGGTTGTATCATCTAGTGATATGGTTACAAAACAAGTCACAATAGGACAAATCTCTTCAAACTTGAGTTGAGTTTTAATTTTGGTCTTCCACATGGTGTAATTGTTGCCACGGAGTAGCTACGAGTCAAGCAAGAAGAATTCCAGAGCATTTTTCACCATAGTGGGTGTTTAGACAATTCTAAGCTATATGGTTTGTTAGCACAAAACAATACAAAAAAATACTGAAAATATAATATTACAGCCGATTAAGTAGAAATATTGAATGGTAGGAAAAAAAAAATTAGAAGGCCCTCATGGCATTCAAAGCTCAAAATGGCTCACAAACTAAAACAACACCAAAAAAAATGAAAAGGGCACTTTCAATTGTCCCTCATTTGAAAATAATTTCTCAAAGTGATTTTTAAGCAAAGTGGGAGAAAAACCATTTACCCCAAAATTAGGTTTTTCTCCATTATTTTTTGTGGGCAGTTTAGCTATGACTATCTCCCTTAGCTAAGGTTCTAGGCTACTAGGTTTGGTAGAAATAGCTAAATTTTCCACCAAATTCAAATATATATAAAACATTTTGGTTGGTGGGGGTCGAATAAAGGACCTACACCTCCCAAGACCATTGAACTGTCTACCAAATTAATCTTTGCACCTATACCATGATGTGAGAAATTCATATTTAAACAATATTCCCAAAGTGCTTACCTTTCCAAATGATGACATTAAAAGGAATGATAACCAGATCGTACCAAGCCAAGAACACAGATGTTAATTAAACACCACAATCAATAAGATGAAAGCAATTCACCAGAATAACTTTACATAAAACCTTTGCAAACAAATGAGCAGCAATATCATATATTATTATGGAACTCAATGCAATACAATGAGAATGGGCCTTGCTTAAATAGGAAAGGAATAACAATATAAGAACTAGTCAAGGTCATAGATCAAGCCATAAATCAAGAAAATAACTAGTCATCAAAGAACTATTCAAGACCATAGATTTAGGAGAGAACTAGACATCAAGGATCTAGTCGATACCATAAATCAAGGAAAGAACTATTCAATACCATAGATTGAGGGAAGAACTATACCTAACAACTAGATAATATCTCCTAATATCTAAATAAGATAAAAAAAAAAATCCACACACATAAGTGGGTGAGGATAAATACAATAAAGGTAAATAAAGTACCTAGGTGAACATGAGCTAAGGTAAATACCTACTCTAACAGACATGACATAATGTGGAGGATCCATGTGTCACTCTTTTGGGAATGGGTGGTTTAGGTTTCCCATGGAAACTAAATCGAGTAGGAGAAATCTTATCAAATATTTTTCAAAAATTATTATTTTTAGTCATTTTCATTGTCACCACCGCTTGTTGATTGCGGGGTTGAGAAGGTCATTGTTTGTTTGCATTTTTTTGGTTGTTGCTTTTGTTATTGGATGGATTTTCCACTTTGTTTAATTATATCTCGGACGATGAATATAGGTAGGGTTATTCTCTTACAAAGGTCCGAGTCCACTTGGTATGGCCGCTTAGTGTGTTTCCATTGTGTTTTGATGCATGCTTCGAGGGTTTCCTCACACTGAGATGTGAGCTCGTTCTATCCAAATGGTTGCAATAAGGATTTATTTTATATGAGCCTTCAACATGGTAATCAACCACCCAAATCTTTGCAAATTCAAATGCAAATTTATGAATAGCTCGATGTTAAACCAATGCTAGCCAACGCATCAAGCAAATTGGTTCAAATGCAATATTTTCCTAAACTCGCCAAAGAGACACAACTTTCTAGTGGAGACACCCATCTCAATCAGGGAGCTTAATTCTCCAATACACACACAAACCTCATAATACAACAAATACCTACCAATATAGCAACTACTAACTATAGCAATCACTATAAGCACCTCTAGATTAGAGGAAAAACACCTAATGGGGAAAATTGATTTTTTTCTTTTTTGATTCTTGATTTTATTGAATCATAATTTTTCCAACAAGAAAATTTTCTTGTTGTAGGAGGCACTAGTGTAAATACCAATTGTTTTGAGATACTAGAAACTAAAAATGGTGTTTATGGGGATGCGGGGTGGGTTTGGGAAGGTGTTGGAGGCAAGACAAGCTCTCTGGAAGAATTTTTCTTCTTCAAAGACCTTCTAAACTCTTCGAAAACCTCTCTACAACCTTCTTCTTAGACACACTCCTCAAATTATTGCTCTCGATACCCAATGTTGAGGACTCAAAATAGGAGGTATCCTGCGATTTTTTATTAATATGAAATAATACATATTACGTCTAGATTACATAAGAATGAGAAGGCTGCATTATTTATAGATATAACCACATACATACAAATAGGATGTTGAAACTATGAAATAATAACCTCACAGATGTACAATAAAACAACAATAAAGGTTATAACAATATAACTACAAAACCAAATAATAAAAGACATCAAAGTAACTACTAAACAAACTCAATAATAATATAGTTACCTAAATTATACACTAAATTACTAAGGTAAATTAATTTTTACCTAACATGGTGGCCTTTACTTCTACCATTTATCAATTTGGATACTTGGATACCTTTGATATATTGAGCTGATTGATATGTATTCACTAGTTATTTTTTCTTGACTTTGAATCCTTTATTGTTTTATAATATGAAGATGGTTTCAAGATAGTATGTATTATCCTTCCCATAGCTTTATATCATAAGTGCATATTTTACTGTTATTAATTTATAAACATGACCTCCAATGCAATAAAAATATATGCATTTTCCTATTAGATGTATTTATAAAAATTATAGGATAATCTGAAGAACAAAAATAAACTTTAAGAAATATATTCTTATAGATGTAATTTAATAGTTATGCATAGGGAAAGAAGCAACACACAAATAACACTTACATTTTGTTAAATCTCATAATGCATGGTGTAAATGTACGATAAGAAGACCCAACTAATTTGAATAAACCTTTGATTGTTATTGTTTGTGCTATTTGGTTTCTTTGGCATTCATTTATGGTTGTATTCTTCTCTAACTAATAGTGCCCTTTTGTTTGGGTCCTTGCATTTGTATGCCAAAATGGATGCCAAGGGGTTGGTGTTCTTCATTTTCTTTGTGAACACATTTTGGCTCAATTAGAGTTTATCAAAGAAAGGAAAGACATTGATGTTGTTCAAAAATAACCTTGCCAAACAATCATGGAATTTTTCTTGCTTAATGGAATTACAGTTGTTTAATCACGGAATTTTATTATTTCGTGGAATTATAGTTTTTCAAAAATGAGCATCCTCATGAAGCATTGCCACTGTTTCACCAACTGCAACCAACAGGTGCCCATGTGATCGGTTCATGTTTGTTAGCATACTCTAAGTGTGTGTTAAAATAAGAGGTTTGAAACCGGGCATGGACATACACCAAAGCAGAGTGGAGAAGGGACAAGAATTTTGACTCGTGCTAGTATATGTGTATTAAAAATGTGAAATTATGCAATGGAATGCAAACTATTTGACTAAATTCCTAGGGGAAATGTGGTCTCATGGAATACAATGATTGCAGGATATGTACAAAATGGGACAACAAATGTAATCAACTTTGTGTAAAGTCAAACTCTGCAGTTTTTTCAAAGCATCTTCCCAACCTCTGCTGAAATGGGAGATTTAGAATAGGTCATGGACATCCATCAAAGTATAATGGATAGCTGATTTTTGTTAGATGTAGTTGTGAGTGCCTTTGTAGGCATGTACACCAAATGGGAAAACCCATACATAAGGCATGTGAGATATTTGACAAAACACTATGATGAGACATCTCATGGATGAAGAAATTTAGGATATGTAAAAATTGGTTTTGTTGAAAAAGGATTCAAAAATTTCAAACAAATGCACATGGAAGGTGTAAAGCCGCACTCCACAACCTTTGTCAGCATACTCCCACCCATGCCAAAAGGGGAGATTTAGAACAAGGTACATACTTCCATCAAAACATAATGGAAAGTGTATTTTTGTTAAATGTTATAGTTGCTTATGTTTTGTAGACATGTATACAAAATGTTGAAGCATACACAAAGCATGTGAATTGTTTAACTAAATGGCTCGAGGAAATGTGGTCTCATCGAATACAATTTTTTCATTTGCTTTATTGGCATCAAAATGAAATCACAAATTGACTCGGGCTTTACATCCCTTTCGGCATACTTTTCACTCATGTGTAATTGATAGTGATAGATTATCAACAATGTGGAATAAATATGCAAATGGAACAAGAGAATGGTGAATAGTTAATAAAATATGCCAACATTCCCCTCCTTATTTCATTGTTTTTACAAAGGTACCCCGAAACATCATCATCTTTATCTTTTGATTCTTGTACTTCTTCTTTTAAGTCATTGTCGTATTGAGTCATGACGTGTCCTTTGTGCTTCTTATGGCAAGGAGGTCGTATGGATTTCTTTAAATCACTACGACCAGATGTGCTCTCATTTCTTGAGTTTTGGATGAAGAGGTGGGCTTGGTATGCTCATGTAGTGCGATGAGGGTGCTCCTGTGGGCGTTATCTCTCACATTCATCATCTACATCATAGCCTTCTTCGATCTTGGCATGATTCTTCTCTTCATGGTACCGTACATCGAACAAGACTTAGTTATGTAATATTTTATGTCCTCAAATCTACAAGTTTTGGAGACTTTTAATAACTCAAAGTAGAAACCGACACTCTCTTGGGCTTGACTTTAGTCTCTCAAAGGTTGCACGTCCCTATGGTTGCTTACAATATTGCTAGCTTTTCCAATAATGATTGTCCTACTCTCATATTGTTGCATAGGATCACAAGCTTTACCTTGTTGACTGGTTGCTCATGGAATTAATGAAGTTGGGGTTGTAATATTGTTTTTCCTAATTTTGAAGCATCTTTAACTTATTTTAGAAATAATTCCTCATGCCTTTGCATGCCAAGTCTCTCCTTTTGGATTTCGATACATTATTTCCCTTATAAGTTTTCTTGGTATTCAAGGATTTATCTAGGCAGATCACTTGGTCTTCAATGAAAAAGGCTCCACAAAAGGTCGCTATCAGAATAGGATGTCGCTGATCTAGGATGCCAATTAAATCTCCACGTTTTCAGTTTATTGGTCGGTGGTCACTGCCACTTAAATTTCCACATTTGCTAGTAGTCGTTGCCACTTAAATTTTGGCTTCGGACGCCAAACATCAAAAACACATAATATCCGGCACCAATTGCCATGCTCGAAAAAATACCAAAAGAATGAATTCGTAGGTCAAAATCCCTTGAGGATCTTTGATTTACCCGCAGGTCTGATGGTGCTCCAAAATTAGGATTAAAAATAAAGGAAGAGAATTATATCTTTTTCAGATAATGGGAGCTTCCCCCTTTGAGTGATATAAGTGCCAAAGTTGGAAAAAGATAACATATTCCTCACACACCGACTATTAAGCAAAGTACAAAAATATGATTACACAAAATACCAAAAGACAACAAAAGAATAAATGTTGAGTAATGGAAAGACAAAAAGTGCTTTGATCTGCTCCTCGCGCACACAAATGCTCCTACACAGGTATTTTATGCCTTGCAAAAGAAAAAACATGCCAATACGTCACACACCTATTGCACCCACAAAGGATCCTCCACACAAAAATATAATTTACTTCCCACATTGAAATCTGTGTAAACACTATCTTATTTACAGGTAGAGTAAACCACGTTCTAAGATTCTCATGCATAACAAACAAAACTGACAGGTTGTTAACCGCCATCGTTATGATACCAATGTGTGAAAATAAGTTAGATTGAATTATATTGGATGGTTATTAACTGATCAAATATGTGCATGTATACATGTGTTCTAGTAGAAGGAATCCAACAAACACCCAAACATTTAAAAGGTCAATAGACTTGTGGAGGAAGGTGAATAGTTAAAAAAATATGCCAATAGATCCATGCACAACTCAGATCTTCCTTGGAGATTCTGGTGAAATCCATCTAAATAATTTTTCACATGTTACTAAACAAGGTTCCCATTATATATTTAAACCCAACTCGAATATAAATTGATAAGTATTCCACAAACATAGTGAACTCAGATCTGTAAAGGGTATTGACCCAAGTGACTATATGCAAATGAATTGAACCCAAACATCTTCACACAATCAAATAATATGTCGATACGGATATAATAGCTTGTATTTAAACAAAACTAGTTCCTATTGACCCAAAAGTGTCTATGACCAACAGGTCATTAATATTATTTCCTTTATGAAAATACAAAATCCAAATAGAATACAAATAAGACATCCAAACACATATCTAGTTCAACAAACAACAAAAGTAAAATGTATTCCTAATACCCATTTTCTTATATGTATTTCTGCATAGTTTTCAATCAAGTTTATAGATATTACCCACATATTTTCCAGATTTGAATCCCAAATAGAAAATCCAATAATATAAATCATTATCTCAAAGTAAAACAACAAGATAAGAGTTAGATAACCATGCCCAAAGTTTCCAATTCCCTTTCCAATTTTCTCACTATCTTCCATGTATACAACTTCACCAAAAATGACTAAATAAACCTCCAAATGCACCCCAAATTTCAATACTTTTTAAGCCATTATGCCCAAAATAATAGAGTGTTATTTTTACTAAAGATGTATTAAAAGCACCTACATAACTCTGCATCTAAAACCTCATGCACAACTCGAGAGAGGGACAGACCTCAAAAAATGGTAGAAACAATAAACAAATTATCTTGCATGCGATAGCTTCCCAACAAAGCTTCCAATTCCCCAAAATCCAAAACCGTCCATGAAAATTAAATACATTAAAGAGTTACAATGCCATGTAGCAGCATGTATGAGTTTCCATTATTTTTTCCCTCCAACTTGCATGGTGTCAAGCGGTCCAAGACAAGCTTAAAACTTTTTTAATTCCTTTTGTCTATTGTTTTGGTCGGTGACTAATGTAATTATTAGAATGAAAATACCCCTATTTTTTCCATGTACCTTACTTACCTATTTTTCCATTACAATTTTATTTACCCCTTTTTATTTCTACCCTAATATATCAAATAGAAAATATTTTTATTTCTACCCTAATATATCAAATAGAAAATATATCATGTTTTCCACTCAATTATTATTTTCATAATATTTCTTTTCTCTAGAAAGATATTTTGAAGCCATTCAAGACATATTATCTATTATAAAAATGATAAATAGATTGTTCCAAGCCACAAAGATCTCAAATGCTAATAGATCATCACATTCAATAAGATGAAAGGAATTTGGCAGTAATAACTTTACAAAAACTTTGTAAACAAAGAGTAGCAATATCATATATTATATCTCATGGAACTCATAGATGCAAAGATAATGAGAAGGGGCCTTGCTTATATAGGCAAGGAATATCAATCAAGAACTAGTGGAGGCCATAAATCATGGAAATAACTAGACAAGAAAGAACTAGTCAAGACCATAAAACAAACTAGTTAAAGCGTATGCATGAAAACTAGTCAAGACCATAGATCAAGGAAAGAACTATACCTAACAACTAGATAATATCCTCATAATATATAAATAAGATAAAAGAAATATCCACACATAAGTGGGTGAGGATAAATAAAATAGAAGGTAAATAAAGTACCTAGGTAAACATGAGCTAAGGTAAATTACCTACAATTACATTAATGTTAAAATTTATTCATTTATCAATAGTTCTTCAAATAATTAAGATGGTGAAATAATATCATTTGTCGTTGAAAAGCATACTCAATCCTTGTTTTCTACAATATTATTATTTCTTTGTTAAGAATCTCCTAATTGATATTTCCTTATTCAAAAAGAGATTATAATTTAACTTCATGACAACACTCCTTTTGTAATTTTAAGGTATTTAGTTTTAAAAACTAGGGGTCAAATATTTTAGTTTAATGTTAAAATCAACCCCACCTCTCCTTTGGCCCACCTCTTTGTAGTTTTGTTTTACCCACAACAACCTAAGGTGCAATGGTACATCACCCAGAAGATATGAGCACTCACCCAAAGCACACAAGGATACCAAGCTCCTCTTTTATGTGAGCTCTATCAAGGAGTTAGCATGATGGAAAGACCTATATATTCCATATCCATAACAAGCATTCAAGTATATTGTTGAATATAAACTAGATCTAGATCATAACCTATGCAAGAATAACTCATACAAGTATAAATATTATGTTCACCATGTAAGAAAGAGTCCTAGCTATGTCAACAACCAATATCCAGCCACAAATATCTCGTTATATTAAATATATTGCAAAACACAAAATCTATTTACATATGTATAGTAGTTTCATCATGAGTCATACTCGCACATATTCCAAACAAAATAATTCAATTAAAAAATTGGTGGTTCTAAACTATGCAGATCATACATACATACATACATACATACATACATACATACATACATATATGGGGTGGGGACTTGCCCTTCACCACCTTTGCATCCTCAAAATAGCTTGCATGCTAAGAATAGTCATGCGCCACTACAAGATAACTATAAAATCATGCAAGCTTTCCTAATAATAAATCTACTATAGTTAACTCTTAGTTCAGATCCTATTATTAGCTCTGGACTATGCATGTTGCTTGGTCTTCCTTATATCCCAAAATAGCCTTTGCTTGAACCACAAGTCTTCATGTTTCAATCTTATCTTCAAAACCTTGCTTGGCCACTACTCTAAGTCTATATTTAGATCCACATCCCAAAACTAGCTAAGTGTTGACTCCTTTGCACGCAATCCTTTCCTATCCGTCTTCGGTGCACAAACCTTGTTCTCCTCGCGTGCACTTCCTCACACGCCTTTCTTCTATAATGGATTTTTGTGCGCAAAATTCTCCTTAGTACTTAGTCATTTTTCATGCTCAACATTACCCCACACTTGTTTCATTTCCTCCCCTAGAAATGGGTAGTATGACTTATCCCTCCATGAATAAATTATTTTACAAGCATAAAGAATAAAAGAATTTATGTTGTTTAAAAAAGAATAGAATAATTCTATTACTATTGAAGTAGAATGGGAAAATCCTTATTCAATGATGCCTCCATGGCATTCCATCCATCTACTTTGCTTTGTGCTTGTTTAAAAAAATATCCAATCATGGTACTGACTTCTTCAAATGTCAACTCTACCCCCTTGGCCTTAAATGTTGCAACCATAGTTTCCAGCTGCTTGCCAAGGCCTATCAAGTGTGTCCATCTTATGCATAACTTGGGGATACAATTCTTTCATCTTGTTCTTAATAGTAGACCTCAAAAGTTCAATGGCCTTTGTCTTCTTCTCCACTTCTACCAGGATTTTATCATGTTCCACCTGATTTCCCTTGTTCTTGGTATAAAAATCCTTCAAATCTACTTCATGAGTGGTAACCAAAACACTTTCCACATGATCCTAGTCTTCACAGTTATCATTAACAACCTATGCCATATGAGCCACGGTCTTCACTAACATAAGAAGCTCAGTGTAATGGGTTATGGTCACCTCAATTTTTATTTCTCCTGTTTCTTCACACGCCATAACTTATTCAAATAATCCAATGCAATTGGTTACTTCGCATTCTTGTCATGCACATTAAATCCTCATAACAGAGAGAGCAGAGTCATATTTATGTGAAGGAGGGACAAGATCCGTGCATGCTAATATGATAGATTATGTTATCAACTCTTCCTTTTTTACGCCTCACACAACTTTCCCTTCTCTTCCCACAACTCAACCTTTAACTGCGCAATAGTTTGTTCTTTCCCCTTAATCTCCTTGTCTCTCTCAATGATTTCTTTATTATTTTCTTCAATCTCCTTTTCCAAAAATTTGAACTTGTTATTTCTCCCAAACAACCTGGCATCTACTTCCACTAATGCCTTATTTAGTGCATTACACACTTGTTCATCAGTTAGTTGTTGAGAATCCACTACCGGATTCACTGCTGCAGAGCTTGGTGAAGCTCAAACATCAAGTAAGGATCCCACACTTACTTAGAACTTAATTTCATCTACGTGGGACTCAAATGAAAATGACAACATCTTTTCATGTGCAGAAACACACCTTCCCTATCAAAATATGACCAATAGAAAAGTTGGTCTCTTTTCTGCTACTATACTCGATAACACATGTGCAAAACAAAATTGGGATTTGCATCATAAGACAAGATAAGGCCTTAGGGTGTGTACGCACACTGTCACCCATGCAAGCACCCTTTAAAAACCTATTTCCAATCTTGCTTTGCCTCCCAACTTTCATCTTTCTCTTTTCCTTCTTCTTCTTCAACATTGCACTCTAACTCTTGATCAACCAAGGTTTGTATAATACCTATGACTTCTTTCTCCATAGTGGTCTCTATTCTCGGATCATAAATGTATAGATTCTCATGTACATTGGTTTCCAATGCTTATTCATCCACTTCTACTTCTATGACCTCCTCTCGAATGTGTGCTCCGCCCCTCATCAAACTCATATGCAGTATAAACAGGGGGTTCTTTTCAAGCTCGCATTCTTCTTCCTCTCCTTCTGAATCTTCATGCTTCAAGATTTCCATTTCCTCGAGTTAGGACTCGATCCATCCATGGTTTCTTCTATACCAGGGGACTTTTCTTTCACTGGATCCTTCTTCCTTCTTGTATAGGTACTTGCACCTATACCTATCTCCTTTATCGCTATGTCTTGGCCTTCTTACGGGCTCGTGCTCTGCTTGCTGAAGGAGTTTCTTCTCTATCTCACTTCTTGGTTTCCACATTCTTTCTCCTTACAAGGTCCTCAAGTATACTTACATCATCCTCTACATATGTGTCCTACTCAAACTTCAGTTGTGGATACATATACACCCTGTAGTAGTTGTTCTAGAAATAGGTATAGTAATAGGTTTGATCATACATATGTCATGAGAGACATACCTTTCCACATATGTGCGCTTTTTGAATATACAAGTGTTCTATGCATCTCGCAAAACTCCTAATCCACAGTACTTAGATCAAACCTTAACTTCTTCGCCTCTTTAAATTTATTCACCGCACTTCGAAGTATCTTGTGTTGTAAAGGAAAATGGAAACTTGCACCATGGGATTTTGGTGCCATCAGTTAAAGTAAATCTGCCAATGCAAAATTTTTGGTAGACTACAAATTCAACTTCATCCTTCACTAAGGATGATAGTTTCTCTGGGATCCTCCAATCTACACAAAGGCATCGCACATACACTTGTACCATTTATCCAAGCATGCCTTGTACGTAGGTGTCATAATATCACAAGTATATGTTGCAAAGCTCGTATCGGTGAGGGGTATTCCTCACATGACTCCCATATGTTACTATTTGTCCCATTGGGCACTCCAATCTCAGAGAAAATAATCAAAAGCAAGATATTACCATACATTATATTTTTTTCATCCTACATGGAATAAATAATATCTTCTGCAATGAAGGATGAGATGTTGTAGATGGTCCCTTCTACTATCTTTCGCATACATTCAACCATCTTTTGTTAACTTGGGTCCACCTTTCTTGTCCACTCAATTTTGTAAGTAGGCGTGCAACCATCTTCATCACCGGGTTATTGATCTTTGAAATATCAAAGGCACACCTTCCTTTCTTGTACTCATACTCCTTAGTTGTTTCTTTGACAACCTCATTATCTCCCAAGTCATCATCAAATGACTCCCCAGTCTAAATGAGTCCAGTGAACTTGGAGATTAACTGTGGAGTTATACACATTCTCTTTGTAGAGAAGTAAAAATAATATTCATGTACATGTAACATAAGTAACTAGTAAAATCTCTCAGGTTTTCTAAAAAAGGGTAGTTCATAAAGATGTAGAAGTCCAACATTCTCCAAATTCTTCTACACCGAGTCATCATACACTAGTTTGTAATCTACCATCATCTCACCTGTGGTTTGAACCAGTTCCAGTGTTATATCCTTCTCTATCAAATTGGTTTGATGGTTATAATCACTCATAACCATTTTGCACACATGGGACACCCACTCTATCCCCATTAGTACCCCATCTAGGTATTGCATCTCTAAATACTATTCCTCATTAACATATTCTCAGTAACAACTTGTTTTCCTTTTCCTTTCTTCTTGGGTGAAATGGTTGTTTCCATTCTTAGTGTAATTCTTGGTCGGTACTTGTTAATTCTACTTGTGCTTTTTTTTCTTAATGCCTTAATCATTCAGCCACAATTTCTCTTGCATGAACTCTATAAAATGTGCCCTAGTTTTCAAAACCCCGACCGAAAAATTTCTTTCCTTTAAACTACACTTCTTAAACCCACAAAATTTCTTTCAAAAACTCACTCTATACACGGCCTTGTTCATCTTCACAACTGGTTCAAAAATCTCTCCCTTCGCAATCGATCATTTGTACAAATTCACAAGGATAACCTAGCTCACACAAGCTCTTTCGCAAACTATCATAGGGTAAAAATAACTTACCCTGACCCTCTATTTATATTGTTTTTATTTTTTACCACATTAATTACCACGCCACCTACCACCATACCGCCATAATAAATTCAAATTTTCGTTAGGAAATTAATATATTAGTGCTCCACATTTGTATATGTGTGAATAATAATTACATTGGTAATTATTATTATAGTGAATATTAGTAAGTTAGTTAGTCGTATATATTGTTGAAATAACAATATATTATGAATGGTTAGTTGTTATACCCGTAGCTATTACCGGGTTAATTGTTCTACTCACTTCCTATTTCCTAGGAAGTTGTTTTCCTACCTTTATGGATATATAATAGCCAATCTATTGTACACTATTTATTATGATGTGAATAATATATTCGGTGTTTCTGTTGTGTAAACTTGTGCATTTTCATGATTTGGTATCAGAGTGATTATTTATGTAATGGAACAATAAATTGTTTGTAGCGGTAGTCATATTGATCCTCATTTCCTCATCTCATGTTATGTACAGCCAACTAAGTGAGTTTTGATACACTCCTCATCTCAGGTGCATCAAGCTTCTACCACCCTCCCACGTATGTCTTGGATTCTGATGTGTGTGGATTTAAATCCATTTCTATGCGTATGCTAGAAATTATGTTGTCATTGAAAAAAGCGATTAGGTTATGTGTGTGTGTATGTTCAATAATTGATTATCATAGTGTAATCAAGATCTAATTGAACGTGGCAATTGGAATATATTATTTTTCTCTGCATTGGATCTGCTTTTTCTGTATTGCCATCATCTGCGTAAATAAGGGTCATTTATTATGTTGAATCAATCTTTTCTTGATCTCTGCTTGCGTTCTTGAAAGCATCCAATCCTTATCCTGTGTAATAAAGAATGTTTGATCAGATCTAAGGCCTATTTTAATTTGCGTGGTGTTTATACTTGGTGATTTATAAATATCTGAATGTGCATGTGCCTAGAATAGCATATTTTTGGACTTCTTGTATAATTTGAGTAAATGCCTTCATTCAACATCTGCACACATTCATCTCACGTAGATTTGATACGATTTCATAAAGTGTATACACCTATGTACTAAGTCTGAGCTACAACATTTCTCCTCTACTATCTCTTGGTGGATGTGATTACATTACATCTGTTGGTCAAATGATTCTTAAGACAGTCAATTCCTGGCGGGGATCTTTTAAAAGTCGCCCAAGTGATGGGCGGTTAACATTGGTTCAAATCTCCATGGCAGTGGTGTCTTTCTTCTCTACCGGTGGCAACTGCTCCTCCATAGGTGGCTCGACTACTTACTAGCAATTGCAATTATCCTTCAAAATTGTCCTTTATGTCTCCACGTGGCTATATACCATCGGTCTAGGTATGTTTGTTAATAGTTTTAGTAGAAGATGTTTTGAATTATAATCCTCATAGGACCAAAATTTAGTGAGTCAATTTCATTGTAAATGTTTTAGTTTCCTAACATTTAGTTCTTGTGTATCCTTCAACGTAGTCTTGTATTATGTCAAAATAACAATGTAATTAAAATTTAATCAACATTATAAGTTATCTATTTTTGTTACATAATTGTCGTAGTATAGTCAATAGAGTCATTGTGTATCATCATCAAAGTGTCATTAATATTATATTGTCCTTTTCAATGTATAGTCATTTTTTCGTCATCAAATTTTTGTCTTGTTAAAAATGTTATTGTAAGTGTCATTATTTTTCATCGAAATTGTTGTTAGAAGAACAAATTGTCTCCATTTCACAATGTAAGTCCCACTAGAAAAATTCAATGGGCTCAATGTTCATACTTGGAAAGTGAAGATCCAGATGCTGTTAATGAATGATGGAAAAGAACAAACACCTACAGATCTGACCAAATTGGCAAAATGGGAAACGAGAGATGATAAAGTCAAAGCCATTATTGGTCTTGCTCTCTTAGATACTGAGCTACACTATGTTGATCTCGAGAAATCATCTCATGAAATGTGGGAAAACTTGAACAAAATCTTTGGTGCTATAGCAGTTGAATGTAAAATTTTCTCTCAAATTACAATTGTTCGATTAAAAATGGGTGAAAGAGCTACAATGTCTAGTCATATTAATGATTTGGTCTCTCCTTTGACAGCTTGCAGAATTAAAAGCTCTAGTAGAAGATGAAGATGCAAAAGCTATTATGTTGAATAGTTTTCCTCCCAAATACAATAATGTTTTGTTCACACTTGGTCGATGCCTTCCAACTCATTGGAAGATATGATATCGCTCTTCTAGTGAGGAAAAATGGACCAAAAAGATGTAGAAGAAGAAACAACAATGTATATAAAAATGAAGGACAAAATGTTTTCTAAAGATAAAGAAGAAAGAGAATGTTTCTAAGGTAAGAAAAAGGGGAACATTACATGCTCGACACCATAGGAACCAAATTTTGGGAGTCTTTTGGGGCAATGGAGATGGAGGTGCTAGGGTTTTGGGTCAAGCAAGCAATGTTGGCTTGCGGTGATGCTGGTGTTTCGAGTTGGGAGAAGGTTCAGGGTGCTTGTGCGGTGGCTCAGCTTGACGCTCTCTCCTTGAGTATTGCAGAGTGCTACCTAGATGAGCTGGTTTTGTGCTACGGCCCTCTTGAGGAGAGTCTTGCTATGGGGCTTTTGAAGGAAGCCATCCGTTTCGCAAGGTACATCCTGAGCTAAGACGTGAAGGCCTTTCTATCGAATCAGAGGTAATACCGGCCCCGTCACTCTTGCTCCTTTTCCGGTTGCCTTTCTGGTGTCTACCTTCGCCAAGATTCATTCTTACTCCCTTGGTCCGTCATTGGGACTGGTGGTCGAGCCTCTTCCCGTTTGTACCTCATCTTCTTCTGGGGTTCCTCGGGTGGAGCAGGATATTGTTCCGGTGCCGGTTTTGCCTCCGGATTCTTCTCTTTCTTCGGATTTTCCCGCTCCACCATTGCCTTCAATAAGGGTGCCTTGGTTTTATACAGATCTAGGTTGTGTTGTCCATTTCTGTCTAGGGGTTTTGGTTCTTTATTGGCGTAGCCGCAGAGGAGGCCCTCTTGCTCACTTCTCGCCTTGGCTTCATCCAGGTTCGTTTCTAGTGGTTGGGGACATTTTTGGTTGCGTGGCTTAGCTTCGGATGGGTCTCGGTTCCCATTTTACCTGTTGGGGTTCTTCTTTCCCTATTTTTTTACTCAAAGGTTGACTGTCTTGGTTCCCCAAGTGACGTATCAGGAAGAAGCCGTAACCTTTCTCGGCTTTTCCTTGTCTCTCCCCATCGCTTATTAAGCGTTTGTTGTTTTTGGTTCTTGGGGGTTGTGCTCTGCGGCGGTTTCGTTTGTGTTGGGTTCTAGGAGCGGGAGGTTTATTGGACCTGTTCGAGATTGGCTTTGGCGGGGGTTGGTTTCTATCTCGTTAAATCATTTGTTGTAGTCACTATTCTTATGGCCGTTTTTCTTTGGGCTTAAGCCAGAATCGTTGGCTTTGGTTGGTTGGGTGGCCATGCCATTTTGGTTCCTGGTGCTCAAATACTTCGGTCCTTGGTTGCTTGCTACTTCGTGGGTGGTGCTTCGTTGGTTTCCATGGTATTGTAGCCTTTGGTGGTTTGTTTTCTTGGCCTGTCTCAGGCTTTTGGGTGTTCTTGGCTGGTCCTTGGTGGTTTCGCTCACCCACTAGTTTCATCTCTCTCGCATTGTAGTGGGTCTTCCCGTTCTGCGTATGTAGCTTTAATGTCTTGCGTGCCTTTCTTTCTTTATCTGCCCCTCTTGCATGATCCCTATTCGGGGTGGCTATGCGTGAGGGGCCGTGTCTGTCTCCCTTCGACGCTTTGTCCTGTTTTTAGCGCTCCTTCTCTTTCTTCTTCCTTTCGCTAGTTTCTCCTTCCTCTCTCTTCAATCCTTCTATGTTATAGGGTGGGGGGCCCCAACCCCTCCGGTTCATAGCTCCGGTCAAAAGCATTTAACAATAAAAAAATTAAGAAAAAGGGACATACAGTTTCATTTTATAGAGTTTGAGCTCAAGATGTACTTAGTGGAAAACTCTAAGGAATCGAGGCCAATATCATTACTGAAGAAGGATCAGAGAATGAGGAAGAACAAGTAAATGACAAAAATATCTCTAAATACTTCTTGTATTGAGCATGAAACCAGAGGACAAAGGCAAATAGAGGTTGGAGGTAAATCAACCTCTTCTCATCACCATAAACGATGAGGCCGCAGATGATTTGGTGGCATTTTTTTTCATTTGTGTTTTTCTTCAGTTTATAGTGTCCTTTTTCAATAAGTGGAAATTTCACATTGAGGGGGGGAACATGGTCCAATGGTCCATTTCCATTATGTCAATTTTTTCTATGTATGTATGAGAAACAGATTTCAACAAAATGTCCTATGTCATTCCCTGCAGTGAGATGTGATGAGGGATGAGAATAGTACTTGGCATATCATGATGTGGTTGTAGGTAAACCACTTGAAAACTTAATTTGTGGTTTGTGGTAAACCAATAGAAAAACCACCATTCTTGGTTGTTGGCAATCCATTTGCAAAACCATCACTTTGTGGTAAACCAATTACAAAACCACCATTTTCATTTTTTAGTCAAGCTGCTCGCAAAACCATCCTTAAGGTTTGTGATCATCCTATGAAAATATCCAAATCATGAGCAGTGCAAGTATAAGGTGTTTTCCCCATGTTTGCACTTGGGGGTGGGCGGTGGGATGTTAAGAAATTAATATTTTAGTGCTCCACATTTGTATGTGTGTGAATAATAATTACATTGGTAATTATTATTATAGTGAATATTAGTAAGTTAGTTAGTCGTATATATTGTTGAAATAACAATATATTATGAATGGTTAGTTGTTATACCCATAGCTATTACCAAGTTAATTGTTCTACTCACTTCCTATTTCCTACAAAGGTGTTTGCCTACCTTTATGGCTATATAATAGCCAATCTATTGTACACTTATTATTATGATGTGAATAAAATATTCGACTTTTTTTGTGCAAAATTATGCATTTTCATGATTTTCCCGCTTCTCCAAGCATGTTTCCTATGTGCATCCAACGTGTGTAACTTCTCGCAGCCTTTTGGCATGTAAAACTACACCGATCGTAGGCCTCCTTACACGTGCTCCTAGCACCGAAGTACATTAACCACTGCATCCTTTTCCAAGTAGTTTTTCTTGCTTCTTCCTACCTTACGTTTCTTTGAGCATTCATTCCCTGTACATGGATTTTTTCTTGGCATCATCCATATTATCACCATATTCCTCGACACCCTATCATCATTTTCCTACAACCAACATCATCACAACTACACGCGTGCCCTCCCTCTAGTACTTAGGACTCTCATTGCACACTCTAGTTTTCATTTTATTCCTTCAATCCACCTCATACAAAAGGTATGCGCTGTCCTCTACACATGAACTCATAAACAGAGTAATAAGATTCTAGCACACGAGCGCGCTTATTACACAAAACACTGAACTAAATTTACAAAGCATAGTAATGATGAAAGGAAACACATATAAAGGAAATGCAGTAAGGGAAATATAATCTAACCAGTAATATTGCCTTATTAAAAACACCAATAAAACTTATTTATAATAGGGCTTCAGCTTACTCCCATTGAAGTAACCGGGAAACCATGTTCCATCCGGTGCATATAATCGACAAGGGCCTGAATCAAGTATATAATTCACAACATAGAGTACCAACCAATGCACTTGGAACTTTCTAGGATGGTGAAACAAAAACTTAGAATCATATAGAAGAACCATCTACCCAACCTTAATCTTGTTGTTCTTAATATGTCAATCATACCATGCCTTCTTCCTGGCCTTTTCTATCTTTTGGCTCCAATGAGCTATAGCACGCCTTTCATCCAAATGCATCAGTTTTTCTATGCACTATTCAATTTACTATTCATCATCCAATCCTCCTACATGCACAATATGTAGGGAGGGTAACATGAATTCTACGGGTAGAGCATCTTCTATGCCAAACACCAGTTGAAAAGGTGTGGCCTTGTTCAATATTTTATAAGTTATCATGTATGCCCAAAGTACAACAAATACTTTATCATCCCAATTCTTCCTTCCAACATCACAAATATTATTCAATGTGTGGCTCGGTATCTTGTTGAAAGCCTAGCGGTTTATTGGCTCGTGGATGATAAGGGGTTGTCTTGTGATGTGCCACCATAAACTCAACTAACAATATCTTTATAGTCTCATTCAAAAAGTGTGCACCCCTATGACTATTTAGACTCAACGGACATCCATATCTATTGATAATGTTCTCCCATAAGAACCTTGTTGTTGTAGTTATTGTGTAATTCTTTCTATGCACTTTGCTTCAACCCACCTTATAATATAATTTATATAAGTTATAATGTAGCATGATCTTATCCTACGCGCGAGTGGAGAAATAAGACCCACAAAGTCAATTGCCCATTTTTCAAAAGGTTTTTCACTAGCAATCAATCTCAAAGGCATCTCATCTCTATGCCCAATCTTTCCAAGGCATTGACAGTGGTCATAGGCCTTGCAATATTCTATACAATCCTTATAAACCATTTCCAACCAAAGTCTCATGAATAGAATCTTTCGCATGGTGGCATTTCCTGCATAATGACCACCTGCAATTCTACCATGAGCATCCTCCATAATAGCTTCACACTCATGTTCTAGTACAAACTTCCGTAAAACCTCATCCCATCCTAACTTGTAATGATCTCCACCTATCATCATATAGGGTGTGGTGCGTATAGAAATTTGTTTCTTCTCTAAGGCCTTCATACCTTCAAGCACCACACCAATACACAAAAATACTACAATATCTTCCAAATCGAGGGCATGCGTTTAATCGAATAATTTTACATCCAAAATTTTATCCTCAATGCTCTACATGCCCTCTCCTAAGTTAATCTTAGATAAATTATTTGTTCTGAGTTACTCTTGCCTAGCTTTACTACCACCATAAAATCAAATTCCTAGAACAAGAGAATACATTTACATATGTGCCCCTATAAAATGGGATTATAGAGATTTGAATGCCATGTGATCTATACTGAGTAATAAGAATGGTGTTGCCAAAAATACTACCTAAACTTATGCAATGCATAAATCATAGACAAAACTTTGTGCTTCGCAAAGAGTGTAGCTATGTTCGATCGAGGTCAACTTCATACTTGCAAAACAAATAGGTTGATCAACAATACCCTCTCCATAATGGGCTAATACTATACCAATTTCTATGCCGAGAGGTGTCCACATTCACATGAAATACTTCGGTCCATGAAGATAAGTGCAAAATAGGCATAGAAGTAAGCATTTCCTTCAATGTCTCAAATGTGCGTTATTGCGCTCACCCCAATATAACTTAACTTTTCTTTTCAATAACTCCTCCAAGGAGTGGAAATCCTAAAGAAACCCGTTAATGAACTTTTTGTAGTACCCTATGTATCCAAGGAACCCGAGCACTTCACTCGATTAGTAGGATCCTCTAAGCCCAATATAATAGCAATCTTAGTAGGATTTACCAACAATCTCTCTTTGCATATGATATGTCCTAAAAGAATTTCAAAGGGTGTGGTAAAGATGCACTTATTAATGTTGAGATAAATGTTTGGCTACCTGCACCTCTCAAACATAAGTCTCAAATTTTCACAATGGTCTTTAACTAGCCCATAAACACTCCAATCATCCAAGTAAACCTGCAATAAATTATGTATGAAATCCTAAAATGCTTGCACCATAATGCACGAAAATACCGCATGCACATTCTTCAACCCAAAAGGCATAACTATGTATGTAAAACTTCCCCATTCAGTGGTGATTTTTTTCTCTTGATCTTATTTAGTAATTTAAACCTGATGATATCCAAAGAACCCATCAGTAAAGGATTAGATCTCCCGCCCTTTTATGCCCTCCAATATCTCTTATGTAAAAGGTGTGGGGAAATGATCTATAACACATGCAGCCTTTAACTCCATGTAATCCACACATATCCTTATCCTACCATATTTCTTGATACTTATCACCATTGGGATAACCCATTTTGATTCCTCAATGGGCTCAATGATTCCATATTTAAACATCTTGTCAATCTCCTCTTTAACTTTTAGATGTAGGTTAGGATTCATCATGTAAGGCCTCTTCCTAACCGGATGCGCACCTTCTTTTAACATGATTATCATCTCACCAAAAGATTCATGCACTCATTTCAAATCATGATAGCCTCTAGGGAATAAATCCTGAAATTCGTGCAGTAGCTCAATAATCTTAGCAACCTCTGAATTAGACAAATAATCACCAATGATGGCCTCTTTAGGTTTAACTTCTATTCTAATGTTGACCTTCTTTTATTTTCATAGGCTCATGATATATGCATGGCCGCTCATCTGTAATATCCATGACCTCGCAAGTACCCATGGTGTGATCAACATTCAAGTTATTTACTTCCTCATCATATATCATATAAACCATATTGCCTTTTTCCTTTTCCAACCAGTGCACCCAAGTTTTTCTTCATCAGTCTCCTCTTCTTCAAAATGTGCCTCAAGGTTTGATTCTCTCAATAACTCCTGAATGAGTTTTTCATAATTTTCACTATCCCTTCTAGTAATTTTGTTCACTATCTACAATACCCGATTCACAAGTGGTTTAGTAGAAAATTAATCAAAGGTTTGAACCATACCACAGTCAACTCTTTCCAATTTCTTATCGCTCTATTTAACTCAGCATAGACATACCATGCGTGTGCATAACCTCGCAAGGTGGAATAGAACTAATGCACCCATAGTGATGGTGGAAAACCTTCTTACCTCTCTTTCCATAGGCTCTCACACTTCTAAATGTGGTGCTGAATAGGATCTTTCCCATGAAATTCACATATTTGAGAGGGTACATTACTCCTTAGAAATCTAGCAGAGAGCACAATTCTCACTTCACGCCACTCCACAAGATTACCCCGTGTGTAACCCACTAGTGTACTATTATCCAAAATAGAGTATAAACTAGCATATTTCTTCTTTCTATTTGATCTATCCATTGGGCCTCCATAATACCCGAAACACCTTAGGATTTCCCTTGCTAGTGTACCTTGGTACATGGTTACTCCCTAAGTGCCTGATAGAGCATGGCTTGCTAAAGTGTGTAACTGCACTTTTCATTTCTCATCCAACCATCTCATAAGTATCATGCACCTAGTTGTCACAAGAAACACTTGTTGTATCACTCATAGATTGTGAATCATCCCACTAAATTACTCCTTCCTTTGATGGCTCCAACACCTCAGGATCCCTGATGGTGTGTACATAAATTTTGTTTATATCCTCTTCACTCAAAGGTTCTACATTAGGCGAGTGTTTCCATCGTAAATAGGATGATTATGCGCTCCTTATTTTCAAATCTTATATAACATTTTTTTAAGTGAAGATCAACATTATTTACATAACACTAGGGGAACCCAAGTAATGCTACAAAACTATCTACTTTTGTCGGTGTTAAGACCTCAAAAACACCCGTAAACTTGGCCCCTGGATTGTAATAGTGACATATTTCAAAACTCCAACAAGTGTGGCTTTAATCCTATTTTCCATGAACAACACATTCAAAGATGGCTGCAATGGTGGTCTCCCCATCTGTAGCCACACATCCAAAGTAAGAACATTTACTTCCGCACCTATATCAATCAAGATGTTACTTAAAAGCCATTCATTAATGTACCACATTCAATGTGATCCCTTTATCATAATCAATACTATGATGGGAAAAGTTGGCATGCAATGTTTGTGTCTTGTCCTCAGTTTTAATGTGTGGTAACTTTTCTCTCAGCCATTTGCCTAACAATGGAATAATGTCCTCTTAGTGCATTAGCTTACGGACCTCCTTAATGTCCGACTAGAATGGTTTTACCTTCGATTTCTTGATTATTTCAAGGGGTAACAACCAAGCTTGACCTTAGTATGGCGGGGTTTCTAGGATACCCATGATGTTGATTGTGTATGTTTGTGCACCATTTAAAACAATGGATCAAAGTTTATTTACCTATAAACAAGCCTACAAATCATGTTTTAGACAAAACAATGTTACTTTTCAAAAACACTCATGCTTTTATTAATGTTTATTAAGGTGTGTTTGAGGGCGAAGTCGTCAATATATCCGAGGGTACATGACGCGCCCAACTCGTACTACTACTAGTATGGGCATGTATATTAGGGCCTACCCCCTCACTTCATGCTCTTGTTGCGATAAGGGAGTCGGGTGTTCACCAAAAATATACCAACATGTAGGTTTTTATACTCGGCCGTAATATAGACTCGGTTTCCCTGTTGGGTGATGAAATCCCAATCATTTTTCACTTGGGTAGAAAGTGTTTTGAATGCATTTTTGATTTTGTATGTGGTTTGGTTGTGTGTGAGGGAAGAGTAAGTGGATGCAACTAATTTTACCTCCTAATTATATTATGTGAAGCAAGAAGAATGCAATTGTTTATTTTAAGATTCCAAAATGAAATGTTGGTTTTGATGAAGACAGAAAACCAAGAATGAAAAATGGGAAGTTAAACAGAGGGATTTAGAACTTACCATGAGCACGCTCCTTTTTTTCAATTTGAGTTTAGTTTTAGCAATTTCCAAAACATTTTTCTTAGCAAAACATGAAAGTACAGTTTAGAAAAAAAGGCCTACAATCTTATTAGAAGCAACAAGACACTGCAAATTGATAATGAGATGTTAGGAAAACAAAATAGTGGAATCGATAGAGATTAGGATGAGCACGGGTGATTAAGCCAATCACTAGTAATTGGCAGTCAATGAAAACAATAATTAAATTAATGAGGAAACTAACAGGATTCAAGAATCCCATTGGGTGTGCTAGAATGTTTAGCATGGTCTTACACTTGGTTTCTTGATTATTTCAAGGGGTAAAAACGAGCTTGACGTCAGTATGGCGGGGTTTCTAAGATACCCACGATGTTGATTGTGTATGTTTGCACACCATTTAAAACAATGGGTTAAAGCTTCTTTACCTGAAAATAAGCCTACAAATCACGCTTTAGACAAAACAATGTTACTTTTTAGAAAACACTCATGCTTTTATTAATGTTTATGATTGTGCTACAAAACGACAAGATTAAAATGTGGCTATCACTTATTTATACTAGATACATATAGCTAATCATTAGTCATGATTTAAATCCATATTTCGGACTCGATGTAGTCATTTTTACCCCCATCACAAAGGAAAGAAATCCCATGCGCACTAGCCTATCACCCAACGGGTGCCGGGTGCTCACTCGAGACACGTGTGGGCGTCGAGTCTCTGTTTTATGTGAGTTTAGTGGGAGACATCATCTATGACTTGAGTTTAAGAGATTTGAAAGGAAATAAGACATGTAAGCACCATTAAGCTCAGAGAAGCTTCTAGAACCTTGTAGTCATTCCGGACATAAAGTTCTTGACATATTATAGAACTTACACAAAAACAAAGTAAGAAATTTATACAAGCATTCATACTTAGTTCATAAACATAAATGGAAAGGACCTATGAAGAAGGACGTATGCAATAGAACCATTAACACTCATATTCATATCAACTTAGTAACCTCATTATATAGATGGAGCCATTATAGAATTTTATAGAAAATCATACCACAGTCATGCATTATCACTGGATTTATATAACTAGGCCCTCAAAATAAAATTTATAATTTCCAGCCCTTGATACATCCTTCCCTATCCTTATTTTCCCAAAGATGTGCAGAGTCCTTGCAGTAATTCTATAGAGCTCCACCCTTTCTCTACATGTTTTTGTCTATATCTTCATATATTTTACTTCTGCAGGCACTTGTATATATAGCCTCTTTGATCTGCCAACTCATTCTCCTGTGGCCTCAAATCTGTCGCCAAGTGTCTAAATGTGGTCCTCCAGAAGCACATGCTCCTCCAGGCCTGAGCTCACCACTCTGTGTCATGATGTCCTTCTAGAAACCTTTATCACAAGGCATATTCCTTCTTGGGCCAACCTGTCGCCAAGCTAGCACCTTATCCACTCTGCATGTGCATTCGGGTCACGTTTTCCTCGTATCCTGTCCAAAATGCCCAATATGGATAAGTCCTTAGCTTCATCCACGCGTACGCCATGGGTTTCTTTAAACCCTTCCTTAAACCTTTTCCTTTGTGTCTTCTCCTTACGCAACTTTCTTCAACTAGGCCTTGCGTGCTTACATGCTATTTTGTACTTAGCCAATATTTAAGGGGCCCGACACCTAGTTTGTGTAGAGGTTTTTAGACACGTTAGATTTTTCAGAATCAATTATCTCTTCCTCTTCCTTAGTAATGTCAGAATCAGGGACAGAGATGTAGTCCTCAGCAAAGAAGTCGGAATCCTCCTCCTAGGTGTCGTAAAGGTGAGAAAATGTTGCGTCAGTCCTAGATATGTTGGTGTGACTGTGGGTGTCAAAATCCAAAGCAGTGTGGTAGTCTTCTTCCAGATTCTCTAGGTTAGTCTCATAATAGCTTTCGTATTGAATGAGGTCCTCCTGTAGTCTTCTGATTCATCATATACATCCCAAAAAAATTCGGTAGTTTCTCGAGATACGTTAAGTGGAGGTAAAGATAGCCTCTACGAAATCAAATGGAGTTTCATGGATTGTGCACAGTTCAAGATCATGGAGCAACTCGTATTGTTCCCAGTAAAGAGGATGGTGAAAAATGGGGAAGGAATTAGTGTAGGAATATTAGTACCACCTAATGCCATCTAAAAACATCATGCTAGACAAAATATTAGCAGATAATAAGACAAAGCTAGACATTTTTAGTCAGATTATGTAGAAATTGTAAAAAAAGTAGAAGACAAGTATTCATTGGCGATTATATGAATTGTTAGCGATTCTTTGCTAAATCTAATAGTCCACTAAAAACAATGTTAAATAATTGATTAAGCTATGGAATTAGAGTTCTAGAAATATAAATGATATCTAAATGGGAGTTTACCTGCATTTGATACCCAAAACAATTATCATATATAGATTACCTTGCGTAATGAACCGACTTGGTGAATGGATGGAAGAAGACAATTGAATGGTGAAATGTGAGTGATTTGATGATGAAATCAAATTCCTTTAAGAATTGTAACATTGGAAAGATTTGATGTAAAATGCTTGGATTTATGATACGTTGTAACTAAGGTAGAATGCACCTACAAAGCGAGAAATCATTGTCAAAGGAGGTGTGAATGCTCATATTTATAGATTGCCGGTGATCAAGAAAATTACCATTGATTGCAAAAGATCTTAGTTTAGTTAACAAAACAAGTGATTTTATTCCATTTCGAACAAGATATGATAACTTTGAAGTTGTTAAGGTGGTGGAGTGGGTAAAAAAGCACGAAAAAACTAGGGAGGTTAGTTTTTAGTTAGTTAGTGATTTTGGAAGGTTAGTTGGTTAGGAATAGGTTAGTGATTTTTAGGAAGGTAGTTTTAGAGGTGGTTAGGTGGTTAAATGAGGTGTCCTAGTTAATGTAGCGAGGTGTAAGGGTGAGGTGTGAGGGGGAATAACCAATTTATTTAATTAATTAAAATAAATAATTAATCTAGACTTTAGAGATATGTGAGGGACATGTGGAGAAAATTAATTAAATATGTCATCTTTGGTCGTGGATGTGCCTCGAGCTAAGGGATGTAAATTTTGGTGTCTACAATGTCATCTACATCTATTTGTGGTAACGCAACCGTATTTTCTTATTCTAACTTCTACGATTGCTCCTTTAAGCATCAGTATCTCACCTTGTAGGTTCCGATAACCTATATATATTCCTAATACACTTCCTTCTAATGTACAGGATTGGGATACTTTACATTGATAACCTATTGCATTTTAATAATAGACTTATGTTTGGGAACCTCATGGGCATGCGCAGACTTCAAAATGAGTAGTCACTAACATAGGTATCATATCAGGATCAGGTGTTACGTGTGAATCCACTGATCTCCCATAGTGCATTGTATTTTTATCATCCCCACGCCCTTATCTTGCTTGTGTTGCTTACACATATATTCATAAATTTCCAAGCACTCTTCATACTTTTGATTCTTTCCACGCCATGAGTAAACTAGGTTGTGGGGGCATTCGTGCCTATAGTGATCAGTGATCTACAATTATAGCATGTTCCATGAGGAAAATCACTCCTTCCTCCACCACGACCATGGCCTCTGAAGCCTCCATGATATCCTTGACCTCAACCACCTCCTTCAGAGTGCCCTTCATTATTATTTTGATTTTGACCATGATTATCACCTTGCTCCTTTGAATTGTTTGCAACACTAGTCTGTCACACACCCATATCAATTGCTTCATGAATTTGATCAATCAACCTATAATTCTCAATGTCATGAGTGTGTGATTGGAAAATATTATAGTAATGGACATGTTCTTCTTGATAGCAAGATGCAAAGAAAGTACACCGCTTGAATCATGATCCAAATGATAGATTTTGCAATCCAATAGAATAGCACGCACCAACCTACATGGACATCTATCCTTGGTATGACCCTCTACTTTGCAATCTGTACACCACAATCCACTTTGTGCATTTCTATTGTTGAATTGGCTAACAAATTTTCCAATCGCTTCGCCATAGAAGTGATCTGCACCTCCAAGAAGGGGCTTACTCTAGTGTCCACACTCCCAATGGCCTCAATGCACATAAAGGTACCTCAAGAGCTTCGCTTAGATCTATAAAAGTCTTATGTGAGAGTGCCCTTCTAAAAGGTGTTATTAATCCTCCAACAAACCATTGAGCATGCTGACTAGGATGAATATCATAGGATAACTTTGATAATAGAGTCTTAAAATGGGCATCATATTCCCTTACGCTTTTAGCCATGCCCTGCTTGATATCCTTCAATGCATTGATTTTATTATGCTCAAATTCAAGAATATGACAATATTCCAAATATGCATCATGTAGTGCCTCGTAAATTACACAAGTTTGATTCAATTCAAACTTCATATACTAACTATGTACGTGCCCCTATAATGTAGTTACAAAATGGCTTGTTTTGCACTCTAGAGTTGTAATTTCCTTGGCACACCATAGTATTTCACACATATGAATGTGCTCCATGGCATATTCAATTCCTCTCGTACTGGGATACAAAGGGACACCTCATAATACACTTGATGGGTTGGTGCAGACCATGCCCACCTGATCCAAATCATGTATTTCCTCTCATGTTCCCTCCACCTCCAAATCGACTAGATCCGCTAGATCCCAAACCTCCAAATCCTCCCCGACCCTTCTCCCATGGCGGGAATTACACCATAGGATGTAATGTCTTATGTACCAACTGTTGAACTGAATTGAACTCCTACAGTCTTTGAAGTTGTGTTACTTCCATGCATGTTCCCAAGATTTTACATGCTCACACTCTATCCCGATGATGCACTAAAAAGTATGCCTCCAATAGTTCCTCCAAATAATAAAGATGTTTTCACATGTGGCACCATATATGATTGTGTTGTTTAACGTACTCTTGTATTCAAAGGAAAATGATATCTACCTACTTTTATTCTATCACCATTGCTAACTTGATTAGTAATAAATATTTCAAGGATTGGAGCACTAGGCATAAGGGCAAGGTCACTAATTGGGATCAGATGTGCACCTACACCCTTACTCTTTCTTCTTCGATGCATTCTCATTAGAAGTCAAGGGGATTATCTTCCGTGCTTTCCTAAATGGGGAGTACTAGCTCCTCATGTTCCATGTCCTCTGCGTGAACCTTGAATCCTTCACGTATCAACTACCTCCACAACTACATAGACTCCTCAGTGTCGCACTTCTTCACTAATTCCCTCTCCCACACTTCATTATACTTAAGTCACCTTTCTTCTCTTTCCTATTATGCCATAGGATCCACCATCCTTCACCACACCTTCTCCTACCCCACACGTGTACTGGGGGTTTAGCTAGCCATGGGTTTCTCTTCAAAATCCAAAGTTACCATCAAGATCTTAATCACTAAAGAGATAAAGACGCAAGAAATATCCTCCGGGTTTGTGCAAGAACTGGAACTCAGCTACCTCTAGACATGAATAAGTAGACACATCATACTCCAATATATAGCTATTCAAAACACCATTCCACCAGTGATCTACAACACGTGTCCAAGGCAAATCAACATCATGCAAATTTTGATAATCTTCTTGCATCCAAACAAGAGTTCTATACCTCCAATTTCTCTTTAATGCATACCCTATCAACCACTCATACAACTCTACAGGAAAATAGGAAAAGAACGTCTCGTAGAGCTTATGAATAAGATTTTTTTCAACCCAGTGTGCATGCATTAAATTTAGGTCTAGTGTTGTATCTTTGCGTGAACTCATCCTCCAAATTCTCTACCCAACTTTCAATAGTGTCCAAATTTATCTAGTATGTTTCCATCATGCACCATCCTTGCAATAACTTCAAAAATAGGTCCCGAAAATGGAACCAAAATGTAGTCTTGTTTTACCCAAAATAGCTTAAGGTGCGCTAACACATCACCTAAGCAGGCACTGAGTGCTCACTGGAAGCACGTAAGGGTACCAGGTCCCTCTTTATGTGAGCTCTATCAAGGAGTTAGCATGATGGATAGACATATATGTTCCAAATCCATAACAAGTATTCAAGTATATTGTTGAATATAAACTAGATCTAGATCATAAACCTATGCAAGAATAACTCATACAAGTATAAAGATTATGTTCACCATGCAAGAACCAGTCATAGGTATGTCAACAACCAATATCCAGCCACAAAGATCCATTATATTAAATATTGCAAAACACATAAGTTGTTTACATACATATGAGTGTCACCATGAGTCATGCGCACACATATTCCAACATCATAACTCTATTACAAAAGTGGTGGTTCTAAACCATGTAGATCATACATATATATGAGTGGGGACTTTCCCTTCACCGCCTTTGCATCCTCAAAATAGGATTCATGCTAAGAATAGCCATGCGCCGCTACAAGATAACTACAAAATCATGCAAGATTTCCTAATAATAAATTTACTACAGTTAACTCTTAGTTCAAATCCTATTATTAGCTTCGGACTATGTATGTTGCTTGGTATTCCTTATATCCCAAAATAGCCTTTGCTTTAACAGCAAGTCTTCATGTTTCAATCTTATCTTAAAGACCTTGTTTGGCTGCTACTCCAAGTCTATATTTATATCCACATCCCAAAACCAGCTAAGTGTTGACTCCTTTGTGCGCAATCCTTTCCTATCTTTCTTGACGTGTAAACCATGTTCTCCTCGTGCACGCTTCCTCACATGCCTTTCTTCTATAATGCTTTTTTGCGCACTAGCTTCTCCTTGGTACTTAGTAATTTTCCATGCTCAACACTCTCTAACCTACCCCAATACCTAATTCAAAATATTAGTAAATTAAACCCTTTCACCCCCTAATGTATACCAGTATATTGAATTTTATTTTATCAATTTTAATTACCTCAATATGAATGAATGTGCTAGGATATTGCCTAGCTAATGAACCCCCATGTATGGTCTCGTGACCATCACAAAATCATCACTTTTATTATCAATATCATCAATTTATATCCTAAGGCCTTATTTGAAAACAATTTTACTTTCCAATCAAGGAAATCAAACAGATAAGCTTTTACATTGTCGTAAGTCGAAGACCCTTTTCAAACAAAGAATGAAGACAAATTTTTAATGCCTTGTTTTTTATGACTAGTTTATAATTCCAAGGAGGGTTAGCACATTAAAATCATCAAAATAAATTTATTATTATCTTACAGATTGTTCGTGACCAATTAATTAAAATGATATAAACAATCAATACTTGCTTAAGTAGTCTAAGACAAATCTAAACAAAATTTAACATTGCAAAATAATTACACAATCCTCAATCATTAATTACATATAATATCATTAAATAAAGCTAACCACGATAATGTACATCCATGAAAACAAATGTAAATGTGGGGTATGACGAAGCCATAAGATAAATCAAGGCAAATGACAAAGGCCCGAGGTGACGGAAAGCAAAGATGATAGCGTACAACAAGTAGACATAATGAGTGGACATAATGGGTGTGATGTGTGAACAAAGGGAATAAACATATGTTCTAGCCCACATGACCAAGTCATGATAATGTACATCCATGAAAATAAATGTAAATGTGGGGAATGACGAAGCCATAAGATAAATCAAGGTAAATGACAAAGGCCTGGGTGACGGAAAGCAAAGATGATACGCGTATAACAAGTAGACATAATGAGATAAGTGGACATAATGGGTGTGATGTGTGAACAAAGGGAATAAACATATGGTCTAGCCCACATGACCAAGTCTCGATCACCAAGTCCACATGAGAACATCTTTCATATGAGAGATGTTGTGGTCTAGCCCACATGACCAAATCCAATCACACCCCAATCCCAACAATCCCCGAGGCACTCGTTTAGGAGAAAGATGCATCAATAACCCATACACAAAATAAATGGTTAGCAAGCATAAAAATGAGGTGTATATAGTATGTGTAATAACACCAAAGACATGTCGATGGGGTTTGGGTGGAGCAATTAAGTCGGATGGTTATTTTTGGCTCCACCCAGGTTCAAATCCCACTTAGGCACAATCCTTGTTTGGGGTGGTAATGTCCAAGGTGGCATGGTTGGCAAGTTGGTTTTTACTTGAGATAGTATCTAGATCGAGAAGAACTACGCTAGATGTGTGTTCAAGCATAGTGGCTCATGGTTCGCTTGTGGTGTGTGCATGCATGGCGGCTTATGATTTGCTAGATGTGTGTTCAAGGGTGGTGGCTTGTGGTTCACTTGTGGTGAGTGCATACATGGCAGCTCATGTTTCGCTAAATGTGTGTTCAAGTATGGTGTCTCGTGGTTCACTAATTGTTGAGATTAATTGATATATCTTGGTTGATTGTACTTTGGTTCATAGCTACGATAAAAACCATTTATCTATCAAAAATATAAATAATAATGCTAAAGACATTTCTAAATTATGATGATGGTGGTTGGTTCTAACATCCATTGGACATGTGCAAGTGATTGTGATTGAGTGTGGGCAATTGATGATGCCCGATGCGATCTCGGCCATTTACGATAGGGTAAGTGCACCAATATAGGGGCCAAAAGGGGGTCTTAAGTGGATGTTTTTTTTTTCGAAAAATAAAAATCAACTTGTACGAGTTATTTGAAATAGTTACACTCAAAATTAGAAGATGTTGTAAGAACATGAATCGTAGCATTTTGAGTCTAGTTTCTAAGCTACTAAATTTTATTGAAAACGGTTAAGTTTAAGTGGGTCAAATAACTAAAATACCAACATGTGCTCCTATTTTTGTTAAAAAACATAGTAGAGTGTCTTTCATGCCCCCACCATTTTTTGAGCACTATTTAGTATTTTTGAAAACCCTTTAGTAGAAAGATAGCTAGGAACATCTATTTTGGGATCCATTTTTTAAAGATTTTTTTAGCGAGTATTTTTTATGATTTTTCTAAAATGAAATTTTAAATTTTGAATAATAAAGAAGCTCGACCATGCCCCCACTAACTACCTCAAAAAATATTGAAAACTAGAATTTTTTTAGTATGTATAGAATTAGGCCTAGTTTGGGCTAGTATAAAAAAATTCAATTTCAATGAACCAAAAAAAAAAAGATACATGATGAAAGATAGACTGTTTAAACTTCAAAAAATAGCTACAAAAAGGCATAGTTAGAAAATAAATAATATGGAAACCTTATATTAGTCAGAAAATTTGAAAAAATATATTTTTAGAAAGAAGAAAGTTTTCTCTATGTCATAGTCATATTTTTATTAAATGAATCAATTGTTTTAATTTGATTTATCATGGCGGAATAGGCATTTTAGCATTTTTCTACAAAAACACATTGTTTGTTGTGTTTGTGTAGGTCCATGCCTCATGCTTGGGGATCCAAATTGGATCCAATCCTAGAGGCATGCCTTGGAAAAGGGAAATATCATAACACATACATGTTATAACACATACGCATTATGATCTTTACATATTTTATGGGACCCTAATATCCTTTTCACCTCTTTCACGAGAATTTTTGTCTAGTCTGTAGATGTATGTACATTAATTACAAATTTTGAGTAGTTCATCTTGTCCCCTACCCCACTATATATATTTTTTCAATCATGGGTGAAAAAATACAACGTAAGGACAAGAAGAAATTCGAGAACAAGACACCAAAGAAATTGGAAGAGATGAGAATAAATAAAGTGAAGAGGATGTAAAAACTTTGTGTAGGGCAAGGTACATCTGCTATATCAAATGTACCTAATGTTTTAGAAAATGAGGATGAAATATATAATGAAAATGTAGGGAATAATGATTTTTCAATGAATATTGATATTGAATTGAATGATAATATTAGTATGGATAAAGAAATTTATATGAATCCAAATGTTGAACCTTTACCTAAGAATCCAAATGTTGAACCTTTACCTGAGAATCCAAATGTTAATCCTGAAATTTGTATGGAAACACTGAATGAAGAAAGTAACCTTATTAATGAATCTTCACCTCTAAGAACATCTCCTTCCATTTTGTGAAAAAATCAATTCACTTACTTAAAATTGATGAAAACATTATAAAACCAATGCCTAACCAAATGTTTGAAAGAAATGCGAGAAGAAAAGCTAGGGAATTTGGGATAGTTACTTTGAGAATTTAAATGACACGAGATATGGCAATTAATTGTTACATTGATGAAATTAATTAAGATGAGACCTACAATGAAGACCCTAGGGTTAAGAACATCTAATTTTGATGATCGAAATGCGTCAATTGTTGAAAATATACATAAAGCATACCAAATTGTAGGTGTCAATAGACGCACCAAAGATAGTAATGCTACATGGTGTGCATTTACTAGTTGTATAGTTAGTTATAAAATAATTAATAAATGTTTGATTAGAAAAATAAGCAGAGCTTTGAAGCTAAACAGAAAAACACTAACGAAAGCAATAGGGAGACGCAAAAGTCTTGAGTTAGTCAATAACATTGACTATTGGGAATTCTCTAGTAGACTCCACGGAAAGATAAGAATACGTATGATATTCTAAAAGAATTACTTGTAAATTATTGGAATGAGAACACAAGGGTGTCACCGAATAAAAGAGATACAATAAAAATAATAATAGGTTATCGTAATTGTGAATCGTGTGTAAAAAATTTCTTGGATATGACTCAAACACAATTGTTCTCTAATTTTAAGAATGAAAATCTAGAAATTAACATAAGCCAAAAAATCTTGGAAATGAACAAACCCTTTTATGTGAAAATCAATCACTCACGTACAACTTGTTGTAAGCATCATGTTGAATTTTCAATGCATTATGATGTTTTTTGTTAAATACGTTATGTTTTACATCCGACATCATGTTGCAAGACTGTGGATTAAATGTTTCATAAAAATCTACAAGGGAATTTATTCCTACGATTTTTGTGAAAAATCAAGCTCGAACAATTTTTTAATAACAAAGCATGTTTGGATGGAACATGCAACGTATGTGGTATCCTACCAAAATTGAAAAGTAATATCCGTGAGGAGAGTAAATATTCAATAGGAAAATAATTGGTTGGTTTCAACAAATATAAATTAGTGGCATATCAATTAAAATATGGAAAATAATCTAAGAGGTGTGAGCTTGTTATAGAACAATTATCTATATCAGAATATATGGTCAAATTCATAAAGAAATTTTTTTATAAGTATGCAAGGCACACACATAGAACTTGATCATTGGATGAACAATTCAAGTTAAGCAAGGACACATTCCCACTTGGTACTATTGTTTCAGTAGTTTACTTCATAGATAATTACACATTGCAACCACAAATGGAGGTTCAATCTCAATACTATAACTCGGTGCAAGTTGTTATTTTCATGCATATAGCATTCATGCACTCTCCAGAAAGCACTCAAGCAAGATCAAAAAATATTAAGAGAGTATCATTTCTACATCATTGATGATTAAACACATTCTACAGAATATGTGCAAGGGTGTTTCCAAGTGTTTTATGTAAACTTGAATGAGAGGAACATTTTTTCAATCAACATTACATTTGGTTGGACAACTGTACATCACAATTCAAGAATGCACGGATGTTTTATTGGCTAAGAAAGATGCACAAAGAAATAGATGTACAACATATCTAGATTTTTACTGAGCCAAGACATGGGAAAGGAGTGCATGATGGTGCAGGATCGTGTGTGAAAAGGGAACTTGCAAGAGAAGAGTTAAAGTTCAAGGATGGTGCTAAATTTACAGGTGCAGAAAGCATTTTTGATTGGTGTGTCAAGAAAATAGGCCATGAATCTCAATAGAGTTCAACAGTTTGTAGATATTTCTGTTGATAGAGGAACAACATTTGGAAAAATACGAATATTGCATGACATTTGTAGGATCAATTGATATGCACTCATTTTGTAGTTCAAATGCAAGTTCTAGGACTATTTATACTAGGTGCATGGCATGTTTTTGTATATCATGCATTGATTTTACATGGAATGAATGTGATTGAGAGCAAGTGGGTAGAATAATGGACCTACGAGACCTCTAATTCCACTCGACACATATCAAGTTCCATGAGCATTACAACTTACAATGTCTTCAGATCATATGACAACATCACCTGAATTTGACCAAGTCTCTGATTTAGTGCAACAAGGTACATATGTATGCCATGTTTTAAATTATTAAATTATCAAGTCTTAATGTATTTTAAATTTGACTTGAGTTTTGATTTGTGATGTATGGCATTTTTTTGCAGTTATTGCGATAGAATTTAACAAAGTGGGAACATACTACTTCTTGTCTCATTGTGTAGAGGAGAAAAATTGACTTCCCCATTCATTTATGATAAAGACCTTGAGTACTCCACTAGGTCAATGGTAGTCACTGGAACTTGGCTTCGATGATATCCTATCAAAAAATCAAATACTTCATTGTTTGAAGACTATGAAGTACATCGAAAGATACTTCACTATTCACATTTGGTTCTTGCAAAAAATATTCAATTAATCAAATATCGAGGTAGGCCATTAAACAAGAATCGTGGAGCAGTCGTGAATCAAATCATGAAGTAATTCTTGCTACTATCAAGAGTAGAGTTGATCCTTGTGGTTCATTGGATTGAATTTGCAAAGGTATGTTCTTCATGAATTTAATTTTAATATTTACTTTAATGATTTTTTTAATTTGTAGTATTTAAAATTCTATGTAATTGCTTACTAACATGTTTATGTAGGTTAGTGGTGCCAAAAAAGCTTCCACCGCACGTGATTGGCACTGTTAGTAGAGAATTTATTATTCTCGAATCTAAGAGAAGCTAATTTTGGCTCGGGTGTGAGATTGTAATTTTAATGTCGTCTCGAGGCCTTAGAATATTTTGGTGGTAATGTCCCTCCTATTTCACTCCCTCAATTTTTCCTTTCTCTCTCCATCGCACTTAGCTTCACCATTCTTCCTCTACATCCACGCACACTGCTCTCAATATAAATATAAGATATGTTAACAAAAAGGATAATGACCGTACAACATTACAAAAAAGGATTTCATCTTTGGTATTATGGTTGGATGAGGGTCAACTTTCGAGGGTCAACTTTCAAGGATCATATTCATATTCGATGTATTGTCATCGAAGAGGGCAACTCCCCTGTTAAATTGGTTATTCAATATGACATGGAAGATGAGCAAAGCAAATGAAAGCTACATAATTAGATTTCATGGGTAATTAGTACTAAGTATCAACAATACTAATATGGCTTCCAAATTTCAGTCAACGTAATCATTGTACCTTGAAAATTAAAACTTTGGCACTATTACTTAGTAACAAGAACTCGTAACTTCCATACTTACACTAACTTAAAGTATAATATTTTAAATTATTGTAAACACTAGGAAAATGAGAGAATAAAATGGAGATGGAGAAAACCAAGACAATATTTTGTAGAGTGTCTTGATGTAGAGGTTTAGGATCGACGAGACCTCTCCAGGTGCCATAGAGACCGAGATATCACCCATCTAAGTTATAGCCTTTTTGGTCTCAGGGCTCTTAAGGGACTACACCCGGATGAAGTAGCCCAAAATTAATAGCACCATATGACACCAAAATTAATCCTCCACTAGTGTTTACCTAACCACCCCAATGTGTTAGCATAGTCGGGTTAAATGTAGTGAGCTTCCGTTTGCAAAATAATTTAATGGATAGCCTTATACTAACTCAAACGCAATATTTCACATGGTTACAAATAATAGCACAACAAGAGAAAAAAATCAATATGGAGTAAACCATGATAGGATTTTGTAGAGGGTCTTGATGCAGAGGTGCAGGATCAGATGAGACCTCTCCAAGTGCCACAGAGACCGAGATATCACCCATCGAAGTTATAGTCATTTTTGGTCTCAGGGCTCTTAAGGGACTACGCCGGATGAAGTAGCCTAAAAGTAATGGCATCATCTGGCACCAAAAAAAATCATCCACTAGAGTTTACTAGGACACTCAGACATGTTGTAGCAATCGATTCGGTTCAAGAGCTTCCATTTGTAAAACATTGTATTGGGATGATTTACATTTTCTCAAAGTACAATATTTTACATTGTTGCAAACAATAAGACAATGAGAGAATCAAATGGAGATGGAGAAAAATGAGACAAGATTTTGTATAGGGTCCTAACATGGAGATGTAGGATTAGATGAGACCTCTCCAGGTGCCATGGAGGCCGAGATATCACCCATCAAAGTTATAGCCTTTTTGGTCTCATGGCTCTTAAGGCACTAACCCTAGTACGAAGTAGCCCTTTGAAAGAAATGAAACTCGTATGGCACTAAAATGAAGCCTCAAATAGTGTTTATCAGGCCACCAAGATGTGATGGCACGGTCGGTTCGGTGCCATGAGATTTTGTTTGCAAAATAATGCATTGGACAACCTTACACTAACTCAAACTACAGTATTTCACACGGTTGCAAAAAATAACACAACAAGAGAACCAATTCAAGATGGAGTAAACCATGATAGGATTTCCTACAAGGTCCCGATGCAGAGGTATAGGATTAGATGACACTTCTCCAAGTGCCATGGAGACCGAGATATCACCCGTCAAAGTTATAGCCTTTTTGGTCTCAGGGCTCTTAAGGGACTACACCCGGATGAAGTAGCCCGAAAATAAAAGCACCAAAATGAAGCCTCCACTAGTGTTTACTAGGCCACCCAAACATGTTGGCATAGTCGCTTTGTTCTAAGACCTTCCGTTTGCAAAATATTGCATTGAAATGACCTTTACACTAACTCAAAGTACATTATTTTACATTGTTGCAAACAATTAGGACAATGAGATAATCGAATGGAGATGGAAAAAATGAGACATAATTTTGTAGACGGCCCCGATGCAGAGGTGTAGGATCAAATAAGACCTCTCCAGGAACCTTGGAGATCTAGACATCACCCGTCGAAATTATATCCTTTTTTGGTCTCGGGGCTCTTAAGGGACTATGCTCGAAGGAAGTAGCCCTAAGGCAACAACACCGTCTGACACCAAAACAAAACCTCCATGAGTGTTTACTAGGCCATGCAGACATGTTGATGCAGTCATTTTGGTGCCACAAGCTTCCGTTTGTAAAATATTGCATTGGACAACCTTACACTTACTTAAATTGTAGTATTTCACATGGTTGCAAACAATAACACAACAAGAGAACCAAATTGAGATGGAGTGAACTATGATAGGATTTCCTAGAGGGTCCCGAAATAGAGGTGTAGGATCAAATGATACCTTTTCCGGTGTTATGGATACCGAGATATCACCCATCGAAGTTATAGCATTTTTGGTCTCGGGGCTCTTAAGAGACTATGCCCGAGATGAAGTAGCTCAATGGCAATAACACCTTCCGGCACCGAAACAAATCCTCCATAAACATTTAACTATCCACCCCAAAATTTTGGCATAGTTAGTTCAGTTTCATGAGCTTTTGTTTGCAAAATAATGCATTGAACATCCTTACACTCTCTCTCCCTCTCATGTTTTCTTTCTCTCTCTCACACACAATCTCAATCTCACTCTCACTCTCTTTTCCTCTCACACTCTCACTAAATTTTTTTATTTTGAATCAAACAAACTTTAGTTTTATTGACTACTCGACTAGGAGGGCATGACAATATTAGGACCATATTTCCTAGTCTCATGCCTAGAACCATCATTGAGTTTGTTTGTACAAAATAAGCATAACAACATGGGAATGGCTAAGAACACACAGGGGTTATCAATTGCCTAGTAAATATTTCTTGTTTAGTTCTGAATGGGATTCATCTGACCTATGACTTAGTGACCTTCCATTCATTGATAATTCCTTCTATGATAAACCCATGGATGCTTTCAAAAGCACCTTCAAAACGATAGGGGTTGTCATTAAGCCTAGTGAAAGGTGTGATGTGATTTCCAAACAACTTGAAATGCATACATATTTAGAGGTCATAAAATGAATACATATATCTCTATCATTATAAATGGAATCTAAGTAATGGTGTCTCCTATATCCAAGGATCTAGGACTGCTAGGGTATGTGGCAGGATTGGACATTCGGAATCATCCAAAGTGTCCGAATCACAATGTCGTCACTTAGAGGTCAAGAATCCACACTTAAAGAATTATTCCCATTTAGGTTATTGACAATGCCAATAGTAGTGGCAAAGTGCATGTGGAATTAGGTTGGAGGAAGGTGGGGTTGTGCCCTTTTTGGTTTTTTCTCATGGTTTCATAGGTAGCCTTTCTAGTATGATCGGAGAGAACTCCCAAGCTTGTGTGATAAGTTTAAAAGCTCCCTCAACTCCGGGAACTTATTTTTATTAGGATGCAATAGAAAGGCTATTTTTCTATATTGTTTCTTAATGAGAACAAGATCAAAGGAGGAGGTTACATGTAAGATGGCATACTAGTCGATGAGGCCTAAAGAGGTTACCTATAAGATGGCATACCAGTCCTAACTATGAGTTCTGAGATAGTTTCCTTTAGAGCCATAGAGCAAGGAGTTGGAAGTAAGTGAAAAGAACAAGGATGGATGAGTGGTTTGGGAGAAAAGAGTGAGAGTGATATCAATGGGGATGAGTGTGGAGTGTCTAAGAGAACCTAGATCAAGATCAAGCAAAAAGAAGTGTAACTTGAAGTAGGCTGAAATAAAACAAAGAGACCATGAGCAAGAAGAAGCACAAGTAAGGTAAAAACACATATACACATTGATAAATTGAATGAATAATTACTCAAATTAGATAACTCTTTATATACATACATTATATAAATATTTATTTCCAAATTTTCATGCATATTATACATTGAAAACACTAGTATACAACACCAATAAATGAAAAAATAATCCATAATGTCTTATATTGTCAAGTGCACATCATATTAGTTTCATACAAAAATAATCTCATAAATGTAAGGTCTCATACAAAAATATTGAGTTCCAAATTGTATTAACGTGCATGATAAATATAAAAATGCACAAATAGATCATATAATATCAAGTGAATGTCATATAGGAATACAAAAAAATCTCATAAGACACACACACACACACACACACACACACACACACACACACACACACACACACACACACACACACATCCTAATCATCAAAATCTATCCCTCCCTTGGACTTGCTCGAAGAAGGCCCTCCCTTAGACGTAGATGGAGATATATTGTTGGGGTTAGCACACTTTGGTTGTACATATAATACATAATATCTAATCATATATGCAAATAAAAGTGGATATTCTACCGTAAGAAATATACATAAATAGATATATAAATCAACACCAAATTTAATGTAGTTTATCCAGTGTGGGCTATGTCCACCAAGAAACAAGCCAATCTATTATCCAAATATTTCACAAGATATACAATGAAGATTTACAATCTTCCACACCTCTCAGATGTATAGTACTATCTTACTCTCAAGATTTTTGTTCTTCACCAAGAATTCTCTCTCTCACAATTATTCTCACAATAATCATCAACTTTTGTAAGTTCTTAATTCTTACTTCTAAACCCTAGATTTCATGCTTATATAGGCGTATACAAACTTAGGGCACTTAGCCATGCAATTAAAATCAATAGATCTGATTTAACACTAAAAATAGATCTAATTCCCGTGATTTAATTAAAACACCCACACACAGGTAACCGACGTCGATTAACCCTAACCAATGCTGGTCATAGGTGACTAATGTTGGTCCCTCCATAACTGATGTCGGTTATTGTGTTTTCTAGAAAGTTTCATATTGCATGCTAATCTAAATTAATTGAGCTCCATAACTCAACAATCTCCCACTTGGAGATTAATTACTGCACTATACATGTACAACGTCATTCTTAGATACTTCCTTAGCTTTGTTTCTTCTTCTTCAAGTCTAAAACTCGAAGACCAATAGAAGTGGAGTTTAGTTCCGACTTATCCTTTGCTAATGGCTTCATTAGCATACCCGTGGGTTTTCACTCATATGAATCTTTTCCAAATTCAACTACCCATCCTCCAATACCTATCGTATGAAGTGATACCTTAATTGAATGTGTTTTTTTCTGGAATGAAACATTGAGTTCTTTTCCAAATTAATTGCACTCGAATGTCTCACGAACAGTTTGTAATCATCTTGCTCCTTTCCCAACTCTTTCATGAACCTACTCATCCATATCATCTCCTTTCTAGCCTCTGTAGCTGCAACATACTCTTCTTCAGTAGTAGAAAGCCACAACCTTCTACAATCTTGAAATCCACTAGTTGTTGTCCCACCTCTGTGAAAATATATCCAGTAGTGCTCCTCCTACCATCCATATCTCCACCATATCCAAATCAACATAGCCACATAATGAAATATCTCGAACCTCTATAGCATAATGCATGTTAGATGTCTCATTCAAATACTTGAGTATCCATTGGATTGTTTTCCAATGCTCTTTACCTAGATTGGCCATATATTTAATCACAACTCCCACTTCTGTGTAATGTTTGGTTTGGTACAAACCATAGCATACATACGACTTCCAACTCTTTGAAGCATATGGAACTCATGTCATGTATTTGACCTCCTCATGTGATGATGGACACGATCTTTTCTTAATTTGAAGTGTTAAACCATAGGTGTACTAACAAGTTTTGCATTCTACATCTTGAACTTTTCTAACACCCCGTACATATAATCCTCCCGAGAAAATACAATTTCTTGTTCTTCCTGTCTCTTTATATTTTGCATGCCAAGGATTCTTTTTACATATCATAAATCCTTCATAGCAAATGTGTGAGCTATCTTTCCCTTAAGCTCACCAATGTCCCTGCATACTAAATCCTGCAATAAGCATATCATCCATGTATAGTAACAAATTAATATAGCTCCCATTTCTAAGCTTCTTGAAATAAACGCAATGGTCATATTCACATCTCAACTAACCATTCTCATGCATAAAACTATCAAACCTCGTGTACTATTGCCTTGGAACTTTCTTGAGCCCATATAGGCTCTTTTTCAACCTGAACACTAATTTCTCCTTACCCTTGACTTCATACAGGTAGTTGTTGTATATAAATCTCTTCATCCAAATCACCATGAAGAAAATTTGTCTTCACATATAATTGATCTAAATACAAATCATGTAATCGTAACTAAACTCAATATAGTATGAATAGAATTAATCTTTACAAAAAAAAAAATATTTCACCAAATTCAATACCGCTTTATGTGTAAATCTCTTTACTACAAGCCTTGCCTTGTACCTTTTCTATCCACCCTCTTCTTCTTTGATCCTATAAACCACTTGTTCTATAATTTCCTATTACCTATTGGAAACTTAACAAAATCTCAAGTTTTGTTTTGTTTCAAGGATTCCATCTCGTCATCCATGCCATGCTCCCACCGGATGTGGGTCTCATCTGCGTTGCTTCTTCAAAATCTCTAATTCACCATTATCAGTCAATAATAAATAAAATAGAGAAGTTGTAAATCTTTCTGGAGGTTTACTTACCCTTTGTGACCTTCTCACAGGAGTTTGGGGTACTAGAGGCTCATTTTGGACCTCCTAAACATTTGTATCCAAATCTATTAGTGAGTGACGCTAGTCACATGTAACCGATGTCAATTCTACTAACCGATGTTGGTTTGAATCTTTTGTAACCAATAAGGGGTCAACCAACACCAGTTAATGTGTAACCCTATCAGTATTACTTTTAAATCGAGAGTTCATTTTCATTCACAAACTTCTCAACCGGTTCATCCTTGGGTACCAAAATTTGATCCTGTACATTCTCTTTTCATTCCATTCAACATCACGACTCCTAACAATTTTAGAATTCTCTAAATCCTAAAAATGAAAACTGAAATCACCAGATCCATAACCAATGAAAGTGCACCTCTTGGATTTTACATCCAACTTTTTTCTATTTTCTCTATCAACATGCACAAAAGCTTCTGAACCAAAAACTTTAAGAAAAGAAAGATCTACCTCTTTTCTAGTCCATGCTTCCTCTGGTATTCCTCCATCTAATGAACTTGAAGCGCCACGAGTTAATCAAATAAACCATTGTATCAACTGCTTTTGCCCAAAAGCTGTTTGGGCAATCCAGAATGTATCCTCATACTTCTAGCACATTCCATGATTGTCTTGTCCATTCTCTCTACAACAGCATTCTCCTGTGGTGTTCTTGGAACCATTCTTTCTCTACGTATCTCATTCACTGAACAATAATCATTGAAATCCTTGCTACAAATTATTCACCACCATTGTCAAATCTAAGGCACTTTAACTTATAATTTGATTCATTCTCAACAAGGGCTTTCCATCTTTTAAAAGTTTCAAAAACATTAGATTTAATTTTAATAAAATAAACCTATACCTTTCTTGTAGCATCATCAATAAAAGTAACATAATATTGGGATCCTCCATGAGAAGCTACTTAAGATTTTCCCACACATCTCGGTGTACAAGCTCTAATTTTTGCTCCTCCTTAGTTACCCCAACTTTGAGAAATGTCACCCTCTTTTGCTTTCCAAAACACAATGCTCGTAGAAATCAAGATCTAAATATTTCAAATCTAATAACTTACCCTTAGCCTTTAATATCTGCATTCCTTTTTAACTCTTATGGCCTAGCCAATTATGCCACATACATGCATTTGAATTTGAAGTAGATAATGTAGAAAAGGAATCAATAACACATGTAGATAAATATAACATTCCTACCTTCTTACCTCTTGCCACAACAAAAGAACCCTTGGTAACTTTCCAAATGTCTCTGTAACTTTAACCATGCAACCAAAGCCTTCACTTAGTTTCCTTACGAAATAAGATTCCTCCTAAGTCTTGGCACATGCCTCACATCTTTCGATACCCATGTATTTCGATTCTATAATTTTATATAAACTTCCCATTTACCAAAGTAATACCGCAAGGTCCATCATCACCCAAATAAACATGCCCGAAATTTCCCTGGACGTAATTTGAAATAACCCTTATTAGGGGTTGCATGGAAAGAAGCTCTGAATCTAAAACCTATGATTCAATTATATTATCTAAAGAAATAATAAGAGCATCTTGGATTACCTTTGTTGCAGAAAGAGTTGTTTCCTTACCTTTGTCGGTTGTTGGTTCTCTTTATCCTTTAACCAACAATATTTCTTTGCATGTCATTTCTTTCCACATTTCCAACAAGTAATTCTCTTACCTCTGGATTTAGATATATTATCCCTTGACTTTGATTTCCCATTATTCTTACTCTTTGATCTCTCCTTCTTCCCACCCTCGCTTTCTACATTCAAATCATTCCTAGATAATGATTCATTTATACTCTTCCACATCATCAAACTTCAAAATATTATTAGCAAATATTGTATTAATAACAACCATTACCAAGTTATCCCAACTATCAAGCAAAGAACATAAGAATAAAAGTGCTTTCACTTCATCATCAAACAGTATATCAACTGATTTTAACTGATTTACAAAAGATCTGAAATCATTCAAATGACTAGATGCATATCCACCTTGATGCATCTTAGAACTAAATAGTTTCTTCATCAAATAAAATTTATTTGAAGCACTAGGTTTTTCATATAAATTAGCAAGATATTTTATTAACCCTACCGTAGAAGTCGCTTCTGTAATATTGCAAGCCACGGATGTTGCCAGACTCAATCTTATAGATCCCAAATCCTTTATGTCAAGAATCTTCCATTCTTCATTAGTCATTTTTGTAGGTCTAGACTTCTCATCCAATGGTAAATACAAATCTCTTTGATAATCTTCCATAATTGATAATTTCAGTCGTCAAACTTCTCTACCTTGTATTTTTTTTTCTTCTACCATTGTTGTAGCTCCCGCTCAATCAGAAAACCCTCATGAGTAAATCACAACACATAAACCCCTCAAACAAAGCTCGATACTAAATGTTGGGGTTAGCACACGGTTGTATGAGATAATACATCGAGATCTAAGCATACATTCAAATAATAGTGGATATTCTACGAAAAAATATACATAACAAGATATATAAATCAACACCGATTTAACATTGTTTATCCAAAGTGTGGGCTACGTCCACTAGGAAACAAGTCAATCTATTATCCAAAGATTTCATAAGATATACAATGAAGATTTACAATCTTCTACACCTCTCGATGTACATGTATTGTCTTACTCTCAATCTTTTGCTTCTTCACCAAGAATTCTCTCTCTCACAATAATCGTTAATTTTTGTAAGTTCTTCTTAATTTTTACTTTTAAACGCTAGTTTTCATGCTTATATAGGTGTATACAAACTTAGGGCACTTAGCCATGAAATTACAATCAATATATCTATTTTAACACTAAAAATAGATCTAATTCCCACGAGTTAATTAAAACACCCACACATAAGTAACCGACGCCGGTTAACCCTAACCGATGTCGGTTCCTCCTTTCCTGATTGATGTTGGTCCCTCCATAACTGATGTCGATTACTGTGTTTTCCAGCAAGTTTCATATTGCATGCTAATCCAAAGTAATTGAGCTCCACAACTCAACATCTATGAGATGAATTTGGATCCTCCATGGCCTGACTACAAGTCCTCTTCCACTCAAAACTCACATGTAGTTGAACCTATAAATGAAAACACTTTTTTTTTTCAAAACTTAATATATAAGTTTTCAACATGTATAAGACCATGCTAATGAAACTATTTACATTTACACGCACTTACCGCAATCTCTCGGTCATGTTGAATCTGCATCTCACACTCAGATGAGTCATCGGGAGCTCCTCGAGCATGAACGGGGGTATCAAAACGATGAGCTCGAGGATTTTGTGCCCTCAAAGTAAAAATGGAAGGGGTTGAACCCTACATACACATAAGATCACAAAATCAAACATCAAAATTAGCCAAAATAAAACTATGTTAATGATAAAAATTTTGATTGCAAATCAAAAAAATTACACTAAGTACATGTATGTGTAATGACAATATTTTAACTAATTTTATCAATATACAACTATTTTTTTACTACACCACACCTATGAATCATATGAATAGGGTTACTACCTATCGCAGGTAACTCCTATGTATACATAATGAAGGACATTATTAACATAATTTAATAATGCTATAATGAAGGACATTATTAACATAATTTAACATAATATGAATTACACGAGCTATTTAACGAAAATACATGTAGTTTGAATACCTCGGTGAGTTGTTGCGCAGATGAAATTACAACGACAACACCTTTCTCTACTCCTCACAGAGATGGTGGTGTGTCTAGTGAGGTCATCAACTTTATCAAACATATATCACATCAAGTTAGTTGAACATATATAATATATATACAAGAACATACATATATATAGACATATATTTGAGTTCAATATATATATATATATATATATATATATATATATATATATATATATATATATATATTCATACGTGAAAATTTTACACAATTAACATTCTAAATTACCTCTGTGAATGTATGCATAGGCATGGTGCTCACAACTTGTGGTCGAGGATGATGACGCGTCCTACCACGCATTGTAATATCAATGCATACATGTAAAAATACAATTATTTCAAAATTTATATATATATATATATATATATATATATATATATATATATATATAAGTAAATCAAGTACTCAGATCTTTTTGTAACATACATAATAAAAAATAACAAATACCTATGAAGGTGTCACCGATGTTTGGAATCCAAATGTATCGCTCAAAAAGGTGTCTGACATAGCAACATTATCATGTGTACCACCAGTGGAAACTCCACCAACACCAATATGCATGAAAGTATCATCCTCCTCGGGCCCCAAGCATATGCTACCACATGACATGCAAAGATGTGGCCTCATGCTAGTACTACCTGAGGGAATACTTTGTGTACCTCCATGAACATCTGGATCATAAATCTCCCTTGTATGTCAGACAAGGGTATCAAATAACGCATGAAGCATGTGCAGTGTATCAATCGCTACTATTTCCTTCACTACTAGAGGGACGGTCTCAAGGTGAGGGGGATTTTGTGTGGGGACTCTATAGTGTTGAATAGGTACACATTGTGCACTCGTTCAATCCTATGTATAGCCTTTTCATTGGCCCTGGAAAACCTAGAAATCAAAATAGTTCGGATTCTCGTTGAGGATAAAATCGCAATAGAATTTCCTCAAAAAGTATAGTGGAACCTTGTTGTTATTGTAAGATGGAAAATCAAACACCATCCACCATTGGTCCTAAAAATTATTTTTAATCAAATCACTATTACACCAATGGATTAGAAACCATTTGCATGAAAATGGAACAAAAAAATTGGTTCGGGGGTCCGTGAATAAGGCACATATGAGGTCTTTTGTAATTTCTTTTTCTTTACATCCGCATATGACAATTTGTTGGCATAATATTCCCTACAATGCTCTCTATAAGATGTCTAATGATCAATTTGACTCATTGCCGTGTCAACTTGAGCCACTAATGCCTCCAATGTGTTTGCAAGAGAGGCACGGTGGGGGTTTGTAGAATGGGAATCCCTCATTTTTTTAATTAATTCCTCAATTTCAATCTTGTTTGGTTGTGGTTGAGGTGGAATTGTAACAATAAAAAAATGTATTCAATTCAAATTCTACTATATAATTACCAAATTTCAATGCAATTTAGAGAAAATAATTTTTCCTACCTCTTCTCCATGGTGCCATTGTCGATTTTGATCTTTGCGGTGATTCTTAGATGATTGTGGGAGCTAGATCCAGCTGAATATAAAATACAAGTGTAGGTTTTTCCTCTCAAAATTATGTTTGGGAGAAATATAAATGAAAGGGGCTTGGGCCTTTTTTAATTTATAGTTTTATTAAACGCGTACACGTTTTAGGTTTGTGAATTACCAAACCTAAAGAAAACATCACGCGATCGTGTTATTGCAAAATGTGTACATGTTTTGTTCATTTTCACTTTTGTGGCTTCTTTTTGGCCCCCCAGATTGGTGCACTTATTGGATAAAAATATGGATGACACATCCATAGACCTATTTGAATCTACACCTTCCACATTCAAATGTTCCACATTGGCCCACTAGCCATTAACCTCCCTTGATGTAATGTTACCATAGTTTTCACCACCGTAAAAATTTTACTATAGTGTTCAAACCATTATGATAACATTCATAATAGCGGTGAAGTCAAAAAAGAGTGGTGGTCATGAAAACCTTGCATGGTATTGATACACATGACAATCTTCAAAAATAAATAGTGTTATGAACCTAGAATGTTTAAGAGGAAGTGTCAACTACAAATCCACAAGAAAAATTCTTGAGTCCGATATATGTTATTTCATTAGCAAACATGTATAATGTCCTTAGATAATGATCTATAAAGATGGAGCAAACTCCTTTGACCCAAACATGCTTTGTGGTTCTCAATTTCAACTACTACATAAGCTTGACTTGGTATATTGAGACCCCTCCATATGTCCCTATCTCAAAAGTGTCTTGGGACATGTATAAGCGAAATCCCCTAAAATTGATGTGTGTTCTAACTACCCACAAATCATAAATGTTGATGCAGAAACAACTTACACCGTGCCCCTTTTTATATCTAGAAATTGACAAAAAAATGACACGTGAAATAGTGAAATTAAGCCCTATAGATGCTCATACATGCTCTAGTCGGTGTTGTTAGGCTTCTATCATGGTTACCTAGGCTTTTCCTGGCATGCATTGAGTTCTTACACCTCATTAGGCTCTAGAACTGGGCCTAAATGAGCTAGTTTCAACTATGAATTCCAACATCCGACTTGATGCTCACTATTAGGAAATCCTATGTTCTTGCTCACGGTAATTAATTTTTTTCCGTAGTAATTAGTAATTAGATATTATATTGTTATATAGTTATAACAATATAAATTGTTAGTTTTTATTACCCGTGCATATCCCAGGTTATCAGATCCTATTTTTAGGAGGTTGTTTTGCCTACCTCCATGACTATATAATAGCCATTGTATTGTGCTTGTAAATATATACATGAATATTATATTGTTTTTTGTTAATTCCCTATACAAGAATGGTGTGTCTTCCTTATTTTGTATCAGAGCAAGCATTTTCAGAGTGAGATTAGTATGGAGAGTTAATTTGTGAAGGGGTAACCAATCTTGTAATGCCCATACATATGAATTCATGAAGTATGAGATGAGATTTTATAATATATAACGGTGAATGAGTTTTGAATAGATCTGTAACTTTTCCAAGGTTGTATTATCATGCATATGTGATTTGGCTACTTCTCCATTGCATTTTTGTGTTTCATAAATGTGTCATTCTTGGATGCATTCTGATTGCATTTGAAAGAGTTTTCATCCTACCTGGAGTTGAAGTTAATACACTAGCAAGGATTTGGTCATTTTCTCTAGGATCAAGAAACAATTGATCACTAATTTTTCAATTGGTGTCATATCAAATCGTGTGGATTGTCAAATTCCGAGAAGATCATTGCATGTACATATATGGTGGAATGGTATAAAACTCAATCCTAAATGTAGTGCATGATTTCTAAATACACCAAACCTGTCTAGAGAAATCTTGTGATTATGACTTAATATGCTTACATTGAGGAATCAATTATTGAATTTTTATTTTCCATATGCTTTGATGTTCATGCATGCATTTATATAATCTTGATGTTTTCAAACTACGTTTTACACAATTGTCTCCTAGTCCCTCTTACTACCCTGCACTAAGTTGATGCATCAATTTTAAGTAGGTCGTATTGCACCATTTGACCAAAAAAAAATTATTTGTCCATGCATACATTATGACGGATACAATTCAATCTTTGTTTAATGTCTTTCCTTCTTCACTCCTAGAATAAACTTTCCATGGACCCAAAGGCACCATTATTGTCATTTGTTGCAGTCCAAAACGAAGCCAAGGATATATTTTCAGAGTCTGCACAACTCATATATGGCTTAGGACTTGTGTTGAGCATGGTCACAACCTATAAATTCATGTACATCTGCATTTGCTTCGACATTATTTTCATTGGATCGGTCAAGATCTCCCAGGTGCTCACATCTTGGACATCATTTAATATTATCGAACCTTGTCAAAACTATCCAAAGTAAATTATATATTTTTGGGTCTTTGTTTGGTATGAGTTTATTCATTCAAATAAGTATGTTTAAGTTCTTGGATTCGTAGTTTGTATTTTGATCAATATAGTTGTTGATAATTAAGTGTAATGTCATTTACATTATATGTTAAAAAAGTAATTAAAGATTACTTTTTATGATATAGTTTATTTAGAGTCTTTAAGGTTGTCAAATTGTCAAATTAGTCCTCTAAGTATCATTAAAAGAGTAAAAAATAAAATTCAAATGTCTTTTGTTGTCAAGAGTCGGTCATTGTAAAAGTCTAAAAATAATTTTTTTCATTATGGATGCATTTTTGGTGGAATTAGACGCCTATTTAAGGCATGTTTTTAGCTACATGGTCACATTCCAGTGAGGTAGAATGTCATTAATTGGAGGATGGAGGTAACCAAATTTTGGAGGTCAATCAAAGACTTCTCTTTAGTTGCCAACGATGGGGACACATTTTTCTATGGCGGCATTATTATGGTGCGAGTATTTGCTTTCAATTTTTTACTGTGTGTTTCTTTTCAGAGTTCATATTTTGTGTAGTTTTGGATGCTAGAAAAGGAGTTATGTTGGAGCGCATACAATTTTCGGTGATCCTCTGACTGACATGATCCTCTGACTTTCATACTTCGTTGGAAGATGGTCCACTTGTGAATACGTTCACTTGCAATGGTGACCATGTGCAAAGCAAGATCTAACTAGCAAGATCCGGTTAGTAGTATGTACTTCGATACAGTTTTCTTCTTTGTTTTTGTGTGTGTAAAGAACATGACACCAATGTTCCATTTCCATTATGAGCCCAAAACGGCTAAAGTCAAGGGAAGATTCTAGTGGCAGTGGCAGTTTCCTATGTTGTTCGAGATCGAGTGGCAATGATCGATAAAGAATGGCTACAACTAAGAACATTATGATTCTTAGAGGTGGTAATGTGAAATCTTTCCAATATATGTTCTATTGTTCTAGTGTTGTGATAAGCGAGTTGTTTCCTATGTAATCTCCTAAAGGAAGAATGTGATGAGAGCCAATGATACTACTGCAACATCATGATATTGTGGTTGTTAGTAATCCACTGGAAAAACTATCTAGAGGTTGTTGGTACTGTCCTAAAAATTGGAAAATCATCCAGAGGTTGTTGGTATTGTCCTAGAAACCATCCAGATCATGAGCAAGCTACGAAGCGGCATGTTGCATAAAGATAAGGCATGTTTTCCCCATGTTCACTCTAAAGGGGAAATGTTAGGAAATCCTATGTTAGTGCTCATGGTAATTAATGTTTTACCGTAGTAATTAGTAATTAGATATTATAATGTTATATAGTTATAACAATATAAATTGTTAGTTGTTATTACCCGTGCCTATCCGGGTTATTAGATCCTATTTTGTAGGAGGTTGTTTTTCCTACCTCCATGGCTATATAATAGCCATTGTATTGTGCTTGTAAATATATACACAAATATTATATTGTTTTTTGTTAATTCCCTATGAAAAAATGGTTTGTCTTCTTTAGATCACTCTATAAGCTTTTCCACAGCCTAGAAACATCATTTCGACATGTAGGACACCCGAGCCCAGGATACCAACCATCTTCATACCTCTGTGGGCACCAACCTCACTAGTAAAGCCTGTACCACCCTTAAAACATCCCGAAGGATCAACAATCCAACTTGAGACCACTAAACATCATTGAAAAGGCACCAACCTGCATGACATTACACTCCTCCTTTGCCATCAATGTCATGTGACATCAATGACAACACCAACCAATGCAACAAGGTTCAACATGAAGGAGGAGAGCGCGTAGATGAGGCCGCGAGTGGTGATGGGCGAGGGTGTCCAAAGGCACATGATCTACTACACAAGGGGGCGACGCTAGTGGTCAAGAAAGTGTTGGAGGTGCTCGACCTCCCATCGAACTTTCTTGGATTGGTTCTAAATCGGAGCATCATAGTGGAAATAACAATCACTTTATTAGTAACAAAAAAAATTATCTATAGAAACATCATTAAAATTGGAATTATTTCTATCTTTCCAAATATGAAAAGAGTATCAAGCATATGGGTCTTAACCCCCCCACTTGCACAGTTTGCCATCAACCAAAGTATATCAAGCATATTTTTTCATTTTTCCTTGGGCTCAATGAGCTTGGAAGTGGATTAAACATGTAATTTTTAATGATCCTAATTTTTAAAGTAGAAATATCTATGTTTAATAGGTCAAATATTCAAATGCAAACATGCCTCTAAGGCGACCAAGCCATTGAATATTTGGGCGCTTCATTAAATATTCAAACACTCGTTAATTTTTTCATTTATTTTAACTCGCCCAAGCCCCTCCACTCTAAGTTATTTTGTATATATACTCTTTCTTTAATTGTGTTTCCTTACTACCATGGTCCTTTTAGGTTTCATGGACATGTTTTAATAGGAAATCACCCATAGACCGAAAGATACCCAATGATGTTGAATGGATCATAAAGACAATGAGAGATACACTAAAGCAATGTTAAGGGAATCATATATACAAATAAAATTTCAGTATCAATGTTGAAGAATGATGTCTTAACTTGGTTCATATTGTAATGTAGATGGTAAGAGAATGCACTAATAAACTATAGATTGCAAGTTTGAATCACATCTCATTTGCACAATAGTGTGTTGAAAAATAAATTTTAAATATTTTTCAACACACTCGAATAATATTATAATATTTTTGGTGGGAAACATATGCACATACATGTGCATAGGTGTATTTTGTATAGAGAAGAGTGATTTCCCAAAAAAATGGTTCTCACATGCCCACCCCTTCCCAGATTACATCATTCTATCATCCACCTCCTTTTATAAATCCAAAATCTAGTTCAATATCAATGTAACTTGTTATTACTATTATCCCAAATTCACCCCCCTAGCAAATTTGGTCAAAATGAGCCCCACACATAAAGAAAATACAAAGGGAAATGATTCAGACCCACGAGCTCACATTCTAGAATGAGGCGAAGGAAAATAGATGGTCAAAAGAGTCAAATTCGATCTTGCACAAGAATAAATAGAAGAAACAACCTCTTTTGAGTGTTTTTATGTCTTAAATCTATTCAACGGGTAACAAAAAGACTCGAAAATGGAGTGGTGGAGGCTAAGAAAGATTAAACGGTCCTATACAAGAAGAAACGACTCACAAGCCATTTTCATGTCTTAAATTCATTTTGCAAGCTACATGTAGACTCAACAATGGAATTGCAGGGTCAGAAAAGAAGGGGTAGTGATGCAGAGGAGCCAGGAGTAAGAAGGGGAAAAAATGATGAAGTTTTGAAGTTTTCAGGATCAAAACAGTTTAGGGAAAGGTCCAAAATCAACTAAGTATGGAGGAGCCAGCGGAGAGAGCCACATGTCCTAATGGCACTTCTCCAAAGATGAATCCAAAAGGGGAGGCTCAAACAAGTGCCACATCTCCACATGTCCCAGGCCAAAACGGAGGTAGGGTCAAATGGTCAAACAGAGTCAAAGGCGGACAGGCAGGCCTCAAAATTGGCTAAGTATAAAAGTGCAAGTAGAGAGTGCCAAGTGTCAGCCTGGCGCATTTCCAAGAGTTAGTCCAAAGGCGGAGACCCAAATGAGCACGAGCTCACCATGTAGCCCAAAGTCCAAAAATGACAAGAGGGACCATTGAAAAGTCCGAGGACTTGCGGAGGCTACCAAGTGTCAACTCGACGCTCCTTCAAAGGCAAATCTTGGATCGGGTTTTCAAGTGAGAACGGTGCCTCCATGTGTCTGGTATTATAAAGGGGCAGAGTCGGTTGAATAGTCAATGCAAGGGGCATGCCGGTGGAGGCTACCAAGTGTCTAAATGGTGCTAATTCAAGGATTGAGTATAGAGATGGTTTCCAAATGAGCACTAGATTGCCGCGTGTCCCTGGTTTAGAAATATGCCTCGCCATGCAAAAGACTTAACCAAAAAACGTAGGAATTAAACGGGCAATAGAGGAAGCGGCACATGGCAAGCCTAACTAGCGTTAAGTGCTTAAGGCAGTTGTCGGGGGAAAATTTGGTTTCTTGCCCCTTGTTATTCTAAAAGGGTAAAAGTTGCAAAATGGGCCGCAACTCCACCAAAGGAAAAGTCAGCGTTTGAGCCCGAGTCAAGGTCAAAGCGGGGAGTTGGAAGAAAAGGTGAAAATTTTCCTTTTGCCGAAGGGCACAAAGATGAAAATAAAAGCGCATCTCCCCAGCCAACCAAAGGGTGCCATGTGTCCCATATTAAAAGGAGACCCATTTTTCAAATTGTTTTTGCGCCCATTTGTATGCACTCCGATACAAACTTTGAAGGGGCATATCTTTCAATTCAAGGCTCAAAATATTACAAATCTTACACCGTTGGAAGCATCTCGACGTCCTCTACGCCATGGATAGATAAAAATCATTTTTACAGGCCCTGGTAGGTGAAAATAGAGGAATGTTGTTGGGCCTTTAATGTAGAATCTTTTTTCCCCAATAACCAGATTAGGCTCGATCCGATTTGTCGTTTCCTCCTTCTTCGAGGCACCGAATAAGAAAACAATGAAGTCAAGACATATTTGGGGTAGATTTCATGGGAGGCATTAAATAGTGGTGGTTGAGATTGAAGCTATTTTCCCACTTCTCTCTTTCTTCCTCTCGTCTTGAATCTATAAAACAAGGCTTGGGCCTAATTGTAAGGTGGGTGTTCATTCTTCTTCTATGCCTCCCCTTCTTTTCTTCCTCAGGGTCGAAAATGGAGTTGGAACCTCCTCCTCTGCTCTGTAAATGGCATTTTTGCCTCTTTCCCAAAAATGATGTTCTGTGCAAACTCTGAAGCAATAAAAGATGTGTTTTATGATGCATTTGTCCATCGTTTCTCATTTTTTGGTTGTTTCTTCTTGCCTCTCTTCATTGCAGGGTACCTGTGCATGTTTTGATGTTCATTTGCAGATCTGGGAGCTGTGTTTAATGGGTTTGAAATGTTTTATGTGTGAATATGATCTTTGGCCTGTGATGTAGTTGTCCATCCTCTCCATTTCTCACCTCTCTTCGTTTCAAGAGTCTAGTTAGATGATTAGCAGTTTTCCTTCTCTGGTGTATCACCATTTTAGTGTAGGCTCTGTTTTTTCTTGTTTTCTTTCTCTCCCTATCTCCTTGGATAGTTAGATTAGATTAGATTAGCTTGCCTGCACTAGAATAGCTCGTGGCAGGTAGTTTAGGAAGAGGAACCAACCTTCTCTGGAGAGATTTTCCATTTGCAAGGTCCCACACCTTGGGGAAAGTTCAATGTTATGCGGATCACACCAAATGACTCGCCTTAAAAGCATATCTATAGAACTCATTTGGGGGTCTTTGTGATTTTGCACTAACAATTACATTTTGAAATACTCTCTCGTGAAAATTTAAAAAGACCCCTGTAGAAGTATTTTACTCTTATCATTGTTATGCTTTAGTTTGAAGAGCTAGAAGGTCCATAGGCTATAAATGAGATATCCAATGGCTTACTTACTCATATGCTCTTGTCCATGCAAATGTGCAATCACATCTAGAAATTAACATTGGGTCACGGTTAAAAGAAGTAGACAACATAGATTAGTTCAACAAGCGGTCTCTATAGTGTAATAAATTATGTCTCCTTTGGAAGTTTGCGTATTTGGAACCAAAGAGAGTTAGAATATTTTATTGTACATTTCAAGGTCACATAGAGAGCATTTAAGCGTGTTTTCTACAAAGTAATTTAATGGAATGGCCAAACTTGTGTAGATGGCTAAATTTAGTAATCGGGTACTTGACATTATTGATTTTGATTATATCCTTTAGTCATGAATTATGCGAACAAACAAAGCTTAAACACATTATCTTACTTATCCATAATGTTTTCAAATACTTCCTTATTCTCTCGCTCTATTGCTTAGAAACTTAAATAACATAATTGGTTACTCTTGCACATATTTAATCTCAAGTCGACCTTCACCATATCTTCACTTTCGACATTATGTCCTCTTGGACACTACCGTCTACCATGGACAAGAGTGTTTGACATTTTAGCCTACATCACTTGTATTCTATCCAAAACACTTCAATGGTTAGATTTTCCTTTGATTGTCTTATCTCCGATTCTTAGTTGGTTGTAATGTAAAACTAGATATAATGTCCAAAGTTGTATAAAAGCAAATAAAGTGCAATCATGTCTAATGCTTTGTGATTCTCAAATTCAACTACTACATAAGCTCGATTTGGTATGTTGAGACCCCTCCATATATCCCTATCTCGAAAGTGTCTTGGAACACGTATAAGCGAAATCTTCTGAAATTGATGTGTATTCTAACTACCCACAAATAAAAAATATTGATGTTGGAAACAACTTACACCGCGCCGCTTTTTATTTCTAACGATTGACAAAAATGACACGTGATCCATATCTTCCTAATCATAATAAAGAAGATTTTTACATAGATCCCCCACCATTTATCTTACCCATGTACTCCTCCTCCCACTATCCCCTTCTCCATTGTCGTGCTTACTATTGTAATGTTTCATTCTCTTGAATTTAACTTCTTCAATACTTACCTCTCTTGAATTCAACTTCTACTATACTTACCCCCTTACCATCTCTATTGCACGTTAAATATTTGACTCTCAAATAGGAAAAATGAAAATTAAAAGGTGTTAAATATTTGATGGGGCTGTCAAATATCTGAAGGCTTCGCCGCCTTGGAGATGGTTATATTTGGCCGCCTATGGACTATGTCTCCCTTCAATAAAGTCATAGCTGGTGACGTGTGACGTAACATGGTGAGGGCACGAAAACAGACAGCGGCTCGCTTTTTCTTTTAATGTCTTTTGTCTGGCGTGGTGAGATAAGTTGTAACAAGATAAGGTCGGTGGTGGATATGAGATATTTGTTGTATGGGATTAAAAATACCGGTCTCTATCCTCCAAAAGAGACGTGCCCCTTTTAACAAAGAAATTGATAGTAATTGTGATACCTGCTCACCACGAATTTAAAGACAATCTTACCTATTCGATTACGATCCCAATCCCAATCCGACCCATGAATGGGCTGCGTCTGTCAAATTGCTTGTAAAATAAAGCTTCCTGTCGCACCACAGTAATCGAAAGCAAGATGTGTCATTATTCTTTCTTCCTGAAATTGAATGGTTCAAGATGCTACTACGACTCCTCTTAAGATTTTCCAATCTCTCCTCGTGCTTCTAATATTATAATTATACTACAAGGACCTCAAAATTGTATCAAATATTGTTGATCCATTTTTATTTCTTCTATTCCAAATTTTCCACTACTTCTATTTCTATGCAAATTTTGTGAAATGACCATCATGATGCGTACATTGTGTCACTTCGATAAGTTAGAATTAGTTGACCAATTTTTCTACTACTTTTATTTCTATATAAATTTGTAAAATGACTATTATGATGTTTGTATTGTGCGACTTGCAATAAATTAGAATTTTTGTCAACAGTTTGAAAATACAAGTGGTATAGTATTTTTATAAAAAATACTAATATAATTTTTAACTCTTTAGTTCATGATTTATTTGATTATTATTCGTCAATTTATTTTATTTTTCTCAATTTTATTTTGTATGATAAAAAGGAGATCACTCATAACACACATACATCATTTTACGTCTTTCTTATAAATATTTCATGTTAATATATTGTTAATTGATTTGATTCTAAAGAAATTAATGCACTATTCCTTTCCATGTGTATCCTTTAATTCATTTTCATCTGTATTTCATTACTTTTTAGCTTATTTTCAAAACAATGTTGTTTTTAAGATCACACTTGTTTAATCATCTCAACTTTAGGAAAATATCCAATGGGTACATTAGTGAGTATTTCTTAGGTTTAAGATTACATTTACTAAGATAATTTATCAAATGTCGCATGACGATCTTTGTGGTATATTTTTTAATAATTATTATCAATTGTCAAGGATTAAGTTATTTTTCAAGCACTTATCAATATTTTGATGAAATTTTTCACACAAGAAAGGCCTTAGTAGCTAATCTTATGTAGGAAAATTATGCTTAAATATAATGAGGCAAATCTTCCAACCAATGCCAAGTTTAAAGACAATCAAGTTTCAAATCTAAAGGTAACTATGATGCAAAAAAATTGGGTTTGCATGAGCTCAACATGAAACAAATTGAACTATTAGTGTAAGTGGTATTACATTTTGTATTATTGGTGGGCCACAGTATTACTATTACATTATGTGTTGTTGGAGTTTGTGTGCAAGTCTATTGTGCAATATATATGTGTGTTCTTTGCAAACTTATTTCACAATGTTAGTGTTATGTGCAAGTCTATTTTCCAAGGTTCAATCTATAGCATAAGATTTTGATAATCTGCACAAGCCTATGAAAACTACACAAGTATTTGGAGATTTCACAAACATCGAAAGATGCCACAAAAACTAAGGAAGTTGGGAAATACTATTTGAAGTCACATAATGCTACAAGGAAATTTTTGAAGCCGAATAATACTATATGGAGTTGCGGGATACTGTAAGTTTGTGTGAAAGCCATGAAGCACTAATGGATGATCATTTGAGGTTGTGAAGTACTATGATTATCATCATAACATGTTGCATCTATGTCTTAAGGACTAGATATAGATTTTTGGTCACAAGTAAGAGAAATCTTAAAACGAGAACAAGTTTTAGTTACCTCTAATTAGTGATAGTCAATACTACTAGGAAGACATGTAGGTATTGGGATGTCTTCACATCTATAGCTATGGGTCATAACATGGGTATGAGGTGGTAGCTTCGCATACACCGTGAGATAGTTGCCACGATATAAACTATTAATACCATCACTAAATTCCTCACATGGAGAGAAATTAACTAGAGACCTAAAGGTTTTCTCATTATTTTAAGCATGAGAGAATGACATGGCATGAGTAGACTAATCTAGGAAAGAACAAAAGATAACAAATCCCAAGATTAAAGTAGGGCATAAAATCATGCGCCAAGTAATGGATAACGGTGATAAATGGGAACTTGAGAAGAAATCATGATTTTCCCAAGAGAAGGCCCGATTGGGATACAATAACCTAAGCATATAAGTGAAGGCTTAGAATAAAAAGTGTGTTCATCATATGACTTACCCAAATTAGAATTAGGAAACTCTAATTAGGATATTGATATTAGAAACTAATGCACAATAACATCGATATAAATCACCATGGGAGATGCGAGTACAATCGATTCGCTCATTAAGGATGGTGAGAAGGTCTAATATTTGTTAGCATGAACGATGAAAAAATACACATACACAACTAGACCATGATATGCATTTAGAGAGCCAATGTGACTCGAGCATGAAACATGTCACATGTTGCAAAAAAATTCTTCTTAGTCTTTCCAGTTGTTCTTTTGTTTCCTTTAATGTTGAGAAAAAGGTCCTATGATGTCTTCGCAAAAATAAATTCTCAAAGTAATGATAGATTTAACCCCTTTGATGTGTACATGCAACAACCATCAAATATGGAGTCTATATCACTTATCAAGACTTCTTGATCTTGGTCTTACACAAACATCATGTTATTGATAAATGGAAACAACGCCCCATGCCTACAATTGTACATGTATCCCCCAAATTTTATTGTATTCCCACTACAAAATCCACTTCATTTGAAATTTTTGTTGGAGTGAAATCCTTATATACAATCCATTTTGCAACATTTTTTAGACACGGGGAGAAAAGTGGAGAAAATCATTTCTAATTGGGAGGTTTTGCGGAACAATTATCAACCTTGGCATGTAATTTAGGTGTTTGTCAGCACACAACTCATCTTCTTGTGAGGAATATGTGGATGAAGATGGAATGGTGGGAAATTTTACTCTATTGGATGAATGGGAGCTTTTATGCCAACTCCATTATGCAAATCACATGGCCCTTAATATTCTTGACAATTTGGGTCACCGAGAATTCGACATACATAACAATTGGTCAAAAATCATATTCCTCTTTCCTTACATAATTTGGTCCATATTTTATTGAAGTTTGCAAGCCTACTACCTAAGTCCATTTGAATCAATCAAACTCCACACTAGGATCCCTTCCTTTGTTTCCCAAATAAAAAAACTTTTAATATTGTTTTTCATCACTTCATGCATAGAGATCAATTTTTTCCTCTAAAATTGATGATTCAAGGTATTATAGGAATTGCTAAATCATATCTCATAAACACTACTAGGTTGGTACTCTTAACTACTGAGCCTTTAAATAAGTCATCTCTCTCTTATTATTTGCACTTCACGGAGTCGCTACCTTCAACATTTCCACATCTACTATCCATACTTCTCTATTTATACTAATTAAGGAAATAAATCAACTTGAAGGGTAGGTGTTATCATATTTTGAAGACTCGGGCTCAAACATGTTTAGTATATTCTCATCAACAAGATGAGCTTCATTGGGCCCAAATTGTTTGCCAAGTTCAATTATCACCTTCGTGAATCTTTCCCCACTTCAAGACATCCATTTTTAGTAATAAATACATCATTCTTGTTAGTGATCTTAGCCAATTTCCACCTATCAAGGATGTTTCTTGTAGACGCAGGACACTCACATGGAACAAACCTATGGAATAATTGTCCCACATATGTAACAATGCAAACATTCTTCCACCAACAAGGTTAAGATCTATCTCAAGTTTTTTTGCTAATTGTTTCTCAACATTCGGGATGCAATTGCCCACATTGAGGATTGAGATTTAACACGTTTCACTTACACAGATGCACATATGTCTAAACAAGAAATTTTTTCTTTCTATTTTGATTCATATTTGTTTCTAAAAATGAGCTCATCAACCACCATAACCTCACCATGTTAAAATATTTGAACATTATAGTCGTCCATTGTATTGCACAAATCACAAGCCTTTGCAGTTCAATGGATCCTAAGGAAGAACAATTGCAAAAAAAAAAAAATTCTATGAAAACATCATAAAGTAATGATTATGGCTAATTTGTGTGTTGAAGCAAGCCTTGTGAATGGTTCAATATGCACAATATTAGACATGGTGCATAATGTTTCCACTTCATCGTTGGACCCGCCACTTTTTGTTGTTGTCAAACTTGAAAATATATATGCCCTCCTTGGGATGTAACTAACCCTTTGCATGTTCCCCTTCCGCCTATCTCTAGAGGAAACCACAAGAAACTCGCTTCTTAAAATGGTATGGGCCTTGACAATTCACAAGTCCTGGGCCTTACATTGCCAAATGCCATTGTTAATATTAGTAACTTTGAAAGGTAGGGGATGACATTCATTGCATTGTCCAAAGTCCCCTCCTTTACAAACTTTTGCATAACACGTCCTTTTTCTTGTAAGCGTTACTCTAAGATGTCTCTTAGGCTTCTCTTCAAAAAAGGAAAGAAGAGGAGATACGCCTTTCAAGTCTTTAGTATTTCCCAATTTATTATAATTTTTGTCTTCCACATTTCCCCTTCTACCTATAACTTATATTAATTTTTCCTTCTCTTTTCCATCCATATCTCATAAATTTTAGCTTCCATTCATACATAAAAACAAAGTTTGCATATTTGGTTTTCCGATTTTCATACATAGCCTTTTCTCTTTCTTTATATGTTAAATATTTGTTGTATCTAATAATTTTACTGAAACTAATAAATGCTTCAACATTATTTTGATATTCATTTTATAAATTTGACATATTGATCAAGCATGCCACCATAGTGTAGGTTGTGCTCTTCCTCACTCCCCTAGCTACCCCTTTAAACATTACTCCTACTTTACTCAACGGCCAATATTTACTAATGGCCAATACTTCTTAAAATGGTATGGGCCTTGACAATTCACAAGTCCGGGGCCTTACATTGTCAAATGCCATTGTTAATATCGAGCAATGAAAGGTAGGGGATGACATTCATCGCATTGTCCATAGTCCCATCCTTTAAAGACTTTTGAATAACACGTCCTTTTCCTTATAAGTCTTACTCTAAGATGTCTCTTAGGCTTCTCTTAAAAACAGAAAGAAGAGGAGATACGCCTTTCAACTCCTTTGTGTTTCTCAATTTAATATAAATTTTTGTCTTCCATCTTTCCCCTTCTACCTATAACTTATATTAATTTTTCCCTTCTCTTTTCCATCCATATCTCATAAATTTTAGCTTTCATCCATACATAAAAGCAAAGTTTGCATCTTTGGTTTTCCAATTTTCATACATAGCCTTTTCTCTTTCTTATATGTTAAATATTTGTTGTATCTAAATTTTTACGAAACTAATAAATGCTTCAACATTATTTTGATAATCATTTTGTAAATTTGACATATTGATCAAGCATGCCCCCATAATGTAGGTCATGCCCTTCCTCACTCCCCTAGCTACCCTTTTAAACATTACTCCTACTTTACTCACAGCCCAATATTTATTAACATTACCCCTCCTTCCCCCACACACCCACTCCTTCCCAAACCAAACACACTTTGGTCCCCCTCCACATTTACTTCTCTACAATCGCTGGGGAGAGGGGCCAATACTTGAACATGGTCCAATAGTTGACATCAAGGGTTAAATTTGACGACCACCTATGCTTGTCAAACAATTTTTCCATGACAATAATTTTTAAATACTTTGTCCTTCAAAAATTAAAAAAATTGTTACTTATACCATACTAATAAAATATATAAAAGATTATTTTATATTTTTTAAACTATATTTATTATATATTAATATAATATATATTAAAAATGATGATCACATTTTAAATATGCTAGTCGAGTGTGACAATTATTTCAAAAATTTGTAAGTATTTAACGGCTAAAATCACAAAAAAATCTAAACGACCGTCAAATTTAACCCCTTGTTTGGGGTCTTGATCACACAATACCCAATAGTTGTTATAGTACCACTTCATAGTTATCATAATACCATCAAATTGCTATTTATATTTGACATAATACTTATGTAGAGTAACCAATCACATCATGACATATAAGCTCTATCACCCATATACAAGTATTAAAAATTCAATTTTCAAGCATTATCATCCATATGGTTTCCACATTTATTATTTTAAATCAATTCAAAATATGTCTATCCCTCCAATTAAACATTCCAAAGAACCAATATAAGATAGACAAATTTAACCTACATATTAATAAAAAAATATAGACCCCACATAATAAACAATTAATTTTGTGGACCCTCAACTCAAGATGTCCCACTACTAACCCCTCTCACCATACAAGAACCTACTTCTCCATACAACCACCTCAGCTATCACATTTTGGATAGAATGAATTAGTCTATGCGCAAATGTATGATATGTTTAAGCAGTCAAATCAAACATAAAAGTGTGGTTAAAATCCGGGCTTGGAGTCCGCAAGAATTGCTATAAATAAAGAGCAGACCATTCTCATGACTCTCATTTCTCGCTTGTCTACGGCGAAAAGACCGACCTAAGTTTTCCATATTCTGCGAGATCTGTGGAGGAAGGAAGTTGTGTAGCAGAAAGATCTAAAACAGGCTTCCATATTACATGTAAGCACTGTATTCTTTTCTGTGTAATTATCAAAGCATGAAATACTTTCTTGTTAAAATAACTATTGTGCTGCCACTCTGAAATATCTTACGCCAGATAAATTAGGAAACTCCTTTTTGTTTTAGATCGGTGGGTTTCAACACAAAATTCTTTTCTAGTCGTCTGTTACTCGTTAAATCAAGTCTGTGCCTATTCCTCTCCTAATCCCTTATTTTCTAGAAATTATGTAATAATTAAATATTTAATATAAGTTGCATACATATATATCTGTGTCCCAATCCAGATTATCAATGCTGCCGTGAGCTTTAATTTCTTAAAAAGATAAGGTGTGTCGTGGGCATACAAAAATTTCCATTGCAGGCGAGACACATGTCCATTTAATAGACATTGATAGCAATAGCACTAATCCGTGAATGGGCTGCGTATATTAAATAAATGAATGGAACAAGTAAACCATTATTTTTATATTAATCTTTATTTAAAAAATAATCCGCATGTTCCTCAGAACGGTAGATACTTCCTGTTTTAATGGTTCTGGCGTGCTAAGTCGCCGACAGCTGGATCATTGGATGCTCTTTAATGATTCTTTGTTTATGTAGACATAGGTAAGGGGATTTGATTTAGATACTTCAAATTCCCAGTTTTCATATTTACCAATACATCACCACCATGTAGCTATAGTTTTTTTAAATAATGGCTAATAACCCTTCTCTGCTTTTATATTGCATTGACTAGTTTTAAGTATATACTAGAAGAAATAATATAAATAGTTTTGTAAATCTGTAACTTATATAAGAGTAGTTGGTAAGTTTGTACTTTGTAGACTCTATCCTCCCTGACTCCCTGTAGAAGCTTCTTTTATGGCTGTTAAATTTATGTCTAAGAATATAACCATGCGGTTACTTTATTTCCATCTTAGAAAAGGAAAATGTTGATCGGTTATTATTCTAATTCGTAATTTTAATTGCTTCATTTTTTTCAAATACCCATAACACTTGTTTCCTTTATATTTAAAAAGTTGATTTTGAATTTTAAATTTTAAATTTTAAATTTTAAATTTTAAATTCTTACATATTAATATTTGAAAAAAATTGATAAATATTTTTAAAATAGAAAAATTGTTATTAAACAAATTTTAAGCGTAACTCCTTTTCTCTATAATTAATTTGGATTAGAAGAGAAAAATTGCAACTCACTTTGTAACTTATTTATTATCAAATTTCATTCCTTAAAATATTAATTAACTCTAATTATTGGTTTCTAACTCAATACTTTATGAAGTCTTCATATATTTGATTGTGATAATATTTAGTTTTGTAGCTGAATATCTTATGAAGTCTTCAACTTTTAAATTGTGATAAATATTCCACTAGTTTTTTCTTTATTATAATATGTATGCAGTGTTATGTAATTTGTTGGATATTACATTTTTCACATTTTATTTTCTTAAATTTTTCAAAATTGATTTGATTATCTCTCTTAAAAATTTCTTTGATCTTTTTGCATTATCCTTAATTTAATCTTTATTTCTCATTTAAATCTATGGAACAAAGTTTATTGTTACAACAAAATTACCAAAGTATATTGCTACAACAAAATTACCAAAATATTTTGTAGTGTAAATGTCTTTAACTTACTTAAAATTTTTACGGCATATCAAATATATCATAACAAAACTTCTTCATAATATTTACATATATTTTTAATATAATTAAATTCAGCAAATTGCAAATTCTCAAAATATTCATGTTTTAATGAGTGTCTTTGTCTTAATTGTTTAAACATAAAATAATGCTCAATATCTTATCTTCATTTATCGAAATTCTTTGTAAAGCACACATAAACACCGTATAAATAAAATGTTAGTTTCTCTTAGAATTTGTCAAATCTTCTATATTATGTTATTTTGTGTTGGGTTTTCCATAGGTAGTGATTATCATATAAATCCCTATTTGCTTAACTACTTCATCACATCAATTTCTTTTCTTAAGTTTCAAGTATTGCTTTGTGTGGCAACATGCTTGTTTTGATATTAGCCTTATTTTAACTAAAAAGGAAACAAATGGCCTTAAATTTTCTTTCTTATAATACTAGAAAAAGAAGTAATGTTCTTTATGCCAACTCCAAGTTCTGTTTACAAAGCATCCACTTAAAATATTTATGATTTTCGAGAGCTTTTATTGTTTTTTAATGCTTTTCTTAAATAGTTTTTATTGATTTATTAGATATTTTGGTTAAATAAATAATAGGAGGAAATGTTTTTGTTGTAATAGATCATGGCAATCGGGAATGAGATCAAAGCGTTGGTGACAATCCAAAATCCTTTTAGATGTTAACCGTCTTGGGTATCCCATTAGCCGAGATTTTAAGGGGGAGGCCATTGTAAAACTGGTTCGAGCCTCACCCACAGAGAAATTTTTCAATCTTGAAAAGGCTTCGAGTCGGAGAAGTCCATATCAAGGAAGGCGTACTTGCTTGGGTACAAGTCAAATGAAAAGAATGATGCTCTCTTTCGGACATTCCGAGCAAAGGTGTGGAGGATAACAAACTTTTTTCACCTATAAACCTGACAGTGGTGCTCCTGGTTGTTACACGCGGGAAGACTCCAGACACATACCAAGTCTACCACGACAATCGCCGCAAAAGTGCGGTTCTGTATAAGAATGTTGTAATGTATCTAGATTCTGAAGACTATAAAGTCTTTGGGCTCTTTCCTGCTGGAACTGCCGTGGCCTGCATGCAGTTCAAAAATGGAGCTTGGAAACTGTATGTTCAACAACAATATCTTGTAAAGGACCCTGCAAATGCTCCGCCAAAAGATTCCAAACATGTGATGCAACTGCGTGTGGCTGTAAAGGACATTGTAAAGGACAAATATAAGGACTCATCCTTGCAAAAACTTTTGACGAAAAGCGTGGATGGATGCAAAGCAAAGGATAAAGGATCTTGCAAAGACATTGGGCGTAAGTTCTGCTATAATAGACAATGCCAAGGATGGAGTTTATAAGGGAAAGGGTGAATTCAATGAAAAAGATCCCTCTATTAATGAATGGAACAAATTACGTGATGCCATCGAGAAAAAGCTCGAGGAAAAAAACAAGAATGCGGCAGAGGCTGCCAAATTAAAGAAAGATGATATTGCGCGTTGGCAAAGCAAATGGACGACTCTATTTAAAAATTACAAAGAAATAGTGCCCGATAATAGTATGTTAGAATTTGGGAATTATGCAGAATGTTACATGCTGCAGAAAACTTAGACACGATCTGGCTGTGGTTACAGATAAACAAGGCTACCGGTTCACATGCGAATCGGTGAACAAGGTTATGGAGAGAGGATCGAGTAGCTGCGGTGACAGTGACAAGAATAAATATCATGCATCTAATGAAAATAATGTCCGTCTCAAGTCTCAGTTATTACTACTTTATTAGTATGTTCTGGTCAGCATTATATATATATTGTAATCTGACTATTGTCCATATTTTGTTATTTCAATAAAATTATCATGGCATGCCATGATATTAAATCTGATATACATTTCTATAAAATTTTATGCATGTTTTCTATTTTGTGCTATTAAAATCCTTGTTAATGAATGAAATTGTACTCTGTAGGTGCCTACCAAAGACCCCAATTCCTATGGATTTGGGAAAAAATCAAAACATTTAAAAATGTTTTTTTGCAAATGACTAATGAAACTTGCTATATAAGACAGATCTAGTTGTTGTAGATGAGAGAACTAAAAATGTAAGCTTCTTTCTCATCAATTGAGAGTATTGTTTTTATTGTTATTTTATGGTTGGGTGTGCTATATGTAACAAATAGTAATCTTTTGCTTCTTTTTTATTTTTATTTTTGGTCTCTTGTAGTTTCATCTACATTCATTTAGAGATGCCACTAGTTTTGTTCAAATAAAGAAATTAGGTTGGTATTTAATTTATTTGTTCAGGTAGAGTCACTTTAAAAGTTGAATGTTGTCCACATTGTCTATAGTCCAATATTAAAACCTCTATAACTTGTTCGTATATATATTGATAAATTTAAAAATATACTCCTCAACCATTAGATATCATCAACCACACACATTTTTCATTTCTTTACCATTATACAATTTTTTTAAAATAGTCTAAACTGTTTTACAAGAATAAATTACAGGAAAACAAAATTATTTGAAGGAACAATTAATTAAATTGGGATAAACAGTAGTTGAAAAGAAGCAGGTTGAAGGCCTACAAAAAAACCCAACAAATTGCAGCAAACAAACATCAAAGATACAATAAGAAAAAGGTAAGAAGTAGAGAGAATAGTAAAAAGAAAAGGATAAAGGATGGAAATTAGGGTATGTAAATCATTTAGGCGTTCCGCTATCAGATATATATTTCGTTAGTCTCGGCTCTGCACGCATAGAAGATAAAATGGGAAGAATACTATCCTAAGTATGTGTAAACTCTGTGTTTCTTCTACAGGACATTATAACCAGCAATTTAAGGTTGTGGCTTTTTCTTGTTATTTATTTTTACCATGCATCTAATGTAATGTATCTTGATTAAAATAATTTGTTTGTTTTCAATTAATAAGAGGTCTTCTAGTGCTAGGTGCCTTTTTTTGGGATTATTTTCTTAGAATATATATTTAGCATATAAATCTAGTTTTTTTTTTTCGAAAATAAGCTTATATTATTCTTCCTGTGTGGATCTATGAGATTTGCTTGTGCTGAAGAACAGATTCTTGCACTCCTAAAGAAATTCCCTTGCCATCTGGTTACAATAATGAGATATGTTAGATAGAAAATATCTGTAGCTGATCCGCTTCCTTTTAAGTCCTACCCATACCATGTTTGAAATCTCTTTCACGCTTTCACCTGTAGGGTTTCTCTTATTTAAATGATTTGCAAATATATTCTAATTAGCTAGCATCCACAACCTCTGCCAGGATCCTCTCTGCCTCTTTCCAAATGGGATATTGGCACAGGGCATTTCTCCTCAGAATCCAGCATGGCAATTCCTAAATATTGTGGAAGAGGAGAGTTTTGTACTCCTTCGGGTTTTAGTGTCATCTCAGGTTGTCTTCTAAAAACCCACAAAAAAATGCCACAGGAAAGATATCATCTCTGCAAAATGTGGAAGCATGTGAATGACAAAATGTAATTTCAAACTGTTCTAAAAACCCATAAAAAAGGAAAAGAAAAACGCCACAGGAAAGAGCATGTCTGACAAATGTGGAAGCAGGTGAACTGCTTGACAAAATGCTATCTCAAACTGTTTTCTAAAAATCCACCAATAAATAAAAATAAAAATGCCATAAGAAAAATATGCTTGCAAAATGTGGAAGCATGTGAACCGTTTGACAATATGTCTTAAAAATATGTAATCTTTGCAGTCCTAGAACGAAAATGTTGCATGACAAGATTATACACACACTCTCTCGAGAAGCTAATGGTCAATGTTCCAATTGAAAGGCTTTGTAAAAATGCCCTGATGACACTTGTGTTGAAGCCTCACGATCATGTTAACAAGAATTTAAGATTCCCTTCAATGATGAAGACATTTGGTTTTTAGAATATTACTAAGCTATATTCTTGTGGACACGCCTCTTACTTAAACATGTTGTAGTATGTGATTAGAGCACCCCAATCATTGCGGATTATTCCTCCAATTCCTGCTCGTCTTGGAAACTCTCTTGAAGTTCCATTGTAACTTAAAGTACTTAAAATTAGTAGTTCCCAGACTTCCAGGGGTTGAATTTTTGCCTGGGTATTTGTTAGCCTTTTTCGGTATGGATACAGGAACGATACATTGAAAAACCAGTAGTCCCCAGACTCTCGGGATGAATTTGTATGGGTATTTACTAGACTGTTTCAGTATGGGTACAAGAAAGATATGCTGAAACGACAAATTTGTAAAAATGTTATGTTGTGGGTACATTCATATAATATATTTTTAAAAAGTAAAAAATATAAATATATATAAAAATTTAAAGAAAACAAGCTTATAGTCTTAGCAACCTAAACAATATTAGAAGCCGACAACAAGCTTATTATGAATTAGAAGCCAGCTAAAGAAAGTTTTTTTGACCGAATACAAGAAGACCACAAAACATTATATCTATGAGTCCATCTACTAGTTGGCTCACAAACATTCCACTTATTGAACTAAGGCCCAGGGAAAGGTTTGGGGAGAAGGTAATCTATTCACAGAGTTGTTTGGAGATAGTATCTTGGAGAGAGGGGGCCCTTTGTGTGACTTTATAGTATCCCAAAAGTCATTCTCATCCTTCATAATTAGTCCAGTAGAGGGAGTTGTGAAAACATTTCTGAGCATTGTATACATTATGAACTGAGATTGAGGAAGCTTATAGAAAGCTTTAAGGTCTGTCCATTCCATCCGCTTCCCAAATCTGTACAAGTCATGAAATATTTTAATTCCTTTCTCAAACCAAATCAGCCTCTTGTCAAGGCAAGGATCTTGTCATTATATTTCAGATTAGACAAAATTGATTTGTAGGCTTGGCACCTGGTGTCAAAGGAAGAGAAGATAGGCTGCCCAACCACCAAGTGCTTCATTTGCTCCCATACCTTCCAAATTGACTGAAGAATTATTTCCTTGTAGATTTACCATGTGTATATCATTTAGGGTGGCTTGCTAGCAAAAATGCAATTTCTAAGTAGATTTTCCGATCGCAGATCATTAAAAGGTCCCATAGAAAAAAACACGACTGTTACCAGATAGATATACCAATCTTGGATCTTACTCTATCTTCTTTAAAAAACATTGTTTCCAAATAGATTTTAAAAACACAGACACTTCAGGGCGTCTTTTTTTGGTTGAAAACAAAGTTGCTGCTGTATAATTTTTAAAAATTATTTAATGGTGGTTGTCTCAGTATAATTCCTTATTTCATTTCTTAAAATGGGATGGATGAATTTTTATTCTTTCTCTTATAGAGACGTGATTTCAAAAATCTTAGTAAATGTATTGTTGCCTGTAAACCACTGTTCTGTTCAATTGTCTGGTTATGTAAATATTAGAACATAGTTGTTTGGAGATGGGTTTATGCACATATCTCCTCTAAATCTCAAATCTAATAATATGATATAATCTTCCGGCTTCATCTGTATGAAATTACATTGGCTGATGTGTCAATAATTAATTTGATAGGGACGAATCTAAATGATTATTATAAAATCCAAACTTGAAATTTAATATTATATATTACTAAATTGCTTATGTATTGATGGAAAACAAATGTTTAGTCAATAATGTTTATGCATATTTACTTGTACACGTTTTTTCAGAAATATTGGAAAGAAAAATAGGTTGTTGCCCAACGAGCTTCTAATTTAGCCTAGATATTTTAGGACAAACATATTATAACAAGGAGAGATAGGAATCTCGAAGTTTTTGACCAGTGGCTAGAAAGTATTAATATTCTTAGATCAGGTGAGATTTTATAGGAGGGGCATCTGCTGTAGATGTAAAATATGGTTTTTCACAGGCCTCTCTATCATCAGGTCGATCCATTATGAATCTTTATTGAGTATGTTTTGAGTTTCTTTATATATATGCATTTTTATTGATCTTTGTTGTTGCAATATACGGTTTTATGGTGTCAATAGTCTTGTGTCCGATGGATAACATTCTCATTACCCTATTCCAGTTTTGAGTTTAGCATGTCTTTGAAATGTTCAACTTGATAAGTTTACTTACATCTTACAATTGTAAGTCCTAAGTGGTGCTAAGTGGTGCTTATATACTTTTAGGCATTAAAATTAACTATTAATTTTTTAAAATAGACGAGCGGCAAATAAATTTTGAGTTTGCATATGCTGGAGTAACATAGTATCAGTGGGCTTGATTAAATAATTCTCAAATGTTCACATATTTTCAATTGTAAACAATATAAATGTTTACTGACATCACACTCTTAAATTCTTCATATTGAAAATTTTCAATCATAACATAGAAACAAAGCATATTTATAGTTCACCACTCTCTCTGGCATCCCATAACTCCCAGTTCAAAGAGTGATAAGAAATGGGTCAAATCTAGTTTTGGTGAGTCTCATTGAATTTTGGTAGTAAATCACTCAAAGTTTATGCATGTGACTTTGTCATCAAAGAAGAAGAAACAAGTTTTTTTGATTTTGGATAAGAGTTGACTTGATATTAGGTTTGGAATTTCAGCTTATAGGTCTCTGTCCAACTGAAATTTGTTGCTAGCTAGCTTTTTTTTTTGTTTATGAATTGCATTTTTCTCTTATGTTTTTGAACGGTTTCTTTGCATAAATATGAACAAATTTATATTTCATCTCACTCAATATATATGTTTTTAGAGAGTATTTATAAAATATACAATGCATTAAATTATCATTCTACAAGTATTTAGAGATGCCTTAAATTTTTACTGCTAATATACATTCAAAATAAAAATAATCGGCCTACAGACTCTTAATTTCAAGCTTTACCTGATATGAATATCTTAGCAAGCCATATAAGAACCTTTTTCACCATTCTAAAAGAAAGTATCCAAGTTCTTTGTTAAAAATAGGAGATGGTCATTGCACCATTTTGTTGCATAAATCTAAATATTACTATTGTATTGTTATAATTTCACGCCTAAACAGATACGTTCTTGTGATAGTTGTGCATCTTTTTCAAAGATTCATTTTTCATGCCATCTACTAGTATAAATATATCTATAATACACACTCATACACAAATATTTAATGCATACATATCCCTCAAAATATCATATACACATGAATCATATAGCAACATGTGTACAAATATTCAAATTGTATATGTTATTTGATTTAGAGGGATAATTATTACTTTTGTAGTTGATGTTGATAAGGGGTGTGATTGATTTTGTAAGTGTAGGAATATAGATAAAGCATTACATTTAAGCATTCTATATCTACATTTCAAATTTGTTACAAATTCGTACATATACATTTGCAAATCTTATATCATGAGTGGTAGCATTTTGTGGACTATTTTATTTGAACTAAACATGAATACATGAAGACTTCCGTACATTTGCATATTAATTGCACTTTAGTCCCCTGGGATAGTCATTGCCAAACCAAACACCCAAATAATTATAAAAGGAATGAACAAAGGAAAACATAGAAAAGCTCTCCATTAACTTACCTTGGAAGATTACAGTTTTATTGAAACGCTTTTTGACAAATATGAAAAGTTACTCATGTACCTGTCTTCAAGAGCAGATTGAACTCTCTACTACATGTAGTGTTGGAGTGTAGAACCCACTGGCTTGTTTAGATCAATTATATATCATGTATAATTCAACCCTGGTGTTTGATCCATCTGATGGAACTTCAAAAAGGTTTTCAATTCCTGTTGTTCAGGAATTGGCATCTCAGCACCTTGACAGCCTTCCTCAAAGGTACATCAGATCAGAGAAAGAGAGACCGAATGCATGTCCTAATAATCATTTGGACATTGCCATTATTGATATGGGCATGTTTTGGGAGCTTTAGATCTTTGCAGGCAAAAGGAAATGGATAAAATTGGAGTTGCATGCCAACAATGGGGAATTTTTCGGTGGGTACAATGAAATTGATTATAAACAATATAATTGACCAATAATTGTGACAAAGTAGTAGTTTTTGTAACAAAAGCTTTGCCAATGTTGAAAAATAAGCTTTGGGATTCAAGTCTACTTGTGTCACTTTGGACTAATATTGGAGGACATTTCAGTGTCTTGCCTAATATTGCAGGACATTTCAATGTCTTTCCTGGTGGGTTCTTTCTAGGTTGTGGTTTGGGGTTAGTATGTTACATTCCTCCCACTATTTTGTACTTATTAATAAGACATCTTATATTATTTAAAGGAACATAAGAGTAACAAACAAACAAATACCCATCAGAAGTGCTGCTTGTGCTCCTTGTAACATCTTAGAAAACCAACCTGCTCTGTTATCCGAGACTTAGACACACTGAAGCTCGGGTTGAGAAGAAGCTCATCTTTGTTCAGGAATTCATCATTTGGCTGTAAATTTTTTAGTTACATAAAAAACAATATTTATAGTTTGCATTCAAACGTTTAAAAGGGAATACCAAATATATTATTACAGGGACATGGCAACTTGTCTGAGCTAGCTAAAAGTATACTCATGTAACCATAAAAAGGTTTAGTTTGCCTAATGTCAATATTGTCCAGGTAGAAGTTGTAAAGACAAAATAGATATCCATTTTTTCATAATGATGAGAGAAGCATTTTATCTATCCACATGTCCAAATATTAATTGGCCTCCGAAAAAATTCCTAAATAAATCAAATGAAGTTTCATTACAAAATAATAGTACTCCTCACCTTGGTTCCTTTGTTTATATCCAGCCCAATTCCAAATCTAAAATATAAACAAACAGTTTAGTCCCTAATGAAAAACATAATCAGGCACCTTGCATTACATTACATGCATTGAATGTCAATGAAGAGTCCCAATTCACTTGAATTATCACAATTCTGAAAGGGATGCCCGTCAGTTCTTAAGCTTTATCAGAACGTTGAAAGAGATTTCAGCCAGTTTAAGCTTTACACCTTGGGATTTGTTGAACCATTTAAGGGGATTTTTATTATTTTCTTATGATTTGTCCTGTCCATTACTTCTGCATATCCCACCACTATTTCTGGTGAGTTTCCAAGTTTATTTAGAAAATATTATATATCATTTAAAAGTTTATAGATCGTTTCTCAAACCCTAACAAAAAGGTAGAAAACATGACAAAACAATACTATCCATACCTTTTTTATGAAAACCTGTAAATTCTCATTGCTGAAGGAATAGATTTTTGGGAAACTGAACCATAAATTCTCTTTCTGGATGTTAATCATGGACCCCTACATACACACAACAACTTAGACAATAAAAATTTGTAGCAACAGGGTAGAGGAAGAAGTAACCGGATAGTCGCACCATACCTATTAATTTTCACACCATGTTGACATTTATGTGACCGCTACTGAATAGTCCCTGATGCGATTGACGATGCCCTTTTGCAACAACTTACGTTAAGAAATAAATCCCCCAGAAATTTTAGTCAAACCCTAAATCCATCATTTCCGTATCTACAAAAAATTCTCATTGAACCCTAAACCTTTATTCTCATTGAACTTCAAACTGCGAATCCAAATCAGCATGCAGCGGATGGAAGGGCTGATTTATAAGGCATGCACGAGGTAAGATAAGCTCAAACACAGTCAAATATACACAAACCCTTGAAAAACGTCCAAACGGACGTCAAATTTAACATAATCACCGAAACGTCTGGAGGGGCCTTTCCCATAGGGGAACGCCTTCGGCGTAATAATTACTATTAGCTATAGTTTTTTTAAAATTAAAAATAAAATTTTAATCTATTAATGGCTAGTAATTTTTAGGCTGCATGTCATCTTTGCTTTTATATTGCATTGACGGGTGTTTTACATACTAGAAGAAATAAGATCTGCCTAAAGTAAAGCCATAACTTACAGCCGAGAAAATTGTAAATAGTTTTGTAAAAACTATCCTATTATTTAAGGGTGATTAGTAAGTTTTATAAACTCTATCCTCTGTGGTGCCCCTTAGAAAGTCCTTGGCTGCCTTTATAAGGTGGAAATAGAGTATTTGCATAGTTATGTCTAAGAATATATTGCATATTTTAGAAAAGGAAAATCAAGATTATTCCAATTTGCATTTTAAATTGTTTAGTTTCTTTCAAATATTCAAAACACTTGTTTCCCTTTTAAATGAAAAGTTGATTCAAAAATTCAAATTCTAGAATATTAATATTTGAAAAAAATTGATTAATATTTTTAAAATAGAAAACTTGTTATTAAACAAGTCTCAAGTGTAATTCCTTTCCTCTATAGTTAGCTTGGATTAATAGAAAAAGGTTGCAACCCGTTTTATGACTTATTTATTATTATATTTCATTCCTTAAGATATTGGTTGATTTTAGTTATTGGTTTTTAGTTCAATGTCTTATGAAGTCTTCATATATTCGATTGTGATGGTATTTAGTTTTATAGCTTAATAACTTATGAAGTCTTCAACTATTAAATTGTGATAATATTCTATTAGTTTTATTTTTCTATTATAAAATAGATACAAGTTATATAACTTGTTGGATATTGCATTTTTCACATTTTATATTTCTTAAATTTTTAAAAATTGATTTGACCAATCTCCCTTAAGAACTTATTTGATCTTTTTGCTTTATCCTTAATTTAATCTTTATTTCTCATTTAAATCTATAGGACGAAATATATTGTTACAACAAAATTATCCAAAAGTTTTTGTAGTGTGAATGTAATGTAACTTACCTAAAAGTTGTTATGGCATGTCAAATATATCATATCAAAACTTGTTCATGGTGTTTAAATATATTTTTAATATTAACTATATTCAACAAATTGCGAAGACTTAAAATATTCATATTTTACTAAGTGTTTTTGTCTTAATTGTTCGAACATAAAACAATGCAATATCTTATATCTATTTATCTAAATTCCTTGTAAAGCACACATAGACACCCTTCTTGATAATTTGTGTTATTCTATATTCTTGTTTTAATTGTTATACGTCTATGTAGAGTTTTTTTTTGTTGTTGAAAGTAGCTTAATTGATCAATACAAATAAAATTTTAGTTTCTCTTAGAATTTGTCAAATTTTCTATATTACCTTCTTTTATATTGGGTTTTGCATATGTATTGATTATCACATAAATCCCCTATTTGCTTAACTACTTCATCGCATCAATTTGATACTATTTCTTCACAAAGCTTCTTTTTGTTATATTGCTAGAAAAATAAGTAATGTTGTTTATGCCAACTTCAAGGTTATTTATACAAAGCGTCCACATAAGATATTTATGACTTTTCGAGAGCTTTTATTGATTTATTAGACATTTTAGTTAAATAAATTAATATGTGGAAATGGTTTTTGTTGTAATAGATCATGGCAAGTGGAAATGAGATCAAAACGTTGGTTGACAATCCAAAATACTTTTTAGAAGTTAACCGTCTTGGGTATTCCACTGGCCGAGATTTTAAGGGGGAAGTGCTTGTAAAGCTGGTTCGAGCCTCACCCAATGATCAGGGGATCATTTATGAAAGTTCCCTAAACATCTCTAAATGGTGTCAGTGCAGAAGTTCATCTCGAGAGCTTTCCAACGACTGTGAGAACACGACAAACGGACATTGGGAGCTCTAGATATGTTCGGTCAAAGTTCGGTCAACGAGAAAGTCAACTCTGGTCAACTGGTCAATATTGGACCAAATCGCACTGTGACACGTGGCTTGCCAACACTCGTCGATTCGCTCGACTTGCCTATCGGGAGACGACAAGTGGACTACAGGATTACCGAGTTAATTTATTTCTAGGCCACATTGTATGGGTCGAAATTATAATTACTTGGTAAGGCCACTTTTCAAATGCCACACACACACACACACACACACACACACACACACACACACATATTAATGTTTAAAACATTAGTATTAAACCATGTTATTGCTAAGCACGTGGGTGGTGAAGCGGTTGTTTGGGAGGCATTAAGCCTTGCCACGTGGAAGAAGGAAATTGAACAAGGTGGTAGGGGGCGGTTATGCTCCAAACTTCATGTGCATGGAAAGGCTTAATAAAGCCTAAACTATTATTAGCCTTAGCCGCTTTATTGGGAATTAATCCCATTTCAAACAAATCCGCTCCACATGGGATTTTAACCCATTTAAAAATGCAGCCACGCCAAACTTGGGATTTAATCCCATTAAAACATGTAATCCGCCCAAATGGGAAATATTTTATCCCAAATTCTATGCTACGGGCTATGGTATTTTTAGCCTAAGGGATAATATGGAATGTATTTTTGGGCCCTAATTTTGTATAAATAGGGAACCCATTCTATTGTAATGGACACACACATTACACACCGAAGCCACGGAGAAGCTCATTGCTAGAGCACGGAAAAGGTGGACACACGCCCGAGCTTATTATTTGTTAAGCTTATTTGTGGGATGTGTCAACAGGTATTGTCTATTGGCCTATTATTTTAGGCAATATTAGATGAAATATTTGTGATTGGGAGTAAATTGTAAACTACCCAATAAGGCCCATTGAGCCACACCAATTACTTGCAAATCCTGGATTGTCGACCGGAGTGCTAGCTTCGCATTGTTTGCGTCGGGAAGGCCGATCACAGCCGAAGGAGATTGTATGCCAGGAAGGTGGAAGTCGGGTGCTATTTTTCACCCTTGTCGTCCGAAGGTCTGGTGTACTGATAGGCAAGTAAAATTCCATTAGGTTTTCTTGTGAAAGTACTATTGTAACTTACAAGTTTTGACTAGTGGAACGGTTCGACCACGAACCCGGAGACGTAGGCAATTGCCGAACTCCGTAATCAATCTGTGTGCAATTGTCATTTTTGTCTTGCATTATTTTAAAATTGATTACTTAAAAGGAGTAAATTATCGGTGAATAATTAAAGCCTACAAGGGTCCGAGATCAGGTAGTAATAATCTGATTATTTTCGGATCACCCACAGAGAATTTTCTCAATCTTGAAAGGCCTCTCGAGTCGAGAAGTAAGAGGAAGTCCAATGAAAAGAAGGATACTTTCTTTTCGGACATTTCAAGCAAAGGCGTGGAGGAGGGCAAACTTTTGTTCACCAATAAATTGACGGGTGCTCCCTAATTGTGACATGTGGGAAGATTGCGGATTCATAGTCTACCATGACAATTGTTGCAACAACGCAGTTTTGTATAAGAATGTTGTAATGTCTCTAGATTCTGATGACTATAAGGTCTTTGGGCTCTTTCATGTGGGAATTGCTGTGGCCTGCATGCTGTTCAGAAACAGAGCCTGGAAACTATATGTTCAACAACAATATCTTGTAAAGGACCCTGTAAATGCTTCACAAAAAGATTCCAAAAATGTGATGAAACAGCGTGTGGTTGTAAAGGACAAATATATAGATGCATCCCTGCAATTTTTTTGACAAAAAGCGTGAATGGATGCAACAAAGGATTAAGGATTTTGCAAAGTCACTGGGCATAAGTTTCACTATAATAGACAATGCCAATGATGGTGTTTACAAGGGAAAGGGTGAGTTCAATGAAAATGATCCTTCTATTAATGAATGGAACAAATTACATGATGCAATCTAGAAAAAGCTCGTGGAAAAAAACAAGAATGAGGCTGAGGCTGCCAAATTGAAGAAAGATGATATTGCACGTTGGAAAACCAATTTGATGAAGATTGCTTCATAAGTTGCTAATTACAAAGAAATGGTGCACGCTTTTAAGGGATTAGACAAGATTTCACTGTGGTTACAAATAAGGAAGGTTATTGGTTCAAATGCAAATATGTGACAAATGGAGAGTGATCTGAGTAGTCGCATTGAAAACAGTACAAAGATCATAAATCTCATGGAAGTAATGGCAATCTAAGTCTCACTTATTATTATTTTCTAATCATCCTTATTAGTATGTTCTGGTTTGTTGGCACTATATTTTCTATTTATTTTTCTTAGGAGGATCCCATAGGTATTTTGTAACTGTCTGTTGTCCATATATTGGTATTTCATTAATCTTATCAATGTGCCATGATACTTAATCTGATCCATATTTTTATGTTCTTGCATATTTTCTATTTGATGTTGCTACAATCTTTGTTGGTAACGAATGAAATGGCGCTATTGCATAAAATCAAATGAGGTCTACCTGGACTAGGGCGTTGAGTGTAAGTTGTCGGTACATTCCCAACAACTACCTCGTTGGGTGGCGTTTTACATTGTTGTAAAGGTCCCATCACCATTTTCACGGATGTTGACATTGCAAACATTCAAAAACTGCCTCGTTTTATCTTATCTTTGTTATTTCAAACATCATTGTTTATGTGTTGCAAGGTCCACATGCTCCAATGGTTGGTTTAGCAGATATACATGGGGAGCAGAATCATATTTTGAGTAGCGGAAACACAGTGAATAAGTAAAAAACAACAATGTGGTCCAAATTTACATGAAGATATTTCGATTGGTGCAGTTTACATGGACCCAAAGTGAGATCCCCACCTTGTCATCGATGAAGGCTGCTGAAGTGAGTCGGATTATTGCATTCAAACAAAAGTATCACTTAAGCCCTACTAATAGTTTTATTTCTAAATACTGTTATGATTGTATCATGAGGGAATATTGTCCATTGATGACACAAAACTGATATTGCTATGCCAAAATTGTCGTTGAGAGAGCCTCACAGGAGCTAGCAAAGGAGAAGAATTCGAATATGGTCATTGTGAATCCTTTATTTCAATCCTCCAGCAACCACTCATATCATGAAAGTATATAATGGTGGTCATCCTTATGCATATTTTCATAAGCCATGTTTTAAAAGAATTATATATTAATGATTTGGCCACTTCAGTTTTTATTTATTTATAATAATGTTTCTAATATTCATTATTGCATGTGTTTGGAGGATAAAAATCTAAACAAAGTACTATATTAAATCTCCACTTAGAAGATTAGAGATCTCTTCAAAGAAATAAGTGTGTGTGAAACATTAAGCTTAAAAATGGTGGATTTCTATCTTCAACATATCGGTAATGCTAGTGTTATCTCCTCTTAAAAGAATAATATAGTTTAAGAAACCATGAATATATAAATGGGAATAATATTGGTAGTAAATGGTTAATGCATCAAACATTGAGTGAAAGTCATGGGAAGGCCTTAACAAAATCTTGTAAAATTACCCCTAAATATATGCATTATACCCAAGTCGGATATGCCTCTTCAAGTGCATCTTCAAATTGCTTGAATATGATTCTAAAATCCTCACTCAATAAAAATTAATCTCACATTAGTTGGTTGACATGGTTTACGGTGAAAAAAACACAAATATATCATGATCCTCATGTAAATAGAGGTGATGCCCTAATGAAAGTGGCCCTCTTACTAACATGTGGTGAATTGGTTGGGGAATGAGTATTTTTGCTTGCTCGACCTTCCTCTCTCCTCTTACGTGGCTTCAAAACCCCCAAAAAGATAATATAAAATTCAAAATACATGACTTACTTTGTTTTGGTTGGAAATTTGGTCTTTAGACACAAACAATAGTCCAGGGACATCAATCCCTCCTCTTTATGGGAGAGGTTCCCTTATTCACCAAAAATTTGGAACTCTAGTTATTTACAAATGTACAAGCTAACATTAATATTGAGGATTTTGGTGTGAATAATGTTTCCATATTCAAATAATTTTCAATATAGAAGAGAAAAAGGTATAGGAATTTTTAGAAGAGGAAACAATAGTTTGAATGAGCAAGACTTGTAAGAAGAGACACAAAGTTCAACTTATCCACCTATCAAGAATACAAGTATTCTCCTTGCTTATGCAAGATCACTCACTATTGTAAGAAAAGAGGAGAGGAAAGCAACACATTTAGATGTAAAGATTGCAGAGTAACATCTTACTTATGCATGCATGAAACTTTAAGAGCACATGAATTAGTATATTAGAGAATCCACCAGATATAGATGCAAGGACACAAAGTTCTTTACACCATGATCAAATGAATTGAACACACAGTTTCTATATTCTAATATACTAGATCCACATTCATAATTGCAAGGAAAAGAAATGGATAAAACACAGATAAATGGGAGAGAACTTCTTCTTTCGTATTGATATCAAAACTTTGTAATTTACATTCAAAACACCAAAATCCAACCCCTTTACAATGAGAGAAAAGCCTTATATAGGCTAAGGAGTGGTTGTAACTGATTCTTCTAACTAATTGTCATTTAATTAAGTGCTAACACTTAATTAATGAATTACATGAGTTAGCTTTATTTACAATTTTATATTTTCAAAATGATAAAGCTAACTTGAAAACATAACAATTAGAAAGAAAGACTTAAGAACTAGGAGATGGAGCACTTGTGGATGGTGTAGTTGGAGTCTTCACTTTGAACACACATGATCTGAATTTAGCCAAGGCACTAGCAATTTCCATGAATTTTGGAATAGCAGTGTTTGTTATAGCATTCATCCAACTACCAAGGAGTATTCCAATTCTTTTACAATGCCTCCATTTTGTAATAGGCTCTTGGTAGCTTCAATAACAACATTGTGTAGCTTAGCAATCTCTTCCATCTTCTCCTTGGTGATAGTTTTAGCCTTGAATAAATCTTCTTTGACAAGTGCATTGAATCTTGCTTTGGCCTCATCCACTGGGTACCTTTCTATAGAATTATCTTTATACATTTGGCATCTAAGAGCTTGTAAATCAACCACTATTTCAGCTCTGAAGGCTTCTCCTTTTGTACCATGTTTTTGAGTTATGTGATTGCCTCTTCAAGTACCTTGATTTTCCATTCAACACTAAATACCCATTTCTTGGAAAGATTGTTCTTAGAATCATCAAAAATTTGTGAGAAAGGAAGATTTTCTCATCAGTAGTACTCATGATTCTCAAATCTTGAATACAATCTAGCCATAGTTTGAGCTCCTTCTTTGATCTTGAAATAATTGAATCAAATTGACCCTGCGCTCTTGTAAGGCTGTCATATATCTTGTAAGATTCATCAATGAAACTCAAACCAGAAATTAGTATTCCCTCCACTAAGGCTTCAACATCTCTTCCACATGCAACATGTATGTGAATCTCCTTAATGGACTTGAAATTTTCGAGATAAAATAGTGGGAGGAGGCATTGATGAGAGAGGAGTTGGGTCAAGAACTTTCTCACTTGAGACAAAAGACTTGATAAAGTTAGAAAGAACTTGAATTTTTCTTCCAACTGCTCCTGAGTTTGCTTTCCTTTTTCCACTCTCTCAATTACTTTAGAAACTGTTTCTTTCAAATTATGAACCTCTCCCTCAGGAGTAGATTCACCAAGTGGAACTCTAGTTAGTTCTAGATCTGCAATAGTGATATCTCTTTCATCCTTTTCTTCCCTGGTTTTTCTATCTCCAAAAACTGTTGACCCTTTGAATCAGAAACCAACCTAGAAGTAGTCTTGGCTTTTTTAGCAGGAGTGGGAGTTGTACCAAGGAGGGTAGCTACAACATCAAAACTTGGAGCAATAACTTGAGAATATGTCTTCCTCTTCCTATTGTCAATCATGGGTTAGACCCATGTGAAGGAATCACTGGAAGGTGGAGTAAAAAGTGGGCCCAATGTAAGTGTGTTAAGAGAACCAAGAGTTTGAGCAATAAATACTTCTAGAGTGGGTGTCTCAATACTAGAAGAAGACACTTCCTTGGTTGGTGATTTGAGCTTGGGGATGCTCAACCTTTCCAGAATTTGGTTCTACAACCTCCACCTTATCTTCCTCTTCTTCTTCTTTTTAGTGCTTCCACCCTCATAATTACTTTCTTCATGTTCCTCTTGTTTCCTTTTCTTCTTCTGGAAGATGAATTATTTGTTCAATTTCCTGAGCCCCTTCTGTTGTTTCATGAATTAATACCTGTTCTACTTCCTTTTCAACTATCTCTTCAATCCTCTCAATATTTTTAGCCTTTTCCTTCTTAGAGTACACTTTAGTTGTAGATTCTACATGCGAAGGAGGAGTTGATTGATTTTGTACCTTTAATAGCGAAACATGAAATTCTTTATGTGATGAAGAGGCTTCTTGAGGGGAAGGTCATGTCACACCTGTCTTGTATGCTTTCATCTTCTTGTTGAACCAAATCTTTGTCCTTACCAAGATTGGGTTAATTATTTCCAAAAGATCATATTTTTCCTTTTGAGACCAATCAATGGTGAAGAGAGGCATATGTTGAATAGTTTTGATATATTCAAGAGAATATAGATCTTCATTTTCATCTTGCAAATCTTACGGTACTTCATATACCTTGAAATCTTTGACTTGTTGTAGAGAAATTCTGCCAAAATATCTTCTTCTTACTTCATACTCATATGAACAATCCTCCCAATAATCTTCTAGAGTGGGCAGATGGTAGTAAGTCATTCTCAAATGGTTAGAGATGAAACCCTTTGAATAAAAAGAAGACCTCTTATGAAATGAGTGAAATTTGAAGTCAGCAATCATTCTTTCCACATTTTGAGCATCCAAAGTTGTTCTGCAAGTATAATTCCCCAGGGATATTAGGAATTGGATGCATGTGATCTTCTTATCCCTGCATGTCCTGTGCAACATGTCTAATTGTTAGCAAACTTCTACCAAGACTAATTTTCATTGCAGTACATAGGTAACTTATTAGGTGAACCCTCAAATCTAGCTAACCTGATGTAAGAGAACCTTTTGAACTGAATAAAGAGGTTGCCATATGTGGAAATCAATTGTTTTCCTCAAAGATACACTCTTTCGGCTATATTTCCCTCCAAAAGTCTCAAAATGTACATGGTAAAGGCATTATTTACCCTCCGATAATGATATTTATTATTTTCAAAGGTAAAATGTAATTAGAATTCATTAATAGGTTCACCCTTCTTATCATCTTGTGGAGATAGACCTATCCATACCTTGTAAGTCGTAATTGAGTACATGAGATAAGAGGTCATGTAGAATGTCTCGCTTTGTTGCAAACCTACTAATTGTTAACTGAGATTCTCACATATTATTTCTCCCCAGCTTGGGTTTTGTTTTCCCTCACACATAATATTTATGAAGACACTCATCCAGAATTGAAACTCATTTGTAGAGGGGAGGCCCATTAATCTAGAAAACAAAGTGATCATATCAGATAATTCTTCTTTGAAATATGATCTATACATGACTTTTGGCAGTTTGGAGGCTCCTCTCTTTGGAGTTTCAAGCCATGATTTGGCTATCATTGCCTTGTATTTCTCCTTGTCTTGTTTGAAGAGATTTTGAGCCCGAGCCTTAGATAGAAACAAAAATTCTTCCCATGATTGGTATTCTTAAGGCTACATTTATACAATTGACATCAAGCTTGGCAATTACTTGGCCCTGAGGATCTTTGATTTTTTTGGTGTCGGGATCAAAATGAGAGACACAAGCTATAATGATATCTGAGCATTGAGCAGAGAGAGAGGGAAGGCAACAATGCAAGCAATCCCACTATCTTTGGTACTTTGGGCTATGGGAGTAGGGGCATCTCCATAGACACGATCCCAAAAATCATCTAGGTTCACATGTCAAATTTTATTGTCCCTAATGTTAGGCACAAAGGTTTCAAGAGAAGAGATATGTTATACCCCTTGTCTTGAAAGTTCATGATGGCAAGAGGATGGAGGAAACTTTAGAAAGACATGATTTTAACAAATATTTTCAGCAGGGATAAAATGGTAGGGCACATAACTCAATTTGACACCAAATAAAACAAAACAAGTTCCATAATGACTCACCTATGATGTAGGAAGGACGATGTTTTCCCTAGGATTCCAACGTAGTTTAAATTTTTGAAAATAGATGAGAATTGAGAAAGCTAGGGCTAGAAATGTCCTTGAGGGCATGGAGCACAGCGTACTATTCAAATCCCCAACTTTGAATGGTAAAAATGAATTATCCTATCCCCGTTTTATATCTTTACTAGTTAACAAATTACTTGGTAAAAGGTCAAATTGGTGGTTTACAATGTATTGTGGGGAAAGGGATGGCTCATGAACAATTTTGTCCATTTCTCTCTTTATAATAGATATGACGGACGGAGGTGCGAGGAAATGGGGACTGAGGTGACAAGGGCCATGATGGGCTTAGAATTTCAAAATACCCGCAACACAAACAAATGTTCACAAGTGCGACAAAAGCGGGTTTGTGGGGAACATAGTGCTAGGAGGAACACAAGTTGCAAGTTCTTCAAACATCTCAAATCTCGGAGCACAAACAAATTGAAGGAAGTGCATGTAGATTGGGGTTGTAGTGAAATGAAGGCTCGAAGGAACAAGGGTCATGGGTTCCATGAAAGTCCGCAATGCCCACAATATAAAGGATGTCTATGCAAATATTGCATGGATTGAAAGTGAAGGTGCGGGAACAATGACTAGGACGGAATAGTTCCTAGTGAACACCAAGACCCGTAATAAACTAGGACTTAATAAAGTGTGACCAAATCGGGATGTGGAGAAATGAAGGCTTGAAGGAACATGTTCCATATGTTCCTCTGGGACCTAAAATTGCCGCAATACAAATGAACTTGACCTCAAACATGTAAAATAATTAAAAATGACTAACTGTTGAGATCATTTTCATTCCACAAGACTTCACAAAGGTAAAAAAACTTGTCAAAGGGGTCACTTGACTAAATTTTTAAATTTTTTTTTGAAAAATTCACATTTCGGGTAAGTGACAACAACTGGCTCTTTTTGAGGATTAGACTAACTTAACACATAGTGGAAAACAAGGTAGAGAAAAGACCTCGGAATATCTAGTTTACAGGATAAGTGTTTTATCCATTGGGCAAATTTATACAAAAAAAGACTATACAAGAATATTTATGGGACTATACAAAAAGGATTGTTGTTTACTTTAAGATTGGAACAAATTCAAATATTGGCCACTATATGGAAATGGAAGCAAAATTTTGTCCATATAACTTGAATAGTAAGAATTTTCATTAGAAAAATGCCTAATCTTGAAAGGACCAAGCCAGAGTGAATCAAACTTACCATGGCTTCCTCATGGTTCTCGTCTCTTGTCCCAGAAGTAGGACTATATCTCCCACTTGGAAATCCCTAGGTCTAGATTTCTTGTCAAAAAATTGTTTGATCTTCTGTTGGTGTGTTGAGATTCTGTCAACAACTTGTAATCTTTCTTCATCCAACTTCTATAGGCACATCAACCTTTTCTTCATAGCATTAGAGAACTCTCTATCTTGTATGGATTTTGTAAGATGAAGTGCAGAAACTCCATTGTCACTAGAAATTGATCTTCCACCCCATACACCAATTGGAATGGAGACATTCCAATGACTCTCTTTGGTGTGATTCTATCTTCCCAGAGAGCATCATAAAGCTTCTTATGCCAATTTCTCTTGTGATTCATCTACAAGTTTCCGATGATTGTCACCAAATTTTTATTGGTTGATTCAGCCCGCGCATTCCTTGTGGATAGTAATTAGATGAATGTGCAAGAGAAATACCATATCCATAGAAAAAATCAATGAGCTCATGGGAAGAAAAATTTGGGGCATTATCTGTAACAATCTTATTTGGAATTCCAAACCTGACCAATATGTTCTCCTTGATGAAATCACAAACTACCTCAGAAGGGGTCCTCTTTATTAGAATTGCCTCCACCCACTTCGTGAAGTAATCGTTGCGTTGTTAGAACATGAGTATGTCTAGCTCTTGAAGTTGGATTAAGAGTTCGATGAAATCTAGCCCCATTCTTTGGAAGAGCTCTTCAATTACAACTGGTGATTCGAAAATAATCAAGTTTTTATCTACCTGATCTTGGACCCTTTGTAGGCTTTAAATTTTTACCGAAAATTTGCTCCTTTTAAGTAATCAATTTAAAATTAATGCAAGAAAATAAAGACAATTGCACAATGATTGATTATGGAGTTCGCAATTGCCTACGTCTCGAGTTCTTTCGAACCATTCCACTAGTCAAAACTTGTAAGTTACAATAGTACTTTCACAAGAAAACCTAATGGAAACTATTTAGAACTTGCTTAGAAGAATAACTAGACCTTCAGATGACAAGGGTGAAATATAACACCGATTCCCCTTTCTCCTGGCGTATTCGGCAAGCTCTATGGCACCAACTCCACTGTTCGGAATCCTCCGGTTCTCGATCGGCCTTCTAGATGCTTCGTAATGCCCTATGACACTCCGATTGATATTCCAAGCTTCATAATAATTTGGTGTGGCGCTATGGGCCGACTAGGTAGTATTAATAACTCCTAGTCACATTAATGCCTATTTAAATAAATAGGTCTTCACAACTTTATAATAATCCTAATAAATAGGTCTTATCAAAATAAAACTCTCCTCCGCTTGCTTGGTCTTCCTCGAGCTCTTGCTTTGAGCTTCTAAGTTGTGTATTTTACAATGTAATGGGTCCCCTATTTATACCCAAATAGGACCCTTAAATAATGCATTAAAAAATATCCTTAGGCTAATATTAGCCTCAAACCGTAGCATGTAAAATGGGATTAATTCCCATGGTGGGTGGATTACATTTAGAAAGGGATAAATTCCCTTAGGAGTGGACATGGTTAAGTGGGTATATCCCACATTTGGTGGAGGAGATAATTGTTTTAGGCTTTAAATAGCCTTTCCCACGCATGTTAAAGTGGTCATGGGACCACTTGAGGCATAACTGCCCCACCTCCTTCTCCTCACATGGAAGCTTCCACGCATGGGCCTTTGCCCCCTACCACCGCTTCATCTCCTATCCACCACGTGGACTTAGCATGTTTGGTGGTTATGTGGGTAAGTGGTGGTTATACTAATGTTTGAACATTAATATGAAGGTTGATATATATGCGTGGTATGTGGCATAATGCGTGGAAAATAATTACAAAGTAATATGAAATTCAACCCACATGAAGTATGACAAAATAAGACCACTGTCGACCCACGATTAGAAAATTGAACTCGTGGTGGCAAGCCATGTGGTGGTTTGAGGACCCACCATGTCGGCGATAAAATAATCGTCCTCACAGCGGCCAAACTCCCCTTCGTTAAAAAAAGTTGAGCCTCTTGTCGTGACCACCAAATTTTATGCCTATCGAAGACCGGAGGTCGAAAACCAACAAATGACTCCCTTTGCCTTTTGCCACGTGTCATAGTGCCATTGGTCCAATATTGACCAGTTGACTAGAGTTGACTTTCCTATTGACCGGACATAACTAGAGCTCCCGATGTCCATTTTTGCATTCTCATAGTTGATGGAAAGCTCTTACAACGATCTTCTACACGCACTATCATAGTTTAGGGAACTTTTGATATCAAAAATGATCCTATGATCAACTGGTTTAAGAGGAAATGTGGCCAACTTGGGTCTACCCATAAAAGTTTGACAAGCTTCACATTTTGAAACCCACTTTGATGTGTCTTTGAAAAGTGTCGCCCAATAATATCCTGCACGGAGAATTTTATGGGTTGTTATTGAAGGTGAAAAGTGACCCTGTTATCTCATTTTTAGTGATTTCAGCTAAAATTGAGATAACCATAGAATTTTTTTGACAAAATCTCCTAAAAATTCCCTTTGAAGGAGATCTTTGGGTTTTGAGTTTCCATCGCATGGAAACATGTCTTTTACATGCTTCATGTCAATTGTCTTCGAAACCGAAACCCGATTACATTCCAGTGTGTCGGGTTTTGGAACTCAAGAGCATCAGAACATACCTTTCAAAAAGCATGCTTCATGTTGCTTGTTTCAAACCCGAAACCGAACCTTTCCTTTGTATCGAGTTTTGAACTTGATAACATCCAAACATGTCTTTTGCATGCTTCATGTCAGTTGGTTCCCGAAACCCGATTTGATAAGAAAACCTTTGTATTGGGTTTTCAGACATGCTAAGCATGATGACATGGCATTAATGTTGAGTTGTTGGTTAGTTGGCACACGTGTCAGAGGAGGTGTAATAAATGCTAGGGCTTTATAAATAGGTCGATTTTACACGTCATTTTTACCTGGCATATTTTTGCTGCGTGGATTTTTCGTACATGCTCCTTCGACCTCCAAACCCGACTGAACCTCTTGATTGATTTCAGTGATCATCTTGACCATTTTTGAATTTATTGAAGGTATTTTTCTCTTCTTATCATTTTGTGGCCTTTGGGGTTGTTTTTGAAGTATTCATTCAACGTTTTTCCTCTTTCCTTCTTCTTCCCTCCGGGTTTAGGGTTTATGGTTGTTTTCTTCATTTTCTGATGTATTCCCATGAAACCTCTAGTTTAAAATTCATCCTTTGGATGTTTTCTTATTTTTCCCATGGGGTATACTCTTTAGATTGTTGAGAAGAATCTAAAAAACCTAACTTACCAACTTGGTGGAAATTTATTTGTTCTGACATCCCAGAAACCCGACGTCTTTGTTTCGGGTTTTACAGGGTGTCCGACATCCTTTGGTTTCCATAGAGTATCAGGTTTCTCCAAGTGCTCAACACCTCCCAACTTCCACTTGTGTCGGGTTTCGTAGATTGTCCGACATCCTCCGACTTCCACTTGTGTTGGGTTCCGCAGAGTGTTCGACACCACCTGATTTCCACCTTTGTGTCGGGTTTCATGAAGTGTCCAACATGACCTAGTTTCCGATATACACTACAGTGTGTCGGGTTTCACGAAGTGCTTGACAGGTCTCAAAGTCCGGTTAGTGTGGTGGGTCTGTAGGGTTTCTCAGCAAGCTTCCAAGCCCGATTGTTCAACCAAAAGTTATCTAGGCATTCTTTCTTCAGGACTTCTCATGTCGGATCCTGGATCATCTAAGGATAAGTCAAACAGGTCAGGAAAGATGAAGTACAAGTACCAAAAGATGGAGTCCCCTTCCTACATAGATTGTAATTATGACATCGAGACACGAGAGCTTGGTAACATAGACATGGAGGACTTTTGGAACAGAACCAAGGATTCTTCTCAGAGTCCCTGGATGAAGTCAATAACCAGCAGTGGCCTCCCTCTTGCAGCAGGATTCCCAATGTTTGCTCAATGCCCGAGTTCATTTTGGCTGTGCTTCCAATTATGACTCAGATTCCGCTCAGTGAAAAATCAAGCAGGAGAAACCATAGTGAAGTTGGACGGGGGTTACTTTGATGACCTCTTAAGATTTCCCAACTTTGAGGAATATGTTAATGTAGATCTTAAGTCAACATAGAAAGCCTGGGACAAAGATCAAGAAGACTGCATCAGGCATGTGAATAAAAAGTTCTTGATCAAGGCCAAGCCGACGTCTCTAGGTTTCCCAAGTTTGTCCCAGGAGTGATTTCATCCTTGAAATCAGTGATATTATCACCCTGCTGAGTCGAGTATTTAGACTCCTAAGTCAAGAGACTTCCAAGGGTGGATGTATCAATTCATGGTCATTATAAAGAAGAATGAACAAGGGATCGATTGGAGTAGTCTTATAAGTGATGAGATTGATTCCCTAGATGAAGACAGTCTTGACTACTGGCAAGTTCTATATGTCATCATACGTTACCTATGCAGTAGCTGGAATGAGAAATTACCCAGGATTAGATGCAAAGGGAAGTAGGTCAATAGAACATATATATCGGTATTTCCCTCAGCTGATAATGAAGGGGTCTCGAGGATCAATTTAGAAGAGTGAATGATGCCTTCTTTTATGAAAACATCTGCATGTTGAACCCTGATTTAAGGAAAAGAAGAGTCTTTAATGAGGCATGGGCCGAAGTATCGAAATGGGGTTGTATCTTCTTGCAATTCAAGAAGTTCACATACCTTTGAGTGGTTATGTACCAGGTGATCCTTTCCATTTACCCAGGTTCCTAGGTGATAAGTTGATCCTAATGGAGTTGGTTAGACAATTGTTGGATTTTCACAAATTCCAATAGAGTAAGCACAAGGCCACTGTCTCCTTCCCTATTTCCATCGGAAGGTACATGCTCAACAAAGTGGTTAAAGCCAAGAATGTGGTGCATGAGCTTAAGACAAGTTGAAGAAGCACATGAAGCACAGAGATGGGTTTGATTTTGAGGAGTCCTTAAGTTGTATGGGACCTTATATCTACATGTGCCCAACGTAGAAGACATTTGGGTTGATCTTCGGGATGAATTTTCCATCCGAAGAAAGGACAATAATAGGTTGACACTTGAGGAGATTCAGATGTTAGACCTATCTGACATCCCAGAAGGCACTACGGATAATGAGAGTGTCCTTGATGCCTCGTATGATGGGTTGAATGAAGACCAATATGTATTCCCAGCCATTGATTGGTCCATTGCTGAGAAAGCTTCTATCATAGGAAGAGCTGCTCAAATTCTTGCCCGTACTAAGGCGTGGCTCATTTCTTGGGGAATGAGTTATAAAGAAGGGAGTTTTTCAAAGCTAGCTACTTTGGAAGCGGGACCCTCTAAGGGAAAAAGGAAAAGGATAAGAACCCTTCCAAGAGGCCAATAAAGGTTAAGTTTATTAGAAAGGGAGAAGAGCAAGGGAACACATCAGTGGCCACTCTCCCACAAACGGTTGAGGTTCTTGATTCACCTCCACCACTAGAACTAGGAAATATTCCTTCAGGAGAAGAGGTTGGTCAACCTCCCATTCCCCTTTTGCTTGATAGTTCATCAGAGGTAAGTCTTCCTCTTATCTCTCAAGCTCTAATTTCAGAATCATTACCTCCCCCCATTCAACCTCCTTTGCCTCAGATTTCTTCACCGAGTTCCTCAGCCATGGCCAGTATCTTCTCTGGCCTCTCACCTCTCCCCACTGGACCCAAGTTAACCATGGATATGCCTCCTCCTTCTGTGCCTTCATTCCTTGAGTCCATTTCCATGGACACTACACTTGCAGTGACCACCACTCCACAAGAAAACCTTCCTCCACCTGAAGATGTGACCGTAACACCTATAATGGGAGAAACTTCTTCCAGTACACCTCAATGGTTAATAGATTAGACCCCGAGGAAGAGGAAGGTGGTAGTTCCCCTACTAGCCTTTGATTTCAGTTCCCTCAAGGTCACTCCTACCAAGTCTACCAAGAAACCCAAAATAGTTTCAAGGATTTTAGTGGATGCCTCAGGGCATAAGTTTATGGAAATTTCCACTCCCATGGCTGACAAAACCAAGGATGATATAATGGTCACCGATTATCAGATCACAAGGGTTGATCTAGGAAAAGTAACAACGGAGGGAGCACAACAAGATGCACAAGATGCCATGAATGTGTTGTGCTAGAAGCTGAAGGAAACAAAGGAAAATAGAGATGAGCTAAAAGAGAAAGTAGAGCAGCTGACAGAAGTACTACTCAAGCTCTCAAAGCCTCCTGAGTCAACACCATCATCCTCTACTCCTATCAGGTTCAATTTCTCATCGGTACCCATGATTGAGAAGATTAATGAGAAGGGAGAACGGTCGATGAATGGATCCAAGAGGCTGCTCTAAGGAAAAGAGGTCATTGATGACACCGTGGAAGTCTACAAATCCTTGGAGGATATAAAGAAGGATGGAGAGAAAATGGATGATGAATTTTCAGCAGAAGTTGGGAACCTAGAGTTAACTTTTGAAGCTCTCAATACGCTGAAACAGGTTCCGTCCCACATCTTGGTCGAAGAAGGCATCATTCCACATGGGGACAAGCATTTTCAACTGACCAAAGCCATTAGATTTAGAATAAATATTCTCAATGAAGCTTGTAGTAAATTGAGGGAATCAAGAGATCAATTGGTTGATGGCACAAATGACATAGAAGAAGAGCTAATCAAGATCTACGCTAAAGTGTTGAATGAAAGCTCGAGTATTCTGCCCGTTGGTGATCTTTACAAGCAAGATCCAAGAATCAATTCAGCATGAACCAACTTATGGATTTAGCCTGGAAATCATTGATAGGTTCGTGAAGATTGAACATTCTTTGGAAACACTGAGGAAACTCAACAAGAGACTGAAGAAACTTCTTGGTAATGTGAGTGATACTCAGGAAACATGTGAAGTCCTGAGTGATCATTCCACCGTGCTTGATGAAGATGAGATGTAGGGCATAATCTGAAAGTTCCAAGAATTTCGGGACAAGTAGGTTTTCTTTGGAGGAAGACAAAGATGATGAAACGGAATAGGCATAATGTTTCATGTCATTTCAATCCTGAAATCAACATGTCTTTTTCATTTTCGTTTCATCATGTAGGAAGCAAATTTTGACTTGGTCTCCTGCGTGAGAGTCAAGCAAAATAGGACTCTCATTAAAAAGACTATTTTCTAGGATTTATCCTATTTTCTCTCAACTCCTTTTATTATAAATAAGGGATGCTTATGCATTCCAAAGGGTTGAGATTTTTGGAATATTGAGAACTATTGTGAAGAAGAAAGACTTTGTGTTTTCTTTTAATCATTTGAGGAATAGAAAGCTGATGCTATTTTGCAAACTTTGTGTTGTGAGATGTATCTTTCTTAAGATATTGTTCTTATGTTCATAATCTTAAGCTATTCTTTGTTTAGCATCTTGATTATTCTAATCATTTCAAACATTACATTTGTTATCTAAAGCTCGTATGATTATTTCATGCTCTGTGTTTACTCGAAAGAAAATATGTTCCTCTCATTTCCTTTCCATTGTGTTTCTTCCATAATAATAATTTCCTTTCTAATCCTTTCCATTTATAAAAACAACATCTTCACCTAGTGTGGATATGGATTTAGGATTCTATCCCAACCCCAATGGTTAGATTAGTGTGAATACTGTACATATTATTTCTGTTGTGTTTTAGATTAGTAATAAATAGGCAACCTCACTTGTCTTTGAGGAGGGATTTAATCCCATGTACTGTGGTTGAACCTCATATTTTGGCTTGACAAAATATCCAACCAACAGACCCCCATACGCCTCATCATGGAAATCCCTTAGTAATATTTTCTGTTGCTCCTTATCAACACACCTGAGAAAATAACCATCAATTTGTCTCTTAAAAATGAATTGTCCTAGAGGAAATATTGTGCAGATCAAAGATTTATAGCTCTCTTTTCTTTGGCACTCAAGTGTGTTGGACATTCTTTGTAGGTGAGAAAATGAGCAATATCAATGTACCACTCATATGTTGAACTTAGAAATAGTACAGTTGGGACATCACTAGTTTCTTTTTCAATAAAATCCATCTTTGGACCATTAGCCAACAACTCACATAAACCCTTACCTCACACAAGATTAGTGGGCTTGATATCGAGGTCATACTCCTGGACCTTTGCTACCCAATTGCTTCTTTTGGAACCAAATTCCTAATGTATCTGGAAAAATACGGTAGAATGAGAACTCAAGATATAGAAACAAAACTTTTTAACATATTTTACCACAAAAAAAGCATGCTTTACAAGCTAGGAATACTTCAATTCATGAGCCTTTAGTGCATAACTCATGAATGCAATTGGTACGTCACATCCTTGAAAATTCTTTTACACCAAAATTGTTCTTAAGGAGTGTTCAGAAGCATAACAATAGATTATAAAATCTTTGTCATAATCAGGACAAGCAAGAATAGGTTTTTGGCAATAACTTTCTTAATATTCTCAAAGGAATCCTTTCCTTTAGTAGTCCAATGAAAATATTGATTCCCTTTCATCATGTGGGTTATGTTCCTAGTCAATTCTGCAAAGCTAGGGATAAATCTTCTCAAGAAATTAATCTTTCCAAAGAAAGAGTGGACACCTTTCTTACTTGTTGGAAGAGGAATTTTCTAAATAGCTTGAACACGTTCTAGATCAATTTTGATTCCATCCTTAAATATAATATGCCCAAGCAACTTTCCTTCAGTCACACCAAACACAAACTTATTTGGGTTCAATGAAATTTCATGGTCCCTACACCTTTGAAACACCGATTTCAAAAGTCTTGAAAGTGGTCTTCCTTTTCTTTAAGAAAACAATCAGATCATCAAGATAGATCACTATGAATTTGTTTTTAAGATCACCAAAGGCCAAATCCATTTCTCTTTGGAATGTTACACCTACATTGATGAGACCAAATGACATCCTTCTATAGGAAAATGTGTCCCCAAGGAGTTGTAAAAGTAGTTTTATGTTGGTCATGTATATCCACTTCAATTTGGTTGTAGCCCGAGAATTTGTTGAGCATGGACAACATCTCGAACCGATGTGAATGTAGTCACAAAATATTGCACATTAGACATTATTTAGCCCGGTTTCATACTACTATTTAGAAGGTTCTCAAGTGACTAAAGTATTAATTAATCCCACCTTTTTGGCCACATTATTTTACTTTTATTTCATCATTCCCAAACATATAACTATGATTTCCTAGTTTGTTTCCTCATTTCTGCCATTTTATCCTAAATTGGGGCACCCTACCCTATACTAGGGCGCCCAAGTCTATTTTAAACTTTCCCTCCACTTTTTGGGCTCCTTGTGACTGTTTTTCATACTTATCATTTTCCTAGTCAACCTTGTCGAGGTTAATTAAAATCAAAGCTTGAGAACCATATAAATATAAAGTTATGAGACCATAATGAGGGGCCTAATGTCATGTACTACTATCGCACCATCTAGAGTTGCATCCATTTCATCCATTGCATCCACATAGATCCATACATCAAGGCTAAGAGATCTGCAATACCACACACTTCATAGGGTGAGGGATTCTATTCTATTCCATGCACACATGCTACTACATCTTTAGATTTAGCTACTATCTCGCTATTTACATTGTGTCATTAGCATGAGACCACCTAGGGCACCATTCTTGCACACACCACCAAAACTACATCCGGTGCAAATGTAGTGTAACGCTCGGTGATAAGTCCATTGGTTTGAAAGATGAGGTTAATCGACCCATTCATTTTTCGTATTTATTTTTAGGGTTTTGATACTTCCTCTCCTCTTGCAGGTCATCATTTATTTTCCATTACATTTGGCATAATCCAAAAACGACGTGAAAAATAGGAATATTACGAGGCATCTTGCGAATATGTCAAAATCAGATTTAGGGCATTTGTAGATACCAAGGCACATATTTATCAGACCAAGGTGCCCTAGTACCCTCCTAGGCATCTCGGTCTACTTAGATCCTTCAAAACCTTCATACTTCTAGAATCAACGATCGGACTATGACAATTGGCAACAATCTCCAACAATCAATTAAGTTCTTTCCTTTTACTTCGACATAATTAGGGTTTTAATTTCATTTAATATATTTATTTCAGTCTATTTCATACTATCTTAGTGTAATTTATAACATTTTATTCCTCTTTTAGATTAACTAAGTTAGAGTACCATTAGGGTGGTTTCCACAATTTTAGTTAATCAATGGCTTGCAAAATCGGTCCATCATAGGGAGTGGATAGTTATCCTTGAGAGAATATTGATTCAAGTTTTGAAAATCAACACATATTCCAATTTCTCCATTTTTATTTCTCACTAGCACAATGTTGGCAACCCAGGTTGAATGATGAATGGGAAAAATTATTCTGGCATTCAACAACTTTTGTATCTCTAATGAATTGTAGCTACGATTTTGATTGTAATGTCTTTGTTTATGATGAAACAGATGAATACATGGCTTTAGGGAATGTAATGCTACATTTCATTGGTTTAAATTTTTTCAAATCATCATATGAGTAGGCTAGAACATCTACATACTTCTTTAATAATTCAACCATTTTCTTTCTTTCTTCTCTAGCACAACATTTGCCAATATTAACAAATTTAGGCTCCTCTCACTTCTTATGTTCACTTTTTCAAATTCATCTAATTGGTGGATTTCTTGATACCTTTCCTTTGATGTATCGATCATGTTCATCGAAAAAATCTTAAAAACTTTAGAGGCCTTTAGGTATCTTATTTCCTTTCAACATCATACAACCATCTTGGTTAGATTCATCTTCAATTCCTTCTTTAGATACATAAGATGATACTAATTCACGATGACTAGTTTCACTTCCCTTAAAACAATTGGTGAAGTTATCTTTGATCTCAAGAAATGAAATCAAGTATCTTGGTCATCGTTGAACACTGCCAATTATCCGCATTATGCGAGACCTTTGGGTCATATATCATTTCTATTAAGAATTTATCTTGGGAAAAATATGGATGAGGAATAAGAAAGGACCCAGAAACTACTAGAGCATATGTTCTAGTGTTTCTTTCTCTTCGTACAACATTAATTGAAAATGCATCTAATAATTCAATATAATCCCATACCAAATTTTTGTAATGCATTTAACAAGCCAATAATGGAAAATCTATCCTGAAGAGATGTCTTCACTACTAAGATAGCTAATGAAGTACTCCTAATGATCAAAATGTCATCAACATAAAGTACCCATATCAGTAATGAATCATCCCACCCCAATAGATATACATTGGAATTTGAATGAAACCATGTAAAAGTAGAAGCTAGGAGGAAGGAATCCATATTGGTATACTAACCCCAAGGGCCCTATTTGAGGCCATAGATAGATTTCCTAAGTCTGAAAACTAAGGATGAATCTTGAACAAACCTTGGTGGCTACTCCATGTAGATATCCTCTTGTAGGTCTCTGTGAAGAAAATAACTCTTCACATCCATCTGGTGCACACTCCAACCATGTGTTGTGGATAAAGCAAGTGTGAGTCTAATCAAAGTCATCTCGGCTATGGGTGTAAAGGTCTCTGAGTAGTCTATGCTAGCTACCTGTGAAAAACCATTGAATAGTAATCGAGCCTTGTACTTATCAACTAATCTATCTATTGCAAATTTGGTCTAATATATCCTTCTACATAAAACCATCTTCCTTTCCATAGGAAGTGAATTCAAATCCTAAGTGTGATTATTTATTAATGAATTATATTCCTCATGCATAGCATTATCCCACTTATGTATGCTTGATGCCTCTCAGAATGTTTTGGATCTGTCACTAAAGCATGAAAGGCATGTGGCCTACTTTGATAGTCTACCCGAGTATGTATACCATCCTCTGGATTCCCTACCCAAATGCCTGCACTTTGAAATGTCTACCTAGCCCAAAGAGGGCATGAATTGGGTGAGTCATGTGCCGAATCCTCATCCTCTAAAGTATGGCTAGAAGTAGATGAGGATGAATCCTCATTACTTTTCTTGTTGTCGAACTCGAAGACGCTACCTCAAGAACATGATGTGGATGATCTGAATCCTTAGACTACTCATCAAAATTGAGTGAAGCCAAAGTAGATGGAGAAGTATCAAGTAAAGAGTCATTAGGACTCTCTTGAAACTTAACACTTCTCTTGATGAAAAACTCATGAGTAGTAGGATGGATAAGTCTATAGCCCTTGACCCCCTCTAGATACCCAATAAAGATGCAAGGTTTGGATTGAGGCTCCATTTCCTTGCATTTAATTTTGGGAATGCATGCCATTATTGGTGATCTAAAGACCTTGAAGTGCTTAACTTTTGGATTCCTATTGTGCTAAACTTCAAAGGGAGTTATAGCTTTTAAAGCTTTGTGAAGAACGTGGTTCTATATATAATAGGCACAATTGATGGCTTCCGCCCAAAGTGCAGAGTCAAAGATTTAGAGTGGATTGTATAGTTTTCCATCTCTTTCAAGGACCTATTTTTGTGTTCCGCCATGCCATTACGATGATGAGTGTAAGGAAATGTATGCTATATATCAAGTACCCTCTATGGTGCAAAACTACTCAAATCTGTTCTTTGCTAACATACTCCCCCATCATTTGTTCGATGAACTTTGATGATTTTCCGAGATTGATTCTCAAACAAGTTCCTTGAAGTCTTGAATGTAATCAAACACTTTAGATTTTTACCTAAGGAAGTAGACCCATGTATATCTGGAAAATTCATCTATGAAGGTGAGAGCATATTTTCCCTAGTGAAAGAAGGATGAGGAAAATCCCATGTGGCGTCAATGTGAATCAAACTCTAATGGTTTGAAGCTCTCGATATTTTCTCTTGTCAAATCTCTCTTGGGTTTTTTTCAAGAGCACAACCCTCGCAAATTCCCTTTGAGAAATGAACTCTAGGAAATCCTATAACCATGTCATGCTGACTGAGTTGCTCAAGGTAGCGGTAGTTAAGATATCCAAACCGCTCATGCCATAATTTTTGAACTCCATTTGAGTGTGTGAGCAATGCAGTAGGGGAAACATTAGGTGTAAAGTGTGAGAAGGTATATAACCTAGCATGGTGATCTACCCTTCCCACTTTCGCTACTTTGTAGTGTCATGTAACTCCCTAATTTCAACTAAATCTGGATAAATATGATTCTCATGCCCTTCCCTATATGAGTCATCTAATACATTGATAAGAGATTAGTTGGAAGTAAAGGTACACTAAGAAAATTTGTGAATGTTCCACCTTCTACTTCAACTTAACCTCTCCCTGAAATTGTGGCTAGAGTATCATCACTCAAAGTGATGGAGGACATGTTGTAGGGCTCTAAGGAAGAAAACTCAACATGTGATGAACCCATGTGGTGTGAAGCACCATATTCGATAACCCAGGAAGGAGTAGATGAGGATGTAATTGTAACTAGTATTTTTGCCTTATGTTTTTGTTTATCTTTTTCCTTTTCCTTAGTAGATTATTGGGTTGATGAAGACTGTTTGATAGATTTAAGGACCCCTATGTTGCTCTTCTCAAGGAGACGACTGAGGTGATCAATCTGCTTCTTCATACATTTGTGTTCATCGTGCCCAAGTTTCTTGCAATAGGCACACTTAACCTTTTCCTTTTTAGGATTCCCATTTGAATTGGAGGTTTCAGTGGTAGACTTGGAAGAGGTAGTGGATTTTTGTTCTTTCTTCTTATTTTCTGGATCCTTACTCTTTTGCTTCTTCTCTTGATTGCTATAATATTTTTGTTTCCCATTCCCAAAAACGAGGGCTTGAGGTTTGAATGAATTCAAGGTACCCATTTCAATTAAATTGTATTACTCCTTAGTCAAATTAGAAATGAAATCATCTAAGGATGGCATAGAACATGTGGCTCCAAGAGCTCTCTTAGTAGCATAAAATGTAGAAACAAAGATAAAGTAGTAGGACCTAGTTTGGCAAGCACTGAAAGAACAAATTGTTCATCCTTATTTTCTATTCCACATTCTTTTAACTGCAATCGTAAGGACTTAAACTTATTAAATAAATATTCCAAGGTGTCAAAATTCTAGGACTTAAGCTGATAAGTTCTATTTCTATCTCATGACCTCATAGTGCCAACTTTTCCAAATACATTTTCTAGGGTTTTCCACACCTTGTTGGGAGATTTGATTAACTCGTGTGAAAAAGGAGTTCACGAGACACTGAAAGACACAAAATACCAAATGTCTCATCACACTTATTATACCACTTAAATTTTTTTGCATTTTTACTAGGCTCTGGTTCTAACCCCATTGTGATACGGTATAACCCTTTACTCCTTAGTCCAATGGAGATTTTTGATTTCCATTCATGGTAGTTAAAAGGTGTAAGTGGTTTAATTGAACTTAGATCCATTATTGTAGAATTTTTTTGTGGTAGTTGTTGAGGAAAATAAATAAATGTGTAAAAAGAAAGAAGTTCCAAACAAGAGAGGAACACCCGTACACCCCCAAGTTCAAAAAACTATATCAAAATCCCACCCACAATATTGGCACTTTATAACTTAGTGTGTTTTACAAAAAAGAGGTCCAGTGCTTTGGGAAATGAAAAATAGTTAACTTTTACAAAAATGGAACTTAATATCGAGCTACCAATCTAAAGTTTTACAATAACTATTTCTCGTAAATAAGCCCTATTTTAAATGAATTTGCACTAAAATTGAAATGCACTTTTTACTAAAAAAATAATTTTAGCAAAAGGAGGGTTTGATGAACCCAAGGATAATCCCTTCGATTTGTATGCGCTAGAGCAATCAAAGGCCAAAATACACTACATCCACATTTTTGCATTGCGACTCTTAAATTTTCACATATCTGAGTGTAGAAACAACATTGCCGTGAGACCCAAAAAACAATGACTCAATCTAGATCTTCAATGCGTGTATGGGTTGTTGGAATTTTTTGCGAGATACGAAAAATGCCTCTTGATAAGGAAAACCACCATTTGCAAATTTGAACAAGCATGCAAAGTACTACCATAAGTGAAAATGCCCTTCATAGGTCTCGAAATCATGTAGATATGGATAAATCTTCAGGGATCTCAAAGGGGAATAATAATAGGCCTATAAAAAAGTAATCTCCAAAATCGTATAAGCACTATGCAAGTCACTGTAAACCTCAAAAGTCTACAAATAGGCTATTTACCTAGAAAGAAGGAAAAACAACACCAAATAACACCCAAATACTTGTAAAATATTTCTCAAATGAAAATATATTTGTAGAATAATAACCAGAAAATCTCAATACTAGCTTGGCTCTGATACCATATCGAGAGAAGTGTTCAAGATCTCTTCAATCGATTATGATGCCAAATATGTTGCGTTCAAAGATTGCACATGTGAATGATGTGAGACTTGAATTGTTCTAAGACAAAACAATGCAAGCATACAATACTGCAAAAATACCAAAATGCAAGAGAGATAATTGCATTTTGATAACACAAAAATAACTCCAACTCAATACAATCGAATAGAATAATACAAGATATGTACATGTAGGAGGTGAATGTGTAACCTCCTCCTAGAATCAAGACAATCTCTACCTAGGATTGAGGTAACCAACAACTAGAATGGTGTAGTTAAGTGGTGACGAACACCTAGAATAGTGTAGTCAAGTGGTAACCAACACCTAGAATAGTGTAGTTAAGTGTACACCGAAGCAAGAATATCCCATAAGTGTAGGGAAACTCCAAGTGACGTGGAATATCCCGAATAGGATAATATAAATAAAGTGAGAAAAATAAATCCTACACTAACACCACCTGAAGGGAATAGGGAATGTGCTTGGTAGAAACCAAGGCACACACAAACAAGTGGCTGAGAGACAAGTGTAAGTACAAGAAAAAAACAAGCATGCATGTATAAGATGAAGTGTAATCTAAGTAGACAATGTGTAAGCTAGGATGCAAGTAAACACATAAGAAGAAAAGGTAGATTGTGAAAAATGGGTTACAAACATGGGACACCACTCATGGTGTCACAAGAAAATCAAGGCCGATGAAGCCAAAAGCATACAAGTGTGCACACATGATAAAGGGTAAAGCTCACAAAAAGGCATATAATGATAAACAAGTATAAGAAAAGTAATAGAAAACATGGTGGTAAATAATCCTATAAAACAAATGATGCACAAGAAGCACCTATTTGCATATTATAAAGATAAAGAGTATGTCAAAGTATGTATAATTGATAAAGTAGTGTGCTATGAAACAAAATGAAATAATAACACTGTAGTGTATGAAAATGGATGCCCCCATGAGCCTATGTAGGACTGGTAATAAATATTGTGCCAAGCATCCATCTTTGCGTGTAATGGATATGTATAATCTATGATCACTACTAGAAAACAAGTGAACGCACATGTGTGTATGATAAATATAATGACATAAAAGATATCTATATAGCATGTGTAATAAGATGAACATGTACAAGTAAATGCAAGCAAGAGTAAATACAACCAAGATATGCAATATCTTTGTGGATGGATGGAATGGAATGTAAAGTGAATGATAGGAGCCACATGCCCCCAAGTGAATGGAATTGTATGCAGTGAGGTTCATTTGTTTATGCCCCTCAGTAGTCAAGAATGAACCGTAAACGAGATTGCATCATTGGGAAATGGTCGAACTAGGTGTTGTGTGTAACATGATGCATTGAATGCGTAGTGATGATATGCAACATAAAGATGAATTATGCATGATGATGTAGCCTAAGCATATATCACTAAAGGATGATAGAAGAAGTGAAAATGTAGCCTATGGCATATATCACTAAATTATAATTAAAATAAGTGATGATGATGCTAGAGTAAGTGATGATGTAGCCTATAATGTATATAACTACAAGATGAGCGAAGGAGTGGTGATTTAGTGTAAAGCATATACCACTAAACGATGTAAATGGAAGTGATGATGTAGCCTAATCCAGAGAATGCTTTGCATGAGAAAATGATTGAATAATTGAGTGTGTGAGTGTGATGTGGTCCATTTGAGATTGTATACCCTCAGCAGTCTAGTATGGACTGTGAGACTAGAGCGCGTCATCGGGTAATGGTCAAACTAGGTGTTGTGTGTAACGTGATGTGATGAATGTGTAGTGATGATATGTAACATGAAGATGAATTGTGCGTGATGATTTAGCCTAAGCGTATATTACTGAAGGATGATAGAAGAAGTGAAGATGTAGCCTATGGCGTATATCACTAAATGATGATCAAAATAAGTGATGATGATGCTAGAGTAAGTGATGATGTAGCCTATGATGTATATCACTACAAGATGATTAGGAGTGGTGATTTAGCCTAAAGTGTTATAGACATAAAAAATTGAGACATATTCCCTAACCCCTTTCAATTAAATAAATTCACACTATACCCACTCATGTCCCTTGTGCACACATATTAATTAATTTAATTACAATAATTAAATTAATTAATTACTTCACCTCTCCACCTCACCTAAAGCCAACTCACTTATCCACCTCACTCAAGACCCATTCACTACCTATTAATTAACTAGGACTAAGTTTATACCAATCCTAACCAACTAAGACTTAGTCTAGACCTAACATTAACTCCCAATACTTCTCCAAGAAGGACTCATACTTATCTGGGCGGAGTCTATCACTTGAGATCCAGATTAAAGATATCAATCACGCCAAAAATAAAAATATCAGGCTATTTTCGGCAAACCTAGACTTATTGGCCTTAATCGATGCCGGTTATTTCTCGTGCCTAACACCGGTCACCTAATTGCCATTGGTTAGGTTAGATAAATTTTCCAACTCTTCACCCGAGTTGGTGGGTGATTGATTCATTTGGAGGAGTCTTATTTCATTCAAAGCATGAATCCAAAACCTTCCTGCATCTAGACGACACAAAACACTCAACCACAGGTCCAAGAAAGCATCTGGTTCTCCTTCAAAGCATTAGAACACTCACGAGAACACACCTTTGGGAGCACTTGACATTGAATTAAGAATATCTTCTCGGACCAACTACCATCCACCTTCATTCATAGGATTTGTACGTGCAAGTAAGTATTTGTGATTTCAATCATATTGTGCTTGCTTAAAGTATCGATCCTTTACTTATTTTATTATATTTAATTTCTTCCTATATTCATTTATCTCCTTCTTTCCACCAACCCACTATTCAACCATACCAAACCTTTACACCCTCTCTAACCACCTTCTCAACATTCCTGAGCCTTTTAAGTAATTTTACGACCCTACCTACACCACCCTCACTCTCTGTGAAATCATGAAGATGTTTTAAAACCCATTTTAATAGTTTCTCACCAATTGCCCCTACCAACGTTGGTTACCTAACCATCATCGGTCACTATTATCCAAAATAAGCCCCATGCTTATTTTTGGCTAACTCCTCCTCCTTCTCCTTTGCTGGCACTTAAATGAATTTTGGCATGCTTCAGGTACTCAAAAGATTCTGGAAATGATCCCATCAGATAGGATTTTTCTCACCTTTCTAGAAAGGTAAAATTTTCCTCTAACTCCTTGTATTTCTCAAGTTATGGCTCGAGGAGTTTTTGAGGGAAATTTTCCATGGGAAGGCCCGCAACCAATAGGAATGCACCACGTGGTAGGGCAGAATGGCGGGTTAGTGGGGGTAAGTTGGAAAAATCACCAAAGAGTGAATGGGGGCAAAGGAAATTTTTTCCCGGTAGGGCGTGGAGGAAAATAAATGGCTTGAGGCCCGCGTCGAATGAGGAAGCGCCACGTGGCGGCGGAGGTTGGGCACGGGGTAAGTTGAATTTTTTTCCAAAAATGGTGCAAAGGAAAATCTTGGCCCGAAAGCCCATGGAGGAGGAAAAGAAATTTGCAAAGGCCCATAGACCAACCGGAAGATGACACGTGTCCAGTCGTAGCGGAGGTCGGGACAAGTGGAGGCGAGTTGGAAAATTTGCCAAAGGGCTCGACGGGGGTGGAAGGAGAAATTTTTTCCCGAAGGCCCATGAGACAATAGGAGGCCGCCACGTGTCCAACTGGAGGTGGAAGTCGGAGGCGCGAAGGGTTTTGGTGAAATTTTCCAAAATTGCAAAATGCGCAAAGGAAAAATTGGAAGCGCATCCCCGCCAACCAATGAGGAAGTGACACGTGTCATTGGGACAATGGAGCGCGGGGAAAAGTTGGGAAATTTTCCCAATGAAAAATCAAAGGATAGAAGTGAGGTTTGGGCCCGTGTTTCCATCGGTGAATAGGAAGCGGGAGCAAGGATTTTGGGAAATTTTCCCAAATTCAAAAAAAGGAAAATTTTAAAGTTTCAGCCCGCTAATCCATTTTTTCCCTAATTTTTCCCTAAATCTTCAGAGGGGCATAAATTTTGATCAAAACTAAAATTTTTTGCATTCTTGATGTTATTGGAAAGTGGTAAAATTCTCTACATGATGGAGGGTTCAATTTTTTATTTTGATGGAGATTTGCTAGAGAAAAATGGAGAAACGTCCCTGGCATGCAAAAAACATAGAAATGGTTCCCAACCACCAAATTAAATGAAGTATGGGTCATTTTTGGATTTGTAGAGCAATGTACTTTGAAGTATGGGATTTTCCATGGGAACCCATCATTTTATAGGCTAATTAGAAGGATTTTCGGTGGTTGGAGTTGCAAATCAAATTTGCCACGTTTTTTTCACTTTTCTTCATTCTACTTTGTGATAAAAGCCAGTTTTGGCTCATTTATAAAGGTTGTTCATCTTTTCTGCTTTGCCCTCCCTTATTTTCTTCCCGAGGGTTGAAAATGGAGTTAGAACCTCCTCCCATGCTCTGTAATGGATTTTTTTCTTTTACCATTAAAATGATGTTCTATGCAAACTTTTGGAGCAACAAAAAACATGTTTTGTGATGCATCTGTCCATCCTTGCTCATTTTTTTGCTTGTTTTCTTATTTTCTCTCTTCATTACAAGTATTTGTGCATGTTTGAATGTTAATTGTAGGTTTGGAGCTATGTTCATGGAGTTTTGGAACATTTTCTGTGTGAAATCTATCCTTGGGCCTACGTGATGCACTTCTCCATCCTTCCCATTGCTCACCTCTTCTTATTCCATTGCAGCGGTTTTGATAGATGTTCAACATTTTCCTTCTCTGGTGTATCACCATTTTAGTGTAGGCTCCTATTTTTTTCTTTTCTCTCTCTCCTGTCTCCTTGGAAGTTAGATTAGGATTAGATTAACTTGCCCTGCACCTGGAATAGCTTATGTCGGAGTAGTTTAGGAAGAGGAACTAGCCTTCTTTGGAGAGCTTTCCCCATTTGCAAAGGTCCCACACCTTGGGAAAGCTCAATGTTGTGCATTCACACCAAATGACATTGCCTTATAAAAACAGATCCATAGGTCATTTGGGGGTGCTTTGTGATTTTGCACTAACAATCACCTAGCCTAGCCGACATCGATCCGATGATGACATTGGTGTCTATTTCGGTGAAATACCCAAAACTAGTGAGCTCACAACTTCTTCAAAACAACCCATACCTCCCCTATAGCCTCTCGTTCGGACCTACAAGCCCATACCAACCTACCAACCTTTTAGATTTGACCATAACCTACCTTTTCTTTAGATTTTACTTATTATTTTCATATGAGATGCCTAAATTGTATTAAAAATAGTAAGGTTTTATTCGTTTATGATTTTCCTTGCATTAAATTGTTATTAAACATTGGATTGATGACTACCTAAAGCACCACACTTCATGGATTTAGCACACACTAGGAAGTCCACTCATTATTGTTTTAATTATTTATTGTGGTCTTGTGTTCTTTTCAGGTAGTCCTTCCAAGAAAAAAAGGAGCTCTTCACAGTTGGCTTGATCTTCTACAACACGCACAAAAACCTTATTCGACTAAAATAGTTATTACTCCTACTCCTTAACCTCTTATTTGTTTTATCTCTACAACAAATTTAGGTGAAAAAGTGTATACCACTAAACGATGTAAGTGGAAGTGATGATGTAGCTATGACGTATATCACTAATCCAAGAATTTCACATGAGAAAAGGATTGAATGGTTGAGTGTGTGAGTGTGATGTGGTCCATTTGAGATGTATACCCTCAACAGTCTAGTATGGACTGTGAGACTAGAGTGCGTCATTGGGTAGTGAGCAAAATGCATAAAAGTAGATATGTAGAATATGTGTAATAGGTGTAGGATCATAATGTGTGGTGTCTATTATGTAGTTTGTGAGGTTCATGTGTATAGGATTCCCTCAACAATCAAGTGTGAAGCAAGGCACAAGAGTGTGTCATGGGTAGTGATGATGCTAGAGTGTGTGAAGAAGTATATGTGATAATTTAGGTGCGTAAGAGGGTAAATGTTAGATGTGTGTCAATGCTAGGGGTAAGTAAGAAGTGAAATGCCCCGAGTATGTGGTGATTGGTGTATTATTTGATAAATGGTGTTTGAAAACATATAGAGAAGTGATGTATGAAGGTGGTGAAGTATCATATATATTGTAAGATTGATTGAGTGATGGGATAAATAATGAGAGATCACATGGTATGCGTTATGTGCTATAGATGATTGTAGATGTATGTTATATGATTACTTATGTAATATATAGAGATGAAACGTGGTTATTTATTGTAACAAACCCTCAAAAATTATATAAGAGACATAAGAATATGAGTTTGTCATCAGGAAGGTACAGTGACATGGGTCACCTATCAAAGACCAAGTTTGCGTGAAGCGGTGGAAGGTGTGTGGAAAAAACAACAACAAGACCATGCAATGGTGGAATAAAGTGTCTTGGCTATTAGTAGGAGTAATTACTTTTACGTAATCAATTGGAAATGAAAGTGGAGTAAGAAGGAAGGAATCTTGAATGGTAGTATCTTAGGTGGGATTGATGACATTGTAGATGACTTGATAGGAGAAGAAGATGGATTGATTTTGAGAGGAGGTTGTATCTTTGGACTTTGTAATGTCATAGATGTTATGAGAGGAGGAGGTGCTATATTTATTTTGAGAGGCGGATGCGTATTTGGACTTTGTAATGCTATAGATGTCATGAGAGGAGTTTATATTGATTTCTAGAGGAGGTTTCTTAAGCGGTTCTTGACTTTCCGTAGAATGGTCATTAGAAGTGATGGTGTGATGCTAATTAGATAGAGATAAATCAGATCTAGGATCCCATTGAGATGTATAATTTGTAGATGGGCATGTAAATTTATTTTGAAGTGAATGCTATAAAACCTTAATACTTAAGATGCTTGATTATTCATCATAAAGCATAGAAGTCATTTTCATTATGTCCATTGATTCGATGATAATTGCAATATGGATTACCTTGATATTTTTCTATCCGATAAGGAGGATAGTAATGAGTAGGTGGTAAAGTGATCAATTGATGATTAAGGAGCTTAGTAAGAATGTCATGTTGCTTAGTATTGTGATCAAGGGTGAGAGGCTCTGGTAATGGTATGACTTGAGGCTCACTGATATGAGCACATGTAGTAGACATAGAATGAAGATGAGATGTAGAAAGAGAACAAACATGAACTTGAGAAGCATCCTTAAGATGTTGGATTTCATATTTGAGAGATGTAATTGTGGATTCCATAGCCTTAAATTTGTCTTGAAATAAAGAATGAAAATCTTGAATTGACTCCAACATGGGTTGATTAGATGGAGGATCACGAAGACTAGGGTCATCAAAAATAATAAAAAAACACTTACTTAATGCAAAGGCGTATCTCGGGAAGATACATGGTGTATAGGCCTTTTAAATAAAAACTTGGTAATTAGGATGTACTTGAAGTAAGTCGAGAAAAATAAATTTGAGGAATTTTACAAGCCATGATAGAGGAAAAATGAGGATCCTAAGTGTGAAAGCATTCAGGTTCACCAAAATGATTATGCTAAAATGTAAATAATAACCTAATCTAATGCAAGTTTACAATAAATAATGAATAAATAAATAAATAAAATAACTCAAGTAAAATAAGTAATGAAATATAGAAACACCGTAATGTGAAAAAGGGTTAGAAGAGCCTTAGTTGATTCGAAAAGGTTGTGGGACTGTGTCATAGTGAAGACTAGATGAATAGGAATGGAAAACCATTGCACAAAAGCTTGAGAAAATGTAGATTTGAGTGATTAAGTTGAATTGGGGCTCCAAAGAAGGATGGGGGTGCCGAGGTACTTTGGTATGAATTATGGGCACCCTAGTATACAAAAATGGCAAGAACTTGTTTTTTGGCAAGGTTGGTAGAGCTTCACACTTGTTCGCTTCTTGTCGCATGTATGTCACCAAAATTTGTCGATTTCATTGTAATTATGGAATGAAAAAATCACCTACAAACCCCAAACAAAAGATCAAAACTCTAAAACATAAAGATACATATAGTGGGGTTAGACTATCCTCTCACCACCACAATGGTTGACTTATAATCGAGCGCCGCACTACATCTCATACCCAATTTAGTTCTCTGTGTGTGTGTGTGGAATTATGCCCTAGGTTTCTCTTGTGCGTGTCACACTTGAATTAGTGAGAAAGTAGCTAGATGTAGAATGTAAATAATGTGTGCATGGAATAGAATAGAATCCCCTCCTATGAAGTGTGATGCAAAATAACTAGCCTTTGTCCCTTGTGATGGATCTAGATGGATGTAAATGGAGCTCTATATGCCTTGATGGATACAACCTTAGGTGGTGATAAGTAGTGCATAGTGCTTCATCCCTTATTATGATCACATAACTCTATAAGTATGATTTATTCACTTGAATTTCGTAATCAACCCTAAAAAGGTCGACTACCAAAAAGATAAGATGCTCAAATGGCTAGAAAGGACCCAAAAAGTGTGAGTAAAGTACAAAGAGGATTGGGGAGCTCGGAGGGGACAAAGGAGCCTAGTGATGGCATCTTGGGGTGTCAGAAAGGGTAAAACTAAAGTGTGAAAAGAAAGAGTGGGCTAGTTAAGGTGTAAGACCAAAAGTAGTAACAAAAAGAAATGAAATATGGCGAGAGACATGGGTGATTATTAATTTTCATACTCGGGAACTAGATGAATAGTAGTATGCGATCGAGACTAGATAATTACCCAAAATGTGTGATTTTGTGTCTACAACATCTTTTTTTATGAAGTGTAAAACTATTTTGGTTTGATTATGTTGAGTTATGAAGCTTAATTACTTCATTTTAGCATGTAATTGGAACTTGTTGGAAAATATACAACCATTGGTAAGTCCGAGGTTAGGAAAAAAAGTAATTTGAGCCGGATCGGGGATTAACATCTGTCGGGGTTACTGCGTCGATTACCCGTGAGAAAGTTTTAATTAACTCTCGGGAATTAAATCTATTTTTAGCATTAAAGTAGATTTATTGAATGTAATTGCATGGCTAAGTGCCCTAAGTTTATAAACGACTATATAAGCATAAAAGCTAGGATTTAGAAGTAATAAATGTATCATAATTACAAGATAATTATGTGAGAGAGAATTCTTGGTGAAGAATAAAAAAGCTTGAAGGAAGAAAGTACTGAACATCTGAGAAGTGTAGAAGATTGTAAATCTTCATTGTATATCTTGTCAAAGCTTTGGATAATAGATTGGCTTGTTTCTTGGTGGACGTAGCCCACACTGGGTGAACCACATTAAATCTGGTGTTGATTTATGTCTCTTGTTTTGTATAATTCTTCTAGTAGAATATCTAATTTTTATTTGCATGTATGCTTAGATCTGATATATTGTTTGTACAAACGGTGTGCTAACCTCAAAATTGGTATCAAGCTTTGTTTGAGGGTTTTGTGTGTTGACATATTTACTCACAGAGGGTTTTCTGATTGAGTGGGAGCTACAACAATGACAAAAGATAATAAATACAAGGTAGAGAAGTTTGATGGCCGAAATTATCAATTATGGAAGATGCAGATTGAGGATTATTTGTATCAGAGAGATTTGTACTTACCGTTGGATGAGAAGTCTAGACCTATGAAGATGACTGATGAAGAATGGAAGATTCTTGATAAAAAGGCTTTGGGATCTATAAGATTGAGCCTAGCAACATCTGTGGCTTCTAATATTACAGAAGTGGCTTCTATGGTAGACTTAATGAAATCTCTTGCTAATTTATATGAAAAACCTAGTGCTTCAAATAAAGTTTATTTGATGAAGAAACTTTTTAGTTCTAAGATGCATGAAGGTGAATCTACCTCTAGTCATTTGAATGATTTCCGATCTATTATAAATTAGTTAAAATTGGTTTCAATACCATTTGATGATGAAGTAAAAGAACTTTTATTCTTATGTTCTTTGCCTGATAGTTGGGACAACTTGGTAATGAATGTTAGTAATACATACATCTACTAATAATATTTTGAAGTTTGATGATGTGGTTAGTATAATCTTGAATGAAGAAATTCAGAGAAAATTATAAAGGAAAAATCATCTAGAAATCTTTGAATGTAGAAAGGGGTAGGAAGAAGGAGAGATCCAAGAGTAAGAGTAATGGGAAATCAAAGTAAGGGAATTACTTGTTGGAAATGTGGAAAGAAAGGACATGCAAAGAAAGATTGTTGGTCAACGAATAAAGAGAACCAACAACTAGACAAAGGTAAAGAGGTGAATCTTGCTACATCAGAGGTAATGTAAGATGCTCTTATTCTTTCTTTAGATAGTAGAATTGAATCATGGGTTTTAGATTTAGGAGCTTCTTTCCATGCAACCCCTAATAAGGGTTATTTCAGAAATTATGTCTAGGGTAATTTTGGGCATGTCTATTTGGGTGATGATGAACCTTGTAGTATTATTAGTAAAGGGGAAGTTCATCTAAAATTGCAAAATGGAAATACATGGGTATTGAAAGATGTGAGGCATGTGCCAAGCCTTGGGAGGAATCTTATTTTTGTAGGGAAACTAGGTGAATCTAGTTGCATGGTTACTTTTACAGAGACTCTTGGAAAGTCACCAAGGGTGCTTTTGTTGTGGCAAGAGGTAAGAAGGTAGGAACGTTATATTTATCTACCTGTATTATTGATTCCTTTTTTGCATTATCTACTTCAGATTTAGATGCATGCATGTGGCATAATCAGTTAGGTCATATGAGTCAAAAAGGAATGCAGATCTTAAAGGCTAAGGGTAAGTTATCAGATTTGAAAGATTTAGATCTTGATTTCTGTGAGCATTATATCTTTGGAAAGCAAAAGAGAGTGATATTTCTCAAAGTTGGGGCAACTAAGAAGGAGCAGAAATTGGAGCTTGTACACTCAAATGTGTGGGGACCAACTCAGGTAGCTTCTCATGGTGGATCCCAATATTATGTTACTTTCATTGATGATGCTACAAGAAAGGTATGGGTTTATTGTATTAAATGCAAATATAATGTTTTTGAAAATTTTAAAAGATGGAAAGCCCTTATTGAGAATGAATCAAATTCTAAGTTAAAGTTCCTTAGATCTGACAATGGTGGTGAATACTGTAGCAAGGATTTCAATGATTATTGTTCAGTGAATGGGATACGTAGAGAAAGAATGGTTCTAAGAACACCACATGAGAATGGTGTTGCAGAGAGAATGAATAGGACAATCATGGAATGTGCTAGAAGTATGAGGATACATTCTAGATTGCCCTTGCATTTTTGGGTAGAAGCAGTTGATATAATGGTTTATTTGATTAACTGTGGCCCTTCAAGTTCACTAGATGGAGGAATACTAGAGGAAGCATGGACCGGAAAAGAGGTAGATCTTTCTTTTTTAAAGTTTTTGGTTGAAGCTTTTATGCATTTGATAGAGAAAATAGAAAAAGTTGGATCAAAATCCTAGAGGTGCACTTTCATTGGTTATGGATCGGTGATTTCAATTTTCATTTTTAGGATTTAGAGAATTCTAAAATTGTTAGGAGTCATGATGTTGAATGGAATGAAAAGAGAATGTCACAGGGGATCAAATTTTGGTACCCAAGGATGAGAAAATTGAGAAGTTTATTGATGAAAATGAAATCTCGGGTTTTAAAGAACACCTTCAGAAATACACGAATCGTGGTCGGTTAGGCCACGACCGACATCGGTCGAGATGAACCGCCGATGGTTATAGAGAATCGAGAACCGGCATCGGTTTTTGAACCAACGTTGGTTAGAGGTGACTAGCGTCGGTCACTATGAAGTTTATACTAATGTCCGGGAGGTCCAGATTGAGCCCAGGTACCCCAAACTCTGTGAGAAGGTCACAAAGGGTAAGTAAACTTCCGAGAAAGATTTTCACCTTCTTTATTTTATCTATTATTGGTCGATAGTGGTGAACCAAAAATCTTTGAAGAAGAAATGCAAGATAAAACTCACGTTCAAAGGTGGGAGTATGACATGAATGAAGAGATGAAATCTTTGGAACAAAACCGGACTTGGATTTGGTTAAATTTCCAGTAGAAAAGATAACATTATAGAACAAGTTGGTTTATAGAATTAAAGAAGAAGAGGGTGGGCGAGAAAGGTACAAGGCAAAGCTTGTAGTAAAGGGATTTGCACAAAAGGCAAGTATTGACTTTGGTGAAATATTTTCTCATGTTGTTAAGATGACTTCTATTCGCATACTGTATTGAGTTTAGTTGCAGTAGAAGATTTGCATTTAGATCAACTAGATGTGAAGATGGCTTTCCTTCATGGTGATTTGGATGAAGAGATTTATATGCAACAACCACTTGGGTATGAAGTCAAGGGTAAGGAGAAATTAGTGTGCAGAGTTGAAAAAGAGCCTATATGGGCTCAAGAAAGCTCCAAGGCAATGGTACATGAGGTTTGATAGTTTTATGCATGAGCATGGTTACTTGAGATGTGAATTTGACCATTGTGTTTATTTCAAGAAGCTTGAAAATGGGAGATATATTATTTTGTTACTATATGTGGATGATATGTTTATTGCAGGATCTAGTATGCAGGACATTAGTGAGCTTAATAGAAAAGCTCACATGTTTGTCATGAAGGATTTAGGAGTTGCAAAAAGAATTTTGGCATACAAATACATAAAGACAGGAAAATAAGAAATTGTATTTGTCTCGGGATGATTATATCTACAAGGTGTTAGAAAGGTTCAACATGCGAGAATGCAAAACTTGTTAGCACACACATGTTTGGACACTTCAAATTGAGTAAAGATCGGTGTCCTTCATCACAAGAGGAGGTCAAATACATGACCGAGTGCCATATGCTCAGCGGTTGGAAGTATCATGTATGTTATTGTTTGTACAAGACCGGACATTGCACAGGAAGTGGGAGTTGTGAGTAGATATATGGATAATCCAGGTAAAGAGCATTGGAAAGTAGTCTAATGGATACTCAGGTATTTGAAAGGGACATCTAGCATGCAATTATGCTATGGAGGTTCGGATATTTCATTATGTGGCTATGTTGATTCGGATATGGTTGGAGATCTGGATGGTAGGAGGAGCGCTACTGGATATATTTTCATAGTAGGTGGAGCGGCAGTTATTTGGATTTAGAGATTACAAAAGATTGTGGCTTTGTCTGTCTACAGAGGCGAGTATGTTGCATCTAGAGAGGCTAGCAAGGAGATGATATGGATGATTAGGTTCATAAAAGAGTTGGGAAAGGAGAAAAGTAATTGTAAACTATTTAGTGACATGATCAGTGAAATTCATTTGGCAAAGAACTCAACATTTCATTTGAGAACGAAACACATTCAGTTGAGATATCACTTCATATGGCAGGTATTGGAGGATGGACAGTTGAATTTGGAAAAGATTCATATGAGCAAGAACCCTGTGGATATGCTAATGAAGCCATTAGTAAAGGAGAAGTTGGAGCTACACTCCACTTTTGTTGGTCTTTGAGTTTGAAACTTGAAGAGGAAGAAACAAAGCCAAGGAAGGATCCAAGAATGATGTTGTACATGTATGGTGTAGTAATTAAACTCCAAGTGGAAGATTGTTGAGTTGTGAAGCTTAATTACTTTATTTTAGCATGCAATTAGAAATTCTTTGGAAAATATAAGTGGCGCAGTCGGCCGGTCAGTCGGGAAAAGTAACCCACATCGGGTCGGGATAATGGCATCGGTCGGGGTTAACCGACGTCGGTTACCTGTGTGAGAAAGTTTTAATTAACTCTAAATTAAATCTATTTTAGCATTAAAGTAGATTTATTAGATGTAATTGCATGGCTAAGTGCCCTAAGTTTATAAACAACTATATAAGCATAAAAGCTAGGGTTTAGAAGTAATGGATGTATCATAATTACAAGATAATTATGTGAGAGAGAATTCTTGGTGAAGAATAAAAAATCTTGAAGGAAGAAAGTACTGAACATCTGAGAAGTGTAGAAGATTGTAAATCTTCATTGTATATCTTATCAAAGCTTTGGATAATAGATTGGCTTGTTTCTTGGTGGACGTAGCCCACACTGGGTGAACCACATTAAATCTAGTGTTGATTTATGTCTCTTGTTTTGTATAATTATTCTGGTAGAATATCCACTTTTATTTGCATGTATGATTAGATCGATATATTATGCATGCAACCGGTGTGCTAACCCCAATAGATTATATGGATGTTTCATGGTGTACAACTTACTTATGTGTTCTAAAGGTTTTAATGTTTTCTTAGAGCGATTGCAGATGATGACACAGCTTTAGTTCATCTTGGGTGTTCTTAAGGCCCAAAGGTTAAATTAAGATACTAGAAGTAGTTGTTTTGTAAAAGAAATGAGCCAATGGGCACATTAAAACAAATAATCTCATTATTTAAACTAAATGTGTGACCATATATAATTAAGATATGTTATATTTATCATTTTTGGTGAATATGGAAGCTTGACTAAGTATATTTTTTAATTAGTGTGTTTTTTCCTCCTGGTGATGGGATTTTGAGGAGTTTTGGTGCAAGGTGAGAGGTTTTTGGCATGGCTGACCTATATGGGTCAAATGTGAAAGTTTTAATGATTCATATGGGATTTTTTTAAGTTGGTATGGTTAAGATAAAGGAGGAAAATTACCTCTTTTTAATTTGAATCAAGAAGAGCTTATAAAAGTGATGTTTTGGGTGCAATTTGCAACTAGTTGAGTGTGTATGAAAAGTGTGACCTATGTGTGAGAGTTTTGCAGGTTTGAAGGCATGTTTTTAGAGCTGAAAAAGTGTGTGATAGGTTGAATAATGAAATAAAGTATGTGTGCAAGGTTTTGATGCATTGAGAAGTGAAGATAGTGCAAGTGTGTGCAAGTTTGAAGACATGGGGTTTGAACAAGGGTTTGAAGGTGTGTGTGAGCTGAATTTTTGATCTCCATCAGTTGTGGCAGCAAAAAACATCATATATCTTCATCATAAGGTGTTTGAGTGGGTGTTGAATCATATTTGGCATTATAGCCTCCTTGTGGAGTTGGTGCTTCACAAAACTAGGGGTTGGTTCTCCTTGTAGGGTTGGTGCTCTACTAAACTAGGGGTTGGTGCTCTTTGTGGGGTTGGTGCCTCAATAAATTTGAAACATATCAATATAAATATTGTGTTTTAGTGGTTTTTCTTCCCATGACATTTTCCCACTTATATCTTGTGTTTTTGTGTTGATTATTTTGTACGTGGTTGATTTTATGTATGTTATTTGATGATGTGCACACATTAATGGTTGGAAAAGTGGTTTATGATTTAAATAAGCAATCTGAAATTAAATTTGGTTTATAAGGACTGATTCACCACCCTCCAGTCCATTGTGCTTCTAACAATTGGTAGGTCATTTTAGAGAAGTTTGATCACTTGAAAGGAGATCCTTTGAAGTAAAAAAATGGTGAGCTAGCTAAGTGGGTTCTCTATCAGGAAGGAACTGTTGTTTGATAGTGTGAATTATGATTTTTGGAGTTTGAGGATGAAGACTCATATTATGTCTCTAGGGTTTGATATTTGGGAAGCTGTGGAGAATGGCTATACTCCTCCTGCCACTACACCAACTACTGCTTTATAGAAAAGAAGGCTTGTAGTGACAATTCAAAGGCTTTTAATTCTATCATATGTGGTCTTAGAGAATCGATTGCAAATCCATAAAAGTGGCATGGGAGAAACTACAAGTTTTTTATGAAGGTGAATCAAAGGTAAGAATTGCTAAGATTCAAAATTTTAGAAATCAATTTGAGTGTCTTAAGATGAATTATGATGAGTCTATTTTGCTACATATTTTCTTAGGGTTGATAAGGTTGTCAACTCCATGAAAAAGTTAGGAGAAGATGTGAAGGAATAAGTAGTTTTTCAAAAGGTTTTGAGATCACTAAATTATAAGTTTGATTCTAAAGTATTTATTATTGAAGAGGAAAAGGATTTTACTACTTTGAATATGGATGAGTTACATGGAACTTTGACTACTTATGAGATGAGGGTGGTTGACTCCAAACCAACCAAGAAAGAGATAAATTTCAAAGTTGAAAAGATGACAAAGGATAAGAAGGTCAAAGTTGATGATGTTTCTCATGAGCTAGATGATGAAGAACTATTTTCCATGGTTGCTAGAAGGCTAACTATTTGAACTGGTAAGTATAAGGGTAAACTTCCTTTCAAATTCTTTATTTGTGGTAAAGTAGGTCACTTTTTTGCTAAGTGTCCTCATAGGCATGAAAATAATGGGAATGATGATCATGAAAGTGGTCATGAGAAGAAAAATTAGAAGTATGGTAAAGAGAAGAAAGAGTTCAAGAAGTTTGACTATAAGAAAAAGGGTAAGAAGTGCCTTTATACAAAGGTGTAGACACCAAAATTGGGTCACACTCCCCTTGGTCCCCTGTTGAAGAACCAACTTAAACACATTCACCTAACCATAACCCTTATACCCTACATTAACATTAATTTAATTATTTACAATTAAATTAATACCCATCCTCACCACATGATTAATTAAATTACTTTAATTAAATGTATGGAAACCTCACCTAGACACCTCACCATAGAACTATTCATAACATGTTTCCATAAATGAATAGACTTGGTTCAACCCTAAATATCAAGGCCTATTATTCCTCTAACCACCTTCCCACTCATAAAAACATAACGTCCATTCTGATACGTGAATAAATGAATGAACCTGACCCAAATGATGCGAGATCTGTCATTTTTAGTAAACCTAGGAATCCCACCTTAACCGATGCAGTCATCCCAAAACCAATGCCGGTCAACCAGGAACCATCTTCGGTTACCATTTATTCACTTTGGTAACCTTGTTTGTTGGTTGACACATTCTGAAATTGAGGAGAAGAGAAGAGAGCTACATGCAAGTAGAACCAAAGTCTTTTTACACCTACAAACATCCATAGCCAAAGCACTAGGACAGATCCAGAGGTATTACACTCATGGTAACATTCCGAGAAGCACTTCCACGGTACCCAACATCATTCCTCTGATCAACCATCATCACCATCTAGCCATTTGAACCTACACCATAATAAGTATACTATTAACCTGCATCATCTATTTCTACTTTAATCTATCAAGTTCTTCTATTCTTGTTATTAATCTCTACTTGCCCTCTCACTCCCCTACCATTTACCTACCCGTAAACTCAACCATTCCTCCACCCACACCATTAAATCACCTATAGCTGACGATTACACATCTTTGAGTATAACTAAGATTCCTACAAACCTCTCCACCCCCTTTTGTCTCCGTTTAACCTCAGATCAACCTCTATAACTAGATCTTTTTGAGTTTTATCAACTGCCTCTACCAACTCCATTTACCCATGACCATCGTTGGTTCTACCTAACCATGGTCATTCATACCTTGACTAATGCCGGTCTCGTGTATCCACAACACCTTTGTGTAAACAACAACCAATCTACCTACCAAAAATACCCCAAACACCTTACCCAACCATACTAAGACCATGTCTGCGTGACCTCGTAAACCACACGAACAACTTGCAACCTAACCCGAAGACCTTGACCTATGTAGTTTTAGTATTTAAGTGTATCGAAAGCGATAGTGATCCGAGGTACCCAAATCGAATACTAGCACTAGATTCGTTTATGTACGCATTTCGGTTACTTCATAATTTATTTTTTAAAATAGTGGGTTGATAGCCTTCTAGGAAGTATCACACTTCTTGGATCTAGAATATGCTAGGTAGTCCTTCGTCATATATTAATTAACTCTTCTTTTGTGATCTTGTTTTCTATTTGGGTAGTTTCTCCTAGCCAAAAGGAAGCTTTCAAAGTTGCATCGGATCAAGAAGTCGAACACGTGCATCAACCTCCAAACCAACACAATGTGAGATATTCCTCTTTGACCCACACCTCTTATCTATATTGTCACATCAAAAATGTAAAGAAAATGGTGAAACATTTTGGCACGCCCAGTGGGACCCATCCAGGTTCCTTGCATTTTCTTCATTCCTAGGTAAAATTGTGTGTTTGTTTCCCTTCAAAAGCTTACACATTAATTTTTATTCTCTGGAATCATTCTTCCTCTCTTTATTGTCTAAAAACAATCATGTTTTTGGTGCTTTAAAAGGAACACATTCTTCTTTCTTTTTGCATTACATTAGTGAAAGAGCATGTTCCTACCTATTCACCATTTGCTTCATCAAACATAATTTGTTGATTTGGGCTTAAAATCAGTTGCATTTCATCCTTGTATGCTACATTTAGCTCACATTAAAATGAGGGCAACCTATATGCTAGAAGTCATGCCCAGCTGATGGTTGACACAAAGAATCGTAGAAAATCACATTCTCTCTCTCTCTCTCTCTCTCTTACCAAGCCACACAAAATTGAAAAATACACATCTTCTTAAACAACATCTCACATAGAAGAAGTTGTCAACAATCACACAATTAGTGGATTAACCATGGACACCAAAATTGATTGGTTGTTAGTGCGAAATCACAGCACCCCCAAATGAGTTCTAAAAATATGCTTTTCTAAGGTAGAATCATCTGATGTGATTGCATAACATTGAACTTTCCCCAAGGTGTGGGACCTTGCAAAAGTGGGAAAGCTCTCCAGATTAAAGGCTAGTTCCTATTCCTAAACTACCTGCCACGAGCTACTCCAATGCAGGAAAACTAAATCTAACCTAATCTAACCATTCCAAGGAACCAAGGAGAGAGAAAGAGGGAAAAACAGAGCCTACACTAAAGCGGTGATACACCAACAAAGGAAGCAAGATATTCTGTTGAGGGAGAAAGAAACAGAAAAATGGAGATGAGGGAAGTCAGACAGAAGTAACACGGCCCAGATCTTCAAATTCACCATTAAACTCCATGAAACACAACATCCTACACCTACAAATGTGAAATACATGCATAAAAAATAAATACTGGAAGGGAGAGGCACAGAGAAACAACAAAACGATGCAAAGGGTTGAAGAACACCACAAAACATGTTTTTATTACTCTAGAAGGTGCATCAGACCATTACATTTCAGAATAGAGGCACAAATACATTTTCCAGGCATAGGAGAAGGTTCACTACTCAAAATGGCATCGAGAAACAAATTTGATAGAGTTTCTCTATGCCCAAAATGTCTCTCCTTTCCAAAATGAGAAGTGTTACAATATATAGAAAGAATAAGAGAGAGAGAAGAGGGAAAAATTGAATCCTACTCCAACCACCATGAGATACACATCAAATCCCACTTTGAAAGTTTAACCACTAAATCAATGCCTTCTGCAAATCCACCCACAATATGTCACTTCTGGTTCCCCAGTGGATCGAATCGAATCGAATCAGATCTAGTAGTTGAAGAGCAAGAAGATCTTGCATTAAAATCTCAAATACATTTTCTCCATTTTCACCTATCAAGGCCTAAAAAAATGATTTTTATCTTTCCATGGTGTAGAGGATGTCGAGACGTTTCCAACGGTGTAAGATTTGCAATATTTCGAGCCCTGAGTCGAAAGATATGCCCTTTGAAGTTTGTATCGAGTTCGTACAAATGGGCGGGATTTTTTTGAAAAATGGGTCCCCTTTACATATGGGACACGAGGAAACCAAATTAGGGAAAAATTGGGTTTGTGGGTCCATAATTTATCCTTTTCCCTTTTTCTACAAAAATGCAAAACTCAAAAAACCCCCGCGGCCCCGCTGCTCTACTTGGACACATGGAGCCCTGGCGCTTGTTCGAGCCTCTCCTTTTGGATTTCAACTTTGGAGAAGTGTCGCGCTGACACATGGTTCTCTTCGCTGTCTCCTCCATACTTAGTTGATTTTTGGACTCTTTCTGACAAACTATTTTGAGCCCGAAGACTTCGAATATTTTCCGTTTCTTCTTCTCGAGCCTCTAGTTCTTTTGACACTGCTCGACCTCCTTCCCCGACCCTTCCTTTTTTTTATTTTAGAGCCTACCCGAGTTTGTCAAATAGATTTAAGACACGGATTTTGCATGACATAGATATTTCTTTCTTTGCACATAGTCATTTAAACTTTCATAGGCCCCACCATTCCATTGTAGAGTCCCTCTGCAACAGTTTGCAAGATTTAAATGTGTTTTCTCTGATTCTTTCTGTGTGGGGTCGTGGCTGACCCAATATTTTTCCTAGGGGCAAAATATGGATAACAATTTGGTGAACTCATGGGGACATCTACCTACTAGATGAAGAGACCAGTGGCCTTGAAGCATCCATTGGGCATGGATTCTTCTGATAAACACAAAAATGATATGAAATTTTGAAGATTTGATCCTTGAGCCACTGCGAGCCTGACTGTATGCCTTTTCTATGTTTTGTCTGACCTTGAGTCTGCACTCTCAATTTTCATAAGGAAATCTTGGAAATGGAATTTCTGAGAGTAAAAATTATTTTAACTCTGGGGATTTCATCTGTCCCTAAAATGGACTATTTTGAAACAACTTTAGTTGCTCTGCATTTTTTTCTTTGAAGATGACAACTATTACAAGTAACTATGAGTTTCCTTGCTATGAATACTGAAGATCTTGGCTTTATGCACCTTTGGAGCAATGCGAACAAAACTTATATACAGAGACCAAATCATACATGCCTCAAATGAGACATGCAGAGTGTGCATAAGCACTTCTTCTACTGAAAGAAAAATCTACTCCTACTCCTAAACTAACTAGAGGGAAAGAATGCTAAACAAATCCTGCAACTAAGAGAGAAGTAGCTTCCTTTTCTTGAGAGAGGCAGCCATGCAAATGGTTTGACACTAAATATAGCTACCTGTATGAGTGAAAAACTAGCTATAAGCATGTCCTCCACCCAAATCATCAAGGTATCAACATTAATGGAAAATACCTCCTCAAGCTGACCTTGCATTGGACTCTTGAAGGTATTGATGGTGACCCTTGGTACTTTGGTACTCATCCTCATGCCCTGAAGTAGGCATGACTGGTTTTGGCTTCTCCCTTGGCTCCAATGAAGCCAAGTACCTGATTGGGCATGGTCTGATCCTTTGAATGTGCCCCTTGTTCTGAGTTTCAACTCCAAGAATGGAGTTTTCTTGTGGACCTTCTTGGATGAATGGCGTGAGAGAGATGATGACATCCTCCTGCCTTTTTCCTTCCTCCTCTTTTGAAGAACATGGAAGATCAAGATCTTCCAACCTTGGTTCCAGAGGGCCATTATGGAGTGCAGGCTTTTGCACTTGAATATTATCCTTCATATAAAGTAGGTTCATGTGTGTGGAAGATGGATGGAGGAGAAAATGATGTAATCTCCATGGGATCCTCTTCATCAAAGCAATCTCTCAAGTCTGATAGATAGTCTGCCTCCTTGTTGTCTTACTGCAAGTGCTCTACCTCCTTCATGGTGTCCTCTTGATCTGCAACTTGCTCACCATGGTTTCTCTCTTCCTCAAACATGAAGTTTGAGAGATCAAACTCTTCTTCAACATTAGAGCTTGAAGGGGATGAAGTGGGAGGAAGAATTGAAGGTTCCCCTGTAGCCTGCTCCACACTTAGAGCCTCTGAAACTGTATGGTCCTCCTCCATCATGGGTTCATCAATCAAATCAAGCCCTTGAAATGAAAGAAAAAAATATTCAATGATGCCTTCTTCATTGAGTGGCCTCAACACTGATTTGATCTCTCCCAGCTGCTCCTCTTCAATGGGGCTTGGGACTGATTGTTCCTCCTCTTGTTCTTGCTCTTCTTCTACTGTAAACTCAGCCTCAGCCACCACTGGTTCTTCAATCTTGACCTCCTCTATTGGCTTGACCATCAAGGGGATCTTTGTAAACCCAAATTTGGCAGCCCAACTCTTCAGATTGTCTGTCATTTCTTTTTGTTGGGCTCCTCTTCTTGCTATTCTCCTTGACTAGATTCTTGAGTCTCTTCCCAACATGGGACTTGGGAAAGCAAGAGGAGTGGTAGGTTGGGTTCAACCATCTTTGCAATTGTTTGTGGTGGGAAGGGAGGTGCAACTTCTTGTTTGTTTGGAGGGGATGACTGTTTGGAAGGGAAAAGGATAGAAGAACTGAGATGAGGTGGAAGACTAGGAGATGGAGAAATGAAATCAACACTTGGGGCAGCAAGTGAGGGGCTTGACTCTTGCCTCTGCTGAAATGATAAAGATTGAGGAAGAGACAATGAAAGACAGGGAGTTGGTGATTGACTTACCCATTGACAAGGCTATCTCACACTTTGCTCATAAGCTTCAATGTCCTCAATCCACTGTGTAAGCTGAGGTAATACTTCAACCATGAAGTCAAGCTTCTCTTGAGGGTTGTAATGTCTTGGAAAAGGGCCTTCCCATGGACAAGGTTCCCTACAACCAATCTTGAATGCCTTCATTTGTGCTATGCCCTTGACTGAACCATGCCAACCTCCATTTTTTGGATCTTCTCTAGCAGACCAACATCTTCCATTTGGTTGTTGTCATTATATGCATATCCCTGTTCCTGATAAGCTTCATGGCCAAACTAGTTTTGGCATTGCTGCTATGGATAGGTATAGTGATTTTGAATCTGCTCATAATGCTTGATTGGAGGAGTTGTGAAAAGCATTAGAGGTGGAATGTACTATTGTTGCTACAAGTGTGAGTTCCATGAAGGGAATGAAGTCATGATTGCACAACCTCATGGAATGGGAGAAAATGAAAGAGATGGAAGAAGAAAATGGATGAAAATGAGTGGAAATGGATGGAAAAGGTCTGCAACTCAGAGAATGGGTTTTTGACCAGATGGAGTCGCTAGATGTGCTTGCATGTGCCTCAAAAGGCTGAATCCCACCAAGAACACATCAACTTGATGAAATAAAGTGAAGACCTCTGGTCCCACCAGGCGTGCCAAAACTGTTAGTGCAAAATCACAAAGCACCCCCAAATGAGTTCTAATATGCTTTTCTAAGGAAGAATCATTTGGTGTGATTGCATAACATTGAACTTTCCCCAAGGTGTGGGACCTTGCAAAAGTGGGAAAGCTCTCCAGATTAAAGGCTAGTTCCTATTCCTAAACTACTTGCCATGAGCTACTCCAGTGTAGGAAAACTAAATCTAACCTAATCTAACCATTCCAAGGAACCAAGGAGAGAGAAAGAGGGAAAAATAGAGCCTACACTAAAGCGGTGATACACCAGCAAAGGAAGTGAGATATTCTATTGAGGGAGAAAGAAATAGAAAAAATGGAGATGAGGGAGGTTAGACAAAAGTAACACGGCCCAGATCTTCAAATTTGCCATTAAACTCCATGAAACACAACATCCTGCACCTGCAAATGTGAAATACATGCATAGAAAAACAAATATGGAAGGGAGAGGCATGGAGAAACAACAAAATGATGCAAAGGGTTGAAGAACACCACAAAAACACATTTTTTATTGCTCTAGAAGGTGCACAGACCATTACATTTCTGGAATAGAGGCACAAATACATTTTCCAAGCGTAGGAGAAGGTTCACTGCTCAAAAATGGCATCAAGAAACAAATTTGACAGAGTTTCTCTATGCCCAGAATGTCTCTCCTTTCCAAAATGAGAAGTGTTACAATATATAGAAAGAATAAGAGAGAGAGAAGAGGGAAAATCAAATCTTGCTCCAACCACCATGAGATACGCATCGAATCCTACTTTGAAAGTTCAACCACTGAATATCAATTCCTTCTGCAAATCCACCCACAATATGTCACTTTTGGTTCCCCAATGGATTGAATCAAATCGGATATGGTAGTTGAAGAGCAAGAAGATCCTGCATTAAATGCCCAAAGATGTTTTCCATTTTTCACCTACTAGGGCCCGAAAAAATGATTTTTTATCTTTCCATGGTGTAGAGGACGTCGAGACATTTCCAACGGTGTAAGATTCACAATATTTGAGCCCTGAGTCGAAAGATATGCCCCTTCAAAGTTTGTATCGAGTCCGTACAAATGGGTGGGAAAACAGTTTGAAAAATGGGTCCCCCTTTACATATGGGACACGCGGCAGCTAGATTAGGGCAAAAAATCAGGTTCACGGGTCCGTAATTTATCCTTTTCCCTTTTTGCACAAAAATGCAAAACTCAAAAAAAACCCCCACGGCCCCACTACTCCGCTTGGACACGTGGAGCCCTGGTGCTTGTTCGAGCCTCTCCTTTTGGATTTCAACTTTGGAGAAGTGTCATGCTGACATGTGGCTCTCTCCATTGTCTCCTCCATACTTAGTCAATTTTGGACTCTTTCTGAACTGTTTTGAGCCCGAAGACTTCGAATCTTTTCCGTTTCTTCTTCTTGAGCCTCTGGTTCTTCTGACACTGCTCGGCCTCCTTCCCCGACCCTTCTTTTTTATTTTAGAGCCTTCCCGAGTCTATCAAATAGATTTAAGACACAAATTCACGTGACAGAGCCATTTCTTCTCTTTCTTCTCACACAGGGTCATTTAAACTTTCGCAGCCTCGCCATTCCATTGCAGAGTTCCTCTGCAACGAGTTTGCAAGATTTAAACGTGTTTTCTGATTCTTTTCATGTGGGGTCATGGCTGACCCAATATTTTTCTCGGGGAAAAATATGGATAACAATTACTTTTTTCCAGTCATCACTTTAGAGGACGGCCTACCCCCGCCATAACATAACCTGAAACCTCACCTTCTAGATCTCCTTCTTTGTAGGATGCCTTCCCAACCAAAAACTCTATTCGAATTCACATGGTCAGTTCTAAATAGCATAAGCTAAACAAACATAAGAAAATCACTCTTAGGATCGTGTTTTTCTTATTTTTTCTTCTTGACTTGTGTTTTGAGGTGTGAGACTACGAATCTACATTATTATTCTTCTTTGCACACTCCACCATTGTAGTTGGAGTATTTTGACTTTTTCTGAGTGTGCCAGGACCCCATCTTTCATTCTCAAATTCCTGAGTTTGACTCTTCACTTGATTTAAATTCACAAAATCCAGTTTCTTCATTGCTCTCTCATTTTAGTAATGCTTAGGTGTCGGTCAGCAATGATGTCATTAGTTCACATCTATGAAAAAATAAGTTATGAGATCCAATAGTGGTGGCTCAACTCGTTGGGTGATCTCATATCGATTCTTACAAAAAGTTTGAAGGAGAAGAAGATGAATTAAGGGTTGAGTTGGGATGTTTTCAATTAGAATTGAAGCATGCTAAAAAGAATAATAAGAAATTGACATCTCAAGTCAAGGAGTATGAGGAAAAGATTCAAGAACTTGAAGAGAAACATTGGGCTATTACTAAAAATCTTGATGAGACTGTGAGAAAGTTAGAGATGCAAATGAGTAACATGACTCTTAGTTTACAATCTAAAGAAGAAGAAGTGACCATACTTAAGAAAAATATATCATATCAAGCGGGTAAGGAAAAATCATATGATACATTTGAAGAAAGTTCCAAGGATCTTGATGATCTTTTGAGAAATCAGAAAGCAATAGTTAATAGAGATGGTTTAGGATTAAAAGTTGAAGTCAAGGACTAAGAAGTGAAGTAGGTGGACCTAGTTTCAAGCAAGGAAGAAGGTAAACCGAACACCAAGAATAATGAAAATACCATGCCTATTAGGAAACCTAATGCTTCAAGGTATGAAAGATCTTTCAATGGTTATTGTTATACTTGTAATGGATTTGGTCACATGGAAAAAAAGTGTAAATGGTCTTCTATAGATACTCATCCATGGAGAGACAATAAGAGTGAATATGCTAAGAATGTGGTGTGATACAAGTGCAATGAGGTATGTCATACTGATCATTTTTTTTTGTGTGATTCATCTAGTCATGTTGACGGTTACAAGATGAAGAATCTAGTGGTGTGTTTCAGTTGTAATGAGGTTGGTCATGTTGCAAAAGATTGTAACAATGGTTTCTAAAGGAAAAATCAGAGGACTCAAGGTCCTAGAATGCAAGTAAGTATCTTTCGGGGGTCAATAATGCATGATACCAGTATAAAAAGGATTTGGGAGCCTAGAAGAGATTATGGTGTCTCATCAAATGTAAGTGTTGGCATAAAGCAAGGTATGACTCAAATCTCATAATAGAATCAATTTGAAGAAGGATTTTTTTAGGTGTCTAAGAGGGATTTGGACCTATTCAAGACCTTCTTTTAGGTGATCATTGTATTCATATGCCTCTATCATTCTTCTTAGAGGTATACTAGTTCATATGAAGAATTGGAGTGAGGGGGAATTGTCTAGATATGTGTGTGACTCCTCCATTGTGTCAAGGTATGTTGTCCAAAGCTTCTAAGCATGTTTTATGTTTTGGAAATTCTAGGAACTGAGGGGGGTTGAATTAGTTCTTATTCAAAATTTTATAGACATTTCCAGTTCCTTAATCTTTCTATACTGAACACAAAAAACCATATACAAGAAAATAACAAGAGAGTATACACAGATACATAGGATTTAATGTGGGAAACCCAAATTGGGAGAAAAACCCACTGAAACTAGAAACTATCTTCGGATAATAGTGTCATGTAAATGATACATGATTTCATAGTTGAGTTTCAACTTAACATGGAGCTGCAACTCCAAAGATTTAACCAAGTTACCACTTAGTCTTTGACAAGATTAAACATTCCTGAAAGCTTACGCTCCCAAATACAACTAGGAAGAAACAACTCACAAGGAAGCAACAAATTCCTCTTGTTAAGCTACAAATTAGACTTATATAAGAATTTATCACTCTAATTTTGTTCTCTTCTAAAACTGATGGTGACCACTATATTTTCTCACTCTTCTTCTCGGTTCCGCTCCTAATTCTTCTATCTTATAAAACACCTAATCATCTACAAGGTTATGATATTACAATACTTATTTTACTCATACCTTCACATCATCATTTTTATCATTAATCATATAATTGAGCTCTATGTCTTCATGGGATCATCTTTTTGTAGTATCTCAGCTAAGAGAACCTCTCTTGCTCACCTTTATTCACCAATATTTTGCACTCTTTATACTCCTTCAATACATAATTGTTCTAAGCTCATATTCATGTCACCTCTTTACTCCACTAGTCTTGCCTCTTCATTCACAATCTTGTTTGAATTAGAAGATTTCATACCACCATTTGACATTAATGAAAATAATTTCATTTATAAACTATGCATTCTTCATCAGTTTAAGATACTCTCTTTTAAAGCTCTTGTATGTTTCTTTGTTCACCCTTATTGATTCTATTCTCTCGCATAAATATTATCTCTCTATACTTATTTTATTCTTTTATCCTAACTTCATCTCATACACTTAATTTAAGAGCTCCATATCTGCATTATCCTTGCAACCTTTAGCTCACCCAAACTACAACATCTCTTCATCAACATGTTCTACCCTACTTTTTGTATATACCAATTCTTTCAAGATTTTTCATTTTTCATCTACTAGCACTTGATAATGTTTTTGGATCACTACGTAGATTTTCATGACATTCCCACTTCATACCTTTTTGACTCTTACCTTTTCTAATTAATTTTCTATCTAAATCCTTTTACTACGTACAAAAAAGGAATATTTGTCTTCTAAAAATATCTCTATTTTTGTCTTTTAGCACTTTTACATCTTTCGGTCATATCCTTTGATCTCGCATGCTTTTAGAAGATAAGGATTCTTTTCATTCTCTCGACATTTGAATATAACTCATAATATTCCACTGGACCCTTAAAGTAGGATTGTAAGTTTTCATGTACCTCTTGACCCTTTATTCACCACATAAACTCTTGTCATATAGTGTAACATCCTCTTTATGCTAGAATTTTGGGTGTTATAAATTCTATTTAGATCATTTAGGACCTTAGTACTATCTTCTTCTTCATACTTTAGTCTTCTTCCTTCATTTTGGTCTTTACATTCTTCATTTGTGTCATCTACACAAGATATATGTAAGACTAAGTTAGCACAATTCAGTCATGAAGAATGATCATGCTTATAAGCTCATATCTAACTTGTGAACATGATATAAGGATTGTAACAAGTTTCTAACAACCATTTAAGTATTTAGAAATCAACAAGAATAATGGATATCACTGCACTTTTTAAATTCATACCACACTTTCATAGTCAACCAAGATTTTGATTCATCACCAAGGGATAACCATTCAACGTATACATAACTTGATGATTTTTTTCATGGAACAAATTATAATTTTCCATGCTCAAGGAAGACCACTATCAATTTATAAGATTCAAGACAACACACTTACTATTTTCTTAGCATAGACTGCACCCATGAGGGTTTTCTTGATTCTAGAGAAATTCTCAACCAATCATGATAGTAGAATCACCTTCATAAGGTAGAAAATAATCTCATTGTTTCTCATATCGGATTCTTGTCACCAACCAACTCATTCAATTAATTTTGCTTGATCCTTCAAACATGAAACAATTAGGGTTCTTGAGATCAAACCCTAGCTCGCTGGTTGGAATCCTATACTATTTTAGACCTTACTTTTATGTCAACAAAAACATGTAATCACTTTACTTGATGTATTTGTTTCAAGTGTTTGATCATTCATTTCCATGAAGCGAGGAAGAGGAATCAAGAAAGAGTGATCCAGTCTCAAACCTACATGATTGTTATAGTGAGTAAACTTAGTCTTAACCATGAAAACATCTACATAATATACATTGTACTTGGAATTTAGAGCATGTTTTTGAAAGGACCATATGTTAAAACATTTGATTACCTTGATTCATATCATTAACTAACCTAATATTGGCATAAGAGCAGAGCATTTCATTCCTAAAATATTGTTTTCTTGGAGAAAATTATACAAACATACTTATGTATTCCTTGTAACCATTACCTTTCTCATGTGTCACTTGTGAATAATATCCATCAACAATGAGTTCCCACACACTACCTTTATTAAAGATGAATGTATAGTTTTAGGAAGAAATTTACAATAACAAATCGAGTTTCAAAGTATATGTGGCAAGAGCTATATAGAGAAATTTAGAGACCATGAATTTTGAACAACAAATTCCATTTCAAAAAAAAATACATGCTTCACATGAACACCTTTGTAAGAATCACTTCAAAGAGAACTCGATAAAAAATTTGAATGACTTTAATGCAATGTTTTCAATGAGAAAGCTTAGACCCATTACACATACACAATCATCTTCACAAGATAAAACAATAATTTTGAGATACAAGGTAAACCGATGCCAAATATCACCACACCAATGCAAATTTGAGTTTTCATAAATTCATCTTGGACTCGTGAAGAATGATTATCACCATTTCTTACTCCAATTCTCGTGTCATTACACCGAGATGACTTTTAATTACCTTCCAAGCCTTTATCACTTTCTTTGTATGACTTGATTTTGATGGTAAGATGGAAAATGGAATGGGTTTACATCAATAGAACAAAGTAAGTTCTTGGAAACATTTTAGAAAAATGAATATATGTTAAAACAAGATTTTATACCTAGTGGTTCACCTTGGAGTCTTCAAAACCATTGAATATACAAGACTTGCAAGACCAAAGCAATTCCATACAACACAACCATGCTTGGATAACACACATACCACTATTTTGTCCTAGAGAGATTATTTTACACTTATGAGGAGTTATCCAACTTTCACAAGTCATTTGGAGTTAAAACAATTCGGTTTGGGCATACCGCTTGAGGAGGCTTGAGAGAGAGAAACCATGTTAGAAAAATGTTCATAACTTCTTTGTTTCTTGTCCAAATTAGCTAAATTTTTTTAAAATTTTAGGATTATAATTATATTAAAAATTACTTTTATGATTTATTTGAAGGAGGCTCCATAATTTTTCTTGGATGCTAAGAAGAAAGTGTGCTCAATTTGACTTCCTTAAAAGACAATTTTAGAAAAACTTGCATAACTTTCACAAACCTCTTCAAAACTTGATGAAACTTGACATGAAGCACTACAAGACACCCCTATACACACTCCATAGGTTGGTTAGCCATAAATTTTCTTTACACTCAAACCTATCTCATTTACCTCAACATTCATTGTCAGTCCTCAAAGGAAGTTTTGGTGAACATTTGAACTTTATTTGAGAATAAAATGAGCCTAATGATTACTCATACATTCCATAGGAAATGTTCTTAGGATTTTACCATATGTACCTATTATTTTATCAACCTGATTTATACCCATACACCTCATTAGGCTATAAAATTAGGCCTAAATGAGCCAATTTCAATTGAGACTTCCAAAATTTGATCTAAAAATCACTCCAAAAACTCTTTCACATGTTGGAATCAACATTTATGACCTATATACCATCTAAGAAAAAATTTTTAACCATCTCCATACCTTTAGTGCTCTCCTACCTTATCGACCAAGCTTGCAACACCCAAAATTCATCTTGAATGCTCAATGAACCTAATAAGACACTACCAATCAAACTTCATATCCCTAAAATGATCCTCACTTCACCACTAACACATTTTCCATCAATGCCACCTAACATCAATGACAACACTAATGCACCAGGGTTCAACAAACATGCCCCTTTGTTATTGATGGAAACCACTCGAAACTTTGATGGCAAACACACACATCAACAACTTCAACATATCCATATATTATTTATAACAACACTCTCTTTCCCATTTTTACATCCACGAAAAAGGGTATAAGATTTAACATGATAAAAACATGCGAGATAATCACTTACAAAGATTAATCTTACCTTAAGAAGCCCCCTTGGATGATGCTTCTCTGTTGTTTGATAAAACTCACTTAGTTGCATGAATTTCTTCATTAAACACATTCTAAGCTCTTCTTGAACCTATGCTATTCATATTCAGGAATCTAAATTCATCATGTACAAAATCAAGCTCAAATATATCATTAAATAGTTGAATTTATTATTTGAGAGTAAATGACAACTCCCCCTATTTGGAGATGAATTTCAACTGTTCTTGCTTCAAAAGATAATCATGGACCTATAACACCCTTCATGACTCTAAACCCATTAAAATCAAACATAACTAGAATTTTTTCCCACCTTCTATGATTCAATTACTTTCTTGACATAGTTTTGATGACTTGAATGAAATGGAGGTATAATTTTCTCTTCGTAGGATCACATGTCCTCAAATCTTGTCAATGAATCAAACTAGGTCCCAAATATAGATTACAAGGAACTTGAGAAATTTGTTTACTTCTATACGACCAGTCACTTGAACTATACCTTGATAAACTATAAAATGTCATTCAAACCAACCTAAATTTTGATGCTCTACCTCCTTGAATAATTCCATTTACAAACCTTATATTGTAGTTTGCTTAGAATTCTCACACCCTAGGATGCACTTCATATCATTACATACCTAAGAACAATAGTCACATTTTATTTTCTATTTCCAAAAGTTCTAGTATGAACATAAACTAAGCCTTCGAGATAACCCATTAACTTAAAATTTCTCTAGAATAGATGAAACTTATTCAATATTGCACAAGAATCCAACTTACACAACATCCGTAGATCTAAGAATTATCATTTCTCTTTCCATAACACTTTGAATTCTCTATAAGGAATTATATCTTTGCTTTATATGGATATGTTTCTTCTAAATACATTTACCAATTCTTCCAAAACTTCCACAAACTAAAGTGCACAACATTAGATTTTAATAGACTGACATGAACCATATTACTCTAGAAACACCACCAAATGACCTCACAACAAATATGTGGGAGAAAACTTAGATCTTACTAGTCAATTTTAGGATCCATCACTACTAAGAAAAAAATATTGTTTGAATGACATCCAAAAATACACACACAAGTAATCTACTCAAATATTGATGATTATATTTATTTTTCTTGTAGACACCATTCACGGGACAATAATTGATGGTATCAAGCCCCTACTACTAAAAATTGTGGCACTTGTACTTCAAAACAAATACCATGTGATGGAGACTTGTTCTTTGAATTTCATTACTTCTAATGACTATAGATCTCAATATATTTCAATGATTTAATGGAAGTGATATGAGATATTGATAGTGTGAAAATTTCTTTGAATACTAAGATACTTGACACAATGACTAGACATTATATGCAACATAGGAAAACTTAATTCATTTAAGACTTAGAGAGAGATATGGGTAACTATACACACTTTAAGAGAATACCTAGACACATTTTTCCAACTTTGACATGTCTAAAGCACCTATCCTTATCTTAGTTGGAGTCCATAAAAATGACTCAAATACAATTAGATTATGATACAACAAGAAAATTAAATTAAACTTTTGACTCAAGATACTCTTATAGGTACTTTTATTTATTAAAAAAAAACTTAATCATGTTAAGAAGAGTTTCATCATATTTGAGACCACGACAAGAATCTCTCTTCATGACTACTCAAGAAGACATTCAATAACTTCAACAAGTGTTAGACTGAGCAAGACACACATTTTTAGAAATTGACATATCTCGGAACCAAGAGAGACTACAATCAACAATAACTAGTGTCAACCTTTGTTCAACAAAAATTTGACCTAGTCACTCAACTTCATTACTGAAAAACACTTCATTTTTAGATTGGTACACACATGAAGAGAAAACTATGCTTCTTTCCGCTAGTATGTGCCTTCTAGAAGCCTAAATAAGGCATACCATCTCGTCGAATTACCTCAAAATAGGATAAAGTCATCAAAACAACATGATGACTCAATTATTTCCTTTCTTGTCCTTAATATCCTATCAATATTCTTGGATGCATTCTTGGTGTAACAACCACATCACTTGAGCTATCACTTTGTGATTGAGTACCTGATAGACATACATGTTGCAACTCATACACTTTCTCTAACACAACTTGAGGTAGGGATTATTCATGATTTGTATTGAACTTATCTTCCTTTTTCTTGCCTTTACAATCACTTCTTGTTGTCTTAGTTATGCTAGATTCTCCCATGACTATCATTGACATTCGTGTCTCTTACACATCAACCCATGTTATCTTCTTTTCATTCTTTACTTTTTCAACTCCTGAGTTTTCTTCCTTGACCTTTCATATCCATTTTACTTTATTATTTCAAGTGTATTTCTCAACCATGGTTGAATTGGTCTCATTTTTAGAGTTTATCTTTCCTTTGAATATGCTTTTATCCTACCTCTTGGATGTATCTATATTGTATCCATATCTAGAAGATTCATGAAAATGTCTTGTAAAGTTCATTGCCTATGAAAATTGGAACACACCACATAGTTCTTGCCTCTAGGACCTTCACACTTCTAATTTTGACTGAATGGCTCATAAAGACAATATTGAGCAATATGACCCTTATCTAGACAGTTGAAACATACTATGTTATTCTCATATTCAGTCCTATAATATTCATGGATGTTCTTCATCTAATTTTCTCCTACAATATCTAGCTCTATGCCCAAACACATTACATGAAAATAAAATTCCATGAAACTTACCTGATAGTCTTCTTGAATTTGGTTTCCTAATGGTATTCTTGTGTTATTTGTTTTCCTTCTTGGTCTCTAGAACATCCTTTGCAAGATACATGGCTTGACTCATCCCTCAATTCCTTTTCCTTGATGGTTATAGTTCCTCTCTCGAGTCTTTAATTATGCATTTAGTCTCTCACATTCTTCACTCTTGGCTTGGATAGTTTCTTGACATACCTCATGCTCTAATTCATTTTGATTTGGTTCATTTTTAAAAACCAATTTTCATTTGTCACTAGGATTCCTTTATTCTTTTTTTAAGTCATCAAGTTTGCTAGTGTATTATTTCAACTTAGACTTCACAGTCATTAGTTCTTATTCATGTTTAATTAAAGCATGTTATTTATCTCTCAAATACTTTGAGATCTTTATCAACAAATGATGCCATTTAATTCAGTTCTTTACTATGATTACCTTTCATGAGCCCAATTTCCCTTTTTAACTCAACAATCAAGGCTTGAGTAATTTCGTACTTCTTTATCAAAAGCGATTTACGCTAATGAACCCATGTTTGTTCCTTCATGATCACCTCCAATATATTAGACTTGATTCTAGAGGACCAAGATCGATACCAAAAGTTGGAAATTTTAGGAATCGAGAGGGGGTGAATCCATGCTTATTCAAAATTTTGAGACATTTCCAGTTCCTTAATTTTGCTATGTTAAACACACAAAATACTATACAAGAAAACAATAAGAGATTATACATAGAGACATAGATTTAATGTGAGAAACCCAAAGTGGGAGAAAAACCCACTAAAACTAGAAACTAGCTTAGGAAATGAGTGTCTTGTACATGTTACATGATTTCATAGTTGAGCTTCAACTCAATATGGAGCTGAAACTCCAAGTATTTAACCAAGCTACCACTTAATATTAAAAAGATTAAAATTTACTAGAACTCCAAATCCCACATACAAACAAGCTTCTACTTGTTTCTCTGCAAGAGTTCAACTCAAAAGGAAGCAAAACTCCCTCCCGCTAAGCTAAAAATTAGACTTATTTAAGAATTTGATCACTATAAGTATTTTGTCTTCTACAACTGATGGTGATCACTAAATTTTATCACTCTTCTTCTTGGTTCTTCTTCTAATTCTTCTCTCTTATAAAACACCTAATAAACTATAAGGTTATATTGTTACAAGACTTATTTTACTCATACCTTCACATCATAATTTTTATTATTAAATCATAAAATTGAGCTCTTATGTCTTCATGAGCTCATCTTGTTGCAATATATTAGCAAGAGAACCTTTATTGCTCACTTGTAATCACCAATATTCTCAACACTTTATACTCCTTCAATACATAATTGTTCTTAGCTCATATTAATTCCCACTCTTCTTTACTCCACTAGCCTCGCCTCTTCATTCACAATCTTGTATGACTTAAAAGCTTTCATACCAACATTTGACATCAAGGAACATGTCACATCCATCTTATTTAAATTTTAAAATTGATACTTTTTAATCATGATGATTAAAATGTCACAATTGAATTGGATAATTATTCATTATGATCATTTTATAATAAGGAAATTAGTAAGATTATTATCGTCATGCTAGAATTTAATGTTTGGGACTAACTACCATTTTGGTGGAAATGAGGTGGATGCAGGAGAAGATAAGCCCTCATTGAGACGGTGAGGGAGGGAATCATCGGAGAGGTTGTTACATGAAGGTATTTAACTTAAAACATTGAAAGTAATGAGAACTGGCACACACCATGGGATCGGGCATCTTTTACGTTATTTGTGTGATGTGTGATTACTAAATGTTTGTTTAATTTTCATTTATTCAGTTAATTAGAATTATAAATATTGATTATATTGGTGACTATGGTATGGTTATTAAAATAATATAATATCATATTTTTATATTTAAATTATTGCATGAAACACAAGTTGAGTTGTTAAATGGTAAATAGATATAAGTGTTTTGATTTTTATTTGTTTAAAATAAAAATGTGCACTAATATTTAATTAAAGAGCATGCTGATTTAATTGGGAAAATGATGTGTTTAAGAGTGAGAGTTAATGAGGTGAATTGCATTTTTAATTATTTTTAATTAAAACATGTAGCAAAGTGGAAGAAGGAAAAATACGTGGAAGTGAGAGTAATGGGAAGTTGGGGATTTTAATTGATTTTTGATACACGTGTTTATGAAAGAAAAAAAATGGGAAGAGGAATTTGGCTGGAGTTTGAATGAGACAATGTAGGAGGACAAGTTAGAGCATATCTATATCAAGATGTTTTTTTTATTGTTTGGGGGAGATATAGAGGTTTTTGCTGGGAGCTTGGAGGTTGGAACATTAGAAGAATTTTTGGAGAGAGATCAAGCTAGTTTTAATAGGCATGGGTTTTCTTCTTGTTCTATTGCTTTGGAAAAATAGTTGTTAAATCATGCCTATCTATTATTGAATTATATCCATTTCTTGTTTGCAAATATGAAGAAAGATTGTTATTATTTCATGGAATTGTTTTTTTGGTTTACACCTATTTGGGTATCTCGATTTTGAAATATTATTTGTTGTTTGAAATGTGGAATTATTGATTTAAAATACACTCTTTTGGGTATTCATTTTTGATAGAAAAATTACTATTTTAAATATGAAAATGATGGTAAAAAATACACCTTTTTGGGTCTCGTTTTTGAAGAAAAACCGTGGTTAAAATATAAATAATTTATTGGATTTTTATCCTTTTACGGATCTCTGTGTTTGTGCATTATCTTGGTATGAATTTTTTTTTGTTGGGTCATTATAAGAACCCATTTTTGGATCTATATATTGATTATTTTTATAAGAACTTATACCTTCTTCTTTGGGTTGAATCACACCCATTTCCAGATCTACACTTTTGTATTTTTATAACAATTTGTTTTGGATCAGTTTCACCTATTGGAGTCAATGCAAATTGATTATTTTATCAAAAACTTGTTGGAATTATATATAGGTATGAAATAAGAAAGAACTAATGTGTAACATGGGTGGTTACGCCATTGCATTGTTGTGCGAAACAACTATTGATTTTTAAATGGATCTATACCTTACGGTAATTGATTTTTGATACTGTGTTGTTTATATTTGTTTGTTGTTGGGAATGAAGATATATTTTATATCATACTCCTTTAATAACTTTAAATTTGTTACAAGTTTAGTAAAGTAAGAAACAACATATGAAGGAATTAATCCCTGATCTTCTGATCGCAACTGTGCATTTAATTTGAAGAATAAATTCAAATGATTTTTGGTTTGGTGCATCTTGTTGCAAGATTTTGAGAAAATTTTGAAATTATTAATTTCATAAATATATGAGAAATTTATCATCATTTTACCTAAACTCGTGTTTAATATTATTTACCTTTCTTTAACCTCATTATGCTGAAACTTAAAACAAATATATCTCTTTGATTTTTGTTGCTTTGTTAAAATAGAGAACTAGTTTCTCTTTTTGAGATATGTAGCTCATGTTAGAGACCATTGTATGTTAGTCCTACACTCTGCAAGTTCACGCTCTGCAATCTACAAGTCATGTGCTATGCGATCTGCAAGGCATGCGCTCGTGTTATGTGAGTCATGTGATTGTTTGAGTCCTATGCTTTCTAAAAAACAATCTAGATAATAATGTTATATTTGTGCAAAAGGAATTATTTTATGGGTTTATGTTAAACTATTTATGAAAAACTTTTGAGGGATTTTTTTCTTTATGATTATAAAAGCTAGAATTATGGTTCTAAAAATGAAATCAATGATTGTTCTACCTCTTTCTTATTGAATTGAAAATTTCTTTGAATGTTGTTATGGATTACCTCTTGATGAGGATTTGGATTATGAAAGTAGTGTTCGAGATAGTTGTGTTGTGAAGGATGACAATGCTATGTACCCATATATATTATAGATTTATATTATACAATTTATAGATTTATGGTGTGGTGTTGTGTTACGGGGAATCGAGGAGTAATAATTTTGGCTATACATGGAATCACGGGAATAATCATTATGGATATGCATGGATACGAGGAGGAACACATATGGACCAGGATGGAATCATATGAGAACAATGGAATATGGAATCAGGTTTGGAGTAGCATCACCCACTAGGATTTCATATGGGTGGTTGGATGATCGAGCATGGCGACAAGTGTGCAATAATTTAAAGCACACTCATTATATGGTTTCTTCTTATGTTTCAGGATGAAACATGTCAAAGAGGGAGGAAATGCTATGTACCTTGGGATATGATAATATAATATATATGGGTTGATGGAGATGCCGACATGTGGCACACATCCCCTTAGTTATATGTATGGGTTCACATGGGATATGATATTATAATGTATATGGGTTGATGGAGATCTTTGACATGTGGCACACATCCCCTTAGTTAGTTATATAGGCTCACATAAGAATTAGTTGTATTGGGTAATGGGTCGATCTACATTGGGATTAGGTGTTACCCATCCTATTTAAAGGATGTGAGTATCATTATGAGGAGGAATGTATGTATGAGTTGATTCTTCTACTTGGTAGAGGTATATTGTAGGTGTCCCCCTCGAAGTGGATTCCCATCTTGGGAGATTGTGGAGTTACTCCTTCCTTAAGGAGAACTCGTATGGTGTTGCCCTACCTTAAGGGTATTATTCTGCATATTTGGGCATCTTGGCCCCCCATATATCTGGTGTTGTGTTATATTATACAATTTATAGATTTATTGTATGCAAAGTTCTTATCGAGACAAATCTTATTTGTTTGTGCAAACTATAAGATTAGCTTGCATTAGCATAACTAGAAAAATTTTACCAAAGTAATGTAACAAGTTGTATGCATTGTTAATTTACTTACCCTTATTCTTTACTAGTCGGGAATCATACAAGGGTATGTGATTACTTGTGATCTTATGATGGGTGTATTCTAGAATTTGGGTATATTACACATGGTTCTAAATTACTATTCTCTATTGATAGTTGAATATCTCTATCTCCCTTCGCCATGAATGGTTGGGCCCCTCTTTCTTACAAGAGGAGTGCTGGGAACCAAAAGGTTATCTAGTTGGATGAGTAGCGCTACAATTATGCTCTTCGTTTATACAATTATACAAAGAGATATACATGTACACAATAACTTCTAGAGATAATGATTTGATATTAAAAATGTATTTTATGATGTATGGTCATATTGTTGTACTTGGCTAGGGACATGCTTGTTGTCTCAAGTATTGATATGGAATGTAATATTACTCATTGTATTATGAAATGATTGTAGATCATACTTTGTATGGAAAATTTTGGAAAAATAATGTATAAAGTTTATATGGTGTTTAATGTATCAACTCTTATTTTTCATTTGGATATATAATAACTAATGCATGTTTTGGACCTCATTTTTAAATTAGAGGTATTAATCCAATAATTATTTATATACTTGGTTACATCTAAGTTATCTAAAAAGAATTTAAACTCTTACTATTTTTTTTTTTCCACTTTTAGGTTTGTGATAAGGAAGGGTCGTTACATTTTGGGATCGAGTGACCTTTTACTAGGTTATCTACACTTAGACTAATGGCTAATGACTTGTAAAAGGAGTAATGTCGATCCAGGATCTAGTAATGCTACTAAAAACCACAAAGATAAATTAGATAAAATATTAGCTACCCTCCATGAAACACGAGATCACATCACCGCCTTAGAGAAAAAGGTATGAGAGAAACATGAGGAGGAAATGAAAGATGTCAAGGAACAAGAGGTTATGAAAATGAAGAAGAAGAGGAAGAAGAAAGGTCTGGAATCTAAGAAGGCTTAGATGGATGCAGATCTTTCAAGGGATATAAAAAGGATTAGTCCTCCTAAATTTGATGGAACCACCCTAGGAGATGGTGTTGAGTCTTGGCTCATCAAGATGGAAAAATATTTTGAGATAAGGGCCTTCTCGGTGGAAACAAAGGCATTATGGGGAGCTTATTAGTTATCTAGAGAAGCCTCATCTTAGTGGAATGATAAGAAGTTGGAGCTCAACATTGATGTAGATACCATATCCTAGGATCAATTCAAGGGGTTTTTTGGCCAATGATGGTTGCCATACACCTATTTTTGATCTCAAAATATGATAGAGTTTTAAGGTCTATGTCAAGGAGAGATGTCAATGAATGAGTCTTGGGAGAAGTTCACTGCCTTCTCCAATATGTACCCGATACTAGAAGGATGAGAAATTTAGAATTCATAAATTCATTTTGGGATTAAATCCCACAATTGGTGGGGAATTAGGTGTGCATGAACCCACCACTATAGATGCAATGTTTACAAATGCAATCAAACAAAAAAAAATGCAAGAAATAGGTGTTTTCTAAGAAGAAAAGAAGAAAAAGTAATTCTCGTCTTCAACCCCTTTAGATACAAATAAGCCTTGGTGGTAAAGGGGTAAAAATAAAGGGAAAACATTTACCAAAAGGTTTAAGGAAAATAAAATGGGAAACAAATTCAATAAAGGGAATGGCAACTCTAGTTTCAATGAAAAGAAAACAAAGATAAAAGGACCAGTTGGTGGATGCTTTACTTGTGGAGGTGACCACTATGCCAATAATTATCTAAGGAAAATTAGGGAAATTCCCAACAACAAAGAATCCTTCTTGATCAAAGAGAGGATTTTCAGCAGAGGATCCATGCAACGGTGAATAACCATCAAGCAAAACATCAAGCTACTAGTAGAAGCTTCGGGTATGTTATTTGATTTCCCTGTAACTATTTTAATAGATACCGGTGTTACAAATTTTTTTCTCAAATCTTGTTAGTTGAACTACCTAGAAGAGAAGGATATATGGAAAACTCATGGACTATTCAATATGGAAATAAGGCTGAGTTTAGGGTAAAGCAAAGTGTCTCTTTGAAGCAAAATTGAAGCTACCTGAGTTCACTACTAAGGTAAACTTGTATGTAACACCCTTAGGATCATATGATGTTATCCTAGGTGTAAGTTGGTTAGCCAAACATAGGGCCAAGGTTGATTGCTTCACCAAGGAAGTAGAATGTGTGGATGATAAGGGGCAGTCTACAATAATTCAAGGAATTAAAAGAGAGATTAGTTTGAGATAGATATCAGCTATGCAACTCAAAAAGGCTAAGAAAAAGGGGTGCATTCTTTATGCTATAAAGATTTCAGACATGGTGGAGGAAAAAGAGCCCATGATGGATGAATATCCATTCTTGTGGGATTATCAAGATGTCTTTCTTGAAGAGTCACCCGTGCTTTGAACCAAAAGAGAATTTGATTTTTCTATCGACATAGTACCTGGCTCAGAACCTATTTCAAATGCACCATATAAGATGAATACTATTGAGCTAATGGATCTCAAGGCTTAATTGCATGAATTGATGGAAAAAGGGTTAATACGACCTTGTGTTTCTCCTTGAGGAGCACCCATAGTATTCATGAAGAAGAAGGATGGTACTTTAAGATTGTGTGTGAATTATAGGTTGCTAAATAAAGCTACGATCGAAAAGTACCCATTATACCTTCTTAATGATATTTTTGACCAAATGAGAGGTGCGACGATATTATCGAAATAGATCTTTGGTCGAGGATACCACCAAGCTTAGAATCAAGGAAGAAGATATTCATAATATGGATTTTAGAACCTGATATGACACTATGAGTTCACGGTTTTACCTTTTGGGTTGACCAATGCACCTACCGCCTTTATGAATTTGATGAACAATGTGTTTCATGATTATCTTGACAAGTTTTTTCTTGTTTTCCTCGATGATATTTTGATATATTCTCGAAATGAGGAAGATCATCTTCAACATTTGAACTTGGTTTTGGACTAGTTACAACAACACAAGCTTTATGCAAAGTTGTCAAAATGTGATTTCTTCATGAAGGAAGTACAGTATTTGGGACATATCATATCAGTTGACGGTATAACAATAGACCCAACAAAGATTAAGGCCATTATGGAATGGTCGGAACCAAAGAATGTCCATAAAGTAAGAAGCTTCATGGGATTGGCAGGGTACTACAAGCAAGTATGTACTTGGTTCTCATAAATTTCCAAACCTATCACTTATTTATAGAAAAGGGAAAGAAATTTGAGTGGATTGAAAAATGTGAGTAGGCTTTCCAAGTGCTAAAGGAAAGATTGACATTAGCACCAATTCTTAGGATTCCTGACCCCAATGGTAGTTTCACAGTGGTGACAGATGCATCTAGGGATGGTTATGGTGGAGTACTCATGCAAGATGGGCAAGTTGTTGCCTATGAATCCTGTAAACTCAAACCTCATGAGTAGAACTATGCTCCACATGATTTGGAGTTAGCTTCTATAGTCCATGTTTTGCAAGTATGGAGGTATTTTATCTTGGGTAAACCCTTTGAACTAAAGACTGATCATTTGGGATTGAAATATATTTTCACTCAAGAAAATCTAAATGTCGAGCAATGAAGATGACAAGAATTCCTTATTGAATATGATTTTGATATTGGCTATATTAATGGAAAGGAGAATAGGGTGGCTGATGCCCTTAGTGCCATAGGTATCTTAGTGATTTGATCACTCTTAGGAGAATAGGGTGGCTGATATTGGCTAAATTCTCAAGTGATTGTTGGAGTATCGAGTTTTATCTTCAAGTCAAGAAAGCACTAGAAGAAAATCCTCTAGATCATAGGTATGATGGCTACACTTTTGAGGAGGATGGATTTCTTCGTTATTCAGGAAAAATGTATGTGCCAAAGGAAGGGAGATTGAGAGAGAAATTTCTTGAGGAGTTTCATAATGCTCCTTATTCTGGACACTCAGGAGTGAATAAGATACATGCTGATTTGAAAGCTCTCTACTTTTGGAATGGTTAGAAAAGGGATATAATAGAGTTTGTATCAAAGTGTTTGGAATGCCAACGGGTCAAGGCTGAACATGTGCATCTAGAAGGATTGTTATATCCACATGATATACCACTGTGGAAGTGGTAAGTGATTAGTATGGACTTTGTGCAGGGATTGCCTATGTCCAAGAATAAACATGATATGATTCTAGTCATGGTGGATAAGTTGACCAAGGTAGCCCACTTTATACCTAGAAATTTGAAGGATGAATCACCTACTCTCGCAAAGATATTTGTGCATGAAATCTTTAGATTACATGGGATATCAGATAGAATATTTTCTTAGATAGAGACACCTTATGAAGCTTACCACTTGAAGACCAATAGACAAACCGAGAGGGTCAATCAGGTCCTTGAGGACATACTTAGGATGTATTGCATGGATCAACAATACAAGTGGGAAGATTATCTTCCTTTGGTAGAATTTTCATATAATAATACGTACCACTCTACTTTAAAAATGGCACCATTTGAGGCTCTTTATGGTAGAAGGTGCAAGACACCAATTAGTTCGGATAAAGTAGATGATAGATAGGTAGTTGGAGCTAACATGTTAATAGAAATGGAAAATCAAGTAAAACTAATCAGGAAGAGGCTCAAGTAAGCCATTGATAGAAAAAAGAGTTATGTTGATAAGAAGAGGACCGAAAGAAAATTCTCCGTTGGGGACAAAATATTTCTTCGAGTTAAGCCAAAGAAGAGTTCCATTATATTTGAGAAATCTTCTAAGTTAGCACCCATATATACTGGAGCTTTTGAATTTTTGAGGAAGTAAATCCGATTGCTTATAGGCTTTCCTTACCTCCATCTTTGTCTCGGTTACATAATGTTTTTCATATATCATTGCTCAAGAAATATGTAGGAAATTTGACTCATGTGTTAGATTGGAAATCTCTACTGAGTTCAAGAAACTGGAGTGGTGATTTGTAGAGTCAATTAGAATATTGGACATGTGAACACTTAGCTTGTGTAAGCATGAGATAGCTCAGTGCAAGGTCCAATGGGACCAATATAGTGAAGAAAGTGCCACTTGGGAAAATTTGGATGAAATTAGAGTTGTTTTTCTATATTTATTTGAGTGAAAAACTGATATTTTATGATTGTAATAAATGGCCATTTGAAATCCATATAGTACTTTTGGATTTGTGATAGAGATACCGATTTAAAATTGTTGATTGTATACATTACAATAATATGTTTAGAATAAAAACATTTTAATTTTGTTAAGTTTAAAGTTGAAACAAAACTTTATGAGTTAGTTGTGATAAATTATGAAAGAAATAGAGTTCTATTCAGCTAAAAGAGTGATGTAAATACCATTTTATTTCTGTTGTTATTTGGGAAATTGCATGAAAATTAGTATTGTTGGAAATTTCATTCTGCATGTAGAAATTTTAAAATATAAAAAAAGATATTATAAATAGTTGTAGTTGTATTGCATTTGGATTTAATCATCGGGACGATGACTTTTTAGGAAGGGAAGGATGTCACATCCATCTTATTTGGATTTTAAAATTGATACTTGTTTAATCATGATGATTAAAATTTCACGATTGAATTGGATAATTATTCATTATGATCATTTTATAATGAGGAAATTAGCAAGCTTATTATCGTCATGTTGGAATTTAATGTTTTGGACTAACTACTATTTTTGTGGATATGAGGTGGATGTAGGAGAAGATACGCCCTCATTGAGACGGTGAGGAGGGAATCATTGGAGAGAGGTTGTCGGATGAAGGTATTTAACTTTAAACATTGAAAGTAATGAGAACCGACACACACCATGGGATCGAGGTGTCGTTTACGTTATTTGTGTGATTACTAAATGTTTGTTTAATTTTCATTTATTTAGTTAATTGAAATTATAAATATTGATTATATTGGTGAATATGGTATGGGTATTAAAATAATATAATATCATATTTTTTATATTTAAATTATTGCATGAAACACAAGTTGAATAGTTAAATGGTAAATATATATAAGTGTTCGATTTCTATTTGTTTAAAATAAATATGTGCACTAATATTTAATTAAAGAGCATGCTGATTTAATTGGACAAAGGATGCGTTTAAGAGTGAGAGTTAATGAGGTGTTTTGTAGTTTAATTGTTTTTAATTAAAACATGTAGCAAAGTGGAAGAAGGAAAATACGTGGAAGTGAGAGTAATTGGAAGTTAGGGATTTAAATTGATTTGTGATACATGTTTTTATGGAAGAATAAAAATGGGAAGAGAAAATTTAAATGGATTTTGAATGCGAGAATGTAGGAGGACGGTTAGGGGAGATCTATATGAAGATGTTTGTTTTTATCGTTTGGGGGAGATCAAAGGTTTTGTTTGGAGCTTAGAGGTTGGAATATTGGAAGAATTTTTAGAGAGAGATCATGATGGTTTTAATAGGAATGGGTTTTCTTATTATTCTATTGCTTTGTTAAAATAGTTGTTAAATCATGCATATATGTTATTGGATTATATCTATTTCTTATTTGTAAATATAAAGAAATATTGTTATTATTTCATGGAATTTTTTTCTGGTTTACACCCATTTGAGTATCTGATTTTGATATATTATTTGTTGTTTGAAATATGGAATTATTGATTTAAAAATACACCCTTTTGAGTCTTCATTTTTGGCATAAAAATTACTATTTTAAATCTGGAAATGATGGTAAAAAATAGACCTTTTTGGGTTTGTATTTTTGAAGAAAAATTGTGGTTAAAATATAAATAATTTGTTGGATTTTTATCCTTTTCTAGATCTGCATGTTTGTGCATTATCTTGGTATGAAAACACATTTTTTTGGGTCATTAAGAGAACCCATTTTGAATCTATGTATTGATTTTTTTATAAGAAATTATACCTTCTTCTTTGGGTCGAATCACATCCATTCCCAGATCTGCATTTTTGTATTTTTATAACTCTTTTTTGGATCAGTTTCCCCTATTGAAGTCAATGTAAATTTATTATTTTATCAAAACCTTGTTGGAATTATATCTAGGTAGTAAAAATAAAGAACTAATGTGTAACATGGCGGTTACGTCATTGCGTTGTTGTGTGAAATAACCATTGATTTTTTAAATGGATCTATACGTTACGGTAATTAATTTTGATACTATTTTTTTTTAAATTAATTTTTGGGAATAAAGATATATTTCATATAATAATCCTTTAATAACTTCAAATGTGTTACAAGTTTAGTAAAGTAAGAAACAACATGTGAGGGAATTTATCCTTGAGATTATGATCACAATTTTGCATTGAATTTGAATAATAAATTCAAATGATTTACAGGTTTAGTGCGTATTATTGCATGATTTCCAAAACATTTTGAAATTATGAATTTCATAAAGAAAAATGGAAGTTATCATCATTTTACCTAAACCTGAGTTTTCGTATTATTTACCTTTCTTGAACCTCATTTTGCTGAAATTTAAAACAAATATATCTTGTTAAGTTAGCACACTTGGTTATACGAGACAATATATCGGATCTAAGCATACATGCAAATAAAAGCGAGATATTCTACCGTAAGAAATATGCAATACAAGAGAAATAAATCAACACCAAATTTAATGTGGTTCACCCAGTGTGGGCTACGTCCACCAAGAAACAAGCCAATCTATTATCCAAAGCTTTGACAAGATATACAATTGAAGATTTACAATCTTCCACACCTCTCAGATGTTCAGTACTTTCTTCCTCAAGCTTTCCTTCATTTTTCACCAAGAAATCTCTCTCACATAATTATCTTGTAATTATGATCCACACTCTACTTCTAGACCCTAATTTTAACTTCATATAGTCATTTTTAGACTTAGGGTACTTAGCCATGTAATTACAATTAATAAATCTATTTTAATGCTAAAAATAGATATAATTCCCAAGAGTTAAATAAAACTTTTGTCGCATAGGTAACCGACACCGGTTCTACCTAACCATGGCTAGTTTCTACTTGACCAGGTTTGTGGTTGTCGTGCCCGATGCCACCGCCCTTAACCGATGCCGATTCTTTGTGTTTTCCAAAGCAAGTTCTAATTGCACGCTAAAATCAAATAATTGAGCTCGCAACTCAACAATCTCCCACTTGGAGTTTAATTACCGCACCATACCTATACAACGCCATTCTTGGATCCTTCCTTAGCTTTGTTTCTTCCTCCTTAAGTCTTAGACTCGAAGACCAACATAAGTGGAGTGTAGCTCTAACTTCTCCTTTGCTAATGGCTTTTTAACATATCCGAGGTTATCACTCGTATGAATATTTTTCGATTCAACCGCCAATCCTCCAATAACGCCATATGAAGTGATACCTGATCGAATGTGTTTCATTCTCAAATGAAACACTGAGTTCTTTGCCAAATGAATTACACTCGACTATCACCTTGAATAACTTACAATCCTCTTGCTCCTTTCCCAACTCTTCCATGAACCTACTCATCCATATCATCTCCTTGCTAGCCTCGTAGCTGCAACATACTGCGTGCTACCTCTATAGTAGACAAAGCCACAACCTTCTACAATATTGAAATCCAGCTTAATCGCCGTCCCACTGCCGTGAAAATATATCCAATAGTGATCCTTCTACCATCCAGATCTCCATCCATATCTCGAATCAACATAGCCACACAATGAAATATCCGATCCTCCATTGCATAACCGCATGCTAGATGTCCCTTTTAAATACCCGAGTATCCATTGAACTAATTTCCAATGCTCTTTACATGGATTGGCTATATATCTACTCACCACTCCCACCTATGCCTATGTAATGTCAGTGCAGTACAAACCATAGCATACATGAGAGTCCCTACTTTGCTAAAGAATATGACACTCGTGTTATGTATTTGACCTCCTCATGTGATGTAGGACACTCGATCTTTGCTCAATTTGAATTTTTCAACCATAGGTGTACTAAAGTTTAACATTCTATATATTGAACCTTTCTAACACCATGTAGATATAATCCTTCCGAGACAAATACAATTTTTTTTTTTCATGTTTCTTTGTATTTACATGCCAAAGATTCTTTTTACAGCTCCTAAATCCTTCATAGCAAATGTGTGAGCTAGCTTTCTCTTAAGCTCACCAATGTCTTGCATACTAGATCCTACAATAAGCATATCATCCACATACAGTAACAAAATAATATAGCTCCCATTTCCAAGTTTCTTGAAATAAACACAATGGTCAGATTCACATCTCAAGTAACCATGCTCATGCATAAAACTATCAAACCTCATGTACCATTGCCTTGGAGCTTGCTTGAGCCCATATAGACTCTTTTCCAACCCGCACACTAATTTCTCCTTACCTTTGACTTCATACGCAAGCGATCGCTACATATAAATTTCTTTATCCAAATCACCATGAAGAAAAATTGTCTTCACATCTAGTTGCTCTAAATGTAAATCCTCTACCGCAACTAAGCTCAAAACAAGACAAATAGAATTCATTTTAAAAACATGAGAAAATATTTCACTAAAGTCAATACCTCCTTTATGTGCAAATCCCTTTACTATAAGCCTTGCCTTGTACATTTTCCATCCACTCTCTTCTTTCTTGATCCTATAAACCCACTTGTTTTGCAATGTCCTCTTACTATTGGAAACTTAACCAAATCCCAAGTTTGGTTCTATTTCAAGGAGTCCATCTGCTCATCCATGCCACGCTTCCACCGCACATGGGTCTTATCCCGCATTACTTCTTCAAAACTTTCGGGTTCACCATTATCAATCAATAAGTAAAATAGAGAAGGTATAAATCATGCGGAGGTTTACTTACCCTTTGTGACCTTCTCACAGAATTTGGGGTACGTGAGGCTCAACTTGGGCCTCCTAGACATTAATATCCACTTTACGAAAGTGACTAACACTGGTCACCTCTAACCAACGTCATTTCGATAACCGATGCCGGTTTAGATCCTTTATAACCATGGCGGTTCATCGATCGATGTTGGTCATGGCCTAATCGACCACGATTCATGTGTATTTCGTAGGTGTTTCTTTCAAACCCAAGAGTTAATTTTCATCAATAAAATTCTCAATTTTCTCATCCTTGGGTACCAAAATTTGATCCATGTACATTCTCTTTTCATTCCATTCAACATCACGAATCCTAATAATTTTAGAATTATCTAAATCCCAAAAATGGAAACCGAAATCACCAGATCCATAACCAATGAAAGTGCATCTCTTGGATTTTACATCCAACTTTTTCTATTTTCCTTATCAACATGCACAAAAGCTTCTGAACTAAAAACTTTAAGAAAAGAAATATCTACCTCTTTTCCGGTCCAAGCTTCCTCTGGTATTCCTCCATCTAGTGAATTTGAAGGACCATGGTTAATCAAATAAACTGCCATTGTATCAACTACTTCTACCCAAAACTATAAGGGAAATCCATAATTTATCCTCATACTTCTAGCACATTCCATGATTGTCCTGTTCATTCTTTTTACAACACCATTTCTCTGTGGTGTTCTTGGGACCGTTCTTTCTCTCGCGTATCCAATTCACTCGAACAATAATCATTGAAAGTCTTCGCACATGCTGATATTCACCACCATTTTTAGATCTAAGGCACTTTAACTTAGAATTTGATTCATTCTCATCAAGGGCTTTCCACCTTTTAAAAGTTTCAAAAACATCATATTTACATTTAATACAATAAACCCATACCTTTCTTGTAGCATCATCAATGAAAGTAACATAATACCTGGGATCCTCTATGAGAAGCTACCGAGTTGGTCCCCACATGTCCGAGTGTACAAGATCCATTTCTGCTCCTTCTTAGTTGCCCCAACTTTGAGAAATCTTACTCTCTTTTGCTTTCTAAAGATAAAATGCTCATAGAAATCAAGATCTAAATCTTTAAAATCGATAACTTACGCTTAACCTTTAAGATCTGCATTCCTTTTGACTCAAATGACCCAACCGATTATGCGACATGTATGCATCGGATCTTGTTGGTGTAGGTGGTATATTTATTCACTTATTTAGTGTTATTCCACCTCACCGGGTGAGTCATCTCACTTAGGTGGACATGGATCTAGGTGTCATCTTAGTTATGAGCATTCTCTTCTGAGAATCTGTCATATGTGTAAGTGTGTCATAGGAGTTACATTCTCATTTGGGAAAGTAACTCCTCTTCTCCATTATGGAGGAATCTTCTCTTACATGGGAGTTACACATTCACTCCCCTATATGTACACCATCTCTTTTGATCTATGTTAAGCCAATACAAGCTAAGCTAAGGCTTCCATTCCACTCCACTTTTTGAATCTTGAGCTCTCATATGCATGCACATTGCTTTACAAATCTTTCTTGCTTCAATCTCGCAACTCCTACACTTTGGTGAAGTGCAACTATTCGATGCTCATGAATTCCTTCCAGGTCTTCGTCCTACACTCCTTCATGGTATCAGAGCTTGGGGACCGGAATCATGCTGCTCGCCATTGTTGCTCCACCGTATAGTTGCTTGTGTAAGTTTTACTTCGCATGTGCTCTACTTGCATATTTGATTCTTGTGGTTATTTTAAAAGTGTTAATTATTAGTTTTTTGGAGGACTATTGGAGCTATTTCTGGCTCAAATCTGCCCTAGCTTGTCGCTCTTATCTCATGACTCGCTGCTCGTGTTTTACCTTGGACTTGGACCACTCGTGCTCCTTGTGATAGCTTGTTTACCTTCGCTGGTTGGCCTGACTGTGCTTGTTGTGGAGCATTGTGCGTGTCTGACTGATAACTCACCGGTGCTTATCTCGTCGTGTCTCTCTGACCCTTCGATGCATTTGGATAGCTCTCAGCGGACTGGAACATCTACACCACTCCTACTCGAGATCGATGCACATCTCCACATGTGACCAGCTCGATTTTGGCATGTGTTTACTTTTCACTGGATAATGTTTTTGCTGACCGGTTTGTGTTTGCTTGTTTTTGGCACTCGAACTATGTTGCTCCTGTAAAGGTTATTTCCTAGGCTGTTATATATCCGCCAAGCCCATATGATCTATGCATGCCCCCTGGTTCGCTTGGCCATTTGTTTGCATTGGGTTCGATGCTTATTGTTGGCATCTACTTGCTGCTTTTGTGTTTCCCACAAAGCTCGGCTTCTTGGCTTTGTTCATGCTGCTCATGCCCAACAAACCCTCCGGCTAGGCATTGATCGATCCCACCAACGCTTCAAACTCCAACGGCTCCCTCAACCTATGCTTGACTGGTTCTTTGTCCATTCTTGTCCTCCACATGTGGCCTCTACTTCTTTGGATGTTTTATGTTGTCCTCCACACGTGGCCTCAAAATATAACAAATCCTGCTCAACCGCTCGGTTCACATGCTCTAATAGTTACACTACTTGCTCGGCCGCTCCAATGGTTTTGCACGTTCATTCGCTTAGTCAACACCCAAAGGCGTTTTACTCGCAACAAGAATCTTACCTGTAGACATGCACATTTTCTTGTGGACTCCACCCATGGTTTCAACCTCTCCTTCAACGTTTAAACCTAGTTTGCTCACTTGGCATCGGTTACCTGCATTTTCTCATTCGCTGCAACTTCAAAGACTTCGTTGGTATACACTTTGGGCGGTGGACTTGCATCTAACACGTGGACAGCTCATCTGGGCCCACCTTCCCTTTTAGAATTGTTTAAGGTTAAAACAATCCCACTTTTTTAATGTTTTAAGGCAAAAACATTTCCATGGCATGTAATAAATTTTAGGTTGTATTTTGCTTGTTATTATGTCCTTCATTCGCATGTCGAAGACGGAGGGCGAGGTCCGGGGTTGGCAGGAGGCTAATCCCCCCTCGCAAGCAAAACAAACCCTTGCTAAAATTTGATGCCGTTTCCAACGAGTAGTCACATGATACCCTTTGCACCCATCTTGTGTACTTTTTTAATGTGTTTACAGTATCTAGTGCATTTTTCCATCAGTTGCGGGAATCGTAATAATGCCATAACTTTTGACTCGTAGCTCGATTTTTGAGCACTTCCTTGGTCAAAGTTGCATGATTTCTTGCACTCTACATGATGGGATTTCAATTTTGTAAACGCACTACTTTTATAAAGTGCCACATTCTAGGGGGTTACTTGTACTCTTGGGCCTACACACGCAGACGCATTATCGGCCGAGTCCGACGTCTTGCACCTTGCATCTTTCATTTTGCATCATGGAGAGTGCTCTTTCTAGACGTGAGCGTCATAGGATCACCTTACAGCCTCTACCACTTCTCAGAGAGAGACCTATTCAGCCTGGCGTGCTTCCATGGAACGTTACTTCGCCTATGAGGGTCTTTTAGCCTTCTTACTTGGGCGCTTCACACCTGATCATCATCATCTAGAGGACTTCCTCGACACTTGTGACCATGTCTTTGGTCACATGATGATGCATGTCTCTCGTTCTCTCGGTTTCACGTGGCAGACTCAGATCCACCTCATCGTGTGCTGGAGCATTCTTGATCCATCTATGGAGACCCTTCACATCTTGCCGTCGTTATTCTCTTGCTGATTCAATTGTCTCCTCCATTTCTTTGTGTGATGGCAGTTCCACCGACACGTGGTCTCTTAGTTCTACTTTTGATGATGAGGATTATGCATCTAGTTCGATGTCGAGAGTACTACGGAGGACTCTTCTCCTCTTTCTCTCACTATTCCAGAGAGTGTTGAAACTTCCCACATCTCATCAGATATCGAGCAGTCCCCTTCTCAGTCTCATACATTCATCACACCCACCTCCTTTCCACTTCCAGTGTGCGAGGCCCATTTCACTCCTCCACCTTCATTGGATGATTCATACCTATCTGACATCGCTCTTCTGTTTGTCGAGCCCCCTCATTGGGATGAGTATCTACTTGACCTTAGTCATCTTTTCGTAGAGTCTACTTGTGATGCACTACAGGTTCCGCATCCATCTATAGGTGTTTCAGAGGATTTCATCATCTCTGTTGTTGGGAGTGCCCCTTCCGGGAATCATGTCACTTCCACATTTCCAGAGACCTTCATTGATCCACCCTTAGCTGTGGATCCCTTTTTTGTTGTGGAGGATGTTTTGTTCCCCTCACATCACTTAGACATCCTTTCTGTGGGTGTTCCTCTTTTCACTCTAATAGTTATACACACATGGCATTACCTTCGGTTCCTTGGCACTCACTCACTAGACCTATGTCACACTTTTGTGCACCAGACTCAGAGTTCTTTGTGTTGCTACCTTCAGTTTCCTTTGTGGAGTGGGCGGACTTCCAGCACGTCATTTTTGTCCTTCCTAAGGGCAGGCACACAATTCGTTGCGGGTGGCTCTTCTTCAGTCCAGAGGTAGAGGATCTCGTCATCGAAATTCTTCTGGGAGACTTCCTAGAGCTGCAGATTTTAGATCCGTCCATGGCATCTTCTGCATTCCTCTCGTCTCCCTCTTCTTCTCTCTTCTTCTTCTTTCGAGAGATTTCCTCCTTGTACATGGGTACCCTTTCGGCTTGTCTCATGGTGGGACCCATATTTGGCATCTTTCTTAGATTAGAGAGTGTGTTGTTCTCTTGTGGTGGATGTTTTTCCCACTAGGTTTTCCTTCACTGCTTGGGATCTTTTTCTTGTACATGGGTACCTCATCAGGCTTTGTGCCTGGGACCCATTTCTCATTTCTGACTTGCCGCCTCATCCTAAGTTACGATGAAGGGGGGGTGTTGGTGTAGGTGGTATATTTATTCACTTATTTAGTGTTATTCCACCTCACCGGGTGAGTCATCTCACTTAGGTGGACATGGATCTAGGTGTCATCTTAGTTATGACAGATTCTCTTACAAAATCTGTCATATGTGTAAGTGTGTCATAGGAGTTACATTCTCATTTGGGAAAGTAACTCCTCTTCTCCATTATGGAGGAATATTCTCTTACATGGGAGTTACACATTCACTCCCCTATATGTACACCATCTCTTTTGATCTATGTTAAGAAAAAATACAAGCTAAGCTAAGGATTCCATTCCACTCCAATTTTTGAATCTTGAGCTCTCATATGCATGCACATTGCTTTACAAAGCTTTCTTGCTTCAATCTCGCAACTCCTACACTTTGGTGAAGTGCAACTATTCGATGCTCATGAATTCCTTCCGGTCTTCGTCTTACACTCCTTCGAGATCTGAAGTAGATAATGGAGAAAAGGAATCAGTAATACATGTAGATAAATATAACATTCCTACCTTCTTACTTCTTGCCAGAACAAAAGCACCCTTGGTGACTTTCCAAGAGTCTCCTGTAAAAGTAACCATGCAACCAGATTCACCTAGTTGCCCTACAGAAATAAGATTCCTCTCGAGGCTTGGCACATGCCTCACATCTTTCAATACCCATGTATTTCTATTCTAGAATTTTAGATGAACTTTCCCTTTGCCAGTAATACTGCAAGGTTCATCATCACCCAAATAAACATGCCCAAAATTTCCTTGGACATAATTCTTGAAATAACCATTATTAGGGGTTGCATAGAAATAAGCTCCACGAATCTAAAACTCATGATTCAATTCTATTATCCAAAGAAAGAATAAGAGCATCTTGTATTACCTCTGATGTAGCAAGATTTTCTTCTTTACCTTTGTCTGGTTGTTGGTTCTCTTTATCCTTTGACCAAAAATCTTTCTTTGCATGTCCTTTCTTTCCACATTTCCAACAAGTAATTCACTTACCTTTGGACTTGGATCTGCTATCCCTTGACTTTGATTTCCCATTACTCTTACTCTTGGATCTCTCCTTCGCCCGCCCCTGCTTTCTACATTCAAATCATTTCTAGATGATGATTCCTTTGTACTCTCTCTCGCAAATTTCTTCATTCAAGATTATACTAACCACATCATCAAACTTTAAAAAATTATTAATAGATGCTATATTACTAGCAGCCATTACCAAGTTATCCCAACTATCAAGCAAAGAACATAAGAATAAAAGTTCTTTTACTTCATCATCAAATGGTATTGCAACCGATTTTAACTGATTTATAATAGATCGGAAATCATTCAAATGACAGGATGCGGATTCACCTTCATGCATCTTAGAGCTAAATAGTTTCTTCATCAAATAAAATTTATTTGAAGCACTAGGTTTTTCATATAAATTAACAATAGCTTTCATTAACTTTCGTAGAAGCCGCTTCGTAATATTGGAAGCCACAGATGCTACTGGCTCAATCTTATAAGTCCCAAAGCCTTTATGTCAAGAATTTTCTATTCTTCATCAGTCATCTTTGTAGGTCTAGACTTCTCATGCAACGGTAAATACAAATCTCTTTGATACAAATAATCCTCAATCTGAATCTTCCATAATTGATAATTTTGGCTGTCAAATTTCTCTACCTTGTATTTATTTTCTTTCGCCATTGCTCTAGCTACCACTTAATCAAAAACCCTCGTGAGTAAATCAACACACAAAACCCTTAAACAAATCTTTGATACCAGTTGTTGGGGTTAGCACACGGTTATACAGAAAATATATCAGATCTAAGCATACATGTAAATAAAAGTAGATATTCTATAGAAGAAATATGCAATACAAGAGAAATAAATCAACACCAGATTAAACGTGGTTCACCCAGTGTGGGCTACATCCACCAAGAAACAAACCAATCTATTATCCAAAGCTTTGACAAGATATACAATTGAAGATTTACAATCTTCCACACCTCTTAGATGTTCAGTACTTTCTTCCTTCAAGCTTTCCTTCCTTTTTCACCAAGAAATCTCTCTCACATAATTATCTTGTAATTATGATCCACACTCTACTTCTAGACCCTAATTTTAACTTCATATAGTCATTTTTAGACTTAGGGCACTTAGCCATGCAATTACAATTAATAAATCTATTTTAATGCTAAAAATAGATATAATTCCCGAGAGTTAAATAAAAATTCATCGCACAGGTAACTGACGCCGGTTCTACCTAACCATGGCGGTTCCTACTTGCCCTTAACCAATGCTAGTCTACCGCGACCGATGATGCCGTCTTCCCTTAACCGATCTGGTTACTATGTTTTCTAGCAAGTTCTAATTGCACGCTAAAATGAAGCAATTATGAATTTCATAAAGAAATAAGGAAGTTATCGTCATTTTACCTAAACCTAAGTTTACGTATTATTTACCTTTCTTGAACCTCATTCAAACCTGAAACTTAAAACAAATATATCTCCTTAATTTTTGTTGCTGTGTAAAAATGGAGAGAGGTTTTTATTCAAGGAAATGAGAGGAACAAAAACCTCTCTCAGTTTCTCTTTTTGAGATCTGTAGCTCATGTTAGAGACCATTTTATGTGAGTCCTTTGCTCTGCGATCTACAAGTCATGTGCTTTGTGATCTCGCATGTCTGCGCTCTATGTTATGTGAGTCATGTGCTTGGCTAAGTCCTTTGCTAGATGAAAAAAATATAGAGAATAATGTTATATTTGTGAAAAAGGAATTATTATATGGGGTTATGTTAAACTGTTATGAAATAAATTTGAGGGATTATTTTCTTTACGATTATAAAAGCGGGGAATTATGGTTCTAAAACTAAAATTAATGATTTTCCTACCTCTTTCTTATGAATCAAAACATTTCTTTGAATTTTGTTATAAATTTCCTCTTGATGAGGATTTATGATTATAGAAGTGGTGTATGAGATAGTTGTGTTGTGAAGGATGAAAATCTTATTGTTTGGAGCAAACTATAAGATTAGCTTGCATTAGCATAGCTGGAAAAATTTGGCCAAAGTAATGTATCTAGTTATATGCATTATTAGTTCACTTATCCTTATTCTTTACTAGTCAAGAATCATATGAGGGTATTGGATTACCGTGATCTTATGATGGGATGTATTCTAGAATTTGGGTATATTACACATGGTTCTCAATTATTATTCTTTGTTGATAGTTGAATATCTCTATATTCCTTCCTCGTGAAGGGTCGGGCCCTATTTCTTGCAAGAGGTGTACGAGGAACCGAAAACGTTACGTAGTTGGAGGAGTAGTGTTCCAATGATGCTCTCCCTCTATACAGTTGCACAAAGAGATACACATGTACACAGGAACTTCTGGAGATAATGATTTGATATTAAAATCTATTTTATGACATATGGTCATATTATTGTACTTGGCTAGGGATATGCTTGTTGTCTCAAGTATTGATATGGAATTTGATATTACTCATTGCATTATGAAATGATTGTAGACCATACTTTGTATGGAAAATTGTGGAAAAATAATATATAAAGTTTATATGGAATTTAATGTATCAACTCTTTTTTTCATTTGGATATATAATAAATAATGGGTGTTTTGGACCTCAGTTTTAATTTAGAGGTATTGATGTGATAATTATTTATATACTTGGTTATATCTAAGTTATCTAAAAAGAAATTAAACTCTTACCAATTTTTTTTTCCGCTTTTAGGTTTGTGATAAGGAAGGGTTGTTACATTTTGGTATCAGAGTGACCTTTTTACTAGATTCTCTACTCTCATACCCAATAAGTTCACTACGATAATAGCTTGCATAATGCTAACAAGTATAATGACTCCCACAAGGACTAATGTTGATCTAGGATCTAGTGATGCTACTAGAAACCAAAAAGATAAATTAGATCAAATATTGGCTACCCTCCATGAAACACGAGATCACATCACCGCCTTAGAGAAAAGGTATGAGAGGAACCTGAGGAGAAAATGTAAGATGATGAGGACCAAGAGGGTTTTGAAAATGAAGAAGAAGAGGAAGAAGAAAGGCAAAATCTAAGAAGGCTTGGATGGATGTAAAGCTTTCAAGGGATATAAAGAGGATTAATCCTCCTAAATTTGATGGAACTACCCTAGGAGATGGTGTTGAGTCTTGGCTTAGAAAAATGGAAAATTATTTTGAGATAAGGGCCTTCTCCATGGAAAAAAGGCATTATGGGGAGCTTATCAGTTATCTGGAGAAGCTTCATCATGGTGGGATAATAAGAAGTTGGAGCTCGACATTGATGTAGCTACCATATCATGGGAACAATTTAAGGGGATTTTTTTCCAATGATGGTTGCCACAACTATTTTATGATCAAAAGATGACAGATTTTCAAGGTCTGCGTCAAGGAGAGATGTCAGTGACTAAGTACTGGGAGAATTTCACCTGCCTTCTCAAATATGTACCCCAATACTAGAAGGATGAGAAATTTAGAATTCAGAAATTCATTTTGGGATTAAATCCCACCATTGGTGGAGAAGTAGATGTGCACGGACCCACCACTATGGATGCAATGTTTGAAAAGGAAATCAAACAAGAAAAAGATGCAAGCAATAGCAGTTTTTCGAGAAGAAAAGAAGAAAAAGTAGTTCTCATCTTCAACCCCTTTAGATACAAAGAATCCTTGGTGGAAAAAGGATAACAAGAAAGGAAAACATTTACCAAAATGTTTTAGGAAAATAAAATGGGCAACAAATTCAATAAAGGGAATGCAAACTTTGGTTTCAATGAAAAGAAAATAGAGAGAAAAGGACTTGTTGGTGGATTCTTTACTTGTGGAGGTGACCACTATGCCAATAATTGTCCAAGGAAAACTCAGGGAAATTTCCAACAACAAAGAAGCCTTCTTAATCAAAGAGAGGATTTTCAGTAGAGGATCCATGCAATGATGAATAACCATTAGGTAGAACATCAGGCTACACTAGTAGAAGCTTTGGGTATGTTATTTGATTTCCTATAACTATTTTGATAGATATTGGTGCTACATAATCTTTTTTTTTTCAAAAATATTGTTAGCTGGACTACCTAGAGGAGAGCAGGATATATGGAAAACTTGTGGGATTTAATATGGAAATAAGGCTAAGTTTAGGGTAAAAAATGTCTCTTTGAGGAAGAATTGAAGCTACCTGAATTCACTACTGAGGTAAACTTGTATGTAGCACCCTTAGGATCATATGATGTTATCATAGGTGTAATTTGGTTAGCTCAACATAGGGCCAAGGTTGATTTCTTCACTAAGAAAGTAGAATGTGTGAATGATAAGGGGTAGTCTACTATAGTTTAAAGAATTAAAAGAGAGATTAGTTTGAGACAGATATCATCTATGCAACTAAAAAGGATATGAAAAAGGGTTGCATTCTTTATGCTATAAATATTTTAGACATGGTGGAGGAAAAAGATCCCATGATGGATGAATATCCATTCTTGTGGAATTATCAAGATGTCTTTCATGAACAGTTACGGGATTCCACCCAAAAGAGAATTTGATTTCTCTATTGAAAAATTCCCTGGCTCAGAACCTATTTCAAAGGCACCATATAAGATGAATACTACTAAGCTAATGGATCTCAAGGATCAATTGCATGAATTGATGGAAAAGGGTTAATACATCCTAGTTTTTCTCCTTAGGGAGCACCCGTAATATTTGTGAAGAAGAAGGATGGTACTTTAAGATTATGTGTGGATTATAGGTTGCTAAATAAAGCTATAATCAAGAAAAGGTACCCATTACCCCGTATTGATGATATTTTTGACCAAATGAGAGGTTCCATGATATTCTCAAAAATAGATCTTCAGTCAAGATACCACCATCTTAGAATCAAGGAAGAAGATATTCATAAAATGACTTTTAGAACCCAGTATGGACACTATGAGTTCACGGTTCTACCTTTTGGGTTGACCAATGTACCTACCGCCTTTATAAATTTGATGAATAGTGTGTTTCATGATTATCTTGAAAGTTTTCTCTTGTTTTCCTTGATGATATTTTTATATATTCTAGAAATGAGAAAGAACATCTTCATTATTTGAAATTTGTTTTAGAATGGTCATGACAACACAAACTTTATGTGAAGTTGTCAAAATGTGATTTCTTTGTGAAGGAAGTACAATATTTGGGAAATATCATATTAGCTGATAGTATAACAGTAGACCCAACAAAGTTTAAGGAAATTATGGAATGTACTGAAACCAAATAATGTCCATGAAGTAAGAAGCTTCATGGCATTAACATGGTACTATAAAAATTATGTACTTGGGTTCTCATAAATTTCCAGACCTATCACTTATCTATAGAAAAAAAGGGAAAGAAATTTGAGTGGACTGAAAAATGTGAGAAGGCTTTCCAAGTGCTAAAGGGAATATTGAATTTGGCACCAATTCTTAGAATTCCTGACCCCAATGACAGTTTCAAGTGGTGACAAGATGCATTTGGGGATAGTTATGGTGGAGTACTCATGTAGGATGGACAAGTTGTTGCCTATGAATCTTGTAAAATCAAATCTCATGAGCAAAACTATGCTCCACATGATTTGGAGTTAGCTTCTATAGTCCATGTTTTGCAAGTATAGAGGCATTTTATCTTGGGTAAATCCTTTGAACTAAAGACTTACCATTTGGGATTGAAATATATTTTCACTCAAGCAAATCTAAATGCTAGGCAATGCAAAGATGGCTGGAATTCCCTGCTGAATATGATTTTGATATTGGCTATATTAAGGAAAAGAGAATAGGGTGGCTGATGCCCTTAGCCGCCATAGGTATATTACTTCTTTTATCACTCTTAGATCAAATTTTAGGGAAGAAATTATCAAGAAATTGTTGGAGGGTCAGTTTTATCTTCAAGTCAAGAAAGCACTAGAAGAAAATCCTCTAGATCATAGGTATGATGGCTACACTTTTGAGGAGGATGGATTGCTTCTTTATTCAGGAAACATGTATGTGCCAAAAGAAGAGAGATTGAGAGAGAAAGTTCTTGAGGAGTTTCATAATGCTCCTTATTCTAGACATCTAGGAGTGACTAAGATGCATGCTGATTTGAAAGATCCTTACTTTTGGAATGGTTAGAAAAAGGATACAATAGAGTTTGTATCAAAGTGTTTTGAATGCCAATGGGTCAAGGATGAACATGTGCATCGGTAGGATTTTATACCTGCATGATATACCACTGTGGATGTGGTAAGTGATTAGTATGGAATTTGTGATGGGATTGCCTATGTTAAGGAATAAGCATGATATGATTTTGGTCATGGTGGATAAGTTGACCAAGGTATCCCACTTTATACTTGGAAATTTGAAAGATGAATCACCTACTCTCGCAAAGATATTTGTGCATGAAATATTTAGATTATATGGCATACCAGAGCGGATTATTTTCATAGAAATCCTTGCATTACATCTATATTTTGATAGACGCTTTATGTAGCCTTAGGAACGAAGTTGAACTTTAGTTACGCTTACCACTTGGAGACCAATAGACAAACTGAGAGGGTCAATTAGGTCCTTGAGGACATGCTTAGGATGTATTGCATGGATCATCATTACAATTGGGAATATTATCTTCGTTTGGTAGAATTTGTGTATAATAATACATACCACTCTACTTTGAAAATGGCACCATTTGAGGCTCTTTATGATAGAAGGTACAAGACACCAATCGGTTCGGATAAAGTAGAGGATAGTGAGGTAGTTAGAGTTGATATGTTAATAGAAGTGGAAAATCAAGTAAAATTAATTAGGTAGAGGCTCAAGGAAGCCATTGATAGAAAATGGAGTTATGCTTATAAGAAGAGGACCGAAAGAAAATTCTGTTGGGAAATTTTTTTCTTCGAGTTAAGCTAAAGAAGAGTTCCATTAAATTTGGGAAATATTATAAGTTAGCACCCATATATATTGGACCATTTGAAGTTATTAAGGAAGTAAATCTAGTGGCTTATAGGCTTTCCTTACCTCCATCTTTGTCTCGGTTACATAATATTTTTCATATATCATTGCTTAAGAAATATGTAGGAAATTTGACTCATGTGTTAGATTGGAAATCTCTACATGTTCAGGATAATGGAGTGGTGATTGTAGAGTCAATTAGAATAGTGGACATGTGAACACTTAGCTTTCATAAGCATGAGATAGCTCAATGCAAGGTCAATGGGACCAATATAGTGAAGAAAGTGCCACTTGGGAAAATTTGGATGAAATTAGAGTTGTTTTTCCATATTTATTTGAGTGAAAAATTGATATTTTATGACTGTAATAAATGGCCATTTGAAATCCATATAGTAATTTTTGATATGTGATAGAGATTCTGATTTAAAAATATTGATTGCATACATTAGAACAACATGTTTGGAAAACAAAACATTTGAATTTTGTTAAGTTTAAAGTTGAAACAAAACTTTATGAGTTAGTTGTGATAAATTATGAAATAAATAGAGTTCTTTTTAGATAAAGAGTGATGTAAATACCATTTTATTTATTTTATTTGGGAAATTGCATGAAAATCAAGTAGTTATTGGAAATTTCATTCTGCATGTAGAAATTTTGAAATATGAAAAAAAGATAAATAGTTGTAGTTGTATTGCATTTGTATTTAATCATCGGGATGATGAATTTTTTGGGAAGGGAAGGATGTCACATCCCTCTTATTTTCATTTTAAAATTGATAGTTGTTTAATCATAATGATTAAAATGTCACAGTTGAATTGGATAATTATTCATTATGACCATTTTATAAAGAGGAAATTAGCAAGCTTATTATCGTCATGCTGAAATTTAATGTTTTGGACTAACTACCATTTTGGTGGATATGAGGTGGATGCGGGAGAAGATATGCCCTTGTTGAGATGGCGAGGGAGGGTATCATCGGAGAGAGTTTGTCATATGAAGTGTAATGCCTGCTTCAACTACCACTTAAGACCAAGAAAACAAACTAGGAAAATTATGGAATAATTTTTTTTTTTAGAAAGAGTCTTCAACCAAGTCGCAAGACACTAGTTTAAAACTAAATAGGTTTTGGAACAAATTCTGATTAACCAAACATAATATTTCCATATTTATCTTATAACAAGCTTACAAGGCTCCAATCTAGAGGTTACAAGTTTTTCTAAGGTTCAGGGAGAAATTTATCGCCAGGCCTGCTCTCTATCAAGCCCTGAACTTCAACTATATTTTTCAAACACTTAGAGTTATCAAAACTTTCTTAAACTAGACTCATTGGATAGGAAATTTCCTCACCTTTCCAACCATATAAAGAAGTCCTCCTAACTCCTTGTAAAACTCAAGTTATGGCCGGGCGGAGTTTTAGGGGAAAATTTTCCCTTGGAGGTCCGCGGGGATAGGGAGAAAATTGGGAAAATTTTCCCAATGCCACGTGTCATCACGTGATTGGTGCGGGCGAGAGGGTTGAGGGGAAAAATTTGAAATTTTTCCCAAAACCAAAGTCTCAATTTTCCAAAGGAAAATTTTCCTCCATGCCTCCGCACTTGCTCAAATGGCCACGTGGCGCTTTGTGATTGGCCGCGGGCAGCGGAGGAAAAAGTGAAATTTTTCCAAAAGGGGAAAAAAGTTAAGTTTTTCCATTTTGATCAGTGCACCCCCTACCACGTGTCAGCATGTGATTGGTTGGGGGCCATGGAATTTTTTTGGAAATTTTTCTAAAGTTCAAAATTTAAATTTTCTAAGGTCGAATTATTTCGTTTTTGGTTTGGGATGGCCATTTTGAAGTAAAACTTCAAATGGCCATAACTTTTGATAGGAAGCTCCATTTTTGGAAAACTTGGACTTTCCGAAAGATCTCGGAGTCCTCTTTGCACAGAAAACATCAATTTTAGAATTTGGTAATGTTTTGAGGGTCAATTTTAAGAAATAGATCTGCAGGGTTTATAATTTTAAAACTGGCAATTTTCAACTTACAAATTTTATAAAAATTGGACTCTTCCTTCACTCAACATGTCAAACAGACATGGAGGATCAACTTAGGGAAGAATTAGAATGTTTTAAAGGTGTAAATTTGATCAATTTATTGAAGTTGCATTTTTATCCAACAAGGAACAGAAAACGACTTAGGAAGGGGATTGATTCAAAATTGGATTGATTGAATTGTTTTCTTGAATTTTCCTTGTCAAGTTGGGTTCAGAATAGTCTCAGCATGTTAATTCATAGTATTTTTAAATTGATTGGGAAGTATAAAAGTGAACTGTTTTTTTTTTTTTTAAATGTACATTACCAGATTTAACTTTAAAACAACAAGTTGTTGCTTTAAATTTGGTTTGTCTCTTTTTTTTAAAATTCAAACAACAATGATTCCTAAACTTAATCCAATGTAGTTTCTTATCAAACATCCATGTAATTCAAACTAAAAGCATCTATGAGTTTCCAGTTTTGATATACAATTTTGCAAGAAAGAATAACATTTAATTTCATTTCATATGCATCTTCTCAACATAAAAAAAAACAGAGATTCTTATTCTTTTCAAAATGGAACTTTATCCTTTGACAACAATACAATTTTACAAGAACCAATGCCATACTTCTATTGAAAATCAAATAACATTACAACTGATCTCTTTTCCAATTTGATCTGATTTCAAATTTCAAATACAAGTATGAAATGTTCTTCCCATTTTCTTTTCAAACTAAGCAGAAAGATACAATTCATTTCTACATTTGAATTTCAATGTTAAATATACAATTGTATGACAGTCTTTTCCAATACAGAGAATAGAATGTTTCATCTTTACATTTCAATTAAATTTCAGACTTCCATTTACCATACAATGGCTTCACATTACAAAATTATACAACTCATCCACGCGAAGTGGGAAGGGATTACAAAAGTTTTCTCAAAGAGATGACTGTCAAACTGTATTCTTCTTTCTCCAAACAACACTTGCTGATTTCTTCATTCTTGTAACTTGAATCACAACAAGGAAGGGGGAAAGGCAACACTCTCCACCCAACCAAGATACCCAATGGGAAAATAGAAGCCATCTTTCCCCATTGGCCCCGAGCCCCAACCATATTGAAATGGAGCATGATAAAACAACACATGGCAACATAGCTTCTTTCACATATAACATACATTCACATGCACAAGGAAATGCACAAACAAAAAGATGTAGTTCTCAACTACAACAACAATTCCAATCAAAACAAAGGCTCCTTCTCCAAGCAAGCAAGCCAAGCAAGAGCAAGAACTATGGAGGTCTCCTTATGCCTCCCATGTTGAAATTGGGCATCCACCTAAAACAAACCGCCAAAACATAACCATCCCATAAACCTTATCCCTCCTCAACCCCTCCTTATCCCTCCTCCAAATTTATCCCTTATACCTCCCCAAAGTAAGAAATGCAAGCATATTCTTTTCCCTAGGTGGATCCCAACCAACACTCCCTCCACAAGACAAGTGCCAATGGTAAATCCCTTATCCCTCCTCTGATAAACCTCATAGTCTTCTCTCCACACCATGCCCTAAGCATTCTACCCATCCCTCTAAGAATTGCAAACACAAATACATTCAAATTTCATGCTAAAAGAGGGAACAACAACAATTTTAAAAAGTGAGAGCCTACCTCTCCATGATGGAGACTTGTTTCCAAACAGCAGTTCTTTTGATGCTCAAAACACAGTCCCAAAATAGCAAGGTAAATGTATGCACAATCAAATCCTCTTCTTCCACCAAGCAAGCTCCAAAATGCAAGAGAAATTTGACCCAAGAATGAAATTTCCAACCTTCAACAACCACAAAATGAGGAGGAATTCAAATTTTAAAGGAGAGGGTGGAAGAGGATGATGTGGATTCCAAGTGGGATGCCACATCATTTTTTTCTTCCTTCCCTAAGAGGCAATCCACATCAACAACAAATCACCATAAAAGAAAAATGACAAATTTACTTACATACACAATGTAGCCCATACCCCAAAAGGAATGCATTTAAATTTTGTAAGACAAGTGCAATCAATACTTAAACAAAAACATGTCAAAATGTAATAAAATAATCTGATTTTGACTCCAAATTAATAGACATGGTTGGTGGAGGATTTTGAGAGGTGTGGGACAAGTTTAACTTGTCCCACAAGCCTCCAAATTTGTCCTCCAAGTTCAAATTCGAATTTCAAAGAGGAAGGAGTGTTTGACCTTCCAAAATCAGCCTTACAACCTCTTACAAATTCTTACACAACCCATACTTGGTAACTTACACACTCTTCTAAAATGCATTAACTTCTATGACATTTATTTATGACAACCTTTTGACATAAGATTTATTTAATTACCATAAGGTTATAAAATATATAAATCAAATTTCATTTTCAACCAAGGCAAAAACATTTAATTTCACATTCCACATCCCATTTAATTTAATTAAATTTTAACTATATGACTCCCACATAATACTATCATATTTAAATAATTACAATAAAAGCACATTACAAAATAAAATACACACAACAATAAATAAAAAGGGAACACAAAATAAACATACACACATATATGCCCCTATGGTCACAATAATGGAAATCCCCCCATGGGAAATCCTAACAACTAAACACACAATCAAACACAGTTGCCATGGTGACCTTGTTGATTTCACACTGAATTCCAATATGGTTAGTCTCCAGTCCCCCAACATTGTTGTGATTTTAACCTGCAAAATGCAAAATACCTCCTTCGGCCTCGTGGCCACATCAGAACATCCAAATGACATAAGCAACATAAAATTATTAATTTTAAATCACAACAATATCAAGGATTCAATATTTATCATTAAAATTCAATTTGTAACTATATCATCATCCAATAGATTTCTATACTAGAGCTATTCATAATAATCAATGTCACATGTCTAAAATTAACATCAATAACCTGTCCATGTCAACTAGTATATCATTATCCACATAATAATAAAAATGTCTCAATGATCCTCAAGCACAATAACTGAATCCAGATCAATATTAATCCATAGTCTAACATCTAACCATCATGCTAATCAAAACATGATAATGTCCATAATGATCCATGAGCTAGTATATACACATCCTGTTACATCAAAATATAATAATATCCAAAATATGATCAATAGAGTCAGGATCAGTATCTAAATAGTGTCAAAGGAGAGTGGGCACTACATCCCCTCCCCTTAGACTCGACTTCCTCCTGGAAGTCACTGGAAAAAATGTGGAAACTACACTCGTAACATAGTAGCATCCTCCCAAGTGGCTGCAGTCTCATCATACCTATCCCACTGCACCCGTACCTGATCAATCTCTCTGCCTCGAAGGCCTAGGGTCTGCGATCTATGATATGGATGGGCTCCACCATCAACTATCCCTGATCCTACACCTGCAATGATGTCCAATCCAGCACATGAGAAGGATCTGTGATATATCTCCTAAGAACAAAAACATGAAACACATCATGTATGCGAGACAAGCTGGGTGGCAATGCTAGACGGTAGGCCAACGGGCCGATACGCTCCAAGATCTCAAAAGGTCCAATGAACCGAGGAGATAACTTAGAACCTTTTCCATAATGGATCGGGCTCTTATGTGGCCTAACACGAAGGAAAACCTTCATGCCCACATCAAAATTATGCTCGGTTCTATGTTGATCAGCGTACTTCTTCTGCCTATCTGTGCCTCCTGTAATCTCTGCTGATCAACACTACCTGCTGCTCCATGTCCTGTAAGAGAGCTGGTCCAAGAGATACTCTATCCTCCAACCTATCCCAACTAAGGGGTGTCCTGCACTCCCTACCATACAAGGCCTGAAAAGGAGCCATGCCTATAGAACTCTGGAAACTATTATTGTAGGCAAACTCCACAAGGTACAGATACTCCTCCCACTTAGACTGCTGATCCATCACGTACATCCTGAGCATGTCCTCCAAAATCTGATTCACCCTCTCAGTCTGTCCATCTGTCTCTGGGTGATAGGTGTGCTGAAGTTAATCTTCGTCCCGAGAACATACTGCATGGTAGTCCAGAAATGGGAAGTGTATAAAGGATCGCGGTCACAAATGATCTTTCACGGAATCCTGTGTAACCTGACAATCTCATCCAAGTAAACACGTGCCACCGCACTAGCTTTATAGGTGGTCTTTACCGGTGAAAAGTGAGCTACTTTTGTCAATTTATCAACCGTGACCATGATGGCATCGTGATGATATCTCGACATTGGTAACCCAACAATGAAATCCATGGAAATGGTGTCCCATTTCCACTCCGGTATAGCATGAGGATAGAGAAGGCCAGCTGGATGTTGATGCTCGGCCTTCACTTTCTGGCACTCTAAACAACGTGACACAAACTGAGCCACGTCCCTGTGAAGACCTCTCCAGTGATATAACTGTCTCAAGGTGGCGTGCATCTTCTTCACCCTAGGATGGGCTGAATAGGGTGCACGATGTGCCTCTGTCAAGATGTCCTGCCTCAAGTCTCCGTCCCTAGGAACATAAATCAACCTCTGTGCCTGAGAAGACCATCTGCCTCTAGTGAGAAACCATCAAATTTCCCCTCAAGGGGTCTCTGGGACTCAATCTCTGCTCGGGCTGCAATGTAGAAACTGTCAAGAGGAAGCTGCTGAAGGATCCTGCTCCGTAAATCTGTGCTCACTAAAGTAGCCATGCTCAAATGCCTCCGTCTGCTGAGAGCATCTGCAACCACATTCTCCTTCCCTTTCACATGCTCTATCTCCATGTCGTACTCACAAAGCAACTCCATCCAACACCTCTGACGAGTGTTTAGATTGGGCTGAGTGAAGAGGTGGCGAAGGCTCAAATGATCTGTCCTGAGTGTGAATCTCCGACCAAGAAGAAAGTGTCTCCATCGAACTAAAGCATGCACAACTGCGCAAGCTCAAGATCATGGGTAGGATAATTAAGCTCATGATCTTTGAGTTTGCGAGACTCAAAGGCTACAACTCTGCCCTCCTGCATAAGAACACCTCCAAGGCCTGCCAACGAAGCATCTGTGCATACAAAGAAATCACCATGTGGATCCGCACTGCAAGAATAGGTGTTGTAGTGAGGCATCCTTCAGGGTCTGAAGGCTGCTCACACCTGTCTGACCAAACAAACTTCTTCCCTTTCCGCTGAAGGGAAGTGATGGGGTGTGCTATCCGAGAGAAGTCCTGAACAAATCTCCTGTAGTAGCCTGCTAACCCCATGAAGCTGCGCACCTCTATCACTGTAGTGGGTGCTGGCCAATCCATAATGGCTCTAATCTTGGAAGGATCACTGTGATACCTTCCCCTGAGATGATATGACCCAAGTATTGTATCTCTGACTGAAAGAAAGCACACTTCTCCAAGTTCCCGTAAAGCTGCTGCTCACGAAGACACTGAAGAACCTGACGAAGGTGCCCCTCGTGCTCCTCATGCGTACGTGAGTAAATCAGAATGTCATCAAGAAAGATGAGCACGAAGCGATCTAAGAAGGTCCTAAATACCCCATTCATCAAACTCATAAACACTGCGGGGGCATTTGTCAAACCGAAAGGCACCACTGTGAACTCATAGTGCCCATACCTCGTACGAAAAGCAGTCTTATGGATGTCTGTCTCTGTAATCCTCAACTGATGGTACCCAGACTTGAGATCAATCTTAGAGAACACCGTGGCTCCCTCATTTGATCAAACAAGTCATCAATGCGAGGAGGGGATAACGATTCTTGATCGTTACCTTATTCAGCTGGCGGTAGTCTATGCACAACCGCAAGGATCCATCCTTCTTCTTAACAAAAATAACTGGTGCACCCCAAGGGGATACACTAGGATGGATAAGGCCTTTCTCTAGAAGGCCTTCCAGTTGTAACTTGAGCTCACAGAGCTCTGGGGTGGTCATCCGATAAGGAGCTCGTGAGATAGGCTCTGCTCCTGGAACCAGATCAATATGGAAATCAATCTCACGTGGGGGTGGCATCCCCGGTAGCTCCCCTGGGAAAACATCTGCATACTCTCTCAAAATGGGATGGTCATCTAGCGATGGTCCACTAGACCCATCCTCTGTCCGGTCAGTCACTAATTATGTAACTACATACATCTGACAACCCCATCGCACACACCGCTTGAGCTGCATAGCAGAGATAGTGCGAATAGAAACAGGTCTCCTGACCCCAGAAATCACCAACTCAACTCCAAGATCATCTACACAAGATATAGTCTTATGATAGCAATCCATCCTAGCCCTATGTGCAGACAACCAATCCATGCCTAAAATGACTCCATACGAGCCCAAAGGAAGTACGCGGAGATCTGAAGTGGTGGTGAAAGGTCCCAAGTTAACAACACACTCCTTTACTAAGGAGTCTACACGAGACCTTGGCTCCCAAAGCCATCTTGACATCCCAACTATGACCCTGTCTAACAGCCACCAGCCTGCATCGCTCTACCAAGGATGGTGTAATAAACGAATCAGAAGAACCAGAATCAAACAATATAGAAGTAGGAACACCTCCAATGCTACCTGTAGTCTCAATGACCGTGCTCTGGTGCTCGGCCTGGCGGTTCTCAACCGCTGCATAGATCCTGTGACTCCATCCCATGTCTCCAACTGTAGGCTCTGAGATGGGTGCCTTACCCTTATTAGGGTTACGGGGCAATCTCTCCAAAAGTGTCCCGCTACTCCACACCCGAAACTGACCACGCGTCCTCTCTGCAGCACCGAGAAGGTGCCCTAGAGGTAGGTGTTGTGGACCCTGATGATCAGCCATAGTCTGTTGTGGCCTCTGTGGTCGAGCTCCTACGACTGAGCTCTAGCTCCACCCTGTGTCCTGGTGGGACCCCTAGGAGGCCCCATGCTCCGACCTCTCTGTGCATCAACTCTCTGAGGAGGCCTAAAAGGTGGGCGGGACTGCTGCTGCTGCTGCTGCTTGTGGCCTGAAAGATGACTGTGAAGAATGTTGACCACCATGAGGAAGAGGAGCTGACCCCCTCGATCTACTATCCTGCAACTGCTGAATACGGCTCCTAACCCGGTCTCTAGCCTGCTGGGTTTTACCCCGAGTCTCCTCTGCAATGTAGGCCTTCTCAACGGCCTCTGCTAATGTCTGTGGGTAGTGGATCAACAACACCTCCAATGTCTATATTAAGGCCCCGGATGAACCTGTGGATCCGCACCTACTCATCCTGCATGTAATCAACGTACTGAAGTAGGTCCAGGAACCTACTCTCATACTCGGCCACTGTAAGGGAAGCCTGTCGAAGGTCATGGAACTCATCGATCCTCTGCTGTATGAATCTCCATGGCAAGTATCTACTCCTGAATCTCTCCTCAAACAGCTCCCAAGTGACTATCTCTGAATCTATATGGAGCTTCTGCTCCTCTGTCCTCCACCATACTCCAGCTCCGTCCTTCAGTAGATGGATCACAACACATGAGCTTTCGTGTTGCTAGAACAAGGACAAAGCTTAAAGCAACCGCTCAAGCTAACCAGCCAGGCCTCTACCTGGAAACCACCTGTGTCACCTGAATAATGTGAGGGCCTAAGCTTCAGGATCTCCCTGATGTGATCCGCTGTGGTCTGATGGCCTCTGGGCCTCTCTGCCTGCCTGTCCCCGAGCCTAGGGCTCGAGACCTCTCTCTCTCTGTCTGAAATATGGTCACCATGTCCCCTCAAAGGAGACTCTGCTCTAGCTGACTCTCCATGAAAATTCTCTCCTCCATCCTCCTCACCCTATGGAGGAGGTGCATGTCCCTCAATGGAAGTATCTCTATCCTGTCTGCCTGAGTGCCCTCCTACTGATCCTCGCGTAAGGCGGCATTAACATCCTGGAGGGTCTGTAAAATATGTGGTAGGATAGCTGCTAAACCCTGGTCTAGTGGTGGTGGTGGCGGTGGTGGAGGTGGTGGTGGTGGTGACTCTGAGCCTCTGTGAATGTTCCTCCTGCTCCGTCTGAGCTCCCTGCATCAGACCAGAGTGGGAGTTAGTTCATTACCTTGAGTTTTCTTCATTTTTCTAAGTTTACTAACATGTCTAATTTTCAATTAGTTTTGTTTTCTAGATTATCAATTTGCTAGTTTTAGGTTTCAAGTCTCAATGTTTCTAGTGTGCCCAATGGTCCAAGATTTTGAACCACTGCTCTGATACCAAGTGTAATGCCTGCTTCAACTACCACTTGAGACCAAGAAACAAACTAGGAAAATTATGGAATAATTTTTTTTATAGGAAGAGTCTTCAACCAAGTTGCAAGACACTAGTTTGAAACTAAATAGGTTCGGAACAAATTATGATTAACCAAACACAAGATTTCCATCTTTATCTTATAACAAGCTTACAAGGCTCCAATCTGGAGGTTACAAGTTTTTCTAAGGTTCAGGGAGAAATTTATCGCCAGGCCTGCTCTCTATCAAGCCCTGAACTTCAACTATATTTTTCAAACACTTAGATTTATCAAAACTTTCCTAAACTAGGCTCATTGGATAGGAAATTTCCTCACCTTTCCAACCATATAAAGAAGTCCTCCTAACTCCTTGTAAAACTCAAGTTATGGCCGGGCGGAGTTTTAGGGGAAAATTTTCCCTTGGAGGTCCGCGGGGATAGGGAGAAAATTGGGAAAATTTTCCCAATGCCACGTGTCATCACGTGATTGGTGTGGGCGAGCGGGTCGCGGGGAAAAATTTGAAATTTTTCCCAAAACCAAAGTCTCAATTTTCCAAAGGAAAATTTTCCTCCATGCCTCCGCACTTGCTCAAATGGCCACGTGGCGCTTTGTGATTGGCGCGCGGCCGGCGGAGGAAAAAGTGAAATTTTTCCAAAAGGGGCAAAAAGTTAAGTTTTTCCATTTTGATCAGTGCACCCCCTACCACATGTCAGCATGTGATTGGTTGGGGGGGGCACGGAATTTTTTTGGAAATTTTTCTAAAGTTCAAATTTAAATTTTTCTAAGGTCGAATTATTTCGTTTTTGGTTTGGGATGGCCATTTTGAAGTAAAACTTCAAATGGCCATAAATTTTGATAGGAAGCTCCATTTTTGGAAAACTTGGACTTTCAGAAATATCTCAGAGTCCTCTTTGCAGAAAACATCAATTTTAGAATTTGGTAACATTTAGAGGGTCAATTTTAAGAAATCGATCTGTAGGGTTTATAATTTTAAAACTGGCAATTTTCAACTTACAAATTTTATAAAAATTGGACTCTTCCTTCACTCAACATGTCAAATAGACATGGAGGATCAACTTAGGGAAGAATTAGAATGTTTTAAAGGTGTCAATTTGATCAATTTATTGAAGTTGTGTTTTTATCCAACAAGGAACAGAAAACGACTTAGGAAGGGGATTGATTCAAAATTGGATTGATTGAATTGTTTTCTCGAATTTTCCTTGTCAAGCTGGGTTCAGAATAGTCTCAGCATGTTAATTCATAGTATTTTTAAATTGATTGGGAAGTATAAAAGTGAACTATTTTTTTTTTTTTTTTTTAAATGTACATTACCAGATTTAACTTTAAAACAGCAAGTTGTTGCTTTAAATTTGGTTTGTCTCTTTTTTTTAAAATTCAAACAACAATGATTCCTAAACTTAATCCAATGTAGTTTCTTATCAAACATCCATGTAATTCAAACTAAAAGCATCTCTGAGTTTCCAGTTTTGATATACAATTTTGCAAGAAAGAATAACATTTAATTTCATTTCATATGCATCTTCTCAACATAAAAAAAAAACAGAGATTCTTATTCTTTTCAAAATGGAAATTTATCCTTTGACAGCAATACAATTTTACAAGAACCAATGCCATACTTCTATTGAAAATCAAATAACATTACAACTGATCTCTTTTCCAATTTGATCTGATTTCAAATTTCAAATACAAGTATGAAATGTTCTTCCCATTTTCTTTTCAAACTAAGCAGAAAGATACAATTCATTTCTACATTTGAATTTCAATGTTAAATATACAACTGTATGACAGTCTTTTCCAATACAGAGAATAGAATGTTTCATCTTTACATTTCAATTAAATTTCAGACTTCCATTTACCATACAATGGCTTCACATTACAAAATTATACAACTCATCCACGAAGTGGGAAGGGATTACAAAAGTTTTCTCAAAGAGATGACTGTCAAACTGTATTCTTCTTTCTCCAAACAGCAGCTTGCTGATTTCTTCATTCTTGTAACTTGAATCACAACAAGGAAGGGGAAAGGCAACACTCTCCACCCAACCAAGATACCCAATGGGAAAATAGAATCCATCTTTCCCCATTGGCCCCGAGCCCCAACCATATTGAAATGGAGCATGATAAAACAACACATGGCAACATAGCTTCTTTCACATATAACATACATTCACATGCACAAGGAAATGCACAAACAAAAAGATGTAGTTCTCAACTACAACAACAATTCCAATCAAAACAAAGGCTCCTTCTCCAAGCAAGCAAGCCAAGCAAGAGCAAGAACTATGGAGGTCTCCTTATGCCTCCCATGTTGAAATTGGGCATCCACCTAAAACAAACCGCCAAAACATAACCATCCCATAAACCTTATCCCTCCTCAACCCCTCCTTATCCCTCCTCCAAATTTATCCCTTATACCTCCCCAAAGTAAGAAATGCAAGCATATTCTTTTCCCTAGGTGGATCCCAACCAACACTCCCTCCACAAGACAAGTGCCAATGGTAAATCCCTTATCCCTCCTCTGATAAACCTCATAGTCTTCTCTCCACACCATGCCCTAAGCATTCTACCCATCCCTCTAAGAATTGCAAACACAAATACATTCAAATTTCATGCTAAAAGAGGGAACAACAACAATTTTAAAAGTGAGAGCCTACCTCTCCATGATGGAGACTTGTTTCCAAACAAGCAGTTCTTTTGATGCTCAAAACACAGTCCCAAAATAGCAAGGTAAATGTATGCACAATCAAATCCTCTTCTTCCACCAAGCAAGCTCCAAAATGCAAGAGAAATTTGACCCAAGAATGAAATTTCCAACCTTCAACAACCACAAAATGAGGAGGAATTCAAATTTTAAAGGAGAGGGTGGAAGAGGATGATGTGGATTCCAAGTGGGATGCCACATCATTTTTCTTCCTTCCCCAAGAGGCAATCCACATCAACAACAAATCACCATAAAAGAAAAATGACAAATTTACTTACATACACAATGTAGCCCATACCCCAAAAGGAATGCATTTAAATTTTGTAAGACAAGTGCAATCAATACTTAAACAAAAACATGTCAAAATGTAATAAAATAATCTGATTTTGACTCCAAATTAATAGACATGGTTGGTGGAGGATTTTGAGAGGTGTGGGACAAGTTTAACTTGTCCCACAAGCCTCCAAATTTGTCCTCCAAGTTCAAATTCGAATTTCAAAGAGGAAGGAGTGTTTGACCTTCCAAAATCAGCCTTACTGACCTCTTACAAATTCTTACACAACCCATACTTGGTAACTTACACACTCTTCTAAAATGCATTAACTTCTATGACATTTATTTATGACAACCTTTTGACATAAGATTTATTTAATTACCATAAGGTTATAAAATATATAAATCAAATTTCATTTTCAACCAAGGCAAAAACATTTAATTTCACATTCCACATCCCATTTAATTTAATTAAATTTTAACTATATGACTCCACATAATACTATCATATTTAAATAATTACAATAAAAAGCACATTACAAAATAAAATACACACAACAATAAATAAAAAGGGAACACAAAATAAACATACACACATATATGCCCCTATGGTCACAATAATGGAAATCCCCCCATGGGAAATCCTAACAACTAAACACACAATCAAACATAGTTGCCATGGTGACCTTGTTGATTTCACACTGAATTCCAATATGGTTAGTCTCCAGTCCCCCAACATTGTTGTGATTTTAACCTGCAAAATGCAAAATACCTCCTTCGGCCTCGTGGCCACATCAGAACATCCAAATGACATAAGCAACATAAAATTATTAATTTTAAATCACAACAATATCAAGGATTCAATATTTATCATTAAAATTCAATTTGTAACTATATCATCATCCAATAGATTTCTATACTAGAGCTATTCATAATAATCAATGTCACATGTCTAAAATTAACATCAATAACCTGTCCATGTCAACTAGTATATCATTATCCACATAATAATAAAAATGTCTCAATGATCCTCAAGCACAATAACTGAATCCAGATCAATATTAATCCATAGTCTAACATCTAACCATCATGCTAATCAAAACATGATAATGTCCATAATGATCCATGAGCTAGTATATACACATCCTATTACATCAAAATATAATAATATCCAAAATATGATCAATAGAGTCAGGATCAGTATCTAAACAGTGTCAAAGGAGAGTGGGCACTACATCCCCCTTCCCTTAGACTCGACTTCCTCCTGGAAGTCACTGGAACAAATGTGGAAACTGCACTCGTAACATAGTAGCATCCTCCCAAGTGGCTGCAGTCTCATCATACTGTCCCCCACCGCACCCGATCAATCAATCTCTCGCCTCGAAGGCCTGGGTCCTATGATCTATGATATGAGATGAGCTCCACCATCAACGTCCCCGATCCCGCACTGCAATGATGTCCAATCCAACACATGAGAAGGATCTATGATATATCTCCTAAGAACAAAAACATGAAACACATCATGTATGCGAGATAAGCTGGGTGGCAATGCTAGACGGTAGGCCAACGGGCCGATACGCTCCAAGATCTCAAAAGGTCCAACGAACCGAGGAGATAACTTAGAACCTTTTCCATAACGAACATGAAGGTATTTTACATAAAAAAATGAAAGTAATGAGAATTGGCAAACACCACGGGATCGGGTATCTTTTACGTTATTTGTGTGATGTGTGATTAATAAATGTTTATTTAATTTTCATTTATTCGGTTAATTGGAATTATAAATATTGATTATATGGTGATATTGTGTTATGGCTATTAAAATAATATAATATCATATTTTTTTATATTTAAATTATTGCTTGAAACACAAGTTGAGTTGTTAAATGGTAAATACATATAAGTGTTTTGATTTTTATTTTAAAAAATAAAAATGTGCACTAATATTTAAGTAAAGAGCATGCTGATTTAATTCAGAAAATGATGAGTTTAAGAATGAGAGTTAATGAGGTGTATTGAAGTTTATTTATTTTTAATTAAAATATGTAGCAAAGTGGAAAAGGAAAAAGACGTTGAAGTTAGAGTAATAGGAAGTTGGGGATTTTAATTTATTATTGATATGTGTGTTTATGGGAGAAATAAAAATGGGAAGAGGAAGTTGAAATGGATTTTAAATGAAAGAATGTAGGAGGATGGTTAGGGAAGATATATGTCAAGATATTTGTTTTAATTGTTTGGGGAGATACAAAGATTTTTGTTTGGAGCTTGGAGGTTGGAACATTGGAAGAATTTATGGAGAGAGATCAAGCTAGTTTTAAGAGGCATGGGTTTTCTTCTTATTCTATTGCTTTGGAAAAATAGTTGTTAAATCATGCGAGATATGTTATTGAATTATATCTATTTCCTGTCTGAAAATATGAAGAAAGATTGTTATTATTTCATGGAATTTTTTTTTGGTTTACACCCATTTGAGTATCGATTTTGAAATATTATTTGTTGTTTGAAATATGGAAATATTTATTTAAAAATACACTCTTTTGGGTCTTCATTTTTGACAGACAAATTACTATTTTAAATATGGAAATGATGGTAAAAATGCATCTTTTTGGGTCTGTGTTTTGAAGAAAACTGTTGTTAAAATATAAATAATTTGTTGGATTTTTATCCTTTTTGGATCTGCATGTTTGTGCATTATCTTAGTATGAAAACAAAGTTTTTGGGTCATTAGGAGAACCCATTTTTGGATCTCGTGTATTTATTATTTTTATAATAACTTATACCTTCTTGTTTGGGTCGTATCACACCCATTCCCAAATCTACATTTTTGTATTTTTATAACACTTTTTCTAGTTTAGTTTCACCTATCGGAGTTAATGTAAATTGATTATTTTATCAAAACCTTGTTGGAATTATATCTAGGTATGAAACAAGAAAGAACTAATGTGTAACATGGGCGGTTATGCCATTGCGTCATTGTGCGAAACAACTATTGATTTTTTAAAATGGATATATACCTTACTATAATTGATTTTTGATATTGTTTTGTTTATCTTTTTTAAATTTTTGGGAATGAATATATATTTTATATCATACTCCTTTAATCACTTTAAATGTGTTACAAGTTTAGTAAAGTAAGAAACATCATATGAAGGAATTTATCCTGAACTTATGATCATAACTTTGCATTTAATTTGAATAATAAATTCAAATGATTTTGGGTTTGGTGTGTATTGTCACAAAATTCCAAAACATTTTGAAATTATGAATTTCATAAAGAAATGAGGAAGTTATCATCATTTTACCTAAACCTATGTTTTTGTATTATTTACCTTTCTTTAACCTCGTTCTGCTGAAACTTAAAACTAATATATCTCCTTGATTTTTGCTGCTGTGTAAAAATAGAGAGAAGTTTTTATTCATGGAAATGAGAGGAACAAAAATCTCTCTTTGTTTCTCTTTTTGAGATCTGTATTTCATCTTAGAGAGAATTTAATGTGATTCCTGCGCTCTATGATCTGCAAGTCCTGCGCTTTGTGTTATGTGAGTCATGTGCTTGGTTGAGTCCTGTGTTAGTTGAAAAACAATCTAGAAAATAATGTTATATTTGTGCAAAAGGAATTATTGTATGGGGTTATGTGAAACCAGTTATGAAATAATTTGGAGGGATTGTTTTTTTTATGATTATAAAAGCTAGAATTATGGTTCTAAAATTGAAATTAATGATTATTCTACCTCTTTCTTATTGAATCAAAAAATTTCTTTGAATGTTTTTATAGATTGCCTCTTGACGAGGATTTGATTATGGAAGTGGTGTACTAGATAGTTGTGTTGTGAAGGATGACAAATCTTAATTGTTTGTGCAAACTATAAGATTAGCTTGCATTAGCATAGTTGGAACACTTTGGCCAAAGTAATGTATCTAGCTATATGCATTGTTAGTTCACTTACCCTTACTATTTACTAGTTAGGAATCATATGAGAGTATGAGATTACCACAATCTTATGATGGGTTGTATTCTATAATTTGGTTATATTACACATGGTCCTCAATTGCTATTCTTTGTTGATAGTTGAATATCTCTATCTACCTTCGTCGTGAATGGTCGGGCCCCTCTTGCTTGCAAGAGGAGTGCGCGGAACCATAAGGTTCTATGGTTATAGGAGTAACACTCCAATGATGCTCTCCCTCTATACAGTTGCATAAAGAGATACACATGTACAAAGGAACTTCTAGAGATAATGATTTGATATTGAAAATCTATTTTATGATGTATGGTCATATTGTTATACTTGGCTAGGGATATGATTTTGTATCAAGTATTGATATGGAATGTGAATTAAATATGATATTACTCATTGTATTATGAAATGATTGTAGATCATACTTTGTATGGAATATTGTGTAAAAACAATGTATAAATTTTATATGGCATTTAATGTATCAACTCTAATTTGTCATTTGGATATATAGTAACTAATGGGTGTTTTGGACTTCAGTTTTAATTTAGAGGTATTTCTGTGATAATTATTTATATACTTGGTTATATATAAGTTATTTAAAAAGAAATTAAACTCTTACTAAAAAAATATTTCCGCTTTTAGGTTTGTGATTTCAAAGGGTTGTTACAGAATATCATTTCATTTGTAAACTATGCATTTTTCATTAGTTCAACATACTCTATTTTCAAAGCTCTTGTATGTTTCTTGGTTCACCCTTATTCATCCTATTCTCTGCATAAAGATTATCTCTCCATACTTATTTGATTCTTTTATCCTAACTACATCTCATACACTTAGTTAATGAGCTACATATCTGCATTATCCTTGCATACCTTTAGCTCACCCAAGATACAACATCTCTTCATCAACAAGTTCGACCTACTTTTTGGATATACTAGTTCTTTCAAGATTTTTCATTTTTCATCTACTAGCATTTGACATAGTTTTGTGGACCACCATGTAGCTTTTCATGACATTCCCACTTTATAACTTTTTTAATGATTTCAACTTCATTTTCTATCTAACTCTTCATCTAACTCCTTTTACTACGCGTACAAAAAGAATATTTGTCTTTTAAAACTACATTTATTTTTGTCTTTTAGCACTTTTGACATATTTTAGACCCGTCCTTTGATCTGGAGAATTTTGGAAGATAAGGAGTCTTTTCCTTCTTTGACATCCAAATATAACTCATAAGATTCCACTGACCCTTAAAGTAGACTTGTAATTATTCATGCACCTCTTGACTCTTCATTCACCACATAAACTCTTTTTTGTAGTGTAACAACCTCTTTATCAGAAATTTTGGCATTATAGATTGTAATTAGCTCCTTTAGGACTTTGGCACTATATTCTTCTTCGTACTTTAGTCTTCTTCATTTATTATTGTCTTTACATTCTTCATTTGTGTCATCTAGACAAGATATATGTAGGAATGAGTTAGCACAATTCACTCATGAAGGATGATCATGCTTACAAGCTCATCTCCAACTTGTGAACAAGATATGAGGATTGTAGCAAGCTTCTAATAACCATTTAAGTCTTTGGAAATCAACAAGAATAAGGGATATCATTGTACTTTACTGTTTTAATTCATACCACATTATCTTAGTCAACCAATATTGTGAATATTTACCAAGGGATAAGAATTCAACATACACATAGCTTGAGGATTTTTTTAGGGAAAGACATTATCATTTTCTATACTCAAGGAAGCTCACTATCAATTTATAGGATTCAATACAATGCACTTAATATTTTCTTAGCACAAATTGCACCCATGAGGTTTTGTTGATTCCAGGAAATGATCAACCAATCATGATAGTAGAATCACCTTTATAAGGTAGAAAAAACTCATTGTTTCTTAGATCAAGACTCTTGTCATTAACCAGCTCATTCAATCAATGTTTCTAAATCCTTTAAATATGGAACAATTAGGGTTCTTGAGATCAAACCCTAATTTATTGGTTGAAATCCTATACTATCTTAGACCTTAATTTAATATTAATACAAGCATGTAATCACTTTACTTGATGACTTTGTTTCAAGTTCTCAATCATTAATTTCCATGAACTAAGAAATAAGACTCAAGAAAGAGTGATTTAGTAGCATACCTACATGTGGGTTATAGTGAGAAAAATCGGTCTTCATCATGATTTTTTTGCATAATATACATTATACTTGGTTTTTAGAGAACAATTTTGAAAGGAGTTAATGTTGAAGCATCTAATTACCCTGATTTATATCATTAGATGACCCGGGCTTGGAATAAGAGCAAATCATTTTAGTGGTCAAATACTATTTTCTTAGAGAAATTTATACTGAGAAAGACCTTGTGTATTCCGTGTAACCATTACCTTTCTCATGTGTCACTGTGAAGAAGATCCATCCACAAGGAGTGCCACACATTACCTTTATAAAAGATGAATGCATAGTTTGAGGAAGAAATTTGCAACAACAACCCAAGTTTCAATATACTTTGCAGGAAGCTGTACAAGAAATTTATAGACCATGATATTTGAACAATAAATTCCATTTCAAGAAAAAAATTGCACGCTTCAATTTCATGAAAACGTTTGGAAGAAACACTTCAAGGAGAACTGATCAAAAATTTGAATGAATTTAATGTAGTATTTTCAATGAGAAATCTTACACCCATAACACATAACATAGTCATGTTGACAAGATCAAACAGGACTAGTTTGAGATGTAAGGTAAACCAATGTCACATATCACACACCAATGCAAATTTTATTTTCACCAATTCATACTTGTGAAAATGATCATCACCATTTCTTACTCCAATTCTTAGGTCATTGCACTAAGATGACCTTTAAGAACCTTCCAAGCCTTTATACATTGCTTTTTATGACTATATTTTAATGGTAAGATGGAAAATGGAATGAGTTTACATAAACTGACGAAATTAATTTCTTGGAAAATTTTAAGAGAAATGAATAGATGTCAAGCACAAGCTTTTATAACTGGTGGTTCACCTTAGAGTCTTCAAAACTAGATTGAATATATAAGACTTGTAAGACTAGATAAATTATGTGCAACAAAACCATGCTTGGATAATACACATACCACCATTTTTTCATATAGATATTATTTTACAATTTTAAGGAGTTATCAAACTTGCAAAAGTCATTTAGAGTCAAAACAATTCATTTTGTGCCTACCGCTTCAAGGAGGCTTGAGGAGAGAGAAACCTTATTAGAAAAATGATCATAACTTCTTTGTTTCTTGTCCAAATTACCTCAAAATTTTTGTAAAATTTTATGTTTGGAATGATATTAAAAATTACTTCAATGATTTATCGAAGGAGGCTCCATAATTTTCTTGGATGCTAAGAAGACATGGTGCTCAATTTGCATTCCTTAAGAAGCTAGTTTTAGAAAAACTTGCATAACTTCCACAAACCTCTTCAAAACTTGATGAAAATTGACATGAATAACTAAAAAAACCCATCTACACACTCCATATGTTGGTTAGCCATACATTTTTATGTAATACTCAAATCTATCTCATTTACCTCAAAGCATTCACTGCTAGTCCTAAAGGCAATTTTGGTGAAAATTTGAATTTTTCCTACACGATCTAAAATAAGACTTTTGATTACTCATAAATTCCATGGTATATGTTCCTAAAATCCTCCCATGCTTATATAGTCTTTTTAACCTAATGTATACCCATACATTTCATTAGGCTCTAGAACTAGGCCTAAACGAGATAATTTCAATTGAGAATTCCAAATTTTGATTTGAAACTCACTCCAAAAACTCTTACACATGTTGGAATCAACATTTGTGCCCTGTAGACCATATGATCTAAGAATACCAATCATATCCATACATTCGGTGGTCTTCTACCTCACTATTCAATCTTACTGCAACACCATGAATGCTCAATGAACCGATAAGGAAATACTAATCAACCTTCATATCCATGAATTGAGCCCTACTTCACCACTCAAACCTTTTCAATCAATTCCACTTGACATGAATGATAACACCATTCCACCGAGGGTTTAACATTATGTGATTTACGTGGTTTTTCAGAGTGTGAAAGACACCTATGTCTCACTATTGTAGTCTTTGTGTGTATATGGTTATGTTCTCATATTTGTATATGCTTTATCAATAAATGCTATCAGTTTATATGTGACTTATTGAGGTTAAGTGTCATTTTGTGTCTCATACGAGGTTTTTGAGTCATGACTATCATTTATAAAGTCTTCTCTTGTTCGAGTTGGTGACTAGTACAATTTTCAAGATTAAAGGTCTACGGTGTCTCAAGGATTCTATTATGTGTTATGAATAGAGTGTCATAAGCTATAAGTGATTGAATCAAATGTGTATAAGAGTGTATGGTGTATGTGAAGTGGTGAATTGGTCTCAAAATAAGTCAAAATGTGAAGAGTCTCTCTCGAGCATTCAAGGTCGATCATTGATATGTCTTGGTCATATAATGATGTCTAAGTCCAAATGTTCGAGACTATTTTTAGGAGTGTTCATCATGATGTTAGATGTGCTAATTCTCTGAGAATAATTATTAAAGATAGAATGTGTCATCAAAATGATGACTTGATCATCTTGTATCAATATATTAGTTAGCTATGCAAAAGGAATTGAAAATAACGCCTTAATAGTTTCAAAACATGAACTAAGTACAAAAAGATCATCTTGTTAAGAGCTAAAAAGACTAAATACAAACACTATACATTAGAACTTGAAACAGAAATCAAACTAATATGCTAAGCATTTGAATCTCTACTCTTTATAAGTTGATTGTTTGATCTTCAAGGGTTTGGGAATGAAGGCTCATCAAAGTATGGCTACAAGACCATTTTGATTCTCTCCATATGACCCAAAATCTTGGATGGATGAAATGCAAGAATGAGGCTATTAGCTCAAATGAAATATGCTCTAAGATAAAATGCCTATAGATTAGCTATAAGCATGCAAGGTGTAAGTAGAAAGGTTAGAGGAGGGTTCCTTTTATAACCCAATGGTTTGAAGAAGCTTTGCATCCTATTGTATGTGGGATAATAGCAAAGCTAGGTTAGTTATGGATAAACATGGTTTATAAGTGGTTGAGTTTACTTTAGGAGAGTTTAGTTTGTCCTCTAGTGACTCATGGGAGTTGAGAGGGTTTATTGATTAATCAAAGAGATTAATTAATAGATGTGCAAGCTTATAAAATATTTTTAGAGGAATAATTAGCATGATTTAGACTATGGGAGGAATTTAATCAAATAAATGATGATTTATTGATCTATTAGGAGATGAAGCTTAATTAATTAGAAATAATTAATTAATCTAGATAGAAAGGGGAGCTTAATTAATTAGAAATAATTAATTAATCTAGATAAAAAGGGGAGTTGATTAACGGAAGGTCATTAATTGGTGTCATTGTTGGATAGAAGAGTTAATTAACTAACGTAATGTAAGTAATTAACAACGATAACAAAGAAAATGTGTAATATTGATGATATGTCATCAATTTGTAGGAAAAGGTATAATTAGATCAATTAATGTATTTAAAATTACTCAAGATAAATTATAGGTGTCTACATTTTCCCCTCTTTTGGGTGGCGTAAGTGACGCCACTTCAAAGATAGTAGATAGGTTATATTTTTGAAGGGGTAGAATTAAAATTAGTAGAAGTGAGATATGCCCCCTCGAGTGTTGATGGGATGATAAAGAAGGTGATCCATGATCGAAAAAGGTGAGAGAAATTGATAGAATAATGGGTAGGGGCATGATGCCCCAAGTGAATTAGAAGAATAAAGTTGACAGGAGAATGATATAGAGGAAAAATGAAGATGGTGAGAAAGGAATGATCTTTCATCCATTGTATTAAAAACAACTTCTATGTCATCATATTGCCAAGGATCTACATCATCAGTCCTTATTAAAAATATACGCATATGAAAAAGTGTAGAACAACATGAAAAGCCATAATACAAACAATTTTCCATTGCTAAAAACACCAACTCCATGCAACATACAAAATACAATGTAATACAAGAAAGTAAAAGATGCCTAACTCCTTGCAACATACATAATGCAATGCAATACGAGAAAGTAAACGATGTATAACTCCTTACAACATACATAATGAAATGCAATACGAGAAAGTAAAATATTCCTTACTCTTTGGAACATACATAATGTAATGTAATATGAGAAAGTAAACAAACTAACCTAACATAGAACATAATGCAATGTTTTTGTTATCAAAATTTAATTCCGACTATGTGAGTTAATGACAATTGTTAAAATATGGTACCCCAAGCAAGGATACATGAAAGGGGAATAATAGAGGACACTTGGGTCCTATGAAAAGAAATCGTGCACTATGAAATAGTACTAAGAAAATCATCATGCCCAGTACAAACATAGTAAGCAAACCAACTTTTTTAATGGAGGTAGATCAAGATGATCTGCAAGTCACACACAAGAATAGACGAGAACCAAAGAGTGATGTTTTGCGGGATGATTTTTATTGTTTTTATTTTTGAGAAATATATTTTAATGTTTTTGATTTTAATTTTTTCCTGAAACTATGTAGGGAAGACAAAGAAGTGTGGATTCCCCAAATGATAAATGGGATGTACAAGGGCTAAATGCCATGTGTATACAAAAGAAAGTGAAGATATGAAAACACCCCGGTGATTAGGTGGGAGTATTCAAAGGAAAAATCTTCATGCCCTGAAGGGGATTAGGCCAATCTAAAATAGGATCAATCATGAGGGAGAAAGGATGACCCCAACGTAAGTTTGCCAATAAACACATGAGAGAAAGGAAGTAGAAAATTATCTTATTAAAAGGGGACAAAAGTGTCTACAAACATGGCAAAGAGGACATCGATACACATGGATGTTCTAAATGATTTTTAAAGAATAGAGGATGTTATGAAAATATTTAGAAGGTGGTTGATGAAAAAGTGATTATCCCAAGGCACAAATCATGAGACAAGACATGTGCTAAAGCAAGAGTTTGAACAAGATCTAAAAAGTAACACTTGGTAACATAATAATCTTATTTACTCATCAAGATTCCGTGTGTGCGCATGGAAATGAATTACCACTTGAAGGAAAGAGTTGATACTCTAAGTGAAGACACTAGCTAATGTGTAAAAATGATTTAGTTTGGAAGGTGATTTGTGAATGGATTGTGGAAAGAGAGCCGTACATTTCTCCATTTCTAGCTAGACATCCATAGCCCTAACAGAGATGTAATTGATTCTAATAACAAAATTTCTCTCTTTGCCGATTAGACATCCATAGCCTTGGTAGAGATTATTGGAAATACCCCAAGAGAAAGTTATATATTAATTTTATTTTACTTTTTGATTGATCGATTTGGATTCTTTTGCTTCGAAAACTTATTTTAGCTCTCTTGTTTTACAAGTGGTTAAGAACCACGATGTCTTAATGGAAGGATATGGAAGTGAGTGTTATGATGAAATTGGATAGTGTTAAAAATACATCCAAAATGTAGTCGCAACAAGTTTATTAAATCTGAATTGTGATAGGATCTCTAAGAGATTAGTTGTTCTTTAATTTACCAAGGTGATAAAATACCAAGGTCAAACATATACTATAAAGATAAATGTCACAAAATGCATGTGAATAAGCTAACCACAATAACATCAAAGGGATGAAAATGGTGGATGAATTGCAGAGGAATATGAAAGAAAGGGAAGAAAGAACATCCATGTGTATAAATACTTGATTATAATGTTTGATTTTTGTGCCTTTGATTTTGTTTTTGTAATGTTTTAATGTTTTCTCATTTTTTTGTATTTTTGAACTATTTTATTTTATTATTATTTTTCTAATGGTTATTGGAATGAAACATGTCACTCTGCGTGATAGGATCCAATAACGATGTTCGTGATTTATTTGATAAGAGAGACTAAGTGTGTTTGCTTATCAAGTGTAATATTATCCCTAATCTCGATGATCGTGGTGAGATCAAACTCAAAAAATGATTGTGATTTGTTTTGAAACATGGGTTTCATATGTGGGAGCTTGAGTTCCCTATCCATAGGTTTCTACACTTTACACCATACTTGATGGGTACATTGGTGTGCATTCTGGAATCATGTTTGATTTTGAATTTTATAATCATTTGAGTTGTTGGGAGCTTTGGAGCTCTTTGGTGTTTTGGTCTTAGCTTGGTAAAAAAATTGTCTAGGTTTCTTATAAGCTAATGCTTGACTTGTCTGATCCCAAGAAGTGGGAGAAGAATGTGGACGTTTAGAATTGATGTGAGAAATGACGGTGGGCTTGCCACAATATTTGGTAGAAGAATAATGTGATGGATGAAAAGGATACGGTCCAAGAATTGAAGAAGATGGGCTACCAGGAGGTGAGCCACAGACAAAAGATGAAGGGCTACTAGGATGTGGCCCCATAATAGAAGGAGAAGGGATGCAGGGTGTGACCCATAGCTAGAAGATGATGGGCTACTAGGATGTGGCCCAAGAATAGAAGATGATGGACTACCCAAGGGTGACCCATACATAAAAGAAAAGGGGCTAGTTAGACGTGCCACAAGAATAGAAGATAATGGAATACTTGAAAATGTCCCAAAAAATAGAGAGTGAGGGCTACTAGAAGGTGACACACACCTAGAAGAAGATGAAGGGATACTTGGCGTTGACCCTGTAACATATTGTGATTGAGGAATTGTGATAGACACAGAGTGATTGGGTGATGAGAAGATAGGAAATGGATCAATGCAAGACCCATGAGTTTCATCACGTAATGAAGAATGTGAAGATGGAAGAATAAGAGGATGATCAAGTTACATGATCTGAGGATCTTCTTCCATTTCTTGATAAAAGGAATCAACATGTTCCTCACAATACATGGACGCATCAAAGTATAAAGATAATCCTTGCTCATAATTTTTAGATGGATATATTTGTGTGCCCCTATAAAGGCCATGATCACTCCTTCATTCTGAAAGAAATCAATTGGTATGGGTTTTGATTGATCACGAGGGTTTGATTAGATGAAAAAGGGTGAAATGGTGTGAAATATTTAGAATATATTTGCGATTATTGATAGAAGAAGGTGCGTGGGGGACAAAGTAGACATGGAGCTAGATGTCATGGGAGTAGAAGAAGGTAGTGTGGAACTACCTAGATAATGGTACATCATCTGTAAGCTATGAGGATTAAGTCCAAAGTATACAGATTACGATGTAGGAGTTGATTCAAACATTTGACTAAAAGGACTTTGAGTCACATGAATCTTCAAAGAAGGAAGAATTTGTGGGGGTGATTGATGAAGAAGGTCATGTGAAGAAGGGGAGGACCGTGATTCAAGAATCACATTGGATGAATAATAAAAGGGGTCCTGTGGAGAAAGGGAGGATCGTGATTCAAGAATCCTATTAGATGTTTGATTGGGGGAGTGGGCATCATACATATCTTCAAAGGAAGAATAAGTTATTGATGTGAATGATAAAAGAGGTCCTACGAAGAAAGGGAGGACCGCAACGTAGGATTCACATTAGATGGATGATGAAGAAGATCTGCAAAGAAGGGGAGGATAGAAAATCAATAATCACATTAGATGAATGATAAAGAAGGTCCTGTGAAGATAAGGAGGACATGACGTAGGAGTCATATTAGATGAATGATGGGGAGAATTTATGGTGACACAAATCTTTAGAGGAGGAGAAAGGCATTTACGTGATTGATAATAGAGGTCCTGAAGAAGAGGAGGAAAACAATTGAAGAATAAATTTAGATGTCTTATAATGAAGGTCTAAAAAGAAGAGGAGGACCACAACTTAAGAGTCAAATTAGATGAATCGGATAATAGTTTGGATCTGAATCATTAGAATAATTATAGAAAAATATTTGGATTGGAATCCTCAAAAGAAGAGGAAATGTTTGGATTAGAATCAGAAAAAGAGTGAGGGAACCCGAATAATAATTTTGATCAAAAGTTTCCAAACCATACCATGGACTATGAGATGAAGGTGGGGAATGGGTTACCTGGATGGGTTCTCTAGCATGAAGAACCAAACAAGGTTTATTTATGATGGGCATCTTTTGATGTGAATGCCGAAACTTTGATTCCTTATTGTTGTATGTATAAGGGACCTTGTGATAATTAGTCATTGTTGGCATGTGTTGGGTTCAAAGGTCTAGACCTAGATTATATGATCAAACTTATTCAAAGTGAATAAGGTTTCATGTTGATTTAGGTAATATAATGACAACCAACTAGACCTTTTGTAAAGATGGGGATGCTTGTGTGATTTTCCAAAAGAGAAGCTAAGGAAAACATACATTGTGATGAATCAAGATTGATAATCCAACAAGGTTTTGACAACAAGTTTGGAGGTGTAAATTTCAAAGGATTGATCAAAATTTTAGCAACATAAAGGATACAAAGGAAATATTTCCAATTTTTTTGATGCAAAAGTTGCTTGATAGGAAATGTTTTTGCTAAGGTTTGAAAGATATGTTAAAAAATGACCATGAACTTAGGAAAAAACAAGAAGATCAAGAGGATCAAATACCCAAAGGATTGTCCTAGAAATGAGTTTATAAGGTGGATAAACACAAGGAAAAATCACACAAGTTCAAAACACAAAGCCAAATTAATGACCAAAGAATAATGAATGATAAAGAATCAATGGATCAAAGTGATTGTCCTAAATGGATAAGTCAAAATGAAGAATAATCGCAAGACACAATCATACAAGGTTAATTTTAAACCAATCAATCATTAAATTACTTCCTAAGTGTTTTCAAATGGTAGTTGACATTTAAGATGATCAAAAAAATGTCACCACTTATGTCAAGTTCAAAGAAATGAACAAGGTGTAAGTAATAACAAGAGGTTGATATGATCCCCAAACAAAGTATACTAAAAGTGAGCTTGAATCCAATCAAGACCTATATCTCAAAAAGTGGAAGTTACAAGTATGAACAATGCAATAATACCACTAAGATATGTTAACCAAAATTTATGGAAAAGTAAGCTATTAATATCAAAATAATATTGATACGACGTGCACAAAGGTAACAACAACACCTTTCGAAATTGAGGCAATGTTTGAAATCATAATAATGAGAGAGTATACCAAGGAATTATCAAGATGTGCATAGTGTAACATTATAATCTAAACACTTTGGTTAAGTTTACACAAAACAAGATGTAATTATTGAAATGTTTGTGATACGATATAAGAAATGTAATATTCAAAAGAGATTCTAGTGAAGAAACAAGTCCAACTACATTGACAATCTTGAATTGAAAATTAAGATAAAAAAGGCTACCAATGATATGAAAACGTGCCCACACACTTTAGATGTTTAACAACTCAGCCACAAACATGGATGAGCATAAATTAACAAAAAGTGGTGAATACAATCAATTAGCAACACATAGGTAGTCACTCTTCTTTCGATCAACTAAGTCAAAGAAAGTGAAAGAAGTAGATCAATTAGGGTTGAAGAGAGTTTGGCCTCACTTCTGCAAAGTTTCACCTCGCCTTGGAGAGATTGAAAAACTAAGAAAAAGTAATGCTTCACAATCTTCATGATGAATGACACGTCATTTGAGATTTAATGGACTCTCTCCTTGTTCGACAAACAAGGTTTCGACACCGAGAAATTTATTCCTTTGCGATGGATCTCAACTCAAATTGGTTTTGATATGGTTAAAGTTGGCTCTTGGAAAAGATAGCTTTCTTAGCAGTTTTCTCAACTAGGTGTCACAAGTTATCTAATGCGAGCTCAATTTACCAAGTAAGTCAAATTGACTAGTCTTGGGTTATCTCGGATTTACTTTACCCCCTTCAAACATAGTGAGTAATAAATGCATTCATCATGTGTTCTCACGTGGGTCACAATACGGATAACTTTGACACTAAATATCACATGTATACTAGTCAAGTAAGTGTGCGAGAGCACTTCTGTTTCATCTACAAGGTTCCCTCTTATGTGGACTACTTTGGGGTTCTAGGACCACCCCATTGTTATAGCTTAAATCTTATGCCAAAAGGGGTTATGCCCTAGTTAAGAGGATGGGCGTACCCTTATCTCGAAAGCTGAAAATATAACCTTTTGATTGTGGTGTTTTTTTATCTTTTAGAATTAATGTGGTTTAGTCGTTCGCCATTTGGCAACTGTAACACATGTGTTGTTAGAAAAGTTTGTTTCAAATCTCAAGTCTTTAGCAAATGATTACATCCTGCACTCAAACATCATTAGTTCTCCAAGAAAATCACATTATTTGAAATATGATTAAGATTTTCTTTTGATTCTCAAGATCATCCAAGGATGTAAGAAAAGAACATACACACCAACTAATCCAACTAAAAAATAAAGGAAATATTTTCAATTAATGAACCACACAAAAAGCTTGATAAATGTTCATTCCTTAAGCCAAAAATGAAAGATGAAATTTCTAATTAACCAAATGTTAGAAAATTAATACTAAAGTTGATTTTTATTCTCAAGATCATGCTAAGATGAAAGAGAAGAGCATACACAAACTTTAGCCAAACTAGATAGAAATGGAAAACTTCAAATCAAAGGACCATAAAAATGCTTTGTAAAAGGTTCATTCCCTTAAGAAAAATGAATAATGAAAATTCCAAGATAATCCAAATGTTAAAAAGATAGAGATCAAAGTTAATTTTGATTATAAATACCACCAAAAGGTGCAAGAGAAGATCATACACAATCTTTGGTCTAAATCAAGTAAAGTATGGAAATACAACATTCATCAAAAAGATTAGATATGTTAGAAAATGACCAGTTTTGAAATAAAGAAAAATCTACAATTTATGTAGGTCTAAAGCCCTAACTTATGTTTTCATTGGATAGTTCACTTCAATACCTTTCCAATGCAAAAATACAGAGTCATTTGAGTTCGGGAGAAATATTTATGGCCTTTAGAAGATGGGTTGCGCATATGCTCTTATGCTCATAGGTATGCACTTAACATGTACTAAAAAATGTCCCTTAATCTGTAAAAAGGTCAAATTTTTCAACCAAGATTCAATTTTGACAACAACCCATCACATTAATATATGAATATAAGACTCAACGCTATCAAACATTAACATTCATGATAAAAACTTAACATTTTCAAGAAATTGACAAAACTAACATGTAGAATGTTGAAAAATGAAGCTATAAACATGAAAACATGGAGAAATCTTGAAATTTTCTCACTAAGATTCAATTTTGATAGCAATCCACCACATTAATATGTAAATATAAGAATAAACACTATCAATCACTAACCTACATGCTCAAAATTTTAATATTTTTAAGAAATTGATAAAACTAACATGTAGAATGCTGAAAAATGAAGCTCTAAACACGAAAACATGGAGAAATCTTGAAATTTTCTCATCAAGATCTAATTTTACAGAACTTTTCCTCATTTATACCTACAAGGAATAATCAAAACATGCAAACTCAACAATTTTTTTAATAAAAATAAGTTATGTCAATATATGCAAAAGAGGGTTAGTAACCAAAATTGAAACTTGACTATAAAAGCTTGAAATTAAGAGCAAAGTAAAATGGAGTATGTCCCACAGGCGTGCCATATGCATCAATGTATTAGTTAGCTATGCAAAGGAATTGAAACTAACACCTTAATAGTTTCAAAACATGAACTAACTACACAAAGATCATCATGTTAAGAGCTAAACAAGACTAAATACCAACATTATGCATTAGAACTTGAAATAGAAATCAAACTAATATGCTAAGCATTTGAATCTCTACTCTTTAGATCACCAAAAAATACTAAATGAACCTAAATAGATCCATGGAAATCAAATTTGATTGTTTTTCTTCTTGAGGTTTGGGAATGGAGGCTCATCAAAGTATGGCTATAAGACCATTTTGATTCTCTCCATATGACCCAAAATATTTGATGGATGAAATGCAATAATGAGGCTATTAGCTCAAATGAAATATGCTCTAAGATAAAATTCCTATAGATTAGCTATAAACATGTAAGGTGTAAGTAGAAAGGTTCGAAGAGGATTATTTTTATAACCCACTGGTTTGAAGAAACCTTGCATCCTATTGTATGTGGGATAATACCAAAGCTAGGTTAGTTATGGATAAACATGGTTTAGAAGTGGTTGAATTTACTTTAGGAGAGTTTAGTTTGTCCTCTAGTGACTCATGAGAGTTGAGAGGGATTATTGATTAATCAAAGAGATTAATTAATAGATGTGGAAGCTTATAAAATATTTTTAGAGGAATAATTAGCATGATTTAGACTATGGGAGGAATTTAATCAAATAAATGTTGATTTATTGATGTATTAGGAGAGGAAGATTAATTAATTAGAAATAGTTAATTAATCTAAATAGAAAGGGGAGCTTAATTAATTATAAAGAATTAATTAATCTAGATAGAAAGGGGAGGTGATTAATGGAAGGTTGTTAATTGGCATTGTTGTTGGATAGAAGAGTTAATTAACTAACATAATGTAATTAATTAACGACGATAAAAGAGAGAATGTGTGATATTGATGATATGTCATCAATTTTTAGAAAATGGTATAATTAGCACAATTTAAGTATTTAAATTGCTCAAGCTAAATTATAGGTGATTACACATACCATCATTACAAAAGTGTTATGTGGGTAGTGATGTGGACAAATCAAGTGAGTCTAAGTGAAAACTAAGGTGGATCTAATTAGGCCACTTGTGGTCATGCTTTCAAATAATTTCAAAAGATACTCAAGACATTGAGAAATGTTGCTACAATGTTGGTGGCCAATTTTAAACCTATGAAATAAAAAAATAGTGCATTTTCAAGTATCTCTTTCATAACTAGGTTTTAAGTGTTCATAAGGAGCAATATGAAGAAATCTCTATTGCTGATGGGGAAAATGGTGGATTCCAAATCCAAAATTTTGTACAAGTCATCTATACTAAGAGTACATTGTGATTTAAAAGGTTTTGTATCTTGAAATTATCATATTTTTATGGGGTTATTAACATTTTAGAGATTTAGCAATGAAGAGGTTTGGGATACCTAATTGGGAATGTGCAACTTGAAAACCAAGCATGTTTTCTTTGGTCACATTCTTCAAGGTTCATGAAGGATTTTTGTTGGCTAGATGGGTGTCAAGAATGGTATGGTTATATTATGAAAGAAAAGTCATTGAAATATAGGTGTGATTTTTCTTAATTTAAGGCTAGTAGGCCATATGTATGCATATTGGTAGTGAGGAGGTGGTGTAGTGAACATTCGGTGATTGTAAAATATTTTCACTAATAAATATGGATAAAAACTATTCAAGCATAAATTCAAGGAGTTCAGTGGTTTTATGCTTGAAAATGGCCAAAAATCAGTTTTTGAGTGAAATTTCATGCTTGTGAGCTAGAATGAGATCTTTTGTTGATGTTTCCAACCAAGAGATTGCCCTAAAAATCTAAGGAAGATGAATATTATGTAGGTATAGGCATTCCTTTGTCATTAATGTAAAAAGGGGGAAAAGTTTAAGTGATTTCCATCAATGATAAAGGGGAGATTGTTCACATGTTGAGGTTTAGGTGTTGTCATTGATATAAACACCATTAATGAAAAATTGGATGGTGGATTAGGGTTAGATGATGCTTAGAGTGATGATGACATGGAAATTTAGGTATGTTCTTGGTTGTATGAGTTTATTCTTTGAGAATTACTTGTTTTAATAAGCCTATTAAGGTGATATATCCAACCTAGGTGTTGGTTCAATGAGGTTGGGAGAATATTGATATATTGAGGATCATTTTGGAAGCATGAAGAGCATTATTATAGAGTTTTTAGGAACTCACATGCGTTTCAGGTGTAAATATAGAAGTGAATGACCAAGATTCAATTGCTCATTTGGACTAAGTATGGTTATTAGAAGGCATAAGGATGAGTTATGGAGCCATGTAAGATCATGGATGTATGTAAGAAGTTGATTCATTATGTACCAGGTATGTTAGGGCCTTTTTAGATTTTCTATGATGAGTTATGATGTTATTTCAGCTAAACCTAGCCTTTACATTGTAAAACCCTAAGGGATAACTATGCAAGTCTCATTCGTTGGAAACATTGAGAGATATTTGTGACATGGTGATGATTGGAGATGTTATTAGGGTGTGTCATGATATTATGGGAAAAATTTCAAGTTTCCATGATGAATGTGCAAGATATGTCAATTTTTGTGAAATAGGGTCAAGAAGAAGGTCATTTCTAGCTTGAATTGGATCTTCTGATGCTCACCTTGAATTGTGTGATTTGCATGGGACCTTGTGGTTTTCAGTATTTTTCTTTAGTTATTCTATAATGTTTCAAAAAAAATAATGATGTCATTTCATTGTCACATTTTTATGAACAAATGTTAAGAAGGTAAACAACTTTTTATGTGTTTGAAACCCTAGCTCAAAAGAGGTAGGAGAGAAAATGATCATAAGTACCTAGAATTGATTTCTAGTGCATGTATGATGATTGGATCATGTAGAGGACTCCTCCAGGTTTCTATAAATGTATGGTAGTGTTTGTGGTGATGAGTGGACCCCACTCAAATAGGCTTGTTTCGACAACGTTTAGTTTGACAAGGTTTTTAAAGGTGATTTCATAAATGCATTATGTTGATTGGATCATGTAGAGGACTCCTCATGGTTTGTATAAATGTAAATATTGTTTGTGGTGATGAAGTGGACCCCACTCAAATAGGCTTGTTTGACAAGGCCTTCTTAGATTTGGGAAAAGGTTTTAGAAAAAGTAGAGATAAACTAAATGGACATTATGTTGAGTATGTGAAGTGGTTTTTTTTTAGTTTTTCATGATTTTTATAAGATCAAGTATGAAAGCATAGAAGACATGATGTAGTTAAATGGTAAATTATGATTCATTTGTAGGACTTAGTTGGTCAACAAGAAGTTTTAGGGTAGTTTGGATGTGGAGGAAGTTTGTAGAGATGAGCTTGGATTATTTTTGAAAAGGCCTTCCACTTAGATTTGGAAGTAATTTGAATATGTTCTAGAAATATCATGTAGAGATATTTATTCTAATGGTATAAGTTTGGTCTCATGGTGAGTTGTTTTGATGTGGTTTCCCCAGGTTATCTTATATTGGGTAGATAAAATAAAGATCAAGTATGAAACACGGAAGACGTGGGCATGTCAATGTATGAAGATTCACTGTTTTTACAATATTTACTATAATGGATCGCGTGGAAGTATATAAAAGTAAGGCATGCCTAGGAATAGTTTGAAATTAGGACTTACTTCATATTTAAGATCATAAGATTTCGTGGTTTTGGACATATAGTGGATCTAAAGTATACACTTTATATTGTATAAGACTCTAAAGAGCACATGAAGACTACTTTGGGGAAACTAGAAGATGAAGTGTCAGTGCCTTGGGCTTTTTAGTAAAATATAAGCTACATATTAATAGGATTATACTAACAAGATTATATTATTAGGTGATCTAGTGGTTATGATCTAGAAAAAGAATATTCTCATAGATTTAGCTTGAGTTTTATGCACACATGGGTTGAACAAACTTTATATGATTTATATTATCATGTAAAGGATGCAAGTGGCTATTATTATACGTATATAAAAGGAAAGGTTTCACACACTTATTTAGACACATGGAGGTGAAGTAGGAAATTCCCACCCCTATAAATATGTATCACATACTTAGTTTTTCGTGGTGTTCTAAATAGCTATATTTTAGAGTATACAATTTCTACTTATTCCTATCTAGAGGTTGCTTTGAGCTCAATTTGTGCGTGAGCCCAGAGGATTATATATGAGTGGAATACCTTTGGAAATTAAAATCTTGATTGTAACCTTGGATTTGGAAGAAAAAATATGGCTAGCTAAACCTCACCACGCATGGGGGAAAGAATAGGTGTGGCGAAGGATGGTAGATTGGGTGACAGAAAGACAAAGAGAAGAAAGGTGACTTAAGTTCAATGAGGCATGCAAGAGGTATTTAGAGAAGTAGTGTGAAGTTGCAGAATGGATGGCATTGTGGAGAGAGATGGCTCGTGAAGGATTTGGAGCTCACGTAGAGGACATGGAACCAGAGCATCTGAAACTCCCCATTTTGGCAAGTATCATGGGGAACCCTCTTCAAATTTATATGAGAGTGAACTGGTAGAGATGACATGAGACGCGAGCACAAATATGATCCCTTTTGGTGACCTAGCCCTTGCATTTGATTTTCTAGTTTCTACGATAGTCAATAATCAAAAATCTAGTGTGGGAAATAAAGTAGTGAGAGGAAAAGTTAGTTTACCATCAAGTTCAAGAGTGAATCAGGTAGCATATTCATCTATGGTAGGTTAGGCATCTTATTCATTATTTAGAGGGGGTATAATTTTTACCACATCTTCAATAAAGAACGTGGTGCGCATAACGTTGGAATCACATCTTGAAGTAGTACAACTTTCCAGGACTATGAGAATTTAATTCAGCACAACTGTTGGAACACAAGGTAGTGCATCTTCTAGTTTAATTCCTGCTATAAGAGGAGGATCATGTGGCTAAGGATCTTGGCATCTTTGGTGGTTCTGAAGGTAGAGGAAACACAAGAGGAAATATAGGTTCTAGATATGGTGGGCATGGTCTACACTAGCCAAACAAATTTATATGAAGATGTCTCTTCAGTCTCCAAGAATAAAGAGGAATAAAAGATGCAGTTGAGCACATGCATATGTGTGAGATACTATGAAACAAAAAGGGGATTACAACTCTAGAGAACAAGGAAAGTAAATTTTCAACTACATTTCAGGGGTGCGTGCATAGTTGGTACAAAAATTTGATCCTGATCAGACTTGTGTAGATTATATAGCTTACTGAGATGCTTTCTTGAAAGAGTTTTATATCCTTGAATTTGAGTAAAAAGCATTAAGCGTGCTAAATAAATCAATCAAGGAACTACTGAGAGTGTTTGGGAATATGATGCATGGTTCTTGAACCCTTTTGTCCAAGTTATATTATGACATACACATGAGCCAACATGCTCAGTGGTTTGTTGGAGGACTGATCACACCTTTTAGATGAGCACTTTCACATAAGACTTACATGGATCCACGTGAGGCACTTGAGGCTACGTTGTGCACCGAGGTATTAGGAAGTGTAAACATAGGGGTGAGCCCATTCTTAGAATCTCATATTGTAGAAATGGAAAAATAGTTAAAGAGGTTATCAGCTAATTCAACACATGAGACATGCAGTGGAGTTTGGTGTAAAGATTGTGAAGTAGAAGGGCATACTAAGGATATTTCTCCTCATAAATTGGTGCACTCCTTTTTCTTGATTGTGAGATCTATCACTTGGACCATAATTCAAGTCGGTGCCCATTGTTGTAACACGTGATAAGAAAGAACATGTTTTGTTACTTACTATATTTACAAGTCTACTACTCATGATACTAAATATTGCAGGTTGATTGGTCGGTTTCATGATGCCATTAAAATTGGTGTACAAAAGACTAGCATCGAAAAATACTCTAAGAATAAATATGAGCATCATGAACATGATCATAATGAAGGGCACTCCAATGGAGGCTATGGTAGAGGTCGAGGTTACTGAAGAGGATTTAGAGGCCGAGGTCGCGGTGATGGAAGAAGTGAGTTTCCCTATGGAACATATTATACATGTGGATCTCTTGATCATTACGGTGTGAGTGCCCTCGAATATTGTTTGTTATTTTTGTGGAAAGAATCACAAATATGAATAGTTCCTGAGACTTATATGAACATTTGAGTAAGAAACAAAAATAGGAGAACAAGGGTACAGGAATGGTCAAAGTACTATGTGATGTAGAGGATTAGTGGATGCCAAAACTAACAATTAATCCTAATCTTGAGTTGGTACTGTAAAGATTACTACACGTGCTTGAGGCTACGCATGCTAAGGAAGTGCCAAAGCCAAAGCCTACGATTACAAAGGAGGAGGTGATAAAAAAAGTATCTAGACCCTACACATCAGAAGGAGGTTTATAAAAAACCATGGAAGTGATTAGGAATTTATAGGGTTAGATATAATGTTTGAAGGAATAGTCGTGGAAGTTAGAAAAAAGAAATAAATTGGGCTCCATTAGATAGATTTTGATGATCTAAAAGAAGTTTTCAAGATGTTGTGACAGAGAACATCATTCCTTTGTTGGGAGAATGGTTAAATGGAAACACCCCATGCGCTAGAATAGAGCACAAAAGATAGATTCTGCATGCTAACCTTCCTCCTCATAGTTTGGATTATTTTAAAGGAGATCGCTTCAATGTTTTTGTTGATGGGTGGTTCTTGAATAATATTTTGATTGACACAAGTGCAAAAGTGAATGTAATCACTTTGGATGCATGGATTCAGATGGGAAGACCACTATTGCATCCATATTCAAATGTGATGTTTATGGAAAACAAAACTAATGCCATACCCATCAAATTTTTGAAGGATGCCTCTATTACTATTAAGGTAACCAAGTTTATTGGGGGTTTTGATGTTTTATCACTTACAGAAGTAAATAATAAGTTTCCCAATAATACTAAGGTGCACTTGGTGTTATGAAAATAATGCTGATTTTCATTTCAATAAAGGTTACATAAGTTTTGAGAACAAGGAGGAGTGAGTCATCATCCCCTTGGTAGATGGAAAAGATGCACCCTATGTAGAGCCTTTGAGTGAAGAGGATTTAAATAGAATTTATATGTGCACAATTTGAGATCTAGATGTTCTTGAGCTGTCAAAGGAAGGAGTTCTCTAATGGGATGATGCACAGTCCATGAGTGATACTACAAGTGTTGCATGTGACAAACTGCACATAGAACTTATGAAATGATTGGTGCAAGTAAGAAGTGCAAGATGCACATGTAAGTAAACATGCATTGTGTTAGGAATTTGGGTAGCAACCAACTACCATGATATCCTGGTGAAGGAAATCTTGAGGTATTCTTGCACGCCATGGAAGTATAGTGGAAAGATTAGGTAGAAATAAGGAACATGCTAGTTTATACTCTATGTGTGATAGCGATTGCACTTTGGTGGATGGTTTATAGAGATAATCTATTAGAATGGCGTGAAGTGAGAATTGCCTTCTCTGTTAGATTCCTCTGAAGTAATGTAGCTACTTAGATTTTGAATTTCATGGAAAAGATCTTGTTTAACACCACATTTATTAGTGTGAGATAATTTAGACAGAGGGGAAAGAAGCTTTACCACCTTCATTGTGGGTGAACAAGCTTTACTTCACCTTGTAAGGATACACACACACATGGTATGTTTATGTGGAGTTGAATAGAGAGATTGGAAATTAGAAAAAACTTATTGTAGGAATGATTTAGACCTTTGACTATTTTCCACTAAACCTCCCATAAATGAGGCATTATAGGTTATGAAGCACTTGACTATGGGAGATAGTAAAAAGGCTAAGGAGCTTGTTTAGGAGTTATTAAGTGAATTAGACCTAGAGGCATGATCTTGAATTGGAAGAGACATATGTAGAACAACTTGTATGTGCCTTCTAGAAAATGAAAAGGGAAAGATGGTCTACATGATTGATAATGAAGAAGTGGAGAATCTGGATGTTGAGCATACAAAGGGTATGCATGAGGTCTTAGACAATGCAGATGAGAAGGCGTGTGCCTACCATGAGCCTATGAAAATGAATAAGGTCAACATTGGGACAGATGTTGAGCTAAAGGAGGCCATCATCAAAGATTATTGGTCTGATTATGAGGTTGCTAAGATAATTGAAGTTGTTGCGTGACTACCAGGACTTGTTCCCTAGAGGCTATCATGAATTAAAAGGAGTGCATGAATCTTTGGGTGAGATGAGAATTAAGTTAAAGGAAGGTGTGTTCCTGGTTAGGAAGAGGCCTTACAGGATGAACCCTAACCTACACAAAAGTTAAAGAATAAATTGACAAGATGCTAAAATATAGAATCATCAAGCCCATAGAGGAATCAAAGTGGGTTAGCCCTATGGTGATCAGTATAAAGAAAGATGGAAGAATTATAATTTGTGTGGACTATAGGGAGTTGAATGTTGTATGTGTAATTGATCCTTTTCCCACACCTTTTACTGAAGAAATCTTGGAAGGTGTTGCAGGGTGTGAAATTTACTCCTTCATTGATGGATTTTCTAGATATCATCAGGTTCAGATTGCTAAAGAGGATCAACCAAAGAAAAATTTCACCATTGAATGGGGAATTTTTACATACAGTTATGCCTTTTAGATTGAAGAATGTGAATGCACATGTAGTATTTTTGCGCATTGTTGTTCAAGCATTCCAAGATTTTATTCACAAATTCTTATAGGTTTACTTGGATGATTGGACAATGTATGGGATAGTGAAGGATCATTGTGACAATTTGAGATTGATGTTTGAGAGGTGCAGGAAGTTGAGCATCTCTTTGAACATTAAGAAGTGTGTGTTTGCTACACCTTTTGGGAATTTTTAGGACACATCATTTGTAAAGAAGGCTTGTTAGTAGATCCTACTAAGGTTGCTATTATTTTGGGCTTAGAGGAACCTACTAACTAGAGTGAGGTATGTGGATTCTTGGGGCACATAGGATATTATAGGAAGTTTATTAAAGGTTACACCAAGATTATCACACCCTTAGAGGAATTATTGAAGGGTAAAGGCAAGTTCCATTGGGTGAAGCGCAACAATAGAACGTATTTGAGACATTGAAGGAAAGGCTTACTACAATGCCTATTATACACTTTCCTTTATGGAATATACCTTTTCATGTACATGTGGATGCCTATGGCATGGCCATTGGTGCAGTATTAGCCCATCTGGAGAAGGTATTGTTGATCATATTATTTTCTTTGTAAGCATGAAACTAACACAAATAGAACAAAATTACACAACTACAAGAGCAAGTGAGGTTTTTTCCCATGATGTATGCAATGCATAAGTTTCATAATACTTGTTGGTAACACCTTTTAATTTCTATATAGATCACATGACTTGGTAAACAAGACTATTTTATAAGGGCATATATGTCGATGGGTTTTTTATTTTAGGAATTTGAGTTTACCATTGTGGTGAAGTTAGGAAAGAACAATTCTAGTCCAGATCATTTATCAAGGATTCAATCACGGGAGGATGCACAAAGCATTGAGGACATAATGTCGATGCAGAACTATTCAAATTAAACAATGAATCCTTGGAACTAGAGGATATTGTTGTATTTTTGTGAATATGTGTGGCACTCGAGGGTATGAAGGATTTGGAAAAGAAACAACTGGTTATTCACGCCGTACCTTACATGTTGATCAATGGAGACTTATAAAAACTTGGTTGGGATGAAGTTTTGCACGGTGTGTACTTGAGCATGAACATGAAGAAATTATGGAGGAGGCTCATGATGGTATTGTAGGAGGACATTATGTGGGAGATGCCACCATGTGTAAGATTTTACTCACATGTTTATGGTGGGAAACACTGTATAAGGATTATAAAGAATATTGTAAGGCCTGTGACCATTTTCAACACCTTGGAAAGCTTGAGAAAAGAGATGAAATGTCTTTAAGGCCTATTGCTAGTGTAGAATCTTTGAAAAGTGGGAAATTGACTTTGTGGGTCCTATTTCCCCACTTGTGTACAGGAATGGATCACACTACATCATAACTTGTATAAATTATCTTACAAGGTGGGAAGAAGTGACACCTATAAAGGATTGCATGATAGCTACAATAGCAAGGTTTATGTGGGAAAATATTATCAATAGGTATGGATGCCCTTTAAGTTTGACAAGTGATAGGGGTACTCATTTTCTTAATGAGACCATTAGGATACTATTGGATGAATTTATGGTTACACATCATAAGACAACACCCTATCACCCTTAGGAAAATGGAACTATTGAGGCCTTCAAAAAAATATTGAGCCAAACTTTGACAAAAAATTGTGATGTTGGAAGAAAAGACTAGGATGATAAAGTCTTTGTTGTACTTTGGGCATACAAGATAACCTAAAAGAGTTAGAATAAAGAAACACCCATTTTAGTTTGGTGTTTGGCGCAGAGGTTGTTTTACTAGTGGAATTCATGTTGCTTTCTCTACGTATTGCGTGTGCGGGAGGTTTAAAATGATGGAAAGTACTTGAGGAATGTAATGATAAAATGATGCATTGGATGAAAGGCGCACTATAGAAAGATGGAGTCAGAAGAAAGAAAAGGCTAGGTAGAAGGCATGACATGATAGGCATATCAAGGATAAGAAGCTTGAAGTGGGAAAATGGTTCTTCTTTATGACTCAAAGTTTTTACACCACCTAGAAAACTTAAGGTGCATTGGTTGGGACCGTATGTTATAACATATATACTTTATTTAGCCACTTGATGGAACACATTTGACTAGTTACTTCATCAGGAGTAGGATGAAGCCTACTACAAATAAGTCTTCTTGATGTTTTTAATAAGGAAGTATTTCCACTTAAATTAGGTTTCCTTAATGCATTTATTTTATATGTGTTTCCTTCATCATTATTATGATTTGTCAATTTAGTTCAGTGTTTTGTGTAATAAGTACATGCTTGTGTGCCAGAAGTTGATTATTATCGAAGTGTTTTTTATGTGTAGAGGATTGTGCATAACCTTATTGTGGGTGGAGTATTATATACGGGTATATAAACAAGTTTGAATGTCATTTGAAGATGGGTATGCATAGGAAAAATTTTTGTTTAGGTGTTTAAAGGAAAGGTGCACTTGGAGAAATTTTTCTCATAAATGAAGACCACATATGGATAAATGGATGCATAGTGTAACATGAGGTAGGCTACATCAATGAAAATTACTTAGTGAAAGGCATAGTGGTGAAGTAATTTTGGTGCGTGAGGGTGCGTGAAAGGAGGTCTATGGTGGAGAAGTAGGATTTGTCACACCGAGAAGGTTATGATTGTGGTGCATAAATGAAAGTGTGAAAAATTAAAGTAAGAAAAAAATAAATGTTGGGTATGGTGGTAGGTGGAGAGTAATAAATTCAAAAATTTTTTAAAATATATATAAGGTGGTGTTGTGAAATCATTTTCACCTTTGCGAACAAGAGTATTTGAGTGAGTTGTTGATGAGTGAGCTAGCGAATGAGTTGTGAAGTGCAGAGAGCATGAACCAGTTGGATTTGTCAGATTTATGCACCAGGGTGATTTGCTCCATTTGGAGAAGTGTTTGAGTAGAGAGAAGAGTCATGCGTGGGGAAAATTTATAGCTAGAGTTCGGGTTTTGAGCTAGGCACATGGTTTGATCTAGGGCATGTAGAGTTGGAGTTGTAGAGCTTGAGGAAGGTAAAAGATCCCACCTTTATAGTTATTATGGCACCAAGGAGAGCACTAGAGTGGTCATAAGGGAGAAGAAGTAGAAGGAAGTAGAAATCGAAGTGGAGGACACCCCGAAATTCATTTCTCAGAGATGCAGACTACGAGGGGTTTACATGGGTCACGATTGGGACTCACATGTTCATCGCAGTAAAGTGAGTGATTACAACCACCAGATGATAGACAATAAGGATGAACTTGATAATTTATTGGTGAATAATAAAAAAAATGTACAACTGATGATATGGTCGTATATGATGATGAGGGTGAAAATATTTTGAGAAAGGTAGGAGTTTTATAGTTGTATGAACTCCCTTATTTTGGAAAACTAGAGAAGTTATACCAATGGTTGATGAGTAGAGTCCATGAGGACTTCTTCTACTTTGTTAGGTGACATATGAGGATCATTGCGCCCTTGATTGGGATTTGATAGGATTGAAGGAGTTTGGGCATAGAGGTTAGTAAAGTGACCGATTGATAAGTCAAGAATTATGCATGACAAGTAAAGCATTAGGTTAGCTAAAGTGAGGGTTCAAAATGGACATTGATAATCTCACAAAATTTCTAGTTATCCAAGAAACAATGCACCTCTTGAAAAGTTGAATAACTAGGAGTGATGGTGTAGGTAAACACATTATGGTTACATATAGAAAATAAAATGACAGAAGGGGTAACTTACAACTTGGATGATTTCATTTTTGAAACCATCATTGAGGAAGCACATGGAGGTGAGAAGATTAGTTTTGGTGCTATCCTTTTGTCACTTATCTTTATAGAAATCGGAGTGCTTGATGGGCCAAAAGAAAAAAATTTGGGAATACTGAAGAGAAGAAATCTCTTGTAGAGAGATTTGAGAAGTACACTTGTGATGGGACTATGAGTGGCCCATTTAAAAAAAGGGAAGAGTTGTGGTATGCATGACTCCATGTTGTGTTTTAAGAGGAATAGAGAATACCCAAGGAGTTACCTTGGTAGGGAAAATAGTAGTATAGTTTGTAGTGTATCAACACTACTATATTGTGTACTTTATAATGAAGGATGGGAAGTGGAGCCCATGGTGTAAGTTATCACTTATGCCTTCACCACAAGATATTTTTAGGCATCTGTGGCATAGGTTCTTAGATGTGCACCAACTAATCTTTAATTTGATAAGGTAGATTGTGACTACCACACTCTTAGGAAGACTTACGTGTATCCAAGTAAGTCTACATATATTGAAAGGTTAATTTTTGATGATATTAATATGAAGGCAATGAGTTTGGAAATTGGTGAGATAGGGGCAGCCCTTGTATATATCCAACTCAAGCCCAGGTTGGAAAATGGAAAATATGTGGAGAATGAGTTCAAACTTCTTGGCCCACCCAAGGGGAAGCATACAGTTGGCACTTTGGAAGATGAGGAACCAGCCTCGCCCCTTTTAGAAGAAGAAGAATAAGAACTTCATGAAGAAAGTGGTGGCTTGGAGCAAGGGTATAGTAAAGACAATCTCTCATTAGAGGGACATGAGAGCACGAGGTGACCCCTCCATTATAGGAACAAGATGATGAAGTATTGGAAACAGGTGCCATGGAGATCAATGTGGATCAGACCATTGAGGAGCCTTAGTTTAAAAGGGTACTAAGATGAACAAAGGCTTAGGGTGGGAACATCATAGCCCCTTAGGAGATCACTAAGAACTTCACCTTAGAAAGTAGAACAAGAAAAGAAGAAAAGGTGCAAGTATAAACTTCAAGAGGAGAGAAGGATGAATATGGGGAAAGCTGCCAAGTACTCCAACATAGCCTGAGAACATAGAGGATCCTCGGGGAAAATAAATGAAGAAATATGAAGAGGAGATTAAGGATATGTAAAAAAAAGATAAGGAAGAGCCTTTAGGTGCACACCCCATACTACACAAGAAGGTGAAGGGCGATACTAGATTCAACCACCCAGATTCCAAAGGGTAAGTGCATAAGGAAGGAGAAGGAGGATGAAGACTATGAGACCCCTACAGTTGGGTATGTGGATGAAAAAATAAAATCATATGCCATGGTTCCAAAGCACTTTGGATCCTAAGGATTTGTATGGATGGGAGCTCATAGACATAGAAATGGAAAACACATGCACACGTAAGAAATTATCTTGGTCTATGTAGACTCATATGGATGAGCCTAATTTCAATGTGTGTGAAGAGTCATGTGTTTCACGTAAAATGAAGAAAGTGCCCCACTTTAGACATGTGAATGTCAAGCCCACTATCATGTTGGATGAGTAGGTAAGAAATTGCTTTGGTGAAGGTATCTGCAGAGGTTGCGTGTAGAAACATAGATAAAGTGATAACCATTAGGGAATTGATGGATGATAACAAGGAAAAAAATAAAGAGATAAAGTTCTAATAATAGAGAGATGGAAAGGGCTGAGGTGAAGGCAAGAAAATTTGGTTAGTATGGTGGAGGAAATTGGAGATGACATTTTAAAGGTAAGGCCACACCTAGAATCACAAGTTCTAAAAAATTTCCTTCTATGATGCATTACATATGCACACTTGTAAAGTTGGTAATAGATGAAGGCCCATGTGATATGCCAAAGCCTAAAGATGCAACATAATAGGCAGAAAAGGCCAAGGAAATTATTGTGTAATATTACTAGTTATGAATCAATTTTGGAGAGTTTATAGGAAGAACTAAAGAAAGCAGATTTCGCCTTGAATATGTGCATGGCCCCTGATATAATCATAAAGACAAGGACCCTGGTAGAAGAAGATGAAGTCCTTTAGTGCAAAAGAATGAAACACTTGGGGGCATGGAAATGATAACATTAGTAGAAGAAAAACATGATGCAATTATAGCCTCTCAAGTCCCACATAAGGAAAGAATTAAGGAAATTGGGAAACTCATCGTGGAGAGGATGGATGTAATGGAGGGAATGGTCTTGAGCATGGATAATGTTCTCAGGGTCTTTATAGAATGAAAGTGAAAAGATGACTCTCGATGATATGGATGTCATAGTTGTAGAAATTCTAGATAAAAAATAAAGCATTAAGTGATTGGAATGAACTTGAGGTAATGATTGAGAAGTGAATATCCAAAGTTAATCCTTCCTATGGAAGAGCAAGGTTTTGAGTAGTCTTTCATTCTTTTTTCATAGATACTTCATGTATTCTTTCATTCTTTATTCATTATTCTTAGAGAGATAAGTGGTGATTACCCATTATCGGGGGCAAAAATGAAATTAGTGTGGGGTAATGTTGTGAAAAATATAGCAACTAAGTATGAAAGCACATAAGGTTTGGGTGTGTGGGCATAGGGCATGTAGGAACACACGTAGAAGTATAGCGGTGGAACATGGTATGCCTAAGAATAGTTTGAAATCAGGACTTAGCCATTTTCAGCATGGGCTATATTTTTGGATGTGGAGTGTAGTGCACTTTGTAGAAGACTTGGAGAGAACGTGAAGACTATTTTTGGGAACTAGAAGATCAAGAACCATAATACTTTGAGGCTATTAATAGGATTATACTATAATTGTATTATTAGGTGATCTATTATTAGTGCTTGCATGCTTTTGTATTCTCATGTAAGGGTGCATGGCTATTATTAGCATGTAGTTTATTTTTGGAAAGGTGTATGGGTGGTGAAGGGAAAGTCCCCACCCTTATAAATATGTATTTATTTATGTGGATTGGGAATCGAGATGACTTTTTTATTAGAGTTATGTTGTTGGTTTGTATGCACACATGACTCATGGTGACACTATTATGGATGTATGAATCTTCTATGTTTTACAATATTTAATATAATGGATCTTATTGGTTGGATATTGGTGTTGGATATAACTGAATATGGATCTTGCATGGTAAATCTGATTATAGTAATTGTTTAGTTATTCCTTCATATGATTAAGATCTAGATTTGGTTTATGCATTGTGGTTTAATTGATTATCTGTTATGGATCTGAAATATACATTCAATCATGCTAACATCTTGGACAAGATTCTCTAAAGAGGGACCTAGTACCCTTGTGCACTTTAGGTGAGTGCTTAGTTAAGATGAGTGATGTGCCAACACACCTTGGGATGTTGGTGGTAAAATCTAGGCTACATCGGTTTATGGAGATGAAGGTTTCTTGTTTTTAGGACATGACTATTTTTTTGAAAGATTGAGTTCGTTGGAGCATTAGATTATTTAGTTTATGCTTTCCAGCACCTGAAAAGTAAATAATTATGAACTTTGTTCCTATTTAAGGCCTTTGGAGGTCTTTAATGTGTCGAGAAAGTGTACAAATTAGTTGCATTTGCAAATTGGTTTTGGGCTACTTTTTTTATGAAGTGTAAAGTTACTATGGTTTGAGTATATTGATGTTTCATGGTGTATATCTTATTTTATGTGTTTTAAAAGTTCTTATGTTTCCATAGAGTGGTCACATGCCATAGTTGATTTCATCTTGGGTGGTCTTGAGGCCCAAAGGTGAAATCGTGATGCAAGAAGAAATCATTTTGTGAAGGAAATCCCATTAAATAATTTGATTGGTTAAAGTAAATGTGTGACAATTTATGATGCATATATGTTTTATTACTTATGTTTTGTGAATATGTAATATTTAATAAGCATTGTTTTGTGATTAGTGGATTTTTTCCATTTTAGTGATGGGGTTTTGAGGATTTTTGGTGCAAGGTGAGAGGTTTTTGGCATGAATGACCTACATGGGTCAAATGTGAATGTTTTAATGATTCATATGGGATTTTTTAAGTTGGTATGGTTGAGATAAATGAGGGAAACTGACCTATTTTGAATTTGAATCAAGAAGAAGATCCTATAAAAGTGATGTTTTGGGTGCAATTTGTAACTAGTTGAGTGTGTATGAAAAGTGTGACCTAGGTGTGAGAGTTTTGTAGGTTTGAAGGCATGTTTTAGAGATAAAAAGTGTATGATAGGTTAAATAATGACATCAAGAATTTATGCAAGGGTTTAATGGATATATAAGTGAAGATAGTGCAAGTGTGTGTAAGTTTGAAGACCTAGGGTTTGAATAAGGGTTTGAAGGTGTGTGTGAGCTGAATTTTTGATCTCCATCAGTTGTGGAAGAAAAAAATGCATATATATTCATCATAAGATGGTTTATTGGGTCTATATCATCTTTGGGGTTGTATCATCCTTATGGAGTTGGTGCTTCAGAAAACTAGGGGTTGTTGCTTCAATAAATTTGAAATATATCAATATAAATATTGTGTTTCTATGGGTTTTATTCCCCATGAGGGTTTCCCACTTATATCTTGTGTATTCATGTTGATTCTCTTATTTGTGGTTGATTTTATGTATGCTATTTGATGATGTGCACGCATTAATGGTAAGATACGTGGTTTGTGAATTAAATAAGTAATATCTTATGTTTTTGTGTTGATTCTCTTATTTGTGGTTGATTTTATGTATCTTTATTTGATGATGTGCACACATAAATAGTTGGATACGTGGTTTGTGAATTAAATAAGTAATATTTTTTAAAGGACTAATTCACTCCCCCTCTTGGTCCATTTTCTTCTACCACTTTTATGTTTTTCTATTATGTAAATCATAAAGAACAAAAAAGAGTTAAGATTTACATTAAACATGTTGTTTTGAAAAAATGGATTTGAAAATTTATTTCCATAGGAAATCAATTCCTTCAGGATAATTATTTTGAAAATTACACAAGGACTCATCCTCTTAATGGTATCTCATCCAACAAATTTTAATTATGCATTAATTATTGTTCTTGAATTTGTGCAAGGTATGCCTAGATAACATCATGTCCCCGATTCAATATTTTAATTTGATCTCCATTCCATATTTTTCTTGGTATCCATGCCAATATGACACTGTCTATATCAATATCTGATATGTCCCTTGATTTTCACCACAATTTTTTTAACGTATTTTATTTTCCTGTGGGTTCCCACTAATGTACCATTATCTTTTGAGCCATTATGTGAACATCATGTATTAGAATTTATTCTACCTTTCCCATCCATATAGGCATGTTATCATCAATTGGTCTTACTATCATCATTTTCTCATCATCACATCCACTACTAGGTCAAATTCATCATGATGTATATCACAAATAGGCCCATCATTTATATCCTTATTTGAAAGGAAATTTTTACTATAGGTAGTTATCCATGCTAAGATGTGGTGTACCCGATTCGATCATACATTGTGCTATCTGAATTATTTTTGGTATAAAAATATCTCCTCATCATGCTATAATTGACAAAAGTATTCTCTATGGGACACAACATTTTTCCAATATGTAATCTTTGGAACTCGAATGCTTCTCCACCTTGATTGAAATTGTTCTCCATAATAAATCCCTAGTTATTTCGATAACTTAGATCCCCACTTTGGCTCTATGGTTTCACATTACAGGTTTTGTGCACTTCACTTGTTCACTTGGCACATCTCAATGGTTGTAAATTCCCACATGCCACGTTCTCCTTCCAGTGCCTTCTTCCTTTTTCCTTTTCCTCTTTGTTCCAAATTCCCCTCATGCGCTCATACGTGCATTCAATTTCTTCCCAGCATTGCATTGACTCTTCATGTAAATGCGTTGGAATTACTTCCCAAAAATGGAAAATTCCCTACCATTCATGCATGCCCTTTGCTCATGCGCCACACATTATTTTGTAATAGTTGCACCTTATCCATATGTTTCCCTCTCACTAGTTTGCACATTTCCTTTGAGCATGTTGCAATTACATGTGCCTTCCTTTGACATCCTTCCACACCTCATTCTTCCATGCACATAGATTTTCACCCTCCTCTATGCCATTCTATGCCATGTCATCATCTAACAAGCTTGATCATGTTACATGAAACCAATCAAAGTATGCCAACTAGGCACCAAAAAAATTGCAACAAATCTAGTGAGTGACACATAGAAGAAACAAAAAAACTCATCATAGTTGGTCTTCCTTGTATTCAATCAACACACACCACGTTTCTTGCATAAGTAGATGGCTCGACAATTTTTGACAGCCATAAATTTTCTACATAGCTTTGATTGGTGCACCTAGTCTCAATTGATAGCTATTGCGTAGGCTATAGTGTTTGATATTCAAATTTAAATTTCTAGTGAATCTAGTAGGTGAGAAATGGGAAAATGTCTTTCTGGGCATTGATGATTAGATATGATTACTCCAACTACTTGATTTGATATGGATTTTGACTCCTTCCTTCTCTTAAACACTAAAATGAGACTTGGGAAGTGCATTTGAAAGATTCTTAAGTAGATTTATAGGCATTGAATGCTTCTTGTTGGTGGTTGTATTTCAAATTTTGGCTTTCCCTCCTCTTCTTCTCCTTCCACCAATTCATCTATAAATATAAGAACTAGGCTCATTGTTAATGTTGGACATTTTGGATCCTTAGGCATTTTGCTAAGGATTTCATATATTTGTATTTATGAGTTGTAAACCTTTAGATCTAGTCCGTGCATGTGGATATTAGGCTCTGAGGCTATTGTAAGAGAATGTGCATCCTTGGAAGTAATAAAAGCATTGTTTTATGGATATTATCTTCCTTAAAATTTTATATTCTCCTTTCTTTCCTTTGTTTTACATCCGTGTTTGTTCTGTCATTTTAAATCCCTTGCATCACTCTTTTCTAGTTGTGTTTCATGAAATCGATTATTTAATTGTTGGTTTGTGCTACGTGCGCCTAACCTTCCTCATGCCTTCTCCTTCATTTTTGCTTAGAGGAGAGAGATAGTGTTCATCCCTCTTTTTTTACGGTGTTATCACCTCCCTTTTTATTTTATTTTCCTTTATTAACCTTATATCCCTAGTCCCTTGGTATTGTTAACTTAGTTTCCCTTCTAGCATTAGGAGTAGGATTAGTAGTAGACATAGATACATGAGGCGGCCTTCTACTAGAGATCTATCTCAAGTGCTCAAGGTCCCATAACTTGGAGATGATTCTATTGTTGTCTCAAACAACTCGGTTATTCCAGATCCGAGACACGGGTGAACATTTGACCACCAAAATTTTCTAGCACACCCGGTGGAATAAGCATTGAAAGCTTATATTTCAAATATTATGCAAAGTTACGGTGTGTGGACTTAGTATTTCCTTAAAGCCTTTGGAGCCTCATTTCAACACATCTAATGACTCCCAACTTTCAAATCTCTATATTTAGTAGCCACTGAGTGCCTTTTATGAGAAGAGTACATACCAAAAAAGTACTACAACTAAAGGATCCTTTGAATATCTCCAAATTTTACCAAGAAGCACATGTAATGCAGATCTTCCATGCACACCCTGCCATCTCTAGCATGCCACATGTACTCTACTCCTCCTCACAATAGACATGCACCTTGCCATGACACTTTAACCTCCTTCTCATTTGAGGAAATTTTCTAACTTCACGGTTAAAGCCCACTCAATCTCAATCCAAAACTTGACATACTAGTAGCCAAACTCAAGAGTATCCCATACTTCATGGGATAAAATCAAGTCCTGTGTGTCGAGCATATTCAATACGTGGCCAATGTAGGCTCTGTCTATCTCTGATTAGTCATGATGATGTTGCTGCCGGGCTCCTTTTGCAACCTATTTTAAGGGTAAATCACTCCAAAGGTACCATGCCATAAGACTTGCATCTATTGCCACCTAGAAAAATCTTTGTAATTACTTTGAAGATAAGTCGATCATCTATCATTAGTGGAGTAACCAAGCTACAATGAAGAGGACGCCTAACAAGTAGATGACTGATTCTGACAACATCAGATCCTAGAAGACTTGGGATAAAATCCCTCATGTGGTAAGGAATACTACCCAACATGGTTTCTTGTATTGTCTTAGGGATTTAAATAATGACATTTAATTCATGATTCAATCCATGGGTGGAAGGACTCTGCTTGCTTGCTGCGTACAACATTGCAATAAGGGCATAAAATAACCTCATCAAGGCTAGAAAGTTGGCTCTAGACCACCCACACCCTTGTTCCCATAAATATCTCCTGGACCCTATCCTTCTATTGCTCTAGTTCCAAGACATAGCGTGTAACCTATTGCATCCACGTCCTACTCTCCCAGTGTAATAATAAGAAGAAGAATTAAAAACCCTAGTTAAAAACTTGTCAAATAAGGTCATATCTCTGAGAAGTAGTAGGAAAGAGCCTATAGAAGTAATTCTAGTCATGCATAAATCCTAAGCAATAAATCTTGGTAGAATTAGTATGGGAACTAGAGATATGGGCAAAACCAACAAAATGAGATGACATGCTTAATGCACACTTTCCTTCCCAAGTTTTTCCAATGCACGAGCATCATTAAGTTGCATAAAATTTGTGATAATGGTGTCATGTTTGTAATGAGTGTGGGACAGATCTAGATGTTCAAATAATCTTTCCCTCCAAGTTGAATGTTTGAATTTAAATTTTGTTTGCAAGCTTGTAAGTTTCTAAATAAGGATTATTATGTATGCAAAGAAAAAAATTCATAGTATTAACTTATATACCCATACCAACGTGGACCTATAAAATTCATTCTTTTGTGGGAGGTTTGAATAGATCTCCAATTTTAGTAGTAGTTGAATTGTTATAGGAGTGCAGTGAGAGATACTAGGAGTTGTTATAAGCATGAAAAATTTGGAAAATTGATGGAATTGGACAATATCATCAAGACTAAGCTTGTAATTATTATGATTGAGCATAATTGAAGGGGATTAATGTATAACAATGGTAATTTGCATGTTTTTATTGTTTTTCTTTTTCTTCTCCTTGATTATTTTTAAGAAACATACTAAAACAACAAGCTAAGAAATTGGAAATACCATATTTTGCATCAATGGAGCTACTTGTGAAGGATGGAACGTGTGTATTGGATCATCACAAGATTACATTAATTTTATAAGGATTTGAAACGCCCTAAATTACCTTTTTGATTGAATTTCTCCTTCACCGCCTGAGAACTAGGGCATGTTGGATCTCGAGCTTCCCACAGTAAAATTTCTTAATTATTCAAAAATATTGATACTTAAGGGGTCGTATAACAATTTTCAGATGTGTAGATCTCAATTCAACCGGTTCGTGTCATTTTCATGAAGACTTAGCATGTCGAGTCATGGAATAACAAAACTACCCAATTATGATTATAATTTTAAATGTTTGAGTTGAATCAAAGGCAAGAATAGATTGGAATGATCTTATAAGGTCTCTAAGGATCCATTGAAGGTGTTGAACATGTAAAAATATTCCTTGTGGCCTATGATACATGTTTAAGTCCTCAATTTAGGCATATTCTAGTACATTATAGAAGTGAAAGTAGAGCATAGATAATATTTACTATATGTAAAGTTAAATTTGATTGGGATTGGTTGAAAAAATATCAACCATGCCTCCATGAAGGAAATATAAGAATGGATCACTCTATAACACTATAGTACATGCACACAACTTCTTAAGAAGAATAAAATTTAAAGATGTCAGTTTAGAACAGTCACATTTAACATAAATAACCTAACTAATCTTGAAATATGTTGGATAACATCAAAATGGTCTCTTCTCCAAGAAGGTGGTGTGACCTCCAAAATGTTTAGAATGAAGTTGTTGGCTTATTGCTTATAGGAGGGCATTAATGAAGAGCTACAAGTCTATTGTTTTGGTCATGAAGGTCTAGAATCAAGCTGGGCAATTTCTATTGTCCTAGATCTTAACATTCATTAGTGTAGATTGCTTAGTGTGTGTGTATCAATGTGTGTAGTGTGTGTGAATGATGTATTGAAGAGTTGATTTGTATTTCAAATCAAGTAGGATCATGATGTGTAGAACATCATACTAGGATGTAGATAAAATGATTGATTTAATCTCTTATTTCAAAAGAAGGTTGATCAACCTTAATGGAAGGAGCACAAAGAAGAGATAAGAAGGACTGAAAGAGAAGGAAGAGAGAAAGAGCCATAAACTAAGACGCAATTTTTAGTATCAGAGCACAAGATTGTGAACAATATAAAGATCCATGAAGAGCATTCGATAGCAATGAACAAAAAGAAGAGATATTTATTTTTGATTCAATGGTATCAGAGCACAATATTGTGACAATATAGAAAATAAGAAGTTGAAGAAGAATGACAGATAGAGGTAGAGGAGCTAGAGGAGGAGGAATACCTAGAGTGACTCAAACACTACTATTGGAGGAGATATGGAAGAATAAATAGATGATGGAAGAGATGAGGATTATGAGAAAAATAATAGAAGAGATGGAGTTGTCTCTAGAGAAGAGGCATGCAATATGTAAAAGAGATTTAAGATGAAGAGTAACTAGGAGAGCTAAGCTGTGGATATACCTCCTCTAGAAACAACAGAAGAAATATTGATTAATGCTATTGTGGGATCCAATTGCAAAGCAAGGTTCGATGTTCCAAAGTATGAATGGATTCTTAGTCTAGAATATCTCATTGATTTGTGTAAATGCCATGGATAAGTATTTTGAGTATGAGGAGGTGGATAATGATAGGAAGGTAAAGTTTGTGGTAACCAGATTGAAGAGTCATACTTCCCTATGGTAGGATGGAATACGATAAAGAGGGGATTAGTAAAGGAAAAACAAAAATCAAATATTTGGATAGGATGGTAGCAAATTATAAGGAAAATTTTGTGCCTAAAGACTACTAGAAAAACTTGTTTAGGACACTCTAGAGTCTGAGACAGAAAGGACATTTTAGTAAAAGACTATACATAGGAGTTTTATAGGTTGACAATAAGAGTAGGTCAAGTGGAAGATGATATAGAGAAGGTTTCTAGATATCTCAATGGACTAAAATTTTCAATTCATGATGAAATCAACATTTTATCTCCAAGACAAGTTGATGAATCCTACCAACTAGAGCTGAAAGTTGAGAGAAGATTTCTAGAAAGAGTATTTCATTTTCAAGAGGAAGAGGTAGGAAATACAAAGGTAGATTTGGGAAATCAAGTTGAAGGAGAAAATTGCGGACCAGCCATGCGAGAAGGCAGCAATTCTCAAAGCACAAGAGGATTTTCATCACCAAGAGGAGGTTTTTAATTAAGAGGAAGTAGGCCTTATCAAGGCTATCAAATAGGATGAGGCATATTTTTGGAAAAATTTATAAGTGCAATAAGTATCTAGGGCCTGGTCCTATGAGGGTCAAGAGAACCCATCAACCAACCATGAGATGAGTGTGCATGTTTCTTAAGCTAAAGAAGAAGTGGAAGAATCTACAACATTAGAACATGAGGATATTCAAGAGGAAGGTGACTTGCTCTTAATGAAGAGAATTGTGTTGAAGCCTAATAAGGAAGTTGCAGAACCACCACAAAAAAGGAATTTGTTTAGAACTATATGTAAGAGAAAAGGAAAGTGCTACAAGGTGGTGATAAATAGTCAGAGTGCTAACAATCTTGTGTCAACAGAGATGGTAGAAAATGTAGGCTTGAAGAAGGAACCACATCTAACACCATACAAGGTTTCTTGGAAGAAAAAAGGAAACAATTATTTGTGAATGAGAAATGCAAAGTATAATTTCATATTAGTTCATACGAGAGATAGTGTGGTTTGTGATGTCATGCCCATGGATGTGTGTCACATCTTGCTTGGGAGACCTTGGCAATTTGACAACAAAGATATACATAATGGAAGGATAAAGACATATAATTTCATGAAGGATGGAGTGGAGCACACTCTCACACCATTGAAGGATGATCACGAAGAAGTAGAGAAGAGTTCCAAATTGATGTTGATGAAAGGTAAAGAGTTCTTGCATGAGATAAAGAAAGAAGAGGTAAATTTTATAGTGATTGGTAAGCCTAAATGTGTACTTACTATCACTAAGCTAACTAATTTACCTTTATAGATTCAAGATATATTGAATGAGCACATTTATATTGTTTTGGATGATTTTCCAAATGAGCTACCACCAGTAAGGAGCATTAGCCATCATATTGATTTGATTCCAGGAGCAAGTTTACCAAACAAAGTTGTTTATAGGATGAAAACTAGAGAGAATGAAGAGATCAAACAACAAGTGTAAGAGTTGTTGGACAAGGGGCTTGTAAGAGAGAGTTTAATCCCATGTGTTTTCCCTATAGTGCTAATACCAAAGAAGGATGGAACTTGGAGGATGTGTACAAGAATCTAAAGCTATCAAAAAAATTAACTATCGGTATAGATTTCCATTTCCTAGAATGGATGATTTACTTGATTGTTTGAGTGGAGATGCATATTTTCCTAAGATAGATATGAAAAGTGGATACCATCAAATCATAATTAGAGGAGATAAGTGGAAGACAACTTTCAAAAATAATGATGGTTAGTCATGCCTTTTGGCTTAACCAATGCTCTAAGCAATTTCATGAGGATGATGAATGAAGTGCTCAAATAATTCACAAGTAAGTTTGTGATAGTATATTTAGATGAAATTTTTGTGTTTAGTCAAACTATGGATGATCATTTAAAGCATTTGATAATGGTTTAAGAAAATTTCATGAAGATAAACTATTGACTAATATTAAAAAGTGCAGTTTTCTAAAAACCGAGTTAGTGTATTTGGGTTTTGTCATTTAAAAGGAAGGTTTGAAGATGGATAAGGATAAAATAAAATCCATTCTTGATTGGCATACACCCAAGAGTGCAGATGAGGCAATGATTTTTCATGGATTAGCCAGTTTCTATAGAAAATTCATCACAAACTTCAATGGAATTGTTGCACCAATGATTGATACAATTAAAGGTGATAAGAATATATTTTGTTGGACTAAAGAAGCTAATAAAAGTTTTAATTTTCTTAAAAAGAAGGTAATTGAGGAGCCTACTCTAACCCTACCTGATTTTAATAATATTTTTCAAGTTGGGTGTGATGTTAGTGGGTTAGCAAAAGGGGTTGTTTGAGCAAGAGGGAAAAACAATGTCATATTTTAGTGAGAAAATAAGAGATGCAAAAATAAGTATTAAACATATGAATATGAGTTTTATGCACTTGTACAATCTTTGAAGAATTCGAGGCATTAACTTATGCCTAAGGAGTTTTTCTTGTTTACTTGATAACTATGTATTGTAGTCTATTAGTAATCAAAATAAGCTAAGTCAAAAGCATGTTAAATGGATTGTATTTTTCAAGGGTTTACATTTACCATAAAGAATAAAAAGGGTCAAACTAACAAGGTTGTAGATGCTTTGAGTAGGAGAGTTTTGGTTTTGCAAGAGTCACAGGTGAATATCATAGGTTTTGAAGAATTGAAGGAGATGTATGAAGATGATGGAGAATTCAAAGAGGCATACAATGCTTGCAAGAACCCAATCATGGGAGACAGAAGTCCATAGATGGACTATATGTTGTAAGTAAGGCCTATTATTTAAAGGAAACCAGCTTTGTATTCCAATAAGTTCAATGAGGAGAATTTCATAAAAGAAAAGCATAGTGGAAGTTTGGCGGGGCACTTTGGACTAAACAAAACATTAGCATGATTGAGTACTCATTACTATTGGCCAAGAATGGATAAGGATGTCAAAAATATGTAAAATTTTGACATTGTATGTTACTATAGTAAGGAAAAAGTCAAAATGCAAGCCTATATTAGCCATTACCCTTTCCTAGTAGACCATGGGAACCCATAAGCATGGATTTTGTGCTTGGTTTACCTAAAAATAAAAAAATTCATTCTAAAAAATGGATCACTTTATTCCATGTAAAAATAAAAATTATGCAACACATATAGCTAACTTGTTCTTTCAAGAAATTGTGAGGTTGCATGGTTTTCCAGAAGCATAGTTTAGACAGAGATACAATTTTTTTGGGCATTTTTGGAGGACTCTCTATAATAAGTTGCAAAAATATTTGAGTTTCAGCTCATCCTACCATCCATAGACTGATGGTAAGAATAAATTTTTAACGGGATCTTAGGAAATATTCTAAGAATCCTAGTGAGAATTCCCCCAAAGCAGTGGGATCTTGCACTTACACGGAGCTGAATTTGTATACAATCACTCTCTACGAAGCAAGCCCATGGATGAGTCCTTTAAAAAAATTTATGGAATACACCAAAGAGGTGATTATGAAATAAGAATCTTAGGTAAGATGGAAGAAAGGAGCACAAATGCAAAGGAGTTTGTTAAAACAATGTAAGACTTACATGAACAAGTGAAAAATAAGCTTGAAATAAATGTTGTCAAGTACAAATAGAGGGAAAATTAGAGAATATAAGAGGTAAGTTTAAATGTGGGAGATCTTTTTTTATACCACCTTAAAAAGTAAATATTCCCAAGAAGAAGTACAACAAGCTAAAAGTGAATAAAATTGGCACATGCAAGGTACTATGAAAGTTTTCCAATAATGCATATGAGCTAGAATTACCTCCAGGAGTTGGAATTTCTCTAATCTTCAATATTATAGACATGTATGCTTATAAAACTGATGGAGAAGTTGTAGATGAACATGCAAGAAAAAGTGAAGAAGTTATTTAATGGGAATCACAGATACCTAGGAAGTACCAAAATAAGTAGAGACTATTTTGGACAAAAAGTTGTTGAAGAAGACTAGAGAGAAAGAGTATTAACAATATTTAATTAAGTGGAAGAGTTTTCCAGCTGAGTATGCAACATGGATGACTTAGATAGATCTTCTAAAGTTGGGTTCCGAGTGTAGGAAATTTGATTAAGGACAATAATCCCATGAAGGAGGTTTATTTTTCTAAGGGGTAGAATGGTGTAGTATACTAAATATTAAGTTGCATAATATTTAGTATACGTGTAAAGTTAAATAGTTGATTGGGATTGGTTTGAGAAAATATCAACCACACCTCCAGTTTCTGAAGGTAAGATAAGAATGGATCACTCTATAAAACCATAGTGGAGCTACACAAAACTCCCTAAGAATATTGAAATTTAATAGTTGAATTTTGGAGTGTAGTCATAAGAGTCGGAGTTGTTTTAGCATAAATAAATAACTAGTCTTGACATATGTTGGATAATGATAACAATGGGATATTCTCTAATAAGAATTTTCTCTTCTTGTTGCATGACCTCCAAAATTTTACAATTAAGAATTTGGCTTATTTCTTATGAAGGATGGAACAAAGCTCACAAGTCTACTATTTTTTCATGAAGGTCTAGGATCAATAGGGCATGGGAAACTTCCCATGTCCTAGATCTTAGCATTAATTAGTGTAGATTACTTAGTCTAAAAATTGTGTGTGTGTATGAATTGTGTCGTGTGTGTGAATGATGTAGGTCATGAAGATTAAATTTGTCTTTCAAATAAGGTAGGATCATGATGTGTAGACATAATACTAGGTATCCATTGAATTCCCATTAAATAAAACTCGCTTATTACATATGATACATTTTCTTGCATAATATTAAGTTGCATAATATTTAGTATACGTGAAGTTAAATTTGATTGGGATTGGTTGAGAAAAGATCAACCACACCTCCATGAAGGTAAGATAAGAATGGATCACTCTATAAAACCATAGTAGCTACACAAAACTCCCTAAGAATACTGAAATTTAATAGTTTGGTCATAAGAGTCATATTTAGCATAAATAACATAACTAGTCTTGGCATATGTTGGATAACATAATAATAGGATCTTCTCCAAGAAGGTGGCATGACCTCAAAATATTTACAATTAAGTTGTTGGCTTATTTCTTATAGCGAAAAAGCTACAAGTCTACTATTTTTGTCATGAAGGTCTAGGATCAATTGGGAAAGTTCTTGTCCTATATATTAGCATTAATTAGTGTAGATTACTTAGTGTGTGTGTGTATGAATGTGTGTAGTGTGTGTGAATGATGTATTGAAGATTTGATTTGTCTTTCAAATAAGGTAGGATCATGATGTGTAGCACATAATACTAGGATGCAGATGAAATGATTGATATAATCTCTTATATCAAAATAAGGTTGATGAAACTTGATGGAAGGAGTACAAAGAAGAGATAAGAAGGATTAAAAGACCAAGAAGAGAGAAAGAGTCATAGATGCATACACCATTTTTAGTATCATAACACAAGATTGTGCACAATCTAAAGATCCAAAAAGAGGAAAATAAGAAGTTGAAGAATAATGGTAGATAGAGGTAGATGAGTTAGAGGAGGATCACTTAGAGTGACTCAAACACAACTATTGGAGGAGATAAGGAAGAAGAACTAGATGATGGAAGAGATGAGGAGACTAAGAGAGAGAATATAAGAGATGGATTTTATTCAGAGAAGAAACATGGAATATGTAGAAGAGTGTGAAGATGAAGAGCATACAAGAGAGCTAACTATGGATATACATCTGCAAAAGCAACATAAGAAATATTGATCAAGGAAATTGTGGGATACGGTTCCAAAGCAAGGGTAGATGTTACAATGTATGAATGAAGTCTCAATCTGAAGAGCTCATTGAATGGATAAATGTCATGGATAAGTATTTTGACTATGAAGAGGTAGAAAATGACAAGAAGGTGAATTTTGCAGTAACTAGGTTGAAGAGACATGCTTCCCTATGGTGGGATGGAATAAAAAAGAGAGGATCAGTAAATGAAAAATAAAATAAAATATTGGGATAAGATGGTAACAAAGTAGAAGCAAATTTTATGCCTAAAGACTACCAGAAAAATAGTTTAGGACACTCGAATATGAGAAAGAAGGACATGTTATTAAAAGACTATACATAGGTGTTTTATAGGCTAACAATAAGAGCAAGTCAAGTGGAAGATGATACGAGAGAAGGTTGTCAAGATATCTCATTGGACTGAAATTTATACTTCATGATGAAATCAACATTTTATATCCAAGTATAGTTGATGAATCCTACCAACCAAAATCAAAGCTGAAGAGAAGATTTATATAAAGAGTAGTTCATTTTCAAGAGGAAGAGGTAGAACATTCGAGGAAAATTTGGGAGATCAAGTTGAAGGAGAAAATTGTAGACTAGCCATGAAGAAGGTAGTAGTTCTCAAAGAACAAGAGGAGTTTCATCACTAAGAGGAGGTTTTTAATTCAGAGGAAGAAGGCCTTATCAAGGATACCAAAGAGGAAGAGGCATATTTTTGGGGAATTTTTTAAGTGAAATAAGTATGCAAGGCACATGTCCTATAAGATAGTGTGGTTTGTGATTTCATGCCCATAGATGTGTGCCACATATTTCTTAGAGACCTTGGAAATTTGACAACAACGATATACATGATGTAAGGAGAAACACATATAATTTCATGAAGGATGGAGTGGAGCACACCCTCACACCATTAAAGGATGATAATGAAGAAGTAGAGAAAAGTTCCAAAGTGATGTTGATGACAGGTAACGAGTTTGTGCATGAGATGAAGAAATAAGAGGTAAATTTTTGTGATTGGTAATCCTAAATGTGTACTTACTAGTACTAAGTTAACTTATTTACCTTTAGAGGTTCAATATATATTGAGTGAGCACATTTATATTATTGTGGATGATTTTCCAAATGGACTACCACTAGATGGAGCATCATCCATCATATTGATTTGATTCGAGGAGTAAGTTTACCAAACAAATATGCTTTTAGGATGACAACCAAAGAGAATGAATAGATCAAGAAACAAGTGCAATATTTGTTGGACAAGGGGCTTGTAAGAGAGAGTTTCATCCCATGTGTTTTCCCTATAGTACTAAACCCAAATAAGGATGGAACCTTGTGGATGTGTACACACTCCGAGCTATTAACAAAATAACTACCAGGTATAGATTTCCATTGCCTAAAATGGATGATTTTCTTGATTGTTTAAGTGGAGCTGCATATTTTTCTAAGATAGATATGAAAAGTGGATACCATCAAATTAGATGTAGAGAAGGATATGAGAGGAATATTTTTCAAAACTAATTATGATTTGTATGAATGGTTAGTCATGCTTTTGGCTTAACCAATGCTCTAAGCACTTTCACAAGGCTGATGAATGAATTGCTTAAAGAATTCATAGGTAATTTATTGATAATATATTTGGATGAAATTTTAGTGTTTAGTCAAACTAAGGAGGATAATTTAAATCATTTGAGAATGGTTTTAAGAAAATTGCATGAAGAGAAACTACTGATTAATGTGAAAAAGTGAAGTTTTCTAAAAATAGAGCTAGTTCATTTGGGTTTTGTCATTTCAAAGGAATGTTTTAAGATGGGTAAGGTGAAGAACAAATCCATTCTTGATTTTCCTAAGCCCAAGAGTGCATATGAGGTAAGGATATTTCATGGATGATCAATCTCTATAAAAAAGTCATTAGAAAATTCAATGAAATTGTTACACCAATGATTGATACAATTAAAGATTATAAGAATAACTTTTGCTGGATTGAAGTAGCTGATAAAATTTGTAATTTATTGAAAAATAAGGTAACTAAGGAGCTTATTCTAACCCTACCTGATTTTAATAAGATTTTTCAAGTTGAGTGTGATGCTTTAGTGGGTTAGTAATAGGGGTTGTTTTGAGACAAGAGGAAAACCAATGGCATACTTTAGTGAGAAACTAAGTGATGTAAAAAATAAGCATTCAACATATGAAGATGAGTTTTATGAACTTGTATAATCCTTGAAGAAGAGGAGGCATTACCTCATGCCTAAGGAGTTTGTCTTGTTTCTTGATAACTATACACTATAGTTTATTAGTAACTAGAACAAGCTAAGTCAAAAGCATGTTAAATGGATTAAGTCTTTTTTTTTCAAGGCTTTACATTTACCATAAAGAATAAAAAAGGTGAAACTAAAAAGGCTACAAATTATTTAAGAAGGAGATTGTTTTTCAAGAGTAATGAGATGAATATCATAGGCTTTGAAGAATTGAAGGAGATGTATGAAGATGATGCCAACTTTAATGAGGCATACAATGCTTCGGCAGGAACCCAATCATGGGAGATATAAGTCCATTGCTAGACTATATTATGTAGGAAGGATTGTTATTTAAGGGCATCTAGCTTTTTATTCCAAGAAGTTCAATGAGGGAGAATTTGATAAAAGAAAAGCACAATGGTAGTTTGGTAGAGAACTTTATAAAAACAAAATATTGGCACAATTGAGTACTCATTATTATGGCCAAGAATGGATAAGCATGTAGAAATATGTAAGGTATGTTAGTATAGTAATTCCATAAACATGGATTTTTGCTTGGTTTGGTTTACTTAAAACTCAAAAATTTAATGATTCTATCTTTTATATTGTAAAGTGGATAGATTTTTAAAATGACTCACTTTATTCCATGTAAAAAGACTAGTGATGCAACACATATAGCTAACTTGTTCTTTTAGGAAATTTTGAGGTTGTATGGTTTTCCAAGAAGCATAGTTTCAGAAAAAAGATACAAATTTTGTTGGGAATGTTTTGAGGACTCTCAGATTAGATTAGGTTTGGAAGAATTTGGGAGCACATACGAGTTTCTTCTCAAGTATACCATCCACAGACTAATGGTCAAGTGCTGGCACTAAACTGCTGAGAATATTTTAAGAAGGAGCTTGGGAAATATTATAAGAAGCCTAGTGAGTGATGGGTCATAGTATTCTAAGTCATTTAACCAAATCATAGACAAGTTTATGTCATTGTAAATATGGTCATGTCTAAAGTTGATATGAAAAAAATGGAGAAATATAATCTCATTATTCAACAATATGTAACTTAATGCAAAGCCTATATCAGCCATTACCCATTCCTAGCAGAGATCATGGGATTCCATAAACATGGATTTTTCTTGGTTTACTTAAAACTCAAAAATTTAATCAGATTTTTGAAAATGACTCACTTTATTCCATGTACTTCTAGTGATGCAAAAATATCCTTGTTAAGGAAGAAAGAAAAACATTAAACCATCTAAAGACTAATGCATGATTGAATAGGCATTTAAAGGAAACACACAAAAACTTAAATTACTAAAATTAAACATGCATGAAAAGGAAACAAACAACAACTAAATTATTAAAATAAATGCAAGTAAATAAACTATGCTAAGAAATAATAGAAAAATCCTCCTCCTTGGGGAAGAGTGGATTTTGGCCATTCTCTTCCCTTCAAATTTGGAGTAACTACAATTAACTTTTAAAAGCTGCACTTGTATTGATTCAAAATTGATTTACAAAATATGCCCCCTTTCCAGTATATGAAAGAGGTATTTATAGACATTACTCCTATTTTACTTGGTCCACATACCAAGAACTAACTACTTATTCTTGGGTAGATTTATTCAAAGAAATAAATACTAAAAAAACTTGACTACAATAATCCACTTATTATGGAGAATATTTCTACAACTCATCCCTTTAATCTAGGAACACAAAGTGGGAGAGTACTTATTCAACATTCCTAATACTATTCCACTATTTTCTCATCCTTGAAACATGGAGACAAAATGGAGAAGTGCTAAGTCCATGAATTTGAATTCTTCTTAGAACACCACATGCATGCATGAATTTGGATTTCCATATGTTTAGATCTATATTCATGGTTGATGATGTGGAAGGAAAGAGTGGGATGAATAGTTAGGTGCTCCTTTACATTAATTTGGAACAAACCAAAGACTTTCACTACAGGCATTTACATATATGTGTGAAGAATTTCCATAGCAGAAATTTAGTAGCAATATCTGAATAGCTAGGCCTTTCAATAACTGCGTGAAGAATTTCGGTAGATGCAATTTATGAAATTGGAGTAGAGTTGCTTATGACCTGTTTTATACACACTATTGCATTCCAACTTTAGAATAAATATCAAGAAATAAAAATAATTATATTGCAAATAGATTCCTAAAGATATGATAAGATAAATCCTATATTCTACCTTAAATATGTTATCCATTATTAAAACTACATCTAAATTCACTTGAAAGAATTATTTTAAGGTGAGAATAAGAGTTCTATTTGGTGATATAATGAGATATATTTTGGTCTCATCATTTCCCCCATACTTAAATTCTTGCATTCCCTCATGTAAGTTATTAGTCTTCCTGTAGAATTTGATTTTGTTAATACTTCTAAATCTTTCAAATCGTCTTTTCCTTTTTCACGATAACAAAAAACTGAGATTCCAAAAGTAAAATTTTTACTTCTTTCTTATTCATGTTCTCATGAGAGTTTTCTTAGATAATGTAGAGATATCTCCCCTTCCCCCCCCCCACTTATCTCTTTGTTTTTTCATGCATTCTTTAAAAGATTTGGAAAAGAGTGAGTATCCCCACACTTAAATTTTTTCATGCCCTCATACAAAATATTTTTTTATTGAGTATCTTATAGATCCCAATTTCTATAAACTCTAGAAAGACATCATCTACATCATTTTATTTAATACTTGAATTAATCAACACATGCAAATCTTGAAAAATTTCTCTCTTTTTTCTTTCCTTTTTTTGTAAGATTTCAAGAAGTGAATCTATTTGTAATTAAAACAAAAAATAACAATATTCGAGAATAGAAAAATATAAGCTACCATACCATATTCAGTAGTTATCCCTACTTTCATCATGTTGTATAACCTTGATTTCCATCTGCAGCTGAACAAAACAAATAGATATGAAGTCAAGGCCTCTATAACATATAAATTTTCAGTAGTAAATGATCTCATCAACCAAGTCGGCATAAGAGAAGCAGTCATATGAATCCAAGAAAGACTTTGAAGTGCAATTTTTTATGTTTTTCTTTTTTATTTTTTTAGTAATTAGCAAAGCCTAGTAAATTGGTTTTCTAACCAATCACTATCCTTTGAGAAATGTCAACATGATGGAAAATTAGGAAGCAATCTTCCAGAGTTTTTGCAACATCCAACTAGCTTAGAAAGCTGATTACAATCTTCAACTTCTCCTTCAAAATGTAACCTTTGTGATCTGAGAACAATATACAACCATTGAAACAAATGTCTTCTTTTGCAAAGAATCAATTGGCCCTTGGAATCCTCATATGATGAGTGCTCCTTAAAGTGTTGAAATTTGTTTAAACAAAGAAACTACTTAAAATCTTATCTTGTCACCAAATTGTGAGCAAATGAAATACAAATATTAATATATTAGATAAAAAAATATCAAAAAACTTCATTTGTCTGAGGTATGGTTTGGCATAGAAGAAAACATTGGCTATAATTGTTTCTTTGAAGAGTTAGGTGTACATGACAAATAAGAAGTTGAGAAATAATGGGAAAAATATTGGGAAAGGGGATGGTTCGGGGGACTTCTTCATTTATTAGGAATACATGGTTTATCATGAGAGGTTGTGGGTATGATCCCTGAATACAAATGGTATGTTGGAATTTCAATTAGCATATACTGGTTGAGCCAGTATTTTTCTATAGTCATGAGAAGGATTAACATTGACTACTTATTATCGGAGGAATTTTGGTGGTTCCAGAAGTTGGGAAAATGATTTTTAGAAAAACTCAACAAAAATTGAGACAAAGAGGGTAGCATGGAATGAATCATGTATTGAAAATGAGGAGTATTAGAAGAATACTTGCATGCATCATAAGATTATTTTTAAAGAAAAAAATAGTCTTCAACATGTTATGTTTTTAGCAACATGCATTCAAACTGTAATATCTTGGTCATTTCTCAACAAAAATGAGTGATTAAAAATGATTTGGAAAGTTCGATTTTGTAGTAGAAGACACAAAAATGTTTGAGCTATTTCTTTACAAGCTATAAACAGTTTGCATAAGAAAAATGATGCTATCAAAATAGTCTTCAATATGTTATTTAACCAACTCATAGAAAAGTTGGTGTCATTATAACAAAGGTGGTGTCGAATCTGTATTCAAAAGGAGAAAGAAAATCTTATTCAACAATACTTCTTCTTAAGAAAACACACTGAAATTAAACATGCATGAAAAGGAAACACACAACAACTAAATTACTAAAATAAATCTGCAGTAAATAAACTATGCTAAGAAATAATAGAAAAATCCTCTTCCTTTGAGAAGAGTGGATTTTGACCATTCTTTTCCTTGATTTGGAGCAACTACAATTAACATTTAAAAGCGCACTTGTATTGATTAAAAATGGATTTACAAAATATGCCCCCTTTCCAAGTATCGAAAGAGGTATTTATAGACATTAATGCTTGTTTACTTGGTCACACACCAAGAACTAACCACCTATTCTTGGGTGGATTTACTCAAAGTAATAAATAATAAACAAACTTGAATAAAAAAATCCACTTATTATGGATAATATTTCTCATCCCTTTAACTAGGAACACAAAGTGGGAGAGTACTTATTCAACATTCCTAAGTACTATTCCACTATTTTCTTATTCTTGAAACATGGAGAGAAAATGGAGGATTTGCTAAGTCAATGACTTTTTACTTCTTCTTGGAATGCCACATGCATGTATGACTTTGGATTGCCACATGTTTGTATATGTATTATTTGTTGATGATGCGGAAGCAAAGAGTGGATTAAATAGTTTGGGGCACCTTTACATTTATTTGGAAACAAACCAAAATAATTTCACTAGTTGGGCATTTCCGTAGTTGAGTGAAGAATTTACATAGTAGAAATATAACATCAATCTATGAGCATATAGGCTTTTCGGTAGGCTGCGTGAAGACTTTTGGTAGCTATAATTTATGAACTTGGAGTAGAGTTTCTTATGACCTGTTTTCTACACACTATTACATTCCAAATTTAGAAGAAATATTAGGAAATAACAACAATTAGATTGCAAATAGATTCCTAAAGAGATGATAAGATAAATCCTATATTCTACCTTAAATATGTTATCCATTATTAAAACTACCTCTAAATTCACTTGAAAGATTTATTTTAAGAGAGAGAATAATAGTTCTATTTGGTGATATAATGAGACATATTTTGGTCTCATCAGTGAGCATGTACCCAAAACAATGGGATCTTGCACTTGTACAAGATGAATTTTCATACAATGACTCTCTAGCAGAAGCACATGGATGAGTCCCATTTAATTTTGTATGGAATACACCCCAGAGGTGTTTATGAACTAAGAAACTTAGCAAAGATGGAAGCAAGGAGTGTAAAAGCAAAGGAGTTTGCTAAAGCAATGCAAGACTTAAATGAACAAGTGAAAAATAAGCTTGAAATAAATTTTGTCAAGTACAAATAGAGGGGAGATCATAGAAGAAAATAGGTAAGTTTCAATGTGGGAGACCTTGTTCTATCCCACCTTAGAAAGGAAAGATTCCCTAAGGAGTACAACAAGCTAAAAGTGAAGAAAATTGGCCCATGCAAGGTACTAAGAAAGTTTTCCAATAATGCATATGAGCTAGAATTGCCTCTAGGAGTTGGAATTTCTCAAATCTTCAATATTGCAGACCTGTATGCTTACAAAAATGATGGAGAAGTCTGTAGATGAACCTAGAATTGAAAATGAAGAAGTTGTTAAATGGGAATCACATATTCCTATGGAAGTACCACAAGTAGAGACTATTTTGGACAAAAAAATTGTTAAAGAAGATTAGAAAGAAAGAGTATTACTAATATTTAATTAAATGGAAGAGTTTTCTAGCTAAGGATGCAACATTGATGATTGAGATAGATCTTCTCAAGATGGGTTCCAGTGTAGACAAGTTGATGAAGGATGATAATCCTACGAAGGAGGTTTCTTTTCTCGGGGGTATAATGATTTAGGTGCATCATTGAGTTACATAATTTATTTTTTAAGACGATGTCATGTTTGGAATGAGTTTGAGAGAGTCTAGATGTTGGAATCATCTTTCCCTTCAAGTTGTATGTTTGAATTTCAATTTTTTTGCAAGCTTGTAAGTGTCTAAATAAGGATTATTATGTCTTCAAAGATAAATTTGAATATTATTAACTTAGATATCCACTACCAATGTGGAACTAAGAAAATTCTATATTTTGTGGGAGGTTTGGATAGATCTCCAAGTTTAGCAAAGTAGTTGAATTTTTGTAGGAGTGCGGTTGAGAGATACTAGGGAGTTTTTTGTAAGCATGAAAAATTTGGAAAATTGATGGAATTGAATAATGTCATCGAGACCTAGCTTGTAATTATTATGATTGAACATAATTGAATGTTTTTAATGTGTAACAAAGATTGGTAGTTTGCATGTTTTTATTATTTTTACACTTCTTCGACTTGACTGTTTTTAAGAAACTTGCTAAAACAACAAGTTAAGGATTTGATAGTCCCGTATTTTACATCAATGGAGATACTTATGAAGGATGGAACATATGTGTTGGATCATCACAAGATTACACAAATTTTATCGAGTCTTTGAAATGCTCTAAATTGCCTTATGTGATCAAATTTCTCCTTCACTACCAAGAACTAGGGCACATTGTATCTCGAGCTTCCCACGGTCGAATTTATTAATTCATTAAAAATCCTTATGTTTAAGGGGTAGTCTAACAATTCCTAGGGATCCATTGAAGGTGTTGAATAGTTAAAAATCTTCCTTGTGTCGATGATACATGTTTAAGTCCTCAATTCACGCCTATTCTAGTACATTATCGAAGAAAAAGTAGAGTATAAATAGTATTTAGTATATGTGAAGTTAAATTTGACTGGAATTGGTTGAACAAAAATCAAACACACCTCCATAAAGGAAATATAATAATGGATCACTCTATAACACTATAATACCTACACACAACTCCATAAGAAGATTGAAATTTGATAGTATCAGGTCGGAAGAGTGGGATTTAGAAAAAATAGCCTAGTTAATGTTGACATATGTTGGATAACATCACAATGGGCTCTTCTCCAAGAAGGTGGCGTGGCCTCCAAAATATTTACAATGAAGTTGTTGGATTATTGCTTGTAGGGCTAGAGCTATAAGTCTATTATTTTGGTCATGAAGGTCTACGACCAATTGGGAAACTTCTATTTTCCTAGATATTAGCATTCATTAGTGTAGATTGCTTAGTATGTGTGTATTAATGTGTGTAGTGTGTGTGAATGATGTATTGAAGAGTTGAGTTGTCTTTCAAATCAAGTAGGATCATGATGTGTAGAACATAATACTAGTATGAAGATGAAATGATTGATATAATCTATTATATCAAAATAAGGTTGAACAACCTTGATGGAAGGATCACAAAGAAGAGATAAGAAGTTGAAAGAGTAGGAAGAGAGAAATATTCATAGCGAATACACCATGTTGCTCCGCACCTCCTCTTAGAGAACCCAAGATACAAGTCAAGAACTTGTTCTAGTTTAGAATAATTTGGTGCTAGATTCGAATGGTGCTTCCCTTGCAACATGCCTCATAGTCAATATCACTATGCCAATGCTGCGTGCGCACAAGATTATATGATCCGAGTTCTTCTAACTATGAGCCTTCTATTAGTGCAAGTAAGCTTGAGAGTCATGAAAGGAAAGAAGTTTCTTTTGAATCCAAATTGATATTATTTGGCACTAAGGAATTTTGTGAAATCAACAAAGTTATAGATGATACAATCGAATGCATGCCCAGGTTGTAGATAACACAAGATACAAGAAAATAATGCTCGAGTCTAGTGCATAGGACACAATGATAAAGCAACACAAGGTTGATCCTCAAAAGAATAAGGATGTAGCTAAGGCATCCAGTAGTAAAAATTCTCAATATTTTGCATGCGAGGCTCCACAAAAATATCCTCTTGAAATATCCCATGCCCCTCCTTTGGTAGGTCAAGTCTTTTCCTCGGCTAAGGATTATACCTCCATGCACTGAAAATTCAAGAAAGAACACTACGTGCCCTAGATGCACAAGTCATTAGGCCTTCTATTTAGCATTGTAGACTAGATGAAGAAGACAAACATAGATTTTAAATGTGGGATGCCCTAACTATTCCATCTTAGCATGACTGTTATATGAAGCTTTGGCCCAAATCCCACACACCGATCCAGCTTATTCAAAACCATGAGATTATATCAATATCTGTGGAGTAGAGGAGAAGCAAGTAAGTAATTTTTCTAAAACCCCACCCTTTTATGTGTCCTTGATCATAGGAAAACATCTAGTGCACAATTACATGATTGATTCAGGTGCTAGTACTTATATTTTCCCCAAGAAGATAGCTGATGTTCTAGGTCTAAAGTACAATCCCTTGTCCAAATAAGTCCTACTAATTGATGGCTCAATCGTCACTACCTTAGGAGTCATCAAGGATCTTGAGTTGACCCTCCATGAATGACCAAGCCTCACCATAACTCAAGATGCATATATCATTGACCTACCTCCTTTGTTTTCCCCGTGTCTATCAAGAGAATTTACTGTAAAAGTGGGTGGTTACTTGTCTTTTTATTGGTTCCATATATTACTCAAGACAAGGTATGGTACCCAATTTACCATAAAATATGAGCCTATATTTTCTTATCATGTAGAGGCATATGATTCATCCCCTCTCAAAGCCAACTACCTAATCCAAGAAAGTTGAGACCAAGTTTACGAAGAGAAGCCTATTCCTCCTCCTCTACTTGACCTTGTGCTAGATGAGTGGGTGGAAAGGCATCAAAAATTTGATCCATATGCTAAAGATCTTGAAGCCTTTGAAACTAGGCTTGGTACTTATTGCATCCTCAAAGAAGAATTTGTGCTTCCGAGTGTGCTCAAGAAAGACCAAGAAGAAGGTATATGGAAGTTATACTTTGATGGTTCCGGAGTAAAAATGGTGCCGGCCGTAGGAGTTGTTCTCATTTCCCCTAAGAATGAGAGATTCTTCTTCATGCATAGGCTAGAGCTAACATGATCTAACAATGTAGTAGAGTATGAATCATTGGTGGATGGCCTTCTCATTACTCGAAGAAGGGGATTATATCAACGTAGGTATTTGGGTATATAGAAATGGTTATCCACCAGGTCACTAAAAATTATAGGAAAAGAATAAGCTTATCAAAGCTTATATACATAGATTTTGGGACTCCTTGAGAGATTTGATGCTCTCGAATCTGCATGGGTGGTGTCGTGTAAGTAAAAAAGAAGTAGACCACATGGCTGTGCTATGTTCACCATTTTCTCCTCGAGGAATTTGGCAAAGGGAACATTAAACATATCAAGAAGGTGATCAAACCATCCATTCAGATAACAACACTAGTGTGAAATTTTTGTGATGATGCACATATCATCCATTCATTTAGAATGAGGCTAAGTTCTCCTCAAGCATGCAAGATGACTTGCATGATAGTTATGGTGACTAAGTAATTGAGTTGAAGAAAATAAGTTGCCTAAAGGGCTGGTCATTTTAAATAAAATTTTTATCCTTAATGATGAGATTAACAATGAAGGAAATTATATGCATGTGGTGTAAGAAGACTATGTCCTAGTTATAATTGTACACGTAAAGGACCTACTACTCAATAAAGTTTGTGCACAGGAAGAAAAATAGGCCTTCATATGTCTCTGCCAAAATTATAGTGACATATTTTCATGGGAGTATGAAGACCTCAAAGGTTTTGATCCAAGTGTTACTCAACCAGTCCATTTACCTTGATCCCAGATCAATCCCATCGGATAAAAGAAGAGGTCGGTCAATCCAAGGATAGAGTCCCTAATGAGGATAGAGTTGTCTAAACTCATTGAGGAGTGCAAATTATATTTCCCATTAAGTACTTGACTGGGTCACAAATCTAGTTTTGGTGCGTAAAGAAAGGTAAAATCATGCTATGCATTGATTTTAGAGATTTGAACAAGGCATCCCTCAAGGATCATTATCATTTTCCTTCTATGGAGAAAATTCTCGTAAACCTGTGGTTGGCGTGTAGAGATTTTGCATGCTAGATGGGTATCCAGGATTTAATCAGATTCTGGTCAAGGAAGAAGATCAATTCAAAACAACATTTATAAAAAAGTGGGGAACATACAAATATTAGAAGATGACCTTTTGTATGTCAAATATAGATGCAATGTTTCAATGTGCCATGGGCATTGCCTTCAAGGGTTACATCAATGAGTTCATCTTGGTTTACCTAGATGACATTATAGTCTTCTCAAAGAACAAGTGTGGATTATATGGAACATATGGAGAGAGTCTTTGAGAGGTGGAGGAAGTATGGGGTATCTCTTAACCCCAAGAAGTGCAAATTTACATTGACACGAGGAAATATTTAAGGCCATGTAGTTTCTAAGGATGGAATCACTATTCATCCCGAGCACGTCTCATCCATCCTAGATCTTTCCCTACCAAAGTGTATAAGAAATCCTTAGTCTTCCTTGGAAAGATTAAATTTTTAGGTGCTTTAGTCCTAACTTTACAAGACTAGTTGACCGATCACCATGATGCTAAAAAAGACACAACTTTTAAATGGACACCAAAAGGAAGATATAGCTTCAACAAAATGAAGCAAGAAATTTCTTGTGCACCAACACTCATCAACCTAGATTACTCCAAGGATTTCATCCTCTATACCTATGGTGCTGATGTAAGTGTTAATTCTATCCTAACATAAGAAAAAACCAAGGAATGATTGAATAACTAGTGGTTTTCTTTAGTCGAGGAAAAATGAAGGATTATGAGTTAAAATATAGTCACATAGAAAAAAATTCTTCACCATCATGCATACTCTCAATAAGTTCAAAAGCATTCTCTCCACAAACCATATCAAGGTGCTAGTCTCTCTACTCTTCGTTAGAGAATTCATCATTAGAGCGTATAAAAATGAAAAGAGAGCGAAATGGGTGACCAAAATCATGGACTATGATGTGACTATCCAAGCCACCAAGATGGTAAGAGGTAGCATGCTCTCGTAAGTAGATTGTTGAGTATGTTCCGAATGAACTGAGACTTCACTATTTTTGGATGAAGGTCATCTGTACACAAAACTTGAATAGAATGCAGATCCTAACGAGCACGACTCGATGAAGGACATGATCACATTCCTTTCTCGAGGGTGTATACCCTCTTAGTTTAAATAAGGTAAAGAGAAGGAACATAAGGTTACAATATATTCCTTATGTTTTTATTGATGGTATTCTCTTACAGAAAAATCTTGGTAGTATGTTATTAAAGTGGATCAATGGAACAAAAATTAAAGAAGTGTTAGAAAAAAATTTCACGATGGATTCTCTAGTGGACAATTCTCTACCAAGACTACAACAATGAAAATAATAATGGTAGGTATCATTTGGCCCACCTGTTTGCAGATGCACACAAGTGGGTCAAAAAATGTTAATGAGCTAAACTAGGGTGCCATTAAAATTTTGATACGCTTTGGAGTTTCCCATATACCATCATTTTATGCAAGGAGGATAATTATTTCGAGTTATCTCATCTTGATGGAGGTGCGCTACCAATCCCTTAAGTAAATGGGATCTATCTTAAACCCTTCCATTAATTTTGGTGCATCACCTTTGTAAATATTATGGTAGATTCAATTTCTCCAAGAACTACACACACATGGTTTGTTTGTATATATCTCTTTATCCCCACAAAATTATACGTGTGCTCTTTTTTTGCTTTCAGAATTCTAATTATCTTCTAGTAGTTTTAATAGTTTTCACAAGATTCAAAACAGAGTTTAGAATATGATTCAAAGTGATTTTAAGTGTAGTTCTTCAAAGTTGTAGATCAAAAATTCACATTATATAACATAATCCATGCCCAAAGGATGCTCTAGGCTATTGGCCTCCTCGATCTAGTAGGCAGATGGCCCCAAAAGTCACCAAACTACTATCTAGAATAACTACCTTAGTTATTTAGATAACTTCGATCCCCACTCTAGCTCTATGATTTCACATTGTAGGTTGCTCGCAATTCAATTTTTACTTGGAACATCTCCATGGTTATACATTCCCCACATGCCCACGTGCACTCCTTTCCGTGACTTCTTTTCATTTTCATTTTCCTCTTTGTTCTAAATTCCCCTCATGCCCTCATTATGTGCATTTTCCTTCTTCTCAGCATTGCATTCACCCTTCACGTGCACCTTAGCCTCACATCCCAAAAAATAGCTAAGTCCCTTCCATTCATACACACCCTTTCCTCACACATCACAAATTATTTGGTAATAGTTTCACCTTGACCATATGTTTCCTCCCACAATTTTTCTGATTTCCTTCACGCGTGTTGCGATTGTGCGTGCCTTCCTCCGACATCCTTCCATGCCTCATTCTTTTGTACACACATATCGTTGCACCTTCCTCTACACCATTCCGTGTCATGTCATCAAAGCACACCATTTGGGTGTCAAATCCTTGTAATAAATCGGTGAGTTATATGTGGTAGAAACAATAACAAAATTTTCACATTTGGTTTTCCTTCTAGTCAATCAAAGTGTGTGCCATGTGTCTTGCATGTGTAGACAACTCTGTAAATTTTTTGAGAACCATAACTTTTTCTATAGAGTTCCGATTGATGAATGATTACTCTCAATCGATATATCTTTGACATAGGCTAGAATGTTTGATATTCGAATTTAAATTTCTAGTGGATTCGGTAGGTGAGAAATGGAAAAACATCTTTTTGGGTATTGATGAGCATATTTGATTGCTCTAACTACTCAATTTGATATGGATTTCACCTCCTTCCTTCTCCTACACACCAAATAGACTAAGGGAAGTTCATTTGAAAAATATATAGGTGGATTTGTAGGCATTGAATGCTTCATGTTGGTGGTTTTATTTCAAAGTTGGGTTTCCTCCTCCTCCTCTTCTTCTCCTTCCATCAATTCCTCTATAAATATAAGAGTTGGGCTCATTGTTAATGCTGGAAATTTTGGATCCTTCAAAGCATTTTGCTAAGGATTTCATATATTTGTATTTCTAAGTTACAAACCTCTAGATTTGGGTTGTGTATGTGGATATTGACTTCCTTTTCATTGTAATAGATTTTACATCCTTGGAAGTAATAAAAGCATCATTTTATGGCTATTATCTGCCTTATCATGCTTATATTCTCATTTCTTCCCCTTTTACATAGCGTTTTTGTTATGTCATTTTAAATCCCTTGCATCACTCTTTTCTGGTTATGTTTCATGAAATCGATTTTGTAAATAATTGTTGGTTTGTGCTATGCATGCCTAGCCTTCCCTCATGCCTTCCCCTTTGTTTTCACTCAAAGAAGATAGAGTTCATCCCTCTTTTTCTAGTGCTATCACCTCCCTTTTTTAATCCTTCTATCCATGGTCCCTTGGCATTATTAGCTTAGTTTTCCCTTCCAACATTAGGATTAACAATAGTAGTAGAAATAGATAGAGGAACCGGCCTTCTCCGAGATCCATCTCATAGGCGCAAGGTCCCACAACTTGGAGATAGTTCCATTGTTGTCTCAAACAACTCAGTTCTTCCAGATTCAAGACATGGGTGCACATTTGACAACCATTATAACTCTTTTTCTAGTGTGTGATGTATGCTTGAAGGTATCTCTATAGGTGTACCAAACATTTTAGTTCTTTGAAGGGTGCCAATGGAGGATACCCTTTAGGAAAGAAAGGTTTCCCATTCACTATTTTCAATATTTCAAATGGATGTGAACATAAGGCATCAATGATTGCCGTTTTGTACTCCATGATGGGAATGTTGTTGATGACATGGAATTTAAACATCTTTGGTTTTTTGATACCCACGATCTTGTGGTTTCCATCTAGTAGGTGTGGTTCCACAAAGGCCTTAAATTCATAGACTTCCTCAATAAGGTACATACCGAATGTGCTATACTCCTCTTAGAATGTTATGTAAGTGTCCACTATTTTTGGTAAAGAGAATGCTTCCAATTTGCACAATGTTTTTGATAATTTCTGATTGTACCATCTATGTCTTCATGTGTGTGACCCACTGGAAGAAAAAAATCATGTACATTGTGTTAAAAACCATTCTTGCAAAAGCATGGATGCAAACACAAACAATGTATGATTTTTGTTGTCACTTACAACATTATCTAGTTACAATTAAAGAACTGGTGGTTGTTTTCTAAATGAACTTGAACATCTTCTTACAATATTAGTTGTATGAGCCTACTCATTTTTCTACTTGTATTCCTTGCACTTTTCATACACATCATTTTGCAACAATACATCATGTAATGGGTGTATTTGTTAGGTTAATTATTATTTACCTATATATTAATTATGCATTTCATATTAATTAATGTATTTATTAATTATATGGTTATATCTAATTATAAACCATATTATTGTTTTTTATTCAAACAATAAAAGTGTTGTTATATTGTTTTAACAATATAATTGTTTGGTTGTAGTTATGCTTCCTGGATGTAATATTGGAAGCTTATGTAATATGGAATATGGTTGCACCTGTGTAACTTAGTTTCTTGTTTGTATTTGGCTGTGCAATATCTATAAATATTGCAGCCCATTCTTTGTAACGTTGGTTGATTTCACAATAATATATTTTACAGGCTTCCGTCCTATTTTGTGAAACTACATTTGGTACCAGAGTGAATTGAAGCTCCTAGCAAGGTTGGAGAAGGTTGCAGAGGAAGGAGAATTTGTGGAGAAGAAATTTGCTTCATCGGAGAGCCAGTGTTGCCTCCTGCAGCTTCCTGCCCAGACCTCCCTGCAGTCTCACAACCACTGTGCATTCTCTAGGTAAATGGAAAGCAAATTTTTTTTTGCCTTGGTGCTCTCTGCACCAAGAAAATTTTCTTCCTGGAGATTTTTTTTTTTTGGTTTATAGCAATCAAATTTAAAAAAAAATATTGCCTGAGTTGCATTTGCAAAAGACTTGGTTTTTTCTACATTGGCATATTGCATTGGCTTGGGCTGAGCCACGTGAGACCTCCACGAGTGGTGAACATTGCAAGCCATCCCTCTATTGCCGCATGTGAAATTACATGACTTGCAGAAACCTGCATAGTCATTAAAAAAACAACAAAGGAGCATTAGTGGCATCATTCAAACACCTTCAAGCCACGTCTAGCCTCCACTCTCCTATGTATCACCGCTAACAAAAAAAAACAAAAAATGTAGAAAATCAAGGCAAATAGCAAGCAAAAGTTGGGTCCAAACTAAGGCAAATAAAAAAATGGTGGCAAAGCATATTAAAAAAGGCGTGAGGAAAGTTTATATAGTTGCAAAAACTATGGTTTTTTCAATAAAAAGGTGTTATAGATCCACTCTTTGGGCAATAAATACCCTAACTCACATACAGTCCACGTGGAACTCATCCAAGTCACATTTTTCAAAGGTTAGTGTTTTCCAGCGCAGTATAAATATTTATTCCTTCATTTCTATATCAAGCGCTCATAAAGAGCCTAGTTGGATAGAGGGAAAGACTTAGAAGTGGGAGGTGCATGGTTCAAATCCCACCCCCAACTTTGCTTTTCGAATTTGGCGGAATATTTGGTGGAACCACCAAATTTAGTGGAAAATTCAAATTTAGTTATAACTAACTAAATTTAGCGGAGAAATCCCTAATTTAGGGTAATTTTTTTCTCCCATTCAAACTATTTTTCATTCTGGACATTTTTTTTAAAAGAGGCCTATCTAGAAATTGCATTTTCAGATATATTTTTGCATTTTTGGCGTAGTAGGTCATTTTGGGCTCCAGAGGCCACCAGGGCCTGCAAAATAAAAAAAATTGGTCGCCATTCAATTTTTCCAAAATTTTGAATGTAATTTGTATACTGCATTATATTGTACTAATTTTTAGGTTTCCATAGTCAATCAGTAAACTTTGTAATTGCTTAGAAACTCGCAAAGATATTGTAATCACAAAAAGTAAAAGATTAGATCTATAACACCCACGAGATCCTAGATCTCATTCACAATGTTCGTATATATGGTGCCTCGGGAAGCACTTATAGGTAAATCCGTCGCAACTACTATTGCACTTAATGCATAATATAGCTACAACAACGTCGTTTGGGCATTGACCCTTTAAATCAACAGGGAGTAATAAGGTCACAGTGCACACACTATGAACCATCCCATTCATCTGTGAATGATTGCATGACATAAATCCGATTGAGAAATTATCCAAGTATATAGCGAAGTTACGCACACGTATGAGGATATTTCTTTGAGCCGGTGTCAATAATCACATAGACCCCATCATCATTTATCTTGGTACCACGTATTAGAATTCTCTTTCGCATACGTTAACGCCTCTTTCACATACCGCCGGGTATATAGAAAGGGTGAGATTCTTCCACGTACCACCGGGTATATCGGAAGGGCGCGTATATAGAAAGGTTTAGTATATCAGACTGATGGTATATAGATTGGGAGACCTTATACCTGGAGTGATAAGAGCCAAACCCTATCAGTGATTTCTACAAAATGGGCACCAATGCCCCCAAATGTTTTCTTTCAGATTCACAACTACTCAAAGGAAGCAATTATGCTACATGGAAGACAAAAATCAAGACATAACTTGAGTTTGAAGAAATCTGGGCTTGTTGTGAATGGTACTCTGACCAGATCAACTACTGATACAACACAACAATGGTAGTTTGATAAAGCAGATCAGAAGGCCAAACTCATCATCTTGTTTGGAGTGTCTGATGATGTGCAACCCCACATTTGAGATGCTAAAACAACCAAAGAAGCATGGGATAAGTTAAGCATAGTATACGAGGCCAAGAACAAGAATGTTATACTAAATTTACAGAGTCAGTTACACACATTGAAGTTCAAGTAGAATGAAAAAATAGAAGCTTTCTTAAGAAGAGTTGCAGAGTTGAGGGCTTCACTTCTAGCCCTAGGAGAAGTGATCAAAGATGATGATCTCATTCCCATTGTTCTGAGATCACTCCCTTCTTCATACCATATTTTTGTAACAACACTAAACTTGTCAAATACGATAGTTAGTTTTGAAAAATTGGTAAACTTATTGCAACAAGAGGAAGCAATGCACAATAAGGATGATGAAGAGGAGCAGGCACTGTCTTCACATCAAAAATGGAAAGGAAAAGGTAAAGGAAAACCTAATTCCTATCAAAAATCCTTGATGCAGCCTAGAATTCTTAGTTAACACCTAGTCGCACTGGCACATCACTCAGCCTAGGCTGAGCGCTCACCAAGCACACAAAGGTATCGGGTCCCTCTTAAGAGTTGTTGTAGCAGAATGGTGGCATGATAAAGCAGTACACATATATTTTTAGTAGCTAATCCATCTATTCATCATTATACTAAACTAGATCTGTAAGCGCTTAAATGTAAATCATCATGATAACAACAATATACATTGACAAAACACATCAGACACTGTTATTTAGCCAATATTCTTTATATATTCATCACACCAATAAGTACAAAAGCTTCATACAATACCAGACATGCGTGCATGGATCTGTTACAATTATCCAGTCTCATATACTTGTGTATCTCTCTTTACTAAGTAATTCATTACATATATATAGGGTGGGGGAACTAGCCCTTCACCACTTAACTCTACTAGAAATAGGTCACATGCTAATAATAGCCACATGCCTTTTACAACTATAGCCATACATGCAAGTATGCTATCTATAGATCACTGACAGTTAACTAAAGTGGTGGATCTATTCTTAGCTTATGCCCATGCAAGAGTGAGTTGACATGTTCTTCAAAAATCTCCATGAAGAGTGGTGCACAAGTCTCGGCATCGCTTTGTGTGCTCCGCATGCCAATCTCTAAGAATAGACCTGATCTCCAAAATCGGCTAAGTTCTAAAAGTTTGACTTTACACCTCCACGCATGATTCCTTCCTATACCTTCGCACCTTTGCTCCTGTGCTCTTCTTCCACGCGGACTCTATGTGTAAGTTCACTAAATGTTTTCCGATCAACAATCCCAAAATCAAAATCGTATTTGGGATAGACAACAAAAGAAACAATGTCCAATCTACAAAAGAGGACATAACCTACAAGATTGTTGGTATAATACTTACAAGAAAGGTTCATCAAGCAACTTTGGACCTCCATAACAATCTAACAAGGGAAATTCTAACTACAATCAAGGGCAGAAAAAGGGGAACTAGAAAAGAAGACCCCACTAGCAAGGTAATATTGTTGAACAACAAGAACAATCAGATAATGAAGACTTCTTGTTCACTTCTCGATCAAGTGAACCATCCACATCATCTAGTGATGTTTGGTATGTTGATTCAGGGGCCACTCGACACATGACCGGCCATAGAGACTAGTTTATTTCAATGAGGGACACACCATCAAAAAATCATGTTTCGTTGGGAGATGATTCTTCATATACAGTTCAGGGGAATGGGAACATTTCTCTACCCCTTGGTTCACACAAATGTAGACTATCAGATGTCTTATGTCCCTAGGTTGACTAAGAATCTTCTTTCAGTTAGTCAACTCCTAGATCATAACCTAAAAATTGACTTTGATAGTCAATCCGACAAAAAAACATGTTTGATTCGAGATAAATCAAGAGGCTCGAAAATAATTGCAAAATCCTCCAATGTGGGATGCATGTTCCAACTTGATTTTGTTCACAGAGATGATCAAGCACTTGTGGCTAAGAACTCCACCTCAACATAGTTGTGGCATTGGATATTTGGTCATGTTAGTTTCAAATATCTTGAAACACTTTGCCAGCGTAATATGGTACATGGGCTACCATCTCTTCAGAAGGATATAGATAAGTGTCCTCACTACCTAGCAGGAAAACAACACAAAGCTTCATTCTAGAGGAGTACATTTCAAGCTCATGGTAAACTTGACCTGGTTCATACTGATCTTTGCGGTCTGATGTAGCCAAGTCATTCTGTAGGTTCTAGTACTTCATGCTTTGTGTTGACGACTATTCGAGAAAAATGTGGATTTTTCTGTCTTCGCAAGAAAAGTGAAGTGTTTGAAACCTTTAAAAAAAATTTCAAAGTAGCAATTGAGAAAGAAGTTCAGAGTCATCACTTTGATGACTCTCTACCAGTTGAGAAGGGGAATTCACCGGTGATGAGTTCGAGACTACCTACAAACTCTCGGGATTAAATCCCTCCTCAAAGACAGGTGAGGCTGCCTGTTTATTACTAATCTAAAACACAACAAAAATAATATGTACAATATTCACATTAATCTAACCATTGGGGTTGGGATAGAATCCCAAAATCCATATCCACGATAGGTAAAGATGTTGTTGTTTTCTGAAATGGAATGGATCAGAAAAGAATACACAATGGAAAGGAAATGATGGGAACGTATTTTCTTTTGAGCAAAACATAGATCATGAAATAATCATATGAGTTCTAGATAACAAATGTAATGTAATGTTTGAAACAATTAAAATGATTGAGAATGCTAAACAAAGAATAGCTTAAGATCCTGAACATAAGAACAATATCTTAAGAGAGATGAATCTCACAACACAAAGTTTGCAAAAATAGCATCGATTTCTATTCCTCAAATGATTAAAAGAAAACACAAAGTTTTTCTTCTTCACAATAGTTCTCAATATTCCAAAAATCTCAACCCTTTGGAATGCATAAGCATCCCTTATTTATAATAAAAGGAGTTGAGAGAAAATAGGATAAATCCTAGAAAATAGTCTTTTAAAAGAGAGTCCTATTTTGCTTGACTCTCACGCAGGAGACCAAGTCAAAATTTGCTTCCTATGTGATGAAACAAAAATGAAAAAGACATGTCGATTTCAAGATTGAAATGACATGTCGCATTGTGCTTATTCTGTATCATCATCTTTATCTTCCTCCAACAAAGCCTGCTTGTCCAAAATTCTTGGAATTTTGGATTATACCCTACATCTCATTCTCATCAAGCATGGTGGAATGATCACTCAGAACTTCACATGTTTCCTGAGTATCACTAGCATTGCCAGGAAGCTTTTTCAATCTCTTGTTGAGTTTCCTCAGGGTCTCCAAAGAATGTTCAATTTTCACAAACCTGTCAATGATTTCCATGCCCCGAATCGTAAGTTGGTTCATGTTGAATTGATTCTTGGATCTGTTTGTAAAGATCATCAACAGTAGGATACCCGAGCTTTCACTCAACACTTTAGCACATAGATTTGACTAGCTCTTCTTCTAAGTCATTCTTACCATCGACCAATTGATCTCTTGATTCTCTCAATTTTCTGCAAGCTTCATTGAGAATCTTTATTCTAAATCTGATGGCTTTAGTTAGCTGAAAATGTTTATCCCCATGTGGAATGATGCCTCTTTGACCAAGATGGGATGGAACTCTTTTCAGCATTTGGAGAGCTTCGAAAGTCAACTCTAGGTTCCCGATTTCTGCTAAAAACTCATCATCCATTTTCTCTCCATCTTTCTTTATATCCTCTAAAGATTGGTAGACTTCCACAATATCTTCGATGACTTCTTTTCCTTCAGAGAGCAGCCTTTGGGTCCATTCATCGACCGTTCTCCCCTTTTCATTAATCTTCTCGATCATGGGTACCGATGAGAAATCAAACCCGATAGGAGTAGAGGATGATGGTGTTGACTCAGGAGGCTTTGAGAGCTTGAGTAGCACTTCTGTTAGCTGTTGTACTTTCTCTTTTAACTCATCTCTATTTGCCTTAGTTTCCCTCAGCTTCTGGCACAACACATTCATGGCATCTTGTGCATCCTGCTATGCTCCCTCTGTTGTTACTTTCCCTAGAGCCACCCTTGTGATTTGATAATCTGTGACCATTATGTCATCCTTAGTTTTATCAGCCATGGGAGTAGCAAATCTCTACAAATTTATGCCCTGAGGCATCCACTGAAATCCTTGAGACTGTTTTGGGTTTCTTGGCCGACTTAGTGGGAGTGACCTTGAGGGAACTGAAATCAAAGGCTGGTAATGGAACAACTACCTTCCTCTTCCTCGAGTCTGATCTACCAACCATTGAGGTGTATTGGAAGAAGTTGCTTCCATTATAGGTGTTATGGTCACATCTTCAGGTGGAGGAGGATTAGCTTGTGGAGTGGTAACCACACTGTAAGTGTAGTGCCCGTGGTAGTGGATTTAGGGAATAAAGGTGTAGTAGGAGGAGGCATGTCCATGGTTAACTGGGGTCCAGTGGGAAGAGGTGAGAGGCCAAGAGAAGATACTAGCCATGGCTGAGGAACTTGGTGAAGAAATCTGAGGCAAGGAAGGTTGAGGCAAGGAAGGTTGAATGGGAGGAGGCAAGGATTTTGGAATTAGAGCTTGAGAAGTGGGAGGAAGACTTACCTCTGATGAACTATCTACCAAAGGAGGAATGGAAGGTTGAATAATCTCTTCTCTTGAAGGAAGATTCCCTTGTTCTAGTTGTGGAGGTGAATCAAGAACCTCAACTATTTGTGGGAGAGTGGCCACTGGTGTAGTTACTTGATCTTCTCCCTTTCTTACAAACTTAACCTTCATTGGCCTTTTGGAAGGGTTCTTATCCTTTTCCTTTTTTCCTTTTGAGGGTCCCTCTTCCAAAGCATCTAGCTTTGCAAAACTCCCTTCTTTATAACTCATTCCCCAAGAAATGAGCCACGCCTTAGTATGGGAAAGAATTTGAGTAGCTCTTCCCGTGATAGAAGCTTTCTCAACAATGGACCAATCAATGGCTGGGAATACATATTGATCTTCATTTAACCCATCATACGAGGCATCAAGGACACTCTCATTGTCTTTAGTGCCTTTTGGGATGTCAGATAAATCCAACATCTAGATTTCTTCAATTTCAACCTGCTATTATCTTTCTTCGGATGGAAACTTCATCCCGAAGATCAACCCAAATATCTTCTATGTTGGGAACATGTAGATATAAAGTCCCGTATGACTTAAGGACTCCTCGGAAATCAAATCCATCTCTGTGCTTCATGTGCTTCTTCAATTTTTCCTGAAGCTCATGCACACATTCTTAGCTTTGACCACCATTGAGCATGTGTATCTTCCAATGGAAATGGGGAAGGATACAACAGCCTTGTGTTTGCTTTGTTGGAATTTGTGGAAATCCAACAACTATCTTACCAACTCCATTAGGATCAGCTTATCACCTGGGAATCTGGGAAATCTGAAAGGATCACCTGGATACATGACCACCCGAAGGTATGTGAACTTCTTGAACTATAAGAAGATACAACCCCATTTTGATACTTCGGCCCATGCTTCATCAGAGACTCTTCTTTTCCTTAGATCAGGGTTCATCCTATAGATATTTTCATAAAAGAAAGCATCATTCACTCTTCTGAACTGATCTTGGAACCTTTCATTGTCAGCTGAGGGAGGTACCGATATATGTGTTCTATAGCCCTATCTCCTTTTGCATCCAATCCTGGATAATTTCTCATGCCAGCTGCTACATAGGTGACATACGATGACATATAGAATTTTCCCGTAGTCAAGACTGTCTTCATCTGGGAATCAATCTCATCACTTATGAGACTACTCCAATCGATCCCTTGTTCATTCTTCTTCATAATCACCATGAATTGATACATCCATCCTTGGAAGTCCTTGACTCAGGGAGTCCAAATACTTGACTTAGCAAGGTGATGATGTCGCTGATTTCAAGGATGAAATCACTCCTGGGGACAAACTTGGGAAACCTTGAGATGGCCGGCTTGGCCTTGATCAAGAATTTTCTATTCACATGCCTGATGTAGTCTTCTTGATCTTTGTCCCAAGATTTTTGTGCTGACTTAAGATCTACGTCAACATATTCCTGAAAGTTGGGTAATCTTAAGAGGTCATCAAAATAACCCCCATCCAACTTCACTATGACTTCTCCTGCTTGATTTTTCACTGAGCGAGAGTCTCGAGTCATAATGGGAAGCACATGCCAAAATGAACTCAGGGCATTGAGTAGACATTGGGAATCCTACTGCAAGAGGGAGGCCATTGTTGGTTATTGCCTTCATCCAGGACTCTGAGAAGAATCCTTGGTTCTGTTGTTCCAAAATCCTCCATGTCAATGTTACCAAGTTTCGTATCTCGATGTCATAATTGCAATCTATATAGGAGGGGGATTCCATCTTCCGATACTTGTATTTCATCTTCCCTGACCTGTCTGACTTGTCTTTAGATGATCCAGATCCGACATGAGAAATCCTGAAGAAAGAATGCCTAGACAACTCCTATCTGAGCAATCAGACTTGGAAGCTTGTTGAGCAACCCCACAGACCGCCACACTATCCAGATTTTAGGACTTGTAAAGCACCTGATGAAACCCGACACACAGAGAGAGAGTGTCAGAACTTAGGTCTTTGTTGGACACTTCACAAAACCCGACACACTAGAGAGAGTGTTGGAACTTAGTAGGTGTTCGACACTCTAAAACCGACACATGGAGAGAAGAATGGAAGATGTTCAACACTTCACAAACCCGACACATGCAAATGCGAAATTGATGTTGAACACTCACTTGAAAAGACCGAAAAACACTGGAAATGGATGTCGGATGATGTTGGATGTCCGACACTTAGAAAATCCCAAACAATGTGGAACTTGGAGATTGTAAAACACCCTGCAAAACCCAAAATAAGGGATTGGGTTTTTGAGATGTCAAGACATGCAATCTTTCCACCATTTCAATAGTTAGGACTTTGTATTCTTCTCCTTTTCTTTAAAACACAAAAAGGTATATTCCAAGGTATAGAATAGGAAAACACCCTAAGGGTGAACTCTTAATCAATAATTTCTATTGGAATACAACCCAAAAAGAAGAAGAAAACCTAAAACCCTAAACCTAGAAGAAAAATAGGAAAGGAAGGAGAAGAGATGTAAAGAACATCACAAAAACATTTTCAACAAAACTCACAAGTAGAGGGCAGAGAAAATACCTTCAGCAAATTTGAAAAATAATCAAAAATGAATCACGCAATCGAGCACGAAATCAAATCGGGTTCGAAGGTTGAGAGAGCATGCATGAGAAAATCCACGCAACCAAAAGTACAATAGATAAAATGACGTGTAAATCCAACTATTTATAAAAACCCCTACATTTATTACACTTCACATGACACGTGTGCCAACTACCCGACAACTCGGAGTTAATGCCATGTCATCATGCTTGGAGTGCCCAAAACCCGATACAAAGGATTAGCTATCAATTCGGGTTTCAGGTTTTGGGAAACAGATGACATGAAACATGAGATGTTTGGGTGTTCCAAGGTTTCAAAACCCGACACAAAGGGACATATCGGGTTTTCAGGTTTGGAAGTCAATCGACATGTAGCATGCTTTTTTGCAAGTCATGTTCGATGCTCATGAGTTCCAAAAACCTGAAATACTAGCTAGTTTTGGGTTTTGGGTTTGGGAAACAATTTGCATATAGCATGTAAAAACATGTTTTCATGTTGTTAAAACCAAAAACCGAAAATCTCTTCAAAAGGGCATTTTAGGAGATTTTTCCAAAAAAAAATTCTATGGTTATCTTAATTTTAGCTGGAATCACTAAAATGAGATAACAATTGCTCCAGTTGGGGACTTTCTTGGTGACATCAAAGGAAGAGAACTCAAAATCTCTGGTTTTATCCATTGGGCTATGGAGTCTGAAGAAAGAAGAAAACCAAAAACAAACAAAGAAAGAAAGAAAACAAAAAGCAAACACACGACAAAAAACAAATTATGTACAATGCAAGAGAGCATCTTGCATTACTGATGGAACAACTTCAGATGTTGACCACTGAAAGGTAGAGGGAGAAACTCTCCATCAAGGTATGATAGACAGAAGCTATTTTCACCATTCAGCTGATGTATTTTGAAAGGTCCTTTCCATAAAGAATCAAACTTTCCATGCATCCCTTTTTGCTCTCTTCTCTTATCCCAGAGGAGTACTAGATCTCCAATTTGGAAATCACGTTGCTTTGATTTCTTGTCAAATATTCTTTTGACTTTGATCTGATGGTCTGTGATGTGATCCACCACCTTGCTCCATTCTTCTTCTAGCCTAGCTAGGTACATTATCCTTTTCTCGATAGAACTTTGAAAAGTTTCATCCTCAATTGCTTTAGCCAACTGTAAGGCTGGAAATCCACATGGAGATAGGTATCTCAATGTTAATCCCATACAACACCTGGAATGGAGACATCCCAATAGCTCATTTAGGAGTAATCCGATCAGCCCACAATGCATCATATAATGCTTTGTGCCATGTCCTTTGATTCTCATCAACCAACTTTCTGATTATGGTCACCAGGTTTTTGTTGCTCGATTCAGCTTGGCCATTGCCTTGAGGGTAGTAATCGGATGAATGAGCCAACGTGATCCCAAATCCATAAAAAATTTTGTCAACTCATGGGATGAAAAATTGGAGGTTTTTTGGCAACAATCTTGTGAGGCACGCCAAATCTGACAATTATATTTTCTTTGAGGAAGTTGCAGACAACTTCAGAGGTTGCCTGCTTGATGGGTGCAACTTCCACCCACTTGGTGAAATAGTCTATGGCAGTGAGCACGTAGTTGTGTCCCACACTAGAGGTAGGATTCAATACTCCAATGAAATCAATTCCCCACTGGTGAAAAGGTTCTTCAATGACCACAGGCTTTGGGGAAGAGCTGCTAACTTAGGGTGACCAACAAAATGTTGACAAGCTTCACATTTGGACACCCATTCTGCTGAGTCTCGAAAGAGAGTAGGCCAATAGTACCTAGCCCATAGGATCTTATAAGCTATCACGAGGAGGAGAAATGTCCTCCGCATGCCTAGATTATGGAAGGACTCTAGCAACCTCACCTGTTGTGACTTATCAACACAACGCAGGAATACACCATCAATACCTTTCTTGTACATTCCATTATCCCACAGAATGTATCTTGTGGATCTTAACTTAACTATCCTCTTCTCCTTTTGGCTTAAAATGGGGGCATTCACCATAAGTTAGAAAGAAAGCAATATCTATGTACCATTCATTGGTTGTGCTCACAAAAAGCACCATGGGAAATTCAAGAGGTATCTTTAGTTTTTTCACATTCTGTCTCAAGCATTATTTTCTGCAATCAATTGGCATAGGCCCCTTCCTCATACCAACTTGGTAGGTCTGATGTCCAAGTCATACTCTTGGACTTTAGCTATCCAGTTACCCCATTGACTACCCAAGCTCTTGTTGAGTCAAAATGGATTTAACTACAGTATCAGGAATGAGAACGAGGGTATGAGAACTCAACACGTAATACCTGAAATGTTTCACTGCTCTCACCACCGCATAAGCATGCTTTTCAATTTGTGACATTTTCAATTCATGTTCTTTCAATGGGAAGCTCATGAAAGTGATGGGAGCTTCAATTCCTTCTTCATTTTCCTGCATCAAGATGGCTGATACTGTATGAGTGGAAGCATAGTTGTACATGATGAAATATTTTTTGAAGTCTGGACATACTAGAATGGGGGCATGTGCAATTTCCTTTTTGACTTCTCTTCAAAGCAAGCTTCCCTTCAGTGCTCCATCGAAATGGAGTTTTCCCTTTCATCATCCCAAGGATATCCTTGGTTTTATCAGCAAAATCAGGTACAAATCTTCTTAGGAAATTAACCTTCCCAAAAAAGGAGTGCACCCCAGTTTTGCTTGTGGGTAGGGTAAGGCTTTGAATGGCCTTCACCCTCTCTGGGTCGATCTTGGTTCCTTCTCTAGTCACAATATGACCCAACAACTTTCCTTCTATCACTCCAAACATGGATTTTTAGGATTTAATGAAATCCCATGACGCCTGCACCTTAAGAGTACCTGTTCTAGGTGATCATAATGATCACTTCATTTTTTAGAGAAGACCGTCAAGTCATCCAAATACACAACTATGACCTTGCCCATTAAATCCCTGAAAGCTAAGTCCATAGCTCTCTGAAATGTGGCCCCAACATTGATCAAACCGAAAGGCATCCTTCAGAAGAAAAGGTTCCCATGGAGTGGTGAACGTTGTTTTATGTTGATCTTCAGCAGCTACCTCAACCTGATTATATCCCAAAAATCCATCAAGCATGGATAACATTTCTACCCCAGTGACCATCTATAATACCTGGTCCATGATGGGCAATGGATAATTGTCCTTAATGAAGACTGGTTGAGATTTCGGAAGTCAACACAAATGGATTTCACCATTCTTCTTTCTCACAGGGACAATGTTCGCAACCCATGTGGAATGATGGATCGGAAAGATAATCCTTGCATCTAACATTTTCTGAATTTCTGCAAGAATAGTCCCTGAGATCTTGGGGTTGTAATGTCTCTGCTTCTGCCTGTGGGGTTTAACTTCAGGCTTCAAGGGAATGCTATGTTGCACATCCTTGGGCTTGAAAGACTTTAGATCCACGTATGACCATGCTAGGACGTCCATATATCTCTTCAAGAGTGAAGAGAATCTTTCTTTTTCCTCCGGTGAACAACATTTACCGATGTTTACCATCCGTGGTTGATCAGCGGAACCTAGGTTAACTTGATCTACTTCTGACGAGGAAGCACCTTCAGCTTGCCTTTTATCCTGAATAAACCGGTCATGCTTGTCGAACAAACCTTCCAGAGAAACCAATCCTTTGGGAATCTTGTTGCCTTTTAGCTGAATGAACTCACCATCAATCTCTTGATATGAACTTGAAACAGATTCATGGAAAGCTGATTCTGATCCTTCAAAATATAGTTCACTAAAATTGTCAGCTTTTTCAAGGAAAGACAATACCTGTTGATCATCATTGAATACTTGCCAATGTGCTGAATTATCTGGAACACTGGGATGGTACACAATCTCGATGGTGTATGTGTCTTGTTTGAACTATGGATGAGGAAGGAGAAGAGATGCAGACATGGCCAATGAATCAGCTTTGTCGTTATAATCCCTCAAAACTACCTTGATAGAAAAAGCATCAAAGCATTCTATGTTGTCCCATACTTTGTTCCTGTAATGCTTTAGGTGATCATTTTTCACTTGATAAACTCCTTTCACTTGATTTACAATGAGCTCACATCTCCCTAAACTTTGAGGTTTCGATTCCTTTTGTCTTGCCATTTCTAATCCTAATAACAAAGCCTCATATTCAGCTGTGTTATTAGTATTATCAAACTGCAACTTGAAAGCAAAGGGAAAGATCTCAAAATCTAGAGATATAAGAACTATGCCAAGCACTGATCCAGTAGTTGAACAGCTCCCATCAAACTCGAGGGTCCAAATACCATTAGGATCCTCTTCCTTAACATCCACAGCTGGTATCTCTGATGTCATGAAATAATTCCCTAAGCCAACATCTTCGAAAAGAATTTGAGCCTTGGGGTCATCCGATTTAGTGACTAAATACTTCGCTTGAGGCTCAGGATGGAGAATACGAGGAACTCCATTAACTGGAATTTTAGCCTTGGTCCAGTCCATATTGATCTCCCTCCGACATCTTTACAAAAACCTCTTCCTAAGAGAATACCGTAAGCAGCTGGGATATCAACAACCAAAATGGTCATTTTTACTCTCTTCTCCAGAAGGTGACAAATGCAAATTGTGCATCTTTGATTTGACCAATCAAAGGAACTTGCTTGGTTTCCATGGAGTAACACCATCCGTATGATTTAGTCAAAGTAAGTCCAAGGGCATGAGCTACTTTTTGTGGGCATCACATTATCGAAGCTCCTGAGTCAATTATGCAATTGTTGAGTTTGAACCCATTTATGAGTAAAGACAAATAAAATGGTTCGATCTTTCCTGAAGAAGAAACAGAGGTCATATTGGTCTAAGGTGAAGGTTGAGTAGGACTTGAAAAATGCCTTTTGAAGATGAAGGAACAACAACCTTGCTTCTAATGAATTTGGCAAGCTTTTCAAATTGCTCAGGATTTGACTGAAGATATTCTGCTTCTGACATTTGGATCTTAGTTCTTTTTGCATGGTCAATAATGTCAAAAGTAGTATATGAAGGAATGATGGTAGGCTCAGTTTTGGTTATATTGGTTTGAGCTGAGGTACTGGTCTTGGGAGTAGGAGAAGGAGAATAAGAAGAAGTTGTTACCTTTTTAGTTGTCTCCTTTTAGTTTGTGCTGAGATAGGAGAGCCTCTCTTGGCCATGACCATGGGAGCTTCTTTATTCTTCTCCTTAGAGCCTTCAACTAGTTTTCTAGGATTCTGAGATTGGGATCGAGTAAAGACCACAAATGACTGACCATCATGTTCACATCCATCTTCCTCGTATTCCAAATACCCAATGCTGGAGTCACCAACTGAATCATCATAGGACTCATCAACATATCCCAAAGCTTCAAAAGCTTCATGAGAATCTTGTTCTTTTGGTTCTTCCTCTTCTTTGACTATCTCTACTGTAGCATTAACAAGAGGAGCTTCAATAGCTAGCCTTGGTTGAGTAAACAAGTCAACCGTGGTCTATCTCTTGTGGGAGCACCATTAGTATTATTGAAATTCCATCTAGGAATATCCCGATATGGAACGTTGCTCACTGTTGAGACATTTATTTTTCAAAGTGATCAAGTCATTAGCCATCTTCTGAATCATTGGATCAGTAGTACTTCTGAGAAGAACTCTGATTTTTAGGCTTGGATGATTTTTTCGATCTTTTCCGCCTAGAATAAGATCATCTTCTATTTCGGTGGTCGTAGCTTGAGTGGTGGCCAAATCAGGGATAACAGATCTTCTTAACAAGAAGCTCACATCGGAGGTTGAGTGTTGATGAAGAAACATTTCTGATTCTCAAGAGTAGGAACAACATGATCTGGAATCTTGTGAATCAGCTTGTTGAATTTGGCTATGAAGTCCCGCATGGGTTCGTAAGACTCCTTCTTGTGGGTAAGTTGTGCTAACAAGGCATGAGAATCTTCAGCTGGTTTGAACCTTGCTTCAAATATAGATCTCATGGTAGCCTAGTTGGTAATGCATGCATTTGGGAGATGATAGAACCATTCTACTGCTATGCCATGCAATGTTTCAACAAAGAGTCGAATAGAGACATCTTCATGAGCAACCCCAAGAACACCGCATGCAACAAAGAATGAGGCAATGTGTTCATCAGGATGTTGTTTCCCATCACCGTTGAACTTAGGAATATTCTTCCATGATCCATGAGGTAGGTCATGCAATGGTGGAGTAAGGGAAAGAGGACCAATAGCTGTGCCCCAAGGCACAAGTTGTGCTGCCATTCTCTAAATGAAGTGTGAACAGGAATCTGAATATCTGGCAAGAATAATGCATGACAAGTTGCAGAGACTTCTTGTTCTTGAGGAATCTGATTCCTTCAGATGGGTGAAGAACTTCTTGCCTGGCTAGATAGATGCAACACTGTTGGGTGAAAGTCTGAAATTATGCTATTGAAGTAGATCAAAGAATGGATTAGTTTCACCCTTGGCTCGGCTTAACCGAGTGAAGATCTTCCTAGCCAGCTTGAACTGGAAAATGGATCTTCTTGAAAATAAGGCAAATACGGAGTCGCCAGACACCAAAAGGATAAGCTTAGTCTTATCAATCTGTATTTCCCCAACGGAGTCACCAAAAATTGTTGGTTGGATATTTTTCACGCCAAAATATGAGGTTCAACCATAGTACATGGGATTAAATCCCTCCTCAAAGATACAGTGAGGCTTCCTATTTATTACTAATCTAAAACACAACAAAAATAATATGTATAGTATTCACATTAATCTAACCATTGGGGTTGGGATAGAATCCCAAAATCCATATCCATGCTAGGTAAAGATGTTGTTGTTTTGAAATGGAATGGATCAAAAAGGAATACACAATGGAAAGGAAATGATGGGAACGTATTTTCTTTCGAGAAAACATAGATCACATGAAATAATCATACGAGTTCTAGATAACAAATGTAATGTAATGTTTGAAACAATTAAAATGATTGAGAATGCTAAACAAAGAATAGCTTAAGATCCTGAACATAAGAACAATATCTTAAGAGAGATGAATCTCACAACACAAAGTTTGCAAAAATAGCATCGATTTCTATTCCTCAAATGATTAAAAGAAAACACAAAGTTTTTCTTCTTCACAATAGTTCTCAATATTCCAAAAATCTCAACCCTTTGGAATGCATAAGCATCCCTTATTTATAATAAAAGGAGTTGAGAGAAAATAGGATAAATCCTAGAAAATAGTCTTTTAAAAGAGAGTCCTATTTTTCTTGACTCACGCAGGAGACCAAGTCAAAATTTTCTTCCTATGTGATGAAACAAAATGAAAAAGACATGTCAATTTCAAGATTGAAATGACATGTCGCATTGTGCTTATTCTTGTATCATCATCTTTATCTTCCTCCAACAAAGCCTGCTTGTCCAAAATTCTTGGAATTTTTGGATTATACCCTGCATCTCATTCTCATCAGGTGTGGTGGAATGATCACTCAGAACTTCACATGTTTCCTGAGTATCACTAGCATTTCCAGAAGCTTTTTCAATCTCTTGTTGAGTTTCCTCAGGGTCTCCAAAGAATGTTCAATTTTCACAAACCTGTCAATGATTTCCATGCCGAATCCATAAGTTGGTTCATGCTGAATTGATTCTTGGATCTATTTGTAAAGATCATCAACAGGTAGGATACCCGAGCTTTCACTCAACACTTTACATAGATTTGACTAGCTCTTCTTCTAAGTCATTCTTACCATCGACCAATTGATCTCTTGATTCTCTCAATTTTGCTGCAAGCTTCATTGAGAATCTTTATTCTGAATCTGATGGCTTTAGTTAGCTGAAAATGTTTATCCCCATGTGGAATGATGCCCTCTTTGACCAAGATGTGGGATGGAACCTGTTTCAGCATTTGGAGAGCTTCGAAAGTCAACTCTAGGTTCCCGATTTCTGCTGAAAACTCATCATCCATTTTCTCTCCATCTTTCTTTATATCCTCTAAGGATTGGTAGACTTCCACAAGTATCTTCGATGACTTCTTTTCCTTGCAGGAGCAGCCTTTGGGTCCATTCATCAACCATTCTCCCCTTTTCATTAATCTTCTCGATCATGGGTACCGATGAGAAATCAAACCCGATAGGAGTAGAGGATGATGGTGTTGACTCAGAGGCTTTGAGAGCTTGAGTAGCACTTTTGTTAGCTGTTGTACTTTTCTCTTTTAACTCATCTCTATTTGCCTTAGTTTCCCTCAGCTTCTGGCACAACACATTCATGGCATCTTGTGCATCCTGTTGTGCTCCCTCTGTTGTTACTTTCCTAGAGCCACCCTTGTGATTTGATAATCTGTGACCATTATGTCATCCTTAGTTTTATCAGCCATGGGAGTAGCAATCTCTACAAATTTATGCCCTGAGGCATCCACTGAAATCCTTGAGACTATTTTGGGTTTCTTGGCTGACTTAGTGGGAGTGACCTTGAGGGAACTAAAATCAAAGGTTGGTAATGGGACAACTACCTTCCTCTTCCTCGAGTTTGATCTACCAACCATTGAGGCATATTGGAAGAAGTTTCTTCCATTGCAGGTGTTATGGTCACATCTTCAAGTGGAGGAGGATTAGCTTGTGGAGTGGTAACCACCGTAAGTGTAGTAGCCCATGGTAGTGGATTCAAGGAATAAAGGTGCAGTAGGAGGAGGCATGTCCATGGTTAACTGGGGTTCAGTGGGGAAGAGGTGAGAGGCCAGAGAAGATACTAGCCATGGCTGAGGAACTTGGTGAAGAAATATGAGGCAAGGAAGGTTGAATGGGAGGAGGCAAGGATTGGGAGGAGGCAAATTAGAGCTTGAGAAGTGGGAGGAAGACTTACCTCTGATGAACTATCTACCAAAGGAGGAATGGAAGGTTGAATAATCTCTTCTCTTGAAGGAAGATTCCCTTGTTCTAGTTGTGGAGGTGAATCAAGAACCTCAACTGTTTGTGGGAGAGTGGCCACTGGTGTAGTTACTTGATCTTCTCCCTTTCTTACAAACTTAACCTTCATTGGCCTTTTGGAAGGGTTCTTATCCTTTTCCTTTTTTCCTTTTGAGGGTCCCTCTTCCAAAGCATCTAGCTTTGCAAAACTCCCTTCTTTATAACTCATTCCCCAAGAAATGAGCCATGCCTTAGTATGGGCAAGAATTTGAGTAGCTCTTCCCGTGATAGAAGCTTTCTCAGCAATGGACCAATCAATGGCCGGGAATACATATTGATCTTCATTCAACCCATCATACGAGGCATCAAGGACACTCTCATTGTCTTTAGTGCCTTTTGGGATGTCAGATAAATCCAGCATCTAGATTTCTTCAATTGTCAACCTGCTATTATCCTTTCTTCGGATGGCAACTTCATCCCGAAGATCAACCCAAATATCTTCTATGTTGGGAACATGTAGATATAAAGTCCCATATGACTTAAGGACTCCTCGGAAATCAAATCCATCTCTGTGCTTCATGTGCTTCTTCAATTTGTCCTAAAGCTCATGCACTACATTCTTAGCTTTGACCACCATTGAGCATGTGTATCTTCCAATGGAAATGGGGAAGGATACAAAAGCCTTGTGTTTGCTTTGTTGGAATTTGTGGAAATCCAACAACTATCTTACCAACTCCATTAGGATCAGCTTATCACCTGGGAATCTGGGCAATGAAAGGATCACCTGGATACATGACCACCCAAAGGTATGTGAACTTCTTGAACTGCAAGAAGATACAACCCCATTTTGATACTTCGGCCCATGCTTCATCAGAGACTCTTCTTTTCCTTAGATCAGGGTTCATCCTGCAGATATTTTCATAAAAGAAAGCATCATTCACTCTTCTGAACTGATCTTTGGAACCTTTCATTGTCAGCTGAGGGAGGTACCGATATATGTGTTCTATAGCCCTATCTCCTTTTGCATCCAATCCTGGATAATTTCTCATGCCAGCTGCTGCATAGGTGACATACGATGACATATAGAATTTTCCCGTAGTCAAGACTATCTTCATCTGGGAATCAATCTCATCACTTATGAGACTGCTCCAATCGATCCCTTGTTCATTCTTCTTCATAATAACCATGAATTGATACATCCATCCTTGGAAGTCCCTTGACTCAAGGAGTCCAAATACTGACCTTAGCAAGGTGATGATGTCACTGATTTCAAGGATGAAATCACTCCCGGGACAAACTTGGGAAACCTTTGAGATGGCGGCTTGGCGATCAAGAATTTTCTATTCACATGCCTGATGTAGTCTTCTTGATCTTTGTCCAGGATTTCTGTGTTGACTTAAGATCTACGTCAACATATTCCTGAAAGTTGGGTAATCTTAAGAGGTCATCAAAATAACCCCATCCAACTTCACTATGACTTCTCCTGCTTGATTTTTCACTGAGTGAGAGTCCGAGTCATAATGGGAAGCACAGGCCAAAATGAACTTAGGGCATTGAGCAAGACATTGGGAATCCTACTGCAAGAGGGAGGCCACTGTTGGTTATTGCCTTCATCCAGGGACTCTGAGAAGAATCCTTGGTTCTGTTCCAGAAATCCTCCATGTCAATGTTACCAAGTTCCATATCTCAGATGTCATAATTGCAATCTATATAGGAGGGGGATTCCATCTTCTCGATACTTGTATTTCATCTTCCCTGACCTGTCTGACTTGTCTTTAGATGATCCAGGATCCGACATGAGAAATCCTAAAGAAAGAATGCCTAGACAACTCTTATCTGAGCAATCAGACTTGGAAGCTTGTTGAGCAACCCCATAGACCCGCCACACTATCCGGATTTTAGGACTTGTAAAGCACCTGATGAAACCCGACACACTGGAGAGAGAGAGTGTGGAACTTAGGTCTTGTCAGACACTTCACAAAACCCGACACACTGAGAGAGAGTGTCGAACTTAGTATATGTCCGACACTCATAAAACCCGACACACTGGAAGCGAAAGATGTTGAACACTTGAAAACCCGACACATGGGAATCGGAGAAGATGTTGAGCACTCACAAGACCCACACATGGAAATGGATGTCGATGATGTTGGATGTCCGACACTTAGAAAATCCTGAAACACTGTGGAACTTGGAGATTGTAAACACCCTGCAAAACCTAAAAATAAGGGATCGGGTTTTTGAGATGTCAAGACATGCAATCTTTCCACCATTTCAACAGTTAGGATCTTTGTATTCTTCTCCTTTTCTTTAAAATACACAAAAAAGGTATATTCCAAGGAATAGAATAGGAAAACACCCTAAGGGTGAACTTTTAATCAATGATTTCTATTGGAATACAACTCAAAAGAAGAAGAAAAACCTAAAACCCTAAACCTAAAAAGAAAAATAGGAAAGGAGGAGAAGAGATGCAAAGAACATCACAAAAACATTTTCAAAAAACTCACAACAAGAGGAAAGAGAAAATACCTTCAACAAATTCAAAAAATAATAAAAATGAATCACACAATCGAGCACAAAATCAAATCGGGTTCAAGGTTGAGAGAGCATGCATGAGAAAATCCACGCAACCAAAAGTACAATAGATAAAAATGACGTGTAAATCCAACTATTTATAAAAACCCCTACATTTATTACACTTCACATGACACGTGTGCCAACTACCCGACAACTCGGAGTTAATGCCATGTCATCATGCTTGGAGTGCCCAAAACCCGATACAAAGGATTAGCTATCAATTCGGGTTTGGTTTGGGAAACAATGACATGAAACATGAGATGTTTGGGTGTTCCAAGGTTCAAAACCCAACACAAAGGGACATATCGGGTTTTGGGTTTCAGAAGTCAATCGACATGTAGCATGCTTTTTTGCAAGTCATGTTCGATGCTCATGAGTTTCGAAAACCCAAAACACTAGCTAGTTTTAGTTTTGGGTTTCGGGTTTGGGAAACAATTTGCATATAAGCATGTAAAAACATGTTTTCATGTTGTTAAAACCCAAAAACCTGAAAATCTCTTCAAAAGGAGTAGAGTTATTGAATCGATGAGCCCTCTATAGTCCAGAAGCCCTATAGTTAAAAGCTTGGAAATATGTCATGGATTTTGAATATCAATCGCTGATGAAGAATAACACTTGGCAGTTTGTCGATATTCCCAGTAGGAAGAAACCCATTGGATGCAGATGGATATTTAAAACAAAGTACAAATTAGATGGGACAGTGGACAAGTATAAAGCAAGACTTGTAGCAAAGGGGTATGCACAAAAAGAAGGCATTGACTATGAGGAGACATTTGCTCCCACAACTAAGATCAAAATGATCAGATGATATTTTCTCTAGCTGCTTAGTTTGGATGGAAATTCCACCAAATGGACATAAAAAGTGCCTTCCTAAATGGAGATTTACAAGAAGAAGTCTACATGACTCAACCTAAGGGATATGTAGTACCTGGTCAAGAAGCAAAGGTATGCAGACTCAAGAAATCTCTATATGGCCTCAAATAGGCACCCCGGGCATGGTACATCAAGATTGATGAGCATCTCATACAACATGGATTTGTTAGAAATCCATACGATCCCAATCTCTACCTCAAAATCAAGGGGGTGGAGATGGTGATTGTTGTTGTCTATGTCGACGATCTAGTCATCATTAGAAGTTTAGTGAGGATGATCGATGCAATGAAGAAAGATCTTAATCGATCATTCGACATGACTAATCTCGGGTTGATGCATTACTTGTCTTGGATTGGAAGTATGGTAGAAAGAGAATCATATTTTTGTTTCTCAGATGAAATATACCAAGACTACGCTCAAGAAATTTAGGATGATGGATTGCACACCAATTACTACACCCATGGAGAATAGATTGCAGTTATCTCGTTCAGATCCATCTCCGAAGTAAGTGCCACTCTCTATCGGTAGCTGATCGAGAGTCTCATTTACATGACCTACACTAGACCAGATATCAACTTTGTAGTAAGATATCTATCCAAGTTCATGCAGAACCAAAAGTTTGTCATTATAAATCAGCAAGCGCATTTTGAGATATCTCAAAGGATCAGTGGATCTTGGTCTAGAATACAAGAAGAATGACAACTTCTTCTTGATTGGATATTTGGATTTAGATCATGCAGTAACATTGATGATAGAAAATACACTTCTAGATTTGTATTCTTTATGGGATCTGGACAAATATCATGGGGAAGCAAGAAACAACACTTCATTTCTCACTCTTCCACAGAAGCTGAGTATCATTCTGCAGGAGAAGCTATCTGTGAAGTGATTTGGCTACATCACATACTAGAAGGACTTGGAATACCACAGGACAAACTGACCATCATGTATGTTGACAATGAAGGTGTTCTCAAAATTGTTCACAATCCAATGTTTCATGAGAGAACAAAGCACATTGAGGTATAGGTTAATTTCATACATTTCATTGAGTATGTGTTGAAGCACAACATCCAACTTCATTTTTTCCAATAAATTGAGCAACGAGAAAATATCTTCACAAAGTCATTTACACGTGACAAGTTCAAGTTGTTTAGAAAGTTCCTCTCCTCATCCCTTGAGATAATGCACAATTAAGGGGGAATGTTAGGTTCTTCTAGATTCATAATACATACATCCAATGGTGTTATTGTAAATTTCACTCCTCGTTCAACAAAAGGGATACCATAGTGCCCAAAATCCCTAGGTTTTTTCCCACTTATCATAAGATAGATTCACAAAGTGATAGGAGGTTAATATCATTTCTTATTGATCAAAGTTTTTTTTCTTCATGTCCTTGGTAGGCCAAATTTCATCTTGTCCATTTTGTCATGCACAATGTTGAAGTAGCTATTAGGATGTTGTTGTGATTACACTTTATGTGCATAGTAAGTTGAATGGAAACTTTGAACGTAATCATTGTTCTATTTTGGTGTTGATCTATTTGTGTTATCATTTCTAGAAATGAGGTGGGTACACATTTTTCTTAAGATCTATGCACTCATCACATTTGGCAAAGAAGTTGTTCTTGGTGATTAAAACATGGGAGAAATGTTCTTTCCATATTTTTTTGAGATTTGATTGTGACATTAGAGGAATGTTCAATAGTGAAAGGCCATCATTACACTTTTTTAGGATGTAAGCATAACTATTGTTGGGCGCCAAAATATTTGGCTAAGTACAAAAAGAAGCATGGGGCGCATGGGTTGAAGGAACACAGGAAAATTTCTAGTAGGGTTTAGTAGAACACATGACATGCATGTGTAAGACAAGATGAGGTTTTGGGACTTAGCCATATTCAGAGTTCTAGAAAACACACGAGGAAAGCGTGACCCATCTAGCATGTGGAGTGGATAAGGTGCCAGCCTGACAGCTGTAGGATCAAGAATGGAATATTCCATGCATGTAATGGAAGGTTCCAGAAGGACATCATTGCAAAGAGTGGAGAGCTTGGATCAAAGGAGGCATGCTCCATTGGAGGACCACTTGGACACTTGGCAACCGATTTGTTACCTTAAAATTCATGATGGTGAAGAACCAAAAATATATATATAGAGATGTGCGGGTAGTAGAAAAGGGTGTGTGCAGAGTAGTAGAGAGAAGGTGGAAGAAAGGTGAAGCTGCGGAGAAATATCATGGAGGATTCTATGGGTTGGGATTAGAGGAAATATAGGAGTGATGGAATATTTAGAGGGATGGGTCTATGTTTATCCTTGTAATGTGAAGGACGTAGTATAGTTTCTAATGCATGACCTTGCTCTACATTATTATATGGGTTTGTTATGGCCTCAATGAATGTAATGTGGTTATTGAACTCTTGAATATGAATATAAGGTCCCATTCTAATACATATATGTGTTCATGAGCATAAGTCCTAGTGCATTTCCTTTGTGTATGAATCAATTCTATATGTTGTTTGATACTTCTCTTTTATGGATACAATGATATGATAACTCATCCTAAGATTTTAGAATGAATGCATGGTTCTTTCCCATTATTTTGCACTTAAGTATTAGACATAGATGATGAATTCTCACAAGACTCACATAAAGGAGGGCTCGACACAGCAACGTGTGCTTCGGGTGAGTACCCAATGCCTATTGGGTGATAGGCCAACACACATGGTATTAGCCTATTGTTCTAAGGGTATTAAAATGAATACAACTATAACATGCATGAATAAGTCTAATTTTTACTTTAGTACCATCTTATCCCTTTCGAATGAGAATGTGTGGAAATATATCATAATTCCTCTCCACTATTTTTGATATCAATGTAATATTTGTGACATGTTTCTTGTATTTCCATTTATTTCCTCCTCTTTCCATTAATACAACATTATATGTATCTGTAATAGGTGCTTTTCAGATTCCATGACATTTGTACCATGCATTATGACATACATATCTTCCACATAACTTCAATTTATCTATAGTATTCTTAGAATTTTTACCTTAATTTAGAATTGGTAGCATTTGTGGTGAATGCATTAAGTTCAAAGTTTTGGATGGAAGGTTCATTCACCTTTGAGAGATAGATTAGAGAAATCCTTTCTCTGCAGAAGGTTTTTCTCAACTTCAACAAAAAAAAATTGTTCTCTTGTTTTTTTCTCATTTTCCCTTGCCTTTGGTGTACTATATGGAGTAATATTTACCTTTTGAATTTACAAGCGTTGCAAGGTATTTTTATCAAGTTTTCATTACTACTATATATGGAGGATTCAAATGAATTTGGGTATACTAATTAATGCAATGGATCTTCAAATTCACTATAAATTTTTATCGGAAACTCTTTTTGAATTTTTTTAGCCTTACTTCCATAATGGAACCATCTGGAGGGGCCAATTGGCTAGAAGGTCGGTGGATGAGAGATCATTCTGATATGGAGCAACCATTACAAAAAGTCCAAGTTAATTTATTAATATGCACCCCAAATATATTAACATCTAATTTTTTAAAGTGTGCCATGTCAGCTTCACGTACATTTGTAATTGTTGCTTTTGCAAAAAAAGTGTCCATTTGAACAAAAATGTATCAAATTCATAAAGACCCCCTGAACTTCAAATTTAAGTCGTGTTTGATGTGGTAGTTTTTCCTCAAAGTTTATAATTTCCATTCACATGAAGTGTAGCTCTTGTTTCTAGATACACACTGGACATGTAAATTTGATGTTGAGTTTAGACTTGGATAACAATCATTTCATGTAGTTATAATATTCTCCACAAAACACTAAATTTTTGGGACTTCTCTTGAAATAAAATCTTCTTCTTATACCAGTAGTAAGCTATGTCACCTTATTTTGGAGCACACTTATATTTAAACAACATAGTTGTAGAAAATCATCATTATCTTTAGGAGTTGTGAAAAATTTCTTTCAATATTAGAATTCAAACCCTCATCGTCATAAAATGTATCCTCTAAGTCACTTATCATGATAAAATCACCCCCATATGTGAAATTTGAAATCACATGCTTCCTTTCCCAAGGGATAAAGTATCCCTTGTTTTCCATTTCTTATGTGGTTTCACAATCATCAATGTAGGTATGGAAGTCTCGCTCTACATCAATATAATACTTACTACAAAAACGAATAAGTTAAACCAAATGTATCTGTAATGGAGTGTAGTTCTAGATGGATAAACTAGTCCATCTATAATTTTTTCACACCTTGGATAGTTCCACATGTGCTCCATATTCAAAAATAATGTTCATTTTATATTATCCAAATAAAAAGAGAAAATTAGTAGCGAGGACACTTAAATCTTGAACCTATGGAGAATTGAAAAATGAAAAATATCAATAACAATTCCAAGGTTAAAACAAATGCTTGAAATCATAATGAGAAAATAAAAATATACATCTTATATGAATATATTTGAAACCTCCTTTAATCTAAATCTTGAACATATGGAGAATTTGGCTCCTATTTGACCATATTAGTGCTCCTATTTGACCATATAACACATTGTATTATACTCTTAGATCCCTACAATTGTGTGTATCATTTTATCCATAAAACACATAGTGTATGGCTTTCAAAATTTGTCTAGCCTAGTGGCCATTGGGACTAAAAGTTTTCTTGTACACACAATAATTCAAATATTTACTAGAATGAGAGGTCAAAATGTTAGTGATCATAAAAGAGACCTAATTGGGATATATGGAACAAGATTGGATTTATAGCAATCCCTAAACCCCGATCAAATAAAACTCTATAAAACTCGAATAAATTTTTAAAATATGACTTGAGTATGTGTATACACTCACACCAAATAGACCATAAATTATTATTTCTCACTCCTAAACATAAAAATTTTTATAAGGGTTATGGAAATTAATACTAGGTCAGATCTGCATTTATAGTGGGAAATACGACTAGGGTTTTATCAAGATACTCATGCAAATAACACCCAAATATATTTTTTTCTTCTTCTAAACTAATTTATATATTTTTAGTGGCCATAATATGAAGAAAAACAAATATTATGAGGCAAATAAGATTGAGAAATCATTTCAAAAAGATGCGGATGAAAAGATTTGAAAATTACACCGAAACCATCACAACATTTTTGAAATTACTTTCCTTGATCCAAAATGGTAGTACATTAGATTGCATATAAAATCAGTCCTGGAATATCTCCCAAACACTATGATTCCACCAAAAGATGGGTCATTCCACAAGAGACAAATATAATAACACTACTACAATCTTTATTCTTCAAAACAACATTACTGGAAATTGAAAATTCTGTGAATATCTATGGAATTTCTTGATTAGAAATCCCTCACAGCGCTCTTCGGGTTTTTGTCCACAAGATGGGAAAATTCTAGGGTTTTCATCCTTATATTTATTTGTAAAATATCAGAGCTTCCAATGCAAGAGATAAACTATCAAATAAAATCTAGGATGCCTTTACAAGTCGACTTCTTCCCCTTTTAAAGAGAAGTGACCTAATTGAAACCTAAAAAGCCACCAATTAGCTTGTGGTGTTTTTTTAAAATTTTTTTTATCCTCCTTGAGCAAGTCACATTTCTCCCCTAGAAAAACCAAATTTAATAAGTGCTTTATTTTTAAAGTGCTTTTCTAGGTTCTAATTTCTTGTTAAGGCTATTAATTTATTATATGTCTTTTATAATGTTCTTTATTACATACATATATACACACATATACACACATACATACATATACACACACACAATATAATAGAATTAATAAAGCTTAATTCACCCTTGAGCTCACCCTTTGGTCATCGGGAAGACAAAATGGGTAAAAGGTCTTCGTTAAAAATTATCCAAGAAAGAGGGACATTATAGTCCTCCCTTCACGGGATTGCTTGCCCCCAAGCAATCTTAAGTAGAAAATATGCATTCTCATCAATCCCCAAATCCCTAAATCATTCTAAGATTTTTGAATGGCTTCACATGAAATAACCAAACTCATTTTAAGGTCTTCAAAAGAGAGCTTATGTTACTTAGTCATAAAATTGCCACAATCCTCCTCAAGTATCCTCAATTTTCCGTCTCTTCATCATGTCCTTGTTGATCTATGTGGTGAACTTGTTCTTTGACTTGTTGTGGATGTTGGTTTGCAAGGGAAGCCACTAACTTAGCCTCCTTGGCCCTTTGTGACCATATATCACACAAAATTTGTGTCTTTTCCACATCCTCCCAAGTCTGATGTAAAAAATCAGAATTCTTATGACTTGAATTCATCACACAAAACCCATTTTTAACACCCAATTCTTGAATGCCACATATAGAAGGCCCCACGGTATTATCATCCTCATGTGAAAGGAGTATTCTCTCATGATGGAGTAAAGAAATATGACTGCTGTCATAAAAATCAGAATACCTATCATACTCTTTTGCCATGTCTTTAAGCTTCACAAGTGCATCTTCCGTGGAATTTTCATATCCAACACTTGTACTTTGAGTGCCCATGCTTGTAGACTCTTCTTCATTCGTTTCTCCATGTGTAAGGGTTGTAATCTCATGAGAGTGAGAAGATAAATTAATATGCCCCAAATCATATTTTTGGGATCCTCCTCCATGTTTTCAATCATCAACCTCTTCCCAAATCATAGGCTTTTGTTCCAAATATCCTTGGCTGCTATAGTCTGATTTTTCTTCATGTGTAGATGATGTGACATTATTGGATTTAACTATCATATTAGAATATGCCTTATGATCACCCAACGAATCCATGCCATTGCTATCTAAAACACCAACATGCTCTATGCTAGCCTCTAAAGTAAAAGCTTCTGAGTGAAACCTCTTGCAAGGATGATGTAAATAAATCATTACCCAATGTTGTTCCCATGTCTTCCTGAGTTGAATCAACATGTCTATCAAATCCATCATATAAATTTTTGCATACCTCATTGGAACTTGAAGACACCAAAGCAATCTCATGAAGAGTTGTATTAACCATATGTGAAGATTCTCTATTCCTTCCATGTATAAACAATTTAGAAGCTATAGTGTGATATTCCTTCCTTTCCTACTCAGATCTTGTGGCCAAGATTGGGTGCATGTCCATGTAGTCCTTGAAATGAAAATTCTCCTTAACATATTGAGGAAGGATGCTATACTCCTCAAATATGCTAATCACTTATGCTTCTTTGTCTTGTGGCGTTGGACCTTTGTGAATAAAAAGTGATGATGATCCTTTAGAGAGTAAAAAAATTGAAATTGAATCATCTAAATGTTGTAATTTACACATGAGCTGATGTTGTGATTGTTCAAGTTTTTTCCACAATTGTTTGTAGCTAGACATCCTTCCCAAGATGACGTATTTGCTATCCAAACAAGAAAATCAATTCCAAAATGACTTGTGAACAAACGATTTCAAAACCCTAATTGAATGTAACCATTACCCAAAAGGCTGACAAGATTATGGATTTAATCAAAATAACCCTTTAGGATGGGAGGATCTAAGCTCTGATACCCATGAAAGATCCCTGATTGGGATATTTGGACCAAGATTGGATTTATAACAATACCTAACTCTCGATCAAATAAAACTTTGCAAAACTGAAATAAGTATGAAAAATATGACTTGGATATGCGTATACACTCACACCAAACAAAACATAAATTATTATTTCTCACTCCCAAACATAGAAATTAATACTAGGTAGAAATTAATACTAGGTCAGATTTGCATTTATAGTGGGAGGTATGACTAGGGTCTTGTCAAGGTACTCATGAACAAAACACTCAAATAAATCTGTGCTTCCTCTAAATTGATTTCTATATTTTTAGTGGCCAAAATATGAAGAAAACAAGATATTATGAGGCAAATAAGACTGAGAAATCGTTCAGAAAATCTGCAGATGAAAAGAGTTGAAAATGGCACCTTAAACCCTCACAAAAATTCTGAAATTAATTTTCCTTGATCCCAAACCGACAATGACGGTAATGATTGTATATAATATAATTCTCATAATATCTCCCAAACACTATGATTCCACCAAAAGATGGGTCACTCCACAAGAGACAAATATAATAACACTATTGCAATATTTATTCTTTAAAACAATACTATTGGAAATGGAAAATTCTGTGAAGATTTGTGGAATTTCCTGAGTAGAAATCCCTCACAATGGTCTTGGAGTTTTCTTCCACAAGAGGAAAAATCCTAGGTTTTCATCCTTTGATTTATTTGCAAAATCTTAGAGCTTCCTATGTAAGAGAGAAAATATCAAATAAAATTAGGGATACCTTTACAAATCGACTTCTTCCCTTTATAAGAGAAGTGACCCAATGTAAACCTAAAAAGCCACCAATCAGCTTGTGGTGCTTTTTTCTATTTTTTATCCTCCTTAAGCAAGTCACATTTCTCCCTAGAAAAACAAATTTAATAAGTGGTTTATTTTTAAAGCGTTTTTCTAGGTTCTAATTTCATGTTAAGCCTATTAATTTATTATATGTGCTTTTATAATGTTCTTTATTGTATTATTTTTTTACACAATATAATAGAATTAATAAATATTAAGTCACCACTAAATATTCTAATAAAGTATTAATCCAATAAATTTTAATCCATGTAAGCTTGTTAACACTATTGATTTCAATGCAATAAAATTGAAAAGTGTATACTCTTTTGGAAGGCGAAAACACTAAAATAGGGAGCACATATACAAATGCGTGAAGAAAATTAAAAGGGGTTTAACATTTTATTCTATTTTAAATAATTTCATTGTGTAAACCCGATGTAGCCTATAATTCAATGCAAATAACCAAGGGCATGAGAGGCACATCACTTAGCTTGAGTTGAGCACTCACCCAAAGCATGCAAAGGTACCAAGTCCCTCTTTAGAGTTTCTTGTATAGAATGTTAACATGATGGTGCATATAATATCCAAATTCATAAAAATAGTAAGCATTCCACATTACATAAACTATATATAGATCTAGAGTATATGAAAGATAGACTAAACAATGACTATAATAAGATTTACCATGCAAGAACCATATTCAGTCATGTCTAACACCATTATCCAACCAATATGATCCATTGTATTAAATACTATAAAAAAACATAAGCTTCATGCATCACAAAATATCATCATGAGTCATGCACGCAACAAAACAAGAAACATAACTCTACAATAATATGACTATCTAAACCGTGTAAATAAATACATGTATATAGGGGTGGGGAATTTCCCTTCACCACCCATTCACCTTCCAAAAATAAGTTATATTCTAATAATAGCCATGCACCTTTATACGAGGATAAAAAATGCAAGTACTCCAACAATAGAGTTCATAAAGTTAACTTCGAGTAGAAATCATATTATTAGACAAAACTATGTATGGACGCTCAAGCGATGCTTGTTCCCAAAATATCCTTACGCATGAACTACAAGTATTCATATATTTATATGCTCAACATACTAACTCTAAAAATAACCTTCACAACAAAACAACTAAGTTTCGACCTCAGCGCTTCAACCTTCTTGTAACATCATGCACTCTTCCCGTACCCTACATTTGCATGCCCAACACTTAGGCTATTTTTTTCAGCCCAACATTACTCTATAATAAAATGGATTGTTGCCCGACAATGGGTAATCATCTTGTCACTCCAAATAATATAGAATAATGAACTAAAGAATAGATAATTGCATTCAAAGAACAATACCTTCTAAACTAAGTCCGCTTACTTTGTACCCTTTATTATTATGGAAGAATGAATTCTGGATATTCACTCTAAATTTCTTCCTTGAATGTATAACAATCATTTAACACTACATTTTTGTTGTCTGGGTTGTCCACAACTACACCATATAACTCATCTAGAGTCCTTTTACCATCCCCACTCTTTAGAAATATGATTATATTGGCCATTATTGAGACCATACCTTTCATCACATACATCTTTGTGGCAATAAGCTTCTCAATGATTTTGATCTGGTCCATGTGTTGCTTCCTGGAAGCATCAAGTGCATCGCATTTAGCCTCTACCTATGTAATCCATTCTATGTACCCCAATGTTTCATCCTTAGCCACCTACATAACTTCATTTTCTTCTGCCCTTGTCCTTTCCTGCACCATGCTAGTAGGAGTTGTATATGTGGCTAACACCGAATCTGCCTTCTTCATTTCATCCTTCAAGGCTTGCAGAATAGCCTTATAGCTGGATATTTTCCTAGAAACTATAGCCTTGGCTCTTGATGCTTTTTCTGCAACACCCTTTGGTTTAGGTAAGCACACTGGTCCTTCCTCTAGAAGGAAATGAACTATTGTGCACAGATAATAAATTTAATATTTGAAATCCTACCGTAATGCACCACCCACATTTTGATCTACTTCTTCCTAATTCTCTCCTTATTTAGGCATGTTGTGTACTATGATCATAGTATCACCATCGCTCTACTTTGCTTTCATCTTCACCCGAGTGGTATTCATGTATGCTTATACTTTGGTCAATGACCTCATAAACTACTTGGTCCCTAATATCCTCATCATCTTACATTTCAACACTTGGGGTGGCCCCTTCTCGTCTCTCTTCCATACTTAGAGTGGCCTCCTCATATTGCGCACTTTAGTGAAGGGAATTCTCCTCACTATCCTTGACCGGAACATATCTTCTACACTTATTCCTCTATTCTTCCTCATGCTTTACTAAAGTGACATGCGGAGATTTCTTCACGGATGTGAAGTCCCTAGATGTGCACCTCATCTGCAAGACTCTCCTTGTGTGATCTAGTCTGGCACTATGTTCTTGTTCTTCCTACTCTAGGACTTTATATAAACCTATAGGCACTAGATCCTCTTGAGTGGGGGGCACACATGTAACTTGTCATGATGTTCCAACCATCTACCCTTCTTCGTAGCTCTAGAAGAGACATATCATTTCCTTTCACTACCTTACAATCCTTGAACCTTGGCCTCAAATAAATATTTATGCGTCGTTGGTTCAATGTGTCCTATAGCTAATATATTTGGTGTGATGTCAAAATTGTCAAACTCCATTGTCTCTACATATGCCTCTTTTCCTAGCCATACATAAGTCTTACGTAGAATGTGAACATATCTATATCTACTTTATCCATGTCAAACTAAAGTTTACACGTGTCGTGAAACCTATTCATATAACCTCCGAAATACCTTGTAGTGAAGGAAAATGGTAACTTACACCAAGGGATTTTCTCACCGACTTCATGTGGAAGCACCCTAAGCTAAAATGTTGGTAGACTATGAATTCAGCTTCTCCATCTAGCACTTTAGGTAGTTCACATGGAATGCACCATTCTCCTTCAAACACCCTGCGTAACCTCCTAAACCACTTCTCCAAGTGCTCCTTATATGCATTGGAAACAGTTCCACATAGAGTATACTTCAAAAATTTATTTTCTAGAGATTTGTTTTCCAAAGGGAACTCCCAAACGTTCTCCCTTGGTCAATCAGAACCCTAATTTAATTAAATATAATTAACAAAAGGATGGTTCCCAAGTGACCTTCTCACCTTTATCTACTTAGATACTCACCTCATTCACCAGGCTCTCCATAATGTACCCAACAATGTTATAGTATGTCTTATTCACCATCTTGTGCACTATGTACAACCAACACATATTTACCTCATTCCACCGCTCAAGTGGCACCCTACTTATTTCCTTCTAGGCGTGATGAAACCCTTGGTGACCATGTATGTAATGTTGGTCACTTTGAAAGCTTGGAAAATCTTCTTATACTTATACACGGTGGTCGTTGCATCAATGTCCTCATCGTATGATAAATTACCGATAATTTTGAGTCCGAGTCATATAACCTTGTTACCTTCCTAATCAACTTGGTAGTGATCTGCATCCTTTCGCCCACAAAATATAATAAATTCTCATGTATGCACAACATAATCCATTGATAAAATTTCTCACATTTCCCAAAGTAGGGTAATTTAAGGATCTCTATGACCCCACACTTTCGAGAGATTTTTAATAGAAGAGTCTAAGACCCTAGTGCCATCTGCCAACCGCCGCTAGTCTTCTTGTAGACCTCTATTGTAATGTCCTTCATGAACTTATTGGTTCAAAGTGGTTAATATAAAAACCCTAAAATATTTTATTTTTGGTTTCCATGGCCACCCCTTGATCACTTGTTCTTGGTATAGCATTTCTAGTAATCATTCTTTTCTTTGGGTCATCATTGTATTTCTCCACAATTGGAGGCCTCGCATTTCCATTTCTTCTTTCAATCATGTAAGTGTGAATAAAAACCCTAGTTACTAACTAACTTCACGAAAACCCAAGTCACACTTAAACCCTTCACCACACACATGCAACACCACCCAAATCTTCATTATGTGCCTAAATTCTCAACAATGTGAATTAATTCCCAATAGACTTGGTTGATCTTTAGAGTGATAATTATCTTCACTCTTCTTCACATTTATCACTTCTCTTTTAAATTACAAGGTAATAAATGAAATTTCAAATGCCAAGATTTATTACAATTTAAAAAATATCCTTCATTAATTGCTCCACCTACCACCATACGTGGCATAAATTATACTTCGTGCATTTTTAACTTCTTTGTTTCATGCCTAAATCTCACACCTCATTCATCAGGCGTGGCCTACTACTTTTATATCACAAATATCCTCTACTAGCGCTTCCTTGCACTAAATTACTTATCATATGTGACCCATCCTACATAGTCTCAAATGCTGCAACGTCATTTGCATTATACCGAGTGTTCATCTCCTTACACGTGGTCTTAAATTTGAGCAATCCTCTTGAAGTTTTCATTGTTTTTGAAATCCTGTCCCTTTTATGGTCACTTGTGAGTTTGTTTCTTTTCTGTATAAGAATAGCCTTCTTTATCACCCCACACTAAGGGTATGTGCGGTCCTTTTACATGAAAAACTTGATATAGTAATCAACTTTAGTACACGAGAACACTTATTACACAAAACACTAAACTAAATGGACAAAACATAACAACGATGAAGGAAAGACATATAAAGAAATGCATTAAGGGAAAAATAATCTAAATGAAAATACTACCTTATTATCGAAACCAATAAGTCTTATTTATAGTAAGGCTTTAGACTACTCCCATTGAAGTAATGGGCACCCATGTTCCATCTAGTGCCTCTAACTAGTAAGTGCCCGAGTCAAGTATATAAGTGATAACATAAGATCCCAACCAATGCACCTTAAGATTTCTTAGGTGGCACAAAAAAATTTAATCATACAAAAGTACCATCTTCCCAACCTCAATCTTCTTGTCTTTGATGTTCTTGTCATGCCATTCCTTCTTCCTATATTTTTCTTACTTATGACTCTATCATGTTATTACGTGTCACTCATCTAGTTGCATTCACTTATCAATTCTTTCTTCCAATGCTTGCTCATTTGTCATACCTCTTACGCATGTAAATACAAAGAAGGTAACATGAATTCTTTAGGGAGAAATGCTTCATGCTCAAACACCAACTAAAAGGGTGTTGCTTTATTTAACCATTTGTAGGTTGTTTTATATGCCTAAAGTATAATAAAAACTTTATCATCTTAGTATTTCCTTCCAAAATCTTTGGCTAACTTGCCTTCATTCTTTCCTTCCTTGTGCTTCAACTTCAATTTTTACACATTTCAAGCACTCAAAGGATTCTAGAAATGGCTTCATCAGATAGGATTTTTCTTCCCTTTCCAGAAAGGTAAAATTTTCCTCCTAACTCCAAATATTTTGAAAGTTATGGCTCGGTGGAGTTTTTTGGGGAAATTTTCCTTGACATGCCCACATCCAATGAGAAGATGCCATGTGGTGGCAAGAGGTCAGGCCGGGAGTGAAGTTAAAAAATTCACCAAAGTGGGCAAAGGGCGCAAAGGAAAAAACCTGGCCCGCAGCCCGCGGAGGAGGATGGAGAAAAGTTTAGAAGGCCCACGGACCAACCGGAGGATGCCACGTGTCTTGTCAGTGGTGCGGGAATCGGGGGCATGGAGGAAATTTTGGTTTTTTGCCAAAATTGCAAAAAAAGGGAAAAGGAAAATGTTGAAGTGCAAAAACCCATGGGTGAACCAAGAAGTGACACGTGGCAATAGAGTGGCAGAGCATGGGGAAATTTTGGGAAATTTTCCCAATGAAAAATCAAAGTGAAAAAGGTGAGGTTTGAGCCCGTGTTTCCATCAGCTAATGGGAAAGTGACATGTGGCAGCAGAGCGGTGGGGCATGGGGAATTTTTGGGAAATTTTCCCAAATTCAAAAATGGAAAATTTTCAAGTTTCGGCCCGCCAACCCGAATTTTGCCCTAAAATTGCCATTTTTGCCCTAAATCTTCAGAGGGGCATAACTTTGATCCCGAGCTCGGATTTTCATGTTCTTTATATCATTGGAAAGATGTTGAAATCCTCTACATGATGGAATCTTCAATTTTGATTTTTGATGGATATTTGTAGGAGAAAAATGGAAAAATATATCTGGCATGCAAAAAACATAGAAAATGACTCCAACCACCAAAATTAATGAAGTATGGGCCTCTGTTTTGCTCTGTAAAGCAATGTACTTCAAAGTATGGGATTTTTTATGGAAACCCATCATTTTTCAGGCCCATTAGATGAATCTTGTTGGTGGTTGAAGTCCCAAATCAATTTTCCCATGTTTTCTCCTTTCTTCCATTCTGCTCGATGGTTAAAAGCCAATTTTGGCTCATTTGTAAAAGTTTGTTCATCATTCTTCTCTGCCTCTCCCTTATTTTCTTCCCTAGGGTCAAAAATGGAGTTTGAACCTCCTCCCTTGCTCTGTAATGGCATTTTTTTCCTCTTACCAGTGAAATGATGTTTTGTGCAAACTTCTGGAGCAATAAAAATGTGTTTTGTGATGCATTTGTCCATCCTTGCTCATTTTTGCTTGTTTTCTTCTTGCCTCTCTTCATTGCAGGTATTTGTGCATGTTTGAATGTCTATTGCAGGTTTTGGGGCTGTGTTCATGGAGTTTTGGAACATTTTTTGTGTGAAATCCATCCTTGGTTTTGTGATGCACTTGTCCATCCTTTCCATTGCTCACCTCTCTTTGTTTCCATGGTAGTTTTGATAGATGTTCAACATTTTCCTTCTCTGGTGTATCACCATTTTAGTGTAGGCTCTTTTTTCTTTTCTCTTTCTCTCTCTCTCTCTCTCTCTCTTGGCATAGTTAGATTAGGATTAGATTAGCTTTCCTGCACTGGAATAGCTTGTGGTAGGTAGTTTAGGAAGAGGAACCAACCTTCTCTGGAGAGCTTTCCCCATTTGCAAAGGTCCCACACTTTGGGAAAGCTCAATGTTGTGCATTCACACCAAATGACATTCCTTAGAAAAGTAGATCCATAGGTCATTTTGGGGTGTTGTGAATTTTCACTAACAATTTTGGCACACCCATGGGACCTTAGAGGTCTTCCACTTCATCTTTTGCAGGTTGGTGTGTTCCTGTGAAGATTTCAGCCTTTGGAGGCAATTGCAAACACATCTGGTGACTCCATCTAGTAAACAACCCATCTCTAAAGTTGTAGACCTTCCTTTTCATTCATTTTCATTCATTTTTCATCCATTCTTCCTTCCATCTCTTCCATCTTCTTTCATCCCATGAAGTTGTGCAATCATGACTTCATTTCCATCATGGAATTCACATTTACAACAGCAGTGCCATCCAAATCCACCTCCAACATGCTTTACAACTCCTTCAAATCAGCATTTTGAGCAGATTCAAGATCAACATGCATACCCATATGAGCAGCAGTGCCAAAATAGTTTGGCTATGGTTCTTTCCAAGAGTAGGGGTATGCATACAATGAAGACAATCAAATGCAAGATGCTGATTTGTTGGAGAAAATCCAAAAAATGGAGATTGGCATGGTGCAATCTAGGGCTCAAGCACAAATGAAAGCATTTGGAATTGGTTGTGGAGCACCTTGTCCATGGGTGGGACCTTTTCCAAGGCATTACAACCCTCAAGAGAAGCTTGACTTCATGATTGCAATGCTGCCATTACTTACAAAGTGGATTGAGGGAATAGAGGTGTATGAGAGGAGTATTCAACAACCTTGTCAATGGGTAAGCACACCATCTCATACTCTTTCTTTTCCTCTTTCTCAATCTATATCATTTCAGCAAGTGTCAAGCTTCAAGTTTCCCATATGCTGCCCCAAATGTTGATCCCATTTCTCCATCTCCTAGTCTTCCACCTCATCTCAATTCTTCTGTCCTTTTCCCTTCCAAATCCAAATCCCTCCACAAGAGCAAAAAGAAATACCTTCCACTCCAAGGAAACAAGAAGTTTCATCTCTTCCACCACCACAAACAAATGAAAAAATGGTTGAGTCACAACCCACCCTCCTCTTGCATTCCCAAATCCATGTTGGGAAGAAGAAATTGCAAAAATCAGTCATGAAGGACAAGCAAGAGGAAGAACCAAGAAAAGAAGGAATGATTAAGAGCTTAGTAAGTTTGGCTCTTAGATATGGGATTGAGAAAATTCCTTTGTTGGTGAAGCCTACAGAGGAGGTAAAGGTTGAAGAACAAGTGGTGGTTAGGACTGATTTTTTTGTAGCAGAAGAAGAGCAAAAAGAAGAGGTAGATCAGCAATCAATTTTCTCATAATGTAGTGTCCATGTTGGCACTCTACTTGAAGAAGATGTTGATCCAATTCAAGTTGCACAATCAGCCATGGAAGAGGAAATCTCTAAAAGAGATCTTGCAGCCCCAACTTGTCCTCTAGAGTAACAGATTGAAGAGTTTGACTTGACAAACTTCATGCTAGAGGAAGAGTTCAATCAAGAGAAAGATTTCCTTCAAACAGCAGAGGAAGGAGAAGCTGCTCCAAATCCAAAAGAAGAGGAGCACATTCCAGCTGTGGGGGAGAAAAGTGCAGATCCAAAAGCTTTGAGCAAAAAGTAGGCTATAGAAGAACCTTCAGTTCTTCTTTCTACTTCATCTCTCTCGAGTTCTAGTGTTGAAGAAGAGTTTGATCTCTCAAACTCAATGTTGGAGGATGAAAGAAACCATGGTGATCAAGTTGCAGATCAAGAGAACACCATGGGAGAGGTTGAACATTTGCAGTAGGACAACAATGAGGTAGTTTATCTATCAGATTTGGAGGACTATTTTGATGAAGAGGAACCGGTTGAAATCACACCATTTTCTCCTTCATCATCCACATTCCAAACACTTGAGCCTATTGTCATGGAGGAGAAATTTCATTTGCAGCAGCCTGCATCTTATAGCAGCTCTTTGGAATCAAGATTGGAAGATTTAAATCTTCCATGTTCTTCATTAGAGGAAGGAAAAACAATAGAAGAGTTCCATCATTTCTTCCACACCATCCATTCAAGAAGGTCTACAAGAAGACTCCATTTTTGGAGTTGAAAATCAGAGCTATGGGCATATCAAATGGATCAGACCTTTCCCAATAAGGTATTTGGCTTCATTGGAGCCAAAGGAGAAGTCACAACCAGTCATGCTTGCTTCTAAGCATGAGGATGAGCTACAAAGTACCAAGGATCAGCTGCCATACCTCTTCAATCCAAATGCAGAGCAACTAAAAGAGGTATTCAATTTTTTTTCAGCTGACACCTTGCTAATTTGGGTAGAAGACCAACTTCTTGTTGATTTTCCACTCATCCAAGCAGCCATACTCAGCTCCAAATCATTTGCATGGCCAATTTTGAAGAAAGGAAGCTATTTTGCACAACCAGTTGTAGGGTTTGTTTAGCCCACCTTTGCTTCCAGTTAGAGTAGAGTAGGTAGGTTTCTTTTAGAAGAAGTGCTTGTGCACACTCTGCATGTTCCATTTGGAGCATGTATGATTTTTAGTTTTGTACATAGTTTTGGTGTTGTTTTGGTTTCTCTTGCACAGTCCATTTTAGTGGGTTTTGGTGAGGATCAATTTCAGTTCAGTGGGTTTCCAAGTGGCTAGAGGTCAGATTTTCATAGTTCATATCAGAATTGGTTATCAGGCTTGACTCCATGCCCAATGGATGCTTCAAAGGCCACTGATCATTCATCTAGCAGGTAGATGACCCCTGAGAGTCACCAAATTGTTATCCAAAATGAGCCCCCTGCTTATTTTGGCTAACTTGCCTTCATTCTTTCCTTCCTTGTGCTTCAAATTCAATTTTTACACATTTCAAGCACTCAAAGGATTCTGGAAATGGCTTCATTAGATAGGATTTTTCTTCCCTTTCCAGAAAGGTAAAATTTTCCTCCTAACTCCAAATATTTTGAAAGTTATGGCTCGGCGGAGTTTTTTGGGGAATTTTTCCCTTGACAGCCCACATCCAATGAGAAGATGCCACGTGGGTGGAGGTGAGGAGGTTGGGATGGTGGAGTGGAAGTAAAAAAATTTTCCAAAAAAAGGGCAAAGGGCGCAAAGGAAAAAAACCGGCCCGCAGGCCTGGAGGAGGATGGAGAAAAGTTTAGAAGGCCCGCATGGACCAATGACCAAGGCCAGAGGAGGATGCCACGTGTCTCTCTGTCGCATGGTGGGGAATCGGGGGCAGAGGAAATTTTGGTTTTTTTCCAAAATTGCAAAAGGTGCAAAGGAAAATGTTGAAGCGCAAACCCATGGGTGAACCAGGAAGTGACACGTGGTGGAGTGGAGAGCGTGGGAAATTTTGGGAAATTTTCCCAATGAAAAATCAAAGTGAAAAAGGTGAGGTTTGAGCCCGCGTTTCCATCAGCTAATGGGAAAGTGACATGTGGCAGTGGAGTGGCAGGGCATGGGGGAATTTTTGGGAAATTTTCCCAAATTCAAAAAATGGAAAATTTTCAAGTTTTGGCCCGCCAACCCAAATTTTTCCCTAAAATTGCCATTTTTGCCCTAAATCTTCAGAGGGGCATAACTTTCGATCCCGAGCTCGGATTTTCACGTTCTTTATATCATTGGAAAGATGTTGAAATCCTCTACATGATGGAATCTTAAATTTTTATTTTTGATGGATATTTTTGGGAGAAAAATGGAAAATGTATTTGGCATGCAAAAAAACAAAAATGACTCCAACCACCAAAATTAATGAAGTATGGGCCTCTGTTTTTCTCTGTAAAGCAATGTACTTTGAAGTATGGGATTTTTTATGGAAACCCATCATTTTTAGGCCCATTAGATGAATCTTGTTGGTGGTTGAAGTCCCAAATCAATTTTCCCATGTTTTCTCCTTTCTTCCATTCTACTCGATGGTTAAAAGCCAATTTTGGCTCATTTGTAATGGTTTGTTCATCATTCTCTCTGCCTCTCCTTCTTTTTTCTTCCCAGGTCAAAAATGGAGTTTGAACCTCCTCCCTTGCTCTAGTAATGGCATTTTTTTCCTCTTACCAGTGAAATGATGTTTTGTGCAAACTTTGGAGCAATAAAAACGTGTTTTGTGATGCATTTGTCCATCCTTGCTCATTTTTGCTTGTTTTCTTCTTCCTCTCTTCATTTCAGGTATTTGTGCATGTTTGAATGTCATTGCAGGTTTGGGGCTATGTGTTCATGGAGTTTTGGAACATTTTTTGTGTGAAATCCATCCTTGGTTTTGTGATGCACTTGTCCATCCTTTCCATTGCTCACCTCTCTTTGTTTCCATGGCGTTAGTTTTGATAGATGTTCAACATTTTCCTCTCTCGTGTGTATCACCATTTTAGTGTAGGCTCTATTTTTCCTCTTTTTCTCTCTCTATCTCCTTGGCATAGTTAGATTAGGATTAGATTAGCTTTCCCTGCACTAGAATAGCTTGTGGCAGGTAGTTTAGGAAGAGGAACCAACCTTCTCTGGAGAGCTTTCCCCATTTGCAAAGGTCCCACACTTTGGGAAAGCTCAATGTTGTGCATTCACACCAAATGCCTTAGAAAAGCATCCATAGGTCATTTTGGGGGTCTTGTGAATTTTAGATAAATGATCCTCCTCCATAATTGTCATTTTCTCATCCATAGGTCATATCTATATAGAAAACAAAATGTGTCACCAACAAGTAATATCTAAACTTATGCAACGTATAGATCATGGATAAAGCCTCACACTCCGTAGTTGTATAATTATGTTCTGCTAGAGTCAAATTTCTACTAACAAATCAAATAGGATGATCTACAACACCTTCTCCGTAATGAACTAATACTACACCAATGGCCATACTAGAGGCATCCACATGAACATTAAAATGTAGATTCCATGAACGAATACATAAAATAGGTGTTGTAGTAATCCTTTCCTTTAATGTTTCAAACACAGACTATTGCAATTATCCCCAATAGAAATTTTCTTTTTCTTTTAATAAATCCTCTAGGGGCACAAAAATATTAGCATATCCCTTGATAAATTTTCTGTAGTAGCTTATGTGGCCCAAGAATATGTGCACCTTGCTTTGACTAGTAGGCTCCTCCAAACCTACGATGATTATAACCTTAGCTGGATCTACTAACAAACCATCCTTATAGATAATGTGTCCTAGCAGAGTCCCAAAGGGTGTAGAAAAACAAATTTTTAATATTTAAAGAGATGATCAACTACCTACATATTTCAAATATTAACCTCAAATTGTCACAATGATCCTTGACAAGCCCATACACTTTCCAATCATCTAGGTAAACTTACAAGAACTTGTGAATAAAATCCTAGATTTCTTGAACAATAATGCACAAAAATATTGTAGGTGCATTCTTCAATCCAAATGGCATCAACGTGTATGAAAAATTCCCCATTCACTAGTGAAATTTGTCTTCTCTTGATCCTCTTTAGCTATCCTCACTTGATGATACCCATAAAACCCATCAGTAAAGGAGTAAATTTTGTGCCCTGCAATGCATTCAATATTTCTTCAGTACATGGTGTAGGCAAAGGATCAATAACACATGCAACATTCAGATCCTTGTAGTCTACAAAAATTATTATTCTTCCATTTTTTTGTTGATTACCATAGGGATAAATTACTCTGATTCCTCTATGGGATCAATGATTCCAGATTTCAACATATTGTCAATTTCTTCTTTAAATTTTACGTGCAGGTTAGGGTTAATGCTATAATGCCTCTTATTAACTAGGTGCAAATCTTCCTTTAATTTAATTTTCATTTCATCCAAATATTCATGCACTCCTTTCAATTCATTATAGCCTCTAGGAACATATCCTCGGAAATTGCGCAAGATAACACAAAAATCCTAGCAACCTTAGAGTCAAACTAGTAATCTCCAATGATGGCCTCCTTAGGTTCAACATCTGTTCTAATGTTCACTTTATTTTTCTTCATAGGCTCATTATAGGTGCATGCCTTCTCATTTACACTATCTAAGACCTCATGCGTACCCTTTAAATGATATATATCTAGATTTTCTACTTCCTCATCATCCATACTATAGAGTATCTTTCCTTTTTTCTTCTCTAGGCAAGCACGTTCAAGATGTTATGCATCTATCTCTTTTACTTCTTCAAAATGTGCCTCTAGATATGACTCACCAAGTAACTCTTGAATAAGTTCCTCAGATTTTGCACTATCTCCCATGGTCAAGTGATTCATAACCTATAATGCCTCATTAACAAAAGGTTTAGTGGAAAAATAGTCAAAAATTTGGATCATACCTATAGTTAGTTCTTGCCAATTTCTAGTCTCTCTATTCAACTCTACATAAACATACCATGTATGCGCACAACCTTGCAAGGTGAAATAGAGTTTGTGCACCCACAACAAAGGTGGTAAATCTTCCTTCTCCTCTATCCGTCAGGAATTTCTCACACTACTGAACATGGTGCTGAAGAGGATTATTACCATGATATTCACATATATGAGTAGGTGCATTACTTTTGAGGAACCTTGCTGAGAAGTAAATTCTCACATATCTTCATTCTATGAGATTATCACGATGAACAATCCACTAAAGCATTGCTATCCTACATAAAGTGTAATATAACGTATTCCTTCTTTCCACCTAATCTCTCCACTATACTTCTGTTAGGTTGTGGAGCCTATTTTCATGTGTGAAAGTATTGAAGACTGTACACTAAGAGTACTGTAAAATTTTCATGTATCCTCGCTAGGGTTGAGGCCGGGCGGTAGCCCCTGGTAGCAGGGGTTTGGGGTGTGCAGCCCCAATTTTTTTGGGCCTTAAAACATGCCCGATATATCGAGAAATGTGATTTTCTCATATGGGTGGGATTTTGACCCATAGGTTTATGGGACGGTTTTTTTCCCATGGTTTTGATACCCACGGTTTTGTAAAACTACTTAAGCAGTTGTCTATTTATATGGTTTTATGCATATGATAGATGTATGAAAAACATTGTAGATGTGCTTTGAATTCAAGTGTGAATTCTATAGAGTTTGTTGAGCATAGCTCCAAACAAATCTGGGTATTGTATTGAGAGAGTGGTGGCTTGTAATAAAATATGAGCAAGTGATTCTTGGTGGACGTAGCCCAAATTGGGTGAACCACGTTAAATACTATTTCTTTGTGTTGTGTTATTTTATTATGCATTTTTATTTGAGATCTATAATATTTTCTACATATTAGTTTCTACTGTTGTGATTTTGTGAGGGATTATTCTACATATTTTATCCCTTATTCCCTAACAATTGGTATCAGAGCCTAGTTTGGTTTGCTGAAGTGTTGAATCGTAGGGAAATTTTTATCTTGAGTGGGAGCTATGGTAGATGATGGAAGATATAGGGTTGATAAATTCAACGGGAAAAGTTTCAGTCTTTGGAAGATGAAGATGAAAGATTACCTTTATTAGAAGGATCTTTATACTCCATTGTCTGAGAAGGTGAACAAACCCTCAAGCATGATAGATGTAGAATGGGATTTTCTGGATAGGAAGGCACTTGGGACAATCCGGCCATGTCTTGCATTTTCAGTATTATTTAATGTTTCAAAGGAAAAGACTATAAAAGAATTGATGGATGCATTAGGGAATTTGTATGAAAAACCCTCTACCTCTAATAAGATATTTTTAATGAAAAAGTTGTTTAATATGAAAATGTTTGAGAATGGTTCAAGTAATAGATAATCTAAATGGTTTTAATAAGGTTGTAAATATGCTAGCTTCAGTTACAATATAATTTTATGAAGAAGTTAGGGACTTATTAGTTCTGTGCTCTTTACCTGAGAGTTGGAATAGCATGGTAATGGTGGTAAGCAACTCGGTTCCGCTAACTCAAAGTTGAAGTTTGAGGATGTTGTAGGGGTGATTCTAAGCAAGGAAATGCAAAGAAAAATCTCTAGTGAATCTTCTACTTTAGGGAATGCTTTGATAAAGTGGAAACTAGAGGGAGACAGAAGAATAGAGGAAACCGTGGAAAATCAAAGGATCGAGGCAAGGTCAAAATCCAAAAGCAAGATAGTATGTTGGCACTAGAAATTCTAGGCATGCAAAGAAGGACTATTGGGAGCTTCGGGACAAGAAGAAACAACAAGAAGAAAACAAGGAGGAAAATGTGGCAACAAGTAATGTATGTCAGGATGCTTTGATTCTTTCTTTGCACAATATTACTGAATCTTGGGTTTTAGATTCGGGGCTTCTTTCCATGCTTCTCCACATAGGCATTATTTTGTTGATTATGTTCAAGGAGATTTTGGGCATGTTTTTCTTGGTGATGATGAGCCTTACAACATAGTTAGAAAATGTTCTGTTTAGGTTAAGATGTAGAATGGGAATACTTGGCTATTGAAGGATGTCATACATGTGCCTACATTAAGATGAAATTTGATATCGGTAGGCGGTTGGGAAGTGATGGTTATACTGTGATATTTACAGTGGAATCTTGGAAGGTTACCAAGGGTGCTCTTGTGGTGGCAAGAGGTAAGAAGGTTGGAACCTTTTATTTAACCACTTATAGCACTAATGTTTGTAATCTTGTGGATTCAAAAGTAGATACAACATTGTGGCACTATAGGCTTGGTCATATGAGCCATAAGGCATGGACATCATAAATAAGGATTTACTGGATATATAGAAACAATTTTGGAGTTATGTGAGGACTCATTTGCATATATGGAAAACAAAATCGAGTAAGGTTTCTCAAGGTTGGACCTAAAAAGAAAGAGAGTAAGTTAGAGGTAGTGTATTCCGATGTGTGGGGGCTAGCTTAGGTATCATCTCTTGGGGGTTCAAGTTATTATGTTACTTTTATTGATGATGTAACAAGAAAAGTTTGGGTTTATTATATTAGAAACAAATTTGATGTATTTGACACTTTTTTAAAATGGAAAGCCTTGGTAGAGAATGAAACAGGTCTTAAGCTAAAATGTCTCAGGTTAGATAATGGAGGGGAGTATTGCAACAATGAATTTGATGATTATTGTTCTAAGAATGGAATCCATAAGCAAAATATAGTTTTAGGAACTTTGCAGCAGAATGGGGTATCAGAAAGGATGAACAGAACAATAATGGAACATGCTAGGAGCATGAGGCTATATGTAAGGCTGCCTCTTTCTTTTTGGATAGAAGTGGTGAGCACAACTGTGTACTTGATAAACAGAGGACCCTCAAGTTCCTTGGATGGAGGCATACCTGAGGAGGCTTGGTATGGTAAGAAAGTTGATTATTTATTTCTTATAGTCTTTGGATGTGAGGTGTTTGTTCATATAGACAAGGATGATAGGACCAAGCTAAAGGCTAAGTTAGAAAAATGTAATTTCATTAGTTATGGTGGTGATGACTTTGGATATAAATGTTGGAGTATTAAGGATAAGAAAATCATTTGATCTAGGGATGTGGTCTTTAATGAGAAAGTCATGTATAAGCAATAGTTGCAGGAAAACAAGGAAGAATCCAAGAAATAATATACAGTGGTAGAGGATCTTCCAATGGAAAAGTGACACATGAATAAGTTCAAGAACCTCCTCAACAGAACCCCAAACTCCTATATTGAGGAGGTCTTCTAGGGTAAGAAGAAAACTTGAACATTTTTCTCCTTCTCTTTATTATTTATTACTCACTGATAGTGGAGAGCCGAGAGCTCTGATGAAGTAATGCAGGGTAGATGTCGGGGAAGAAGTGGGAGCAAGCCATGGACGAGGAGCATCAGGCTCTCATGGAGAACCAAACATGGGATTTAGTGAAGCTACCTGAAGGCAAAAGAGCATTACAAAACAAGTGGGTGTTTAGATTCAAAGAGGAAGGAGGAAAAAAAGATACAAGGCCCGGTTGGTGGTCAAGGGGTTTGCATAGAAAAAAGGTATATATTTTGATGAGATTTTTTCTCCTGTAGTAAAAATGACTTCTATTAGAATTGTTCTAGGAATAGTTACAGTAGAAGACTTGCACTTAGAACAGCTTGATGTAAATACTGAATTTCTCCATGGTGATTTGGAGGAGGAACTATATATGCAGCAACCAGAGGGCTATGAGGTCAAAGGTAAAGAGGAGATGGTGTGCAAACTAAAGAAGAGCTTGCATGGCTTGAAACAAGATCCACATCAATGGTATAAGAAATTTGATATCTTCATGATAGAGCAAGGATATATTAGATGTCATTATGACCATTTCATGTATACAAAGAAATTTGAGGATGGAAGTTATATTATCATGTGTCTGTATGTGGATGACATGTTGGTTGCAGGTAAAAACATGCAAGAAATAAAAGCACTCAAGAAGAAACTAAGTGAGTCATTTTCTATGAAGGATTTGGGGATAGCAAAACAAATCCTTGGTATGAGGATATCTTAGGATAGGAAGGAACAAAAGTTGACTTTATCTCAAGAACAATACATTAAGAAAGTCTTGGGGAGGTTTAATATGCAGGATGCTAAACCGGTTGGGACTCCTTTGGCAGGCCATTTCAAGTTATCAAAGGAGCAGTGTCCCAAGACAGAGTAGGAGAGAAACCAAATGTCCAAGGTACCTTACTCATCAGTAGTTGGTAGTTTGATGTATGCCATGGTGTGTACTAGGCCTGATATTGCCCATGCGTGTGAGAGTAGTGAGTAGATTTATGAGTGATCTAGGAAGAGATCACTAACAGTAGTAAAGTGGATCCTTCGGTATTTGAGAGGGACCATGGGGATAGTTTTGTGCTACAGTGGATCAGACACCACTTTGTGTGGTTATGTAGATTTAGATATGGCTAGAGATGTAGATAGCAGGAGGAGCACGACAAGTTATGTTTACACTGTAGGTGGGACAACAATGAGCTGGATTTCATGACTATAGAAGCTGGTGGCTTTATCAACCACAGAGGCAAGAAAAGAAATGATTTGGCTACAAAAATTACTTGAGGAGTTGGGGCATAAGAAGGAGGAAGGAAAGCTACATAGTGATAGTCAGAGTGCTATACACCTAGCTAAGAACTCTGCTTTCCACTCTAGGACAAAGCATATATAGTTAAGGTACCATTTCATCAGGATAGCTTTGGAGGAAGAGAAGTTGAAGCTGGAGAAGATCCATACCAGTCAGAATCTTGCAAACATGATGACCAAGGTGGTCACAAGGGAAAAATTGAAGTTGTGTTCAGCTTTAGTTGGTCTTCACGGAAACTAGTGAAGGGTTGAGAAGCTTGCTCAGAGGAAAACTAGTCTCCAAGTGGGAGATTGTTAGGTTGTGGAGCCTATTTTCATGTGTGAAAGTGTTGAAGACTATACACTAAGAGTACTATACACTTTTCATGTATCCTCGCCGGGGTTGGGGCGCAGCCCCCAAATGTTTTTTGGACCTTAAAACATGCCTGATATATCGGGAAACGTGATTTTCTCATATGGTTGGGATTTTGACCCATAGGTTTATGGGACAATTTTTACCCATGGTTTTGATACCCATGGTTTTGTAAAACTGCTTAAGTAGTTGTCTATTTATATGGTTTTATGCATGATAGAAGGATGAAAAACATTGCGAGATGTGCTTTGAATTTGGGTGTGAATTTCGTAGGGTGTGTTGAGCATAGCTCCAAATAGATATGGGTATTGTATTAAGAGAGTGGTGGATTGTAATAAAACATAAGCAAGTGATTCTTGGTGGATGTAGCCCAAATTGGGTGAACCACGTTAAATATTGTCTCTTTGTGTTGTGTTATTTTATTCTACACTTTTATTTAAGATCTGGAATATTTTTCGCATATTATTTTCTCTTCATTGCGATTCTCGTGAGGGATTATTCCACATATTTTATCCCTTATTCCCTAACAACTTCCATAGCTCATAGGAATACTTCAGGGTTTCCTTCACATGTGTACCAAGGTACCTAGTTGTTGCCTAACTACCTAACACATCGTGACCTACTTATGCGCGTAGCTGCACTTCTTACCTCGCACCCAACCATATCATAAATTCCATGTTCCTAATTATCAAAGGCAATGCTTACAATATCAATAATGAACTATGCATCATCCCACTAGAGAACTCCTTCCTTAGATGGCTCGAGCACTTTCGGATCTTGAATGGTTTTTCTCGATAAAATCTATTCGGATCTTCTTCACTTAAATTCTCAACATAAGGTATAGATTTTCCATCTATTAAAGGGATAATAAATCATTCCTCTTTGTTCTCAAAATTAATAAATCCCTTATTAAAACATAGATCAATATTATTTGCATAGCACCAAGGGTGCCTAAGTAGAGCTGGGAAATTATCCACCTCTGTAAGCGCTAATACCTCAAATTCCCTAGTGAACTTGGCTCCTATATAGTAATTTATGCATATTCCAAGATTCCAATTGGCATGACCTTATTCCTATTTTCCATAAACAACACATTAGAAGATGACTGCAATGGAGGTGCGCCATCTATCGAACTCATGCATCCGAAGTAAGCACAATCACTTCTACACCTATGTCAATCAAAATATTGCCTAAAATCCAACCATCGAAAACAAAATTTAGAGTGATCTCCTTGTCGTAATCCAAACTATGAGGAGGTAAATTAGCATGCAAAACTATTATGTCCATTCTCATTGCCAATGTGTAGAGTGTTTCCCTTCAACCAACTCCCTAATAATGGAATAAATTTCTCTTGATGTAGCATCTTGTATACTTATTTTATATCATTAACATCTGATTGATGAGTTTTAACTACCTTCTTCTGTTCTAACTTCCGCAACTATTATTTTAAACATTGTATCTCACCCTAAAAATTATTGATTACCTCCATGGTTTCTTAGTAAACCTCCTTTTAATGTGTATGGTATGGATAATTTACATGCAAAGTATCCTCCTTAGTAATGGTAAGACTTTGTTACAACGTTTCTCTAGTGCACGCAGCCCCAAAGCATGTAGTAATCTTCATAGGTACCATATCAGGATCTAACGCTAACTTTGACATCCATTGGTCTTCCACAACATGCTATACTCTAACTATCCCCACACCCTTATTCTCCTATCTGTGCTTCATTATCAAATGTTCCTATAAATATGAGAACTCTTCATAGTTATGATTATTTTCAGGAAATAGAACAAACAACATTATGAGGACACTCCTTCCTGTAATGGTCAAGAGATCCACATGTATAACATGTTCCATGAGGGAACTCACCTTGTCCACCGTCATGGCATTAGCCTCTGAATCCACCATGGTATCCTCGACCTCTACCATGACCTCCCTTGAAGCACCCTTCATTATGATCATGATCATGATCATGATCATGTTGCTCACCTTTATCCTTAGAGTTATTAGAAAATCCAATATTTCATACACCAATATCAATGACATCATGAATCTGATCAATCAACCTATAGTCTTCAATATTATGAGTTGTGGACCTATAAATTCTATAGTAGTAGGACACATTCTTCCTTATCACATGTTGCAACAATGGGTATAAGATTGCATCATGGTCTAAATGAAAAATATCACATTCCAACAAAAGGATTTCACCGATCTACAAGGAAAAACATCCTTAGTATGCCCCTCTACTTCACAATATGTGCACCAAATTCCACCGTGTGTCTCATATGATGAGTTGGATGATAATTTTCTAACTATTTTTGTATTGCTGCAATCTTATCTTCTAGGAATGGGCTCACTCTAGTATCTACACTTTTAACTACCTTAGAGTACAGGGCTACTTCAAGTGCCTTGCACGGATCTGTGTAAGTCTTATGTGAAAGCACTCTCCTAAAAGAGATGATCAAGCCTCCGATGAAACAATGTGCATACTGAATTACATGGATATCATAATAAAGTTTAGCAAGAAGTGTTTTGAACCAAAAATCATATTCCGAACACTCTCAATAGCTCCATGTTTGATATCCTTGAGTGCACTTATGCTTTACTACTTGAAATTATGGATATTAAATTCTTTTATGAAAGCATCTCACAATCCTGTATAATCCACACAAGTCTGATTAAGATCAAAAATTTTGTACCAACTGTACATGCGTCCCTACAACGTAGTAGTAAATTAACTTTCCTTTCACTATGGAGTTGTAATCCCTTTCATGCACCACATGCATGTGCTCGGTAGCATCTTCTATTCTTGTATACTCTACGGAAGACGAAGAGACATCTCCATGTAAATATTATAGGGCTGGTGAGGACCATGCCCACCAGATCAGAACATCTTATGTTTCCTCTACCTCCAAATCGACCAGATACCAAGCCACCTAATCCTCTTGATCCTCCCCATGTAGGAGGAATTGAACCAGAGGATGCACTTCCTTGTGTTCCAATAGTGGTGCTAAATTGAACTCCCATATTTTGTGAAGTTGTACTACTCCTAGATGTAAGTCCAAATTTCTATGCACCTATGTTTTACGTCAATGATACACTTGAAAATGTACCTCCAACTAGACCCTAAAATAACAAGGAAGAAGTCTTCCCTGCCATAGATGTGCTTGCTATTTTATTTACTCTTGAAATTTGTGATAATCTAAATTTTCCTCTTGCTACTCTACTTCCTAAACTAACTTGTTGATTATTGACTGTCATAGAAAATAGAAAACCAAGTGCAAGGGCTAGGTCACCATGTAGATTCAGATGCATGCCTATGACCCATGCCATCTCTTCTAGTACACTCCCATCTGAAGTCGAGGAGGGTTCCCTATGATGCTTTCCCAAATGGGGGAGTTCTAGATGCTCTAGCTCCACGTCCTCTGTGTGAGCTCCAAATCCTTCACAAGCCATCTCTCTCCACAATGCCATCCATTCTGAAACATCATGCTACTTCTCTAAATCCCTCTTACATGCCTCATTGAAATTAAGCTATATTTCTTCTCTTTGATTTTCCACCTTCAGGCCTTCCATATTTCACCATACCTATTCCTTCCCCCATGCATGGTGGGGTTTAGTTAACCATTGACTTATCTTCCGAATTCAAGGTTACAATAAAGATCTTGATTGCTAGTGGAATACCATGAAAATACAATCTTCTGGGATAACGTAAAAAATGAAACTCATCAACCTTTGGACAAGAGCAAGTAGAAATTAAATACTTGGAATTATAGCTATTTAGAACACCATGGAACCAAGTATCCAAAATGTGCGTCCAAATCAAATTAGCATCATAGAGGGCCTCAAATTATTCTTGCATCTAAACAAGTGTGTGAAACCTCAAATTCCTTTTAGATGCATAAGTAACCAACCACTCATACATCTCTATGGGAAATAAAGAAAAGAATATCTCATATAAGAATTCATATAGATTCTGCTCAACCCATGCATGTTCATCAAACTCAGGTCTAGTGATGAATCTCTAATCATATTCTTCTTCTAGATCTACTACCCACACCTCAACACTTACCAAGGTCAATCGGCATGTCTTCATCATGTAACATCCCGAAAATAAGCCGAGAAAGATGTCCCAGAAATGGATCCAATGATGTAGCCTATAATTCACTGCAAATAACCTAAGCACACTGACATATCACTTATCTTGAGATGAGAACTCACCTGAAGCACGCAAAGGTGCTAGGTCCATTTTTAGAGTTGCTTGTATAGAATGTTAGCATAATGGTGCATATAATATCTAAATTCATAACATATAGTAAACATTCCACAATGCATAAACCAAATCTAGATCTAGAGTATATGAAAGATAAACTAAATAATTACTATAATAAGATTTCCCATGCAAGAACCATATTTAGTCATGTCTAACACCATTATCTAGCCAATATGATCCATTGTATTAAATATTGTAAAACACAAAAGCTTCATGCATTACAAAAGTATCATCATGAGTCATGTGTGCAAAAAAAGTAGTAGTATAACTCTACAATAATAGGACTATCTAAACCATTCAAATCAATACATATATATAGGGTTGGAGAATTACCCTTCACCACCCATGCAAATTACAAAAATAGGATACATGCTAATAATATACATGCACTTTTATACTAGGATACAAAAACATGCAATTACTCCAATAATAAAATTACTTTAGTTAACTCTGAGTAGAAATCATATTATTAGACTAAACTATGTATGACACTCGAACTGATGCTTGTTCCCAAAATATCCTTATGTGAACTGAAAGTCTTCATGTCTTTGTGTTCTCAACATGCTAACTCAAAAATATCCTTCACAAAAAATGACTAAGTTATCACCCCAGGCGCTTCAACCATGCACCGTCACGTGCTCTTCCCACGTCCTACATTTGCATGCCCAATACTTAGGATATTTTTGTCAGTCCAACAAAACCCATTTCATAGTGAATGTAAATATTGCATTTTTATTAGGTAACCCATAATCTATTTTTCAATGTTTATCTAGATTTTTTTATTTTGTGAAATAATAGAGTACAACACCTATTGTATATATATTATTGAAAAATGAAAAATGAAATGAATTTTAGATAAAAGATGTAGTAAGAAAATTGTTTCATTTGTGAATGTTTATAGTAACTAATAATTTTGTAAGACATGGAAAAATCACCATTTTTTCTTTTTTCACATATCCAATCCCAAGGTCTCAAATCCACTCCAAGAAACTTTGAAGACAAGATGGGTTTTTCAACACATAGCTAAGCAACTACCATGAAAAATAATTCTATGTACAAAAATTTAATGGAAACATTGTCTCAAATTTGCAAGAAAATACAAGGGGCACACAAAAATTGGGTCATTACATTCCACATTCACAAATAGATATAAATACTCCATATATTATTGATGATTCAAAAATGGAAAAACAATTTCAATAATCCATGCATATGACAATGATAGAAAAAATGAGGAGATGAAGAAAGAATACAAAGAAGAGATTTGGCCAAAACATGTTGTGAAAACATTGATTTCAAAATTTGAAGAGGTGTATGAAGATTTAAATCATGGAAATCTTGGAAATAAACAATGGGATAAAGTAGAAAATTATTTGAATCATATTTATGGAAAAACATTCACTGGGAAGTAATGCAAATACAAGATGAACAAAAACCCTTCAAGAAGAAGAAATAATTGGAAAACACAATAAGGGAAACACCTTCAATATGTAGTTTCTATGAATATATGGATCACATTATATGGAAAACACCCAAGGTTATTGGTCTTATGGGAGGTTTTAATGGAAAATATGGGTTAATATAAGCACTTCTACTTCTGAAAAATACATGAAAGGGAAATTAAAAATCCCTTCTATCAACATTGAAAATGTTGGAGTAAACCAAGAAACCCCTTTGAATAAAAGTTGAATTGAATGCAAACATGTAAATAGAAAAATAAAATCTTATGGAGATTTGAAAGAGATAATGGAGAATAACATGCATCTATCAACTTAGACAAGGAAATAAATTGAGTAGGGAAGACTTCAACTTGAGTGTGAATTTGGAAAAATGGAACAAGAGAGTAAATGAATGGAGAAAATATTGAATGCACAACTTGAAATTGCAAGTCTTTTTACCTAGGTAAATTACTATTATTTTAACCATGGTAACATAGTATTGCATCATATAATCCATTTTAAAAGATGGTATATATTATGTAAGGAGAAAAAGGATATGTAGAATACCATATAATTTGGGGATAGATAATGCTTCCTTCAATTTGGAATGTTGGTGATGCTAATACTTATCTATTTTGCATTCTTCTTTTTATTTTAGAAAAATTCCAACAATCAATAACATGGGCACCACGAGGAGAATTGACACACACATCCCAAAATAATGTTTGTGTAACAAATACTTTAAAAATGATGTCAGTAAACATGTGTATTTTTTTGGGACAATATGATAATTTAATATGTTTGACATAAACTTCACCACATATCATTGAAAGTAGATTCAAAGTATATAATACTTATATAATCACTATGTAATTTATAGATGATAATATTGACAATGACCATGGTGTTATTTTTTATGATAATATTGACAATGATTCTCCTACACAATACAAGTATGTTATTTTATTGGGAAAGACGATGTAAAACAACACAATGAAATTTTGTAGATTGGAACAGTTCTCTTAAAAATTGAACTCTATTGGTTTGTGGCATATATGGTTAATATTGTGGTTCCCTCAACATTAATTGGCCATTAAACCAAACAATATAAAATGTGCCATTTGAAATTTCATGCGCTATTCGAAATATGTGCACCATTTGAAGTATTTACTTTTTGATAACCATTAATTAGCCATTAAATATAAATAAATACAATGTCATATGTATAACATGTGTATTTTGTAATTCGTGTACCAAAGAAACTTATGGTTGTAAGTTTCGGTTCAATGACACTATAAATTGACATTTTTAGTATTTTTTTGGAAATTGAAGTTGTTGAAGATTTTGGCGATAACATTGGCTTAAGTGCATCACTCCCCTAATTTGGAAAATCTGATCATGGTTTGATTTCACAAATTTTGAGCATGGTTTGATTTCGTTAATGTGGAAAAAATTGGTATACGTTATCACCTTTATCCCTTCCAAAATTATGAAATTTTGTAAATGTAGAATTTTCGTAGCCTTTAAAAAAAAACATATTTTTTGCACTTCCAATAGTCAATTCTATCCATGATACCATATTTTTCATGATTTTTAACAAACAATAATCAATTCAAAGATTTTTTCATCTTTTTGTCACTCAATTTGCTACTCCCGAAATGATTTGCAAAATATGTGTATATTGTGCTTGTAAGAAATGCACAAATAGGTTATGGGAATTTTTTTCATAAGAGAGTTGAGAACTGTTTCCTAAAATACCCATCATGGAAAAAAGTTCTGGGAAGCGAACAAAATGGGTGTTTATAAGGACCTCAAAACTGAGATCTAATTTTCATTTTAACTCCCATTATTCCCGTTGTTTAAGTGATATGTTGATTTCAAACATAAACAAATCATACAACTAAAAATTCAAATCATACATGCATGATACAGTGGTACAAATCAGATTTGATCTAAAAGACATTTCATTTATTTCCAAAGTATTAGTATAAATTATAAGTTTACTTGTAATACAATGAGCCTCATAGGATTATACAATATAACCGATTATTCCAACAGTACATCAAGTACAATTTTATTCCATGAATTGAAATATAAAACAACAATTTTTTTTTTTGAAAGTCACTCAAATCCCTATCAGACTCTTTCCTTTCCTTTGTCTTTAGAGTGGCCTATATTTTCCACAAAGGGCCAATTCCAACCAAATTGGAAAGAGTTCCCATTTTCATACATGTAGTATTCTACAAATGAAAACATATCAGCAATATCAATCATGCATCAACATAAAAATCATACATTATTATTATAATGATGTCAATAAGCATGTATACATGCATGAACTAACCAAGTTTAGAATCTCATTCATGAATGATGCCTTCATCCATCACACAGAAAATACATAAAACTTACATCATGTAAGGATGATTACATAATGTATTTCATAATAACCATAACAAAAATATTCAGTCATGCATCCACATACATAATCATCCATTATTAAAATAATGATTTAGATAAGCATGTATAGATGCATGAACTAATCAAATTCAGATTCCCATTCAAGGTAGAAGCCTTCAATAGACATACAGAAAATACATAAAACTTACAACAAGTAAGGATAAATACATAATGCATATCTTACCGTATGTGTCAAAATGATCAAAATACCAACTGTTTAACCAAATGCCAACACAATAATTTATATCTAGAATGAGATAATATTATAACTATTTTGACATAATGATAACATATTAATCCTTATGCCAACAAGGAACGACATAATTTTTTTACTAAGAATCCAACATTAACATCTTATATGCCCATAAGAGAAAACATACTAATTTCTTTGAAAAAATTCCATAACCAATAATCTCATAACCATAATGAGAAAGCATACAAATAGTATGAAAAATTCCTTCAATAATAATCTCATAAACCATCATGAGAAATCATAAAAAAAGTGTATGACAAAATGCCTTCAATAATAATCTCATAAACCATCATGAGAAAGCATACAAACTATATGACAAAATTCCTTCAATAATAATCTCATAAACCATCATGAGAAAGCATACAAACTATATGAAAAAATGCCTTCAATAATAATCTCATAAACCATCATGAGAAAGCATACAAACTATATGACAAAATACCGACATGTATATCAACTTCACATGCCCAAAATGGAACAACATGCCAACTACTTGACAAAATGCCAACGTAGTAACCTTATATGCAAAAAGGAGAACACATACAAAATAAATTGAAAGAATGTCAACATGTACATCAACTTAACATGCCCAAAACAGAACAACATGTCAACTACTTGAAAAAATGTCAACTTAATAATCTAATACAAAAAGGAGAATGCCAACATGTACATGAACTTAACATGCCCAAAATGGAAAATAATGACAACTACTTGACAAATGTCAAGTAGTAATCTTATATGCAAAAAGGAGAATGTATACATAATAAATTTATCCAATACCAATATGTAAACCAACTTAACATGCCTAAAATGGAACATCATGTTAACTACTTGAAAATATTCCAATGTAGAAACCTTATATGAAAAAATGAGAATGCATACATGCCAAATTGACATAATGCAAACATGTACATTAACTTCACAAGCTCAAAAATGAACAACATGTTAAATGGATCAGCAACTTAACATATTTTCCAAAATACCCAACATAATATTTATACCAAATAATACATGCCAACCACATGACCAAATGCCATATTATGAATTTAATATATAATCAAAATAATGCATGCCAACTATATGACAAAATTCCATAAAAAATATATCTCATATCTATGCCCAACAAAAGAATGCATGTAACTATTCAAAAATATCACAACACATATCTCGTATGTCTATTCCAAATAATATTTTGCACGCCAACTGTATGACCAAATGTCACAACACCTAGCTCTTATATTTATGCCAATAAGATATTACATGCCAACTATTTGACCAAATGTCTCAACACATATTCATATTAAATATGCCAAATAAGAGATTACACACAAATTGTTTGACAAAATGTCACAACATGTATCTCTTATAAAAATTCCAAGTATGAGGTTGCATGTGATTGTTTTGGCAAAATGTCACAACATAAACTTCCAAATATGTGCCAAATAATAGATTGCACAAAAAAAATTGTTTGACCAAATGTCAAAACCGATATTCATATAAATATACAGAACAAGAGGTTACATACAAACTATTTGAAAAAAATCTCAACACATACTCATATTAAATATGCCAAATAAGAGTTCACACACTAGTTGTTCGACTAAATATCAAAATACATATCTCATATGTATATTATAAATAATATATTGCAATCAAACTATTTGAAAAAAATTCACAATAATTATCACACACACACACACACACACACACACACACACACACACACACACACACACACACACACAAAGCTAATTAAGATATTACACTCAAACTTTTTGACAAAATATCACAACACTTATCTCTTATATTGTGCCAAAAAAATATTGCACTAACACTGTTTGGAAAAATGTCACAACACAATAGAACGTAACCCAAACATAGAAAACTTACACCCAAAATGTAATCGAATCGTAGCACAAACATAACAAAAATACAAGTAAGATCCAACAAAGAACCCAACCCACGTATGATAAAACATTAGAATATATACACTTATGTATACCCAGAAAATACAAGTTAGCAATGAGATAAAACGTCATATGTCATCTCTTATATACCCAAGTAAAGAGAATCAATAATTCCAAGTATCCAATATGGAAATAAAATGAAATCTCACACACTCGTAATGGAAAAATAAGAAATATTAACACCTAGAATGAGAAAACCAAAATTTCTCAACACCCATAGAGGAAAAATCACAAATCTTAATAACCAAAATGAGAAAACCAGATTTATTAAATACCCAAAAATGGAAAAACAAAATATTCATTCATTTATAAAATACCGTATAAGATAAAATTTAGAAAACTTTATCGAGAAATTCAAATTAAAAGAATACTAGAAAATTTTGTACTTTTCCTCCTCTACTATTTTCCCCAACTTTCTAGCTGCACATAGCTCGAAATGAAATCCCAAAACCTTTTTTATTTTACAGAAATATTCTCCACTAAAATGGATGCACTTGAAAAGGTGGAATTCCATAATAGAGGCCCAAAAATCAGCCGAGATTTCTATAACAAGCTTCCACAAAATCCTCCCAAAATTTTGATAGAGTTTCCCCTCCAATTCCTCCTCTCCTTCATGCCATGCCAAATGGCTAAAATAAAAACCTAATTCTCATTTATGCCATGGATTTCAAAATCCATTAAAATATCATTAAGACTCCAAAATGCCACCACTTAGCTTAAGTCTAAGTTTTAAATAAAACTTATATGCCACATTCCATAAGGAATGATTTAAGACCAAAATTAATGCCAAGATAAATAACAATTAAAATGCCACCAAATATCATCAAACTAAGAAATAATCAAATTCCACCTCATAATATTAATCATATGACCAATTTAAAGCATGAAAAAAGAAAATTCCTAGTCATATTACCAAGATGAGCACCTAATCACCTTATTGCTAAGTCAAACTTACACCATTCAAGGCCATGCATTTATCAAGGCCAATTCAAATGCATCTAGATTATCATTTAACCCAAGGTTAGGTTACTAACTTACCATCGTAAGTTAGGCTTAGGTTAGATCACTTAACCTAGATCTTAGGTTAGTTAGGTTAAGCAACTAACCTTAAACAATATCACATCGGAAGTTGCCACAAACACCGCCAATCACTATCAAAGTGTGACTAATGAAACATGAAAATGCAACCAAGAAGAAACAACCAAAATGGATTTATTATTAATATGGAGTCCTAAAATTCAAGATGTTACTTCTCCCCCCCCTTAACAAGGGTAATGTCCCAATTATCGAGACTTGAAAACAAATGGAAAGTTATTTCTTAAGTACTCATTATATTCTTAAGTGGCACTTCGTTCACTTAGGATTTCCTATTGGACCAAAACTCATTAAATATCTCTATTTCACAACTTAATGCTTTGCTAAAATAATCTTCTTAGTAGCTCAAGATGAAAATTAAGCTTATCATCCACTTGCAGGTTTTGCCAAGTTAGTGCATGTGAAGGATTAGGCACATATTTTCTAAAATTGAGAGATGAAATACATCATAATTCTTAGAAAGTGAAGTAGGTAATGCTAACTTGTAAGATACATAATTGATTTTCTCTAAATTTTTCAAATGGACCAACCAATCTAGATTAAATTTTAGATGCCTTACTAGACTTAATTGAACTTTTATGAGGTTCGAATCACAAAAACACATTTTTACCCACCTAAAATTCTTTTGCCTTTCTTTTTATTCATCATAGCTCTATTTCTATCACTAACAATCTCTAATTTCTATCTTATGACAACCAATCCATGCCAATAATTACATCATAAGATCCCAAAGGAAAAAATAGAGATTTAATCTATTTTTATACTTTCCTATATCAAATTCTATTTGATATAAGTACTTAGAAATATGCACTTTCTTAACAGTTCCAAATTCTAACTCCCATTATTATTCTTACCATTAAAATTAGTCCTTTTAAAATTAAGTTTCTGCTAAGGTTTAGAAGAGGAAACAATGTATTATTATTTTTACTTTTGCCTTTCTTTCATTTCTTGGTGGTATCTTAGTTGGGATTGTTCTTTTTCTTAAGCCCCGTAGGCTGTAATAACCACTTGGGAAATACTCTTAGGGTTGACC